>OX443561.1:84676747-85977610 GCA_949372485.1 Cheilosia soror
GTTAATAAAAAAAACGGTAGTTTTGGGGCAAGCATTTCCTTCCTTTTTTGCAAAATGGGTTGAATTCGACCGGACTTCCAGTCTTTCAAGTATAGGAAAAGTCTTCTAGGATTGCAGCAGGTTCAGCCCTTAAAATCAAAAGACTGAGGATTCTCTACAGTTACTTTTTTGAAGAGCTGGAGATGGAGAGTCTGAAGAAAGTGGAACTGAAGAAATTCATTCTCAACTCTGTGTGGTTAAACAGACTTCCATCTCCTCACAGTTACTCCAAGGACGAACTGGAGAATCTGAATATAAGAGATATCGTGAATATCCCTGAGATTCATTAACATCTTGGTGATTCAAACAGGAAAGCGGATTTCTGTGCTGAGGAGTGAACAGCGGTTTAATTTTGTCTCCAATAGGTATCTAATGGAAGATTCCCTCAATAGACACAATGGAAATGGACCAAACTGATGGGCTAAGTGAAGCTGTGGTGACTGCCATAGTCGCTTATTAATTACCGTCATCTATTCCATTCCCATTTGACTGCTATTAGCGTTTGCTAGATAAACGTTCCATTCGCGTACTCCGTTCGAATGGTAAGCTATCAAGTAAATTTATCGCAATCGCACAAAGTCTTTTATACACGTTCTCATCAAACAATTTCAGAAGACGAAAAAACTAGAAAAATAACGAGTATCAAACTCTACTCGTTTTTTTTTTTTTTGTCAGTACTCAGTACATACTTTCAATCGTTTTAATACGGGCATTAAAACCGCTAGTGTACAACAATGTAGAGTCCTCTTTAAAAGTATATATAAAAACATTTTCGAAAGCTGAAATGAATTACCACTGATAAGTGAAACATTTGTTGACATTTAGATTAAGCTATGAGTAATTACCTAGTATCACTGCAAGTTTATCACAACAAACATATAAATTATTCACTATACATATTGCCGCAGAGGTAAACAAAGTACAAGTCCCGTCCCGATCCCGAAACGAGTTATATTCATTGAACAACAAACGAATAAGAAAAATGTCAAAAAGATTTCATCCCAAGGTGACACAATGTTGCAGCGACAGACAGCTGCACAGCATCCAGTTCCGGTGCATGACTCTGACAAAGAAATCCGCACCGCACTGCACTGACCACATTGACAGTCGTCTCGTCTGGTCTGGTCGCTGATCAGCCATATGTCACACACCTTATACTTATACACATTCTATACACGTTACAATCGAAAAACGAAAAAGAAATCGAAAGTACCTACCTACAGAAAACACTTTTTCTGTTGGCTGTCCCATCATCCGTCCGTCATGATCATCTTCGTTTCGTTCAGCGTTCAGCGTTCAATGCTTCTTGCTGCCGTTTGAATGCAAATTAAATTGCGAAAAACTGATTTTTAACAAAATAGAAAACAAAAATCTACAGCCCATGAATATCGTACCGTTGTTGTTCGTTAGTTATTGGTATACCTACAACAAAGTAAATGGCCATTCAGCGCGATGAACAATGCTGCCAAGCCGCGCCAGCGGATGGTGGCCATGATGAATTTTAATCACCGGTCACATCGATAACAGGTGGAAATGGCATTTTCTCCATTGAAGCACGAAAATTATGTAAAAACACGAGATAATACATTTGAAGTTGTTTTCATAAGTTTTCGCGGTGTATTGGTTCGTGAGATGGGTTACGAATTGTTTATACAAACATAATATCAAACGAGTTTGGTTGAAATTTAAATTCAGTATTGACAGCCATTGCGTCATTTTATCAAATGAGTTAGAACTGCCGTAGGCCCGTAGCATAAGGCGAGCTATACCTTTATTTGTTCTTCCTGGATGTGTTGAAAGCCTTCCGGCGGAAATTACTGTCATCGATTTTTTTCTGTAAACAGCCAGCGTCAGCGTCGTCCTGTCTTCCAATTATGTTTAAATTTGATTGACGTCTAGTTCCAGAAATTTGGATTTATTTGAATAAATTTTTCGCTCTTCCCCACTCTGCAGGCAAAATAAATAAATGACAAATCTCTGGTGGAAGTCGTCGGTTTGGGTTGGGCTGACTCATTCATATGGCGAGCTTGAAAAAGGAGTTTCAAGTTTTCCGCGATTGAAAAACCGCAGTTTAGTCATACTATACACGAACGTTACACGTTGCGTCTCTGCGCCCTCAACTGTCACACAAGTCACCAACTCACCACATAGAGTGCGATATTGTGGCGATCTCCTCGGCGTTAACAACAACACGATGATGAGGTTTCGTTTCTGTTTGTTCGATCGGAATACATTCAGGCCGGCGCGATCAGATTTGATTTAGCAGTTGAGCGGTGTAGTAGAGTAGTCTATACAGTTTATACTTTTATAGTATAGTTTGTCCATACAATTCGTATAATCGATCGGAAGTGGTGTATCTGTAGTGATCTGTTTTTCTTTACCTAATTTATTTTGCAAACTTTTATTAGAGTTGAATTCGAGTGTGTATTCGGTTTGGATTGTTTGCATTCACTTGTGTGTTTTTTTATTTTTTCGTGAAGCTATTTTTATGTAAAAAAAAAGTAAAAACAAATGGGAGCACCGAAAACAAAAAAGGTTGCGTATATTTTTAAATAATTTCAAACTATTGCAAACAGTATTATGTACGTGCCTTAGGATGTCTAAATGTGTCATTTCCATTTGGTCTTGTGTCATTTGAAAGTGAAGTTTGCAATGTTTTAAGAATTTAAAGGTTGCATTTATGTAGGTAATGTCAACACCTCATTACCGTGAGTGTTATATTCGTTGTGCCCATGAGATTCCGGCCATATAAAGTGAAAGAATTCAGCGTCAATATGGGAAAACCGCTTTGGAATTTATTTAAGTTTTGCAACTCGTGCTAAAATTGGCTAAAATGATGAACAAGAGAGCGAGAAACGCTGTTACACCCCACTTTCCGTCTTGAGTGCATTTTGTATTTTGTGAATGAGACGCGTTATTTTTAGTCTTCTAAACATGTTTTAGCTATACTGACAGTTGAATTTGTAAATATTTTAACAAAGCTAATAAGTTGAGAGCCATAGTGTAAAGTAATTTCGAAGTCATCAATGCAAGACAAAGTTGGGCTATATTGACATTTGTTTGTAAGCAAAATCACTGGCGGAGAGTTGGGAAACATTCTGCATTGAATGTTTTCCTAGCCGAATATTTCAAGAGGTTCCGGGAGATTGAAAATGATCCCGCTGATAGGCCCATATTTGAGTTGTTCAATTGGTCAGCGCATGAGTTTGCATTTTTACGATACACTTGGTACTATTATTTATAATTTTGTTTGCAATTTAAATACTGAAATAAGAGACTTAGGGCGAGTTTCAAGACTAGCTCATGAAGTCCCTGATAGCCTAATAGGAACTTATCTGCCAGTTAAACTTCAACTTTTGGTTTCAAAGGTCTAGGATAGTGATGTCTGACAGATAAAGTCTCTAATAGCCTATCAGCTGGTTCAAGTGGCCGTTAAAGCCTGACGAGGCTAGATTGCAGTCACAAGTTCCTTAACATGGATTTATTTGAAATTTTTAGAAGACGATTTTGATGAATATTACGAGCATTATACACGGCCCGTATAGGAACAGAGTATTTTGCCCAAAACCAAACTATTTTGAAGCCGTCGATATTTTTGAATCCGATTTTTTTAACTTTATCCATGTTAAATTTACCAACAATAGAATAAAACAATTCTCTTAAAAACGTTTCACGTCTCCTTAAGCTCCTAATAAACACAAAATAAAGAAAGACAAAACATAATGACATGTGTATCGAAACGATAAAAAACAGTATTGCCGTTCTGTAAATCAATTAGTGGCTGATGAATTTGTCGACCAGTTAGTTTATCAGAGACTTTGACGATGGAACAGAAAAATATATCAGCAACCTTTATCTGTTGGATAGCGTTATGTGTCAGATAACTATGCGAATTTTATGCGGTGTCCCATAATTTGCGCAAAATTTAAATTTTGCACTTTGTAATAGTAGGTAAAGTGATGCCAACGGATAAAATGATAACAATGTGACAGCTGACAGTTCGGGGTTAGTAAAAATGGAGCGCTATTCGAAAGAACAACGCATTTTCATTGTTGAGCAATACATACTTGAAAAATAATGATGGTTTGTCAGCTACAGACCGCAGTTTTCGAACAAAATCGTCTTCAGTGATGAAGCTCATTTTTATCTTGATGCCTTCGTTAATCGTCAAAATTGTTGCATTTGGGGTTCAGAAAATCCACGAGTATAATTCTTAAGAAGCAAATGCATCCACAACGCGTGACTGTTTGGTGCGGATTTTGGGGTGGAAGCATTATTGGGCCATTCTTCTTCGAAAATGCGGCTGATCAGGCAGTAACAATTAAAGGTGTTCGTTATCGTGACATGATAACCGCTGTTTTTAGTGCCTAAATTACAAGATATGGATGTGACCAACATGTGGTTTCCAAAAGACGGTGCCAAATGCCATACAACCAGAGAAACAATTCAATTACTGCATGAGTCATTTCCTAATCGTGTTATCGGCCGTTGTTGCGATGAGAATTGGCCTTAAAGATTTCGCAAAAGTTTAGCAGAATATTGTTACCGAACAATCACCGAAAAATACTAATATTTATTAAAATACTTGTTAATTGGAAGTCTGATAAGTTTTCATTTAAATTTAACCGAAGCCCAAGACATTATACCCTCGACCATGTATGTCGTCGTTGTTTTTTTTTATTTTTTGCACTGGTAAGGTGATGATAGTTTGTATTACGAGTTATTTTAGACTCTATGATTCCGCACGGTTACGTGCTTCAACATTTTCCGGAACGCTGTCAACGTGCACTTAATGGGAGGGCATTCCTGGCAATAGGTTCCGTCTTTTATGGAAGTTGTAGTGACCTATGCTCAGAGCAAGAGTACGCACTACGCAGGTTAATTACTTACAAAACAGTTACATCTGCTTTATCTCTTTATAAGAAGTTGTTTCCGCGATATGGAACTGATCGCAGAAATAATATATTTTCCTTTTTTCTGATTCAGACGTATCTACTTCTTGGATGCCCATATCGGACCTGCATAATCAAAGCATTGATTTGCCCATAATTTGACATTTATCTGGACAGTCCTCCTTCTGCTATATGTACGTATGCATGTCGAAAGTCTATGATCAAACTCCAGGTACTTAATGTTCGGCTTTGATTCAGTGATATGCTTAGCTCACCAACCTGCATGGTGAGGAGCTCGACTTTAATATGGCTGATTATGAGGGCAGCGTAGGTTTTATAGCCAAACATTCATATCCCTGATTCGGATGTAGTTCTTCATCAGTTTTTGGTGCAGTTCGATGGTGCTTCATTTCTTTCTTATCCTCTGTCGGTTCATTCAGCTTTTTAAAATGATTAGGAAAACTAACAAGTTGTTATTGGGACTGAAAAACCGTGACCATCGTCCTTTTCCTTTTTTAGTTTTACAAAATGCATTACACGAACACTAAGCGAACTCGATCCTTCGCCCATGACTGTCGATCGAGCTGCATGTTCAGGACCTATATTCTATGTTAGGTTAGGTTAGGTTTGAGGGGCTCTTTTCAATACCATTGTGATTATCCTAACGAAACTAACAAAGCCATTCGGATCTGTTAATGAATCTCCTTCAATCTGATAGAGGTATCGTTGCTAGATCATACAAGCCGTCGAAGAACCGTGCTTCCATACAAGAGTAGCGGCGTTCTATTTCAGATTCTATTTCCCCTTCATCTCTGCAACTTCTGCTGAAGTAATTTGTAAAGATACCTAGTCTTCTAGGCCATGTTTCCAATGATGCCAGTGTCCGGTTATTACCCCGACTTAGATTTTACAACTCATTAGAGTAGGGGTGTTGGTATAAAGTATCGCCCACTATTGGTTAACACTCGTAAATAATACAAAAAATATAATTGACCTTAACAGTTGTTCAAATAAGCACAAGTCCCAAATTCAAATAACCCAGTGATTTCAGTTAAACTAGACCAGACAGTCGTTTACCCTTGAGCTTGATATGGAATTTTCAACGCCCTTTTCAATATTAAAATCAGAGTACCTACGCGTACGATTCAATTCCCACGTCTTTTTTTCTTAATTAGCCTGGTATCTTATTTCTTTCCATCAAGGGAGCTCACCCCGTCGGTCAGCCCATATTTTTGTTTATATCGTAACCTTGCTTCTTTTAACCTATTAACTATAGCCCACGATAAAAATGTTGTTAATTTGAATATACGACAAAATTATTTTTGGTCTGTCGGTTACGTCGTGAAGCTAAAATCCTTTAACTTAGCGCGACAGGTGTATTGAGATCCTTTCTCACAACCACTCGAGTGTGTGATTTTTATGTTTATACGAATTGATTAGAAACTTTGTCCTGAAAAGTTATATTCGATAGATTTGTTTGCCAGACATTCGCAAGAAGTAAAGCACATTCCTTTCACTATAAAAATGCAGGCTCTTTCGATTTGCCGGTATATTCGATTGTGAGTGAGCTTGGAATTTGCATCCCCTCAACTTTAACAGTTGAAGACAATTGTTAGTAATAATTGCGAGGTATAGCTCTTTCATTTCGATTATAAAGCTATCTCCGTGTTGGTTGGCACTTAACCACGATGTTGCATCGAACATTAAAAACGACCGTGACAACTTGACTTGCCAAATGCGGTGTTTAAAACTGCCTACAGTTTCGTGCCAGCTCGTTTTATGCTCTGCATTTTCTCAAGTAAAAAAGCCAACCAGCAATGGCTGTTTGCTTAAACTATCTACGTTTGCCTGCTCAATTGCTAAATTGTTCTTCCATAATTCAATTTCATAAAACAAACAAACAGCAGGCTCTGTTGCGCGCTGATAAACACGTATTTTTGTATATTCCTCTCACTGTTCTGTATAAAACTAACACACAAATAGGCACATTAAACCATCTCAAAATAAAGCAAAGTAGCGTGATGTCTTCCTCTCGCTCATCCATCGCAGCGCCGCCGCACACACGCACGCCATAAATCTCTCCATATACAGAGCGAATATCAAGGTCAAGATGAGGCTTCTGGATCTTGTGTATAGCACTGTAGTCATAGATCGGACATTGACATAACATTTATCTTCCATGCAAGTAGTTTCGAATGAGGGCGGATATAGAACAATCATCTCATAACGCCTGTAGCTTGTCCTAAAACAGACCGAACCAGTATCTAATGATTTCTAACGACCTACGCACGATGGCAAGAAATTGATTGCTATGCCTAATGTGGGTTGTCTTTTTGACAGTCGTATAGTTAGTAGTTTGTTCCATAATATGTTGTAGGTATACAACTATTGAATTGTGAATTAAGAGCTGTTGTTTTTTTTTTTTTCAGATGGCAATCCCGCCACCACCGGGACCACCACCGCCGCCAGGTCCGCCTCCACCACCAGCAATGGGTGGTTTGAAGTTGGGCAGCGCTGCTGGTGGCGGCGGCGGCGGCGATATGAGATCAGCTCTTCTGCAATCCATTCAAAAGGGTACGAAGCTGAAGAAGGCCGTTACGGTTGACAAAAGTGGACCATCATTAGCGGGAAAAGTAAGTCACAGTTCACAATGCCCCGTCAAATAGATTGCACTCAAATAATGTCCGTCTCTTCTAGTTAATTGACGATTCAAAATCTGCAGCAACAACAACAACTGCCTCTCCCAAGCGGACCAACAGCAATGTAATAGCCAACGGTGGAGCAAAATTAGGTGGCCTTTTCGAGGGCATGTCCTCGATGCCAAAATTAAAGCCAGTAAACGGAGCACGAAACTCACCGTCTTCCATACGATCGAACACAGCACAACAGCAACAGTCTGAAACAATAACCACAACAACATCGAATAGTCCACCCTTATCGAACGGCCCAATGGATTTCAATGCCGAACTGACTAAACATCTGACGCTGAAGCGACAAAAGCAACAGATAAACGCCACAGAAGCAAATCTAAGGACCAATCGTGGACCACCACCACAACCTCCAGCAGCGCCACCGAAGAATCTTTCATCTGTAAGTACATATAGGTATATTTACATCATGTGCTGTGTCGTTGAAATGTTATCCCAAAGTGCTTGGCATCAGCTCAGCGGGTGCAAAGCTATTTTTGTTGTGCGCATAGCGTTGTTTAGTAGGGGGTGGTTTTGCTCTTTTCATCTTTTCGTCGTCGTCTCCTCTACTTTCTATATACATACATATCTTTTATGGAATTTTGATTTCGAATTTGTTTGTATTTTGCATGTGACGTCATTTAAAAATAAACGCTTTTCTGATGATGATGGTGATGCTGTGGAATTCCTTAGGTGTGGGGGCAGAAAATAAATAATACTCTTCCTTTGACAGTGCAAGAGTTATTTTGAAACTCGCTATGAGTGATAAAAATACACAAAATCGAAGCGGCTTTTTTACTTTTTTCAGGAAGTTGTGTGTTTGATGGGTTTTTGGGGTTTCGCTAATAAGGGTTACGATGAAGCGGCAAAATGCCTCAGGTTGTTGCAAAGGGTTTTACGCATTACAGAATTTATAGATTTCGTAAGCAAATTTTTTAGCAAACTGAAATTTCTATTTCCTGGTGCGTGTGAACTGAAACTATAGACATTATGCATTGTTTCATTCAGTTGACGTCTTGGAAATTTCCTGTTTCGCCGTCATTTGATTATGATTTGTTAGTTCTGTTCAAAGTAGCAATTCGACTTTTAAAAGAATACTTTTTGTTTGCGTTTGTCGCGTATCTACTGTAAACCGATGGAGCCCAATTTGCCAGGGGTGGGATTCTGTAAAATACGAAACGAAAAGCGCTTTCGTTTTCACTAAACCTGTCTCTATCATATCTTTACATAATCTGGCCCCAGGAGTTTTGCATCTATTTCTAAGTAATTTAGGTCGGATCACCCACTTAACCAAAATTCAACGAAATCCACTCTTTTTCGTCTTCGACTAAGAGCGTTGTATTGACATTATGTATTTTAATGAATGTACCACTTCTTGGTCTTTCGACTCAGCTTGTATATTGAAGGACAATCACAAACGAAGTGTTTCACGGTTCCACCGCCGTCTTTAAAGACTCTAAGGGAACGTAACCACCAAAAATTAGTTAGATCTGCTCAGACTTCAACTTTTAAGGATCAATCGTCATGGGATTACTTCGTATTTAGCTGGTGTCAAAAATGAATGAAAGGTCACTTGAGTTTAGTGAAATGTTTAAAATGAGCAGCTATGTAATTATATTACAGTCACGACATACAGCTTCTATCAAATCTCATATCGGTTTAAGTTAGATTCATCCATTGCTATCGTTTCTCGTGATTCGAGTATAGCTCAGAAGACAAATAAAAGAAAATGAATTCTTTATAGACGGATTGTCGCATTTTATTAATTCAACTTAAGACTGTATTGAACATATAGTCATGTGAAAAATAATAGGGACACATTGCTGTATTTCGTGAAAATACAAAGAACAGGAATATATTCATTAAGTTTGGAGTAGTGTTTTTATTTTTAAATAGGCTTAAGTTATGTTATGATAGCGGTATTTACTTTATCGACATCCCAAAAAATTATTTAATTTGCTGTTTCTAAACAAATTATGGCAATTGAAACAGAGTTGTGTTTTGAACAATTTTTATGCAAGTGTCCCTATTATTTTTCACATGACTGTATGTCGTGACCATTATAAGCTGCCCGCATTTGCATGAGTTTGATAGAACTCATCCGTCCATAGTTTGACACTGGTTTAAGCCCACATAATTTTAGAGGGTATTGGTCAATATTTTTCAAAGTTGGTTGCTTTATTGGAAAGAGTAAACCTTTCGATTAATTATGGAATATCATTTTTATATCAATTGACTTCTGCAAAATAAATTTTCAATAATTAAAAATATTGTTAGTTAGCACAACAGGTCACACATATTGAACCGCAGGCTTAGACAGCCATTCGTTTGTGTACTAATTTTTTTTTTTTGTCAAATGAAAATGACCGGCAATTTGAATGCCATATCCGGATGGCTGAATTGATGTTTCCCTAGCGCTTGCAAAGTTTGAGCAATGAAAAGAAACTATTTCACGGAAAGCCCGACAATTATGATTCTTAACTGCCTGAATAGTTACTGCCTTAACGGCATAACGTAGATCTTCAACGGTGCCCACTTCGTCAAATCGCAGCTTCGGGACGAATGCCAAGTAACGTCATCAAAACGTATGATTGTACCCGATTTTTGTCTTTTGTGTCCGAAACATCGATTGTTGCACGGCTTGACACGTTCGGTCCACTTAAATACCTCAATTTCTGGCCCAAACAAAAAAATACAGCATCTGGTTATCATGCCTCTTGCTGCCATCTTAATTTTCGAAGAAATATGGATCAATAATGCCCTCTGTTCAAAAACCAACAGTCGCACCCTGTTCACACATTCTACCAATGTCACGATCAGGAAAATTCTTCGGAAACTTGCGTACAGCAGGTCCGGTTGGTTCACCGAAAAAAAAATTATAAATGAGTTAAGTAGATTCTGCTTCGACAACACAAAATCCTTTTTGAAAGTACTTAAGTTTTGCAATATTTTGAAATGCGATACGATATGCACCGCGGAGATACGATACTGTGTTTCTGTCACATTTTCGAACGCGAAAACCTGTCAATGTCAAAATAACATATACAGCTAGGATCGAGAAATCGAGTGAAATCGTTTTCAGTGTTCTGAATTTCGAGCGTTTCGGAAACTCCGAAATTTTTTCGAAATCACAATTTCACTTTGTCTCAGTACCGAAAATTTTGAAATCGAAATCGAGTACAGTGAAATGTACAACACAAAAATTCATTTCCGATTTCATTTCGAGTGCAAGTGAAATATGGAACCTGGCAGATAATTTCAAGATTCAAGTTGTCCCACCGTTTTTTAGGATGACTATTTAATAAGTTTCGTATAAGGTACAGTAATGTATTACCTGCTAACCCGAACCTTTATTTTTTCGTACTCTACAAACCGAACCTATCTCGATGTCTTTACGCTGGAAAAAATGCAATAAATTTGTTCCGTAAATACTGGCCTTATCAAAAGGCTGGGCAGTCCAAAGCCTGAAAATATACATAATTCGTTTTGGTACCTATAGGTTATTATAGAATTTATTGACCGTCTATGAAGGAGACTTTTTCGTTGTTGATTAGTAGGTTTTTTTTTTATTTGTGTCGTACCCAGTTTACATTGTTAAATTTTCGTCAGTTCAAGAAATCAATTTAAGAATGAATCACGAGAGAAGCATCGTCGGTCGCATCGCATAAGTTCACTTTGACACGGGACTCATCCGTTTTAGCATCACTTTCTCTTTAAGTGCTACCCTAGCATAAAATAATTAATTACAATTAGCACACTCAAAGTGTCGTTGTTCGTCCTCCGCAAATTGTCCGTCACATGTCGCTTAATGAAAGTTTCACTCATTCAGCATTTCTACATGTGAAAACGTGCTCTCTATCATGACTGTTAATTTGCTTGCCTCGGCAGATAATTTCGGTTAAAGCGCCATTTGGAGCAACCAATTTGTTATTCACTTCCCCCCCGCTTATACTGTCTTTACGTAATATGTGCATAAAACATTTAAAGGGATATATGGTCGTAATTTTTCATGTGTCAATGAAAAACAAAACACTTGTTCTTGTACTTGTTGTCAATGTCAGACATCCTCTATCATAACAGAAAAGAAACTCAATATTGGTATTTCATAACACGAAATGCACACCACAACAGCATCTGCTGTGCCAGATGCTATACTCCCACACTTAAATTAAACAACAACAACAAATAGCTAAAACGCCACACAAACACACACACAATCTTCCACAAGATGATGTTTACTTTGCTTGCACACCAATAACTTTCAATTAAATTTGTTCGCTCTCGATTTTCTGCTAATTTTCAAAAATAATTTTTTTTTCTTCCCCCATTTACCAACAGAGCACTTCCGACTCAGTGCTGGAGAAGAGCAATTTAAATTCACAGCGATCAAGTCCGCCAGTCGGTGGAGGAGGAGGAACAGGAGGCAGTAATGCGAAAGCCTCATCGCCAACATTATCAGAGAGCAGCAGCAGTAGTGGAAGTGGAAATAAAATTACCACTGGCATTTCAGTGAGGAAAAACGCCGCCAACTTAAAGTAAGTGAAGAACCCATATTACCTTTATGAAAGCTTCGTCTTCTTGTTCATTAGGAAATTCATCACAATCTGACCTTGAATCTGTTCTCATTAGAACTGCGGTGTTGTATCTTTGTTAATATTTTCCCTTTCTCTCTTGTATCTCATCTGTGTCATTCTAGTTTATCATTAGGAAATAGTTCAAGTTTTGTAAATAGTATGAGTAGTCAAATGAAAACATCATCCACATCATCATTATCGTCAACAACAACAACATCAACAACAGGATCCACGCAGCGAGTAAGTGGATTGGCGCCCAATAGATCGACTCTATTCGGTGGCAGTAGATCACCGACACCGGGCTCACCGGCAATGGGCGGCAATGCAGCACCTCCAGCACCAGCGCCTCCAGCGAATAAATTCGCGCCAAATCATGGTAAACCGAATTTCGCACCGAAACCGCCTGGTATACAGCAGTTAGTGGCAGCTTCCAATGGACAGAAATCAACTGTGTCGCGGCATCACAGTATGAAATCGCCAAGGTATGTAGGGGGTGGTTTTTTTTTTGTATAATATTCTACAGTACAGTAAGAATTTGATGCTTAATATTGTGTTAGTATAAGGTAGATTGCGCATGTGCAGCTTGCAATTGCTTTTCATTGATCAACTGGCTCAACTTTGCCAAAGAAACGCCTGATTTAAGCTTTTGTATTATAAATATGTCTTTGCAGTAACTATGGTGTCGAACAAATTTAGAAAATGAATCACCCAAATCAATGTACCTAACACTCTCTATTCTAAATGGTTGCTAAAAACAGACGTCCCGCAGTCTCATTGTTTCATTCTGTGTTTGGTCATTATGGGTCATAATTTCAGAAGCAGATGATGTTTTATAGAAATGAAGAAGCTTGAAATTCACCGATTTACATAAATATGAAACTGTCCTATTCGTTGTCGATTTTCTGAAACAAATCTCCCACACGCTCAATATTGAAAAATTGTCAAGAATTATTTTTATTCGCGCCTAGGAATTGTATTGCCTAGATATATTTTTGTCTATCAGGGAAATGCATATCAATGTTTTAAATTTTACAAACTTTGGCTCCCATGACTGTCGAATGATAGCGTTTGAAATTTTTTTTTTTTTGTATTGGAAACGCCAAGCCGCTTTGTCCAATCCCGCTCGACTTTGTAAAATGCTTCAAGTAAGCAATTTATGTCCATTTACCAAATTTCAATGCTAACCTTGTAGGGTTAGTGCCTTTCCCCGTTTTCAATCCCACCCACACTTCGCGCTGTTTTTTGTTTGGACAATGTAATAGGTCAATGTTTACAACTTTAGCTTCCATGACATTTCTCGACGGGAGTTACCACGCCAATTTGTTCAATTTTGACTAATAACAGGAAGACTCCCTGGCCAGTACCTAAGATTGACTGAAAATGTGAGGTCAATCTTTTTGGCAGTTTTCGAAATACACGATGTTTAAGGTTTTATTGTATGCGAGGTGCCACGCCCCTTTGTCTAATTTTTACCACACTTCACGAGGGGCCAATAGGAAAGTTTCCTATTTGAGCTCAATTGATTCGGTGGTTTGCGAGTTTTGTGGTGTATTCCCATAGGTATAAAACGGAACTTCTTATTTTTCCAAATTTTCTAAGCCACCCCTGTATATTAAGACGAACAAACTAAAATCATCCAACTCAGACGAGCCGTGTTTTTGCGAGACTAACGCACGGCAATTTATACATTATCAGCGGTATTAATAAAAAATAGCCTTATTCGCTCTTTAATCCATCTGATAGCTAGCAGACGAATAGTGGACTTGTTCGTTTGATAACTTTTATTATTTATAAATACATCTTATATCCATATTAGCTATCCACTCTTTATCATTAAACGCACGACAGCACTGCGTCCAAACTGTACTAAACATGGTTGTAAATCTGTCATATTCCATCAGCTTCCGCTTGCGATTTTTAGATTCTCTCTGTAATTCTCTTTCAGCTTTTAAATTTCTCGCGTCCAATCGAACTTTTTGTTGGTATACGTGTATTTGAAATTATGTGGATAGGTTAGCTCTGTGTGTGAGTAAGTTAACCACTCTCTATACGCCGAATTTGGTGAATTAAGTTATCCGCTTGTTAAACATGTCAGTGAAAGCTAAGATATGTTTATTAATAAGAATTACGAGTTATCAGATGTGATAAGGCTAATTCACCGCTTTTCGGTATTTATTAATACGGGGGTATATTTATATCTGGGTGTTGCTATTCGCACGTAGTTCGGGACACGTCAACGTAACGAAATGTCAAAGTTTATATTGCTTAAAGTTGGGGTATGTGGCTCGTGGCAACGACTCTAAACTCCAGTATAATCATTTTCGGACATTATGCCGTACGTTTAGGATACAACTTTTAAAGAGTTTTTAATGAAAATAGGATTACGTTACGTTGATCACGTAGTCGTGTCTCGAACATCGGTAAACGTCAGTTCAGTACAAAATCGGTCAAAATGAACGTGCGAATAGACACATCGTTTATATCTATGAGGTCAATATTGTGCATTTGGGTTCCGTAGCTTTTCCGGACAAAGCCTATTCTATATGTTAAACTGGGTGTCACTTTTTTTTCTATTAATGCTGGCGATTTACACGAAATGTTTTGGCCTTCAATATTGTTGCTAGTTTATCAACATAACACCAGTGACTTTATGTAGCCACAGGCCAGATATCTAGAGGTTTTAAATCGCACGACCTTGGAGGCCAACATTGATAGGACCATGGTGTCGTAATAATCTTCATTGAAAAACCTGTCAATCTAAGCTAGATTCACGAAGTCGTGTAGGTGAAGTAAATTTGGGTAATATTGCGTGAGTCTTTTTCCACATGTCACAAGCAATTTTTTTAATCAAATCCGATACTGCTTCAATTTCACCTTCGATATTCGTACGAAGTTCATCAATGTTGCTCAGCCCAATTCACCAACATACGACGCTTCTGGTGGTCAAGCGGCTTCAGTTCTTGCGTCAATTTAATCTTGTAAGGATGTAGGCCAAAATCTTTTCGCAAAATTCGCCACAACGACGTCACAGAAATGCCCAACGCTTGAGAACGACGTGTGAGAGACACATTTGGGCTTTCTTCAACTAAAGCCTCAGCGGCAGCAATATTCTCGACACTACGGCGGGCACTTCTTTGTCTCACTGGCCTGTGGATTCAAATTTTTTCACTAGACGCTCAATTGTTGATCTGCTAGGACGATTATGACGACCATAAATTGGACGTAGCGCTCTTAACGCCACTGACTCCGAATTTCGGTAGTAAATTTTAATAATTTCGACTCGTTGTTGGCTCGTATATCTTTCCATCATGAAATGGCAAACCTTACTGAAGAGAAATGTCAAAAGAGCGGCAAGAAATTCGGCGTCATTTGCTGTCCCTGTCGCTCTACTTTTGTAGCGTCCCTGTTGAAAAACCCTGTACTTTATAAAAATGGCGACGTGCCATTGACTGACGACTATCAAAGTGCAAGTGTATGCTGGCTGGGCATAAATATTTTCACATGGTATTGTTCTATAGCCAGCTCTAACAGGGGCTATGATTCGAAGAGCCTCTTTGCTGTAGTATTATTGTCCATTTTTTTGGATGTTACGGAGTCAATGTATAGTGAGTCGATGTGTCTTGGCTTTTTGGATTACATCCAAATTTTGAAATTACTAATATCATAAAGATCAGGTTTATATCTTTTCCTCGACTTGTACCTTGTTGTTGTAGTAAATAAGGAACATTGAATGCACTATAGCTTTAGCTTTTCCTTCTACGGTAGAAGTTCTACCTATCCAAACGAGACCCTTCTTCAAACTTTACTTTGCATACTTTGAAATAGCTTACTTGTTACTTCTCCATAGGTAGGTATCCATGAAGCTTCTTTGGAGTTACAGTCAATTCGGAAATAACATGGTAGCACTTCTTATCTAATCAGCGTTATCAACGTTAAGAAAAAATAGGACTTTCAGGTCGAAGCGGGTTAGGTTAGGTTGGTGCGCTGGGGAGAAGTACTCCATGCCACACTCAGGTCAATACTGACTCATTGTGATGGCCGTCGGCAAAAGAGGTTTTCTCTTACCCATTTTCGTATTGTGCCTGTCTTTAATCCACCATAATCCATTACTTACTGTGTTATTACATAAATACAATCGTGGGGATTTGATGAAGCTCATTATCTAGTCTATTGATCATTGATGTGCTGAAAAGCTCGTCTAGATCGTGGAAGAAGTGTCTCCCTATGAATTTATACCTGGTGTGATGGAGACATGGGCACTGACATAGAAAGACAAAAGCAACTTTTCCTATCTATAAATAACAGATTAACCCCGTTCTCGAATATTTAGAAGCTCGCTCGGCAAAAAAGCATTCATTTTTCCTACTTGACAGCAGACAGATAAGATCATGAACGACCATTATACACTTAACAACAACAACAAGCAAGTTCATAACCTTTTCAAAACTCCTTTTGGCTACAGGCCCAGCCCAGCCAACTTTGCAGCTCACTTCCTGGGGACATATTCACAGAGGACTGCAAGTGCAAAACTTACACTTATCTGTAGAAGTATTTTAAGGCAGCATTACTTTGAATTATTTTTGTACCTTTGACATCCATTCCAGAAATCGAGTGAATTCTTTTTCAGTGTTCTGCATTTCGAGCCCCCGAAATTTTTTCGAAATCGGAAAATGTTGAAATAGAAATCGAATACAAATGTAGAACACAAAACATTTCCGATTACGAATGAAAGTGAAATGTGGAACCTAACAGATAAAGAGAAAATACCCACTAAAACAAAGTCTATGCTAACTACCCTTCCTATAGTCTGTGTCTAAACAAACCATAGGCAACTTCACTAATTGCACATTGTGGGGAAACATTGCGTGATGTTCTTATTATAACAATTTTCTATATGTTTTAAAATGTCCAGGAAACAGGTGCTTAATCCTATTATGTCCATTCACGTTCCATAAATAAAGCCAATTTCGATAAGTGCTTTGAAATCATTTCTTTATTCGTATGTATTATATCAGCTTTATCTGCCCTCAAATGATGATATTAAGATAAATATAAAAAAAAAAGCTACCTCTAGGTCAACCCACGTACATATGTGTAATGTGTATACCAAAGTCTATGCGGGTGTGCACAAATTGTATAGCCATTTAAATTAACGACTGCCTTTTAATCCAGTTTATCAGTCTCAAATTAAATTTAATGACAACAAATTTTAGATCCCCACCTATCGCCCCACCTGGTGGCCCTGTCTTCCCAACCACCCAAGCATTCGCAACAATGCGCACACCCTTGCAACTATGTCAGTCACAGGAAACAATCAGTATCCGGCAAGCACCAAATCCACCAATTGGTAAGTCTCTCCGTTCACGTGACGCATTATCAATTAATTAATTGACCGATTTATGTTTTTTTTTTATATTTATGTAGGCCGCCCAACAGTTGCCCCACCAAAACCACCCGCTGTCAAACCACCACCACCGCCTACTCCAGCTAGAAGTGTATCGAACACGAACCTTAATAATCTTTCATTGAATACGTCTCCGCAGAGTAACATGAATTCTAGCTCCACTCTCATACCGAATGTGTCTTCATTGCATTTCAAAACGAGTCAAAGCAATGTCTCCACAACCGGAACACCGGCGTCAAATAATAACTCACCGCCACCTCCAGCAGCGCCACCGAAAACTAGCTCACCGGTTATCAGTAGAACGGCAGCCAGTCTACTCAATGGAGGAACAGCAGCACCACCACTACCTCCCCACAGGACATGTCCGGCGCCGCCACCCCCTCAGCGACAGTCATCAACTAATGTAAGTGCTAGTAGTACATAGTAGCTTTTCCTATTTTTTTTTATCAGCTTTCAGGAATAAAATTGAAAAACACAATGAGATTGCCAAAAGTTCTTCCCTAAAGTGCACTTTGGTGTAGTTTTCATTTTTGTAAGCATCGTGTGTCCTCGTGCATCGACCTAATTTTTTTTCTAAAAGAGAAGGTAAAAAGAGTTTTCCAAAGAGAAGCAAATATTCGTAGAGTAGACAAATGAATAGTATTGCCAAGTTGTAGGGAAAAAAAGTATGGTTCCCATTTGCGTAATATGGAAACCTTGGCTGGTTTTTAGGCAACGCATCAGTGGAGTTTGGGGAGTCGTTCAAAAAAATCTGTCTCGATCTCATTAATAGTCAATGTTGTCTTCCAATGTTTTAATTCATTTTATTTTTTTAGCAAAATAACCATCATGAGATATCCCCAACGAAAGTAATCGCATTGAATCAATCAAACCATACAAATTTGGGGTCTGAATAGGACCTCTGTGCGAAATCATCTTCAGCAAATTGACTCCTGAACAAATCGATGGTTTTGGTGGCTATTTGCGTCATAGCGCCATCTTTTGAGAACCAAATGTCCTAGACATTGAAGGCCTGTTCAAACCAACGCGAAAATCCGGAAAAGGTGGCGAATTTCGCGCGGGAAACGGTGAGATATCATTCCGTCGCAATGCACGCCTTGCGTTTCAGGTTGGTGTGAGCAGAATTTTTAATTTTCACACCCCAAATCGATCCTCCCTTGCTCAAAGTTCTCAAGTTCAACAACCGGAAAACCCTAATTATATCTTAAAGTTTTTCCTCAGCGCCACCTTTTGCGAATGTCTGACAACAATTCGAAAGATTGCTTCTTAATTCGGCTTCGGAATGCTTCGGGTTTTGCATTAAAATTTTACACGACCTTTCTAATCGTCTCGAAAGAAACCCATGCAAATTAATAGTGGTTTTAGAAGCTAGGCCCACTTTCCTATATAGAGACCTGTTGTGCCAACTATTTCAGACGTCATTTCCTGACCCATTTGTGCTGCTGTGATACTACAAAATCGCGTTAGTGTCTCTGTATGTAATCAACAGTGGGACGACAAAATAACCTAAGTGGGTGAGGTACTCAATTAACCATTTATTGCATTAAGTCTCCAGCTAATGGCCTATTGTTTTGTATAAACAAGTGTATTTTCAGCTCTATCGCCTGCTCTTTGTCTAACGTCGTAGAAAATGTTTTGAGTATCACATTTCTTGACGTTTCGGAGCCTTCCTGGATTTGGATTCACATTGATATAGTTAATGACAGTTACTTTAAGCTATGGCAGCGTAAGTCTGCAATTGTCTTTTTTTGACTAATGATATGACAAATTTGTCAACTGACTTTGATGAAGGGGCAGTTGACCAATCTAGTCAAGAAAATCTTAAATACTCAGTTGAGTACTTAAGTAAATTAACAAAAATAAAATGAACGAAATTTGGGATTTGATATTTGAGAGTGCACCCCTCAGAAAAATTCGTTAACGTCCACAGAAAAAGCATCAGTGCATATGGCCTGCTAGTAAAGTGTCAGTTCATACAAAGTTTGTCCAGAAAATGACGCCAACATTAACTAGAACTCGTGGTTCGGATCGAAAAGTTAATGGAACAAAATGACAAGCATGTTGAATTTCTGCATAGAATGCTAGACCTATTGGGAGTGAGGGAATTTAACCGCTGAAACGGATGAAATTTAAATTGTTGCGTCACTGTTTAGAACAGATGGCATGGTGAAACGGAGCGAGTGTAAAAATCATTTTTGATTTCTCCATAGAATGCTAGAGACACCTTTTGGGCGTGAGTGAATTTGCAAAGTAAAACAGTTGAAATTCAAATTGTTGCGCCATTGTTTACAATAGATGTCACTTCAAAAAAGTTAAAGTTTCCAATTCATTCCGCTCGGGACCACGAGAGCTAGTGGTTATGTTGGAACCAACGCGAAGTTGTCTACTAGCAGTCCATATAATAATATGTCAACGGTCGTGTGTCAATTGCGCTAAATAGTTATTCAGCCCTATCACGAATTCCGTCGTAATCGAAAATCCGCTACGAATCCCGAAAAATACATCATGGAATCCATTCGCAGTGGAAAATCTGCTACGAATTTCGAATTTCGTAGAATTAGGTATCTTCGAATCCGAATGAAACGGAAAATTTACCTCTTTTTCTACGACAAGTAATTTGTGTCCGAGACGTTGGGAAAAACGATGTTTGCACAGCAATAGGTTGTGGTTTATATAAAAAACAATAAGAATTTTAATTTTGTTGGTTCTTATTTGTTGCTTTAATAGGACAAACACAACTAATAAGCCACATATCAAATTTATTAAACACGAAAGCACACACCCGAGACAAACTCATGTTCCAGCTCCTCTAATATATATTTAAATGCCGGTTTATTGAGTCGAACATTTCTTTGAAACCTCTAAGTTTAATATTCATAAAAGGAATAATTGAATTCTCTATACTCGTACGTTGCCTAATCTAAATCAAAGGGATCACAACACAATTGAGGGATCACAAGAGAGAAGAGTCGCGAAGATTTTTCCCAGAATTTTCCGAATTCGCTTTGAGAAGGCAATTGAATCTATTTTTTAACAGTTTATATTATTAATTTGTTGTTAAAAAAGAAGAATTATTTAATTATTTGAAAGTTTACTCACAATTCATTTCAATAATTTTCAAACATAAACTATGTTTGACACAAAACAGCTGATTTCGAAAATGAGAATGAGAGCGGTTAATGAGGCAATGCTTCTGTAGATTCCATTCGGATTTTGTGAAGTAAATTTTTCGTAGTTCGTATCGTAGCTTTCATTCGGGGATTTCCTACGAATGGATTCTGTGATAGGGCTGATTATCTTTGGCTAATTTTCTGACACTGACACTCTCGTGGTGAAATTTGTTAAAGTGTTTAGGAGAAGCGAAAAATTTGAGAAATCTCTGTTTTAAGATTGGAGTTTGGTGAACTTTTTTTTTCAACACTCACATGTAAGGTATGTCAGAAAATAAGCTTAAAATTAAATTGATTATTTAGCGTAAGTGACACACGGGCTAAGTTTGCAAAATAACTAAATAAAGAATTTATTTTGACAGTTCAGGTGACAAGTCAAGTTGAAGCTTTCCTAAATCAATTCCAGACGATTCTAGTTGCAGTACTAAATAAACTACAGTGGCCGGCATAAGTATTTTGACAAAACTAAAGTTAATTCTGCTCATAATTTAAAAGTTACTTCATGTAAATTTTGGCATCAATAGAAAGGTCATTTAAATTCCGTTTGAATGATACAAAACTTTCCTTAACCCATTAAGTACCCATTTAAAAATTTTAGAATTTAGAATTTTTGTCAAGGTCTACTTTTTTGACTTTTTTTCCTCGGTATCAAAAAAAAAAATGTTTTGATGCAAAAAGTTTCTCCAAACAATTCTAATAGTGACTGCAAAAAAAAATTTTCAAAAATCTCTTCGCTAATATTTTTTATGATTTTTTGAAAATTGCTAAAAATGACTATTTTAGTCACTTTTTTCTCCTTTTCATACAAAATTTTTCTGAGATCATCCCATTCAAAAAATCATAAAAAATATTAGCGAAGAGATTTTTGAAAAATTTTTTTTGCAGTCACTATGAGAATTGTTTGAAGAAACTTTTTGCATCAAAATATTTTTTTTTTGGAACCGAGGAAAAAAGTCAAAAAAGTAGACTTTTACAAAAGTTCCAAATTTTCAATGGGTAATTAATCAGTTAAGGAAAGTTTTGTATCATTCAAACGGAATTTAAATGACCTTTCCATTGATGCCAAAATTTACATGAAGTAAGTTCAAATTATGAGCAGAATTAACTTTAGTTTTGTCAAAATACTTATGCCGGCCACTGTATAGCTACCTGAACGTCACCATTAACTACTGTACCGAAATACCAAGTTTTATGATAATTGTACGCTTCTAGAAGGTTTGATTGGCTCATTAACACATGATGACATTAACACAATTAAGAATTATGTTCAATTGCCGCTTTTAAAATGTACAGTACACTACACTCGCATTAAAACGGCAATACTGTTTACACCTTTCTGTTGAGAGAGAAAAGCACGCTCTTCTTAGTTACCTACCACCATACCTACCTACCACCAGTACATCCATCCATTCTCTTTCAAATTCCACGAGCGTATTCTATTGATTTTATCAGAAGAGTTTTTAACTTGACGTAAAGGGATGACAATTTACCAGGTCACATCACATCGCATCGCAGTGTTTATTCCACTTTCGGAATGTGATAATGGTCTCGCAAAACCGTCCACAAGGTGTGAGTTTTTTTTAAATTTGACTAATTTAAATTGAATTTAAAGGAACGTGCAGACCTGAAGACTCACGAATTAAAGTTAAAGCCAAGCGAATAATAATGAGATCTAAAAAGGTAAACAAATAGTTAAACGTATCATAATGTTGTGTTTTGCAAAAGTATTTGTGTGGGTGTTTGTGTGTGCGGGCGTTGGGGTAGTAGTGAAGGGTTGAAATTGAGATGGATACCTATGTTGGTAAAATGTAAAGTACCTTTTGCACTTAAGGACAACCCTCATATTGGTTCAAGGTCTTTGGAAAATTGCAAATTTTTGAAAGCTTTTTTTCACGTTAATGCTACGATTAAGTAAACATGGTGTAAATTGGCGCGATTTTATTTCTGGTCCCTTGAAATGCACACGACGTTTTATGCCAGTAGCCTGTTGTGGAGATGTAAATATTGGGAAATACTGGAACTGATGACCGTGTCATCAATATACGATAGTGTGGCAAGTACCTATAGAATATATAGTTCGCCGTTGCGACATCATGACCTCGTTAGTCAAATGTGATATAATTGGCAGTGTGGTTTCGCAGTGCTCCTGACATTAGATCACGCTTTGCAGTCATCAATGCGGTGAACTTATGAGTCAGATTTAGATGGAATATTTAAATAAAATTTTAATTGCGGTGTGTGATTATTGCTCGAGCCATTTATTCATAGGAGCAGATTATGATGATTTATTGGAAGGCAATATAAGAGGCATGGCCTATTCCAGATCGATATTCGTGAATATAGTGTGCTTGTCTTTACACGGGTTGTTTTCTTATTTCACACCAGTTCACAAAGGAGAATTCACAGCCTGGTCGAGTTGTTGCTGCTCTAATAAACTTGATTCCTCGACATTATCATTCAGTAGTTTTTAAGCATCTTCGTTTGACAAATTTTAAATTATCGAATATAAGATTAGGTTAGGTAGTGTGGGAAGGGTTTAGGAGATAAGTATTCCCCGTTGTTGTTTTCGTAATCCTGAATTTATTTCCCTTTTTTTCCTTAGAATTGGTCTATGATTTATCCCAACTTGTGCTTCTTACAATAAGGATTGGGTTCATCTGTTGTTAACGCGCTATGTCTCTACGCCTCTGTTGCACGCTGGACTAGATGGTATTCACTTTTTTTTTATCTCTTCGCTAACCAATTGGGATTCTATTGATGGAATTATTTCTGTTCACCGCTTGAGAGTCAACAAAAATTGTAACGTTTGTAGGCTTTTTGCTTCTTTTTCAATTGCAACTTAAAATGCGCATTATTCATAAGAAACTTTGTGCAAGTGCGTACAGAATTCACATCCCGGGCAATGGAAACGCGGAGGAACTAGTCGGACAAGACCGCGGACTCCACATAAATTACATCAGCGAACGACCACGTACTCCATTGCAATTAGTACAATTTTTCCTTCTTGTAGAGCGTTTAATAGCATCCAGACAAGTTTGGCCGAAATTAGACGCCAAAAGAACCAGAAAACTTCTTTGTACATTATATGTAGAAAATCTGCTCCGTCGCATCGTAACATTAACGTGACACAGTCTATGATAGGCGTGGGCGAAGTAGCGCAGTGGTTAGTGTGCTGGACTACTGTGCGAGGGATCCCAGGTTCGATCCCCGGAAAAACACAAATTACATCATAAAGTTTTTTCTACTGCGCCACCTCTCGCGAACGTCTGACAAACATCCGAGAGTATGACTGTCATGAAAAAGCTTCTCAATTGAGCCGTTCGGACTCGGCATACAATTGTAGGTCCCTTCCATTCGTCCCAAAAATAGAAACTCACACAAAACGAATGGTTGCGAGAAGCTAGGCCTTGGGTGTCACCCGCCTGTTGCGCCACCTATTTATTTTTTTTTTAGTCTATGATAGGCAAAGGCAATAGGCATGCCCGCAGAATAGAAGTACCCTTTAACAATTTCTGTATGGGAGCTTTTTGGACGAGGAGGAAGAAGAAACCACTGTTCACATCCTTTGCACCTGTCCAGCTCTTGCTACCTTAAGGGCTTATTTCATAGAAGACCTAAGCGACCAGTGTCCAACCGATTCACTGAAACATCAGCACGCAATTACATATTTTAAAGGTAGATTGCTTTGATCACCCGGATCTGCTTGACACCAGTCCCTCCTGAGTGGTGATGGACTGTCGGGCTCGGGGGCAATAGGCTGAGGGCAGACTGTTACCAAACCGCCACCCAGGAGGTGCTAACTTTAAAAATTTTGCAACCAATTCCATTAACTCCTTCAGCCATTATCAGGACTTCTTAACGAGGTAAGGTACACGAGATATTTCTTTTAAGAAATTTGGAGATAGCAATAGAGTGTCTGGCCTATAGCTTTGTCTGGCCACTTTCCCCTCCACCCCCTCCTGTGGTATTACAATCCACCTAAAAATTATGGTCTAAGTGTGTCCTTTTAGGACTGCCACATAACCTAACCTTGCGTACAAAAAACGTTGGTTTCCGTACCTATTTCATTTCGTCCCCGTTCGTGTGGTTTTGCATTTCTTGTACACTTGCATTGGTATTTTATTTATCTTCGAGACATCTTAACGAGGAATGGGCAAATGATGTCGTTAGGAATTGTTACTCGCTCAAAAACCGTGGATGGTGTCGGTGAATATTTTATTTCAGAAGTGATTATTAAGCAATTTATTTATTTTTATTTATTTTAGCCACATGATCTATATAGATTATTGATCATTCTGTTCCAGAAATTCCTATACTTCAACTAAAAAAAATGTTCACGTGATCAATCTAGCCCAATAAAACTCACGACACCGGCAGCCATTTGTCAAATAATAGTGTTTTGAACACGGTTCCAATGTGTTTTAATTTAACCATAACACTACTGATGCAATTGCTGTTTTTCTTTTTTCGTTCAGAACAAAGCTTGAACTTGATCTGATTTCCTTATGGAATTCCCTATTTTATATTGCTGATTGCTAATAGCCAAAGCAATCATATGGTGAGCTTTGCTTAGGTAATTTATTCTGAGCTAATTTTTTTTTTTTGACAGTTGAGACTCTGCTTTGTACTAAAAAAGAAAGAAAAAACGTCTAATGGCGTACATAATGAATTTAACATTTCTTTCGTTCTTTTTTCCAGACGGGAGCACCACCTGTGCCACCACAGAGGCATTCATCCATGCGCACTCCTTCGATAACGCCGGGCTCTACACTATCTGGCATTGTGAACACCTCCAACAACAATAACAACAACAGCAGCAGTTACAGTCAAAACAGCAGTGGGAATTCCGTAGTCAGTCGGTTGGTGACAGATTTGGAGTCGAAATTCGGAAAACGATTTCACAATGTCACCGAGTTTCCGGCTCCGCCACCATTCTTAAATATCCAAAAAATGTATCCTAGTCGTAATGCAGTTAAAGCAACTAATGGTATGTAAACAAATCGAAGAGCAACATCAATTGCGTTAAACGAAATTTAAAACATAACGAAACAAAGAATTATTCGAGTACATTAGACATATTTTATTCGAAAAGAAGTAACACAGTTATAAGCTTTTTTTTTCTTTCACCTGTTTGCTTTCGATCATCGTTATTCGTTATTATTATTATTACAATATTCACTTGTTATTTAATAGTATATGATTTGTATTATTACATTTATTTTTATATAGAATTAGAGAAACAAAATGAAATACTTTATTATTATCTATTATAATTTTATTATTATTTTTTATTATTGTGAAGAACTAATGTTTTGTAAAAAATAATTATATAACGTATTTTTACGATTATTTTGTTAAGAGTTATTTTTTTAGTCCATTTATTTTCTGAAGAAAGAAACGTTTTTTTTATATATACATTTTATATAATACACGTATGAATCCATTAGCGTCGTTCATTTCTTTATTTTTATTAATTTTCTTGTTAACATTTAACAAAGCATGCTTTATATATATATATAAAAAATAAAAATTAAAACTAAAGGAATAGATAAATGAATTAAAAATGGCATAATAATAAAAATATCCATCTGAAAAAAAACAGAAGAAGAACACAAAATAAACATTCATTATTGCATTTGTTTTATTATAATTATTATCGTTGTTGAACATGTTTTTCTGTTGTATATGTTTTGTTATTGATCCTTGTGGCATGGAACGTTTTACATTTGTTTTCTTCTTGTTTACGGCTTTACATTACATTTAGATGGGAAGCGGTAGGGTATGTTAAGTTGTGTGGACGCAAGGGAAGGTCATTGGCTTTAAACATTAGCCGCATTTAAATATGGACAGTTAGCTCTCATCAGTCGCGAATAAATTAAGTGCATTTATTGCAAGTCCAAGGACTTTACATTTGATTTTATATAGCTTTAAAGTAAATGTACTTAATCTTGAATTAAAATACTAATACTGCAGGGTTTTCCCCACTTTTGGTCACTGAAATGTTAGTAGCATAAACAGATCCATTTAGTACCATAGCTATTTTTGGGGACGAATATAATCGACCTGCATTTTTTTTCCTAATGCTAGCCAGAGGCTGAATTGGGAAGAACTATACTCTGTCGGAAGTTTAGCAAACGCTCGAAAGAGGTGCCGCAATGTAGCAAACCTTGAGGCCTGATTTTACCCCTCATTTAACAGACCAGCACACTAACCACTAAGCCACTGAGCACCTAGCAATATTGTTATGTGAAAATGTATTTCTGTTATCAACAACTTATGATCCGCTTACTGCAGTAGTTTGAAAGTGATCTGCATTTTTTAGTGAAGCAGGTATTGCCTACAGACACTACATTTCCTTCTGTAAAGTACATACTTGATCCCTGACTTTGTGGCTTTGCACTCAGTACGCACTGTAAAGATTCAATACATTTTCGTCGCTGGCGAAACTCCAAGAGGACTCAATTTTATTTTCACATCGAACATGAAAATGTAACTTTTATTTTAAATACATTCGGCCCTAGCGAGGTATCCGTCACAACGGAGAATTCTCCGCAACGCATACTCCGTCGGAGACTCAAATTACATTCGAGGTATCCGCCTTCGGAAAGAAAAATTAAAATGCGACGACGCATTGATTTGACATGATGTTGTTCCGTGGTACATTGCGGTTTTATTATTAGTGCTTGTTTTTTGTTTGTTTTTGCCTTGGAAACAAAAATTTAGACAACAAATACAAACAATTACTTTGCTAAAATGTTTTTTCCTTTAAGGACCATTCACATGGGAGCGAACGAACGAATTGATGAAATGCGAACAGAAAATTGCACATTTTCCTACTCCAAGATGAGGATAATTAATTATTCCATCAAAATTTATTAAGAAAACAAGTTTATTAACAGTTTAAATAACGAAATTTCGAAATCCAAATCTTTTGCCACGAACGAAAACACCCTGGCGCGAATTGTCAGTCTATTCACAATCCACATCATTTAAATCGCGTTCCACAAAGTAGCGAATAAAAAATTCGTTCGAACTTTACTTAACCTTATTCCAAGAGGAGGATATTTTGGAATAATAAAATATGGAATTTTCTGTTTATAAATGAATAAAAAGTGGTTTATTCGCATTTCATCAATTCGTTCGTTCGCTCCCATGTGAATGGTCCTTTATTGCATTCATTTATCAACACTTCACTGCAAATCGTAAACAAATTCAGCAACCAATTCCTGTCGGACCATATCGGAAGAACATTCGTATGAAGCCGCTGGCTGTCAAACATATCAGTAAAAACGCACTGAAACGCAAAACGGCATGTGCGTTGCATATTTGTCAGAACAAAGTTTCGAAAAGCTGTTCCAAAGTATACCTCGAAGCAAAAATCCTCAGATTCGTATGAAATCGGAGAATTTTCCGTTCCGACGGATACCCCGCTAGGACCGATTATGTATGTTCATGTGTGAATATTCCGCAAAATGTATACCAATCAAAAGATCATTCGCAAACCCCAAAAGTGTGTTCAGATTATCTAATATTTATTTTCAGTTATGCAATGCTGCTTTTCGTTTAGCATGAAATGTTTCTTTGCTAAAGGTTCTCTTTATTTGCATGGCATTTGCCATGATAATCATAATTTCATTTGTAAATTTGTCTCAATTGATTTTTTTTTTTTTTTTTTGATTTCCCTTAGCACATTTTTACACATCTGCAAGTTGCATTGTTAAATTTTCTCTTTAAAGAAATACGACGACCATCAATTGGCACAAAATTTCAAAATTTGATTCTCATTGTCTTACGAAGCAAATATCCTTTTCTTTAAATAATTTTAATATAGCACCTCCAGTACCATCGGCTCCAACAGATGCACCTCGGAAGCAAAGGGCACCAGCGCCACCTATACAAGCGAAAATTAATGCTTACGCACAACAGCAAATGGAAAATCAACAGTGGTGAACATAAAGGAGATGAATATTAAAGGAATATACAAAATGACATTAATTTTACAAGGAAATATCATCAATCAGGCTAACAAAAATTATTTAGTTTTTAATTAGCAAATAACGAATTATATAAAGCTTGCTTTAGCCAACATTTAGCTGACGTTCTAAAGGCGATGTGCACAAAAGTTTAGTAAATAATAACAGCACAAGGAAATATTAAAGTTTAAAAAGTATAATAGTAAATTGTTTAAAATGTATACCAATGTGACTTTCAGTTTTAGTGCTCAGATCTCAGATTATTAGTGGAAAATGGAACATGAAAGTAGATTGATCTGCTTTTGTAAATGTATTAGTGCGTTATTTGACAGTACCTACATCGGCTGTGCAAATTGTTTTCGTTTGTCAGTGGAAACATACGAACTTCCTATGGATAATCGACAATTACGACGAAAAATCGAAATCCACAGATGATGAATTTCCAAAATTAAGTCCATGCCCATTATTTACGTTTTTGTTCTGAATAATGGCTTTTCAAGAGGGTTTTAGTAATTTCGTTTTAAATTCAAATTCAATGTTAGAGTATGCGTAAATCTCGAAAATTGTTGAATCAAAAAAAAAAAGATTGATATTTAGTCCCAATGGAAAGCCACATGTCATTGCTTTGTTCCATTGACTGCCAGATGGCACGTCAATTAATGTCAAACTTTATATAAAACAAATATCAAATCATTTCTACTAGATGTCAATTTTTGTATACCTACACTACATTAATGGATTTTGAGGTGACCAGTCAACTGGTCATATTTGTGTGAACGCTAAAGAATGTTCTTTACTTATGAACGAGCCACACAATTGAATTGATTAATTTTAAAATGTTCGTATTAGTTTTGTTTAAGCACTTCAAGCGAAAGTTCCTATATAGTACCACCTAGTGAGTTGTATCCGCGTAGATTATCGTCATAACCGGTATGAATCATAACAAACTTTCCATTATTGGGAATAATTTCAATTTCTCTCTAAACTGATTCCGTAGGTTTTCTAATAGTTTGGATCTAGAGTTTGGTACGTTTTGGAAACGACAGACGATTGTCGCGTCGTCCCAATATTCTCGATCTACCCCCTGAATGCGTTGACTAGGCAGTTGTGTTCACTGGCCAGAAGATACGAACCCAGTCACTTTTTCTTATTTCCATTAATAGGAGGCGGACACAATCTCCATTCTTTATTTCAATTCCACAACAGGTCACGATAATGAATTCTAACATTTAAGTCAACTTTGTATAAATTTGGTCAAACTGTTCCCGTCCGCGGTAGGTACAGGGTACTTCGAATTAATAGAGCCACAAGCAAAACACTTCTCTTCTCTTTTTCCCTGTAATTTTTCAAAGTTTAATTTAATTTAATTGAAATTACTTTCATATAATGTAAATAACTGACAGATTTCTGTCAAATCTTTTAAATGGCAATTTGATGCATGCTCAAACCAACGCAAAAATGCAAAAGCGGGAGCGAATTTCGCGCGGGAGACGGTAGTATATTTCAGTCCAGCGCAATCGCCATGTATTTATTTCCTGCTCCCGCTTTAGCGTTTCGCGTTTAACACGTTGTTCAACACGTTCCCGGGCTTTCTGGTTATTCTGTAAATTTATGAGAGAATTCTCTCGTCATTTAGACAAATGCGACATTTTGGGAAGTACGTGAACAAAGCTATTTCGATTAGCCGATTAACTTTGACACCTCGAAATGTCAACTGAGTATAGGCGTGACTATCTTAATGCGTTCCTTTTTCTATCAGATAGGAAGCATATAAAATGATTTTAATTTTACCTTTCTGATATGCTAATGTAATCCAAATTTGTATAAATAAGTAGCTCTACTAATCCCTTATGCCTACTGTCGACGTGGCTGCGCGCATCATACGCATACGCTTTCGTCATTTGCAGCTTGTTGTACTTATGCTTGCTTGCAGCCCATTTGCGTAGTCGCAAGCAATCGTCATGCAGCTTGAGCTGCAGCTGGTCATTATCATTACTATTGCAAGATGGACGTTGCTTTTTTTTAAATGTTGATGTCCGCTGAATGAAATGCCCTACATTTGTAGTTTGAATAAAACTTGTATGACGTTTCGTAGACAGTACTTAGAAGCAAAATACGATTGTCGTTTGCATGCAACCTGCTAATGACGCCGTCGTGGACAGTAAGCCTTAACTTTTCGTAGAACAAACCTCACGAGGTCATTCGCCTCTTGGCATATTTTTTTCCACTGCAACTTCCATACACGTCTCGTTTATTTTCCTTTAATACATAGATATTTATTTCATTGCAGCACATTTCAATAAAGGTTAATACCTAATATAGTCAATTACGAAATTTAAATAAATAAACAATCGCCCTTAGAATTATTAGTCGGCTCAGTTAACACAAACACATAATCAAACAAAATGTTAAGTTAAACAATATGTTAACCAACAGAATAGACTTCAACAATATAATCAAGCAAAGCAACAAATTTATTTATGTATGTACTATTTATTTTTATATATAAAAAAAGAATCATTAACACAAAACAGTATACAAGTTGGTATTGCTAAAAGTTATCACTAAAACGTCAAACCAATTCACAAGAGTATCGCTAAATTGAGTACTACATAAATATTTTAAACTTTTAGTGACAACTTAAGGCGGTTGTGTTAGTACCGCACAATATACCAGTGTAAAATATTATTGTAAATAAAGAAAAAAAACTTTTAGCACAATGCATTCAATTTTGGGTCATATCCTAATTAAATGAAAAGTTATAGTCAAACTTTATTAACATTTTTAATGTTCTTATGTTTTTAGTATTTTTATTTTTGAAAATTGTGATATTAACAATTTCTATTATGTTTTGTTTGTTATCTTCGTTAAAACTGTAACGGATTTATCTAACTGTATAAATGTAAAAAAAACTGGATTATAAATAAAGAAATGTTTTCTCACTAACTGGTAACAGTGTTATAAAATATGGAGGTGCCTGAAAACTCCTTTTATTGTGTAATTGCGTCACCACAATTGTCGATTGCGTCGATTGATTTTAGCTATTCGTACCTACAACATTCTTTCACTTCCAAGAGAAAGCATCGACCAGACTTTTGTAATCGACTACAATAAGCGGCTGTCAAATCAACAAATATCAATCGCAATCGACATTCACAGTTGTCGCTCAACAATATAGGCCTCAGAAAATGACGCAAGTGGACCTTAACCAACTAGAAACTGAAGACGCTTTGTTGGTTGAGGCTCAGGTCCACCACGGACTGTAGCGCCACCTTAAATAAGTTGGTAAGTAAGTAAGAAGAAAGAGAGAATGTGATTTGAGAACTTTTCATGGTTTACTCGCAACGCAAGTGGTGAAAATGTTATTGAAACTGCCCGACCTGGGGGTCTAGCACGTAACTTGATACAATCGAGTTCAGTCGATACAATCGAGCTCTGGCAGCACCTAATTTGTCTTAATCGAGGATAGTCGATCGAGAATAATCGATTGAGACAAATTAGGTGCTGCCAGAGCTCGATTGTATAGACTGAACCCGATTGTATCAAGTTACGTGCTAGACCCCCTGTTTATTGAAACGTTGTCTAAGCGATGAGGCGAAGGAAAGTAGAATTTCCATCGAATTCCAATTGGTCAATGTCCGTGTCACACGGTGCCACACCCTCAATTGCAACTGTATCTAACTCATACATTACACCAGCATTACACAACTCCAGGGAACATGCTACTGTCATGGTTCGGATCAGATGTCTATACAAAAATTCGAATAATGAAATATTTATCCCACTCTTTGATATATCACTAGTCGGCAGGGATGGAAAATGTCATTTTCGATTTGTACTGAAAACTGTTGTATGATTGTACTGAAATGGAGCCAATTGTATTGCGTACAGGACTGTTGTTTTTTTTTGTGCCGCGAGAAAAGCTTTTTGGTGGTTTGAATTGGATTCATGCCTTTCGAGATGTGTTTTTCCCCCCTGCACCTCATAGCAGTGACAGTAACTGTGCCTACAAGGACACTGACAGCCGATGGCGATACTCGATAGAGATAGAGACTGGAATGGAATACAAAGTTAAATCGTTCAGAATACAAATTGCAAGAGAATTTGAAAGATACAGAGAAAGATAAATTGTATGTACTTTTGTACTCAAGCACACTCATTTGTATCGAATTCGATACAATTGTATGGACTTTTCCATCCCTGCTAGTCGGTTGAATTCCTAGCCAAATGTTCTATTGTTATTGCATACACAGAAAATAGGGCACGGGACACTCATATGAAACTGGCTGCGCACAGCGCGCAATACCACTAGGACGGTTAAACCTCTGTCAAAATATTTGCATGGTGATTCCTAGCCAAATGTCAGCCGGACAACAGAAATTGTTAGGGTCAGACCTAACTAGCAAAAGTCATTGCTACTCCTCACTTCCCACTCTGTAGCTGACCTACCTATACTATAGCCCACAAGTACCATTTAATTGTTTAAATGTGTACTTCAATCCAAATGATCACAAATTTATTTTTCACCAGCGCCACGCGATTATTTAGGTCTAGGGTTCAACGTCTAGCTAGCCTTAATCCATGTCAGCAATGTAAATCAAATTGCTGAATGGGAAACATTCCGGGGGAAATATTATTCGCGATAGGGGTGATTAAGAATGTACAAACAAACAAACCTAACTCCGTCACAACAAGCAAAAAAAAATTCAGCGAAAACGACAGAAAATTTTTGAAAACATACTAGGCGACCAGAAATACTAGATTCATAGATTCCCACCGAATTATATGCAATGTAAATGGAAATGCAAAATAAAATTTTTATTGCATACTCTCAGGCGTGCAATCATATTAACTATATTCACATCTTTTCTTTGCATATCCTCAGTTGACGTAAGCAATGGCGGTCGGAAAAATTCGCTCTTTGATGTTAATTGCATCTTTTTGACGCTTTCGAAAACACCCAATAATTTCATTGTTTTTATTTTAAATAAGTTAAAACGAAAAATAAATTAACACAATTCCATCAACATTTATTTCTAACGCACTTTTCGCCATCTGGCGTTTGCTGGCAGCGTCATGACATGATGTCAGTGAAGAGTGAAGTCTGATGTCATTCATCATATGCTATTGACATTAGGACAATAGAAAAAAAAATTTTTGTTTATCAGCGAAGGTTTGCAAAATTAAATCAAAAAATGCTAAATTCAATGCTAAAAGAACATCAAGCTAAACAAGCAAAACGAAAAGAAGAACAAGGTAATTTGAAGCTAAGATTTGTCTATGAGTGAGGTACAACAATCTTTTTTTATAGAAATTCGTCGCAAAGAAGCAATTGAATCATCCAATGAACTTACTCAAGCACTTGTAGATCATCTCAACGTTGGGTAAGTAAATTTATAAACAAAATCTATAGCAGGTAGCTATATAGAAACATTTCTATTTATAGTGTTGCACAGGCTTACTTAAATCAAAAACGACTCGATGCGGAGGCAAAGCAGCTACATGTTGGAGCGACGAACTTTGCCAAACAGACTCACCAATGGTTGCAACTAATCGATAATTTCAGCAGCGCATTGAAGGTAAATAGAATTATGAAGTTTGAAATGTTTTGTGCAGTGTCTAGAATTCGTCCTTGTGGATGTTGATATTCATGAAAGGAAATATGAGCAGACAAGTTGCAATTAGGAATGCTACTTCTAATTCACCCCTATCGCGAATAATATTTCCCCCGGAATTTTTCCCATTCAGCAATTTGATTTACATTGCTGACAAGGGAAAAAATTCCATCGGAATTTATTCGCGATACCCCTAATTATGATGGGGTTACAAAAAACATTTATTAGAACTGCTGTGCAAGTGAAGTGATGTCATTCTATTGGACAGAATGTTACTTATCATCTGTATTACACTAGTCCGGTGACTACAACGCCAACCAGTTCTACGTTTTATACTCAGCTCACAAATGAGGGTTTCTGGCAACTGCCATCCTTCATTTAATCCATTTTAGGGTTTTGATTGACCTATCTCAAGTTATTGGCGTGGAGACAGGATTTCAGAATTATCATCTGCACAAAGTGACAACTTGACAGAAATGCAAAAACCAGAACTTGTCTCCATACATTTTTTCACTAATTTTCAGTAGTCCTTGATAGCTCTAGAGTTTTGACATCATTTTCCGTAATGTAAATATTCTAGTCCCTACAACTACAATTCATTCTTTCCTTGCAGGAACTAGGGGACGTAGAAAACTGGGCGCGCAGTATTGAAACCGACATGCAAACCATCCAAGGCACTTTGGAGATAGCCTATAAAACTTCGCGGCAGCCAACGACATCATCATCTTAATCAAAAAATGATTTCCATGTGCCGATATCCAAGTCAACTAAAATCGCATACAATCATTTCCAAGTTTATTTAATGTTTTTTTTATCTCTAATTTGTTTTTTTATGTTACAGTTAAGATTTACAATTATTAAAAAAAAATATATATATATATGCGGCCAAACTAATATTGTCTACGACATTCAATAGTGTGGGACCGTATATGAGCATTTATATTATATAATTGCTTTTCATTTGTCTGCCCATCCACAGGCATTGATATAAAAATATTTGATCTAAAGCGAAACAAGTTCCAAAGGCCGTGAACAATCGCCCACGAGCAGACAATCAAGGGGGCAATTGTCCATTACATTCAGTTGAGACATGTTCCTCCCGAAAACGCTCTCTTCTCATTAAATATAATTGAATTGCGGATGAAAGTGCGTGGAGTACAAATAATTAAACAACTAAAATAATTAACATTTATATAGCTTTGAGAAAGTTCAAATGGGGAAGAAAAAAAATTAAATATTCAATTCTCTGTCACACGAAAAATAAAATAAAAAAAAAACTAACGGGGGAAAAGTTAAAACGAGTGTGGAAATTATAAAATTCTTGTTTGATTTATGATAAATAATGATGATGGTGATTCAAGAGGTGTGTATGATATTTTTTTTTTTTATTGAGAATTAGTAACGAGAGCGCCCTGTAATTAAGACAAATCATGTTTAGTCTTACAACGGGGAAGATTAACGAATCACTTCTTACGTGGAGAGACGGATCTACTTCGACTGCGTTCGTAACGCCGCCTTCTATCACGGTATGGGGAACCAGACCTTCGCCTGCTGCTGCGGTAGTCGTCTCTATAGCGGTCATGAGAGTGTCCATCTCTGTAGGATCTGGAAAAAGATAAGAATAGCAATTAAATAAAACAATCTTATAATTGCTATGAAGTAGGTATATAATGTATAGACCTATATGAAAAAAAGCGATCGGTAGGGAATCAACTAATCGCCCAACGAACCTTTGTCGCATGGAGCACTTTTATGGGGTCTCAATTTTTGGAACGTGTCAAGGTGGGAGGACCTTCAGAACGTACGCTCTATCATAGGCACTACTACAGTCATAATCAACAGCAAACTTAACACAAGGTAGGCGCAAAGAATACTTCGGGAGAGAAACCCATTAAAGAACAAGGAAGCACTGTGGCCGCATCTTAAAATTGCTCAGAAATATACCTAGAGGTGTAGTAGGTGGCATTATGTATGATGTGATGGCATACTGCGCCTCTCAATATTCGAATAATCAAATATATGCCCTTATTGTGATTGTCGATCAGCGATCGTCACGACAATTGTCGATTGCGTCGATTGACTTTAGCTATTCGTACGCACAAAATTTGTTCACTTCCAAGAGAATGCATCGACCAGACATTTGTAATGGACTACAAGCGACTGTCAAATCGACAAATATCAATCACAGTCGTCGATTAACCATCAACTATCGACGCTTACAATAGGGGCCATAGTTTGCTTGGCACCACAGCCAAATAAGAATCATGCGGCAAATGCTTTTCGAAAAGGTATGCTAAGGTCGTCACAAACTCAAATTTGTGCTAGATGCGACGTTAACTTTCAAAAAGCATATGGGAGTTGTTATCAATAAGGCAGCACATGCCAAATACCACACGAATAAGTCAGGGAGTATGCGTCGCCATTGCCACGGTTAAATCTAACTACAATAAAATGACTCAGGTATCTGTGTGCGGCGCTTTGTGACAAACAAAATTATGCGAGAGGTCTGCTACTTAAACTACAGTAACAGAGCACAAAGCTTTTCAATTCAGCTATTTGGACACCGGCATAAATTTGTAGACCCTTTCACACGTCTCAAAAATATAAAACTCACAAAAACGAATGGCATAAGTCGACCATTACGCTCCTCTTGCGCTAACTATTGGGAAATCGGTCCCAAATCATTAACTCAATGTAATTAACATGATACTGAGACGAACAGTTAGACTAATAGGAGATTCAACACAATTATCAAATCGAAAATAGTCAACAATTAGAAATGTTATCCGAATTTCTGGGCCGCTACGGCGCTTTGTTCTTGCAAAAATTAAACTAAGCCTAAGGACTATGTTCTTCATAGGTTCTACCACAAAAGAAGCTCTCAGATTGAGAGAATTCATTCAACCTGTGGAAACCGACCACCTATGGACACAATCACAATCTACATGGATGGCTAAAAAATAAAGATAGGAACGGGAGAAGGATTTTACTCGGAGGCAAAAAACATGAATCTTTTATATTATCAAAAGCGTGCAGTGTTTTCTTGGTAATTAATAGAAAATGAATGAATGTTATTTATTAATTAGCTTTTAAAAGCCATTTTGATTGTACAGTTTATAATTTTACAATAGACTCGTTTTTAAACTATCTGTTAGATTCATTATCACTCAATCTATTATATTTCTTCTTACATATTCAGTAATTTTTCTTTTAAATACAAACAAGTTTGATTCGTTTTTAATATCTGATGGAATATTATTAAATTTTTGAAGCCCAGTATAGCTGATTGTTCGTTGACCTCTATTGGTTCCCGCTCTTCGGATTCTGAAATCTCCTGCACTCCTTAGGTTGTAAGCTGCGTTGACATTCATTGAAAAATGTGGCAGGATTCATAGAATAGTCACCTTTCTCAGTCGTATGTAACTATTTTCGTCGACCGGCAATAAGCCGAAAAAACGATTAAAGTTGACAGAATCAAATCAAAGACAGTTAGACGATGTACTTATGTACATGGGGCACCATTCTGTCAGATGTTGCTCGTTCCTCGGACATAGCAATATAGACAATATCAAAGAGACGCACGCTTTGGTAAGAACTGGGTCAGAAATGAACATCAGTGAACCAGATTCTTATCGCAGATTATGGAAGAAACTATAGAAAAAGGAAACAAAAGGCCTTCCGGAAGTTAATAGATCCTCTATCCGCATCATAATTAGTGAATAGGGGGATAGAGTCCAACAATTTATGCAGAAGCTGTGGAAATGCTAATGTATACTTTTTAGTCACTTGGTCTAAGTAAATTTTACTTTCAATTCATTCATTCATTCATTCATTTTCAATGGTCCGCTTGTCCATTAAGTGGGTCGCGGGTGTAGGTTGCTCAAGTGGACCCTCCATAGCTTTCGATCCTCCGCCATCGATTCTAAATCATCAAGCGCAATCCCCATACGGGTAGAGGAAAGATTATGAATTTGATCTAACCATCTCATCCTGGGTCTACCTAGGGGACGCCTACCCGATGGTACGGATTCCATAGCACGTCGTGGGATCCTGGTCGGGGACATGCGTTTAACATGACCAAACCACCGAAGCATGGATCGCTCCGTCCGGAGAAGTAGCTGCTCGACATTGAGTTCCTCGCGTATTCTGGTATTTCTGATGCAATCTCTACGGGTCACACCAGCAATACTACGGAGAAATCTCATTTCGGCAGCTTGTATCCGCGATCTTATTCTTTCGGTCATTACCCAAACCTCATGACCATAGGTAAGAGTTGGAACAAACACCGAATTAAAGACTGACAACTTAGCTTTGACACCAAGTTCAGTCCTCCTTAATAACAGAATGACCAAGCTGTCTCAAAATCGATCCAGCCTGACCAATCCTACAGGAAAACTCGGCATTGCTCCTTCCATCACTCGTGAATAAGACCCCGAGATACTTAAACTTCTCCACCTGTTTCAATGGGACTCCACTAACATGCAGAGTGCATTGAACAGGCGTTCTAGAGACGACCATCACTTCAGATTTGTTCACATTTACTTTCATCTCAGCTTCAACACAAACGACTACGAACCGATCGAGTGCACGCTGAAGTTGTCTGAGAGGACCCAAGGATGACCAAGTCATCAGCGAAAAGCAAATGACTTATCCTCAGATCTCCCAATTCGAAACGTTCTTCGCCAAGACTGCGCTGTAACATCCAGTCCATATAAGTAATGAAAAGGAGAGGGGACAAGACGCACCCCTGGCGAAGTCCAACGCCCACGGTGAAAGGTATTGATTTAACGCCGTTCACCCGAACACAGCTTTTACAGTTTGTGTAAAGAGATTGAATGGCTCTCAAGAGAGAACGATCAATTCCATACTCCTGTAATACACTCCAGAGTTTACCTCGAGGGACTCGGTCATATGCTTTCTCCAAATCTACGAAGCAAGCGTAAACAGGTGTAGCATACTCCCAAGCCTTCTCAAGTACCATTCTGAGAGTGAATAACTGGTCGGTTATTCTGCCGGGACGAAAACCGCACTGCTCATCTCCTAATCGTGCCTCGACCACAGCTCTGCAACGCGTTTCCAGCACCTTGGCAAAGACTTTTCCGGGGAGACTTAAAAGTGATATACCCCTGTATACTTACTTTCAATTATTTGGAAAATAGTCAACTAGCTTCTCGAAGTAATGTTAAATTTGCGTATAACTTTGTAAAATGTTCTAATTAATAAAGGGCCCGAATAGCTTGGCATAACGTAATGGAATTTGTTTCGTTTCATATGTTAAATCGAATCAATTCCCCGAGCGCATATCTTGTCTACGGATTTGGCGGTTCGGCCCTAGGCAGTTTCTAAATGCGCGAAAGATTGGAATCATATATTATCATGGTTTTGTTCCTACCTTTCTGATTCAGGAGGAGGATCTCTCGCGCTATATAGAAAATAAAAATATACCATTCAATAAGCAAGTAAAAAAAATATAATACATACTACTAAAAAATATGTACAGAGTATAATTAAAAATTGACATACCCAGTTGGTCGGCCCATATATACACCAGGTGTTGGTGTATGAGGTCTCTGTGTTATTGAATAATCTACTCTAATGCGACGCCCATCAATTTCCATTCCTGTTGTGGAATCTTTTGCAACTTTTGCCTCAGCCAATTTTACATAATATACAAAACAAAATCCTCGCGACCGTCCAGTCTGTAAAAAGAAAAGAAAAACATTTTAATTGTTAATATTGTCAAAGGCTCGAATATAATAAGAGTTATGTACAAACAACAAACTACATGAGTAACCCCTACCAGCGGTAAGTTCACAATCGATCAAACTACGGTAGATACTCAACTCACTCCTCTTTTCATCGATTTTCAGGAGGGCATGTTTATAACATTTAAAGAGACAATAGTTTTGGCATAACAACCAAACTTTAATGCGGAAAATAATATCACAAAGAGCTTTAATGTCGAAAAAGTTATGTGTTATGTGACTTTTCTAATAATGTTACTTGATAAAATTATGCGAAACCAAGAGACTGATTTTTTAAAAAGCCTGCACCCTGATGACATTGACATTATTGGCAGAGCACAGGGAACTACTCCTTTTCCGTGTTAGCTGTGAAAGAAGAAACATTCCGCTAGCCAAAGATCTACTTCACCCATTGACAGCTGAAGAGAAACGCAAGCACAAGCTGAAGCGTTTGGTTCAGCACCCAAATTCGTATTTCATGGTTGTTAAGTGCCCAGGATGCTACAAGATAACCACTGTCTTTAGTCAGGCCCAAAGAGTCGTTGTGTGCGCTGGTTGTTCAACGATTCTCTGCCAGCCAACTGGTGGACGAGCAAAACTCACAGAAGGCTGCTCATTCAGGAGGAAGCCCCACTAAGTGTATAGCGCTTTTATATATAAATAAAACTGTCAACGGTGCGTTTGCAAATTTGGGGACGTAAGCGATGAATTTAGTTGTGAATGAGAACAAAACCAAGCCTATATCATCAAAAAGAAAGGACGTACAACACCGAAGGTTGAATTGGACAGACCGTAACAATACACAGCTATTACTGTAAACTTCTCCCGGGAAAGGCGAACTTATAACGCTTCATCAGCGCCCCGAGATGCTCGCAGATGTATGTTTGTTCTGCACTTAAATTGCTGGCAATTTAGTTGTAACGTATCATTAACAAACACTAATGTAATATATGAGTCCTTCAAACCCGGGTGGGGCACATGGCAACGATAAACTTAGTCAATCCTTCTCGATTTGCGGCCAGATACTTCAGCTGTGGCCACGTTTTACGCTGTGTTGCAGCTTCGGACAATACTGTTGATTTCCTAGTAGTTCTTGGTCTACCAACTAGCCGTGTACCTTTAGGATTCCATTCGAAGGACTGCTTCGCGATGTTGTCGTTTCGTCTCCTCAACGTTTGGCCAACCCAGCGCCACTTCCGTTGCCTAATTTCGACATTCAAAAGCTGTTTGACCTCCTCAATATGCGTCTGTCTCAGAATAATCGGCTGATGTGCTGAGAGGCCAGTGTGCATTATTTTAGTATTGTTGCAATATTGATGTTAAGACCAGACATCTCTACATTCACTTGAAGTGATTGACACATTTCGTTCATCCCGCTGTTGGTACTTGCCAGGAAACAGATATCGTCGGCATAATCCAAGTGGCTTAGCCTCTCAAACGGTCTCCATTGGATACCATGTCTCTCAGTCAGTACATCATGTATCGCCAGTAAAAACAGACACTAAGGAAACTTCATATAGACTCACATTATAACAGCCCCATAAATTCTTCGAGTGCAATTCAACACCAGACTCTTACGAGATTTTGAAGAATTTATGGGATTTCTATCCCCAGCAAAAAGAAGCTAATGGCCCACCTGAACCCTTCTGTGATGATGGAAAAAACATTTCAGGAACTACATTAAGTGCTTGTCTCAAATCCAATCAAATGAAGTCAGGTTTAAAGCACCAGACAGTTCTTCCCCAAATCCGTAAACAGAGAATCCTACTCCCTCATTAATCAAGAATAACCTATGAACATTGACAGCAATAATCAGTGGCCAAGACCTCACGAAAAAAAAACATTTTCACCGCACTAGTCTTGTCGGTTCCTACATGCAGATTCTGTCTTGAAAGTGAGAATCATCTCTTCTCATACTCATGGAATGTCCGGCTATCTTTTGACTCAGAAACAAAATTCCTTGGCGATAAAATCGCAACTGGACCAAATTTTGAGAAGATCATTGTCTTCCTGACTGCCTCCGGAGTGAAAAGATGGCTCCAGGACCTCACCAGGAAAGACGCAATAGGCTCTCCCAGCTAATAATCTATTTATCTAGGTGGTCCACAGAAGTTCGAAGATATCCCAACTAAATTGACGTGCGGAACTGGAGACAATTAACAATGCACTGCGACAGTTGGAGAGACGTACTGGATGAGTCCCATTCCCATTCCCATAGCTAGGACTGCAGAGCCATTTAACTAAGTATAATATGTATAGCATTATAGATAAAGCTGGTAACTCGTGTTAGTTGCAACCCAGGTCCTGTCCCAGACCTTGGTGCAATCTGAGGACAAGTAAATAAAATTATATAAACGTGTTATAATAGTCAACATCATCTTCTCCAGAATGAACACATTGACAGCAAATCAAATGGACGTCCAATCCATAGATTCCAAGTAATCCTCAATATTAACTCGCTGTCCATATACATACAACCTAAATCAGCGCCAATTTTAGTTAAGCTAACTACTTTGAGCTCAAAGTTAAAAGCAAATTCTTCTTATAGTGGGGCAGAGAATCTTTACTGAGGATAAACATTCACCTTTCAGTCATTTGGAGGGCTGACACACTTTCTGTCTATAATAGATTATTTCGTCGTCCTTCATACTTTAGTCTGCTGCCAATGACATGTTACATGTTAAAAGCAAATTAAAGAATCGTACGTGATGATATGACATTCGTACTATACGCGAAAGCAGTTTGTGTACACATTTTGTTTATAGCGGAGAGACAATAGCCAAAAAAAAAGCCAGCGCAAAATGCTGTTAAGAACATTCAAATTTTGCATTTAAAACAGGAATGAGCTGTGCAAGTTCCTCTTGTGGGGCCAAGATAAAAAAAAAAGACTTCCCTGGTTTATAGATAGTATTCGATATTACCAACTCAAAGCTCGACTATCGCCGGTTTCTGATCGAATGCATAAAGTAATGAGCCTACCAAAGGAGTAATAGTTTCCAGAAGCAAACGGAATGAGAAGCTAAGGATTACATGTAAAAAATCGTGTTTCAAAAAGCCTTTCATAGAGCACTAAACTTGAAGTGTTCCACTCATATTTCTTGATTTTTATATAGCCATTTATAAAGAAGATTTATGAAATCTGCACATAGCTTCGTTATAATTGGCGAGTGAATATATGGTCAATGGAATCTAACTCACCTTAGCATCTATCACAACTTGAATGCGTTCAATCTGGCCGTATTTGGAGAATATGTCTCTTATTTTATATTCATCTGTGTAAATGCTTAGCCCGAATACTCCGAGGCATCGGCTTTGCATTGGTTTTTCCTGCAAATTTCAAAAATATCAAAATATATCTATAGATCTAGACTCGGTTTCATTTATTTACCCTTGTTCCTAAACGTCGGTTACTAGATCCTCCATGGGCACGAGAGCTACGAGAGCGTGACCTGCGCCTATCCCTCGGCGAATACGACCTTTGTGAGAGGAATAAAATTAGTTATTTTCTAAATTTGAGTTTGCTTGAAAAGTTTGTGTGTTTGCTTGATGTTTTGATGTGTTTTTTGTTTTTGATTTTGAAAAGTTAAATTCTTGAATATTTGACAACTAGCTGCGAATGTTTGGAATAATTTGGTAAATACATTTTTTTGACAAAATCATAATGATGATAGAGCAACATACCTTGAACGACTTCGGCTGTCTGCCGGGCGACCGACTTTTCGCCTCGGTGGTGGCGGAGGTGTCCTCGATCTAGACCGGCTACGGGAGTAGCTTGGAGATTTTCTAAAAAAAAAAAAAAAAATATGAAGAAATATCAACAGAAAACCAACAAGAATTATTACCTTCTTCCGTTCTTCCTGGCGGGGGACCTGCTGACGCTTCGACTGGCACTGCGCGGTGTCTGCAATTGAGTAAGGTTAGGAACGATGTGCATATTTTTTTTATTTTTATTTTAATTCGGTTTTCTGCTATTTATAGAAGCTGAAGAAAATCCGTTCTTCGTAATTTTATTATTTCGCAATAGAACAAACGCCGGCAAATAAAATATTTAATCAATATTAGTCAAATAAAACAAACAAATTAATATTCACGACAACACTATTTCCATGGCGTTTTTTTTTATTGTGCAGGTGTAAACAATGCCAAAAGGAAAACCCTTGAAAGCAATTTTTGTTTCCCATAGCTTCACAAACAGGCAAAAATATTCGAACCAAAGATAGAATACAAAAATAAAATAATATAAGGCAAATTTGTGAGTGAATTTACCATGCGTCTGTTCATTTTCTCCGGCATGTAAGTACCTAATTTTGTTTCTGGTGGACTATGAATGGTGATGGAAGAATTATCGCCAGTATTTTGTTTTTGGTTTGTATTTTTGTTTAGGATTGAAATACCGACAACGACAAAAAAAAATAGTCCTCCAATGTGCGGCACTTCTCACGACGATTGCACGAAAAATGGAATCTTCTTTGCCCACTCGATATGAAAAAAAAAACAACAAAAAAAGGATGAAATACTGACAGTGCTGGCAACCACGAAGAGTAAATAATGGGTGCATTCAGTCAGGTTATTTATTTTGGTCACTTTGTCAATGGAAGAGTGCAACATACAGACGATTCCCCGAAAGCCATACGAAAGAAGAAAATGCAAAAATGCCGAGGAATTACATGCGAATGCAAAAATGAAAGATTATGCAAATATGGGAACGATATGCAGATCATGATGAAAACTGCAGCAGGAGTTCGCATTAGCCGTCAAAATATTGAATATAATATATATATACCGAAAAAAAGCTGCGAATAGTAGGCAAACTTTTTATTTAGGTTCCGAGGTGTTCCAATTCCAATACAAAAGTAACACAGCGATATCATGAATGAACGAAAAATTTCGCTCATCTTTTCTTTATGCAGTACGGTGCCAAGGTATATGAATCGAAGGTAATATATTGCGCATCCCGCAATGGCGGCCAATTGTGACTGTGCAATAATCGTATAGAAATAACATGCGCGCGCATGAGATATGGCGGACAATTATTGTGACTATTCGTATGGAAAAGCATGCCTTTTTGACAGATGCGCAGAACGAAACCAAAATGAGTGCTCGGAATATATTACCTTCTATTCATATACCTTGGTACGGTGCTGCTTCGAAATGATGGCAAAAAGTGGGTAATTAAAGTAGATTGCTTGGTACAATTCTCCACTCACTTTTCGCACACAATTTTTTGTTCGCGACATTAATTGCTTGCGAAAATTTGACATTTTATTTTTTAGGGTAATTTTTTTGGTAATCTGACGAACTGGACGATATTAAATTTTTATATTCCGGGGAATTGCACATTGCCATCAGTAAAAAAGAAAAAAGAAAATCTGATTTCACATACGAAGTAATAAATACGGATGCGGAAGTTTTGTTGTAATGATATCGTTTTCAGTGTTCTCGTTATACATTTTTTATAAGTCTATAATTTTAGTTATAATTGCTTTCAGTTACAAAACACAAATTCTGGCTCATGTCAATAATTGTCGCATATGTATGCCACTTGTGTAGCAGCTGACGGAACTCTCTACAAACAAACGTTTCGCTGTGCAATTGTAGCCCACAAGAAAATTGTATTTCATTCTTAAAGCCCTGTATCCTGCTCGCGCTTATTTTTAACGACCGCTTTTCTCTCCACATCCACAGCATAGATAAAATGCTCGCCTAATTCGTCATATAGAATATAGATGGGACACGCACCCAAAATATTGCCACTTGTATTTTGATTTTTGCTATTTTTTTTTCACTTTTTTCCAACTCACTTACATCGGTTATCAAGTATTCTACGAAATAGTTAATTCAAAATGAGTTTTGTTTTGGAAATGTCAAAATTTAGCGCCGATTTAATGCACCAGACTATTCTTTCGAGAGCTAAATCAGTGGAAACATTTTCTTTGCCGAATATAACAAAATTGTACGTAATACGTATAACACACACTATTTTTATACCGAACTGACATTAAGGGCCAGTTTGTTCAACTTTGATTGACTCTAATCAACGGTTAATCCAGCTGATAACCATAGAATCTATTTGTTCAGTCAAATTTTAACCAGAAATCGATAACCAGCCGAATGTATGGTCGGTTAACGACATCACTAACCAAGAAAATTCAGGAATTTTGTTTGTTCAAGATTTGACATAGCAGTCAAAAACAAAACAACTTTCTTTCAAAAATAAGACTTAATTTAATAAATAATAAACGCAAATTGTGTGTGGCTTCGTATCTGCTATGTCGACGCATGTTAAACAACTGGCAGATGAATACAATGCAAGACAGTGTGGAAAAAAGTTGCATGCATTGCTGCGGCTGTGGTAATTTTAACCAAGGATTAATTCAAACAACTGAATTGACAAATAAACTGGAAAACTGGAACGATTTGTCCCAAATCTATGGTTTGGTGACCAAAGTGAAAAATAGCTGAACAAACGCCTTTTTGGTTACCACAGATATATAATCATGGATTAAACTAAATCTATGGTAACCTAACCGCAGATTTAACCAGCTCTGAACAAACCGGCCCTAAGTGTGTGCCATTCTATATGAAAGTAAGAATTTAGTGTGCGGATCGATTAAAATTACCACAAGTAAATTTTGGAGAGAATTTTGTATGGGAGCTAAAATTTAGCTCCAACAGCGTACAAAGCTTTACTTGTATTTCTTCACTAACTTGTCTACTGTGAAACAGCAGCATAGTACTGGCCACAAATACTTAATCGCCATTCTGAGTTGTTTTATTATAAATTCGGGTTAAAATAAATAGTTCAAACATCTTACCTATCTTAAATATTCTTAATGCATAATGTTCAAGTGCAGTCGAGGCCTTAGAAATTCTCTCTAATTCTACAATGTTCCTTCAATTTCTCGCAGTTGGCAAACCTGAACGGAATGACTAGCGCTTGTCCGTCCACACTTATACCGCAATTCATGTATTGACACACAGGTCTATTTTTTTGCAAGTGAAAAGAAAAGAAATAAAACTACGAACAAGAAAGACTCAAGACATCGCAAAAGAAAACACGAGAAACTCACAAAAGGATTTTCAAAAATATCCAAACTTTAATTAAATCGAATTTTTTATATAGAAAATCCCAATTTCCAATCGCAAATCGTAAAAGAAGAAAAACAACACACAATGGCCGGTGCTACGAAAATCGAGCGAGCGCAAGAACTTTCCACCCGCAGTCCCGAACAGGGCATCGACTTTCTTAACAAAATTGTTCGCGAACAAGAAGTCGCCGAAAATGATGAGGAACTAATCCGAATTAAGGAGCAGGGCATCCTGCAGTTGGGCGAACTTTACAAACAAGATGGTAAGGCCAAAGAGTTAGCTGACCTTATTAAAGTTACCAGACCGTTTCTGAGTCTAATAAGCAAGGCTAAGGCTGCCAAGTTGGTGAGGTCTTTGGTTGATTTGTTTCTGGACATGGAAGCTGGAACGGGTATAGAAGTGCAATTGTGCAAAGATTGCATCGAATGGTCTAAGCAAGAGAAGCGGACATTTTTGCGGCAGTCGCTGGAAGCTCGTTTGATTGCGTTGTACTTTGATACCGGATTGTACACTGAGGCACTGCAGCTGGGATCTCAACTACTTAAGGAACTGAAGAAGTTGGACGATAAAAATCTATTAGTGGAGGTACAGTTGCTGGAATCGAAGACCTACCATGCGCTGAGTAATTTGCCCAAGGCTAGAGCTGCCCTAACATCAGCTCGTACTACAGCGAATGCGATTTACTGTCCGCCGAAGGTACAGGGCGCTTTGGATCTGCAATCGGGAATTTTACATGCAGCCGATGAGCGGGATTTCAAGACTGGATTCTCCTACTTCTATGAGGCGTTCGAAGGTTTCGATAGTGTCGACGCTGGACGGGCATTGACCGCATTGAAATACATGTTGCTGTGCAAGATTATGTTGGGGCAGTCGGATGATGTCAATCAGATCATTAGTGGGAAGTTGGTAAGTCGAAAATGGGAAATAATTTAGATTGCGTTTTTAATGTTTTCAATTGCAGGCCATAACATACTCTGGAAGGGACATTGATGCAATGAAGTCAGTCGCTGAGGCTTCGCACAAACGTTCTTTAGCCGATTTTCAACTGGCATTAAAAGATTACCATAAGGAATTAGCTGAAGATGTCATTGTGCAGGCACATTTGGGTACATTGTACGACACAATGCTGGAGCAGAATCTATGCAGAATCATTGAGCCGTATTCGAGAGTGCAGGTGAGTTCTAAAAATAGATGCAATGTGAGAGAAACAAGGAGCTGTCGTCATTGTTTCTTTGTTTGTTGTGTGAAGGCCGTGTCTTTGTTGTTTGTGGATATCTGTAGGGGGACTGGGGGGCTGTGAAAATTTGGAGCAGTGAATTGTTAGAATTTTAGCACTCGCTATACTTGTTTGCAATATTATAGAATATGGGGTGACTAATGCTTAACTATGTGCCACGTATGCATAAATTTATGGTTGTGCTGTCATTGTTGTTTGTAATGACTGTAATGCAAATATGTATGCATGTAGTTGATGAACATAAAAAGTCTTTCAATGGCAATTTTCAAATTGAAGTAGGTACCTAATATTTGGGCGGTTTCATTATGTGAATGGCGAAAGTGTGCTGAAAGAAAACAATAAACTGCAACATTTAGTAGTAATCACCGTCGATCATAAATTGTACCTCACCATCCTAAAGAAGTAACATTCGAATTATTAACAAACAAAAGAACACCCGTTGTGTTCATACAGATTCTGTTGATGAATGATTACGTATGGGAGATGGTAAGGGGCAACAACTTTTCTCGCTTAAATTGGGGAACAGCCCCTAACAAATTTTTGATAGGGAATTTTTCAAACTTCACCACTTGTTCATTATCTGATTCCTTTAAGTTATATGTTTTAGCAATTAAATTCGGACCAGTTCTCCAGTTCTCCGTATACATTCCGCTTTGGGACGTTTTTATTGTTTGAGTCTGAGTTAATTGTACAAGCCTAGCCCTATATGTGCCTATTGACGGTATAAACTTAATTATTCTATTGACAAGCAGATGTAGTGATATCCTTTATCCCTTCAATTGGGAATTGCTTATCTATGTTCGAAGCTGTAACACTGGGTTGCCTTTGGGCTATTGGTCCAAACGCAGCATTCTAGAATTTCTTTCATAATAAATTCTGTGGTGAGGGAGACGAAAGAGTGGAATAGAATTATGTATATGTAGTTGTATATATAGTGTAGTGGTATAACTTCCGGGGACACATTTAACGACGCGATTCAATGTACCCCAATATGGAAGAAGAACGTTTCGACTTATTAATATATGACACAAATCTGTTGACAAGGGCTTCCGGCAATTGAGAAAGAACGAAATCGCATGCGGCCAGAAACTGTGTCCGATGGCGCGTTAGCATAGAAGGAACTCTTAGAAACAAAATATAAGTAAAGTACGAATTTTCAGCGAATCGGCCTACGTTGTCCAGTGGCCTATTTCACCAAATTACAATTATAATTACAAATTTGTATTTGTTGATTACATTTTCAAATATGTTAACTGATTTTCTGTTTCACAAACTACAAACTTAATTCCAACAAATTTGTTAAAAAGAGAAAAAAATGAAGGGAAATTGTATTTGTTATTTACAAATAGAAAAACAAACCGTTTCACCATATATTTTTCAGAGTTGTAAACAACAACTGTTTTTCATAATTTTGTAATTCTAACAATCTTATAGATAACATCAAAGAACAAAATTAACATAAACAACAATTTTATCGGTTGTATTCGCGATAAGAAAAGTGTTGAAAAAATGGTGGGCGCAGTGGTTAATGTGCTGGACTACTGTGCGAAGGGTCCCAGCACCAGGTTCGTTCCCCGGAAAACCACAAATTACATCTTACTGCGTCACCTCTCGCAAACGTCTGACAAACATCTGAGAGTATACCTATTGTCCTAAAAAATCATCTCAATTCAGCCGTTCGAACTCGACATAAAATTGTGGGTCTCTTCCATTAGTCCCAAAAATAAAACTCTCAAAAACGTATGGTTGTGAGAAGCTAGTATATATACGGCTGTTGCGCCAACTAAGTATGTTCATATCGGTGTCAGAGAAAAGTTTATTTTCAGAGAGAGCGACCAACTACCTACAAACGAACGAATATTCGCCAGTTTTGACGGTTCGTTCACATAAACACTTTTCATGGTGTCGGCAGTTTACAAATTTCAGCCTTCAGTTCCCACCGGAAATTTTTCTACCCGTTTAAAAATGTGGATTGCGAATAAACTTTGACAATCCGCGCTGTCGATGGTGTTTCCATTCGGGGCATAAACTTTGGAATTCCAAATTTCGTTGTATAAACTATTTTTAAATTGTTTTCTTAATACATTTTGATGGGATAATTAATTATCCTCCTTTATAGCAAAATGTGCAATTTCCTGTTCATAAATGCATCAAAAGAGGTTTGTTCATTCGCTCTCATCTGAATGGTCCTTTATTTCCTCTGGCTTAACACGTTCTAACTGAAACTTTTCATTGAAAACAAAAGAATCTGAAATTTCGTAGTTTTTTCTTCGTCTACTTAGCACAAACTTATATCACTACCGGTGCTACTATGCCTTTGAAGTTCCTTCCTTTGAAAAATAACAAATTGTTACTAAATCGACACACGATCTTTATATTGTAAGAAATTTTCAGTAATTGAACAAATTTGTAAAATTTCTTGATTTGGTGAAACACAAACTTGAAAAAAAAAATGAATTCGGACATATTTGTACTTGTAAGCAAGAAAGAAATTAAACTTTTGGTGAAACGGAAAAAATGAAATTTCTACAAATTTCCCTTTGTAAACAACAAAAACAATTTTGTAATATGTACAAAATTTTTGTGAAACAGAAAAAATCGACTTTTGAACAAATTTGTTAAAAAAATGCCTGTAAACAACAATTTGTAAGTTGGTGAAATAGGCCACAGATCGACAAAAATTTGCTATCAAGGATATCTTGTTTTTCTTAACCGCTGGAAAGTTAGTAGGCAACAAATAGATTCTGCCTCGTCCTTATAGTTTCTACGGTTTTTAATAGTTATGCAAAATGCCCAACCGATCCGCATATACGAGTATAACCCAACCTAACGTTCGCCATTGTCCAGATCTCTATTTATTACTCACAGCTTGGGCTGTCGAAGTATATCACTCCAACAACAATAAGAAGGCTATAGCGGATCTTTCCAAACATTAAACTCAACGACATTTTTGTTACACCAAGTGCATAACGAGTCATGGGCCAGATTCACCAGTTAGATCAGTCAGTTAGCTTTACTGTGCCCATGAACAGATTGTTTGCTCTATCACCTTCCGATTCCGGAAGCCAATAGAAAAAACAATTCCTACATTTTGCGCATAAAAACAGTAAATCGCGTTCGCATATACACAACACAGGTTGCAAGGGAGAGTTTCGTTAAGTTTGTATACGTGCGAAAAAGACGCTTGTGGAATCGGATTCAATCATTTTTAAATAACAGAAAATCAACTGAGGGTGGTGGCTTCAGCGTAAATAAAAAAATCCGTTCGTTACGATCCCACCAACATCATCAATTATTAGACAAATGAAAGCTTCGTCCCGTAGTCTTGACCTTTCTTTTCAGCTACTCCATCACCTTCACATAAACTTATTAACCTTCCATACTTTCCCATTTGTCTTTTTATTTTCAGGTCTCACACGTTGCCGAATGCATTAAACTGCCCATGCCTCAGGTGGAAAAGAAATTGTCACAAATGATTCTCGACAAGAAATTCAGCGGTATCCTCGACCAGGGTGAAGGTGTTCTTATCGTTTTCGAAGAAACCACCGTCGACAAGACCTACGAACGCGTCCTAGAGACAATTCAAAGTATGGGCAAGGTTGTCGACACGCTCTATCAGAAGGCTAAGAAGCTCTCATAGACGTTACCATTATCTGGAGATTAATTTCTAATTAAAAAAAAATATAAAAAAAATTAATAAATAAAAATTATTTTGTTAATCCTGGGATATTTACGAATTCAATTACTGATAAATTAACATAAATACAAATTTTCCTTTCTCCACGTCCGAAATGTAACAATTCATAAAAAATATTATCAATTTTTTTGTATCATTACATTTTTTGTTTAGTTAAAATAATTATTAAAACGAACTACACACAAGATATCATTTTTTCCCGTTTCTCTCCTTATTACAATCATTTTCTTTAACGGTTTTTGTTTCAAACAATTCCAAGTTTGCAAATACATTATATTTCAAGATAACGTTTTTTTTTTCTTTGCCGGCTGATGGTTTACTTCAAATAACAAGAAATTATAGAAAAAATTAACAACTCTGGATATGGCGGTATTTTTATTTAAACAGTGGTGAGGTGTTTATTTTTTTTTGTGGTTTTTATTAAACATACTTCTTTTTTATACTTCCTAACCGAACGTTAATGTACGAATATTATTATTAATATACAAAATAAAAAAAAGCTATTAACCATGTCAAAATAATAAAGATGATTGGATACCGATGGAAAAACAAAATTTTGTCCGAATTGATTTTATCTCTGTAGCCTATGAGACAGTAGTGAGACTTCTCTATGGCAAAGGGTTTATTTACTTCATCGGTGATGGGACTGGTCTGCTAAAAATGGGCTGCGGATTGGCTGTCGAAATTCGTAAAAAAAGGAACGTGTGCATACATAACATGCAATCACAACTGAGAAAGCCAAAACAAAACATTGCAGACGGTTTTACAGATCAAGTCGGTTTTTATCGATTTCAAAAAATTTCAACATCTTTATAGAAACATCGTGATGGCGTGATATAGAAGCTTTAAGCGAAATAATTTTTTATCAGGTTTCCGATCTGCAAAGAGTGGCTGTCTAAGGGACTGCAGCTTGCCATTCTTTGCGCTTCACCGATCGACTATTGATGCAGTCTATCCACACTAAGCGGTGCTCTGTAGAACAGAGTTCCAGCCTTCCAAAGATTACCTTCAAAAAATCGGAACTAGGACTTACAAATTATCAACAAAGCCATACGAAAGTTGCTTATCTTCCGAACATATAAATAACCCGAGAATATTATGAATTTACAATTGAAAGTGTATTTATTGAAGCTGGCTGGAAATTGTTCCTAGGTAGTCCTAGGTAGAGACTCATGGATATCTTAAGACACCTGGCGTAGAAGATTAAAATCCACATCGAAGTACGAAGTGAACATTGGGTCCCCTAATGCTGGGTAATTATATGCGCGAGTTTGGACAGGCTAATCATCCAAAAAACTAACACCAACCACCTTTTGTGGGCGCAGTAGCGCAGTGGTTAGTGTGTTGGACTACTGTGCGAGGGATCCCAGGTTCGATCCCCGGAAAAACCCAAATTGCATCAAGTTTTTTCTACTGCGCCACCTCTCGCGGACGTCTGACAAATATCGGAGAGTATGACTGTCATGAAAAAGCTTCTCAATTCAGCCGTTCGGACTCGGCATAAAATTGTAGGTCCCTTCCATTCGTCCCAAAAATAAAAACTCACACAAAACGAATGGTTGCGAGAAGCTAGGCCTTGGGTGTCACCCGCCTGTTGCGCCACCTATTTATTTATTTATTTATTAACCACATTTTGCTGGATGCGGCTGGCACCCTGCTGATTTTGAGTAATAATCAGTTACGCAGATGGAAGAAACATGCTTGTGCTTTGCCTAATGATGATTGCGGTCAGCAGAGTGCAGCATTGAGACGCATTGAGCTCGAAATGCGCAGTTCTTTTAGGGACATTGAGAAGATTGAGGCCCTTATTGTGATTGTCGATCAGCGATCGTCACGACGATTGTCGATTGCGTCGATTGATTTTAGCTATTCGTACGCACAAATTTGTTTCATATCCAAGAGAAAGCATCGACCAGACATTTGTAATCGACTACAAGCGACTGTCAAATCTACAAATATCAATCGCAATCGACAATTACAGTATTGTCGATCAACGATCAGCTATCGACACTCACAATAGGGGCCTGAACCTCAAACAGTTTTAAATAAATGTAAGTATATAAATTGCGATCAATATGCTTGACTTGATCGATGGTAGCTGAATTCCTGAAAACAGATCTCACCACAGCAACTTGTTTTCTTCTTTCGTTAATGCAAGCCATTTGAGATTGGGAGGATTGAAAGGGTGAATAAAGTCAATTTTAAGAAATGTTACAATTGTTCTGACATTCATTACAGTTTTGTTCCAAACAAATGGCAACATTCATTTACTAGGGGATAAAACTTACAGTCGAGACTAATGGTGGATTTACATTACCACGCCACGCAATTTTGCATGACTTCAGAGAGAGAGATCCGTTTTTCCACAGTCAAGGCTAATGATATGTAAGAGTGAGCCAACAAGCCTAACAGTTGAATTTAGGGCGCCATAACTTTTGTATGGAATTTGTTGTCTCGGTCTAAAACGCTCGCCCGCTGTGAACTTAGCGGGCCTAAGACCGCACTGGTATGTCTGTCAATCAGTTTGTTGACAATTCAGACGTTCACGCAGTATGCTCATTTATACAGTATTAAGGAGACTGATAGCTAGTTGGCATAATGTAGGGCTTATGTTCCTAATGTTAGGGCAGACGATGCTGAGGCTCAATTTATTAGACAGTCACTGACGTTTCGGCTTTTACCGTCCAGGTTGAATGGTTCGTTTTACCTCACACTGGATTTTCAGTCGTATTTGCCATTTAAAAATCTGCAGAAGTAGTTTTTCATCTCAACAATGACTACTATTACGTTTCCTTGCAAATGTCTACAAGATCTTGTTGCCTTGACACGTTCTATTCACATTTTGGTAGAACTTCTGAACATTACTCCTGAAGTAGCACATTTCATTTTCCTGGATCGTGTTCGTATGCTCTTTCCTTTGTCTCCTGAGAAGCATTTGTTCTTCCCCTTTTTACATAATAGAGCTTACGAGATCCCTTTTTGGCGAATTGCTGCATGTCCTTCCGGTACTCTTCGGTGCCGTAAGTAAGAGTCGAGGGAAAGAAATGGAAATAAACAACAACAAACGACTTTATTTCACGACACGGCACGGATGGGAGTTATGTCTGCCTGTCTGGACACTCAACCTGCAGGTCCAGGCTTTTGTTCGACCTTATGAAACCAGGCCGGATATTATGGTATTAGTCAGGTTCAGGTATCTCTTACTCACTTCGGTGATCTGAGAGTGTCATTGTCCCGGCCGGCAGGTTTAGCCGCCTTCATCCCTTTTTCAGCAACCTAATAAGTCTTGAAAAGTCCTCACCTGACCTAGGCTTATGTCAGAGTAGCTCACGTAAAGTATCTGCCAACTTGACTACTAAGATACCTTTTATTCAAACGAATTTATCCGCCGTACTGATGCTCAGGGGCTCAAGTTAAACTTCTCAGACTCATGAAGGAAGTCAATTCCGACACTCGAGAAATTTTGCAAGTAGAGTCCGAATGGATAAGACCAGTGCTTACCACGTGGTGGCATAATAAGTACAATTGTTGTATGCGATAGTTGCGACAATAACCAATCAGATTCGAGTCCTACTCATACATAGCCCAACTGCCCAACCATCAAATAATCAGATTAATTCCTTCAAATTATGTCCTTGTCTTTGTATATTTATAACTGTCAAAAAATTATGCTGACCTAGATGCCTTGCAGAGTATGAGTATGTGTATGTTTATTTATATATAACATCCAATCAAATCGAAACAGAAGTTAACGGGCCATACCAACACTAATTTACTCTAATCCACTTGTTGCATATTCACTCGCCAAACTAAACTAACGGTTAATGGTTTATCCATAAGAATGATGAGATCAATAAATTAGATACACAAGAATTCGTTAGTTAGAACGATTAATGCATCTCCACGAAGGTTGCTTTAAATTGTGCTGTCGAGAGACCTATATAATGTCTTCTTCTGATTTATGAATGGGCTATTAATTTCGACCCACTTTAAATAGGTGGGTGGATGGGTTGGGCTTGTCGGCCCATTGTAACAATAACTCAGACGATTTAGCTTTTGCATTTTTAACATAAAGCTCAAATTTATTGAAAGTACATAAAGCTTATGTTATAGTACATAACAAATAAACTGAACAATTTAAAATAAGAGAGTAAGAGAATGGCGAATGATGACGGTCGAGACGACGGATGCCATTGCCATTACCAGTTTCCGGTACAGCTTTTATAATTTAATTTTGCGCATGAGTCGAATTTTCTCTGCGAGAATGGATTTCACTTTACCTAGCAGTGAAGTGTTAGAATGGTGTTTCTATTAAGCTTTTCTTTCATTACGAGTAGTCTGCTGAATTAAGTGGAAAATGGAATGAAAAAATTTTCCAAAAACCTTCACACAAGAGGTATGCGATGAACTGGGGGTAGAATGGGATAAGTTTACTAAAGTAACGAATATTTTTACTTCTCAGCTAAAATTATCTAGAAGTAGAAGTAAGGAACTAGTTAGTTACTATAGTGATGTTTAATTCTTCTTTCAGAATAGTTAGTAAATAATTCGACCATTTTTCAAACTGTGCAAACTGTTCGCTTTTCGTTCGCCCGCGAGTTCATTCGAGAATTCAAGGCGATGCTTGCTTCGTACGAAATTGTTGCCATGCGTCACGGCGAAAGTCGATAGACAAAATAATTGGCTGCGATTCTCACACTGAAACCAAAATGTGAATATACAGGAAGATTATGCAAATGCTAATGCAGGAAGACTACGCAAGTTTCCTAGGAAATACTGTTTATTAGGGGTATTCACTTAAACGCGTAAAAAACTCATAAACTGCGTAAATTGCAGAAATTTATACCCTCGCACCTAAATGATCTGTCAGATTTTGTATGGAGAATAGTTAACGCAGACCTCATAATTTTCCGCGACGATTTAGGCTCGGAAATCAACCGCGGAAAGTTACGCAAGTCACAAAAATGTCAAACAGCCGTATGAATTGTTTGTTCATTTAAAGCACCGCAGAAATTTATACATTTACGAGCTGCATAAATTTATGAGATTAAGTGAATATGTACTCTTATTATCCCGGTCTTACGTTATGTCGCTTAGGCATACGCTCGATTATGTTCAACTAATAATTCTTCCTGTGGTTGATCCAGTTTCAATTGAAGAACTTTGCCTAAAGCGGACTCATGTCACTCACGGACTACTAGACACCAAGGTATGCTTTTGACAAGAAATGTAAAGTCTTAACACTGGACAATGGACATGCAGGACTGGCTCTTCCCGAGTACTATCATAAAAGGTATATCTACCCATCTTCAAAGACGGAGTATATGGAACGGGAGCAGAAGTCTTCTTAGAAGAACTACCCTCTCCATACCGACTGGCAATCAATGCAGCGTTTTCCAGACAAAAAACAATCTACGCTGTTAAAAAAGCGGGTCAAAATGTCAGCGGGAGAACTTAGGTTAGGTTAGGTTAACGGGTTGGTGAAGCTGAGTAGCCTCCTCTTCACCCCACTTAGGTCCCTGTGGACCCATTGTGATACCCTTCGAAGGAGTTAGACGTGTTGTACTGGCTTTATTTCATCCTTCCCGTGGTTACTCGACTTTGTCCAACCATCTCGCTACCCTCAGAAACCTGTAAATATTGGATATTGAGACGTTAGAGAGTTCTTGGATATCCTGGAAGCAGTAACTTCCAAGAGTTCTATTCCTCAAGTGACAGAGACTCGGGCAGTGACAGAGAAAGTGAGGGAACTTAAAAATTACCTTCTGGTGTGGACAGAGAAGCATTACTTGAGAGCATAATAAACCTTCGCACAGTACTACTGTGCTGGGTTGCTGGACATATTTGTGCGGCTTTGAAATGCACATACTATTAGTTGACACTTAACAGAAAAGTAGTACCAGCTTTCAACACAGCTGAGAGCGTCATTGAAAATGTCCCATTAAAGATGGCTAAAGAACGATGGAACACCACTTCTGGTTGTATCATAACTCGCAGCTTTGTGGCCCTCAATTGACGCTAAAAGTTCAAGGATCCTAAAACTTTTGATAGAAACCAAATCCGAGTACTCGTGCGTCGCGGTAATAACCGGACACTGCATCATTGGAAACATGGCCAAAAGACTGGGTATTTTTACAAAAGACTTCTGCAGAAGTTGCAGGGATGAAGAGGAAATAGAACCTATGGAAAAATCTCGAGAGAAAAGTCCTACAAACTATTTATGGTCCTGTTTGCGTCGACCAAGAAAACAATGTCTGGCGAAGAAGATACAACAACGAGTCATACTGTACAGTGTACAGCGACATTAGTGATTAGTCTAGTAAAAAAATCCGTATCCAGAGGCTAAGATGGCTGAGCCATGTAGAGCGGAGGGAACATCGATGCTCCAGCGCGTAAGGTCTTCAACGCCATACCAGAGGAAAGGAGACACCAAGGAAGACCTCATCTGGGAGCACGGTTCATTGACGGCTTGACAGATCTAGCAAAGATACCTTTACCAAATTTGAGCAGATTCTTCCACAGATCCGAATGGTTTTGTTAGTTGCATGTCCTATCATGACCTATAAAAGGGTAATCTCAATGGGCCTCAATGGCTTTAGGGTGAAAAATCCATATACTGCAAACTGCCCCTCTAACCTAACCTTGAGTGGAGCAAAAATATCAAAGGAGACATGGTCCTATATGATTGGAAAGGCGAAAGAACTGCAGGTCAAAAACTCTATTGGATTGCGGTCTAGTTATTCGAGTGAGAACATGGAGAGCTGCAGATATGTACTTAATACCCACTCATACGTTATTTTAATCAAGTAGTGAAGTAGGTACGGCTATAACATGTAGTAAACGTGCTCCACCATAGTCGGAATTTGGCTGCTCGCCACGGCCACCCTTAGGTGTGGTAGTCGTGTATCTTTTCGCCTATTGTTGATCCACTGAACTGAGACCAATTTTTCCAAAGCCTTGAAAACATGTTGGGGATATTTGGAATTCCTATTCCCACTAAACCCACCCTCTCTCTAAGTTATGTTTGTACTACGCATTTTTTTTTTAAGCGAAAAAAGCTTCATTCGTTCTTCAAAACACAACTCAAAGCTCTCTGGCATGCTCTCGGAAATCAAATCGCTGGCTAACAAAACACACACCAATACAACCATACTGGGTTATTCACTGAGCCAAGAGGGTGAAGGAAATTTTCATTTCATTACATTACAAAATCGATCGCATGATGGCGCTACTGCTTCTATACAACTGGTCGTCAGGAAAGTAGTCGTTTATAGAAAATAGTCTCAATTCTATCGATTGTTTCGGCCAAAAACGGTGTAAAAAGTTCCCAATTCTATATTATTGCGAAAGTAATCTCTTCAAGGATATTCAATTGTAGTCGCTCGGTATAGTTGGATGAAAATGTAAAGGTTTCCTTAACGAGAAAATGTGTGGCTTTGACTGTGAAAAAAGGTGAACAAGTTCTAAAAATAGTGAATAATGTGTTAGCAGGATATTGTAATTTAAAAATAAGGATACACAATTTTAGTGAGTACATCCTTTACATATTTTACTAAAAAATTAAAAAAAAAATGAAATTAAATTAGGAAATCGTTTTTGAAGAAATAGAATGAGAGTAGGTACATTTAAATTCTGTGTACTTAAATTTTTGTCAGGGCCATTGAAGAATTGTCTCTACATCCAAGTGCATACATAAACATATATATTATATACGTCACAATCCTTGTACAACAACAAAAACCCACAATTTCCAGAGCGAAGGTGTTATATAGATAGATACAATGATTTGGAGAACTAATTCTGGCAATTTATGTAATTGCTTCAAGGAGCATCCATATATAGTTGGTACCTTCAAATGAAACATTTACTCTCTTCGTCCTCTTACAATCGAAATCCTTCCATTATCCTCTCAAAAGGCAAATGAATGAAACTTTGCGTGGAATCATTATCATCTTGAAGTCGCCGTCAAGAAGCAGCGATGTTAAACAGTGCGAGCGACATAAATGAGCCTTACTCAAGTATCCCGTACTCAAGAATGTCAAAAGGCTTTTGTGTTTTTTTTTCGTTTTCCTTATTTCTATTCGCTGAGCCATCGATTTTCATTTTTCTTGTGACATCAACATCATCATCTGGTATTCGATTTATTGAAAAAAAAAAAAAAAACCAGATTGATTTCTGTGGGGGGTTGCAGTGGGGCTAAGGGAGAATGTGTATTGTCGTTGTACAAATCGAAGTGAGTAGTCATTCAGGTTTGCCCGACAAGTGAACAATAAAAAAATATAAATTCCTCTGAAATTGATGGCAGCTCGTCGTAAGTGCGATAATGCCATCCGAAATTTTGATTACCTACTTATAATAATTAAAACAAGAAAAAAAAAATAAACGTCTTCAGTTAAGGACAGATGCGGAAGCATCCCAAGGGATAATCCCTTTGGAAATGAAAAACATTTTATTATGTGCGCCGAGGCGAAATATATTAAAATGGAATTTGCAATTTTGTGAGGAATCTTTGAAAGTAGACTTTTATGGACCTGAGACTCGGTGAAATTTACATAGGTATTTACCATATTTACGAATGGTAAATTTAATGCGCTATTGGACTGTGTAGAGATACTTTAAGCAGATTAGGATTACGTATAGGGACATAAGGACTGCCTATATATGTGCGCCGAAAGAGAAAGTGGGTGTAACAATTTGTTTATTTAGTGCTAGACGCATTCAGTACAGCCTCATAAAAAGCAGGAGTGGAACTGTTTTATACAAAATTTTAACTCATTGAACGCAAAACCTCTACTCTTCTGTTCTCTTCTATGGAGTTCAGAATCACTAAACAAACCAAATACATATGTGCAGACAAAATCTGCCACCCAGTGGGGTTATTCCCAAATGCGCGGCGGATCGTATTGAAAGCGATACTTCGATTTCGACCGTCTTCGCTTTTGCTTATTCTCAAATGCGAACTGTTCTTTCCAGTTTTTTTCCAATTAGATTTCCAATTTTCCATTTATTTCCCCAAAAGTTGAACAGCTTTTTCCCGTCACATGAATTTAGTTTATTTTTTATCCCCAATAAATCCGCCAGCAATCCGTCGCTTTTGATTGGATCAAATCGCTTTTGGAAATACAAAAATACAAATCCGCCATGAAAAGCGATCCGCCGCGGATTTGGGAATAAGCCCTCAGATTTTGTGGTAAAAATCTGCAAAATGCTGACAAATCTGCACTCATAGCAACGTTTCTGGGATAAGCTAAACACCCTCGATGCAGTTTTTGATAATGGCCTTAAATGTGACTTATTCGTCTTGCTGATTTTAATCTTTACCTTCAACAAAAGCAACCCAAAATTTGCAACATGTTTTCCACCTTACGATTTCTAGCAACATTTTGCGTAGGAGTGGGACGCTCCTAAAGGTCTTTATCTTTACCGAAAACTCCGAGAGCTTAAAATGCGTAATGCGAAGAAAATTATATTGACTTAAATGCTTGATTTAATGTTACCTTGGCTATAACGCTGTTCACCCCTTGAATAAAGGTCGATTTAACATTACAGCTCGAAATAATGCAACTGAACTCTTTATAAATACTCGTAGTTCAAACATAGACATTTTTTTAAGGCATCTTCTATCTACTATCACCCACAAAACAAGATTAATGACATTTTAACGCAAAAATACCTAATTTCTGGCGTGCAGTATGGTTAGTGTGTTGGACTACTGTGCAAGGGATCCCAGGTTCGATCCCCGGAAAAACAGAAACTGCGCCAGCGCCACCTCTCGCGAACGTCTGATAAATATCCGAGAGTATGACTGTTCTGGGCGGTTTAAGGGTAGTGATGCGATTATATGAGAACACAAGCGTTCCCACTCTAGCCTCTCACTATCAACTCCTACTCTCACCTCCACGTTGGTGACTGGTGGGTGCCTAGTACCTCGACTGGAGATGGGGTAACCAACCCCTGTGGAAGGTCGTTGGTGGCAGCGAACGAGAGAGGGGGGAGGTGTGTCTACGCACTAAGACACTTCCTCTTGTTTCAGGCGGCAGCGGATGAATTCCCTAGATGGAATCAACGGTGGCGTCTACAGTTCCGGTCAGGTCGAACTAAAGTGTAATCCCTGTATGAGCTGCTTCGACATATTCGGATACCAGGTCTATGGGGATCTCCAATACTGAGCCAGGGTGTTGGAAAAGAGTTGGTGGCGGACGAACCCTAAACGGGTCAACGGCAGCGCTCATATCCTAAAATTGGGTTACTGACATCGGAATATCCGACCCGCTGTCCTAGGGTCAAAACAGGGCCTGGCCCTCCAGGTTGGGGGTTGTGCCGTCGGGGTAACTTCCCGACCATGGAAAAAACTAAATAGTTATGAGAGAGACGCAACCAGCCTCGGATAACGGAACTCCTCAAATGGCAACCAGACCCGGAACGTCAATGGACTATGATTTAAGAGTATGTACCTGGAATGTAAGAACACTCTACACCCCAGGTGCCACTCAAAAACTTGAGTCTGTCCTCATGCGGTACAAGGCAGACATTACCGCGATCCAGGAGATACGATGGATAGGATCAGGCATGATGAAAAGAAAAGATTGCGACATTTATTACAGCTGCAACAAAAGGCTGCATGTATTAGGATGCGGATTCGTCGTGGGAAATCGGCTTAGGACAAAAGTTATTGACTTCAAGCCGATAAGTGATCGCCTTTCTGTGATCCGCATCAAAGCTACTTTCCAAAACATAAGCCTAATATGTGCACACGCCCCTACCGACGAGGCTGAAGATCCCATCAAGGAGGAGTTTTATGACCTCCTGGATGGAGCCTACGGAGCCTGTCCAGAGTATGATGTAAAAGTTGTACTCGGGGATTTCAATGCTAAAGTCGGCAGTCGACAACAGACAACGGCTACCGACTAATCGATTTTGCAGCAGCTCGTAATACGGTGATAAGTAGCACTAGGTTTCCAAGGCTAAGGATCCACACAGCAACCTGGCGCTCTCCAGACGGTCGAACCGCCAACCAAATCGACCATGTGCTAATCGATGCGAGGCACGCATCCAACATCCTCGACGTGCACACATTCCGAGGGGCAAACGTCGACTCTGACCATTTTCTTGTTGCGGCTAAATTCAGAGCTCGACTGTCCAACGAAAAGAAGCTGGGAACTGCCCAGAAGAAGAAATTCGACGTTGGACGCCTTAGCACACCTGGAGTAGCCAGAGCCTACAGCGAGCGCCTGAGTATGAAACTCTCCTCTGTGCACTCACCTACCACAAACGCCAACAATCAGTGGTGCCAGTATCGCGACATCATCAAGGAGGTAGCCGAAACCACCGTAGGGTACCAGCCACCCCAGAGAAAGAGCCCGTGGTATGATAATGAATGCGTGTACAGGAAAAAGGTGACAGAAGATGCACACAAGAAAGCGCTGCAGCGCAAAACAAGGGCAGCGAGAGAAGAGTATCGAGCCAGGAGAAGGGAGGAAAAGAAGATCCTGCGTAGAAAGAAGAGGGCTTAAGCAGCTTCCCAGCTCAAGGAGATCGAAGAGTCGCGCGATCGTAATAACATCCGGAGGTTTTATAAAAAAGCTAAGCAACTGGCTGCTGGCTACAAAACCGGATCGCAGACTCTTCGAGATAGCGAAGGGAACCTAGTCACCGAAGCGCAGGGAATAGTAGATGTGTTTAAGCAGCATTTCCAGCAGCTGCTTAATGGGCATCATGTAGAGAGAGTGATAGGGCAAGAAGAGAACCCACGTCCAGTCAATGAAGAACTAGTTCCACCACCTAGTATAGAAGAAGTTGGCTTAGCTATAAAAAAGCTTAAGAACAACAAGGCCGCAGGGTCTGATGGTCTACCAGCGGAGCTCTTTAAATACGGTGGTGATGTTTTGGTAGGGAGCATGCACCGAATCATCAACCAAGTATGGGTGGAAGAAAACATGCCCGATGACTGGACTATCAGCTCCATATGCCCCATCTTCAAAAAAGGCGATCCTATGTCTTGCAAGAACTATCGAGGCATATCCCTGCTAAATGTCGCATACAAGATCCTATCCAACGTACTGTGTGAACGTCTAAAACCGTTCTGCAACACACTAATCGGCACGTACCAGTGTGGCTTCCGGCCCGGCAGATCGACTATAGACCAAATTTTCACACAGGCAAATCTTGGAAAAGACCAACGAATTTCAAGTCGAAACTCACCACCTATTCATCGACTTCAAAGCCGCGTATGATAGCATACATCGTCAGGAGCTCTATATGGCGATGGCCGAATTTGGAATCCCGGCAAAACTGATTCAGCTGTGTCGCGTGACGCTGGAAAACACGCGCTGCAACGTGCAGTTTGGAAGCAGCTCTTCCGAACTTTTTCAAACATGCACCGGATTTCGGCAAGGAGACGCTCTATCATGCGACTTCTTCAAACTCGTACTGGAGCAGATAGTGCGCAGGGCAGGTGTCAACACGGAAGGCACTATCTTCAACAGGTCCGTCCAGCTGCTTGGCTATGCGGACGATATTGACATCATCGGTCGCTCCCAGCGTGCCGTGATAGAAGCGTTCACGGCGATTGAAGAACAGGCGAAATCCGTTGGACTTGTAGTAAATGAGGACAAGACTAAGTACATGCTATCAACAAACAAACAAGCATCTGTCCACCGCCTAGGACAAAACGTCACTATTGATAGCAACAATTTCGAGGTAGTTAAGGAGTTCACCTACCTCGGAGTAAACGTAAACTCCACGAATGACACCCTAGTGGAGATCCGGCGAAGAATTACCCTAGGAAACCGTTGATACTTCGGTTTGGCAAAACAACTGGGTTCAAAACTCCTAACTCGAAGGACGAAATGTGTGCTCTACAAAACCCTTATCCTGCCAGTTCTGCTTTATGGCGCCGAGTGCTGGACGATAAGCAAGAAGGGAGAGCTGATACTGGGCTCCTTCGAAAGAAAAATACTTCGGCGGATTTTTGGTCCTGTGTGCGAGGAGGGCGAATGGAGGAGAAGATACAACCGCGAACTCTATGAGCTGTACCAAGATGTGGATGTAGTCCAAAAAGCCAAAACACGTCGACTACATTGGCTCGGCTACATCGAGCGAATGGACAATAATGCTCCAGCCAAGAGGGTCTTCGAATCCCAGCCCCCAGGTTCGAGAAGACAAGGAAGACCGAACCTCCGTTTCAAAGACCAAGCCATCGCGGATGCCATAGCGCTTGGTCTGGACAATTGGAAGCAGCGTGCCCGGGATCGTAGAGGATGGAAGGCTGCAGCGTCTCAGGCAGAGACTCTTCACGGGTCGGGAGCCCGATAAGAAGAGTAAGATGACTGTTCTGAAAAAGCTTCTCAATTCAGCCGTTCGGACTCGGCATAAAATTGTAGGTCTCTTCCATTCGCCCCAAAAATAGAAACTCATAAAAACGAATAGTTGAGAAGCTAGAGGCCTAGGGTTTCTGTCTACCCGTCTGTTGCGCCACAGAAGGTCTATTCACTTTGCCATTACATTTGTAACGCCAAGCAGGAGTCACCGCAGGGCGCAGACCCTATAAAGTATAATATATTTTGAATCAGGATATTCTGAATCGATCTAGCCATGTCGGCTGTCGGTTTGCCTGTCTGTTGAAAACACGATACCGAATCGATCTGGGCAAATGAAATTTTGTCAGAGGACTTATTTTGGTATTGAAAATGGGCCATGTTTTGGTACCTCCCATTCAAAACTAATATTAGACCCACACGTGTACTGTACATTAAATACTAACTCGCATGGCAAACATTTTGAATGACTTTTATGCAGTAAAGGTTATCAAAGTGTCGGCCATGCCGATAACACTTTTACGTGTTTTTTTTTATTGTAAAATAACTTCGAACTACAACGATCGAGGTCCTGGTAATAAATAATAAGAAGCTCCACAGACTAACAAAATGGAATACTAACGAAGAAGGCTCCAAAAAAAGGTTTTCAGTATAATGCAGAGCTAAATGTATAGTACATATCACCCAAAGGCCAAAACCTTATATTTACATTATGATCTCATATCCTATACAAAAATTTGCATAATAGACCGGAAATGCGGAAAAGGTGGCAACAAAGTCGTCCTAGATGTGTATTCGAAGCGATTATATAACCGGGGGCTGGGGCCCTATTCCTCAAGAACGAGGAATCTGGAATAGCGTGGGGAGGAATTTGTTGAATAAGTATAATTAGATACTTAGATTGACAATGCCTTAGAGCGCAAGTTAAAAAAAAGTATAAAATATTAACAATAACGGAACAAATAAAAAATATGTGCACGACTGGGTCGCACGAAACTTTGTCGTTTATTGCGAATCTCGCAGAATCTCAGAGTTATTTCAGCAAATGTTACGTTTAAAATCATACCAACTCAAGATGTACTCAGGGTCCAGATTATGTAAAGTGAAAACGATTGAGCGATATCGTTTCGACAATAGCTGTCTCTGTCTATTGCCACAGATATGAGACAGGTTTAGTGAAAACGAAATCGTTTTTCGTTTCGTATTTTACAGAATCCCATCCCAGGTTTAGTAACTGAAACCTTGTTAATTAAAAACGTAATACATAATACATAAACATATCTACGTATTACCTTCAATATTTTATTACTTTTAAATATCACCCCGAACTGACACTTGAAAGAGGCAGGTAGGCGAGTTATTTTCGCCACTTCGAATTTCGAATTACATAGTATTATATTGCCACTGAAGTTTTGGCCTTTACAAAAATAAAGGTACCATTTGTGTGAATACAGATCGGGATTTGGGTAGGTAGTCATTTTTGAGAAATATTATTGAGTTTTCTGAGAAAAACTAAGTACGTGATCAAAATCGTTGGAGCGGTTTTTTGTAAAATTATGCTGACAAATGTTACAAATTTGGATTCGAAAAGCACTGTTCCTAAACTGTCTAGCTGAAAACTGAGTACGACGTATTCTTCAGGATATGAATATTACCTAGCAGTTACATTTTCATTCAAATCGAAAATGGCGTTTTCAAGATATGTATGAGCACTTAAGTACCTTTTTTAGAGATTGGGGGAAATCGAAGGACGCATTCATGGTTCAAAAAACACTGTTTTGCAACTATTTAACTCAAAACTGAGCAAAACGTATTACTATGGATTTAAGCATTACCTCCCAGTTACATTTTAATCATAATCGAAAATGGCGGTTTTGAGATATGAGCAATTTTTCAAAGTACCTACTATTATTAGGGATTTGGGTGGATATGAAAGGACGCAGTCTTTTTAGAGAAAAACTGAGTTTGCTATGAAGTTAAGAATGGCGATGGTTGGTTGGTTGGTTCAAAGTGGCTGCCAGCTGGGAGACGCCAACACATTTAGACCAGCATAGGTCTATTGTGTTACCACGAAGAAAGGGATCATATAAGATCTCCCTACTAGTTGAACCATTTTGAGCTCTTTATAAAGCGTAAGAAAAAGGCTTCTGATGCCTTTGTTAGGTTGCCCAAGTCGTTGTAATGGAAGGCTGCTAAGTGAAGCTTCCTTCTACGGGAGAGAGCTGGGCAGGAACAGAGAAGGTGAGGGATAGTTTCTTCCTCTTCCTCATCAGCGTTTGCAAAAAGTCCTAGCCTTGCGGCATGCTTACCTATCAGGCACTGCCCCAGTAATGACACATATCTGGAATGTCTCTATCCCCGGCACCCAAATTAGGTGAAGAACAACGATAGCATCTTAAAAATAAGTTTTTGTTAAAATCGTTTGTACCGTTTTCGAAAAAAAAGCCAATTTTCAATAGTACCATTACTGGACTTTTTATAGCGAAAAACTGGGTATGCAGTCATGTTATTAACACAACTATCAATTTTGGTTAAAATCGTTAGAGCCGTTTTCGAAAAAATCTAAATTGTTTAATATTTCGTAAAATTTTTATATGGAAAGTACCGTTAATATTAGGGCTAGCATAAAAGAAACGCCTCCTAGCTGGAAGTCCACAAACTCTAAATACAAAATTTAAAACAAATCCGTCCAAGGCGTTTCGCTAGAAACACTGCTTAAAAAGAGCTGTCGAAATATTTCAAACCCCATTTCCCCATCTCCAGTTTTAGAAAACTCTTTTTTAGGTATTAGTAGTAATTGTTGAGGAAACCTACTGCCTAATTTAACGCTGTTGAAGCAAGCACTAATTGTGAAACATTCAACTTATTTAGCAAAACTGCTGACTGGATAACTTTCAGACAATACTGACATTCTCATTGTCAGTCAATAGCTGTCTAAATCTTTTTCCAATCCGGAGATGAAAGACTGATTCATTAAATTCGTCGCCTAGTTTCATCGCCGGGTCAATAGAGTCGCCTTCCTTATTTTTGTTTGGGATTTCAAATACTCGCTTATTGCTAGTTTTTGATTATTTTTAATTTTCTATTTTTCCATTTAGTTCCCACGAGTAGGGCCGGAAACAAAAGGTCGACCCAGGCAGCGCCGCCGTACCTGGACAAGGCTAAATACTACCGATCCTCGACCCTCGCCAAGGCGTCTGAAAGCTAGTTAGAAGCTGGTCTTACCCCCACTTTACATCCATCAGGTACGAATTTAGGGTTAACTCCCACATCACCCTAATGGATCACGGCATACTATTAAAACGTAAGCAAAATACTTTGCTGACACTAACCAGACAGACTGATTAGCCATTTTAAGGTGGGCGCCCACGGGACCGACTGAAAAATAAGATGTTTGCCCAAGCCTTAAGCTACTAAATTTTTTGAAGGGAAACAACGAAAAAACCCCACATTTAACTTTGCACTTAAAGCAGGAAATCTCCGTTATCTTCGACTTTAAAATGACAGAATCCTCAGTACTAAATTTTTTCCGTTGCTTTGATTCTGATCGCTGTTTGTGGTATATTTTCTATTTTTACAATTAATTGACGACTATTAAAATATCTTTGGGGTCGAGAAATACATCGATCAAAATTCCGTGACTTTACATAATCAACCGAAATGTTTGGGATTATGGTGTAGGAATGATACACCACGTTCGAAATATGTCAATTGTGGAAAATATACTACCATAGCTAGTTTCAAAACTCGCTGAATCGCCAAACAAAATGAAGACGGTGTAAATGCTTCAAAGAGTTTTGAAATACGACATTCAGAAAAAATGAATAGAACATCAATTTGCTAAGTCCCGCTTTATACCCTCCGACTTTTCAAGATAATTTTTTCTCTAATCTCTTCAGTTCAATTATAGTATGTACGTGAGTACGTCCGGCATGGTCTATCCTTCTTACTTTTCACCCTCTCCTTAATCATAATGGTAATAAAATCGGATAGAAATTCGGATGGTGTAATTCGGGACGTCTGTGAATTTTTAAATGTTCAAATCAAAATTCTCATTTTTTATTTGAGTAAGCAACTCAACATGTCTGGAATTCCTTTCGTCAGTTTTTGGTTTCTTTATAAAAGATTTTAATAAAATGAAACTTCTTATGCTTCATCGGGCTGTAGTTCTGAACTCCGAGGAAACGAAAAAGCGACAAGTTGAAGTGAAACTTATTATGGCTCGTAGAAATTGGTTGCGTATGTGGCGAAGCAGATCGAATAAAACGAGATAGGGTAATGCGCGCGGTGTGGCTCTAATACGAGCTCATAGAGAGCAGCATGGGTGATAGCGTTTGGAGCAAGAGAATATCCAAAGACCAAGGGTGCACTCCAACAAATTTACTGTTTCGTGCCTCTTACGGGATGGCGGCATCAGAAAAATTTCACCTAGATGTCACTTAAAATGGCGCCCAGTACAGAGACACGATTGTGAGAGCCAAGTCCGTGAATTTATGCACTTTATAATATTTCTTGCTCGTATTTTCGATCAATCTAAACGAAGCAGTTAGCTTTATCGACAACTTATAGAAACCAAAGCCTTTCAATGTTCAAACATTTTGATCCAAAGTAAGTTGAAATGTTAGTTGGGTCATGGATGGTCTGATTACAATACGATGGTGCCATGCCACATGCCATACTGCCTGAGAATGCTCCATGTTATAGAAGGAAGTGTTTGATTCAACGTAATCTCCAGAAATGGAGAATGTGGCCGGGCCTTTATATATGTGGGAGTATATTTGAAGTCGTTATATATATAAATAAAAAATAAATAGGTGGCGCAACAGGCGGGTAGACACCCTAGGCCTAGCTTCTTGCAACCATTCGTTTTATGTGAGTTTCTATTTTTTTTTTTTGGGACGAATGGAAGGGACCTACAATTTTATGCCGAGTCCGAACGGCTGAATTGAGAAGCTTTTTCATGACAGTCATACTCTCGGATGTTTGTCAGACGTTCGCGAGAGGTGGCGCAGTAGAAAAAACTTTAAGATCGAAACAGATCGAACCTGCGATCCCTCGCACAGTAGTCCAGCACACTAACCACTGCGCTACTGCGCCCTCTATGCGGGTAAGCTGTCAACAATTCCAACCAAGTTCCAGCGTTCAGTTGTTTAGAAAAGTTTTTGGAAATTGAAACTCCAGGATGTAGTAGTAGATGTAGTTTCTGTGGATATGTTTTCAACGCAGACATAAAGTTTAACAGCAAATTTGTGGTTGTGGTCATTATTCCTTTGGAATTTTTTTTTACTGCCACGAAAGCGAAACACTTTACCTCCGTAAGTTCAGACTGTATATCTTCTCAAAGTTTTTCTGGGGCAGTGCTTTATGCGAAGGCAGACTGCCAAATCTTTTTAAACGGTTACACATGGATGACGGAGTGGTGAAAGAAAATTGTTGAAATGCTTCCAGAAGTCACTCATGTGGCAATGAACGAATATGTCTGCAGTTTAAGTGCGACCTAGATAATTTGGCATAACCAGGTCATTTTAACTTTGAAATACAATAAAAGCAGTCATTTTGTATTTATTGGCCAAATCAAGATTTACACAATGTTTTGTGTTAACTATTTGTGATTGTATGAAATTACAACAACGACGTCATACTACTCTCATTAAAGTTCTTGATTTAAAATGTAAAAATATCTCCCAGGCCGAGAACATAAAATCCCTTAATATGAATACAAATGTGCGCCCTTATTTCCGCAAGCCTACACAATTATATTTCCGAAAGCCTATAGTCAAGCCTACCCCACCTTTCACTGCAAAGTAAAATGTTTTTCTCCATTTCTTCCTCAGGATGAATTTTAAATAGGAAACCATAGAGCAGACAACAACAACAAAAGGACACCTTCATAGAGAAACAATAATTGAAAAGTATACACAACCCGACGGGCGACGACGACGACACCAAACAGAAAGAGAATAAAGAAACCACGACCCCGAGATAGAAACCACTTCACCGAGAAACAGCAGAACAAAAGGAATTTAATCGTCCGTCCCCGGTATCAAAAGTGATAGACTGTACTGTAAGCTAGTAACAAAAGCAAAAGGAGGACACCCATGGATCAATATGGCAATGAGTACGGCGGCGGAGGTGGTGGCTATGGCCAACAGGGCGGCGGTGGCGCCTATGGCCAACAGGCCGGAGGTTACGGTCAAGCGGGTTACGACCAGTCCGGTAATTATGGTGGAGGGTATGGGCAGGATACCACCGGTGGTTATGGAGACTATGGACAAAATGCTCCTGCTGGGGGTATTCAACAGCCGTACGGAGTAAAGGCAAGACCGAGAGTAGATGTGGACGCTGAGGGAGAAGTCGATCCGACATTGTAAGTATGGGTAACATTTATGCGTATATATACGACGTTCTGACGAATGCTTTGGTTTTTAGGTACCCCGAGCCGAAAGAGGCTACGCACAAAATACGAGGCAAATCCGATGTCATTGAAATGTTCTTTGGCCCTGTCGACCAGGAACTTTTGGTCGTGAAGAGCTTCTATTTCTTTTTCTATTCAGCTTTTGGATCGCTGTTTCCTCTGATGGGTGTTTACTTCAAACAAATGGGCATGAACCCGGGACAGTGTGGAATCCTGATAGGAATGCGGCCTTTTGTTGAATTTTTGTCCGCCCCCTTTTGGGGATCCTATGCGGATAGGTATGCCTTATGAAATACATTTATGCAAAACCATTCAAAGAATTGCGTTTATTTTGATGTTTCAGGTGTAAACAAGGAAAAAAGTTGCTACTAGGATCGCTAGCCTGTTGGGTTCTATTCACATTACCTCTGGGATTCATTCAGCCCGAGGCTGTCAAGTGCATTGAGAGGAGAAACAATACGGATTTCGTGCTAACGACTACACGAGTCAGGAGGGATGTATCACCATTTCAAGAAATCGAAACCAGTACTGAGCTGTTTGAGAAACATGCCCATCGGCCAGAGGAGCCAGTGACAAGGCATCGTCGGTCTTCGTTTCCCTATATCGATGCTGGGATTTCGCCTATTCATGTTAATTTTGCTTCGAACTACGATGATAAACACCATAGAGATTTTGTTAGGCCGATATTTTCGTCGATGGTTTATCGCACACCGGTAAGTTGGAGTTTTTTACGAGCAAGTATATGGAAACGCAGTAACGCACACTTGTGTGCGCAAAGAAAAATTTTTATTTTTGATCAGAACTGGAAAGTGATACGATCTCACCAATGTGAAAACAAAACGTAAGGCTAAGGTGCAATTTGTTGTTTGGAAGAGCTTAATCTGGAGCCGTTTGCATAGTAGTCAAGTGTACTAACCTAACCTCACTCAACAAACTTCAAAACTACGAATATGTCGACTTAAATGTTTTAAATGTCGACTATGTGCTTAATTGAAACGAAGCCAACACTTCTGAGGAATTGTATTTTGTTTGCGAAACAAATTGAGAGTTTGAATCTTAAAACATCACATGTGCGTATGCAAAAGCGCACTTACGCACGAGTGTCATATTTAGTTACTCACTTGCTCAAAAGCGAGTTCATTATAATTGGAAAATTCATTAAGTAGGAAGTCCTTGACTCACATAAAAATTTCTAATAGGATTTAAGAAGTTTGCGCTACTGATTGCTTTAGTTCGGTTAAGCGCCCACGTCCAATGCGCTATATTTCGTATGTGACACAAAATAAAAGTACGCGTCTTAAAAAACCAACTTGCTTGTTAAATTTCGCACTTACGCACGCAGCTATTATTTATTGTAACTTCTATTTGCTGAAAGGAATTCATCGAAATGTTTGATTGGTATCGCACACATATTTCGAGCGAGTATAGAAAGTGTGCGCATCGTTTTTCGAATAAGCGCAAATTAAAAGTGTGCGCAATAGTTACACGCATTTGTGCAACTAACAAGTGTGCGTTTCTGCAGTCCATTTACGAATTTAACTAACTATTTTCTTCCCTCCCCTATAGGACATTCAAAAAGCATTTTTGCTCCTTCTCCTCTTAATTCTAATTGGCGAATTCTTCAGCGCGCCCGCGATAACCCTGGCCGACTCGGCGGTAATAACCCTACTTGGAGAGGACGCAGATAAATATGGCCACCAGCGCATGTTCGGTTCGTTAGGCTGGGGCATATCCATGTTCTTCGTCGGCATTGCTCTCGATCATTCGACTTCATTTCCCGATCATCCCTGCGGACCCGAACGCCAAGAGAAGAACTACACCATCTGCTTCGCCACATTCTCAGTCCTAATGACTTGTGCCATTCTGACGGCCACGCAGATAACTTTCAAATATGACTACACAGAACCCGAGCAGAAGCAAACAGAAGCCAGTGAAGACCCCAACCGATTTGCTGAGGATGAAATGCAAAATCAACTTGCGGCCCAGCTTAACCTGCCATCACTGGCGGTAGGTAGTGGTGGAGCATCTAGCGGGGTGGCACCCCTCCACCAGCCGAACTTGGGAGCAGAGTCGAAAATGTTTGCACAAACAACGAAACAGATGCCCGAATGGCTGACAGTGCTGCAGCACTTCAAGGACTTGAAGTGTGCTTCGTTTCTGTTTGTGGCTTGGTTCATGGGTTTCGGTATCGGTCTTATATTCACCTTCCTCTTCTGGCATCTGCAAGACTACGGAGGCTCGCCAACACTCTTCGGTGTGGCATCGGTCATCAATCACGTGTCGGAAATCTTTGCGTATTTCTTCAGTTTCCGTCTGATCACCCAAATCGGCCACGTCAAGGTGCTGTGCTTGGGATTGATTGGAAATGTACTGCGGTTCTTGTATATTTCGTATCTCCGAAACCCATGGTGGGTGTTGCCGTTCGAATTGATGCAAGGAATCACCCACGCCGCCGTTTGGGCAGCCTCATGTTCGTATATAGCTCACAATACCCCACAGCATTTGAGGGCCTCAGCCCAGGGTGTTCTCCAGGGCATTCACCACGGACTGGGAAGAGGATGCGGTGCGATAATTGGTGGAATGTTTGTCACGTACTACGGAACTACCGCGACTTTCCGAGGATACGGTGTCATGTGTCTTGTGGTGTTGGGAGCGTTTATATTCATCAACTTTTATCGTAAAGACCAGGGATTCATCAAAGAAATTCCTACCACTGAGGACCCACATCAGGTTAGTTGGTCATTTTTTTTTATTAAGAAAACCATTCTTTTCTAACACGTACTCTTAGGTGGCTGAAGAAACCGCCCATTTGGCACCGCATGGTGTGCCTAGCAATCCAATACCTCGCGCTTTGTCCAACACTAGGTTAAATGAAATGAATCCACAAAACGGAACCGGAAATAGTTACGGAACTTATCAAACGACTGGCGGTAACTTGGATATACCCGGAGCGAATCCACGTAATCCATTTGCGCAGTAATTTTGAAATTCATTTTTTTTTTTTTAATTTCAGTTTAAGGTTATGTATATTATTTTTCTTTTAAACTTAATTTGCATATACAAATTTGACGGTTTAATTTGCAAAAAAAAGTACATGATATTGAAAAGGGAAGCAAAGCAACAAAAAAATAATATAAAAAGTAAAACTTGTGTAAACGTAAAACATATCTCCAGTATTGGCCTGCCTGTATAAGAAAAAAAAAATTGTAGAAAAAAGAAAAACATTTTGCTTAATTGTTAAACGAGAATGCATTAATGAAAACATGGATATTTAACGGTAGATAATGAGAAAGAAATAAATATTTGTAATGTAAAAAGTATTAGTAAACAATATAACGAATATGCGACATATAAAAATAAGGTATTGTAGAAAAAACAATCACAGATGACAGAAGAGAATGGATGTTATTCAAAAATGTAGAATATATACGAAATGCAAGATATGAAATAGAAATAGTAATTGTATCGCACTTAGCTAGCTTACGAGTAAACTGGGAAGTTTTAGGTTTTACAAAAAGGAGCTATGGACGACTATACAAGTTGGGAATTGCTGGTAAAATAAAAAAAAAAAATCGCAATAACTCTGTCAGGTTAGCTTAGACAACAACCAAGCAGTTAATGAAACACCAAACCACCTAGGTCTAGGTTATCGTGGAAAAATGTGAATAAGCCGGGAAAACTTATCCGATTCATTTGAAGTCCACTTATCAGCATCCACTCCAGAACCGCGTTCCTACTTGAGAGTGGTATTTTCGTTCCCTTGCCTCTATGCCGGCTTTTTCACATTTGCCTTGCCAGTAAGTCTTTTATAGCTTCCTTGAGGGTATGTTTAGGTTTATCTCTTTCTTTGTCCAGAGTAAACCTTTAATCTTTTCTGTGCGGAGGCATGCTCAGTCTCAGTTATGTTCACTCGTTACTATTTTTGGGGCTATTTTGACCTGGTCATTTAACCTTGTCTTGTCTCAGTGCGATTGCCCAAATCTCAAACGAATACCGAATTCTGACACACTGGGATTTAAAGCCTTCTTCTGGCTGGCTGGCCGGAGAACAAACTACGTGACCTTGCCAGTTAGTCTCGGAGGTTTTACCATATATAGATAGTGAGCTTCGTGTTGAAGTCCATCACCTTAGTTCCAACTTGAACATCTATTATAGTCGGAATTATTTTCTTAGTCAGAAGGAAAATCTCACTTTTTTTTCGTCCCCAATCTTTCGGGGTTCCCAATCTTTTCTATACAGCGACTTCCTACCCTATACAAGTTATAATATTTTTGCGACGCCCCTCATAAAAGTACACAACGGAACAAAGCACAGAGATGTGAACAGAAGCTGAGCTTACTGAAGATTTCCTATAGGGTTTTTCAATAAGGATGGGTCGACTTTGCAATGGAATAAAACAAGCTCTGAGCGAGGTATTAACAAAGTCATTTTTTTATCTGAAAGGCCCATGTATGCCATTCTTGTATGAAATGTAACATACCATGTCCAAAATGTCTGCCGCAGTCCTCATGATGGCACGAATCCGAGTGGTCCAATCTGGCGCATAGATCCGGCTGAATTTGATCGAGGGCATTGGTTATGTTGGGTTTAAGGACATCGGTCGATTGCGGTTTATTCGCATTGAGCTACGACTTCAGGCAACCCCACCAGAAAAAAAACTAGCGAGGTAACATCGCACGATCTTGGAGGCCAATTCACATCACTTCTGATGCTAAGAGATAACCATGATACCCATGAGGGTATGATTCAGTTCATGCAAAATGACCATCGTGGCGTCTGCTGTGGTGTCTTACTAAAATCACATGTCATCTACCTCCATATATCGTTAAATTTGGGTCAAAATAAATCGGTTAGTATTGTTCTGTAGCGCTCGCCTTTGATGGTAATATTCTTACCAACGTCATTTTCAAGACAAAGTACGGAGCCGCCGCTTTAAAATCCGCACCAAACCGCTTTTTATGGATGAATTGCCACCTCGTGTGGGTTGGCATCGACCCATTTTTGGGCTTGTTAACATTGCCATTCATTCGAAAATGCGCCTTCTAAATATGATTTTTCGGCCAAAATTGGGGTCTACTTCTAAACGGTTCAGAGGAGCCCAGTCAACGAAAAAAAAGTGATGTATACGGTCATTATCATTAACTTTAAACTCCTGGGTTAGTTGGATCTTGAACGGGTATAGGTCCAAGTCCCGACGCAAAATTTCGCCAAGTTGATGTCTGCAAAATCCGACTTCTTGTACACGGCAAAGAATTGACTGGCCTCGGGTTTTCCTGTACACTTTCACGGACTGCTGATCTGGCGTGCCTTTGTAGTACGGGTTGATTGCTTGGTTATCTTGAATTTGGCCACAAAACGTTGGAAAGCCGACCTTGAAGAGCGCACTTTTGCACTGACCAACACTCATTTTAAATCGTGTAACTTACCAGTTTTTTGGCATCACTGACTGATAAGTAATCCCACAGAACGTCGTGTGCGTATCGTCTTGCGACGCACCTCAGTTAGGGAATTCCTGATATAGACTGAGCATTTTGTTCGCGCCATCGTCATTTCTTGTCGTAATCACCGCTTATTCACATTACGCATTATTTTCATCGTGTCTTCTGGTGTTCCCGCTTTTCTGGAACATTGCATAGATACTCATCCAAGAGTCTGCAAAGCTCTTCGTTGAGTATTGTTTGTGATGGAAGTACCTACTCCTGCAGATCTCCAAAAACTGGTTGTAGTACACTACCGAGGTATGCATCTAAATAGTAGACCAATTCAATCTAAATAATTAGTGTAGGATAAGCGGAAACTGTCAGCCTCATTGTATTACATATTGACGGTCCGTTTTTGGACTAACATTCTAAAACCTCATATCAATGAGCGGAAGTTAAGTTTGGCAACATGTCGCATCTCCAACGAAACAATTGAGAATTTTTCCGAAGATCGTACATCTCTGTATACGTTTACATGAAACGTCAAATTATTTCTTAGATTAATGTAGAAACGAGGGCAAATCACCCCGATTTTTCTACCAATTTATTTGCAGAGCGATGGTTTGCTCTTTAAGAAGAACTTAAAAAATTAAAAAGTGTTACAATGCAAATGCATCGCTGACAAAGTGACTACTTAATGCGCCATCAAATTATCTATCGCATTTCACGTCGATAAAATGGCGTTCGCATTTGCAAAGCTTCGCGCTTCGCGGCGAATTGGGTAGCCATATTCGTCGCTGTTAAAGAAACATTAAGAAGGGTGTTTAATATTCATGCAACGTCATAAAAGTTTAGCATTTGCATAAACGCCTCGAATAACTGCTTATGTAAAGGATGGCAAACCAATCAGTTATTCCTTAAACGTCATAAGATTTCCCATACAAATTTTGACAGTTTATTTACAACGTCGCGACGCGTCGACGCGTCTCAAATAGAAAGTTAAAGCTGTGTGACAATTGAACAACCAACACAGAAAAAGGTATAATGTGTCAATTAATTTGACATTGTACGGGTTTATATAGAAAGTAATTTTGACTTATAATTCGATATGTCTCGTGGTCCAACTATGACCGTTTCTGACGGTTTATTAAGTTTCAATATAGGCTCAGTCAGTGTTATTGGCAAATCTCCATTGATCTTGATCAATCACACATGACTATGCCGATTTTGATAGATGAATTTAACCAAATTGCAATATGGTGTAACCGAGCAATGAGCAAGAATGACAGCATTTTGCTGTCACCCTGCATGTCATGTGTTTTTTTAATACCCTCCACAGGAAGGTATGTAGTATAGTATATTCACTTTGCCATTACATTTGTGTAGTGGCAATTTAATATAAGGCCTTAAATGTCTAGAAGGGCACACAAAACCATTTGAGATAAATTTGTCACGTTGTCTAATTTATGTACAAGCATGACAACTTTGTTTTATTTTGGTAATAATGAGGTTATAGGGTGCCTATAACCCCACACAGACCTGTTGGACCTCGACCATCTATTTATTTTAGATTTAATGAAGCCGAAAAAATGTATAAATAACACGATTCTTCGGCAGATGGAAAGCCATATTTAAAACAGAACCTTTCCCTAAGACTGCAAAATTGTCATAGCCCAAAAATTTCGCTGAACTCTCTTGAAGTAAGCTTTAAAATTTCCCAGATTCCAGTACGCATCATAATATAACCAAATGCGCTTAGTAATACTATTTAAAATTAATTCTACAAAGAAAAGCAAACAACATTTTGACGAATCAAAAAGATTATTTTAACAAATAAAAAGAAAAACTTAAAACAATGCGAAAAAAGGAAATCCAGGGTTCGCTTTTAAAGGCGAAAATTTAAAAACTTCACTTTTTAATGTAAGCTTATTTTCAAATAATCATTTTTATCAATAAATAGACGCCTCATTTTGCTAGAAATATTTTAATTTTTTTTCTATTCATAAAGTAAATATTTTTCTTTAAAATTAAGCAATAATAGTTTCCTACATTTTCGTATTAAAGTTCTAAGTTTTATTTTTCGAAAAATGTGTCTCTTTTCTAAAATTTTTGTGATTATACATACATTTGGATGTTTGTCCCAGATTTGTTAAATGTAGTCGATAAAATAAGAACAAATAAAACAAAAAAAAAACTTTTAAAACTTTCCAGCGACATGTTGTTCATTCACAATTGATATTCTTTTTAATTAAAAAAAAGTGTAATTTATTAAATATATACTTAAAACAAAAGATATATATATATACATATATACATATACAACTTAACATAAGTATTATTGTATTATAAATAATTTAATGATATATAAATTAAATATTACTAGTTGTACCTATAACAGAAAACAAGAAAAAGAATGATATTTAGTCCGCCTCATTTCAATCAGCCTACATATATATATGAAATCAATCATTCTACATACAAAAAAAAAAATATAAATAAATAAAATATATTTATTATATAACATATTACATACGTATAAAATGGGAATATTCAAAAACAAAAAAAAGTAAAGAAAGCAGATTGCAAGAGCGCGTCGAAATAGCTATGAATACAAAGAACAAACAATTTAAGACTAAGTATTAAGAGTAATTGATTTTTATTGAAAAGAAACCAAGTAAAATATTATAATTTAAGATCTAATCGAATAAATAGTAAAATTATTGATATTATATTAATTATTATTTATATAGCACTGTTTATTATAAATACAATGATGCAAAAAAAAAAAGATGATAACTAAAACAAAAGAACATGCACTAAGAATAATGTTAAATAAAATAAATTACATTATATTATTAAAGTACATTTATGGCGCGTGTATTTTTTAATGTTGGGACTTTCCATTTAAGCACACTTGGAATAAACAATTAAAACAAAGTAATGTTATTATTTCAACGGCTATCTGAGGTTTGAAAATGTTTGTCTTTACTGGTTTGAAGTTTCAAAAAAAAGTTTAGTTCAGAGAGTGGTGTAGATTTAACCTATATTTAAACACTATAGAGTAGGTTTATGGAATTTTTTATAAATCAACCTAATTTCCGAAATACTTAATGTTAATTTTTTGTACACAGATACAATAAAATCACTGAGGCAAATACCTTATTTTAACACCGTGATCTCAGCTGTTCCGTTTTGGAATTATATTTTCAAAAGTAAAATTTTTCTTTAGCAAATAAAAGGGACTGATCATTTTATACCGTGCCCGACCGAATCGCAACCTTTTTCGAGCTTCTCAGAAAAGTTGAACTCACTGAAGCTTGTCATATTTTTGCATGAGATAAGGCAGTGCATTATTCTACCCTCCACAGGAAGATATATTCACTTTGTCATTACGTTTGTAATGCGAAGAAGGATTCACCGGAGACCATATAAAGTATATATATTTTGAATTAGGATCACATTCTGAATCGATTTAGCCATGTCTGTCTGTCCGTCTGTCTGTTGAAAGCACGATAGCGTCCAAACGAATTGACCTAGATGAATGAAATTTTGTGAGAGGACTTATTTTTATAGTCGTCAGGTTGGTACTAAAAATTGGCCATGTCGGTCAAGTAGTTCTGTTACCTCCCATACAAAGCCAATATTCGACCCATGTATCTGTCTTTCTGTTGAAAACACCTTACCGTCCGCGTCCAAACAAATCGACTTAGGTGAATGAAATTTTGTGAGAGGAATTATTTTTACCGTTGTCAAGCTGGTATTAAAAATTGATTAATTTAGTTCTGGTACGTTCTGCGCGAAATGGGACAATGGTGTTCCGACACTAAACCCCAAAAGTTTGGTCTGGTACACGGACGGATCGAAAATGGAATCTGGAGTTGGTGCTGGTGTCTCTGGACACAATACCAAAGTCTCAATACCTATGGGAATGTGTCCCACGGTTTTTCAGCCTGAAGTCCATGCAATTGAAGTCTGCGCCGATTTAATCTCCAGTAAGGGAATTAAAGGCGCCACAATACAAATCTTCTCAGATAGTCAAGCGGCTTTACAAGCTCTTTCGTCCAACACGATGGACTCAAAAACAGTAAAGTGCAGCTACGGTGCCTTGCAAGTCCTATCCAAACACAACAAGGTTAAACTTGGTTGGGTACCTGGTCATCAAGGTATTGAGGGCAACGAATCGGCGGACCAATTAGCTAGGGCTGGTTCGGAATCCGCGTTCTGTGGAGCAGAACCTTATTGCAGAGTCAATTGGGCTACTGCTTTAGGTCTAATTAACAATTGGGAACATCAACTTCGTCTAAACCACTGGGAAAATGTTCCGGGCTTAAGACAATCCAAAAGGTTAATTAAAGCTTACTCCTACAAGGAAATCCTCAATCTAAATAAGGATAATATCAGAAGGCTGGTGGGCTTTCTCACAGGCCATTAAGGCATGAGATATCATCTTAACAAAATGAACTTGTGCCCGGAGATAGGATGTAGAATCCTCCGAACACATTCTCTGTGATTGCCCGGCACTTCATTGGTTAAGAAAACGTATCTTCAACAACGAGATACTTTTACCAGCAGAGCTCAGCAACTCCGCTACTAAGGACATAGTGGCCTTCACTAGGGAAGTCACACGTCTCTTAGAATAACCTTATCCCTTCCGATACAATAGATCTTTTAGGTCGCAGTGTCAAGCAAATGGACAGGGAATTAAAAAAAAAAAAATTGTTCTGGTACTTCCCATACAAAACCAATATTAGACACATGCGTGTACATGTACATAATATAGTGGAGGGTATCAAAACATCGGCCAGGCCGATGATAACACTTTTACTTGTTTTTCCAGGCATTTAACATTCAGCGCAGCACTGCAACACGTCTATATTTCTAAGTCCAAGATACAGCAACGTAGAAAATAGAATTAATTAATAGACTTGGTAGCATCGAATTTTGAAATTCAGAATACGTGCAAAAGACATACGGAAATTACTTGTTGCTCACTCACTCTCGTATTTTTCCCGCATAGACATCTACCGATGTAAATTGAGTTCTGCACATCTGTTTCATCTGCAGTACTGATTTAATTGCAGTGGAGCGTGCAGAATTTCTGCATACCTAATTACCTTATTGTTTTGGGCATAAAGCTATGCGCGCGCGTACGTTTTCTGTTTCAAAAAATGGAACACGTAACGTAGGTACGATCTATTTATTACCTATATGCAATGCCAATGCCCTTATATAAACACTTCTGTTTAGAGATGATTAGGGCTACAATAGCGCTGAAAGACTCTGTTGCTGTTTAAAAAAAAACTAGCACGTGAATAATTTCAAACCATTCTGAAACTGAAATTTTCTGATAAAAATCCTCCCGTTTATTAGCAGGACATTATTGAGACACCACCGGGAAAATCTCTATCAACTAGGTTGCAGAAATCGAAGGAAATCGAATTTGCAAATCGAGTGAATTCGTTTTCAGTGTTCCGCATTTCGAGCGATTCGGAAACTCCGAAATTTTTTCGAAATCACAATTTCACTTTGTCTTAATTCCGAAAATTTTGAAATCGAAATCGAATACAGTGAAATGTAGAACACAAAAATTCATTTCCGATTTCATTTCGAGTGAAAGTGAAATGTGGAACATAGCAGTATATCTAGCTTTAGGGGATATACAGCAATGTTGACCTGGTGAAAAAGATGTAAATGCAAAAGCTGTCATTGCTGGGTCATGTGGGGTATCGTATCATCCCGAAGTATTTTAGAGTGCACCCCTAAGGGGTGAAGAAGACCTCGCCCTAGGCAACACAATTAAAAATCAGCAGAATCACTGAGCAAAATGCATCTTAAGGTTTTTTTTTTTACTCTGAGCGTATAGATATAACTGTCCTGCGAAAAATTATCAACACCGACGGTTATTTGTGGAAGAAATTTCTAAAAAACGGACTTCAAAAATCCTAGGCATATAATATGAAAATACAGCAACCATTGTGTAGCCCTCATTTTCCCTATAAAAACATTGTAGTTAACAAATAGATCCGATCTATGCTACAGGATGTTCGCTGAAATGTATCTCAGCTCTCAGGTGGTGAGTTAAATGCCAACATTTTCTTCCGTTAAGGGGGTTGTGCGGCCAAGGGAAGAAAAATAAAACAGACGAGTACCCAAGTGCATCTGGAGTCGCCATCTATCCCGAGGATGGAATAATAATGACGGATGTTAAATTTCGAAACGCATTCTTAAAGAGCTGGTTTGTAAACTTGCCGGAAATTCCAGCCATATAGTACTCAAATATATGTAAGCTATTCAAGATATCGTATAGGTACTCTCAAAAGACCTTTCCTTATGGCTGGAAGACCGCTAGCATTCAACTGATTCTAATAAAAAAGAAAATGCTTGCGTGCAAACAGTATTTTAGTGGTTTTACTTTCTATGTTTTAAGATGTAAGTTTCATTATAAAAAAATAAATTTTATCTAATATCTATATTTCGAAGCTCATGGATCTAGAAATACATTGATTAATAAATGACAGGCAATGTGCATTTTGAAGCCGTCGTTCTGGTAGAGAGCTGTTGAGATAAGTAACCCACTTACGGAAACCACCACCAATCGAAGAACATGCCGCCTGCAGAGCCGTTGCTTAGAGTCATATTCTATAGGCAAATTATTCTCTTATGAACTACCACAACGACTCTTCGAATGAATGCAAAGCTTTTTTCTAGTCAGATCAATAAGAAATAAGGCCCCAAAAGAGAAAATGAAATAAGCCCCCAAATTTGGGGTAACAACAAACCCCAATTTTCATTAGAAAAAATTTTATTAAAAATCGTTGTTGTTTCTTGTATAATTTTATTGGGGCCTTATTTCGCAGAGCCATACAAGTTCACGAACAGTGTGCCTGTGAATGAGACTACATCACACAGCCAAAAATGCGAGCAAATTAGTTTCCCCAAAGAAGATTTGAACGAAATATTGAAGGAAAAAATCCATGCACCTTCTTGGAGTCACTGTCAATTCGGGAACATTATGGCATGACCAATTATCCAATATAGAAAGATCAGCATCTCTTAAAACAGCAATAAGAACGCAACCAAAAATGCTTGCAAATATGTTTAACGCATGTCTATAAGTGAAGGAGTATTCCCTAAGCAGTGAAGACTATAGTGTTGATTCCAAAAGGAAGCAATGTATCTGTAAACCCATCATCATTTCGCCCCCTATGCATGTTAGATACGGTCGGAAAAGTTTCGACTTGCGGCAATCACACTCGACGTTCGAAATGCATTCAACTCAGCAAATTAGAATCATATATTAGAAGCTCTTCGAAAATTGAGAATACCAGCATACTTCTTAAGGATTGTGAGAGATTAAGTATGACAGGAGCAGTACCACAGAGGTTAGTGATGGGACCTCTCTGAAACGTTATGTATAAAGAGGTACTCAACCTGAATTTACCAGAGGAAGCTACGATGACATTGCAATAGTCGTTGTTGCCAAACTACTGGAAAAAGTGGTTCAAATAAACAAGGAAATAATCGGGATAGTACAGCGCTGGCTGCAATTTTTGGGTTTGGAACACAAAACAGAAGCAATGTTAATCAATAGTAGGAAAAAGATCAAAACGGTCACTTTATCGGTAGGAGGCTACCAGATTACATTAAAGCACACCATAAAATATCTATAGGCGTCTTGATTGACATAAGGCTTACTTTAAGCGAGCACCTGAAGTATGTTAGTGGTAAAGCCTCTCGAGTGAATAGTAGGTACACCAATGCACATCATACCAAACCACGAAAGGCCGAGATATAGCCAACGGAGACTCTTAGCTAAAATAATGATATCTTTGACACTACGGGTCACTAATATGGCCCGAAGCCATAATATGGAAGTCAAGTCATATTATAGGCGTAAAATTGAACCGATGATGTACCGACTTTGCGCAATTGGAGAATGCAGTGCATTCCGCACAATATAAGATGTGGCGGCCTATACTATATTTCAGGATTACACCCAATAGACATGTAACATATTGGTTGAACAATCGCAAAAGTCTTATGAAGCTACGAGCCGTCTCCGATCCCTGTGTATTCGGGGGAGCTTACCGAAATGATTCCTCGCGAAATTGGTGATATTAGCGCATCACCCTTTTAAAGTTTCGTTCCTTTAGGAACAAAACGGAACCTTATTGTTTTCGCTACGATGTCTGTTCGTCTGTCCGAACCCGTAAGACAATTTTGTTCCTATAGGTCTATCTCAAGAACTAATTAGCGTAGAAGCCTGAAATTTGCACACAACATCAGGTAAAAACCTCTAAATAGAGATACATTGACTGGTTTTGGAGTAATTAGTAATTTGGTGAAAAAAATGTTTTCCTTCATGGACTACTGTGCGAGAGATCCGAGGTTCGATCCCCGGAAAAACACAAATTACATGTTAAGGTTTTTTCTACTGCGCCACCTCTCGCAAACGTCTGACAAACATCCGAGATTATAACTGTCCTGAAAAAGCTTCTCAATTCAGCCGTTCGGACTCGGCATAAAATTGTAGGTCACTTCCATTCGTCCCAAAAATAGAAACTCACACAAACGAATGGTTAAGAGAAGCTAGGCCTAGGATGTCTACCGCCTGTTGCGCCACCTATTTTTTTTTTTCAACAGCTGATGTACTTACTTATGTACTTTTGGTGCGCGAGTGACACTCGCACTTGGCCAGTGTTTTTAAAGTCTTTTGGGTACAGAAACACAACAAGGAAACTATTCGAACTAGCTTTTCATTGGGACATCTTCCCAGAGAACTACAATTTACCACAACTTAAGAATCTGCACGCATCTAGGGGTGCTATTGAGGCGTTTAAGGTTTGCCTTTTCTGAGAGAACTATTTAACAAGTATAAGAGGGTTATTAACGGCCTGGCCGATAACCCTCCATTGTTTGTATGTACTGTATGTACTGTACAGGTACACTCATCATTTGTCTAATATTTGTTTTGTATGGGAGATACCATAAATAAGATGACCGACATAGCCCATTTTCAAAACCAACCTGACGACGGTAAAAATAAGTCTTCTCACAAAATTTTATTCGTCTAGGTCAATTTGTTTGGACGCTATCGTGCTTTTAACAGACAGACAGACGGACATGGCTGAATCGATTCAGAATGTGATCCGGTGAATCCTTCTTGGCGTTACAAATGTAATTGCAAAGTGAATATACCTTCCTGTGAAGGGTATATAAGAAAGCGAGTATGTAGATGGACATACAAAGGTAAGTTAAGTAAGTTAAGGTGCTAGTACACGGCATGTAGCCAGCCACATGCGGATGGTCCCAATGGCTACATGCCGTGTAAAAGCTCTCTCTTTGTGCACTCTCTGTTGACACTGCTGCTCAAAAAAATAGATGTGAGGAGTTTTGTTGCTAGTTAATTTGTTCTTGCTGCTAAATAACAATTATTTTGCAAACAAGACTTGCAACAAAATAAATTTTTATTAAGAAATGCTTAGTTCCATTAGCATGACGTCAGGGTTATTGCATTTACTAGGTGTACTGTTAAGTATTTTATTATTTTTTTTTTGCAATACCATTTTGTACGTTTTAAAAGTTGGACACAAAAATAGGTGTGCTTAATTAAATTGTTTGAATTTGTCGATTTGTTTCAAAAGTGTTATTAAAAAGTGATTAAATTCAAATGTGAGTTTGTTTTTTAATCACTTTATCACAATTCTTGTTTAATTTTTTTTGGGATAAATCATATTTTAAGATGGGTCGAAAAGTCCACTGCTCTGCGGAAGAAAAGCAACTAGTTCAACGTTTAAGGGGTGAAGATAAAACTTATAAATTTATAGCAGATGTCCTAGGAAGGTCACAGAACTTCGTAACCAATGCTCTTAAGCCAACATTAGAGATGGAAAATGATGAAGGACGAAAAAAACCACAGTTACTACTGACCGCCGCATTTTACTTCTAGCGAAGTTAAATCCATTTGTTTCGTCACGGACTATAGGCTCACAAATTGGGGATGGAATTAGTGCACGCATAATCCGCAGGAGACTACAGAACTTCAATCTCCCAGGAAGAATCGCCAGAAAAGTTCCACTTCTAAGAGCTAGGAACGCAAGGTCCCGAAAAGAATTTGTTTTAAGACATAGAAGTTGGAACAGACCTGAAGGAGTAAAAAAATGGCAGAATATTATGTGGAGTGACGAAACAAAAATAAATTTGTTCTCCTCGGATTGTGGGCATAACGTAAGGTGACCAAAACGAAAAGAATACCATCCTCGCTATACACTGAAGACTGTTGAAAATGGTGGAGGAAATATAATGGTATATGGGGTTGTTTTTCCTGGTATGGTGTCGGTCCTATATTTCGTGTCAATAACATCATGACAAAATGTGGATATAGGGCCATCTGGAGAATTTCACGCTTCCATTTTCCGAGGAAAACATGTAACTCCGATGGCATTTCCAACAGGACAACGATCCAAAACATACGGCCGGTATTGCGAAAGATTGGTTTCAGGATCAAACATCTCTATAGTCAATGGCCAAGTCAATCTTCAGATCTCAATCCCATTGAGAACTTGTGGGATGGACTGAAAAGAAAATTAGGGGGTCAGTTCTTCACAAATGGGAATCAACTGTGGGAAGCACTGCAAAAGGAATGGTATTCCATTCCACCCGTGCCAGAAATTGGTAGGATCAATGCCACGTCAACTCCAAAATGTTTTGGAAAATAATGGAGGATACTCAGATTACTATAGAGTAAGCTAAAAAAAAAACTAAAAAAATATTAACAAAACCTATTATTAATGATTATTTTTAGAACACACCTATTTTTTTGTCCTAGCGGAAAACAGAGCTCCAAAAGTTTTTGTTATTTTTTTTTTAAATTATTTAAAAAATAAACAGATAATATCTTAAATAATGTAAATTTTATTAATATAATTTGTAAGAACAGAAAACAAATTGAAAAAATTCAGTTTTTTAAAAAATTATGTTCCCACACCTATTTCTTTGTCCAGCAGTGTATGTGGCTTGCTACATTGCGTATACTAGCACCTTAAAGTAAAGTCTGAAAAAGGCGCTTTTGTAAAACTTTGTTCTTTTATGCCATCAACTGTCTGTCTAAGAGGAGCTGTCCGTGATTAAAGATTTCACTATGCAATTATATATTCCTCTGGCACATATACACGTGACTTATCCTCAGATCTCCACGGATAAGTCATTTGCTCTTCGCTAATGTCTTGGTCATCCTTGGGTCCTCTCAGACTGAACTTCTGCGCGCACTCGATCGGTTTGTAGCCGTTTGTGTTGAAGCTGAAATGAAAATAAACGTGAACAAATCTGAAGTTATGGTCATCTCCAGAACGCCTGTTCAATGCACTCCGCATGTTAGGGGAGTCCCATTGAAGCAGGTGGAGAAGTTCAAGTATCTCGGGGTCTTATTCACGAGTGATGGAAGGAGCAATGCTGAGTTTTCCTGTAGGATTGGTCAGGCTGGATCAATTTTGAGACAGCTGGGGCATTCTGTTATCAGGAGGACTGAACTTGGTGTCAAAGCTAAGTTGTCAGTCTTTAATTCGGTGTTTGTTCCAACTCTTACCTATGCTCATGAGGTTTGGGTAATGACCGAAAGAATAAGATCGCGGATACAAGCTGCCGAAATGAGATTTCTCCGTTGTATTTCTGGTGTGACCCATAGAGATCGCATTAGAAATACCAGAATACGGAGTGGTCCATGCTTCGGTGGTTTGGTCATGTCAAACGCATGTTTTCCAACCAGGATCCCACGACGCGCTATGGAATCCGTACAATCGGGCGGTCGTCCTCTAAGTCGACCCAGTATGAGATGGTTATCCAGTTCTTAATCTCTCCTCTACCCGTATGGGGATTGCCCTTGATGATTAAGAGTCGATGGCGGAGGATCGAGAGCTATGGAGGGTCCACTTAAGCAACCTGCACCCGCGACCCACTTAATGGACAAGCGGACCATTAAAAATGAATGAATGAACATATACACGTCCATATTTGTTTCGAAATCGAAATCTCTACAAGAGTTCCTGGATATTCTTTATATACATAATGTACCTACCCCAACATTTTGTAAAGAGCTTCATCAACATCCACGGTCCTATGCAAATAAAAACGTATTTCATTTATTTACCACACTTTTGTTTAAATTTAAACAGTGTCCTGCAGATGAATTTCATGAAGTGATTGATTAAACACAAATTAAATTAACGCACTTTTTCATTATTGTTGTTTATTTGTTTAACTGAAACCTCCAACATCGAATAAATCAAAACTTATCTGCCCAGAAGCGACAAATTATACGCGTGTATATATATAAAAAAAAGAAAACTTAAAATAAATTATTTTGCCAATTCATTCACATTAATTATTATCGGAAACATATCAATATTGGTGGTGTCAGTGTGGGTTTTCGTACATTTTATTTCATTCAATCACATCAACAATCAGACCAAAGCAATCAAAAAATCCATCCCCCCCGCTATGCCCATTCGCCGATCGAATAAATGTTTATTGGATCGATTCCGCAGGGGAGCACCGCAAACCATTGTGCGTTTTAACACTTTGACAGTCCATTAAACCCAAACCAGACCAGACCCACCTCAATTGGTTTAGTTCTCATGGGCGGGTAATAAAATAAATTCCAACACCACTTAGACTGGTTGTAGTTGTTGTTAGGTATAGTTCATGTCCATGGAAGGCAATAAAAATCGCACAAAAATATGGAATATTTCTGGCTGGCTGGAGGCGGCAGGATCAACCGCGTGTGTGTGTGTTGAACCATTTTGTTTTCACTCTATTAATGCGCGTCCATAAAATTCAATTATCCTGCGGGCAGTGTTAGGCAGCTACAAATAGCTACACTGCATGTATTTTTTTTGTAATATATTGGAATTAAAGTTATCAGACACAAACCCTAACAAAGGACGAATTGAAATTTGCCTGCCATCGGTGATTAAATTTGTTCGTCGCGCTAAGGAACTCTTTAAAAACTTTTGACTCGAGGATAAGGTAAATATTTTGGTATAAAATAAAAATTGGTACCGTCGTCCATTCATCATCGTCATTATGGCAGGATGTCGAGATACAGCAGACCTACACACAGACTCACCTGCATACGTCAGGCCGTATATGCAATTAATCACCTTGTCCCAGGATAGAGTTTCTGAAATTTTTGTTGTGTGTGAGGCGATGGGAAATTGCAGCGTATAAATGTAATTTAGTTTTTAATTAAATGCCGTGGATATCTGATTAAATGTCCAACGGAACTCCGCCAGGAGTATATACATATTGGACGGAAGGATATCTGTTTGACTTGTTTAATTACATTTTTTCACGTTCAATTGCATGTGGGGGGGTTGGTGGTGAACGTCTGTTGCTAGGTCGACATTTTTCTCGCTTTCTGTCCTAGAAAGTTGATTGCAAAGACAGTTAGAGAGTACCTACCTATGTGCTTTAATTACATTTCACAGGAAGAGTGTCTAACTTAAAGTTCTTGGCATGTTGTCACTTGGAGTAGTTACGACAATCTATGAAAAACTATCTCGGCGAATGGATGTTTATTCCAACGGGCGAGCGTGGTGCGGTGAAAGAAATCAGTTGAACTTCAAATAGAACTGCAATACCTACACGTAGTTGGCTAATCCCGGTTTGCAGCTTGCCGATAATAAAACGGAGGCAGTGAGGAAGCAATACCGTTTAAAGTCGAAGGGCGTGAAGTAGTTTCTCAATTGTTTATTAAGTAGCTATACCTATGGGAGACGGATGATTTTAACCGGTCTGGCTCAGCCAATGCTAAAAAGCGTCACTATCCACATCTCCGAAGAAGCGAAATATCTGGGAGTGATCCTGGAAAAGAAACTTTTTTGGGCAAAGCATGTCAAGTAGAAGACATCCAAGGCGCTCTCAGTTTTCTGGCAGTATGTAAGGATGCTTTCAGTAAGACGTAGGGCTTTTCCTCGCAGCTATGATAACGCAGCGTTGCCATTTTGACTGCTTTCCAGTCAAATCTGACTGGATTGATATGAATTTAGCTGGAAGATTTTTTAAAATCCAGCCGGCTGGTTTTTTAGCTGGATACGAATTTTGTTTGACTGTTTTGAAATGTTTCGTGTAATATCACTTTTCTATCAACATAAATTTTTAAATTCAAAGTGGAAATAGAAAAAAATAAAAAAAACGAACAACTATTGCTCAAATTTCACTTTTTTTGTTGCTCTGAGCTTGGAAGCATATACCACTCATACAATGAACCAATTTATGCGTTTGCATTTGCACAAGTACTTGTCTTTGCCAACTTACAAACAAATATTTAAAACTGAAAATTTATCAGTTGTGTGAGGTTCAACTTTCCTATACCGGCCGAAGTAACAAAATAATATTGGTTGGTACTAATTATTATGTACTTACAGAAGCAGCAATAAAATATTCGACATTATGAATTCAGATGCAAATGATGGGGGGACAATTGAAGCGCTCAGAGAGATTGATATATAAAGTTCATTTATAAGTTAATACATTTTGTATACCCTCCACATGAAGGAATATTTCCTTTATCATTACGTTTGTAACTTAAAGAAAGAGTCACCGGATTTGACCAGGATCAAGTTCTGAATCGATTCAGCCATGTCCGTCTGCCTGTCTGTCTTTCTGTTGAAAACACGATATAGTGTCAAAAGGAAATGAATTGACCTAGGCGAATGAAATTCTGACAGAGGACTTCTTTCTACAGTTCAGGTTGGTATTGAAAATATGGGCTATATCGGTCAAGTAGTTTTGGTTCTGGTACCCCTCACACCAAACCAACATTAGACCAATGCCCATGCCTCACATGGCTAACTTTTTGCATGACTTGTATAATGTATGCAGTGGAGGGTATCAAAAGCAACGGCCAGACCATTGATAACACTTTTACTTGTATTTTTATTTTCATGACTGGATTTTTAGCTGGATTTTTGTTTGAATTTCTTTGACCGATTTTTTGACTGGATTTTAGGTTTTTGACTGATTTTTTTCCAGTCAAATCTGACTGGAAGGCGGATTTCAAAACGGCAACCCTAATGATAAGGCTTTTCTAGCCTATGTGGCGGTTTTTTGGTGGAGATACCTTGATACCTTTATCATGGGTTCTACTATCAAAGGAATCTACCATCTTGGTGTGGCTTTTGAAAACATCCACTTTGGAGTTTCGATGACCTTGCGCGACACTTAACCTATGACCCGAGTTCCATGGATATGCCGTCTGATGCAAAGACACCGGAACTTTGGCTTTTGTTCAAATTTAGAGTCGACTTTCCAGGCTTCAACTAGAGTCGGGGTCGAATTTGCACAGATGGTCCCAAAACTATAGGTAGCCAAGGGTCCGGTGCTGGTGTCTTCGAGGAAATCGACTCCACTACTCGGTAGGCAAGCATGTCTCTGTTTTTCAAGCGAAGATCGATGCTGTCCTAATGGCTGCCGAATATATTGTTAGGATACCCCGCCGGAGTGTCTTAGCGACAGTTAAGCTTCGCTTAAGGTCTTGTTACCCGTTCCAAAATAGTTAGGGAATGCAATAACTATATTTGAACTCAGTCGTAGGGCTAAAATCTTTAACTCTTGTCTGGGTCCCAGGTCACACTGGGATTTCTGGAAATGAGATATCCGATGAGATTGCTAAGCAAGGTTCAGAGGATAATTTCTTCGAAACAGAACCGTGCTGGATCTAATTGCATCCTCGGTCAGGGCTTTCATTGACGATTGAGTCTCAAACGAACATAATTACTTATGGCAAGGCCCTACAGAATGTTTAACTGGAGACACATGTGCCTACATATGGGACAGTTTAAAGTTTTGTAGCTGTCAGTGGCTGACATTCTTGGTTATGTCGATGTGTCGGTTGGCTGAATTCAATGTTGCGAACACAACGAAGCGCATCTGCATACAGAGGGTGAACGAGCTCATTAGGTGCACGTCGTTCCATCAACTCATTCAATCGCTGAATAGCCCAAGCAGGCATGCAAGCCCATTTGATAAATAAGTGTGAAACTGTTTTTCAGTCACGGTAACCTCATACACCGAATTTATCAATTGAATTGTTGAATAGTGTCGTATGTTTAGTTGAGCAACTTGGGCAATTATTGGACTAAATGCATTTTGTGCGTAAACGCGCAACCAGCTGACGGACTTACGGAGAGCTACACGGCAATATGATTGTCAAAGTTTTTCGCGAACGGTTGGAAATTAATGGTCTTAGTTGATTTTTGGTTGCAACGTCCATCCACCCATCGCAATGTGGATCTTGGGATGTAAAAACTTTTTTACAATATAATCCACATCTGGAAATAGTGTTTTGCAGACCACGCATTTTGATTGTCATATAGGATCCAAAGATTTAGTCCTCTCTGATCTTGGACGATCTACAAGGACGATCTTAATGCTACATCTCGGGCATTGTTAGAGAAGAAGTCTTTGATGGCATCACTTTTCTTCTTCGTGAGTGAAAATAAGGCTGAGGTTTAAAAAGGTTTTGTGCAGATCGCTCAATACTTTAAGCAAAATTCTATTCTGAGTGGTCCGCTTGTCCATTAAGTGGGTCACGGGTGTAGGTTGCTCAAGTGGACCCTCCATAGCTCTCGATTCTCCGCCATCGACTCTAAATCGTCAAGGGCAATCCCCATAGGAGAGATTATGGACTAACCATCTAATCCTTGATCTACCTAGAGGACGCCTGCCTGATGGTAAGGATTCCATAGCACGTCGTGGGATCCTGGTTGTGGACATGCGTTTAACATGGCCAAACTACCGAAGCATGGACCGCTCCATCCGGAGAAGTAGCTGCTCGACATTGAGTTCCTCACGTATTCTGGTATTTCTAATGCGATCTCTACGGGTCACACCAGCAATACTACTGAGAAATCTTATTTCGGCAGCTTGTATCCGCGATCTTATTCTTTCGGTCATTACCCAAACCTCATGACCATAGGTAAGAGTTGGAACAAACACCGAATTAAAGACTGACAACTTAGCTTTGACACCAGAAGTTCAGTCTGAGAGGACCAAGAATGACCAAGTCATTGGCGAAGAGCAAATGACTTATCCTCAGGTCTCCCAATTCGAAACGTAGCAGTTACCATATTATATTATGAGTCACAGATACTTACTTTTCGGACAACTAGAGTCTATCCAAATGCAATGTCTATGTCCTTTATCTGCTTTATAGCTTTCGTTGATCTCTGCTAATTCGTTAGCTGGACTGTTCAAAGCACGAATATCTCAGATCCTAATTTCCTTGTTTTGCCTTTTGCGGATTTATTTTTCATCTCTTTTAGATATTTTTTCTTTCGCGACCATGGGCGATACCTGCTTACAATGTGATTTCGGACCATGGTTCTCCTTTTGCATAGCCTACAAAGCCAGCAACTATTTCAATGTTAGTGCAAAAATATAGCTTTTCCAAAAAGCTATGCAAGACTGAACTCTTTTCCAGCTTGAAACAAATGGTGCATCAATCTTTTTAAAAACGACTTAGCGAACTGCAACAAATTTATTCCTAATGTCGTCATCATCCTTTGAAACAAACTTGTTTCCATTCAGAAACATCGGCTCAACGTATCGCTACTTTTGCTCAACTTACAGTTGATTACATTCCTTTTAGTTATTTTGTACAAAAAGGAAACTTGTACAAAGTACCTATATAATATAGTCGTACACTATCCAGTTTCAATTTCTCTGCGATGACACAAAAGGATAAACCATATAAATCAAACCAACATAACGTGCACTGGCAACATTCGACTACAATGCTCTCGAGCCACTATGAAAACATCGAAAACTTTTGATTCTTCTCTCATCCACATCCGTCGCGTATTTCATTTCATTTTTTCCCCCCCGAAAAAAAGAGAGTCACAAACATAATTTCAAACTTTCTCGAGAACAACAAAAACATACTCAAACGAAAGAGAATAAAACCAAAACAGGACCTATGGGACGAGGACGACTGTTCCCAAGCAGACTCTTTCTGAATCACGTTCTCAGAATTTCCATTTCATTCATATGCGTCCAAAAAAAAAGCGAAGCAGCATTCCCGGACGACAACAAAAAGCACAAAAGGGTTGGTTGCTTTTCTAAAAAAAAAAAAAGTAACAAAATCCTTCCATTATCCTGCCTTGACAAAGTTTCAACCTAGTTTCCTTCCTTCCTATAGCTGAAAGAAACCAAAAATAAGACACGTTCTTCCTTTTTATCGCTTTGCATTCATCCTTCAGTCCACATACACAGCACACACATGGGAATACCGAGAGAAAAGAGGAATGACAAACAAAAACTCATATGAAAAATGTCCTTCGGCTTCAATTGAAAAAGAAATAGTGTGTGATGCCAAGAAGCCACAAGAGACATGAGACGACGACAACGACAATGACGCCACCGTCCATAGCGCCTCAAACCAGTCTGCAGGCAGAGATTCTTAGCTCAACTCAGCCATGCCGACTGTCAATGGTTCTTAATTACATGGAATTCTTCATTCTTCGGGAACTAGCAAACCCATTTGGAGTCCATGAAACTCTGGTACTCGTGCTCGTTCTCGGTTCACGTGCCGACACTCTTTGGCAAACTAAACTTCATTCGGGATAAAGTTAAACAAAACTTTTTTGACTAAGCACACTTTTGGCCACTTTTGGGCCCCGACCAGGGAGTGAGTTATTATTTTCTCGCTAACACCATCAGTGCCACCTGTTGGATGAGTTCTCCTTTTACACGGAATGTGTTTACAGCCGACAACTTCATCATGGTAATATTGTTCTTTGTTAAATGCTACACCTCTAGTCGGGGGGGCTTCAAGGTGGGCGATGAAGATGATGGTTGATGTTAGTGGTATATTGTCCTTTGTGATGAGAAGACAACAATAAGGTAATTAAAAGTTGAATGAAGTAATTAGACACTGCGCGCTGCGAATGCTTAGTGGGGGGCGTTGTAGAAGGTGTATATGTATGTCGGCGGGAAATGACCGGAATTTAATGAATAATGGAACTGATTGGTGCTATAGATGCAGTTGGTATTGGCATTGGCTGTCTGTTGTTGCATTATGCTTATGGTCAGTAGCAGAAGTAAATTTAAAAAGAGAAATAATCGCATTATCTTAAGCTGGACTATACCTACGCCAATGAAATGCTATTGTATGGAAACTCACTCAGGAAACAATTTTGGGCTCAAAGGAGCCGCTCATATATGTGAGTTTTGAACTTTTCTTAACAAAAATTGGAAAAGGGCAACTGAAGCCTTGACATGACAGTTACATAATACACTCACGGTTTTGAATGGTTGTCAGGCATTTGAAAAGAGTTCGCCTGCACTATGGAACAACGTAGTGACCAAGTCGTCACTGGAAGCGACCGGGTTGAGCGGGTTGCTCACAAAAAATAGGGCGACATCATTATTTAACCTACCAAATTTCAGAAAGCTTCCAACGCATTTTGCGGCAATTTCAATAGTTCCCTCTAAAATTGAATGCAGGCACAGTGGAACTCAAATTTTGCGATTTTTGTCAAGTTTATTGCTAAATCATGCGCAAAATGACTCGAGGCCTTAAAAAAATATCTGAAATGAGTTTCAATATATTTTAAAATGATTTAATTTAAATCAGTTAAATCATCAAATCATTTAAATCAGCGTCGAGAAAACGATTCATTAATCGAAGACCTCACGTTTGGCGCCAGTTGTTGAATTTCATAAACAAAACAACAAGTTAATTAGAAATAGTTGTTGCAACAGATCCGCACCATGGGTTTGTGTAAGTTATTTGTTTTTAAGACGAATGAAAGGGACATACATATTCTATGCCAAATCAAAACCCTTGGATTGAGAAGCTGTGTCAGGAGAGTTTTACCCTCATATGTTTGTCTTATGTTCCAACTCTTACCTATGGTCCTGAGGTTTGGGTAATGACCGAAAGAATAGATCGCGGATACAAGCTGCCGAAATGAGATTTCTCCGTAGTATTGCTGGTGTGACCCGTAGAGATCGCATTAGAAATACCAGAATACGTGAGGAGGACAATGTCGAGCAGCTACTTCTCCGGATGGAGCGGTCCATGCTTCGGTAGTTTGGTCATGTTAAACGCATGACCCCAACTAGGATCCCACGACGTGCTATGGAATCCTTACCATCAGGCAGGCGTCCTCTAGGTAGACCAAGGATTAGATGGTTAGTCCATAATCTGTCCTATACCCGTATGGGGATTGCCTTTGATGATTTAGAGTCGATGGCGGAGAATCGAGAGCTATGGAGGGTCCACTTGAGCAACCTACACCCGCCAACCTACACCCGCCAACCTACACCCGCGACCCACATAATGGACAAGCGGATCATTGAAAATGAATGAATAAACGAATGTTTGTCAGATGTGGGCCATAGGTACCGCAGCAGAATAAACCTTCTTAAGGTGTAATTTGTGTTTTTGTTTTTTGGGCTGAACCTGAGATATATCGCTTAATACTCTCGGTTCTGGTTTCACTGAAGGAAGGACATCCATACCATTCTTTTGGTATTACAAGTATTTTAGGTGGCCCATCTAGCATTCACCTCTTTTGAGGGTTTTCTCCCTGCTTCAAGCTTAGGAGAGCAAAGCGGGATGTTCACAGAGGGCAGCTTGTTTTGAAACAGATGTCCAACCTTATCTTCCTAATTCGTCTGCTTTCTCATTGCCTGGAATACCTTCATGTCCCGGTCCCGGAACCCAACAGAGCGATACCTTGTGCTGTGTACCAAGAGCCTTGAGTTCTTCGCGACAGCACTTCACAAGCTTCGATTTTATTTCTGGTGCAGTTAAGGCTTTTATTGCTGCCTGGCTGTCGATGAAGAAGGTAATACCTCCAGGTGGTATCATCACCACAGACTCACGGGCTGTCACTTCCACGACCTCTGCTTGGAAGATGCTCCTATGGTCGGGGAGGCGTATCGATTTTGATATACCCAGCGATTCGGTAAACACACCTGACCCTATTCCAGTGTCCATTTTAGATCCGTCTGTAAATACGGCTATGGTTTGCAAACTAGGTACGAGTCCGCCTCTCTGCCGAGGTACGCTAGTCTTTGAACCCTCATTAACGCGTTCGACCCTGCCATAGGTCAATATAGGTCTTACTATAGCCGTATACAGAGCTTAATATTGGGAGATGCTCCCCAGGTTTTCCCGAAGATTCTTCTGTTTGAATGACTTAGAGCGGCAAGAAATCTCTTCCATGTTGGCTGATGCTTTTGTTAAAGCCTGTTGATCCTTGATCTCCGCGTTATTTTTGATCTTCCAAAACACCCTGCACCATGAGGATTCCATCGAAATATTATCATTTGTTAGAAATTCCCACCTGAATTAATTTTTTGCCCACTTTGAACAATTAATAATTTCTTCCACTTAAGAAATAAAAGACATTTGTGGTTCTTTTTAAGAATTCATATAAAGGGTCCGCTAAATAACTTTTTTTTTTTTTTTGAAAATGCTATAAAAAAACTACAGAATATTTTCTCAAATTTCTTTTTTTAGTTGAAAGTACAATCCTTCCGGTTAATAATGGAAAATAATTTCATTCAAATGGCTGCCTCGGCTGGCCATGCAGTAGCCTACACGATCGGTCCAATTTTTAAGCACATTATCGATTGTGTGCAGCTGTATTTCACCAATGGCTTCACGAATATTGTCCTTTAAAGCGTCAATTGTCTCTGGCATGTCGGCGTAACACTTATCTTTTACGGCACCCCACAAATAATAGTCCAACGGTGTCAAATCGCAGCTCCGCGGTGGCCAAACGACATCACCTCTGTGGCTGATAATGCGATCTTCAAAAACAGGGCGCAAAATCTCGAGTGTAGCTTCGGCTGTGTGGCCCGTAGCGCCGTCCTGTTGAAACCAAATGTTGCTAATATCCTCCTCTTCAATTTTTGTGAACAAAAATTCGTTCAACATGGCCCGATAACGATCGCCATTGACTGTAACGGCCACTCCTTGCTCATTTTCGAAGAAAAATGGCCCAATTATGCCTCTGGACCAAAATCCGCTTTTGGCTTTTCACGCTTTGGTTTATCGATAAGGATGCCAGTTTCTTTCACTTTTTTCACAAGATAACGAACATACGGAGCTGACGGTGCTTCTCTTCTTCCAAAATCCGTACGCAATTTTCGCACACATTCAGCAACATTACAATGATTTTTAAAGTAATGTCGCAATATTTCCCAGCGTTGTTCAAGCGTATACACAACCATATTCGTTCAGCGGAAGGATAAAACTAATTATCGGTCAAATCAGACATGAGCTAAGTGTTACCATTCGCGAAATAAGCACTAGTTAAAAAAAAACGTTAGATGGCGGACGCTTTATAAACCCACCAATTTGTTTAAAACACTTCGGTTGGAATAAACCTATTTTCGAAATACATCAGTATCTTACCATAATTGCTTCCGACATTAAATTCGGACAGTCAATTCTCGGTATGCATTCCTGGGAAGGTATTTCTGTTTCTATCAGGAAGGGGGTCCTGCGTAATTCCCGAATTTAAAAATGTTTTCATCGGTTTCTTCAACGTAAAATATTGGTATACAATTGATTTATTATTGCGCGTAGCCAATTTAGTAAGGGGAGTTTGTAGGTATTTTGCGTGAAACAAGGGAAATTTTATCTCTCGGCGAGGGAATTTTAATACCAAAAGTCTGTGAGCACTGCTCAGAGAAAAAGTATGGCTTCGTAAAAAAACAAGCTATATGAGAATATGAAGAAGCAAAAAATGGATGAAATATAGACAAAACAGGTCCTACTTGATGAACTCTAAACAAAACTAAAATAAACAATATGGAACCTACTTGAAACCACAATCGAACACAATAACACATCACTAGATCTATATCGTATCACAAGGAATTGCATTGACTTCATATTACCTCATTAAACGAATCTCCCTCCCAAGAGCCAACCAAAAAAAAAAACGCATTAATTCCAAAAAAGAAAAGGATTTAATCGTAGCGAACCCGAATCAAAGTGTCTCCCAGGAACCATACTCCTATAGCCATAATAGTCAAGCATATTTTCATCCCTAAAATTGAATTTCCATCTAAATGGCTTCTCGATCGCATATCACTTCAAATATTCAAGGAAACCCCTATTCAATGCAATAACATCATCTCCAGAATTATCCCAAGACAATATATTCGTTCCGTACTCTAGGGAGTGATATAACTGCAAGCATAACGAACCCGCCATCAGAAGAGGACGAAATTGGGGCAACTTAAACCGAAAATGTACCCCAAGAAGGCAGCTGAAAGTTATTTCAGTTCTTGGTCCTGGCCTCCGCAATGGCAAAGCAATACCCTGCGAATAATATTTCTTTAACCGACGACGCACATATAGCCACTGTATAATATGGATCGAAGGAAATAAATGAAAACACTAAATTAAGGGATGCGCCAGCCGGATTTTCGCCCAAGAAGAACCCACTTGGTTGGAACGCGAACAGCACCATGTGATACTGATGGGTAGCAGTTAATACACTTAATGACCTCGATGATTTTATTGATGAGGCAACACATGGCACTGATGTTGAGAGATTTTTCTCTCACTTTCGAGGATGTTCGTGGCCCTTTCGGTTGTGTGCGAGTGTGCTTCAAAGTCCTGCTGATGCTATGTCCCAATCCCATGTAGCAGAATGATGTGGGTTGAGTTGCCGACTTCCGAGCGCAATATGAATCGTTGCCGGGTTGGGAATTTAATCGAAAATGGTCAAATTTGTCACGTCATTTTTAAAAGGACGTTCACTTTCCAAATCAACTGCTGGGATTATTAGGCCTAGAAGCAGAAGGGTACGTGTCTTGCAACAGATGGTGGTGCATATAAAAACTTAGTTAGGTGTTAAATGTCAGACATCAGAGAGGGTATAATGTTCCCTTTTACGGTATTATCAACAGGTTTGACATTTAGACATGTGATGGTGGTCCGCTGTTTGTGGAAAATGACCGAAGTTATTGGCGGAAGTCGAAAGACCGCTACGCACCTCAAAAGTTATTACAAGATTTTTCGACAGCAGAAACTGGTGGCGCAGTAGCGCAGTGGTTAGCGTGCTGGACTACTGTGCGAGGGATCCCAGGTTCGATCCCCGGAAAAACGCAAATTACATCTTAAGGTTTTTTCTACTGCGCCACCTCTCGCGAACGTCTGACAAACATCCGAGAGTATGACCACCTTCCTTTCGTCTCAAAAATAGAAACTCACGCAAACGACTGGTTGCGAGAAGCTAGGCCTAGGGTGTCTACCCGCCTGTTGCGCAATCTTTTTTTTTTTAGAAACTGTCAGAAGAAGTGATCGGTTATGTGCGACTTTTAAAGCTGAACACTTTAGAGATCGTCGGTTATACAAAGCAGTACAGTCATATTTTATTCATACGCGGAAGAAATACTGCGCAATTATTCCTAAGTTTATCTTTAAAACACATATCCAGTCCCGTAGCCCTTAGATTGTGCTTAAGGTCCAGTGTGGATCACGGCCTGAATCAATAAGTCCTTTAGTCCACTCAGACCCTGGCTAGCCGCCTCCAGTTACTCGTAGCAAATAGCTTGAGCTCGTTTGCCAATTGTCGCCTGAGTTGGGGTTTGCCTCAGCTTCGTCATGGACGCAAAGACTCGATGGGTTGGTGCGTTGTTGCCATATACGCTACCTCAGTCTTTGCATTTTATATACACCCTTTAAAATTCATCGTTAACACTTTATCGCTGCAACTGCAAACTGGATTGAAAATCACCCTAAGTTATGTTTTTCCTTCAAGAATTGCATGAGGTTTTCAAGAGGTATATACCTACAACAGAATCGGGACAATTAACGGGTTGCACAATATCTCATTGATTCTATAAGAGAGGGCTTTACTTTCTAGATGTCTTATTAGCCCGAAGATCAGCGATTGGAAAGAGTGATTTTTACCGTGGCGTTCTTTCCGATTTTGACGGAGCAGCAGGATTTATACATCGTCATTCATGCCAACGTGTGTGACAGGGATGCCGAAATTTGAAATTTGTGTATAGATATGGAAATCTGGTATTTTTAGATCTACGGCAGTGTGGTCGATGGTTGACTTTTCTGGACTAAAACCTAATAATGTGGGCCGATCTTGTTACTTACTGGACTTACTGTTTTCTCCTGAAAACACGAATTACATCTTGAGGTTTTCCACACTGCGCCACCTTTCGCAAACGTCTGACAAACATTCGAGAGCTTCTGCAAAAGCTTCTCTCGAAATGTTCAGATTCGACATAGAATTGTATGTACGTCCCAAAAAATAAAAACTCGCACCAACGATTGGTTGTAAGAAGCTACGGCCAGGGTGCCTATAAGGACCTGTTCCCCATCTAGCTATTTGTTTATTCTTGTAGGTTAGATCCACTTGCCATTTAAGGCTACTAGCAAACTTTTTAAGGTTTTCGCACTCAGAAAACTTATTCCTCTGAACTGCGGAGATATGGATAGGGCACACTGCGGACTTATGGATAGGGCACACGTTGCTGAGGTTCCATTCATCGAGCCAAATTTTAAAGAAAAGAAGGTTAATGCTCCTTATCATGACATCATACGCCGCTGCTTTGAAAAGATTGGCCGATAGGCTATCCGTTCCTTGTTGGACTTAAGTGTGGATATCGCTATACTCACTTTATTTTGGTCGAATGAATATTTTGACTATCACCCTTTACGTCATATTGTCTGACAGCGGCCTGCTGACTATCTCCGCCGTTTAACAGCCTTCAGAAGTTTTTTTTCCAAATCCTTAGCACCGACTGTGAATGCGCCACTGTGTTCTCGCTTTTTTTATCTCTGTCTCTGCATGTTTCTGTTCGGGACTTGAATCCAAAAGACAGATTGGGAAGATCGTTTTACTCTCTGGTTCCGAACATAGCTTCTGCAATACCCTCCTTCAATAGATTAAACTGCCCGCTTCGCGTGATCTTTCTTTTTATATCTGAGAAGTCCATATTCCTACCTTAATTTTGCCCGTAGAGTTCGCGGACATTATCTTGCAGCAGCTCTGATTGATTGGCTGCGTTCTTGGCAGCATTTGAGAGAGAGGCCGGACTTCCAGTTAGCATTGTTGCCAATGATCATCTGGTTAATGCTGGCGATGTGCTTCCTGAGAAGTTAAACTTTGAGGGAACCGCAATCGCAAACGTTTCGGCGGTTTCTTGCGATAGTAGTAAATACAATCTTCCTGGAATTTACACACAAGCCTACGCGGACGATGTCGCCGTTCTGTTTGTCGGTTCGGACCTAAGGACTGTCTGCTCTCTGGCGCAGAGATCCTTGGGCTTGATCGATGATTGGTGCACAAGAAACGGGCTTTCAGTGAATCCTCTTAAAACTACGATTGTTCTCTTCACGAGAAGGAGGAATGTCACTGGTCTGACTCAACTTGTGCTAAAAGGTGTCACTATCCCGATCACTGACGAAGTCAAATTTCTAGGAGTAATCCTCGATAGAAAACTTCTTTGTCCCAAGTTCAAGCACGTTAAATCGAAAACCGATAAAGCGCTGTCGACTTTCTGGTAGTGCAAAGGCGCTTTTGGCAAGACATGGGGCTTATCTCCTAAAAGGGTCGGTGGTGTGGTGGAACAGGCATTCGCGGAAACATGTTACTGCTTCTTTCGCTACATTCCTTGGCTGCACAGAGGCCTTCCCTAGCGCTCCGGGCTCTGCTCTAGATGCTATGATGAACTTCCCCCCGTTGATATTTTTATCATGGGGAATTTTGCATTGGAATTTTGAAGAACTTGTGCGAGAATCATCATTTGACCCCTGTCTTATGGATATGCCGTCTGACGCAATGACACCAGAAATCCTATTGCTTGCCAGGCTGGGTTCAGAAGAAGCTCTCTTAGGACCTGAACCTGCGTTAGGTCTGCTTGCATCCGTGGTTAGGTCATCCATTGATACATGGGCTTCTCGTGAACACGAGTGTCGGTGGCGTGACTGTGCTGTAGACAGACCAAACGACTGCGTCCGGACATTTGCAAAAGCGCCTTTCCTTCTGTCTCTCAGGAGAATCGACTGCAGACTGCTTGTGGGCGTCCTTTCTTGCCAACCACTTAAATGTATTGGGCTTGAACGACACAACCATCTGTCCTGCTTGTGGAGAGGACGACGATACAGCGGAGCACTTCCTCTGTAGTTGTCCTGCCTTTGCTCGCATCAGGTGGCGGATCTTTCGGGCTGATGTGGTGAGTGCCAAACATCTAAGATCTTCATCTTCTTCGAAAGACGGGAAAACTAAGAACAGCAATGTAAGGTGTCTGTTTGGCAGTACAATGGACCAGTAGTTGTGTCTGAGTGCTCCATCGGATAGTAACAACCTCCGACAAAGAAAAAAAAGTACCTACCTACTTAGTTCGATAATTTTTGGACCGTCAACCAGCTGTTCCGAAGTGGTAAGATCATGTCAATATTTAGTATGCCATTCAGTCACTTCACGCTTGTAAACAGAAAAATGGATTAAGATCAAAAAAGACCGATGATGAGCCGTACATACCCGGAATATCTGTTAGCCCCGTAACTGGAGCTTCGATTTTCTTCCCTGAGACATTAAATTTTCCCAAACCAATAAACTTTACAATAGTCTCCGAGTCCTGCACAATTTTTAAGTTTATGATAGTGACAGCCAGAAGATCAAGCTTTTGTAGCAACTTGGCTCTCTGAACAGCTCTATAAGGTAGAACGATCCTTTAACTTTACTCTTTTTAAGTATATTTGCTGCAATGGTGCTGAAAACTCCCTTGCATGCCATATTAAGTTATTGTGAACAGCTTCACAGATACCTCACGTAACGCGAGGTAGGCTTGGGTTATATTGGGAACTTTTAGGGTCTACCCACGGAATTTGGACACCCAAACACCCAATTTTGTTCAGTAGGCCTCGTGTTTTGTTTAAGCTACCCTCTATTTGCAAATGTTTTCATTGGACTTGCAAACTTTCGGACATTTCCACCGCCGAGCAAACCCCCACACCACCTAAAGTTCTTCTGCTCAATGTTCTGTATTGGCAATCCCTTATCAATGTGCAAACTGCGTAATTCTAATGAAATAAAAGATCAATTCCACTGACAGTGTTTTACACTCCCATCTTCTAGTCAACCCATGCCATTTGCCAACCTATAGCTAAACACTCCACAAGATTGGATAAAGAAATTCCATGGACCATAAAATCCATTTAAGAAGAAAAACACACGACTCTTGCTATATACGCAATAAACTTCAGCTTCCACTTTCAGGCTCTGGAAGAGTACTCTCCTTCGGAATCATTGACCACTTTAAAAGAAAATAAACTTTCGTCGTTCGACCATCAGAGAGCTGTAAGGGAATTCTTGCGTTCAGATTTTAGTTAAGGTTATACTCGTACGTCGTACCTACCCCATTCTGACACACGATTATTGAGAAAAATCGTCAACCATTATGCCGAGAGTTTAGAGTCGTTGCCGTTCATCGTATAGCCAAATTGAAAGAGTGCGGTCACTATACACTAAACCGGTCAATTACATATACAGTATGGATGTCCTTCGAATGCCATTGCACCACATGTTGCCGAGTTAAATTGAATTAAATTCACAAAATTTACAATGGGCCATGCAGGACATCGTACGAATTCAAAATATTTATCTAATTTCATTGAAGTGGTGCGCAGCGCATCCATCCCCGTGCAGCCGTAATAATAAAATTGAATGGAATAGGAAATGAGCGCATCCACTCAATGTATTCTCGAGTGGCTGTAAGCAGCCATACGTTCGATGTCCCACCCCCAGTTCTGATTCTGGAGCACATAAGAGCTACTCCAAAGTGTGGCAGCAAGCAGTTCCGGTTTTTGTAAATAGGTTGCCTTGCCAGCTGCGCGGCAAGTTACCAAGACGGTGGTGGTGGCTGAGGGATTCTGCGGTGTATGGCGAATTATGCAAGTCCTTGAACGAGAATGATGGCTTGAATGAGTGACACGAATACGTGTCACATGGAAATCTTGAATAAGTTGCGGGGTGTCCGTGATAAATGTATAAGTTAACATCAACACGAGCAACGGAAATGCTGACAAAGCGTCTGCCTCGATACAGCGAATTTCCACAGAAATTCATGTTGCAATTCAATTCAATACCTTAGGAATGCAAAGTACCGAGGTAAAATCGAATATAAAATTATTGATTGTAGTTAGTTAAGAAGTAAACTCAATAAAGGTCAGAGCAAACTGCTCTAGAAAAGATTTTTTTTATTAATTATTTCGGTGTAGTGATTAACTGGCGCCCATTGTGTGGCTTTCGAACTTACACGTTCAACATTAATTCGCAACTTCAGGAAAAGAGTTCCATCAGTAGTCCAATAACCAAGGATAAAAAGGAACAGAAAAGAGGTCCCCCAGTAGCCCGATAACCAAGGACAAAAAGGAGCAACTATAAAGCTGCAGCCGCCTGAATAGGAATAGAAGAACCACCAAAACAAAAAATATCGTTAATCAACACATGGAGCAACACTTCATACTATTATTGTAAGTCTAGCTCTAAGAAGTGAATCAATTTTTGAAATAATAAGAGAAATAATAAGAGTAAACAAGTGAAGTTAAATCCTAAAAGCACAACTTAAAAACCGTGTAAAGAAACCTATTGATTAATTAATTGATTTTATTTAACAAAACATTATTCAAACAAGTTTATTACATTAGAACTAAGATAACATCTGAAAAAATCGTTCCTCTTTCTTTGCCGTTATCTATTTCCATCCGTGCTCTTGCTTTTATTTCAAATTAGATACTTTGAAACGTTTCAGCCAATATGGCAAATCAAAATAACCTTATTAGGCCAGCACGCCTGGAACACGTCGCAGATCCACCTATCCCTGGCCCTGCTCCCCAACCTGCCCCCCAACTTGCTCAAGGTATTAATCCTAACGATTTAGTTCAACTAATCACCAGATTAGTAGCAGAAACGCTACAAATACAAGGAAGACAAATATTTAATTCGATAATGAATCCCGCGGCCGACATCAATAACGAAGTCGACCAACCCATCAACTTAGTTGATAATAATTTAGCCGACCTTGACAAAATACCAGACGTAGTTAAAAGTCTACGAGAATTCTCTGGGCAAGCTCATGAATTCAATTCATGGAAGAAGAGTGTTGAGAGAATAATCCAAATTTATGATCACGTTAGGGGTACTCCCAAGTACTATGGCATTTTGTCTGTAATTCGCAACAAAATCGTAGGACATGCCGACGTCGTGCTAGAGTCGTACAACACGCCTCTTAACTGGGAGAAAATCTCGAAATGCCTTACTCTTCACTATGCGGATAAAAGGGACTTAGGAACCCTTGAATATCAAATGACAACGCTAGTGCAAGGCAATAGCACGATTTCTGAATTCTATCAGATCGTCTATCACCACTTGTCATTAATCCTAAACAAACTGGGATCAATGGAAATGAGTCAAGATGCTATGAACAACATGACTCAATGCTACCGTGACAAGGCCCTCGATACCTTCGTCAGGGGTTTGAAAGGAGATCTGCCTCGCCTGCTTAGCATACGTGAACCAGCAGACCTTCCACAGGCCCTGCATTTGTGTTTGAAACTACAAAACGTAGACTTTCGCGCCCAGTACGCAAACAATTCCCACAGTTCTCCCAGATCGTCTCAACAAGCACCTCCAGTTCCCGCTAAAAGGAACAGTCCTCCAGGACCTGCACCAGCCCCAGCTCCTAGACACAATTTCTATCCCCACTTACTGCACAACCCTCGTGCTCCACAACAACCTCAACTCTATAGAGATGTCCAATACCAACCTAGGTACCAACAACAAAGAATACCACCAAATCAACGACCTCTCCCACCGAAACCAATGTCCATTGACTACTCCCTGAGGACTCAGAAAGTAGACTATCAAAATAGACCAAGGAATCAACAATTCATACAAAAACGACAACATTCGCAGCAAATACACCAACCACAAAAGATGCAGCGAATCCATCACACAGCTCAACTCGGTGACGAAGAAAAATCCATGGAAGACTACGAGACAGAAATTGCAGAGGAAGACCAAAATTATGACGAATCACTAGAAGAATACACTGAACAGAGTGGAGGAGAAAACTTTGACCAACACGAAGAACTGGATGACATCTATTTTTTAGACTAACGCCCTCTTCACTTCCTTATTTCGAACACATTTCTAGAAGTGGAGAGACCCTGAAGTTTCTTGTTGACACAGGTTCCAACAAGAATTACGTTCAACCACGTCACATAAAGAATCCCCTACTAAATGCTAAACCCTTCTACGCTCACTCCGTGGGGGGAAATATTAAAATAACCCATCATGCACTTATTCAACTTTTTGGCCCCCAAACTGACAAAATTACATTTTTTATTCTCCCTAGTCTTATTTCATTTGATGGTATCATAGGACATGACACACTAAAACATTTGAATGCTATCATTAACACAAGTAGAAACCATATGTCTATTCACCCTGGTTTCTCTCATCCAAGAATTTCCATTCCGCTCAAACAACATCAATCACAATTTGTCAATAACATAAATATTAGAACCGACCACATGACTAAAGAACAACATTCCGAACTTATTAAAATTATTCATAAATGCCCCAATCTCTTTTCGGAACCAAACGAAAAGTTAACCTATACCACCATGGTCAAAGGAGAAATTCGAACCACAACTCGAGACCCCGTGTACTCGAAATCATATCCTTACCCCATGGCACTTAAAAATGAAGTCGAAAAAGAAATACGGAAACTATTAGAAGACGGTATCATAAGACCATCAAGATCTCCCTACAATTCTCCTGTTTGGGTTGTCCCCAAAAAAATGGATGCTTCAGGAGAAAAGAAGTTTCGAATGGTAATTGATTACCGTAAGCTAAACGCTATAACTATCGCCGACAAGTATCCAATCCCTGAAATATACGAAATCCTTGCAAACCTTAGTAAAAATCAATGGTTTTCCATAGTGGACCTAAAAAGTGGTTTCCATCAGATCCCACTTAAGGATTCTGATATAGAAAAAACTGCCTTTTCGGTAAATAATGGCAAGTTCGAATTTACTCGTCTTCCATTTGGGCTAAAGAACGCCCCCTCCATTTTCCAGAGAACGCTAGATGACATTCTAAGAGACCTCATTGGAAAATGTTGCTATGTTTACATTGATGACATTGTCATCTTTGGGAAAGACGAAACCGAACATTTCTCAAATCTGGAAAAAGTATTTCACACCTTAGAAAAAGCAAATATGAAAATTCAGCTCGATAAATGCGAATTTTTCCAGAAAGAAGTAGAATTTTTAGGGTTTATTATTGGAAGATTCGGAATAAAAACCAATCCAAAAAAGGTACAAGCTATAGTTGATCGACCTATTCCTGAAAACCTAAAAGAACTTCGATCCTTTCTCGGAATGTCAGGGTATTACCGCCGCTTTATACGAGATTACTCAAAGTTGGCAAAACCACTGACATCCCTTTTAAGAGGGGAAGATGGACATGTGTCCGCAAATATGTCAAAGAAAAAACTTATTCAGTTGAATCAAGATGCCATCGAAGCATTCCACAAATTAAAAAACTCTCTCGCCTCCGAAGAAGTTATTCTTCAATATCCAGACTTTGACAAAAGCTTTCAATTAACAACTGACGCTTCCGACTACGCCATTGGAGCAGTCCTCTCACAGGATGATAAGCCAATCACATTTCTCTCCAGAACCTTAAGCAAAACAGAAGAAGGTTATGCCACGAACGAAAAAGAAATGCTGGCGATTATTTGGTCCCTCAATTCTTTGAGAAACTTCCTTTACGGATCCCGGAAAGTCAACATTTTCACAGACCACCAACCACTTACCTATGCTCTAAGTAACAAAAATACAAACTCCAAAATGAAAAGGTGGAAAGCCATATTGGAGGAGTATAATTATGAGCTAAAATATAAACCAGGTAAGGAAAATGTGGTTGCTGACTCTCTCTCGAGACCCCCAAAAACTGAAATACACTCAATGACCCCTACAGAACACAGTGCTGACAGTTCAGCGCAAAACCTAATTCCATCTGTAGAAATCCCTATAAACGTTTTTCGAAATCAACTTTTACTCAAGATAGGAAATGAAAATAGCTATCAAATCCAGAACCCCTTTGACAACTATACAAGACATATTCTGATACATCGAAGAGCACATCGTAACGCCGAAGAAAACAGGATTCAACTGTTGGAAAACTATTACTTCCCTAAAATGTCCTCAAAAATTAGAACACTAGTTAACCGATGCGTAACATGCAAGGAGAATAAATATGACAGGCATCCTAACAAACCACATTTGAATCACACACCGATCCCTAGCTATCCTGGTAACATCCTCCATATAGACATATTTTCTACGGAAAAATACCTCGTGTTGACCGCCGTCGATAAGTTCACGAAATTCGCACAGGCTAAAATAATATCATCCCGTTCAATCGAAGATATCAAGGAACCTTTACGTGATATCTTGTTCTACTTTTGTGTCCCCGAAGTCGTTGTTATAGACAACGAAAAGGCTCTTAACTCAGCCTCGATAACCTCAATGTTAGAAGATGACCTCCAAATCAAAATTTTCAAAACACCACCATACAAAAGTGAAGTGAACGGCCAAGTCGAACGCTTTCACTCCACCCTATCTGAGATTATGAGATGTCTCAAATCGGAAGGACCTTCACGGTCTTTCAAAGAACTGTTACAGCGAGCCGTTAACGAGTACAATTTTACTATCCATTCAACTACAGGTAAAAAGCCCATAGAACTTTACTATGGGCGAATACCCAGACTAAACCCGGAACAATTTGAAAAGACACGTTTAATTAACATCGAGAAAATTAAAGCAAAACAGGAAAAAGATATTAAATATCATAATAAAAAAAGAAAACCGCAGAAGGACTATCAGATAGGACAGGTCATTTATGTAAAAAACAACAAACGGTTAGGTTCAAAATTAACAAATAGGTATAGACAAGAAATCATTAAGGAAAATAGAAACTCTACAATAGTAACAGAATCCGGAAAAATAGTCCATAAAAGTAATATAAGAAACTAATTCTCTTTCAGATGCACCATCTATTTTGGTCGAGCGGAGATCCAGATCATGGATTTCTCAAACTCCCAAATTGTCTCCCTACATACAGGGCAAACAAAAATTCAAGATGGACATTTCAAGTTAATACATAGCATTAATCTTAAACAATATGAGCAATTCCTTTCCGACATATCACCAGTCCTTAATCTCGAAACAACCCAAAGTCAAATCCTTTTTCCCTTAATATCACATGAAATTCAACAAATCCGTAATCTTTTACATAACTTACAACCCAGAATAGCGAAACGTTCTCTAGACTTTATAGGCAAAGGTTGGAAATGGATTGCTGGCAACCCAGACCACGATGACTTTGTTACAATAAAAGAAAAAATTACAGATGTTCTAAAAAACAACAATAAACAGGTTATTATTAATGAATTGTATAACGAACGAATAAACAATATTACGAGAATCCAGAATGAAATCCAAAACTTACTTAAAAATAATAATAAAATAAATTATGAAATTATATCAAATCTCAAATATAAAATCAAAATTGTAAAAGAAGAACTAGAGAATATTAACTATGCCATTCATTGGGCTAAACTAGGTACAATAAACTCTTTTATATTGTCAAAAAATGAAATAGAATTAGCCACCAAAGTATTTAATGAACAAAAATTACCCTACACAACAATAGAAGAAGCCCTAGACTTTGCAGATATAAAAGTTTTAAGCAATAGTACGTCAATCCTCTACATAATAAACATTCCCTTAACAACGAATGAAATTTACGAAAATTTGTTAATAAAGCCAATTAAAAAGAAAAACATTGTAACAGAAACATTGTACGAGGTAATTTTAAGAAATAATGAAAAATTATATGGAACAACAAACAAATGTAAAACTTTTAACAATCTATCCATTTGTAACTCAAAAAATATTGTCAATATTACAAACGATACTTGCATTCCTAATTTATTAAAAAGTCTACCAGCTACTTGCAACAAAATAAATAATCATCATATTCCGACCATAGATGAAATATCAACGGGCATAATGCTATTGAACCAATTCATCGGCACCCTTGAATTTGATAACACAACACACAACCTAAATGGAACATTCTTGGTAAAATTCCATAACATGACCATCACTTTGAACGGGATCCAATACATCTCCAAAGAAGCCTCAATGATTAAACCACTTCCGGCAATATTGCAAACCAGTCCCAAGGAAAACGAATACCGTGAATTACTCTCACTAGAAATGATGAAGGATCTCCATATTAACAATACCAATAAGATCCACCTTCTACAAACAGAAAACGATAATCAACGAGTAACAACATATTCCCTCATCTCCGTACTAGGACTACTTATTACAATAGCGATCATATGCAAAATCTTGCCAAGAAGAAACAACACAGAAATCATAATTGAACAACCGACAACAAAGACGAATGGACCAGTAACAATCATCGATAGACTTTCCGTTCCTGAGGTCAACTATCTCCAATATCCAAGCAGCCCAAAGTTCAACAACCTACCATACTTCTGACGACCGATGACGATCGTTTTTTAGAGGGGAAGAGTTAACATCAACACGAGCAACGGAAATGCTGACAAAGCGTCTGCCTCGATACAGCGAATTTCCACAGAAATTCATGTTGCAATTCAATTCAATACCTTAGGAATGCAAAGTACCGAGGTAAAATCGAATATAAAATTATTGATTGTAGTTAGTTAAGAAGTAAACTCAATAAAGGTCAGAGCAAACTGCTCTAGAAAAGATTTTTTTTATTAATTATTTCGGTGTAGTGATTAACTTATACGACTACGATGCTGATGGTGGAGATTAGTCGATGTGACTTTTGGGGTTAACATCAGGCTGCGGTTACTTCGAAGGAGCTGTGTGTGTGGAGCTCTTGATTACAATAGACATCAACAAGGAATCTACTCGAGCTGATGGTTTGCGGTAGCAGAGGGTTTTGTCTTTGGTTTGCAATGATCTCGATTGATTGTCGGTCCCGCTAGTGGGATGCATTGATTTTGACTATAGAACTTCGAAGTAAGGGAGGTTCTTAGTTAGGTGAGGTTAGGTTATACGTGGCTGTCCTAAAGCGGCACATTTAGATCATATAATTTTAGGTCTATTGTGATACCACAAGGAGGAGGAAAGAAGCGGCCAAAAAAAACTATGGACCAGCCATTACAATAGTGGAAACTCTATTGCTACCGGCGAATTTCTTTTCATATAGATATCTCTGTGAATCTTAGTTCGTTAGGAGGCCCTGATGGTGACATAAGCGGAAAACTCAAACTCCTGGTGGGAGTTTGTCTTCAGGTGAGAACGAATTGTGACCGTAGCAGTCTGCCCCCTGCCTATTGCCGCTGACGCAGTCCATCATTAAGGAGGAAAACTGGTGCGTGTCAGAAATGGGTGGTTGAATCAGTCCGCTTTCCCGCTTGACTAAAAGTCAATGGACGGATAGTCTTCTGGAAAGAGGTAGAGGGTAACCGTAGCAGTCTGCCCCTCGTTTAGTTTTTTTTGAGAACCCGTCCAGAAGACAAAGACTGGTGCTGAGCAGAAGAGCTTGATTGATGCAAACCACCGTACTGCTTGGTACCGAAAAAGAGGTCGCGGTTTATCTTCGGGGAAAGCAAAAAAGAAGGGTGACCGAAACAGTCTAACCCCCGCCACTGACGGTATATTCGAAGTGTCGAAATGGAGTTAGCTGATGCAGTCCGGCTTCTCCAGATGACAGGTAGTTTCGACGAATACGAAGGAGTGACCGATGCAGTCTAAACCCCCACTGGTATCATCTGACTATAGGATGCCTGGTATAGATCAAAGAAAAAGGGAGATTCTCTGCAATTTCTCACCGTGACACAATTTCTGTTCTTCTCATACTTATGGTTGGTATGGATATGGTGGATGGAGAGCGAGGGGAATCTGTAAAATATCGGGAACCTGGGACAAATGGTATACATGGCAGCAAAGTAGTTTCTCATGGGAACCGAAAAACTCGGAGCCTCGTCCTTCTTCTAATATGGATAGCATGACTCCTCTTGGTGTTACTAACTCCAAGGCACCTTCCTTTGTTTTCAAAACGAATCACCAAAATGTTTGGTGAATCTCCACAATCACTACCTTTCCTAATGCTATACCCATCGGGTAATTTTCTGATGCCACCCTACATTAGTTCAACAAATCCCCTTCTGAGACTATCCGTTCCATCTTGTCAGATCTACAACCTTTGTCAGTGCAATAGCTTTTCAAAGTACAACCACCCCCACTACCATATATATACAGCTCATTAGCCACCCTCGATCCTTTGTTTCATCTCATCATACCTTTCTCGATGGAAATTCTGTTCTGCATATCTCCACATTTTTCATTTTGTCACGAACAGCATTTTTCCCTTAACTTCATCTTCCTAACATCTAAAGGCATCAATCGAAGCTTGAAATTCCATTGAAGACTATGCACAGAGCTCAAATCACATTGCACTTGGGAATCCAAGTTTCGGGTAAGAATCCAAACAAACCAACCCACTTCCTTCGAAATAAATCATTCTAAATGAGTTTTTCTTGTTCGCCAGGACTCTCGGCAGCGCCACCACTGCTGCACCAAAAGCCAAAAGCAAGAGCAAGAGCGCCATGATGCGAAATTGAAGCCATTCCTTACCAGTCAAACGTGGTTAAGAGCTGAGCCCTTCTTGTGCCAAAGTGCATTCCATATTCCGTATACCACTCACTATCGACGCTGGAATCCGGAGCACCAGGTCTGGTGATTAATAGTCCAACTATGTGCGCTGAGCTCTCGAAGATGCCTCGACTTCCGTATGGCATTGTTCGATGAATATGCAGTTGAAGTGGAGGAAGGATTGCCGTTTTTTTTTGTCTCTTTTCTATCTCTTCTCTGTCTCTGTTAACTTTGTGTCCTTTGAGGAATCCACTTAATCTGAACTAACATCGCGTGCAGATGCCGTAGCATTTTTCGCCTTATTACCAGAGATCCATTCTCGGTCGATATAGTGAATTTGAAACAACTAATGATGTATTATTGTCACAAGGAGTTCGCATTGTTATCCTTGGCACACCCCCATACTCCCATAGATTGCGTGTGGCGCCTTTTGTTCCCCCGGGCTCTTAGTCATTTTCTAGTCATTGTTCTTCGTCGTCGGTCGTCTCCATTTGGCAAAAGCGAAGATGGGTGACAATGATGCTGATGAGGATGATAATAGTTTTGGATGATGAGGGCGGGTGCTAGCTGATAGAATGTCTTTGACAAAAAAAAAAAAAAGCAAATGATGAAAACGCCATGGGAATATTATGTATAAGGACGACGAAGAAAAGCGGGAAATTATAGGATAATTAAAGGATTTTTCAGTCTTTTACTCGTGATGCCTGTGCTATTGTTCTTCCGACAGGGATTTATATTTTGAACACCGTTGTGGCTTAGAATGAGACAAAGCTTGGCCGCTTTGTGCCATACCGCTGAGATTTTACTTATAATGGCGGGTGGTGATGGACCAGATGATGAAGACGGTCTCTTAGGTTATTTAGAAAGGCGGAGGCTTATCACAGGCACAGGAGTCGTTTCAGTAAACAATGCCAAGATATAAATAGTCACACAATGGACTGCTCTCCTTGGTGATGATTTATGGTTAGATAGATGTTGATGTATGGTATAATGGTTTCAGATATTGAGTACATTTGTTGGGTGGAGCAACTTTTATGTAAAATTCGAAGCATGGCGCGTTTCAATGAGAACACCCAACTTTCAAACAGAATAAGAGGAAACCAACTACAGGTCCATAGTTGCAGGCACCAAAAGTTGTACAGACTTAGGGTATCTGATGAAGACAAACCCGTGCTGATCGATATGGAGATAATTCTGTTTTCTTTCTTTCCGAAGTTTTTTCAATACTCCATAAAGACTAATTTGGTCTGACAATAACTTTGAACCCTGTAATACGGTCGATCACATCTTCGCGGAGTAAATTTGCAACGCAACATTCCCCTTCGTCACTCCTTCCTCAACTGCATGCAGAAGTCGTATAGACAGAAAACCAAGCGCGGTTATTTATCTCACTACTAAAGAGGTAACGTTTTTTTGTGGGGGTATAGGTAAACTCTGGAATCACTGACCCGATTTCAAAAATTAGTGGAAAGCTAGACGGCACAGAGTACTGTGCTAGGATAATTTATAAGAAAGCATTAACAATCTTATATCTCGAAAGCCGCCAAAAAGTGTGAGCCCACATTTTCAGACTATCTTAGGTAGGTATCATGACAAAAGCCTTTTATCGAGACTTCGAAAAGCATGTCAATTGAGCTGAAACCTACACAGTACATAATATTTCCTGTGAACGTGAAAACTGCACGAAAATAAAATTTTCCGATAGATGGCGCTGAACACCCAAATCTCAAAATTACACTATAGTTCGAAATTTATGGCAGCATTAGCCTTGAAATTTGGTAAATAAAAGTTAATTACCTGCTAAGAGCATCAGCATTTAATAAAATGTGGGCGGGATCGGCGAAAGGAGCTTGACACTTCCCATACAAAAAAAAAGAAAAAGAAAAGACCACTGCGACTATGAGAACTAAAATTGTAAAATTTTGAATTGCAAAAACATATTTCAACAATACAATTCCTGGGTAAGGACAAATTCCGGCGAATACAGCTTGTAGCTATATAACTCCACATTCCTTTTTGTTCGGAACAGCTTTATTCGTACTAAACTTTCTGCTATAAGGCCAAGCTAGGTGGGTACATACTTTAGATCTATAATTTTTGAACCTTTAAGCAGCTTCTCCCAAGTTGATATATAGCAACTCTTAAGGTAATTGTAATAGGTATTCAGATTTAGTTTTCAAAGATTTATTGAATAAAGCTATACCTACAATCAAACTTAGATGAAGGAACGATCATCGACCTCCTTTGTAAAATGCGACCGGCTCCCGGTAATATGGCCGATACTTCTGTATGGAATCCGGCTATGTGCACAGAGGTTCCAATATAAGAGCACTGGGAATAACTGAGCTGAGAATGTGAAACACTCCAGAATGTGAATGACTCCAAATCAGTACTATACTGCTTCGATTTCCTCCAAACACTTAGTTACAGGAACAAAACCAGTTTATGGTGGGTCCCCGGACATAAGGGAATTGAAGGTAACGAAAAAGCCTATGAACTAACCAGAAAAGGCTCGGAAACCCCTTTCATTGGACCTGAACCTTTCTGTTCGATTCCCAAATCAGCTATAAATCTGGCTATAAAAAGCTGGGAGCAAAACAAATGTATTTCATATTGGGAGTAGTGATGCGCGATATATATCGAATCACTCGATTCATCGATATTGTCGTAAAAAAATATCGATTATTTCACTCGATAATTTATTTTCGATATTATCGATGCATCGATGTTTTTATCCCGATTTTTTTGCACTCAAAGACCACTGTCTCAGTTATAACAACACGCCTCGTTACGATTCAAGAACCTTAAAACATTTTCTTATTCTTATCGGCTTAATGTAGGTACATAATATTTTTATAATATAGTATTTCAAATAAGCTATTTCTTTACATACTATGCATAGTAACTAGGCAAAATCTGTGCGTGTTCCACTTTCTACGTAGATTACTTTCTAATAGTTTTTAGCAAGTCAGAATTTCGTAGTGAATGAGAGTGACTTACGTTTGGGGCTGTTTTTAGTATCGCCAAATTGGATGTCAATACTGAAGCAAGATGAAGCATAAAATGCTCGATACAGTAGCCCAAAATTGGGCCCCATAGGCATAGCATGCGCTTCTTCAAAACTACCGAGGACGCACAGTGCCTTTATTTCAACTTACATTTCACTAAAGCCTATCAGCACAAAGTTAGGTTAGGTTGTGAGGAGAACGATCACAAGGCACCTTGGTGGGCCCATCGCTTCTTTTACTATACTACTTTTGATAATTTCCTTGGAGGTACTGGTAGATTGACGTCAACTTGTTTATTTCCCGTCATTTTAAAACGAAAAATCCAGGCAAAAAGGTGGATGCGAAAAAACGCACCATAATACACCTCAAAATACGTGCCAAAAACTGTGCAAAAAATGTACCAAAAATGCACAACAAATACGGCCAAAATACGCGTAAAAAATCGTGATGAAAAACAAAAGCTGTGCCAAAACCAACAAAAAATATCCCAAACAAATTTTGCGAAAAAAACTGTGCAAAAACGCGCAACAAATCCCGCCAAATACCGATCAAAAATCGCGATGAAAAAATAACAAAATATGCGCCAAAAATTCGCGTGAAAAACCGCGATGAAAAAATAATAAAAGAGGCGACAAAAAAGCGAGATGAAAAAATAACAAAATACGCGCCAAAAGAAAATGAAAATTTTCGCGAAAAAACGCGGCGAAAACTGTGAAAAAATTCGGGAAAAAATTCCCCAAAAACCCTCCAAAATGCGGGTCAAAATAGAGCCAAAAGTATGCGCCACAAACGTCTGACAAATCTTGCCAAAAATCGCGGTGAAAAAATAATAAAATATGCGCCAAAAAAGTGACAAAAAATCCCGCCAAAAATGTACGCGCCAAAACTATGCAAAAAAAAATGCGCCAAAAACGCCCGACATATCTCGGCAAAATACGCGCCAAAAATTGCGGAGAAAAAATAACAAAATATGCGCCAAAAATCGCGCTGAAAAAATAATCAAATCGCGCCAAAATACGCAATGAAAAAATAACAAAATATGCGCCAAAAAGGTGACAAAAAATCCCTCCAAAAATGTGAAAAAAATAACAAAATATGTGCCAAAAAAGTGACCAAAAATCCCGCCAAAAATGTGGAAAAAATTTCGTAAAAAAACGCGCCGAAATACAACTCCAAAGTACGCGCCAAAACTCCGCAAAAAAATGCGCCAAAAACGCCCGACAAATCTCGGCAAAATACGCGCCAAAAATCGCGGAGAAAAAATAAAAAAATATGCGCCAAAAAAGTGATAAAAAATCCCGCCAAAAATGTGGAAAAATTTCGCGAAAAAAAGAGCCAAAAAAACATCTCAAAATGCGCGCCAAAACTATGCAAAAAAATGCGCCAAAAACGCTTATCAAATCGCGCCAAAATACGCGATGAAAAAAAAAAACAAAATATGCGTCAAAAATCCCGCCAAAAATGCAGAAAAAATTCGCGAGAAAACGCGCCAAAATAGACGTCAAAATACGCGCCAAAAAATCCACAATACTGCGCGTCAAAAAATTGCGCCAAAGTATGTGTCAAAAAACGAGCGAAAAAGCGCACCAAATAGATGTGATCAGCTTCACATCTCACAATCGACTGCCTTCAAAATTTCAGAACAAGCCCTTTTATAGAGAGGCAAAGACGTTTGTTTAGGGTTTTTTTTACTCAAAACATCCCTGAACGGACTGGATCTATTAGACAGCCGTCAATCGCATTTCGATCGCTTTCTTTGCAATGGATGCATTCAGAGTGAGATGCGAAATCATTTTAATGTTTTTTGTCCCCCCCCTCCCCACACCCCTTCTCCACACTTGTTGTCAAATGACTGAAAAAACGCTATAATTAGGCTGTCATCGAGCCAAATATTTGGAATTTAAAATACACCATCAGGTAAGGCTTACCTACCACGATGGGAAGGAAAGAAAGAAATTATTTGCGAGTCCGTCTTTCAATGGAATACCACACCTTCTTGCAAGTGCGAAGAGCTAGTTTATGTGGGCAGACGTTATGAAGAAGGTATGGTGTCAGATTCAGTGCGTCCTAACAAATTTAACTCAAATCGTTTTCTGTTTTTGTAAATATATTTCTTGCCAATTTTTGACAGTCGCTTAGCAAATTTCCCATCTTGAAATATAGACTTTGGCCTCATTCAAGAATCTAGTCATCGTAAGTCGACTTGAATTATCTGGATTCAAATTTACCTTAACGCGAAAATTAACTTGAATTGTCGGTATGTCACTTATAGACAATTGGTTTTTTTTTTCTCCTGGGTATTCTTGTAAATTTTTTTTTTGTTCAAAAATCAATCAAAAAAAGTTAAATTATTGTCTTGAACTATTTCCGTTGTGAAATAGAAATTGATTGAGTATTCTAAACAATAAAAATATTTTTTTTTTTAATAAAAATTAATAGAAAACTCAGGAAAATTATAAGTTGCATATAAAATCGATACTATCAATTTTTTTTGGGTCGATTTTTTTTTGCATCGATATTTTCATCTTGATAATGAAATATCGATGTATCGATGCAGTTTTGGAATATCGCGCAAGACTAATTGGGAGAACATCCCAGGCCAAAAGAGCTATTCAGCCCTTCAAAGCAGATGCCATCAATAAGATACTAACAGACTAATATATATATTTTTGCGTTTATACCTATTATAGAGAGTGTATAAAGTTTATAAATAAGGCTGTAAATCTTCGCAGGCATAATATCAAAAGCTTAGTAGGCTACCTAACGGGTCACCACGGTCTGCGATATCAGAGTATATCCATTAATGAGTAGGGACACTCTCTCCACATATGCATTTCCTACTACCACAAAGCAAAATGCAGAAAAAATCTTACAATAAGTGGAAGCAGGTCGAAAGAATACTTTTTACCTGCATACAACGACTGCTTGAGAAAAAAAGGGTACACAACACATTTTGCCTGTACCACTACATGGGGCTTGCTGCGTACGACAAACGATTGTGGGTTTTTTCATAAAGCATTTTTAAAGGCGACCTGAAGTGATGTCAGTATATTAGTATTTTCTCTCAACCATTCAGGTTGATCAGGTAACCAGCTTTGCTTTCGTAGAATTGCTAATAAAAAAACAAATTTTGTAGTTTTTCCCATTGGTTATTGATTAAATGGTCTTTGTTATGGACATGAAAAAGAAATGTTTCATTCTCTATCACGAAATTAAACCCTTTTGCCTTGCTACGACTTCGTTAATTGCCATATTTTACGATTTTAAGTTTTATTGCCAGCACTTTTTAGGTAATATAATTCACAGCAGATGGTCATACTAATTACTTAGGTTGGTTGTAGAGGGGATTGTTTACATTTTTTTCGCACGTATTTTTAAAGGCGACCTGGAGTTGGATTGTTATCAGTCGTTCATTACCATCAATTGACGAAGTAAAGGGTGTTCAGTGCGTGTGGCAAACAATTAAAAATAGTTAAAATTAAAAGTTGAAGTGCAAGTTTGCATAGTTTAAGAACTTTAAATAAAATAATGGGAAAACATTATGTTAAATGTTTGGCGTGTGGGCGAGAGCAGAAAGAAAATTTTGGAGTTAAATATTTCAAAATACCGGATAATAGTGAGAGGTAAGCAATATAAGTTATAGATCGGGGAAGAATGAATATAAATCTGTGTTGTATTTCTTAATTTTTTTTAGAAAAGCGGAACAAATTACTTTTTTGCATGAAATGAATTTATTTTTTGAAAATATGACTTTTCATGAAAATTCTAGAAATGTAACTAAAAAAATGCGTTTTATAAAAGGATGAATATAAATGCCTTAATTGGCATTTTTACAGAAATAAAAGAAGACGGTATTAAGTTTCTTTTAACAAGAAATCTTAATCAAGATTGCTTGGAAAACGCTTTTGCTGTTTTACGTAACCGAGGGGGAAATAACAAGTTGCTGACTCCATTTCAATTCATCTGTTCATTTAAAAGATCTTTTTCGGCAAAGTATATGGAAGATATTACACGTGAAAACTGTGAGCCAACAGCTAACCTGGAACTTCCAGACATTGAAGTGCAGATGGAACCACAAAAACAAAATAAGGACAATTTGGTTTACGCTTTCAAAACTGAACCTGACTATAAAACTGTGGACTTTGGTATTGATAATGCATTCTACTATTTCGCAGGTTATATTTTAAAAAAATACCGCCTAAACCACAAGTGTGAGTTAAAATTGAGTCCGCAACTTAACGTTTCCTCCCTTTTTACAGATTTTAAAGAATATGAAGATGCGAAATTGACACGGCCCAATCAAGAATTTTTAGACTCGTTAGAGAATCTTGAACAAAAATTTATTTCTTGTTTTCCAAATATGTACCTACTACCTAAATAATTTTGAGGGGAATATTTTTAACTTTTGAAAAATGAATTTCATTACAACTGTTGCAAAAATCAAAATAAGGAATTTCTTATCAAATTTTACGTCCGAGTACGGGTTTACTTTATTCTAAAACAGTTCAATAAAAATAACAAAAAATGTACCAACAAACAAAAATATGTAAGTGTAGCACACATGTGAATATATATTAGATATAAAATGTTCAATAAGAAATATTACAAATTGATTTTGCTTTTTTTTACGTCACACCCTGTACCACATTTTGAAATAGTTCGACTACTCTTCCATCCCTCTTTTACTAGAGCACTTTTAGTGCCGTCTATTTCTCGTGTATGTGTACTGCAAATTGTAAACTGATAAGAAACACGTGGAGAGTGTCCCTACTCATTAATGGATATACTCTGTGCGATATCACCTAAATAAAATGCATTTAGTCGACTCACCGGAGTGCAGATGCAGACTATGTCTAGAAGAAGACGAAACAGCCGAACACATAATATGTGAATGCCCGGCCCTTTACGGTATAAGAAGGAATTATTTTTCAGGGAAATAATAAGTACCGTAGAACTAAGGAAATCCTCTGCTGAATGTATTATCAGCTACATTAGGAAAGTAAAAGCGCTACTAACCTAAACATATATCTGACGCCAAGCACAATAGATCTTTTAGGTCGACGTGCATTCTAATGCTCCCGCAAGTCAGAAGTTAAAAAGAAAAAAAATGTGAAAGATAATATTTCTGCAGAGTAATATGCTCTGGCGACTAAATGGCGACTTTTAATAGGCTTTTATTTTTTAAACCTCTCCAGCCAGCTGTTGATTTAGACAACTGCCACCAAGCTGAAGCCAGCCGAACTTGGTACACATGATTTCCTTTGTGCATGGACACACGATCATGGGCATGACTTTCATTTTCATGAACGATTTGGCTATACACAAAAACAAGGCGTCATTGCAATGAAATGAAATTTGGCAGGTACGGGAATAGTGAGCTGTGCACTTGTGCCTTCCTATTAGCGTCGTGTCCAGTGAGACAGGTAGATTTTGAGTCAGTAGAATGATTAGGTAGATGGTAAATTTCATTTGATATTTGAATTGATAGAGTGAGGATGTCAAAAACAGGCGTCCGCTTCGACTTTACCATAGAATTTGTTTTACGGAAACGTCAGCGTCAAATGAGAAAAAAAGAAAACAAAAACGAAATGACAGTTAAAAAACTTATAGGAAAACAATTGAAATGTTTGTTTGGTTGACCGTGGAGAAGGTATAACCGGGAAGGAGATTTGTTGCGCTTGCGCGAAAGGATAATAGTTTGGCATTTGGGAATGAATAAGCTCTAAGCAGTTTTTAAGGCACCCAGGTTGAAAACCGATCAAGGTCTTGTTGAAGGAGAGAGGAGTCTTGAGGTGAAGAAACGAGTTTGAAGAATTTGGTATTTTGCTATCGTCGGCGTGTAGAGAGAGGGAGGAGTGTTTAATGACATTTTCAAGATCGTTTATAGTAAGGATGAAGAGAAGGGGACCCAAATGACTGCCTTGCGGAACACCAGAGGTTGCCAAGAAAGGGGCCGATAGGACGGACTTGAAGCGAACGCTATAAAACCGGTTTCCAAGGTAAGGAAATATCCATTTTAACAATATACCAAGGTTCAAACCCAAGAGCTGACAATTTAAAGTGAATTAATTGATGAGATATCTTGTCAAAGGCCTTACTAAAGTCAGTTGCAATAACGTCAACTTCGTTGCCTCGTTCTCTAATGCTGACAGGGCAATTGACACGACTTCGACAAGATTGGCAAGTGGTTGATTTACCTTTCAGAAAGCCATGTTGGTTAGGGGAAATAAAAGACTTGCATCGAAAGCTTAAAGCTTCGTATCGCTTTCGAAGATTTTGGGTATATGTGAGAGTTTGGCAATAGGACGATAATTAGTGACTTCACTTTTTAATCCTTTTTTGTGAATCGAGGTTATGAAAGCGATCTTCCAAATCTGGAGAAATACTCCTTGGGATAAAGATAGACGAAAGAGGTAAGAAAGAGGGACCGACAGATTGGAAGAACACTTCTTAAGAAAAATTGCGGGAGACCATCTGGGCCGGGTGAGAATTCATCATTTAGCGTTTGTAACTTATATTCGATGAGAGTATGATCAATAGTTTGAAAGAGAAAGGGACCAATAGAGAAGTTAGGCAGGTAGCTAAAGTAAGACGGGTCCGGTACAAAAAAGTTGTCAGCAAAAGATTGCTTGAAAAATGCGGCAAATGAGTTGGCAATGGTATGTGGGTCCGTGAATGATAAGTTTTCATAAGAGAGAGAAGGAGGGTAGCTGTATGATTTTTTTTTTGTAGTTGACGAATCGGAAAAAGAACTTTAGACTTGGGGTATTAAGTTGGCTTGTGCATTATTTAGAAAGCATTGGTAGAGCCCATTATAAAGCTGAGTGAATTGCAGATAGATACCGAGATAGTTGGAATAGTCCGAAGAAGAAAAACTGTCCATAGCTTGTTTCTCTTGTTTCGAAAGGAACGAAGTCTACGATTATACCTTGTTAGTTGAAACCTCGGTCCACCCCGAACTTTATAACTGGTTTAAGTAAGTAAATAAGGAGATGAATAAGCGCCTAACATTCTTCTTCTTCCAAGACAGACCCACATCAAAGTTCCCCTCAAATTTCACCTGACAGAAACCAATGAACAGAACAACTTAATTTCCTCCACAATTGAAGACTATTAATGTTTACGAATGGCTTACAAAATACCGAAGGTTTGGCGTTCATCAAGCTTAAATCGCGGCTTTAGATTCTCGAGTAACTCCTCCTACCTCTGAAGTCCCTGAATTTGGCATATTCTTCTGCGTTTTAAAGTAGTGTCTTTCAAGGCGAGCTCGCATCTATTTTTTGATCTTCGCGTCAATCTTCAATCTTCTGGCTCAAAGACCCTTGAGGGACTAGCCCAATTCCTACTCTCCGAAGCTCTTGATGACTAAAAAATTCTCAAGAAAGCAGCAAAGCTCCTATTTCTAAAGACCTTAAACTTGGCATTATGCTTCTTTCCTTCAAGGCCATATTACAGCTTTCGTCAATTTTCACGAGTGTAATCAAGCTTCAATTAAAATCTACCTTTGAAGTTCTATACTTTGCCTTATGCTGTGTCTTTTGAAGTATAGCACTGTCTTTCAAGCTGAAATTACAGCCAAAAGCCTTGAGCCCTATTGTCATAAATGGGAGATATTCAATGTTTTGAGACTTAAAACTTATCAGTTGGAAATCGCTAGTTGCACTCCTTAGTCCTTAGTCACGTTAAATATAACACATTGGAATAAAAGGCAATCACTCAAAATAACCAAATGTGCTATTGCTACTAAAATTTTAATTTCATTCATAATTCACACTCACTTAAAATTGCAATCCCAAACTGTTAGTTCCCCACAAAACGAACTCCCCTATGATGCCTTAAAAGAAAAATAACTGCCGAAACCTTTACATTTTTCAAAACTTAATTACAGCTTCGCAGCAACGCAACAACTCGAATGCCATCCACAAATTTTGTTTTATAGAAGCAGAAGCGTGTTTGTATTACGTTTTTGGCATCATACTCATATTCCCATGGGCCACCAGGCACCAACTACCAGAATGTACTCTGTTTCCATCAAAAACTTATTGTTAGCTGGGGGCTATATTTGCAATGAAAAGTTTCTATATGCGTCACATCGGTCCCATGCGCTGCGGAATGGAACGCACTTCATTCCGATTTCATTACTATTTCCGTGTACAACAGCTGAAATGAACTCCAGACCCATGGTAAGCAAGCGGAAATGAAAAAAAAAGGACACGAACTGAAATCTCCACCAAGGAAAGTTTTCCACTTCGTTTTTAATGCGAGCTCCTCTGCGTCTTTGAGCGTTATTCAGTCGGCAATATTGTTCGTGTCGCATTAAAAAATATTTCCCATTGAAGATGTTTTTATTTTAATTTTTTTTTTCTTTTACTCCAGAGCTCTAGTCCTTAATTTTGATCCACTTGTTAGCAGCATCGCGACGTTATAAACATCAGCGCTGTACCGTGTCGTCAGGCATGAAATGCGATTTTTCCCCTGCCTCGGATAGTTCTTGTGTTCAATCCTTGAACAGTGTCCCTGGGACATAGGGAAGACATGAATTTTGTACCCATCTGTGAAAATTGCTGGAAAACTTATGAGTTTGTTGTTAGGGAAAAGTTTGTTTGAAATGTTTTTTTTTTTTTTTTGTTCGTCCTTCAAGTCCTGCTCCTGCAGACATGCAACTCACTATAACGTGTGGGTGGCAGAGAACGAGGATAGGTTATGATAAATCCGACCAACTGCGGTTTTGCACACTTGCATGCGTTAAAGTGCGAACAAAAAGAGCGACTTGTGGCAGCGCTCTCAGGGATAAATGAATGTTAATGCGATTTCTTAGAAGGCATCCTACCAACAACCGAAAGTTTGGTTTCGATGTTGAGGTGGGTGCGGTGGTGAAGGAGAGTTCATTAAATTAGCCTCAGTTGACTGAATACCATAGAGAGTGTGTACTATGCTCTAGCTCCTGACATCTGTTTGGGTGGTGGCAGGGATGGAACCCTAAAAAGGGCACAACCTGACAGTTGTGTGATAAGTTGCAGAAGGTTTTGATGTGTGATGATGTGTTTAGAATTAAATTAGGAAAGTTTCCAACAGAGGAGGCATTGCTCTCAGATTTCAAAGGAAAGATTTGGGAAATAGATTCGAGCTCTGTGCGTTTGTCGTTTTGACTTAATGGGCTTATTAGGTGGTTTATCGAAAATAGTGGTGGGTAGATAATTAAAAAGTTTGTTTTCATTGAAATGATGTGAGACATACGACGAAGGGTTATGGCTCTTCCACCGTGCTGAACCACGCACCCTTACTAAATAGCTAGACATTTCCATTAACATCTTAATTTTTCTGCTTGCAATTTGACCAGTCACTATCCGTTCCAATTAATTTATACCAAACTGACGTGTAGGAGTCCTGCCTTTGCCGAACTGAAACCAATCAATTTTGGCAAAAAATAAATCTCCACCCACTTAAAAATTAAGTCGATCTTGACCTCTTCTCTTATGCTATATCGACTGTCGCCATCAATTTGAAGACACGACGTTGTACTAAATTCTCGACTGGCATTGTTTAATGAATAATTTCTCCATTTGTTCTATACAGTTCCATCTCACCGCAGTTGGTTTTGTGAAATCATGGAATTTGAAAATGCCTACATTGAGAGCTATATACCTTCTAAGGACTCAGAGGATGAATAATTGTTATCCTCTGAATAGCAAATTGAAAATGTCAATAAGAAACGAGACGACGACCCGAGCTGATTGGCAAAGTCGTCCCAAATTCACTCAGACAAAATTACTTCTGCGGTTGAGACGAAAATAGATTACGAAGGAACGAGAAGGACTGCAAGAAAAATAAAATAAAATGTTTCCCATTTTGGCAAAGAGAGTGAATCGAAATTCGAATTTCAATCGAAGCAAATCGAATTAAAACTGAGTAATTGTATTTCGGAGGTGGTGGAAGTCGAAGCATGAGCGGATTCGGTGGAAATTTTCGCCCTGTCGTGATGTGGAAATGAGTGCGTCAATCATACGTAAGTGTGCGCTATACAGCGCACATAATAAAAATATGATTTTCCATGCAAAAATAAGACGGGTGTCAATAAATCTCACATGGGTGTGAGCTATGAAAGCTGCATCAACATTGCGTTCTTCATCGGGAAAAAGATGCACTCCAATCAATCTTCATGGATGTGCGGAATGTTTGCGACGAGAGTAAATCAGTTACTCGGATTTTAATAGAAGTTAATCTGAGTAATTGTATCTTGAAGCAAGAAGGATAAGCGGAGTCGGTTTAAAATTGAATAGGAAATGTGCAAAGAAATATTCAAATGCACTGCAAACGCACATGTGTGTGCGCTGTAAAGAATGCATCAAAACGCGTTTCTTCATCGCAAAAGATAATAAACTTGTACAGCGGTTAATCGCACATGGGTGTGCGTATCAAAAAACAAGCCTCTCAACTCAATCAAGTTACGCACACCAAGTTCGTTTTTGTTGCTCCTTCAGTTGTGCGCGTTCTATATAATGTTAGCTCTCAGAGGTGGCCTGAGCGCGGCTGGTGTTTTGTTATAAAACCGCCGTCATATTATTTATCGTGCACTTATGTGCGTTAAAAAGGCAGTCAACGAAGACGTCACCTCGTGAATATGAAATCGAAATAATTTACGTGCGAAAGCAAATGATGGTATAACGCACATGTGCGTTAGCCAACCCTGTTCACACCAACTGACGCAAGCAATCACCACAACTTGTGGCAATGCTTAGCTATTAAAAGCTGCTGATTTTGTTAGTGGAACTAAATCAGAACGCTCAGGCCCGACCCTGATTCCAGCAATCGAGGGAAAGGCCGTGGTTTCAAAAACGCCAGCTAGATATCTTTAGGCTAGCAAGATGCGAGCTCGAAAGCCATTGAAGAGGAAAGATGCTTTAAACAACTCTGTGAAGGAGGACTTACCTTCGAGAGATGGTGGAAAAGGGCAGTAGGTCCCTAAAAATATGCAGCCCGAGTACTGAACGATGTAACTCTCGATTCTGATTGCAAAAGTGCAAGCAGTTTGTCTGTCAAATCGAGAGTGGCATTCGTAAAGGTTCGTCGCCGTGTCACGTGTTTAATGAAACTTGTATTCTTCGCCACCTTCTTTTAAATTGGTGACCCCGGCACTCCACACCCTAAGAGATATAAGTACGGATCGCATAACGTCAATCACGCCGAAGGAACTTCACGAAACATGCAGGAAGATGGGTGACCACAAAGTGTCCGGCCCCGATGGCATCTCCAATATAACACTCAAAGCGGCTTTTCAAAATCTACCGCACTTTTTTACTTCAAAGATTCTAAGGTGCCTAGAAGAGGGCATCTTTCCTAATTCATGCGGGAACTCCAACATCTAACAAAGGTGCTTTGTCGACGAATGTTAATTCAGAAAATTGCGATAAGACACAACATCTGAGCTGAAGGGCTGAAGCGATACTGGGAGAAGATGGAGAGCAGGGACAAAGAAATATTGCGCAGTGGTGACGCGTGACCGTGAGTTAAAAAGCCTTTAACTCGACAAACTTGCATGCATTAGGAGATCCCTGTCCACATTTGGACACTATAGCTCGCCTTTCTGCCTCGAATGCCCGCACAAAGATGTAAGTAGGTACGGAGCACGCATTGTTCCACTTTAGGCGCTTTGCGGGGTCAAGAGCTAGCTCAGCTTTTAAAAAGAAATAAAATCAGCTTTTAAAAAGAAATAATGTTGAGGTCGGAAAATGACTGGTTCCTTTATAGCGAGCATACAGAAGGACCTAAGAAAGCTTGAAAGCTTGAAAACCGAAGACGATTCGCTTACTAACCGAACGAAGTAGTGTAACTATGCTTTTTAGAAGGGTCACAAATCTTGCTGGTAAAGCAATCCCGGCTAAGGGCTGGTTCACGCGACGGCATAGTACAAATTTAAAAATCAAAATGAATAATTTCAAACTTTAAATTTAAACAAAATTTAGATCTAAGGCAGAAAGGAAACTGTCTGGATTGGGAGTCCATAATGTTGGCGAAAGGACTCCTTGGCCACCCTCCCCATCCATGTAGATACTATGGCCGATAGTCTATCGTATCTACCCTAAATTAGACGTGCGCATCTCTTCCGCGACCTACGCCATCTATGGGTTCTTAAAAATCAAATTAAACCTTCATGTTTTCAATTACTAACATTCACATTTTAATTAAAAGAAACATGATTATAAAAAAAATAATAAACTATTTACATCAAATAATAGGACTATATTATTGATTAATGACTATATATAAAAAAAAATTAAATTTAAGTAAACAAAAAAAATGTATTTACCTTAAAATTCCAACGACGTCCGTGCGCACGAAAATCTTGGTTTCTTGTTAGGTTTGTAGTCTTATGATGTGCACTAATTCTAAATATATCACTAATCAATATTATATAATATGTAAACAAAAAAAACAATAATGAAAATAAATAAGTAATTACTAATAAAATTATCAATTTAAAAAAAAAATATTCTAAATGAAATTTAACGTTAACAACAACAACAAGATGAAACAAAAATCTTAAAATAATTTCTTTTAGGTTGAAAAAAAATTAATATAATAATAGGTAGTAGGTTTTTTCGGTCAAATCCGATTAATTTGTACAGACACTGTCTTGTTAATTTTTATTCTTTTTTCTAATTTGATTGCTTTCTTCAGACTATCAATTATAGATTTTTTTTTTTCTGACTTTGCAGCAATCTGCAGATCAAAACGTCGAAGTTCAATATGCAAAGACTTCCAATTATGAAGTGTTGTCCTCCCAATATGTTATCCTGGATATGAACAATGGGTATGGACAATTAGGATAGAGGATCCGTTTTCCTTTTCTTTTTTTTTATATTTATTTTAAATCAATTTTAATCTTATCAATCTTGTTTCATTGACTTACTAAAGTATTATCACAAATAATTATTTTTTTTTTAAAACAAAGCAAAAACTAACTGAAATAAATTTAACAACAGTACAATTTCCAAAGTGCTTATAAATCTAAATCTAACAACAAAACGGACGGACGGAAAGACCAGAAAGAAGTCAATCGTTACAGTAGTACCACCTTTGTAGGCATCCATTCGAATACAAAAGCGTTCTACCTGTCAACCTACACTTCGTCCTATTTCCTGCAATCCCTTACTGATTCCTTGTATAAATCAGTTGAAAAGAAAAACGAAACGATTCACAATGAGTTGACCAACAAAAAAACAGAACTTCCACGTCGTTAAGGATTACTCTGCAATAATGATTACTTTTCCCGTTGTTCACCCAACTTCAAGGGCTCTTTTATCGATGGACAGGTACATTTTCTGGCCACTAATTATTTGACAAGTTAAATAGATGAGAATACAGAACGAACCAAAAAAAAAATCGAGTTCGTACCAAGTTAATCGTTGCTCGTTTCATTGACATCTTTATAGGTACATGCAGAACGCCCAACAGCAAAAAGGACTTTTTCTCACATTTAAATAACATCTACCGTGCTGTGCACTTCAGTTATCGACAAGGATGCTCACGCGAATGTTGTCTTAAATTATTCACATCCGTGAACGCGAAGCCTTCCATTGTGTGACAGCGTCATGTTTTTGATGATGATGCATCAGCAGCATCAGTCCCAGATTGATAAAGATAAAGTCGACGCGACATGACGCAACGAAAACATCCTTTTCACCGAGAAGTACCTCTCCGTTTGGGATGTTTTTCCTTTTTACATAAATAGAATTCAATTCAATGGCAAACGATGGAGATTGCGTCTTCATAAAAAATGCACGAATTGATTTCGCTTAGCAAGACGGCAAAGACGACAACGACAACCGAGAACGATGACTACGATACGATCGCAAAACTAGGAAGACGATGAAGAGAACTCATTCGTTCCTTCAGGATTTCAAATGATAAGAATGTTGATGTGTTCCTTAGAAATTGCGCCTGTAGTACTCAGGCAAACTCCACTAGGACTATGCGAGAGTGGGTTTTCCTTCCATTTTTGCTAGTTTAACCCTTTTTCCTGCGAGCTAGCTGTATTTGGAGCATGAAATCAAATATATGTGAACGAAGGATATATCTATGTACAATAGTGGTGCTGTGTTGTTGCATTTTCTATTAAAAATGTACTCAGCAGCACTAGCTCATGCTTTCCGCTTGAGGTTCTGTTTTTCAGGTCTTTTCTCTGGGTTTTGCGGAAGTGGGAGCAACCAGTTCGGGAGGACAATTGAATTGAAATTTCGGTTTTAATACAGGAAGTTAGTAGCTGTCAGAGTTTGGAGGAAGGAGTTCCTGTTTTTCTCTGAATATTTCATACGGTGCTGTGGGAGTGGGACTCTTCTTGGTATAGAGCAGAAAGGAGGGAGTGAATTGGATTAAATTTTACTGAGGGATTCTCTTAGATTGCGGTCTTGTGTAAAAAAAAATGAGAAATCGACATGTAAGGAGACGGACGAGATAGGAGAATGAGTCCGTATTAATATTTAATCAGATGCAATCTCGAGGAGCAGTTTGGGTCCTTTTTGGGATAAGTTTTGTACAAGCAGTCAAAAAGGTGGAATTGGCGTTTGTTTTGTTAACAAAATAAAGGAGTTTGGACTTCTTTTCTAAGTTTGTGATGGATTACTGAGATGGCTAGCGGGCAATCATCACAAATTGAACAACATATTCCGTTTGTGGAAGTTGAAATGGTTATTTGACAGTTTTTTAATGCTTTTCATTTCATAGATTGACAATAGGCTCCAGCAGTTCTATCAATACTACCTGGATAGGAAAAATTGATGCGTCTGACACAGGTCCCTATACATCAGCAAAAAGTTGCCAATAATTTCCCAACAGACACTGTCTGGGGAGCTTCCCAATTTCAGCCAGAAATGTTGTGTCCCCGATGTCCGCTTCCATTTTCACAGGCAACAAAATGTTTGCTCGTCATTTTTGTGACAAATAATGACGGCTGTGGGAAAACGCAGCAAAGTATTTTTCGAATTGAGGAGCAGCTTTTGACATTCCAATAGTATTGACTGAAAAGTAATAGCACACCATTTTCCGGAATTGAAAAATGTTTGGCGTAACAGTTTCATATAAAGGAATGAAAGATTGGACCTACGAAATTTATGCCGAATCGGAGCGTCTGAGTTTAAAAGCTTTCTCAGGACAATAGTCTCGTGGTTTGTCAGATATTTGCGAGAGGTGGCGCAGCAAAAAAAAAAAAATCGTAACATGTACCTAATTTGTTTGCTCAGTAGTCCAGTACACTAATTGTTGAACGCAACGCTATGACTACTGGTATAGAAATCTGAAAGCAAGCCACTGATAGATACTTAAAACCGTCTTGCTGACGACAGGCTTTAGAAGCACTTCAACTTCAACCTCTGTCAAGGAGATGTGATGGTGTCAACGAAACTACTAACCATATACCAATATTTCCAACGAATGCCAATTTGGCTACGTTACGTTAAAATTATATCGCAGCAGTGATTACCGCAAGGACATTGAATATGCAAAAAGGGTAAATGTAATAAAACGTATTCAGTTGTGGATTAAAGTTCACGGAAAAGACTTTAAGGGCTCCGTCAAACAGAGCGCGTTTTAACGCCGCGTTCCACCACTGCATTGTAATAATACTGCAATACACTACACATCCCCTGTCACACAGAGCGCGTTGTCAACGCCGCGTTGAGCTCACCGCGGCGGTCAAACGCAGCGGTGAAATGATCTCTTGTGAAAAATTACAGATTATTTCTCTGACGCGGAGCGGTGACGTCGTCTAACGCGGCGTTGAGAACGTCGCGTCAAAATAATCTTACCGCCGCGTAAAATAATCTCTTTTTTTGCGCGTTTTTGGAGCTTATTATTAAGCGATTTTGGAGCGTTTTTAACGGCGATTTTATGAGCGTTTTTTGCGGCCTTTTTTTGAGACATTTTGTTGGGACGGTTTTAGGCGCGCATTTTGGAGTATTATTTTTTGTCGTTTGCAGGGCATTTTGTCGCACGTATTATAATAGGTGTTTTTTTGGCGCGATTTTGTAGCATTTTTTGAAGTGTTTTGTCCGTTATTAAGACGTTTTGTAAATCAGCCGAGTAGTTCCACAGAGTACAGTTCACACAGAGCAATGTTTTCGTAAATTTGACACAGACGCGTCTTTGTTATCATTCGACGACTAAGAAATTAATTTTTATAATTATGCGTTCAATAATATGCGCGAAAACATACTTTAAATTAAAAGTGCTATATTTTTAAAACTATATAAAACTATATTTTAAAACTATATTGCTATATTTTTAAAACATAAGTAGCCATATTTTTCACATCTGTCTAATAGTTCGTAAGATTTTTGCGGAAATACAATTTTGCCATTTAGTTTTATAGATATAACAGACCTAAAGGTTGTTACGGCTAAAGAAAAGATAGATAAAGAGATAAGAAGCTAAGAAAAGTGACCAGAGGTACTTAAAACGTAAACTCCACGAATGACACCCTAGTGGAGATCCGGCGAAGAATTACCCTAGGAAACCGTTGATACTTCGGTTTGGCAAAACAATTGGGTTCAAAACTCCTAACTCGAAGGACGAAATGTGTGCTCTACAAAACCCTTATCCTGCCAGTTCTGCTTTATGGCGCCGAGTGCTAGACGATAAGCAAGAAGCGAGAGCTGATACTGGGCTCCTTCGAAATAAAAATACTTCGGCGGAGTTTTGGTCCTGTGTGCTAGGAGGGCGAATGGAGGAGAAGATACAACCGCGAACTCTATGAGCTGTACCAAGATGTGGATGTAGTACAAAAATGCCAAAACACGTCGACTACATTGGCTCGGCCACATCGAGCGAATGGACAATAATGCTCCAGCTAAGAGGATCTTCGAATCCCAGCCCAGACCGGACACCCGTTTCAAAGACCAAGCCATCGCGGATGCCAGAGCGCTTGGTCTGGACAATTGGAAGCAGCGTGCCCGGGATCGTAGAGAATGGAAGGCTGCAGTGTCTCAGGCATAGACTCTTCACTGGTCGGGAGCCCGATAGGTAAGTAAGTAAGTATAGTGTGACTTGGCTAATAGCATTGTAGGGGAGACTCTTTTGTTTGTAATGGGATAATAGCATTTTTTGCGATAGAAGTTTAAGCAAAATTTATTAAATTAATATTTGGCAAGTAGCCTTGATGATTTCTTTCTGGATGGGAGTTCATATCCAGCCACGTCATCTGTGGATACAAGGACAAACTTGTGCCCAACTCGTAAAGGACGATGTGATAAAATGGTATACATTTGTTTAAAGAGCGCAGTGAGCCGGCAACGACGTAAATGATTTAGGATGTAATGACCAATAGATGAGTTGGCATAAAGTTTAGTTGTCTCATACTTGAGCTGTATGAGTATAAGAATACCGTGGATGAGTTGTACGAATTTTGATTTATACCTGACCCCTTTTGGTTTTGCAGACAGAATTTTAAATAGTTTATTTAGATAAATGTGTATATTTTAAAAAATTCAGTAAATTATCACGAAGGGATTCTTTGGTGATTTCAGTCTAAAAAGAAAAATAATTTTTATTAGCTGGCTGCACTATTAATTCGGTATGATTGGAACGTATCCATAAAAGTAGAAGTTGAGTAAGACATGCCTGTTAAATCTCATTTCTTTGGTAAGCCTTTTGGAGCCCTGCGTAAAAATCATAATAAGACTGTTTATATTCATCATAATCATAAGCTACGCCTACACGATATTAAATAGATCACAATTGTTATTATTCCATTAATTTTTGTTTCCAGTACATACAATTTTAATTCACACCTGACGCCATTTGTCATTATCTCCATCACAATTTGCACTCAGGCAAATTTACAGCCTCAAAAATATACATGAGTATCAACAACTGAAAATAACATTACCAGCACCCAAATTAACGTGGGTACATCATTCAACATGCACCACGTGTATACGTTGTAATCATTCAACACATTCGCGTCACTGTGTATCTATCCCTGTTGAATAAAGCTATTTACCTGTCAGACGTCACGAAAAAGTGTTAATACACACCATCTCACATAATAATAAGCCGATGAATATTAATACACGTCAGTTCCATTTATCCCGACAGCAAGCCTCGTTAAGCCTTTCGTTTTTATAGCGAAAGGTGTAGGGTATAATGTGTTTTTTTTTGTTGCGGACTATTTTCTATTAAAAATGTAGAAAATCAAGGCGTACTATGCCAGGAAAGGTTTGCAAAATTAAGGACCTCCCTAGTTTCAAATGCCTTAGAAAATGAGGACGGACTACTTGTCAGTGCGAGACGACCAGAAGTCGAAATTGCCTAATGTTTAGCAGCCGATGATATTTTTATTTATAAATTGTATATAGAATCTTAGAACAGGCTAAAGTTTTAAGCTTTTATCTAGAATAAAAACCTGAACAGCGCAGGCGAGTTCCAATCGGTTTCAATATCTACTTTGTTCTGCTGGATAACGAATGCTAAATGAACCGCCAGCTTCGCCAGGCCTTTTGTTGCTTTTTTAATTTTTTTTTATTTTTTATTTTATTTTAGGTATATTTTTTTACGGGCGACAATGTTTTAATTTTTTTTATTGGAGGTGCCACGCACTCCACGGCCAATACGCAAGATTACCTGTAAATTTGAGTTTAACCAATTTGGTGGTTTTCGAAATATACGATTTTGAAAGTTTTTTTTTTTTTGTATAGGAGGTGCCACGCCCCTTTGTCCAATTTTGAATTTGTTTAGCCTATCGCAAATCATGTGGATATGTGATTTTGTATAAAGGCTACAAAGCGTTCTGATATTAGTTAACTAGCATTGGATAACTACAACGATTGGTTGATGCTCCATGACGTTTTCATGAAATCCCTCAAAAGTCAAGGTTGAGACCTGCAAGTAATGCGATCGGTCTTCTTTTAGTTGATTAACTTCAACGTCAATCATTAAGAGAACGATCAGTGATCTCAGTGTACATTTCCCCAGTTACCCAGTCTATTGGGATAAAATTAGTCCCAACCATTTTAAATATTCTGTTAGATATAAAGTTCTGAATATTTTTCCAAGAAATCTTACGTCAATCAGCTTGATCTAATAACATTAGGGTAGGGTGGGGCAGATTCAACACTTTTTTCAGCCTACTTCAATTATTTTTTTTCCAAAATATATATTTGAATAATTGTTTTTCTATTGAAAGCTATGATTATTTTACTACAAAAATCCATAGTTTCTTAAAAGTTAACTTCACCCAAATAATTTTAAAAATAGAAAATTTAAAACTGCCTTAAAAAGACGATTCTGCCCCATGGTGGGGTACAATCGTCATCCAGGTGGGGGACTTTCGACATTAATTTAGAAGGCACAAGATTGGTACTAAAAATCAATTAGTAAAACATTTTATATATTAGAGTATAACGTACTGCTGAAATCATGGTTTTTATTCGAGTCCGTACTACGATATAAAAGGCAATGTCTGTCTGTTGGTCCATCCATAACTCAAGAGCCCATATTTATTCGATTTGCATGATTTTTTTTTTCTTAACCATAAATTTGTTGCCCAATTAGTCCGAAGAGTGGGTGGTAACTGGCGAGGGGTAAAGGAGGCGGGGGTAGTGGATCTCTAGATCTGTTTATCTGATTTTCAATATTCTCGGCTATGTCGAAATTGCCCCATGTGCTTTTGTCGAAAGTGCCCCATTCTTTCTTGTAGTAGACGCTATTGTTTTTCACAAAACTTATAAAGAAAATTCTGTCAAATATTATAAATAACTTAAATGTATTATAAACACAAACGTTTGACACTCACAACCAAAAAATTCCCATAAGAAAGAATTAAATATAATATTAAATTAAATATAATAGAAAAATTACGAAAAATCACTCAAAAAATTAAAAACCGGTCTGACAACCACAACTGCTGAAGAAGACCTGCCATATATCTTGTACGATCTGAGAGAACAGTGTGGTAAGATTTGCCATCAAAGATTTTATCTAAAAATTAACCGCCTTTCTGTAATTGCGAAAGTCAAAAGTACCCCACCGTCGAAAGTACCCCACCCTACCTGGGTAAGATTTTGTAAAAAACGAAACGAAAACCGCAGTCGCTTCAAAAAAAAAAAAAAAAGACGAAAGAAATAATGCAAACTCAAAAATTTGCTTCATGTTGTTCGTTTTTTTTTTTCCTTTTTGGAAACGTTTAAGTGCAAGCAATAACTGCTTCAAAAATCTTTCTTTATTTTGACACCTTAATTGTTAGAAATAGCCGCCAATGGGATTTAATTGTTAAATTAAATTGATTAAAAATTTCTTTCGTTTACATGAAGCAAAAAGCGAAAACGTCAATGAAATACCTTTCGCTTTTCTACTTTTGCGAAAGCGAAAATTCCTTTCGTTTTTCATGTTACATGAAGCTAAAAGTTCATGCAAAAGAAAACGATCGATTGAACGGTTTTGTCTTATAGAATCACAAGCTTGATTATCCTCTCTACGTTTTTTCAGTGCTCTATAATTTGGTTCATTACTGTCAGCATTAGGTAGTAATTTAAAGAATGATCGGTGATCGCTTACAATTTAATAATTGTTATGCATATTACAATTCACAGTTGTTACCATACCCATTTGTTTGAAACGGCTATCTATGTCTCCTGCCGGTATACGGCTAAATGTCCCGAAATGTATCAATTTTTGACATGCAGCAGACGTCACAAAAATGTACTCATCAGGTTGTCATGTACGTGACATTCATGAGGGCATCAAAGAATATTGTCAGCTAATCATACAGTTGCAATCCTGCAGTCATGCGCATGTCATTGGGTCCCAAAATGGTAGCTTTGTTGTCATTGCTGTGACCGAACTGAATGACAGGGGTGAGAGACAAGAACATAAGCAATTGACGCGATTGTATTCATAGGTACCTACTGCTGGTGACAAACAGTACATTTGCGCGGAAGTTGGTTGCCCTAAGTGTATTGGGCAACCAACTTCCGCGCCCCGAACTGTTGTTAAATAAAAATAGTAGTCATTCGCACGAACAACCACAACAACCGAGTAAAACGTATGAATCGCGAATTGCCTATTTATACAGATAAAATCGTGCAGTGTCAAGTTGTCAATCTGTGACATGCTGTCAAAAAAAGTCGGTCATTCAGTCCCATATGCATCGACGTGCGATCATATTATATTCATTCATTCAGTCATTTGGTCGTGACATTCAAGTCGTGTCAATCGATCAGCCAATCATCTCGATCATAAAAAAAAACTATTGAGAAGCAGCCGTGACAATAGTTTATTCAAGTCCCTAGGACGTTATCAGACAGAACTAGTACTTTTTAGTACAAAATACAAACTACCCAGGATTGGTGGAGTGGAGCTTTCCCTTTTGGATAGCGCAAGATATCTTGGTATGGTCCTAGATAAAAAATTGAATTGGAAACTTAACGTTCAGGAAAGAGTCCCAAAGGCTCATAATGCTCTCTTCCTCTGTAAGAGAACAGCAGGAAAAAAATGGGAATTGAGTCCAACAATGATGTATTGGTTGTACATCATGGTGGTTAGACCCATCCTTACCTATGGAGCTCTTGTTTGGTGGAAAGCCACAAATAAGTTATATATACGGGATATGTTGACCAGGGTACAAAGAACAGCCTGCACTGCCATCACTGGTGCTTTAGCAGCACACCCACAGCTGCACTTGAGGCGTTTATGTATATTTTACCCCTGGACCTACAAATAAAATTGCAAGCAGGTAATAGTGCGCTTCGGCTAACTAACGCAGGGTTCTTCAAAACCAGACAGGTAGGACATAGCTCCATACTAATGGAATCCTTCTCCAACATCCCCGATAAAACGGATGAAAGTTTGGGGAAATTTGACTTCGACACACCGTACGAAGTACAATATCCAGATAGGGAGGACTGGCAAAAGAATGAGGTTTCGAATGAAAATGAAATTTCGATTTATACGGATTGTTCCAAAACTAAGAAGGGTACAGGGTCAGGTATATACTCCAGGGATATAGACCTACAAGTGTCATTAAGACTTCCGGATACATGCAGTGTGTTCCAGGCAGAGGTTCTGGCTGCGCTAAAGGCGCTACAGTCCTTTATCATCAAATCTGACCTAGTCAGGAGCTGCCGCACAATGCTCAGAGCATTATGCGCGCAGAACCAAGTCAGATTGCGTTGGGTACCCGGACACTGTGATATTGAGGGTAACGAAAGGGCTGATGTTCTGGCCAAAACCGGAGCAGAGCTTCCACCTAGCCGTGGCCAAGAGAATTATTCTCGAGAATATTAAAAAGAGGGCAGATCAGAGATGGTTGAATAAAATATAGTAGGGCACAGGGTCTCAAAGGCTCTGTGGCCTAAGCTAGATCGGAAAAAACTCTGTAGAATTACTAAAGCTCAGCGGATCAAGGCTACGAATGGTATTAGGGATACTCTCCGGGCGCTGTCTTCTAAGGAAGCACGCTATGAGATTAGGTCTAACAGATACAGACATATGCAGGTATTGCGAAGACTTGCATGTCACAGAGGACATAACTCATCTCCTCTATGAATGTCAAGCTATTGCTCGGTACAGGAGGAAATTCCTCGGTAGGTACTTCTTCGACAATTTGGAGGAGGTTCGCCTCGCAAACAAAACTGAAACAATTTTCAGGTTCTGTAGGGAAATTAATCCCTTGGGCGAAGTGGTTTAGGTTATTTGACCGTTAAGGTTCCCCAGGGATGGCGATGGGTCCAATATGGTGCCTAGTCCAATGTGATGAACTCACACCCTATTCAACCTAACCTAACCTAACCTAGGACGTCATCAAAGTCAAGCATTAACAGAGTGATCTTTGCCCTATTTTCGTTTACGCGACATAGGGTAATACAGGTAGCCTCCTCAAAAGATTGCAACCTTTCCATATGTTTCCTGTTGTGTCTCATGCAGGAAAATAATTTCAATAATCATTCTGCCTAGGTTGTGTATAGTACGACTGTAGAATTTTTCGGAAACCATGCCCAGTCCATGTCTGTAGAGAGAAACAAAAAGAAAAGGATACCCCTGGGTTAAGTGTGAAGGGCTTCTAAATTAGTCCTCCGGTTTTTCTGGTTAGTTTGTTTTTGGTCTCTGCGAATCCATATATCTACTCAATTCTCTAAAAATGAATTCCCAAAAACCTACACCCGAAATGATGATGAAATCCCATGGGGACTATAGCCAAAAGTCAAATCCTTGCATATGTACAGTTGTACACATTCAGATACAGATTGTGGCCTCACTAGATAGAGGTACTGGTACACAGGTGAAATTTTAAAAGACAAAACCATGGCAAGCGAACCAGAGTTTGAGGCAACAATTTCAGAGTTTAAATTTTTTATTAGACTCCGAAAATGATATACGATGGTTGTTATCTTTAGTTACAGGATATGTGAGACCTGTTAATTATGATGCTGGGTGTGTTCATCGTCGTCGTCGTCGTCGTTGGGCGTTATGGTGATGTAAGTCTTCTTTTTGGGGTTGTTGGGTCTTCGGTGTGATGTGCGGAACTATGCGAACGTATACGAGTCCGTATTTCGACTTTATGACCTAACTGCGAGAGCGAGGAGGGTGTACTGTATAGATGCGAGCTGCATGGGCTTTCGGCTTTGGGAAATGGCTCAGTTTATGTGTCACAGTGTTATGTTTTATTATTCAGATTTGTAAAATTATTGTTATAGATGTTGCTTGAGATGTTTCATGTGTGTGCGTATATGAGAGGTAATTATTTAGCGCTATTAGGATGGCTGATGTGCTATAGGCTGGATAGGTACTAATTGCAATTATTGGCAGTAAATGTTTTAAGTAGGGTGTTATGGCCCCGTAAGCTTTGTAATGGGTCTAGGAGGCTTAACTTATCACTGTTGGGGCAGATGATCGATGATGTTGTTGTCTCCACACATGTTCTGGCTTCAATAAGTATTTCATAAAAATCGATGTATATAATGTTTTATGACACAGTCTCTTGGGGGAGTACATTTCCTTCTATCCTCAAGTAGACTTGTGTTTTTGACTTACTTCGGAGCTCATTAATTATAGCGGATTACATTTGTATTTTACAGATGGATTGACACTGAAATTGGTCAACTCAAGTAATTTGCTCTTTTCACACTTTTATACTCAATTTTTGACAGCAGACGTCACAAAAATGTACTCATCAGGTTGTCTGACATCCACCACTGACATTTTACGACTCATTGGAGAATGTCGGAAATGGAGTAGATTAAGTTTGGGCCTTTAGCATTTTACATTAAGAAGGTTTAATAAGGTTTTTTTTCGAATGGGCCAAACTTTTTGCAACAACAAATCATTTGACAGCTCAATCGTGGTCATTTTTGTTTGCCATTATTAAGTGGACTCAAAATTTAGGACTGCCATCAGGGCCTCATTGCATTAAAAATTGACAATAGCGAGAAATGTTAGGGGACAATTTGTAAACTGAAAATTGGACAATTGTCAAATTCCTGCTTCACAGATATTAGAACATTTGTTGTTAGAATATAATTGACAGTTGTCAAGTTTTAGTTTCATTAAAAAATTGCTATGACAAATGAATTTTCAGATATTTTCCAACAATTGTCATGAATTTTCGGACAAATTTGTTTTGAGAATGGACCGAAAATAAAATTTACAATTTTTTCAGTAAAATATCTTCAATTAGATCATTCCTCTATACTTCTTACACTTGGCGATAAAATAATAATAAAAGAGCATAGCCCAAAACTAGTTAATAGGCTGACTGACTGGAACTATTTCAGACAGAAGTTGGAAGAAAGTATTCAACTATCAACAGCTATTCAAACAGAAGATCAACTAGAAAAAGCAGTCCAAATATTAACATTAAATATACAAAAAGCTGCGTGGGCTGCAACTCCCACAGCAACAAAAAAGATCAAACAAAACTCTTATCCTCGAGAAATATGTGAAATTATTATAGAAAAGAGGAAAGCTAGAAAACGCTGGCAACCTCCCAGTACAAACTAGAGAAGGTAACTGGGCGGAAAGCAAATAAGAAAAGGCAAACACTTTTGCAAAGTATCTTGAAGACGTATTTAAACCTTATCAAGATAAAGGTTATCAAGGACTCCAATTAAGGTGCGAAGAAGATAGACCTATACGGTCGGTAACAGGTAAAGAACTTGCCAAAGAAATTAAAGAAAGGGCAATAGACAATATCTCTGATTGGACAAAAAAAAAAATGGCAGATTAGATTAAATGACCTTAAGTCAGACCATATTAATTTTACGTATAAAAACGTACCATATATCCCAGTATACATAAACAACAATGCAGTGGAATACTCAAATACAGCCAAATATCTAGGCATGACTCTGGATGCTAAACTGCGTTGGAAAGCGCATGTAAAGAAAAAAGAGACGAGTTGAACATGCGATACAGTAAAATGTATTGGCTTATTGGGAGATATTCATCTCTGTCAAATTACAATAAGTTATTGCTATACAAGCAAGTTCTAAAACCAGTATGGACCTACGGCATGTACATGCCGAACAAATTTGAAAAAAATTCAAGTTTTCCAAAATAAAGTACATACTAAGAAACATAGTCAATGCACCTTGGTACATACGCAACGCTGATCTACATAGAGATCTTAACATTGAAATGGTTGAGGAAGAAGTTAAAAAAGTTGCCCGAAGGCATAAAAGTAGACTTCTTAACCATGTTAACATAGAAATAACAGAACTTTTAAATACTGACAATATAATCAGGAGATTAAGGCGAGTAAAACCTTTTGATCTTAGCTAAGACCAAGAAAGTAGGTAATATTTTCAGCTAAAAAAGTATAGAAATTCGGCAAAAGTCGGAATTATCCTCTAATTTTTTTAAAATGAATCAAAAATAGATTGCCGATTAGTCGAACGACTAGGTGCAATCAATTCGGGATGACGAAAGTCAGTCCCCTTGGGAGTTTTTTTTAGATCGGGTTAAAGTCCCTCACTATTGCAGATGCATCTCTCGCGTAATAGCTCTGCAATGTCTTTCGATGATTTTTACTTCCAGTCAGCGATTCCCATTCCCATTACCAAAAAAAAAAAAAAATCTGAAGATTGTTTCCATTAAGTAGAAAAAATTATATCGACTTCGGTTGTTTTCGGTTGTGGCTCTTGCAGTATACGCGTTTGCACTGCCTGCACTTTGTAAGGGAACATCTTAAAGTCTTTCAGCAACATTTTCCGTAAAGACCGCGTATTGATGTCCATATGCTTGCCACGTCGTCTGTTTAATAATCCAGAGTGTTTTGTGACATCTTCATGCGATATTCTCAGCAGAACGGCTTCTCCGGTGCCGACTAGACCTGGAAGCACCTCGTGTGCTCCCATACTCTTCTAGGCGAACGACCAAACGTCGTAGTGTTTGCCTATTTGGTGTCGGACGAACGGGAAATCTAAGCCGAAATTCACTAGGAGGAGGTATAGCTATTCATGTCTTGTTGACGTGTGTTTTGTATCCGTTTACAAATGTCAAAGTGGAACTGAAATTTGCCGCAATTTGCAAGAATTGTAGAATCTTCCGAAAGGGTGATGACTTTTGTGCCTTTTGCATTCAGTAGTAACTCTGAGAGAGAAAAATTCTGTCGAAAATTGTTCTTGTTTCATGAAGCTTTGATTTACTGTCTAGCACACGAATTTCTTCAACCGAACTACCAGGAGGAAGTTTAAGACCAAGATTGACCGCTTTTCAAAGACTCATCACGCAATGGGTCAGTATCACGACCTGCGTTGTGGAACGGAATATTCCTCATCTGCCCACAATTCTAACCTTACCTACCTAACCTAACCTTACCTATGGCGAAGTTCCGCTACTAAAAGTTCAGGTAATCGACTTTGGTACGCTTCCTAGTGCCTAGATCTAGAGAATTAGCTGACAACATGACCGAGGCTGAATAACTAAAGTCTGTGGAGTACACAATTTCCTGGGTTGTCAATCAATTTTAACAATCTGAGGAAGCAAAGAGCTGGCTGAACTTCAAATGCACGTCGGTCGGATATTTTAGCAAAAATGCATCACAAATGCAAGCAGAGTACTGTTCAACATTGGTGGGTTGGCTACGCCATAAGGATCCTGCTGTCTAAAGTAGGCAGTTTTATCTTTCTTTACTCTGCTCTGGTCTTGGTGGGGAATGTTCAAAAGAAGAAAACTGTCGTTCAGCATTTAAGCTCTGCGCATAATGAAAGAACAATTGGTCGAAGCATCCGAAATTTTTAAAGTCGACGATATGCATTACTAACCTTAGGCTAATGTCAAACGAAAATGTGGTCATCGTTAGCAGGAGGGTAGATTCAGAAGAGAGTTTGGATAGCTTGGTAAAAGACTGATGGCTTAACAGGCTAATTCTCACCATCGACGTTTTGGAAAAGGAGAGACTTCGCAGAGACCGCTGATTTCCGCACTCTTTAAAATAAACACCAGGCGCACCAGGTGCGAATTTCTTTATTCCTATATTGAAATCGGATATTCGCACCCCCAACAAAAGCTTTTGTTAGTTAATAGACTTTATGAAGATGTCTATTTTCGACCTAGACTCTTCACTTGAAGTTTCAGCTTTCGGTTTTTGTTGGGGGTCCGCATTTCCGATTCCAGTATAACATAAAAAGCAATTTGCACCTGGTGCGAATTTCCGGTAAACCAGACCGCAACTACAAGTTTATGAAGTTTCCACCTGGGAACGGCGGCTTTTGAAAATATCTTCACACATTTGGACACGACAGCTTACTCTACCATTCCGAAAGTCTAGATGAAGAGGAAGACGTTGAATCACGCAAAAGTCCACTGCAGTCGGCGCGCGGTGACAAGAGTGAGTCAGTGTCAACCTCTCGGTTTTTAATAACCTATATAATGAGGACTAGTATTTTTGTCAGAACGGATTCAAGGAATCTCGGGGTAGTCCACTACCAGAGAAATATAACTTTCTTCGACAACTAAATCAACGTCTTAGATTTAAGAACTCACTAAAATGCAAATAGTTCATCAAGCGTTAATTAAATAAATTCGTTAAAACTCGAAACGTCCAACAGAGAACAGACTATACCAAAAACTTCCGCATCTGCAACTATTCGATTTGCTCAAATATTTTCACACTTTAATTATACATATAGATACGTACGAAATGGACTGTCAACTATTTCAACTTTGACCTCACCCCAAACTCGACAGTGCTTAAACTTGCCGAAAAAAGTTCACAAAATTAAATTTTTCTAACTAAACTTTCACGCTACTTTTCAGCAGCCATTCCGATCATCATCATCATCTTCCTCTCATATCCTGTGCGCATAAAATTCGTTTCCGCTTTCACCAAACTCACACAGCAGAGTTAAAAGTAGAAGCTCTAGAGATACACGACGACGCGACGGTCCCACCGCCGCCACTGTTGCCGGTATACGCAAAAGAAAACTTTTCTAGCAAATTTAATTAACTTGACTTTTGGCAAAGTCCAAAAAAAAAAAAGACCCCATCTGCTGCGCATTGTTAAAGGATATTAATTAAGTCCTTATTCAATTTTGCATGTTCAGCATCAGGCGGCAGGCGGTAGGCGGCCGGCAGGAGAGTTTTGCGCGCAGTACCAACATTGGTCTACTCGTAAAGCGTTGTTTCTATCTGTGCGATAGCAATGCTGACGTTGTCATCGTATATACAGAAGGGTCGCCCCTATCTTTGCGTAACCCTTTTTGGAAGGAAAGTATTCATTCCACTATAGCGGAGGAGTATGAATCATAAATTCGTTTACTATAGTACACTTGGAGTAATAGCCAACAATTCGACTTCCGTCAGAACTATACGATAAACATGAGGGAGCGGGTCGGAGCCGGATTCCCTTTCAGAATTAATTACATTTGTAGATTTTTCCCCAAACACTACCAGCAGCATAGTGGAAGGACACACTGACTGCGCTGTTGATAATGATGGGTCTTCTCGTTTCCTAGGTAGATATGGGATTTCAAATTTCACCTGAAATTGGAAACTTCTCTGCCACTCGAAAGGGGGGGCGACACAAAGACAGACTTTGATTTGATTAATTGTGATTTTATGCGAATTAACTTTTCACTAGGTTGCTAGCGCAATGGTGTATCCTTTTCGTGTCGTGGAGAAACCCCCAGAGAAAAGAAGTGCTGACGGTATGACGAAGCTTGGCTTTATTCCACTGCAAGATGCGGGAAGTGTTAATTAAGTTTAAGTTTTAGTATGATGAATGTGTGCCCGCACATTATATATTGCGAAGCGATGGGGTTCGGCTGACAGAGGGATGCCGCTAATTTAATTTATTCATGTGTTGAATGTGAACAGTGTGCGCTCTAACATGTATTAGATTTTGTATGCAAATTGTCAGAGTAAGTGACAAATGAAATTTTACGAGATTTTCATCGCGTAATTAGTTTAGTAAGGTTACATGAGTTGCGAGCTATAAATATTTCGGATCACAAAGGGAAAGATGAAGAATGGCGCATGGTACTTCCGAGATACCAGGATGTGCTTGCCAGGGGATGGAAATAAGATGAGGGGGTTTGTATAAAATTAGGTCTAATGTGATCTTTGAAGATTAACAGGAGACTTGTTTTTTTTATATAAGCAACTGAGAGCAATTTAAAGCAAATTTCCAAAAACTTGAAAAATTTAAACTGCCTCTAATGGGACATGGTACAAAGTATGCAACGATTTTTGAGACCTATCGTGGAACTTCAGAACAATACCGAAAATCTGAACATGAGAAACGAATTCCAAAAATCAAAAGAGACAGTCAATATAGCTTAGAACAGGGGTTCCCAATCTTTTTTATACTGCGACTCCGTAGAGAGGTTGAAATATTTTTGCGACGCCCTTCTAAAAGCACATAGATATGTGAATAGAAGCTGATCTTACTGAAGATTCACTAAATTGAAGAAAGTTGAAATATCATGGTATTTTGCTTGTTAACATACCCCCATAAAAATGCGCCTCGTCGTTAAAGATCATTTTTCGGCCAAAATGTGAGCCCTCTTTCAAACGCTTTAAGGCCAAGTCAGCGAACACACGGCTTTGTCTATGTTCATTAACTTTGAGCTCGTGGATTGGTTGGATATTTTACGGGCGTAAGCGCAAGTCCCGAAAAAAAATTCGCCGAGTTGGAATCTGCGAAAGGCCGATGAGGAATTGACTGCCTCGGGTTCTTCTGTATACACTCTAATGGACCGCGGCAATGCTTCCAACGAATTTGGCTGGCAACGATCCGTACCAATTGAAAAACCCTTATTTAATTTTGAGTGCCAGGCAAATATACGAGTGCCAAACACGAAGCAAGTCTGACTGGAAATGCGGGAACTGTTGGAATTCGCTTCGACCTTTGTTCGGAGTCTTACTTACTTTACTTTTGATGGCGCTACAGTCCGGGGCGGACCTGGGCCTCAACCAACATGCCTCTCCAGCCAGCTCGATCCAACGCTAGCTGCCTCCAGTTGCGCACACCATTTCGGTTGAAGTCCCCTTCCAACTGCGGTCGTCCTCTACCTCTTTGTCCCTCTGGAGTAGAGTTGAAGATTCTCCGGGCCGGAGTATTGATGTCCATGTCCATACGCTCTATATGACCCAGCCATCTTAGTCGATTAATTCTAATCCGCTTGACTAGGTCTATATCGCTGTACAGCCCGCACAGTTCTTCATTGTACCTTCTCCTCCAGACTCCTGAGATACCAAAGATCACACGGAGAACTTTTCGCTCGAAGCAGCTAAGTGTGTTTTCATTCGCCCTTGATAGAGTCCATGCTTCTGCGCCATATAGCATAGGACGGGGATGATAAGGGTCTTATACAACGTCTGCTTAGTTGCTCGGGAGAGGGCTTTGCTACTCAATTGCCTTCGGAGTCTTACAGCAGTGAAAAAATAAAACTTACGGCGCACAGTTAGGGAACCCCTGTGGGGAACCCTAAAATGGGTCGACGTTTGTGCAATCATAAAGTTGCACTTGCAACATTTCAAATAGGCCCTGTAGTCTAAAGGTGCTAGTACTCGGCATGTAGCAAGCCACATTATGTAGCTCTGACGTCAACAGAGAGTGCACAAAGAGAGTACAAGGCATGTACCCATTGGGACCATTCGCTGACGTAAAAATGACGTCAGTGCTACATACGTATATGGCTGGCTACATGCCGTGTACTAGAACCTTAAGAGTTCTATATTATTCCACTGAATAGAAGAAACATTCACGCAAGAACCCATAATAATCGTTCTGTCAGTACAATGCACCAGACTGTTGCAAGTCAATCGTGTCCATGTCCACTGTCAGAGTTCGGACCCAGTGCACATTGTCTGAAACTAATCGAAAACTTGTCAGTGATTTAATGAACAACTTATGTTTCTTCTAACAATCTGTTGTTTAAAGCTCGTTGGTTCATAAACTCATTGACAAGCTGCTGCCATGTGTTTCCCATAGTTCACTTTCATTCAATTCGGGTGCACTAAGCTGTAGAAATAATGAAAATTGGCCAGTTTCGTCAAAATCTCAACACGTAATGATACTTTTTCGTATTGGCAGAATATTGGCCATGAGTTTCTTCAATTGATACCATTTTCTGTGTGCTATCGCTTCTTTAAATATTAAGGCACGGCACATCCAAAAGATGAAAACATTAAATCTTCTCATTTCAGCTGTTCAGAAAAATAAAAATCGCACGAATGATTGTGAGAAGCAGCTGCTATAGTTTCATATGTTCCTGGTTGTGTCTAATAATTATTTTGTAATATTGCAAATAACTTTTAAAAGATTCAACATCTTCTTTTGTGTGAAAACATGTAAAATATTCTCGGAACAATGAATTTGTAAAATTGTATGATTATGACAAAAAATGGCTTTTAATACATCTTCCGTTTATCGTACGTAAGAAAGTTGCTTAACAAAATTTTTAGGAAATTTCTTAAGGATAAAAATTTCATAAAAAAAATTTAGATTGTAAAGTAAAAATTTTGAGAAAAAGCATTTCAAGTAAAAAAATTGAATACAAAATTTGTAAAATTTTGAGTTTAAGGAGTCATAACTTTTTAGCTGCACAGATGTACCCGATGTGCTTAAGGCTTGCATGCGCTACTAAATTGTCTTTCCAAAATGTACAAAATGTATTTTTGTAGCTATAATAGCTTAGAAGTTATAGCGTTTTAAGTGGTAATACCTCCAAATTAGAGGTCTCCCATTTTGATGGGCTATAACTTTAAATTGAGGGAGAATAGACCCCCATACAATTTTTGGTTCGGCGGAACTTTAAAAATCACCCCTAAAATGATTATACTTCTTAACTGGGACACCCTGTATTTCGGTAAAGTCCTCTTAAGAAGCACTGATAGATGACGAACGACCTCACTTTAAACATTGGCTCGAAAGAAATAGATTGCGCCTGTCAGTAGCGCAATCTGGCATTACTTCTATTACATACTATAATGAGATTATGAGACGAATATGCTTAAAAGATATATTTTAGGTCGACAGTGATGAATGCCTTTCATTCTCACACCGTGCGTCGCTACATGAGTATACTTTGCGTAGTTCAATTAGGCCCCTTTAATTCGTCCCAAAAATAAAAACGCACACATACACACACATATGTACTTCACACCCGCTTCCTCTGTTCCCCATCCCCATTAGTTTGTGGACCTTAAAAATTTAAAAACCGTTCTTTCAGTCCCATCAGATTGGTCCGCCACGGGAGTTCACAAACCTCAAACGAATACTGATTGGAAAATGAATATTTGTATGAACAAAATCAACGTGTTGGTTTAATTTATAAAAACAGTCAAAGACTTTTCTTCTAACAGACGGTTTTATAGTATTTATCACAGAAGACCCCAACACCCAGCTTACTCAGCCCCCAAATAGAGTAAGCTAAAATTATCCCCGCCGCGTTATTTGTCCAATTTTTCAGCTCCCAAAGACGTGCTTACAGTCCATAAACTGCTCTCCAACTACAATTTGTCATTTTTGCTGCTTTCCGCAGAATTACGTCTGTTTCACATTCACTTAAGTTTGACCCAATTTAAACTCAACCCCAGTTGGGCGAGACAAAACAACACACAAAAAAAAAAACCAACCCCCTTTCTTTCAATGTTTGACTCAAAGACTCCGTTTCAATTCGGCTTCTTCCATAAATCATCAGAATCTCATACCTTCTTCATTCGTCTTAAGGACGAAACCTTTCTTCACTTTAATTTTAAATTGCAAATTTCCATTTGTGAATTATACATAATGGATGTGAACGTTCCCTTGTCGGGGCGCACAAGAGACTCTAAAGACCAAGACAAGCCCATACCGACAACGACGACGATGATCTTCTTCTGCTGCTGTGAACGTAATCTCTTCTATTCCGTCATGCAGTCATCCTTCATCCACTATAGTATAGCAAAAGGAACCTTGTGTCAGAAACACTCTTTCCGCGCGCGATGAATGAATGCATTTCCGGTGGGATGGGGAGGGACACTGTTTTTTTTTGATAAATATTTTTTTTGGGTGAGCCTAAGAAAGGCACACTGAGACAATGAATCCTGCTGCAGACGAAGGGATATTTATTAAAAGACTTCCACACGGCAAAGCTTGCTCGCTAGATATGCGAGCTTCGTACAAAAGGATAATAATTCATTTCGTACTTCTTCTCTTGGTATAGTTTTTCTATCTTTTCTATTCGTACATATAGAATAATCCTTTTTAGTAATGTAAGTCAGTATGACACAATGCGAACATGAATAGGATATTTTTTTTATTTTTCCCATGGTTTTGTATAAATTTTCTTTCTTTTTCTACATTTTTACGACTTTTTGTCGTTGGGGGTTTTTTTTTTAACGGGAGCGGTCTTTTACTGGGTGCATGGCTGGTGTAATGCACTCTGCGGACTTGCTAAATAGCATTCCCAGGAACAGGAACTATACAACAAGGATATGTGCTGTGTTGTGTATCGTCGGTGTGGGATGTATCCAACGGTTTCGTTATGCCCGACATGGTAAGCAGGGCAGCACCAGCGAATAAAAATGTCCTGGATGAGGGAGTATATGTTGAAAGAGAATTGTTCCCTGTTCATGGCAGCAGGAGGAGTTGTGACTGAGTTGCTTTTTAGTTTTTTTTTTGTCATAATACTCCCATCCCAGCGATGTGGCTTAACTTCTGGCAATTTAAGTTTCAGTTAAAATGGAACAACTGCCCTGGATGCACATCGGGTATTGCTGCACACAGTGGTCGTGGTGGTAGAATAGGTATCGTGTGTCTGGCATGTGATAGGAGTCATACTTGGGAGCTGGATACAGCGCAGTTAAATTGAATGCGTGTTAGGAAACTGTGCAATGGATAATGTCGTAAAAATACAAGTCAAGCATTTTCGCATAAATATGAGCTGGGAAGCAGAGGGGGTCAGTGCACTATAGCATTTCTTGTGACACAAGGTTTGTGCGACAAAGTTGCTTGCAGGCGAAAAAGCTTATAAGGACGAGAGGGAAGCGCATGCAATTCAATTTAAATTTAAGCTTGTTGTAGAGGAGTTAACGGGCGATTCGCAAAGATGCGGTATGTTTTCTAATTCCGCTGGTTTTGGTCAGCAATTTTTGTAATCGTGTCAGAGAGCAATATAATCGGATGTAGCATTAGAGGAAACAAACGCACACTCGAAGTTTTAATGGAAAATGAGAGATAAAAGGCATCAACGATCTGCGATCATATGAACAGGAAGGTAAACCCAAATTTGTCGAATGGGACACAGAAAACAGATTTTATCTACATCAGAAATCAAGGACTGCTATCTCCACTTGAGTTCGTTAGAGGCGTCAAATATTTGGGGCTAAGACTGGACAGGAAGGAAGCTTTTACTATCTTACTTACCTGCTTAGGTGACACTCAGTCCGGGGTGGACCTGAACATAAATCAACACGCCTCTCCAGGTTGTCTAACCGACTCCAGTTGCGCACTCCAAGTTGGTGCGCAACTTGGAGTGCTTCCAATCTTCCAATCGAAGAATTTTGCTTTCGAAACGACCAAAAAGATCTTCATCTGCTTTTGTTAACGTTCATGTCACTGAGCCATAGAGCAGGACTGTGATGATGATTAAGGCCTTATATAGAGTTTCTTTATTGTTTATTGACAAGGCCTTACTATAGTCAGTTGGCTGCTTAGGCCAAAGAAACAGCGGTTGGCAAGTGTTACTCTTCGTTTGTTTTCTGTTCTGGTGTCATTGCCAGTGTTTATAGCGGAGCCGAGGTAGAAACAGTCCCCTAACCACCTCAAATCTGTAGGAGGATTTTATGGAGGGAAAACATAGCCGAGCGAGCTAGAAAATCCCTTCCCTAGTAGCTCTAGGCTACAGTAGCGCAGTGGTTAGTGTGCTGGACTACTGTGCGAGGGATCCCAGGTTCGATCCCCAGAAAAACCCAAATTACATCTTAAGGTTTTTTCTACTGCGCCACCTCTCGCGAACGTCTGACAAACATCCGAGAGTATGACTGTCATGAAAAAGCTTCTCCATTCAGCCGTTCGGACTCGGCATAAAATTGTAGGTCCCTTCCATTCGTCTCAAAAATAGAAACTCACACAAAACGAATGGTTGCGAGAAGCTAGGCCTTGGGTGTTACCCGCCTGTTGCGCCACCTATTTATTTATTTATTTTTTAGTAGCTCTATAGGACTTCTGAAAAAGAGCCGTCGGCTCTAGTTGGGGCCTTCAAACCAATAAAATGCACCGGCTCCATGCCACAGTTTTTATACCCGTACTTTTACACGGCATCGTTGTGTGCTGGTCGCCCTTGAACAAAAGTTCTAATTCTAGAGAAGACTCAGCGTTTGACCTACTGTTGCATCACGGGTACACTGAGGACATCTCCTACCGCGCGTCGCTCTACAAACCATACTTAACCTACTTCCCCCTAGACATCGTCATCAAAAAGAATACACCACAAACGTTGAAATCAGGGGCCAGATTGTGTAAAATGAAAACGATCGAACTTTATCGTTTCGACAATAGCTGTCTCTGTCTATTGCCACAGATATGATGGAGATAGGTTTGGTGAAAACGAAATCGTTTTTCGTTTCGCATTTCACAGAATCCCACCCCAGACTTAGGGAATGGAAACACTGGAGAGGATAACCGACTGGACAGGGCACGCCAGCATCCTTCTACAGACTATCCCCTTACCCAATATGTACTTGCCGACGAAAATCAACTTCAACAGGAATCAATGGGATTCACGAATTCCAACGAAAACCAATGAATTCCAAGTAGAAACTCTCCACCTATTTATCGACTTCAAAGCCGCGTATGATAGCATATGCATCTTTAGGAGCTATATGGGGATATGGCCGAATTCGGAATACAGGCAAAACTGATTCAGCTGTGTTAGCAACTTCTTCAATTTCGTACTGGAGCAGATTGTGCGCAGGGCAGGTGTCAACACGGAAGGCACTATTTTCACCGTCTAGAACAAAACTTCACTGTTGAAAGCAACAATTTCGAGGTGGTTAAGCAGTTCACCTACCTTCGAGTAAACATTAACTCCATGAATGGAATGACACCCTGGTTGGAGATCCGGCGAAGAATTACCCTAGGAAACCATTGCTACTTCGGTTTGGCTAAACAATTGGGTTCAAAACTCCTAGCACGAAGGATGAAATGTGTGCTCTACCAATCCCTTATCATGCTAGTTCTGCTTTATAGCGCTGAGTGTTGGACGATAAGCAAGAAGGGAGAGCTGATACTGGGCTCCTTCGAAAGAAAAATACTTCGGTGGAGGTTGATGCAGTCCGAAAATATCAAAACACGTCGACTACATTGGCTCGGCCACATCGAGCGAATGGACAATAATGCTCTAGCTAAGAGTATCTTCGAATCCCAGCCACCGTGTTCGAGAAGACAAGAAAAACGCGCTTGGTTTCGAAAACTGGAAACAGCGTGACCTGCCCGGGATCGTTGGAGGATGGAAGGCTGCAGTTTTAGAAACTTTTCACGGTCGGGAGCCCGATAAGTAAGTTAATGTAAATATCAGCAAATGGCTTGAATGGGTAGCCGGCAAATGAATCATTTCCCAAATCCCAGTTGTGTACACAATTGGTCGTCTAACGGCCTCACCGAGACCGAGAGCCACTTCAAAGGAACTCTTCCCAATCGGGTGAAAGGAAAAAAAAAACATAAGAAGAATATAACAATCTCAAGCATGCATTAGAAGCGGATCAATATTATATCCTTGGTCGCTTAGACACATGGCATTCTTCCAGTCATTGTTCCTAAGCTCCGAAATGTGATTCTTCTTGCGCATTCAGTTCTGATCCTTGGAAGCACAAAATACCTCTAACGTTGTAAAAATGTATTTCTCAAATTTTAAATCAAATTGGGAACATATTTGCCCTCCTTTAGGATTTCATTTTGAAGCTCTTGTCGTCGAAGATATTTTCCAAATACTTCCCGCCCCCATGCAATTTTCAATTACACCTCCTCCCCAGGGTATGCATTATGCAACGATAAAATTCCCTGAAACCGAAAGTCCCCCTCATACCTACCGTCTCCTCGATCAACAATAACGTCGGTCGTTCCATCATTGCCAGTCTTAGTTTGCATACATTAATGGCATCATGATTCTCATCGGTGTATACACAAGAAGAAACCCCCATAGAACAGACTGCCCTAGTTTACATGTCGCTCTATACCGACACACCATGCATGTCAATGCACTTCATACATTCTCCTCGCCGTATGCTGTGGGGTAAGTGGGGTAAGCCCTTGCCCTGTAAACATGTGTAACTTGGTTACACCCTATTTGGGTATTCACTTCAGTCGTACTTGACATCTAATTTACATTAAATACTCCCCGCACACCGACCCACTCCACCGCACTCTCTGTCGGTATGATGATTCAGTGTGCGAATTCTAGGAAATCCCCAGGAAGACATTCACTCTGTTTCTTCCACCTCAAAAACACATTCCCATTCCCATTCCGTCGGCCCTCCTTGTTTACCGGAAACGTGCTTAATGTAGCATTATATGAGCTGAATAAATATGTTGATGATTTGCCGCTTGGATGAGTGGTATGGTGGACGAAACTGGACCAAAAAGCCAGAGCCTCTGTATGGATGTTGATCATCATCATCATCATCATAAGGAGTCTGCTCCTTTACAGTTTCACATCATAAAATTCCAATAAACAGAGAAAGAGAGAGAGAGAGGAAAATAACCAATACGAGATAAAGGAACACATATGGTGAAATGGGTCATCACAGGGTTCAGTCTTGATTATGAAATAATTCGGAAAATAAAACTCACCCCCTTCCTGACAAAGGATGGGACACATGGGTATTGGCTAGGGTATATGTGTGTGCGGAGATCAGCCCTTTATGTGTTTTTTTTTTCTCCGGCTCAGACTTTTTAATTATAATTTTCGCTTTCACACAAATCCTTTCGTTTCTGGTTTTGTTAGTTCCTCCTTTGTGGTCACACACAAAGAGCGGAAAGTCATTATGTGCGAGTTCATCTAATTTTTTATTCGCCTTTAGTGGGGGGAAGTGGTTTTTAATTAAAAAAAAAAATTAAAAAGAAAAACCAGTGAAACGTCAGACTGAAAGCAAGTTGCTACTTTCAGATGATTGTAGTATTTAATTACTACACTATCATCATACCGTTGAATGGGTTGGGGGTGGTACAGGGAGATGGAGGATAAGCACTTCCACTTTGAGGAAATAAATCAGTAAACCGCATCAACGAGAGAGATGGAGAGCAATCAAAGGACTGGCAGGAACAAATTGTCGGATCTAATCTTGTTTGTGAGCTCCCTTAATATAGAGGCTACTCGAAGCACCTCTAATTAGAGGCTGAGTTAGCTGTCCCGCAGACATTTTCATTTTTTACGGCATCGCAGGAGAGGAGGGGTATAGTGCGATGTTCGTTACGTGTTATTTTGTAACGAATGAAGGAATTATTTGAGTGAGGTTAATTGCGGTACAATCAAAGATGACGGTTTACATCTTGTTGCTTTGTGAAAGGGGTCTGTGGTGTTATTCAAAGTTTTCTTTTGAAAGGTAGTACACTACAAGAAGTTTCGCAAGGGAAGTGCGGGTTTTAACCAACTCAAGTAATTTTTAAACAGCGTACTAGCGTAGGTAGTTCTGTCTCTGTAAATTATTTTAAAATACTATAGAGAAGCAGATTATTGCGCAATGTGATTTAACCTTGAGACGGGCAAAATGAGTTGTGTACTATACCTACAAAATGAAGGGTTGAACCATACGAAAGACACAAATTACATTCTAGAGTTCTTTCAACAGCACCACCTTGCGGGATCGTCTGACAAACATTATTAATTCAGTCGTTCAGATACAGCATCAAATTGTAGGTCGCTTACATTCGGGAAAAGCTATATATCTCGGATTGCGTTCATTATTGTTTTTTTTTTTATCATTCTAAGAAAACTCAAACGACAGATACAACCTCGGATTGCATTCCTAATCGGTGCTTTTTACATACTTCCGTGTAAGCTGAGTGACACGTAGTCACGTCTTGCTGGTTCTGTAGCACTCTCTGTTGATGATATTGGCCTTGTAGATTGTAGATTGTAGATTGTAGAGGGGAGGTGGTATAGTAAATCCCAGATCACTGTGGGCCTATTGTGATGTCCTCCATTTATAGCTCATCCATGATGCCGCAGTTTGTAATAAAGGCGGCTAGCTCTTTGGGCGTGCTGGCAGCTATGTCCGCTGCTTCGAGGTAGAATTTACCTAGATAACGTTGACGTGTTTTGGTTAAACAGTTGCAGTCCAATAATATGTGTTCCGCTGTTTCTGCGTCCTCGTTGCATAGTCTACAAGTGTTGTCTTGTGTCATGCCCATTGTCATCAGGTGTTTTTTGACTCTATGTCTACAGAGTCCTGTGAGAAAGCCTGTGACCAATCGAATCTGACTTCTACTTAATTGTAGTAGTTGTTTCGTTTTTTTGTGGGAACTGTTTGGCATGAAGATTTTGGCTTGTCTGTTTCCTTCGGTGTTCCTCCAGAAGTGAAGATTTTTTTCGTTCAGCCAAGTTTTCACACTACTTTTTATAGTGTTGATTGGTAGCCCGCAGAATGGTCTTGGCATCATGAATTGGGATGCGGATCCTTTTCTGGCTAATTCGTCTGCATTTTCATTGCCTTCATATCCACTGTGCCCTGGCACCCAGATCAGGTGGACTTTGTTTGTGGTGGCCAGTATTTGCAGGATTTGGAGGCAGTCCCATACCAGCTTTGATGTGATTTCAAAGGCGTCAATTGCAAGTTGAGCTGCCTTGCTATCAGAAAATGTTCTTATTTGTTATAGCCCTGTCTAGACTCTCTCTAATGCAGAGTTCTATTGCATGTATTTCGGCCTGAAATACGGAACTGTTTATGTCCATACTAGCGAATAGGGACGTTTTAGTGCACGGACCGTATACTCCAGCTCCAACTCCTTCATCTGTTTTGGATCCATCTGTATACCATACAAGTGAACCGTTGGCAAATGTTGGTTTGTTCTTGGCCTTACCAACGTCATTTTCAAGAAAAGCATGGAGCAATGACGCAGCCGCCGCCGCGCCAGTCTAAAATGCGCACCAAACCACTTTTTATGGATGCATTGCCACCTCGTGTTGGTTGGCGTCATCCTGTATACGACAATTTGGCTTGTTAGCAAAGACAGTCGTCCAAAAATGCGCCCCGTCGCTGAAGATGATTTTTCTATGGTCATTACATTATCATTAGCTTTGAGGTCCTGGGTCAGTTGGATCTTGAACGGGTATAGGCCCAAGTCCCGAAGCAAAATTCGCTTGAAGTCTGCAAAATACCTACTTCTCGTGCACGGCAAAACACAGTGGCCAACATGGACCCGAACCACCCGACACTTTTTTTCAAATCGAGCTCAAAGCTGATTAAACGTCGTGTGCGCAGGCGACCTGTGCGTACCGTATTGCGACGCCCATAGGATAGCCCCACCAAGCCCCAGGGCATCGCGACGCACACTTAGCACAAAAACGAGTTTTTACAAAACGGCTAAGGACATATCACTAGATTTTGAGAAATCCAAGCTTCTGATACATATGTATATAGCAGGACTGGTATCATTAATGTCAGTCACCCCCTTTACTTGCTTACTTAAATTTTGATTTACTACAGTTCGGGACGAATGTGAGCCTCCCCATCATAGCACCCTAGCCACCTCGACTAATTTTTAGCTTCCAGTTACACATGCCAAGTCATACTTATGTAGTGGCTCTTATAAAAGTTCGCGAGGTAAACGGTCAGGCCTATTAGCATTCTTGGTGTCTAGCTTGGATAATGATATCCTTACTCCGTTTTGACTAGGCGAATGAACGTTTTGTCTATCATCATCTGAATAGAATGACTAGTTCTGCCTAAGAGCGGAATGTTGTGGTTATAGATTTTTTGCCTATGATCCTGCTAGACTCCTGTAAGACTTCAGTATCCTAATAGTAGAGTAACATCAATTTCATCGATCCGGTGCCCCTCGTGATCTTTCAGTGATTACAGATTTAGACGTTTTATCAGCGCGATAGTTTAATATAGTAGGGCACAGGGTGTCAAAGGCTCTGTGGCCTAAGCTATATCGGAAAAAATCTGTAGAATTACTAAAGCTCAGCAGATCAAGGCTACGAATGGTAATAGGGATACTCTCCGGGCACTGTATGAACGAGAGATTATGCTATGAGATTAGGTCTAACAGATACAGACATATGCAGGTATTGCGAAGACTTACATATCACAGAGGATATAACTCATCTCCTCTGTGAATGTCAAGCTATTGCTCGGTACAGGAGGAAATACCTCCGCAGGTACTTCTTTGACAATTTGGAGGAGGTTCGCCTCGCAAACAAAACTGAAACAATTTTCAGGTTCTGTAGGGAAATTAATTGCTTGTGCGAAGTGGTTTAGGTTATTTGACCGTTAAGGTTCGCCAGGGATGGCAATGGGTCATATATGGTGCCTAGTCCAATGTGATGAACTCACACCCTATTCAACCTAACCTAACCTATCAGCGAGTTTTTAGAACGCCTTTTGTGAAATTTTATGGAGCTCTTCTGGAGCGTGTTTTTAGGTGTTTCGGTGCGATCGTTGGAACGTTTTTCAGGATGTATTTTTTTAAACATTTTCATTTTTTTTAAAGGTTTTTCGGTCTGTTTTTTCTTACACGCTATTTATGGGATTATTGACATTCTCTTTGGGATGCCTTTTGGGCCGCATTCACTGTGGCTTTTTGATTGTTTTTATTCACTATAGTTTACTCTGGAACAACGTGTATCGGGGTTTCCCCGAAGTGATCTATAAAATGTAGTTTCGGATTTTTTTTTCCGATTTTTAAAGTAGTTTTTCAAGGCGTTTTTGTGGAGCGATGTTCGATGATTTTTGTTGTGTAGCTTTGGAGATGAGCTTAGTGCATTGTTGAGTGTTCTTTATGCAATTTGTTGAGCGTTTTTCGATTTTTTTTGGGGATGTATTTCGGTAGGGTTTGATGGAGCGTTTTTGAGGCATTTTCGTACCTCTTTTGCCATTTTCATGTGGAATGGTAAGATGCCATTGATAAGACTACAAGTCAAGCAATAATCAGCTATCACATCACATTATTCCATCCGTTATCTTCAGCCTGTCAAAAATTTTCTTAGATTTCGTAGACCTCCATAAGTTGATCAGCGGAAAGTGGCGTATACTTTGCGCTTTTTTTTTAAATTGTTTTAAGGTCTAGTTATAAGTACTCCGTGACGATGTGCATTGGAGAACATTTTGAGGTGATTTGCGAGTGATTTTTGGAGGCGTTTTTTGCTTTTCGAGTCAGTTTTGGAGGAGTTTTTTTGGGGAGCTGTTTGGGCCATTTTTCGATTTCGGCGATTTTCTGCATGCTATTTGGTAATTTTTTTAAATCTTGGTAGGGCTATTCTTCAGCGATTTTTGGTGAACCTCAGCTTTATGTATCTATAGTCTGATAGGTAAATTATACACACGTAAGTTTGAAACTCCATTCAAGTAGTGGCTGGCTCGGCAGATAGCTGTTTCGAGCATACACATTTTTAAACTTATATCTGAAATGTGGATCTCAAAAAATCAATCGAATACTTAATTTCTTAAAAAAAAAAATACTTCAAATCAATAAAAATACTTCAAGCAGTCAAAAGACTTCAAGACATTGAATGCATTCAAATGACTAAAAGAATGCAAAGAATAAAAAAGACTTCAAAGAATTCAAGCAATCAAAAAGTATTGCAGTTTTTTACCTTCAAGTCTTTTGACTGCTTACGGTGATTGCATTACATAAGACTTCAAAAAATTCTGGGACTTCGATTTTGAAGTCAAATAACTTAAGTGAAGTATTTTGCTGAAATAAATAAGCAATCAGATGACTGCGACTTCAGCGAATGAAATACTAAAGTATTGCAGTCTTTTACAGCTTTGCTTATGACATGAGCATTCCTAGTGTGGCGAGTATTGCAGTTGAATTGCTGAAGTGGTGGAAAGACGCTGGCAATTTCGTTTGATCACTGTTTGTTAAAAAAGGCGATAAATAAGGGAGGGAAACGTAATATTTGTGCGATGTTCAAGCGAATTAATAGAGTTTGCGATATTCGTGTCTTCGATAAGCTTTAACGCACGATTTTGGATCCTATCCAGTACCTAGGTGCAAAGTAGTTTTCGGCGTACGAGACCAGATGTGATATAACGTTTGCGGCGAATGAACGCCTTATATATTGAAGCCAGATCAGAAGGGGTAAAATATTTCCTGCACCGTTTGAGAAAACCTAGACATTTCACAGGATTCTTGGCGACTTCGTGTTATGGTCATTCCAATGAAGGTTGTCATGAACGCACATACCGAGAATGGGAAGTCTTTCAGTTTCGGTGATGCAAGTGCCATTCATTGATAATGGCTATAGGTTCGGGTTTCACTTTAAAGACAACAGACAGCATTGCATTTAATTCTATTGGCTAGACCCCCTTTTATAGGTCTGTCGAGGTCGGAATTTAATGAAATTAACATACGTTGCCGTTTCAGTTCTACGGTCGAAGAACAGTGACGTGATTCCTGTGAATGACAATGAACATAAGAAGCTAAGCGTTCTGTCATCAGCGAAGGAATGAATTGGATTAGAGATTGCAGACAAGAGCCTTGGGGAATAACAGTATTTATATGGTGAGTTTCAGACTTAAAACCAACAACTTGAATTTAAAGGACAGAAAAATAGTTCCTAGTCCATTGAATAAGAGATGCATCGATCCCATCATAAGCATGCATTTTCGACAAGAAAGATTAATGCCAAACTCTGTCAAATGCCTTTAATATATTAAACGAAACTATCTTCGTTTCATCGGAGTGATGGAGAGAATGGTTCCACTTCTCGGTGAGAAAAGACATAAAATCACCAGTGGATCTGTTGCTAAGTAAACCGTACTGACATCATTGAAGAGTTGCCGTGATTCAAGTTTTTTCATAAGCTGACGATTAATCAGCGTTTCCACATGACCTTATAGGAAGAATGGATGTAAGTGCTAAATAGTCAGTAATTAGTGGGAGAAGAAGATTCGCCTTTTTTATTGACGGGCAGGACAAATACTATTTTCCACCTACCTACTCGGAAAGAGTCCAGAAGAGTACGACAGATGAAAAAGCTTTACGCAGTGCTTTTGCCAGAATGGAAGACCACCTCTTCAGAAGGATGGGGGAAACACAGTCTGGACCGGCGGATTTATTTATTCTGAGATCATTAAGTACTCTTGCAATTGTAGGAGTGCGAAAATGGATTTGTCCCATGGTAAATTGGACACTCTCGAGTACAGTTGTGGACAAAACGCTAACTGCGAGCATCAAGCTGACTGCGAAATGTGCAGCGAGTAGATTAGCTTTGTCTAAAGAACTGACAGTTGGAGGCCCAATTCTTAAAATTTTTTTACATGTGACTAAAAGTTTTTATTACCCTTGGGACATTGTAGTGTGTGTTGCCTCAAATTTTAGTCATATGAGAATTTGACACGATTTCTGAGGGCATTGCAGTTATTTCTGGCTCGTTTGAACTTTTTCGGTTTTCCTCAGATGGGTTGGCTTTACAGCTCGAGCCGTACCACGCGTTTTCTTCTGGGTTGATACTCTTTATCATATCCTAGCCAAAAAAACAGCGTCTTGCTACACGCAAATTCTTAACCAATTTCGAGGAGTAATAAGAATCAGTCTCTCCCTAACAAATTATTTCTAAATTTTTACCTTAGCACAGTACAAAGCTACATGTTGAAGTCAGTTTGCAATTCTGCGTCAAATTGCCCTGGAAGATTGATTGATGTGTCAAAAGAGATAACAACACCAATCAAAGGTGTTCGTGCAAGACAAACTACAAATGATACATTCACCCTAACCATGTACATATGTAGATACCTTACTCCCACCGTACACCGTGCAAACTAGCTACAAACATCAGGACCTTTCCGCCATTTGTTGTCGTCGTTTAACAAATTGGGTCGAGCTCATATTTCTCATTATCAATGTCTTTTCTTACACTTTTGTCGGATCTTCCTTTTCCGGCCTTAGACTTTCAGAGTCATACATTCCCTTACTACTGGATGAAAGGAAATGGAATGGGGACAATGGTTGCTTTGGTGGAAAGGGAACAAATCAAAAAAAAAAAAAAAAAAATAAAAGCATAAATTATCCTGTCACAAAAATATTTTCTTTTCTGCTGCTTACCATCCCTCCCCACCCTATGGACACGGGCGCGGTTCTCTTCTCTGTTATTACACTGTTCCAGACAAAAGGGAACAATGTGTAAGTTCGCCTTCTCTCATCTCCACGACCACCGCCACCCTAACTCCAAAGGGGGTGTCATGTTTTCTTGGAAAATATTATTTCCAAGTGAAATCTGAGATTTTTTTTTGTTGTTTGTTTATATATGCGTGCAGGGAGTAATGGCGGAAATTTTAATAAAAACAAAAATAGGAGATGGTATATAATATGACGCTTCCTCGTCGTCCATTCAACTGTGAGAAATTTACAACCTGATACCTCCCCAGCCCCACCCCATATACCTAACCTATGAGAGGGCGACCGACGGGTGCAATGTAAAATACTCGTTTGACAGATTTATTTTTCCAAGGTTATGCCATTTGACTGGGTGTCAGGTTAACGTTGGTGTGATATAGGGGGAGGGACACGGAAGGGAGGATGTGTAATGTAATTTCCGTGCCGTTGCTTTTGGTATTTTAGGAATCGAGTGGGCCACGCCACGACGATTGGCGTAACTGGGTCGAGTGTGAGTGGCAATAGTTGTACATCTGCTGCGACGATTTAGTTGATCAATGAGTCTCGGGGAAGACTATTTATATCCTCGAGAGGAAGTTGTAATAAATTAGGTAAATCAGTCGTATTTTCTCAGGGGACAACTTTTTTGTTGTTCCAAAGTAGGTTTCTGTTTTTTTTTTTTTTAACAAAGTCATAGCAGGATTGGTATTGAGAAATATTGAAATATGTCAATATGTGAAGTGATTAGCTTGTGCGTTCATGAAAGTAAACATGGAAATGGGAATTGAGATGGATATAAGTAACTCTATAGGAAAACAACTTTTAGAAGCTCAATGAATATAAATATAGCAAGATGAGGACGGTTACCCTAACCCATGTCCATGGTAGATAACAATTATTTTAGAATGTCACTCATTACGCGATGCGATTCCTCTTTTACAGCGGTAATGGCTCATTCTGTCCAAGTTAATCCTCTCCAAGTGCATTAAGAACGACTTCTGTCTTTCTGTTTCCTGTCCCTTTTTCATTTCATCGGAGCTTGGAATTTGGGGTTTTTATTGAGCCATGTGCAAAGTTGTTGCCGCTCTTGTTTGCACCCTTCGAAAATATTGTAATTAGTTTAAAACCAAAACGTGTTCCCGTTGGTAGCTGAAACTTGGTGTATTTGAGTTACTTATTTCATTTCTCCAAAAAGCTAAGAACGTGAAATTAGGTTCTTATGTTAACTAAAATGCGTTTTATCGTTATCTCGATTGTTAAAAAAGTCGGCCTTCTTTTACTCCCCTTTTTGGGTAAATTCGGACACCTCAAATTCTGGCTTCAACTTTGGATATGGGATTTTCCAGATGTAGGTACCTAACCTACATATTGATTAGGAAATCATTAAGGCTCCATATAAAACTAACGTCTTTCCAAGCTATAGTGTCATAATGGAAGCTAAAATACGAGCCATTTTATAAAATTTGAATGGAAATGCCAAACAATCAGCCTTAGCGAGGTATCGGTCGGAACGGTGAATTCTCCGCAACGCATATTCCGTCGGAGACTCAAATTAGATTCGAGGTATCCGCCTTCGGAAAGAATAATTAAAATGCGACGACGCATTGATTTGACATGATGTTGTTTCGTGGTACATCGGGATTTTCCTATTTAGTGTTTGTTTTTTCGTTTGTTCTTGCTCTGGAAACACAAATTTAAGCATCAAATACAACCAATTACTTTGTTAAAAGTTTTTTTTCTTTATTGCTTTTATTTATCAACACTTCACTGCAAATCGTAAACAAATTTCGCAACCAATTCCTGTCGGAGCATATCGGAAGAAAATTCGTATGAAGCTGTCAAAAATATCAGTAAAAACGCACTTGATCGCACTGAAACGCAAAACGCCAGTTTGCGTTGCATATTTGTCGGAAAAAAGTTCCGAAAAGGTCTTCCGAAGTACACTTCGAAGCAAAAATCCTCCGATTCGTATGAAATCGGAGAATTTTTCGTTCCGACAGATACCTCGCTAGGGCCGAATATGTGATACGAATACATATTCCCCTGCGTAAAATAGGTAAATTAAGATTTCAAGGCCGTCATCAGTTAAATTTCACCGATTCTAAGGAGTCTAGTCATATTATTCGGACATACATTCACTGTGAGTGAAGAGCATCGGTGTTCACTCACTTTTAACGATCACAACGGAAGAGTGTTAAATGAACTAACTAACACAAAATCAACCAACATTCACAGCATCATGTCCAATTTGCAAAAGAGTATACAAAAAAAAATCGAAAATAAGCCGATTCTGTCGAAACAGATGAGAGATGGAAAGTAGATTATACTTTAGAAAGATTTTCGAAAATCCAGAAGTAACGTCAGTTTAACCCGCATAGATAATGAACTCTTTAAGAAGTCGCGAGTGAATTTAAATGCTCAGGAACTAAGGAATAAATATAATAATAAAAAGGAAGAAAAAGCAGAGGAATTAGCCAAAAAAGGATTCGCAGCTCAATTTATGATGTCCAGATCCAGACCATTCTCCGGGCTACCAATAAACACTATATAAAAAGTAGTGTCAAAACCTGGCTAGACGAAAAGAAGCTCCATTTCGGGAAAGAAACCGAAGGAAACAGGGAAGCCAAAAACGTTAAGCCAAACAGTTGCCACAAATAAACGAAACAATTACTACAATTATGTTAAGAATTGCGATTCGACTGGTCACAGGCTTCCTCACAGGACATGCTGCGTGTTAAAAAAAAAAAACACCGGGTAGCGTTTATGGAATCCCTATACTTCAATACGTCCCTTCAGTTGTGACGAACTCGTTAACTGTTGCATTATGGACGAGCTCTAAATGGAGGACATTGCAATAGACCCTCTTGTAGCCGCAGCGATGTAAGATTCATTATGAATCATAATATTCATAAATAGGTAGGTATGTGATGTACATACAGTGAGCGCCAAAAGTGAGTCAAAACTAATGCTGTTTTCATTTGTCTTTGGAGTTTATAACAGTAGTTTGGCCAAATTCTCTACCTTGAACCGATCAAGCGAGGACAGCTCGTCCCGACATTCTGTAGAGCTAATATTGACTGAGGCGATAGCATTGATGGCAGCTTGACTGTCAATGAAAATAACAGTTTTGAGTCGGAGGCCTCGCGGATAGAAAGTCGTTCCGCCTAAAATACACTGACCGTATCCGGAAGCCTAACGGGTTTTGAGACGTTGAGAGGGTGCCGTGAAATAACGCCAAGTGAAATAAGGCCAACTTTTGAAAATTGGCCTTATTTCGCTAAGCAAAAGTGTAATGAGGCCAACTTTCAACAGTTGGCCTAATTTCACTTCGACAAAGTGCAATAACGCCAAGTTGGTTTTATTGCGCTTTCAAAATATGAATTTGGCTTAATTTCACTTTAGGTGAGTGAAATAAGGCCATCTGCTTGAATTTATAGCTAATATTTTCTCAAATTCAAAAAATGCTTTTAAAATTCATATTAAACTTTAATCAGCGCAAGTTATGTTAAATGCTCTTTTTGTATTTGAGAAAATAATAGTTTTAAATTCCTACAGAACTTTGAATTGCATTTAAATTTACACACAATGTTTTCGACGCAGGGAATTATGTCCCATCTAACAAGCCCTCGCAAATTTCCACTTTTATTTTTTTTAGTTCTCTTATCTTAAATCTTATTTTACTTTGTTTCTTTTTGAGTATGAGAAAAAGGAAATTCGGCTTTGTCACTTTCTACTGCATAGCGGAATTAGCATTTTAAGAAGTTTAAAAAAATGTATTATTTGTTTTTTGCTGAATTAGGAATGTATAATTTTTGGAAACCCTCTTTCATTTTTCTAATTCATTCAATATGATGCATATCACCCAAGACATCGCTACTAAGCCGTTATTACGGTGGGTTTCCTTTAAATGAACTTCTTGCCCAGTTTTAAATATCTGCAAGGCAAGCAGACTATTTCAAATGGTAGGTCCTGGTACACTGGACTGTAGGAGCGATCAAGTTGGGCATGTAAATAAACAAACCAAAGGCGTAGCCAAGAAACGATGCTAAGGGGGTGATCGATTTTCAATGAACCTAAACGCGTAGCCGAAAAAAATGTTTGAGCAAGGGAGGATCGATTTGGGGTGTGAAAATTAAAAATTCGCGCGAATTTTGCTTGCTTCCCTTGCTCAAACATTTTTTTCGGCTACGCCTTTAGATTTTTCTTACGCAAAAGTTTATTCCTCATATGATGGTGTGTGCAAGGAATTACCAACTACAATAGTCTGCCTGGAAGAAACGCCACCATATTAATTTTTTTTGTGATGTCTTGGTTGATATGCATCGTCTTGAATGAATTAGAGAAATTAAAAAGGGTCCCCCAAATTTAAATCTTCCCAATTCAGCAAAAAAACAAATAACTTGACGTTTTCCATTGTTCATTTAGTTTTGTGCACATGAAACTTTTAATAGAGATTCGCGCAAATTTAAATTTTTTTAAATAAAGTAAACATTCATTTTAACTTCGATTCATTAAAAAATTCGTGCAAAATTTGTTTACAATCAGTGATCAATTTTTATACCCTCCACAGGAAGGTATATTCACTTTGCCATTACGGATTCACCGGAGACCCTATAAAGTATATATATTCTGAATCAGGATCACATTCTGAATCGATTTAGCCATGTCCGTCTGTCTGTCTGTCTGTCTGTTGAAAGCACGATAGCGTCCAAAGGAATTGACCTAGGCGAATGGAATTTTGTGAGACAACTTTTTTTTACCGTCGCCAGGTTGGTATTGAAAATGGGCTATGTCGGTCAAGTAGTTCTGGTACCTCCCATACAAAACCACTATTAGCCCCACGTCTCTCTCTGTCTGTTGAAATCACGATAGCGACGAACGAATCGACTTAGGCAACTGAAATTTTATGAGAGGTCTTATATTTATGGCCTTCAAGTTTGTATTAAAAATGGTCCATATCGGTCAAGTAGTTCTGTTACCTCCCATACAAAGCCAATATTTGACCCATATATCTATGTATGTTGAAAGCACGATAACGTCCAAACGAATTAACTTAAAAAAAAAAAATAAATAGGTGGCGCAACAGGCGGGTGACACCCAAGGCCTAGCTTCTCGCAACCATTCGTTTTGTGTGAGTTTCTATTTTTGGGACGAATGGAAGAGACCTACAATTTTATGCCGAGTCCGAACGGCTCAATTGAGAAGCCTTTTCATGACAGTCATACTCTCGGATGTTTGTCAGACGTTCGCGAGAGGTGGCGCAGTAGAAAAAACTTTAAGGTGTAATTTGGGTTTTTCCGGGGATCGAACCTGGGATCCCTCGTACAGTAGTCCAACACACTAACCACTGCGCTACTGCGCCAAACGAATTAACTTAGGCGAATGAAATTTGGTGAGAGGACTTCTTTTTACCGTCGTCAGGTTGGTATTGAAAATGGGCTATGTTGGTAAAGTAGTTCTGCTACCTCCCATACAAAACTAATATTAGACACACTCGCATGGCAAACATTTTGCATGACTTTTATGCAGTGGAGGGTATCAAAGCATCGGCCAGGCCGATGATAACACTTTTACTAGTTATTAATTCAAATGGTATAACAATATTTTGTTATGGAAAAATAACATTTGGTCTTATGTATCAAAATAATTTGGTTTTATGTCGCTTTGTGAAATGCTATAATCAAAATTTAGAATCAACTTATGTCCCTGCGCCAAACTTTCACTTACTAATCAAATGGACTCAATTCTTACTTATAAACTATTACCATGTCGATTTCAAAAACGGTAAATTCTTCTGTGATCTAAGACATAAAGACCAAGTTGGTCTTATTACTCAAATTTTGTTGGCGTTATTGCACTTGGCAAAAGTGAAATAAGACCAACTGTTGAAAGTTGGCCTTATTACACTTTTGCTTAGCGAAATAAGGCCAATTTTCAAAAGTTGGCCTTATTTCACTTGGCGTTATTTCACGGCACCCGTTGAGAGACTAATGGCCAAACCACAACGGCGCTTTGCCGCTTGCGTGCGTTGACAGATAAAGTAGAACCAATGCTTTCATATGGTGCAAGCCAAAATGCGGCTTCAGGCTTCGGGTCGCGTTTAGATCGTAAATATCGTAAAGTCCAACGCGACGCCCAAGTAGAGCAACTTTCTACTTTCAGTGGCGTTGGACGGCTTTGACATTTCATTTTCGGTTTGGTTTGTTCGATTTGATAATATTTAAAGTGGTAGAGCATATGCCGTTCGTGTTGGAGTAGTGTGGGTTCACTTAGAATATACACGTACTCGTTTTTAGTAGAATATGAGGTTTTTGCAATACAAATTAATTATTTTACTGTGTGGAAATGACGAATATTATTTTTGTTGTAATGCTACTAGTGATTTCTTCAGATTGTTGAACAAAAAAATATGTGCCCAAATGTTATGTGCACGCTTTTGAAATTTTAATTTTCTCTGAAACTACTCTGTGCTTTATACAATTGATAAACGAAATAAACATTTTTTTTTAGAATATTTATAGTTTCTTTTTCTAGTCGAGGGAAAATCTAATTTTCTGCTATGTGCAAATGATTGGTACCTATTAATTTATTACTTGGTGTACCCGATCTTTTGCTCGTGCCAATGAATTGAAATGCTTAGGTAGATATAGCTACATATTTTTTATTGTCTTATTATATTTTAGAATTTATTAAAAGTTTTTAATTTTTTTTAAATAGCCAAGGCAATTTTTTAACAAAATTGCACCTCTGTATTTTAGTGACTGAACTTCTTTCCACAGCGTAGATAAAATATGCTGGCCATTTGGTAATCTTGCACACTTAAATCGTTTTTCAAGTATTCCACAAAGTAATCAATTCACAATTTAAAGGGAAGGGATTTTCGGTGATTTATCCACATTTTCTCAACCAAACTAAACATCTACCTGCCTCGCCTGAAAGGACTTTCATGGGAAGGCTTGTACCTGTGTATCTATGTACATTTCATGCACCAGCCAATTCTGCCACAAAAATATTCCACGACAAGAAAAGTGAAAATACAAAACTGTTATTTATTTATGAATTTTTTACTATTTTGAACAAATTTCCTCTTAAATCGTGCATTAAAAATAACAGGTATAAGCAAAAAGGAGTAGACTTGCATTCTGCTCTGAATTGGGGTATATTAACATAAACCAAACAGAACTTTCAATCTCTCATACTCTAGTCTCTCAACGCGCCAAAGCTCTGAAGCGGCATTTAGTTTTGGAAAACTGCGGCTTGCGTGCGTTGACATATAAAGTACGGTAAAGTTTCTAAAACGCCTGTCAACGCACGCAAGCGGCAAAGCGCCGTTGTGATTTGGGCATAAGAAAATGAGACTTTTACCGAAACTTATATGATTTCTTTACCCGATATTCGATGTTTAGTTCCCAGTTGAGTTTGGAATCCAAGATCACTCCCAGATACCTAGCACTGGACGACAAGGAGAGCGGGTATTTTAGTCTAACCAGTGAACAGCATTAGTTCGGTAGATACGTATTTAACGTCCGTACGTCAAGGGTATCCTATCCAATGAAAGACTTCTGTTTAAATACGTCCTAAAATCTTCTTTTTGGAACAGTCCTATTTTTTTTGTTAAGTCGAATTATTAAATCCTTTTTCTGATAGAATCGTATTTTGAAATACTATAGTTTTCTTAAAATTTACGGTTATTACAGTGTTGGGAATTTCCTTTAAGCAGACACAAAATTGTTTAAATTTTTTTTATTCATTAAAAAGTTGTGATTTTTCCTACCAAAAAAATGTCAATTGATAATCCGTTGGAGCTATACAAAAGTAGGCTCCAGTTTGTCCTATTTCGGCGCCACTGTGGTTTATATAAAATTCTGATAAATATTCAAAAGTCTACTATTTGGCGCACATCAATAGATATACCTACATTGTAAGTTGACTCATTAGATATACTTGAACGATCAAAGCTGCCATTGGTTGTAAACCAAATACAATTATCTTCAAGCAACAAGTCACACTATTTAATCAGTCAACGAAAATCCAATGTGTTTGTCAATTTAAAAACCTCCCCTTGAACCAATGTGACAATTGTCACAAATATAAAATACCTTTCCCCTTCTGACCACCAACAATATGGCGTAGGCGTTGCGAGACGTGTTTTGAATTATTCCCATCACGATCACAAAAAAATGTGGTATTTCGAGAAAACTGGCGCCCAACAGAACGAAATGCAACATGTCACGCGCCGCCAACGAAAATGTCTCACAAAATGATTGGAAAATATATTTTAACTCAGAATAAAAAAAGAAACAAAAACCATCCCAGTCTGAAATTCAAAAAGTTTTGAGTCCACCGTGTGACACACTACTACCAACAACGAGTGCAAATTTGAAAATTTGAAAATTTGTAAATTGAATCTGAATGTCATTTGGTCGAGCGTACGCTTAAATCTGTCTCTGTGTAGGTTTGTTGAGCACGTCGACAATGGATGAGTTGGACCACCCCTCTATATGAAACGGTATAGCGCGAGATCCACTTTCGGCATCGAATTGTGCCAACTTACGAACACACTTGCACACAAGTGTGTAGCCGGGTGTTTTTGATATCCGACACGTGACTCATTTCAGCATTCAATTGTGTATCTCGTTTTTCATGGCATTTGGGTTGGATACCAAGTGAAATTAATTTGGGCCTCATATTTCGGGATATGCTACTTCTGGCTTCGTCTGGTCGTACTAAGTGTACCTACTGCTATTATTCACCATTCGAACGTGTGGTCCCATTTTTAGGGAGCAAATGCTCCATCTCCCGTTTTAATAAGAGCGCAGCGCTGTTTATTTATTTTTTTTTGCTTGTGTCACACTTTAATGAGGACACGCAATCAGCAAAGTGCAGAGGCGCACCCAACACAGCGACAGCCGACAGTACAGATTTATGGTGAATGGAATTGTCAGACGCTAATTAGTTGATGATTTGAAAGATTTCCACAATTGTGTTGGTATTTCTCTCGAATTTCACAGTAACTGGGAAAACATTTCCACGGCAGCATGTAAGTCCTCTTCGTTGGTGATGGTGTATTTTTAGTCGCTTTTCTCGGCCGGCGGCGGCGACGGTAGTGGCGGTGCCTCTGATTCATTGGGGTGCAGAGTGAGATGCTCCGAGCAGAACGGTGACCAGCCAGCGGCGGGGTGTGGGTGACACATGAGTTAATTAGTCAGACGACGACGATGATATTCAGTGAGTGTGTCAGCTCGCTCGTAGCAATAGTTTGTTTTTCCCGGAAATAAGTGAGTGAAGGTCCCCCTTTCTCAGAGGAATTGTCGGCGGAGAAATACAACATGTTGAAGCTGATGTGACATTGACTGAAGTTTCATTATGTTCGCTGAACACTACACACGTATAGCACGTAAGGCTCTGTTGAAAGGTGTTAAGAAGATGCACTCGTGCTAAAAATAATGTCAAGAGTGATGCAGTTATTTTCAGACGTTTGTCAATTGTTGGTAGGTAGGAGGTGTCACGACGAGTGAAAAAGCAGCCAATTAACTTGTAGATAGGTGTGTAACCATTTTTTCTTAGTACATACAAATAAGCTTCATTAGTAAAATAGTTGCCGCACCATTCGCCATTTTGAAAATGTTCAGACACTATTGTATCCGTTAAATCATGTGACGCATCTATTTTCAAATTCTGATTTTACCCTCGTTTAAAGAAGATAAGCACACATTTTTGAAGGTAGCTATGTACAAACTAAATCTTTTAATGCGACTCAATAAAACATGATTCTTAAAATACAATACCATTGAAAACAGACGTTAACCATGTCAATATCATGAGTCTTCATGACATATATGTGGAGATCTTCAGTCAGAAAATAATAATGAAAAATAAGTACGTAGACAACGAGGGTAATATTTTGGAAAAAGGAAAATACGGAGAAAGTATAGAGCTTCAGTTTGTCACCACACCAGTCAATGAACTTACCAGGAATCAACACTAATTGCAACTCACACGCAATGTGTGAAAAGTGAGAACTGCGTTTAAAAAAAAGTATAGCTAACGTCTTTGTGGTTTGAATCTTTGCGAAGAACTTAGAAATGGCATATGGGTAAGCTTCCTATCACATAGAGGCTGAAAGCTCTCCATAATGCAATCGTAAACTTGTCCAGTATAGTGACGTTTAATTATTTAAGACTCCATTTTCTCGTCAAGAGAGTAGAGAACTAGGATAAATCCATCCAATTCCTGATTTTTTGAAAAGAAGAATTATTGGCGGACAGTCAGATAGAAGAAGAAAAGTTTTGTCAAACATTTTCTGGTCATTAATATAAACACCGATAAGCTTTTGTATAGCTTACACCTACGAGTTTCTACAAAGAATTAAGCACAAACTCTTACGCCTGAAGCTAAATGACCCATAGCTCGACTTTGAAAATCAAATCTTCTACAAGTTGAGCTAAGCGAACAAGCTTAGTTGACAAGCTCAACAAAAAAGAGGCAGGTAGAAGAATTTGAAGCAGAAAAAAGTAAAAAAAATGCTAAACAGACGGTTGAGAATTCACTTAAAGGTGGACAAGCCGCAAAGCCTATAGCTGGGGCACTTTTGTCAAAATAACTTTTTTTTTAAGTTTTATAAAAGGGGAAAACTATTTTTTAAACTTTTTCTACATTTGATCTAAAAGAAATCAATGTAATGAAAACAGTAACAAAATTTTGAAATTTATCAAAAATTTCCAGAAATACGGGTCGTTGAAAATTAAATGTCAAATGCACCCCATTCGAATATTTAATTCGAATAGGAAATTTTGATAAGATCTTTCGAAAAACTGTTGACAAATTTTCCCAAAACATTTGGAATTAGACAAATCGTAACAACGAGAATTCGGAAAAAACCTTTAGAATCTAGTAGGTTAGGCCCCGTTTATTATAGCTATCAGTAAAATGCAATTGCTTTTTTGAACCACTTAAACCTATGATATGCTGTGGTTAGGTTAGGTTGAAGTGGCTGCCGGCAAAAGGCCGACACACTTAGAGCAATTAGGTCCCTTGTGATACCACATGAATCTATTAAAAATTTCGTCTTACTCGTTGAACCAGTTTGAGCTTCTGAAGAAGCAAAGGAGACTATACGAATGTGTAGGTTTGGATGGCAAGTTCGTTAGCCTTACAGTTACCTGGAATGTATCTGTGCCCCGGCACCCAGCAGAGGTGAATGTTGAACTGCTCCGCCATCTCTCTAAGAGACGTGCGACAGTCTAGGGCTGTAGTAGAGTTAATAGAGGCTGATTCCAGGCACTTAATTGGAGCCTGACTATCCGAGAAGATGCGGATATCTTTAGCGGATATCACGTTTTCTTTTAGCCAGGATAAGACTTCCTTTATTTCCATTATTTTCGCCTGAAAAACGCTACAGTGATCTGGGAGACAGAAGGAGAGACTGAGGTTTAGTCTATCAAAATATGCTATGGTTAAATATGTCAGTTTTGTTCTCTTTTCCGGATGGACTTTTCTGATGGCTATGAACGACGCCTAACGTGGACTTACTAACGATTTCGTACTCGCTACGTTACGTTGGCATGTATAATATGATCGGAGATTTTAAAAGACGTTTATTTCGTAGTTGAATTTGGGCTATAAATAGATATTACCAAAAGCGTTTAAGTGGTTCGTGAGTTGTGTGTAAAAGAGAATGACAAATTGTGGAATTAATTAAGAGACCAACTCAAAAATATTTCCTTTGAGCTACATGATAAAAAGATGATGATAATGACCAATTTTTCGAAAAATTAGAATAACTTCCTAATCAATATTGCATAAGTCTTCAAACCTAAAAGGTTTCGCATCAAAATAATATTTTAGTTAAAATCAACTAGAAATCGATGATTGCTTTCCAAAAAATACAACATATTGAGTTGAAAAATTGTGTTTTTGTTTTTTAATAGGAGTTACCGTTACGTGCTGACTTCATTTTAGGAATACCTACAAATTCACTGTCTTATGCATGAACTATACTGCCAAAGTGCCAAGTGAGTTATACTTGGGATAAATACCTACTTTGAGCCTTGAAAGTTCCAAGTAGAATGTAGTTGTTGTACCTAAAATAGCTGTTCAATGAAAAACGCTTTTCGTCATCGGTATAGAGGATAAAGGCAGCTAAAACTTTCTGCAGATAAAAAAACCGTTTCTAAATCCCTCATGCCCTACGATAAGAACTCGCTTCCTGGGGATTTATTTCTAGAAGACTAAAATTTGCAGCAATTTAAGTGCAGAACTAACATACATCTGCAAGCATCTCAGGGCGTTGAGGAAGCATTATAGGTTCGCCTTTCACGGGAGAAGTATTAAAAAAAACACACAAAAAATTTTGTCAAAATCGTTCCAGCCGTTTGGGAAAAAATATTAAATTTTTGGAACCCAATCGCAGCGCATCTGACGGTTCGATTTGAACCTCAAAAAATTTGACTAAAATCGGTCCAGGCGTTTGGGAGGAGTAAACAAAATGCATAAAACCCGATTGTAGCGCCATCTATCGGACCAGGGACCCACTTAAATACACACACAAAATTTCGTCAAAATCGATCTAGCCGTTTAGGAACAAAAAAAGTGTTTTACTTTGATTTGCGTTTTCAGATGAATGTACCTACTGCTGAAATTATGCTTCCAATTTAGCAACAACGCTATACGAAGAGTTGAATTTCCAGTTCAGCGTACCTAAGCCAATACTCAAAAGCATTTAATATTTTGTAGTTACTGACATTCTTCATAGTCTGAACTGAAGAGAATTTACGAAAACTTCTTATGAAAGCTTATTTCTCAAAATTGAATGCTTCTGATGGTCTCTTCATAGATTGCAGAAATAGAAACACCTAGTAAAAATGATGGATTCGATTACGGTTTTTGGGGTCATTAGGTTCGGTTAGGTTAACGGGTTGGTGAAGCTGAGTAGCTTCCTCTTCACCCCACTTAGGTCCTTGTGGACCCATTGTGATACCCTTCGAAGGGGTTAGCCGTGTTGTACTGGCTTTATTTCATCTTTCCCGTGGTTACTCGATTTTGTCCAACCATCTCGCTGCCCTCAGAACCCTTCAAAGATTGGATATTGAGACATTAGAAAGTTCTTGATGGAGATCCTGGAAGCAGTAACTACCAAGTGTTCTATTCCTCAAGTGACGGAGACTCGGGCAGTGACAGAGAAAGTGAGGGGTATCCTCGTGGGCCTCTTCATCACCGCAGCCTCTACAAATGTCGTCGTTCTTGAGATTTAGTTTCATTGTGTGGCTTCTTAGAAGGTTTGTGACCAGTGAGGGCGCCAACAATCTTAGACAGCGATTTGGGGTCATTAACTAAACTAAACTAAACTATTTCGCATTTTATTTTTTTCGTGCTCTCGTAAAGAAATCCCATTTGCTGGTGAATTCATCTGAAATCGCATGATAATTTTCAGAACGCAATTACAAAAAAAAACAAGTAAGAGTGTTATCATCGGCTTAGCCGATGCTTTGATACCCTCCACTGCATAAAAGTCATGCAAAATATTTGCGACGCGAGTTAGAATGTACTGTACAGGTGCACGCATGTGTCTAATATTGGTTTTGTAGGGAAGGTATCAGAACTACTTAACCGACATAGAAAATTTTCAATACAAACCTGACGACGGTAAAAAAAAAGTCCTCCTCGTTTGGACGCTATAGTGATTTCAACAGACAGAGAGACGGGCAGACAGACAGACGGACATGGCTAAAACGATTCAGAATGTGATCCTGATTCCTGATTACAAGTGTAATGACACTGTGAATATACCTTCCTGTGGAGGGTATACAAAAAATATTTTCTATACTTGACACTTTATTCAGGCATTTATTCCAAGTACAGAAGTCACTTGACAGTATATAATAGTTCATGTTGACACCATTCTGTTAGATGGTTCATGCGATACTGCTGGTAAACTGCTTTCAGCACCTGCACCATTCACTTTCAGTGACCGGAGAACTTTTAATCAAACGAAAAATCGAGGTATACACAAATATATACCTTCTACTACTTTTTTACAAATCCCACTCGGAACTGTTCGTATACTTACCATTCTTTGTTGAGATTATAATATTCTATGAATGAGGCCTTATATCTGTATTGCTAGATTGATTTATTATTCAAGTGTGAATTATATGAATAACTTAAAGTTTTCGAAAGTCAAAAGATCACGTAGCAAAATTCATATGGTAGGGAGACATAGATATGCAAAGTTGTCACTATCTGTCCTATTAGTCCAATCCTATAAAACCCTTTGATGACACTTGAATAGAAAAACAAACAAACATCGCCCATTTGCATTAAATCGAATCCCACAGATTCCAATTGTCACTCAGTCAAAACATCCCAAAAGGAAACTGTAAATTCTAGTCATTATACATTTAACACAAATTCCTTTAGAGACAAAGCCAAAAACACTCGTCCCTAATATCTGTTCATTTGGATCAAAAAATCCATCCACACCTTTTCGATTTCGTTCCGCCAAAGAAACAAAATTGCTCCTCACATTCTTCTGGAACTTATTTTCAGAACTGTCACCTATAAATCGTGCTCACACTTAAAACCTAAAACAATACGTAAATTCTCCTCACCCATGCACCGCATCACAGACAAATTGATTTATTAAATTCATTTAACGACAAAACACACAACAGACAGATACACCCGGCAGAGGGAAAAATTTAAAAATATTCTTTAATCCCAAGAAAAAAAAAATGAGAAGAACCATCACAACAGAACCAGCCATTCGTATAAAATTTATTCATTCGAATTCAATTGCAAATTAGGATATCATTATGTGAACGTCTGGAGGATACACAATTTTGTATTTTTTTTTTTTTTGCAAGAAGAGGCATACACCTGCATGAAGCGCTTGAGCTTGGCGCACTTGAGGAATGGCAAGAAAAGAATTCCCCACCTGTCAAGCATCATAGATAATCAAACTATGTGTAGTCTGTGCAGACCACTTTACCGACAAAAAAAAAATGAGAAAAAATATCCACTCTGGCTATACCACCCCCTAGTGGGGATGTGTCTATTCCGACTTGGGAGGAATCAAATCCGAAAGGAATGCACTGCACAACGCCCTCTTCGAGCCATCACTCTTCGTCTCGATGGATTTTTCGTTTTTCCGCATCTCATGGCTTGTGCATATTTTCGGGCTATACCGACGGTTTTTGGATGGTTTCTGGTCTCCCTAATGAGATTGGAATTTCCATCAAAACTAACGAGCCCGGCGGCATAGTGGCATCCGCTCGAGAGATTTCCACATAGACGATCTGGATCTGGACGTATACATATATAGAGTGCGGAACAACAAAACGATTGAGGTGCACTGCTTGGCTTGTTTGTGCCGCTTACCGACGAACCGTCGAACTTTTATCCCTATGTGGTGTGAGATGATATGTACTTATATACGTTTTATACACTGCGATGCGATGCGAGTAGATGTGAAGTGCTCACTAATCAGACGTTTTGATTGGAACGAGATTGAAGTACCTCTTGAGTGCGTTTCTCAAGTGCAGAGTGAGTTATTAAGGGCCGGCGTGAAATGATGCATTTATCAAGGAAAACACTGTTTAAGTGGCTTGGCAAATTTGATTTATTTCTGCGGCGCGAAGGATATGCTGTACAACATGTACTGGCACTTGAGAGGGTGTATAGTTATGATTGATGGGCGGAAAGTTGATTGGTGGCGGGGGAAGCTCTGTACAAATAATTTATTTTCGTTTCGACTTTCTTAATTACTTGTTTGAAACAGCTCAGAGAGATGGTTAAGGAATCAAGTTTGGGATACATTATTGCCATTATTGCTTTTTATTTTGTACCAAAAATTTATTTTGCCACCAAATAAATACCCGCCATCAGAGCTGATTATCGATTTTAAGGCCACATAATATGGCAGTATTTATAGAGATAAGTTATATCGAGCCATGTGTAGTTTTGGCACTCCTGTTAAACTCGTAAGGTTTGTAAAGAATGAAGGCGCGCCGCTCCATTAAGTTCGGATACATTCTCACGTAGACCTTTGATGTCAAGCAAGGACTTAGACAGTGTGATGCGCTGTTATGTAATTTCTTCAACATCGAACATTAGGTTAAATTCACAGGGCAACATGCAAGGCACGATCTTTCAAAAGTCCGTACAATTACTTCCACACGCCGATGATGTTGACATGATTGGTAGAACGCATTACGAGTTGTCACTGGTACATTTACTAATATAGACACGGAAGCGGCTGAAATGGCTCTAGTAAAGCCAAGCATACTCTGTCATCAGGAAGAGACACCCAACATCGACGAATCGGACAGAGCATCACAATGAAATGGACAGATATAACTTTGTCTACTTCGGTTCTGCTATACATTTTGAGAAATCACCTCAGCAGAAATAAAACGAAGTACCTATAACTCTTGCCAATCGCTGATTTTTTTTAGACTAAGAATGAAATTGAGTAGTAGAGACACATTTCGTACAGATAAGGAGATTCTGTATAAGACTTAATGAGTCCTTCATTACAGCACTGAAGCTTGGACGCCTTTAAAAAGGCCTTGTTTGTTATGGGAACTGGAAATAGCTATCAGGCCTCCTAAAACTTCGTGACAAAATTCCTACGCCATGTTTGTAAGGGAATTTAAAAAGTACGTTATGGAGCTCGAAGTTTATTACAAGAGTGCAATAGTAGCATGAGCGTTTTCCTCTGTCAATCTAAACCTGCTCTAGTTCAGATTCTAGTCCTGCATAACTATATGATCACGTATGACTTCTTGGGGCGGCCTTTTCTTGTGTATACGGCCGTCTTGACATATGAATTGCATCTATCTGGTAGCTATGCTTGTCTTGTGTGTCGTGCATGCTTTAATTTTGTTTCGAACTTCTTTGTCATCTTGCAACCGAAGTTTTTCCTCCATAAATCATGAAAGTAGATGCTACAGTGTTCACACTTAGTTATCACAGTTTGTCATTCTTGTTTTACCCGACATTTTCTGCTGCACTTCCTGGATGGATTTGATTATATTCACTTTATAGGAGCCTATGGCCATCGCTAATTGTTTGACTGCACGCAGCCTGTTCAGGATTCTTAACATGTGTAGATAACTTTAAGTAAAATCCGTAACCTGAAAGGTCAACCCCTTTGTAGGACCTCTCAGATGGATATTCCAGAGTCAATAGCCCACAGAAGCAACTAGAGACTTATCGGCTAGCTGTCGTTTATATGGTACATCGGCTACAAAACCCATAAAAGGAGCGTACATCCCCCACATATAGATAAATAAATGGTCAATACGCGCAGCTCAGAAAATTTGGTAGAAACGAAAGAGATACTGCTTAAAACGAATGACCCTCTTCTCTATAAACATCCAGCATTTTATGTAATATATGCGGTTAAAGACCGCTTCCCAAAGAGCTTATACTTTAACAAACTATCCTCCTCGGAGATCCCATACAGAACAACTTGTCAATGAAACTGACAAGCGACGTAAAGTGGTATAGAGGTGGGTCCAAAATGGACTCAGAATTGCAAGCTGTATTTATCTAGGAACCAAAACACCATATCCCAATAAAAAAAGGGGCAGAACTCCACGTTGCTTAAGAATGCGCCAACCATAATAACAACACTAGTATTAAACCTGTTTGAATCCATATTTATGGACAGTTAAAAGAAGCTCTAAATGTCGTTAGTTCATCCAGCATTTCCTCCATTTTTATTATCAGTCTTCCGCTGCTTTAACACAATTCAAAGTTTTAGCAGAAAAATATGGAACGTTTCTAGTAGTGAGGGTAACGAAAAAGCCTACGAAAAGCAAGTTCCCTTTATAGGAACTTTCTCCTAAATCGACTGTAAACTTCTCTATAGAAACTAGGAACATCATGAAATGCACCTATCTCGTATTCGGAGAAGGATCATGGTCGAATGCAAGCCAAACGACGCATTCAATAAAGTATATACTGCGATTAAAAAGTCAAAACGTCTCTAATACGCTAAAAAGTTTAGTAACATATCGTCAGGGAAGAAACTGTGGTCAGATGTAAAAAGTATGGGACTTTGTAAGAAAAATTACAGCAATCTTGGGGATGTAGACGTTAATGCTTTGAACTTAAAATTTTTAGCCAACCCACTACTTCTGCATTCGTAGCCCCTGTCTCCAGGCCAGTGCTTTACCTGACGACATAAGCTTTTCTTTTCGAACGGTAGATGTCTTCGAGGTGGGAAATGCAATTTTCTCCATCAAATCCAAAAGCCATGGGACTTGATAAAATCCACCCTGACTTTATAAAAAATTTTACTCCCTGTTATTTTACCTCATATTACATATAATATTTAATACTGTTCTTACAACGTCCAGTTTTTCGTCGGTTTGGAAGCAATTTAAATTCATTCCAGTTCCAAAGTATTTGAAATTGTGGTGAAAGCTTATATTGAAAAGAATCAACTTCTGACACCTTTTCAGTCTGGCTTTAGAGCTGGCCATAGCTGTTCCACTGCTTTACTAAAAATCGCAAATGATTTTCGTGCTGCAATTGAAAATGATAACGTAACGGTAATGACACTACTCGATTTTTCCAAGGCTTTCGATAGCGTGAATCATGATATCCTTATATCCAAATTAGTAATGATGTTTAATTTTTCTGAAACAGCAAAAAATCTGGTGTCTTCTTATATCAAACAGCGCTCTCAAGTTGTTTTCTATCAACACCAAATCGTCAGAGTTTCTCAATGTGAACAGTGGTGTACCCCAAGGTTCCGTCCTCGGTTCGCTGCTTTTTATTTTATTTATAAATGACATTGTCGCCAAACTACTTCATTGCTCAGTTCACATCTATACTGACGACCTACAGCTGTATATACATTTTTTACTGGAAAACGCTATATATCTTATGAATCATGATCTTGACGGCATTGCCCAATGGGCTAATGAAAATAAGTCGATCCTTAATCCAGTGAAATCGCAGAGCATTGTTATATACCGACATGAGCTTGACACCTCATTTTTCCCTCCCGTTGTTTTAAATAATACTGTCATTAAATTTGAAAATACTGTTAAGAATCTTGGCGTAATATTTAATAAGTCACTGTCTTGGTCAGAACATATCAAAAGAGTCGTAGGCAAAGTCAATGGCGCTCTGTGTGGTCTCTCCGTAACAAGAAATTGTCTTCTCAAAATTGTAAAAATGCTTTTGGTGAAGTCATTGGTTCTACCAATTATTTTTTATAGCTGTCAAGTCTTTTGTAGCCTGGACTCTGTCTCAAACAGAAAATTGAATGTGGCTTTTAATATTTGCTCAAGATTTATATTTTCTGTTGAGGTTTGACCATATTTCAGAGTACAGTAGAGAAATTTTAGATGGATCTCTGGGAGCCAATTTAAAGCTTATGTTTTTCCGAGATTTAATGGAAAAGAAGACAACAAAGTATTTGTATGACTTCAAATAAATACTAAATACTAAATACAATGTGCTTAGGTACCTTAATATTCAAGTGACAGTTTACCATAGAACTTTAGACAGAAAGTCTTGCCTAAACTTGTCTAGATTTTCGACCAATCAGAGGTTTTGGGCTAGCTAGGCAAAAGCGTATTGTAAACGCAGCCAATCTTTCAATAAGAATTTCAAGATGATCTTAAATCTAATAAGGCATGCTGCCAAATTTAGTAGATAATTTTTCAAGTCACAACGGTTCCAAATAAAATGAATTTAGCTTTCTCTCCAGAAGCAGAGTGCCGGCTATGATTTTAAATAGGAAAAATTGTTGAACTTTATAACGTAGGTTGGACAATGGAAATACCCGGTAAGATTATAAGGCAGATCTTTTTCAGTGAACAACTGAGTTTTAGAGACCCCAAGAAGTATAATAACTCCTTTGATTGTATCAATATTCACCATATAAGAAAAATCAAGATCCCACAGCCTTAATATCTTGTTGGTCCGTATGGTACAAAATAGGTTAGAATGGTTTTCATTGTATATATATGCAAGTCAGAAGTTACAAAAAACACACGTTAATTATAGAAAAATCTTCATAGCCAATGTTACCTTGATGGCCTCTTGTTGGGCGCCACCTGTTTGACTGTATCATACCCTACTACGTTTACTTCATTTAAAAAAAAGTGTTTTACAGAACTCTGTTGTAGATAAGAGAAGCTCTAGAAGTTTCTGTCATATTAACTGGAATTTGTATAAGAAGACACTTTTCCGTTGCTGTATCCTTCCGTCATCCATAAATGCAAAAACCGTTGCAACTAAAAGCCTAGTGCACTATAAACCGTCAGCTACCATGCTATATGTTTTCTGATTAAAAAAGGATACAAATCGAACAAAGGCTCTCGAACTGAAATTAAAACATGCCCTCATCTGTAATCACATACATACTTTCATAAACCAAAAAAACTTACCCTAAGAAATGACAACAAAAAAAGTCCCAATCAAACCTCATTAAAGGACAAGAGCGGACTAAATTAAGTAAAAAAAAAAAAAACAAACTTCACTTCAGATAACTTCAGAGACACCCGCCATCTTTCCAGGAAGCCGGAAATTCCGTTTTCACTTCATTCACTTTACCTAATTAAAAGTTGAAATCCCATCCCTAATGACAGACAAAACAAAAAACAGCAGAAACACCTCTCACTCTTAGCCTCCCCCTCTAATTGCCTCATGCCAATTGTGAGTTGACCCAGAAAAATGTATAGGGAACAAAACGCTGGCTGTCCCTACTACTGCTACCGCAACTTGAGGGGGCGTGCAACGCTCGTTTTTCATCTCACGAAAAACTTTGAAAAACAAAGGCATCCCACGGTTGCGATAATAATAATTCAAAACACAATGCAATCATAATCACCATCATTAACACTCGACAAAAGGACCTTGTACGGGTGCTCCTTCAGCTCACTGCTGGGCTGGCATACTGAGCATTCTCGAGGGTATAGAGATAGACGAAGAAGCGCAGAGGTAGATGAAAGTATACGAATCCTTCATCCAAATGGGATGTTAATGGCCATTCAAAAGGAAGCCATAACCCTCAAATGCATCCCTCACTCAAACCGCGCGCAAATATGCTGCGTAATTATGTGGAAAATATTTCTCATTAACATTTTTTTTTTTGCTTAGCGAAAAAAAAGGAGTAAACAGTGTTTCCTTGATGAGTAGCAGAATGCACAGGCACACAAAAAGTGTGTCAAAAAAACGGAAAAAGAAAATGTACCTATACATGTCAGAATTTATACTTGTTGCAGTGCACACTGAGAACCAGGATCTCGCAGAGAAATTCAAAATTCAGAAAGGAAAACAGAGAATATCCTGCAGGAATAGCTCTTTACCTAGTTTCTATGTTTTTTTTTCTGTTTTCTTGCACTCGTTCGTTGCACATTGTGTAATTGCAATTTCCATTCTTTGCATTCTCTTGGGTGGTGGCAGTGGGTGCGATACCCTTCAAACAGATTTCCCATCCCTTGAGCAAGAACAAAAATAACAAATAATCGCGCAAAACGAAAAGTCAAGGGAGAAATAATTCTCGATGAAAAATCTCTACCACGACCGGGGAATCTATGATGTTTCCTAAGTAAAGGAAACAGGTGGGAGGACACTTCGGGTTTCATGGATTTATTATCACTTTCGAGGCGAACAACAATCTGCGAGGGAATTTCATTTCAACAATTTTCGAAGTTCATCACACTGCGCATGATACAAAGTGAGAGAGTACGAGATGAGAGTGATATTTTGATTCGATGTTTTTCCCCGCCGGGTGGGTGCTGGGAAAATATCCCTTATTCGACTTTGCGAGCGGTGGGTGTGGATGGAACAGATACAAAGTTCGATTGAAAGACTCAAATGTACGAGTAGTGACCCCGGTCGGTGGTCACTTTTACTTGTAATTAAAACATACATCGTCAATGGTTAATTGATGATTTATATTGACATTTTTAATTGACGATTAATTAAATTAAATAGAATGATGGAAGCCGGCAGAGGGGAGAGGGTGCCGATGGTCAGTGGGAATGGGACTGGGACGTTGCAGTGCACAAAGGTAATTTGTTGGTTGGGGATTCATTCATTTGGAAGTAGGTAACATTCGGGTCGATGGCGATTATTTATAGCGCAGTTGCATAGCGCGCTATTCACATAGAGATGTATGTAGGTGTAGAGTTATTGTTGCTATGGGAGAGGGTCGTTACATATTGGGTGTCATAAAAGTAATGGATGGCGAAGCTCTTCAGGGTACGCTTCCAGAAGAAGATAGGAAAATGTTTGCATTCTCGAAATTGTTTGCTGTTGTCAAACATGATGTCAACACTTAGTCAGTAATAAACCTCAGGTGAGACCTCTCACGCCTCAAAAAAAGTCTATGTAAATGCAGGAATAAAACAGCCAAATCGATATCCGCAGGCAAATCGTATCTTAACCGATGGAGTAAGGCACCATTGCAATAGTTACAATCATAGACGAGCTGTCTAAGAATGTGAAGTCAGTGATGAACTAGGATGGTTCTGAAATGCGCGTGCTTGCCACATTAGTGAACCAGTGTTCTAATAATTTCCTAGAATCCTGCAGGTCTAGCAAAGCTCGAGAGCGCTTAAAGGCTAAGGCCGGTAGGTATTTATTTGGCCGTATCGTGTTCGTGATAAACGACTAAGAGAGAGTCGTGCGAAATGTCTTAGTCTTCAAAACCCGGGACTCCCACGCACTACTGGTCGGCAATTGTGGACCTTTTGGACTCGTAAAAGCCCATCACAATTTTTCTGTCGCATTTTTTTTTTATATTTTTTTTTTGCGCATTGCAAAAAAGATTTTTTAGATTATTTTTTGTCTCGTATTTGAGCCATTCTGCAGGCGTTCTTGGTGGGTATTTAAGGCGTTTTAGGGGCGTTTTTCTGACCATGTTTTTTACTGGTAATTTTTTGAGTTAATTTTTTGGCGCGTTTCAAAGGCGTTATGGCTCCTTTCGCACAATTTTGACCATTTTCTGGGTCGTATTTGAAGCGTTTTAGGTTGTTAAGGCATTTCTTTGCCAGTTTTTTGCGGGTTTCTGTTTTTTATTTTATTTTATTGGTTTATTTTTATTTTTGGGTGATTTTTTCCAGCGCGTTTGAGGCGTCTTTTGATGTTTTCTGGAAAGTTTTTAACGTTTTCTTTGTCTTCGTTTCTTAGTGCTTTTTTTTTGTGAATTTTTAGTGATTTTTGGGTCACTTTTAGGCATTTTGGGCTGTTTTTGGGTGCCATTTTTAGGCCATTTTGGGGTGTTTGTTGGCTTTTTCTCGTGGAAGTAATTTCAAAATTTTAAACATTGCTTTGCATTGTCCTGATAGACAAGAACATATTAGGCTAGGTTGGGTTAGGGTGGCAGTGGCAGGGCACAACAGGTGTAGCCTCACTTAGGTCAGAGGAGCCCCATTGTGATAACACAGGTTCTAATCATCTCACAACCACCCGTTGAACCAGAAGGAGCTGAGAGTGAGAATGAAGCGTAGCAAGCAACTCTTGCTTTTATTAGTGAGGCCGTCGAGATTGTCGAAGAAGTACCTACTCTCCGAGATATAGTCTTCTACGAACTGAGAGGGCTGGACACGTGCATAGGAGCAGGAGCTGAAGAATAGTCTCTTATCGCATTTCGTTTAATTAAAAATTTTGCACGTAGCGAGAGGCAGAATCGACAAAGTTGTGACATATCCCTAGCGAGTCCGTCGGACTTGAAATTGCCTGGAATGTCCCTATGGCTATGGCACCCATATAAGATGAATCTTAAATTATTCCGTTCTCGTGGCAATTGAGGGCGGTTTTGGACTCAAAGATGACTGAGTCCAGGGATTTAATTGCAGCTTGACTATGTCGGTAAAAATTACGATATCCTTTGCGGATATTACATTATATACTGTCAGGCACGTAGCCGGTCTTAAACAAAAGACAAAATCTAAAATTTTTTAACTGATAGCTCAACTTTTTTTTTTAAATACTTCTCCTGGGAAAGAAAAGATGCTTGCAGATGTCTGTTAGTTCTGCACTTTAATTGCTAGTCTTCTGGAAATATATCCCCAGGAAGCGAGTTCCAAAGTTGGCTTGTCTTCTAACAGAAGGAGTTTTGGAAAGTAGATGTCCTCGCGGTTGTCAAGTGTACTGTATGGTCATGAGCATTAGCAGCCTGTCTTGTGGAACGCCCAAAAGTTACATTTCGAGGGACAATGTCTTTGAGTTCCTCGGAACATCTACCATGGAATTACCTCTACCAATAGACAGGGCCGTAGCCAGGATTTTGGTTCGGGGGGGGCTTGATCCAAATCTTATGAAGCAAAAAACTAAGAATATTCCAATTCATTGATTCGTATTAGTTTTTAAATCGTATGTACTTAAACGAACATAGGTACTTGAATAATTATTTTACACACATTTTTTTAAGCAGAAGACTGCTTGATTTTTTTTAACATGAGATCAATCACCTTATTTAGATCCACAATAATATCCGAATGAACAGATATCATAGCAAATGAGCTTAACCTTGCATTCTCTATAACGCTTCGGGACATTGTTTTAATCCTTTTCATAGCTGAAAGGGTTTTTTTAACACTATCTGTGGTCACTGGAAGCGTTGCTAAAACCGTAAGCAAGAAATTTATACCTCTAAAGTAAGTCTTGTCACATATATCAAGCAATTTCAAAACTTCGGTAGAAGGATCGCACCAAAGAATATATTCAACTTTCACAGCTGACAACGAAATTGCATTATCAAAGTAACGTGTTAGCCTGTTAGCTTATCCATTTCGTTCACTCGCTCAACTGCAGCAAAACCTGGGAGAAGAGCTTGAAACGATGGTAGAACGTCAACGTTGACCATGAATCTGTCCGTAAGATTTTGTATTAACGAGTCTATGTAATGCAAGGAATCAGTATATCGTATGTGTAGACACTTCAAAATAGGCTTTAGTAGAAAGGTTTCTGGATTGGAACGCGCAATGAAGTTCTTGGAGCTCTTAATTTAACTTCAAATAAGTCCTCTGCAAGTTGGGATGCGGATTGAAAAGTCTCTCTAAAAAAATCTTCGGTATTTTCTCTGATGTTCTTAAGAGAATTCAGAACTTCTTTTGTGCGGTCGATTGCAGAAACGAAATCTAAGGAAAATTGATAAGGGCAGCGTTAAACTGAACAGATTTTCGCATGTAATGAGGCTTAATAGGAAATTACTTTTTTGGACCGCTGGCTGGCGCTGCCAAAAGTGTTGATGCTTTCAAGGACATCGTTCTGCTCGTTATTTCTTCAAGACTTATTGAGATGTATTTTCAATGAATCTTGTTTTACAAAGGCGTAGAAGTCGAGTTTTTTAGCTCTCTGGTGCGTGCTTTGTAATGACATTTTTGAAAGTTATAATATAATGCATTTGAACAGTTGCGAAAGAAATTTCACTAACAGGCGTATTTTTTTAGAATCTAAAGCTAGGTCACTTTTACTTTTCCATGCAAAACTTTTCTACTCTCTTTTGGTTTTGTTATACTCACTTCCCCAAAAAATACGCCAAACTACACAAAGGCAAATGCGAATTGCAGGAGTTGACTTGGCAGAACCAGGTTAAAGATATGGCTTGCACAGTGTACATACCTAGCGTTTGAATACTGTATACCTACCGGGATAGTCTTTTTTTTATAGATTTGAATTTAGGGCTTACAGCCCTATTTTGACAATCATTTCAGTTTTAGTTTCAGTTGAGCTATCAGTTAAGCTTTCAGTTAAACTGATGTTCTGCAGTGTATTTAGACATCAGTCTAGTATTCAGTTGAGCTTTCTACTAAAACTTCTGAAAACTTATGGGAATGGGTTTTATGGGTTTTAGTCTCAGTTTTAGTTTTAGTTAAACGCTTTCATTTTTGCATTTAGTCATCGGTTTAACGGCTGATTTCTTCACATGAGTACTAGTACCCGGTCTAGCTAGACCTGGTACTAGCTCTGATACTCGGTACTAACGAGAACTTAGTACTTGTGTATTTCTTCACATTGCTAGTACCGAAGCTAAATTTATCAACCGTACTACAACTAATACGTCTAAAAACTGGTCTAGTACCCATTTTTGACTGAAATGTCATAACGGTGACATTTTTATGCTCATTGGACGTCAAACATTTTGCAGGATGACTGATTTTTATTCATAAGAGCAAGTATTTCTTTTAATATTTTTGTTGCTTTCCTGTTGTAAAATAGTGTGTGTTTAGGGGTATCCAGTATTGGATAGCATATGATAGCGTATATGATTGGTTGTTTTTTTCTATTATTGCACATTATGGAACTGAACTAACCAATTCGGTGTTTGCAATTTAACATGAGTTGCACTGATTGTTCGTGGAGACAATCAGTGCAACCTAAATAAATTTGTCCAAATGGCGTGTCATACATCATACTTTTGGCAGTGTGCGACATACACTAGCGGCTGGTACGCAAATGACGTCGGCAACCACTATTTACATCGAATCGATCCACTTGTCATGAATCGTAGAGGGATCTGATCAGCAATTGCTGCTCAGGCAATATCTAACGATTACTGGTAAAATCGTGAATAAAAACGATTACCGACTAAAACTGAATATAAATATATGTAAATAAAATATGTTAACCGTACTGCAATTCGTCCACGTTCGAACGTAAAAAAACGTTACTCTAGACAACTGAAATCCGAAAAAATCCACATCGTTCTAAGTATTTACTGTATTTACTGTATTCCATTGTAGCATAATATAATAGATGCGCCGCTCAGATCAACGAGTTGCCACCCCTTCTTCACCATTCACATTCTCAATGTCGTCATCGAAATTATTGAACCAATTATCCCTATCGAAAATGAAATCCATTTTCTAATCAACTTCATTAGACTTAAACCTACGATGTATTTACTTTTTGACAAAAATAGGCAAGAGCGAAAGCAATGAAATCGATATAATTCAGGTACTAACGACGTTAGACTGCCGATTTTGAGGGTCAAGCTCATACCGAGTACTAATTAATACTCGGTACCAAATTCATCTTAGTACTTCGTGAAGAAATGACCTGATACCTAGGTATTTGAGTATCAACTTTTGGTCTAATACCGGTACTAGCGCTAGTACTTTGTGACGAAATCGGCTGTAACAAGCTTAACTGATAACTCAACTAAAACTGAAACTGAAATGATAGTCTTAAATTCGGCTTTAGAAAATTTTAGTTTTTTGTCTAGACTTTCGGGGGGGGGCTTCAGCCCCTCAAGCCCCCCCCCTGGCTACGTGCCTGCCAATAGAACAATCAGAGGTCAGCGACTTGTCTTCTGTGCACCAACGGTTGTAGATTCGATGTGAGTGATGGGTTTCCAATAAGTCGAACTGCTCGTCTCTGTATGCTGTCAAGTAGGTTAAGTGAATGTTTTGGGGAAGAGCTTCATATATGGGAGCAATATTCCAGGCCTGGTCTAACCTGTGCTTTGTACGGTAGGAGAAGTTGCTTGGGGCTAAAGTACCTCTTTACTCTAAATAGGTAGCTCAACTTAGCGGACGCCGATCGTGCGATATAGGATATGTGATCCTGCCATGTGATTTCTGAATTGACTCCTAAAATGTGCATTGAGTCCTTGGGATGGATTGGATGGTCATCCATTTGGATCTGAGGAACTATTGAAGCATTTTTCTTGGAAAATGTTGTTAGCTGTGTCTTGTTTGCAACTGAAACTGAAATGACCGTAATGGGGCTTAATATAAATCAAATCTATAAAAATAAGGAGACTATCCCGGCAGGTATACAGTATTCAAACGCTAGGTATGTTCACTGTGCAAGCCATAGCTTTAACCTGGCTCTGTCATGTCAACTCCTGCAATTCGCAATTGCCTTAGTGTGGTTAGTGAAGTAGCTAATTTCTTCCACAGCCTTTCAAATGTATATTATATAGCTTTCAAAAATGTCATTAAATGTCACGCACCAGAGAGCCCAAAAACTCGACTTCTTCCCCCTTGTTGAACAAAATTCAAAAGTTGAGTACATTCTTTGGTGCGTACAAAAAATTGAGATCCTTCTACCGAAGTTTTGAAATTGCTTGATATACATATGTGACAAGACTTACTTTTTAGACTTATAAATTTCTTGCTTACGGTTTTAGCAAAGCTTCCAGTGACCACAGCTAGTTTTGAAAGAACACTTTTAGCTATGAAAAAGATTAAAACAATGTCCCGAAGCGTTATGGTATGGAGAATGCAAGGTTAAGTTCACTTGCTATGATATCTGTTCATTGGGATATTATTGTGGATCCAGATAAGGTGATTGATCTCATATCAAAAAAAAAAATCAAGACGTCTTCTGCTTTGAAAAAATGTGACTAATAGGAATCAATGTATTGCAATAGTTTTTTGTTTCGTAAGACTTGGAAGCAAGCCCCCCCTCGAACCAAAGTCATGGCTACGGCACTGTATACTGTATCCACGACAGGGCCTAATTTATCGCCATGATTTTCGCCTGGAACACGCTACAGTAATTGGAAAGACGTATCATGTTAAGGCAATACAATTTCTAGGCACTGCCAAAGCCGAGTTATACGAATATATGTGATTTCCGGGGATGATGAGAGCCAATGCTAATATGGTTCATTTTGATATTGCCTTACCTCCTAAGGTCATAGTAACACCGATGGGTGAGTGTTATTGTATTTTTGATGTCCACGCTGATGTCGTTGCGATCTAGGCAGGGCCCAAATAGACGAATTCCTTCACCACCTCGAAGTTATAGCTGACCAATGACCATATCGTAACGATCTAGCCAGGATGTCGGTATTGTACCTCTGTTTTCGGGGTCAGCTTAAATTTCGTCTCAATGGTCGGCTGCATAGTCAAGTATTTGTACATATTTCAGATGATGTGTTGACCCAGGGAATAGAATCTCCACAGTGCCGGCTTAATACATGACAGCGCGTCATTTTATCTGAAAAATCTCGCTGGCATGTTTTCCGGCCTTAATGGAGTAGCAAGCGATTTTCCTTTTTTGACACGTTTTTTACTCGTTTTCGAAGCGTTTCGAGTCTGTCGGTCTGTTAGTTGTCCTTCTTCCACATTTTTTTGGCCCATATTTGGTGTTTCTCCGCCCATTTTTGAAGACTTTTGGCGCATTATTTGTGCATTCTTTGTGATTTTTGGGGCGCTTTATGGTCATTTTTGGTCTGTTTTGTGAGCATTTCGTGTCTTAGCTCTTCTCAGAGGTAAAGATTTGCTTAATTTTCGATTTTCAACAACACTGTTTGTCGACGTATGGTTCAGCAATATACACTAGACAAGATCATACATATATATTATTCTGTACCATGTTCAGAGAGCAATTTCTCAGTAATTGAGGCATTAGGTAAGGCGATCTCTTTTTGATTCGGGCAGGCTTTCGTCTGATTTTTTTCAAATAACTTGGTGCATTAGCCTTATCCAGTCATCGCTGACAGAATTAATCTGAATCAGCTCAGTTGTAACACTAGATCTTGAATGGTTTAAGTGTACCTGTGGCTCCAACTTTACCAACTTAGTTTCGGTATGTGGTGATTAGTATTGATTGGGTGTCCTCTTTGGTCAGATTTTTGGCTTGCGTCGGTCGTCGTGGAAAAGTTAATAGTCCGCAAAAGTAGTGTCTATTTCCACGTGCGTTGTGTGGCCTTGCAAAGCTTAAATACCTTCTCTCAAGATATGTTCGTAGATTCATTTTCTAAATGCCGCTGTCAGTGGTGGTTGCCAAATTTCTGCCTGAAAAAATAATACTGCTGACCGAACTGCACGTGTTAAAATATAGTTAAGTTTTCCATTTTGTTTTTTTTTTACATTCATTAATTTTATGTGTATTCAAAAATGCGACTTCTCGTGTGAGCTTCAGTCTAATGCGAGTCAGACAGTAACCAGGAAGACACTGGGCCTTACTAATCATTCCTCATCATTTTTAACCTTTATCCAACTTGGATTGCGCGGCTAGGGGCGGTTAGCCAAATTTTGGTGTAGTCCCAGGTCCATACCCCGGACTGTAGCGCTACCTAAATTACCTTAAGCTTAGATATACATATTATAGTTGGCAACCGACTACTTGGTGTGGAAAATTTCGCCACTGTGGACTATGTTAAATAAAGCCTGCACACCTTAAATGGCTATTGGTACCGTGAACTGCATTTCTCGGTCTCTCAGTGGAATCAGCTTATTCTACAGAAACACCTGCGACCTACGGGCTTTTTTAAAAAATTCGTTCACACAAATGACGTTTGCTGGATTCTGAGCAAAAAAAAAAAAAAAACTAAAATTCGTTGACGTTCTGCCCTTCATTTGACTCATCATCACCACCCATACCTGTCATCTATTGTTTAAAAAAAAATATTCGATTGACCTTTTACCACTCGTTTAAAATTTTTGCCACAAAAGCCAAAATACACTCCCAAAATGTACATCGTACCTATATGCGACTTCTTCACCACTTTTTCCACCCTTCCTCGTTATCGATTACATCAATAATAACAACAGGTAATAAACACCTTCAACCACATTGCGTATACGCTCCATGGTACCACGACAAAAGGGGTAACACAAAGTCAAAAGTCCATTTCAATGGAACAAATTTCCCTCATCGAAACACAAACACAAAAACGAGAGAGCCAGAGAAGCTACCAGCTACTTTCCCCAATTTCGAAATCTGTTCTCTGGGATTTTTCATTCCGCCGCCGTCAGTCGTCATCTTCACTCTTCGAATCAACAATCCAACATCCAAGAGGCAACATATTCATGACATGAAAATCCACACACAACTCGGAAAAATTCAGTTCAATTCGACTCTGTAACGGATACGGATGCAAAAGCCGCCTTCTCTCAGTGTGGAGATATTTCGAAGTTTTTTTTTTTTTTTTTGCTGATATTTTTATCCTATGAGGAAAAGTATCTTTGGAGTGAATTTTCCAACGCCCCTCGTATATTGTGAAAAAAAAAAAAATCAAATCGACTATAGTCGACAATATCCCATTTAAAATTCATATATACCCGAGTGTTTTTGTCCGATGGGGATTATGTGATCCTTCGAGAAAAATTGTGATTGAATTAAAATAAAAAGAAAAGAAAAAAAAAATTACAGAAAAAAATCTTCAAAATGAAAGAGCAATCCTTTGAAATGTCCTCGCCTAGTGCAGTGCTGTATCTGTCGGGTGTACTACTACTTACTCTCGTGACTGTCGCAAATGCTGCAGCGTTAGCAACAGCTCCTTCGTCCCTGTACGCGTACACAATTGCCAACCAGAATAATGATATCGATAATGCAATTTTGAATTATACCGCAAATTTTGGCTACAATCAGATGCTGAGTCGGAAAAACGTTTACTACAAGGATAACAGTGTTGCTGCTGCTGCCCAACCGGATGCAGTCGCCGGTACAACAGCCTCGGTCAGTGGTTGTACTCTGGACCGGCTGGTGGTGTACAAGGTAGTCCTGCATACGTACTGGACAAGGGAATCGTTCCCGAAACACTATCCCGATTGGAGACCACCAGCACAATGGACTAAAACTATCGGTATGATTGCATTTTAAATTTTAGATAAGGGCGGGTGTTGTCGGTGTTTGCTTAAGAGGCTTAAAATGTTGTGCCACCGACTGTTGTAGATGTTTGTCCATATAATTAGGGTTTCGATTGGGAGGGTGGTGTTGTTGTAATTCACTGTTGTTTGTGAGAAGTTCAAGTGGTCTTGTAATGTATGAAAGCATTTTGTCGACGCATTTGGGTATTGTTAAAGTGGATTCTGGAAAAGTTCTGCGTGGAGTGAGTCATTTTGTTATGAAACTGTTTATCTATATGAGAAGAAAATTAATTAGCTGTTGCAGTAGTAAAATGAGAATTTAATGCTTTCCATTTAAAAATACATTTTTGAATCTGTTCCGCGGTAATAAACTGTGACACGCGTCGAGGGAGGAGACAGACAGGGGTTTGATGAAATTTATAGCAACTCTGTGCATGAGTTGGCTTTTTGATTATCTTACTAGGCGAAAGAGCGGATGGAGAACATTTTTTTAATGTAAATGATGCGGATGAAATATTGTTAATCATCCGTTTGTTGCAAACTGTTAATAGAAAACGTGTCATCATTAATATGAAGGGACTCTGTTTTAATTTATAAGAGAGCGGAGAAAAATTCTCTTTAAGTAGGTAGTTAAATGGTGGTCTTGTGCGAGTCTTTCGAGCCTCACTTAGATAATAAAATTCGTCGAATACCTGTTGAAGACAAATATAAAACGCTGTTCGCTACAGTACAGAACTCTGATTTTCCTGTTTTGAGCCACCTTTGTGTACATATCTCTTAAGGGCTCTTAATTGCTCTATTATAATAAGATTTTCCAGGAGATGAAGTCCGTTTCTCTGTCACTCAAATTTGGGTATGAATCTTAGAAGTTCATTAAGATCCAAGTTATCCATTTCCTCTATTTCATTAATGAAGGAGCTCTTAGTAATTCCCGGTCTGTTGTTTTTAAGGGCTGGACATTTGCAAAGTATGTGGCGAACAGATTTGATTCATTCGACATCCCTAGAGTTTCTGCAATAATCCTTAAACTGGCCCCGTGATTGTGCGAATACTTTTGGCACTCAGTTCAACCATGAATTTAGACCTATTTTGACTCACCTATGGCCACATTTTCTTAATGTACCTGCATGTATAAAGATTGGTCCATCGTACGTAGGATTGTTATATTTAAGGATTCAATATCAATCCTCCTAGAAAGCGTATTCAGCGGAGTTCGTGCAGATTTTAGGGTCAAGTGTTTGCAGTTTCTATAAAGAAGACGAAAACCAGCATCTCTCAATTAGGTAGAACATTCAAAATGATCGATATTGCCGTCCACCTGATCAAAACGAAGTAAGGATAGCAATATCCTAGCTAGATACAAAAAAAGGAAGCTGAACTTAACCGCCGAGGTTTATAAATTAGCTGGAGCCTGTTACAGCCCATGCAGCAATTCAATTCGAAGATTTTTGGTTGGTTGGTTAAAAGTGGCTGTCAGCTGAAAACGCCAACACACTTAGACCAGCATTGGTCCATTGTGATACCACGAAAAAGGATCATGTAAGATCTCCCTACTAGTTGAACCACTTGGAGCTCCTTATAAAGCGTAAGAGGCTTCTGATGTCTGTGTTTATCAGGTCGACCAAGTCGTTGTAATGGAAGGTTCCCAAGTGAAGCTTCCTTTTACGGCAGAGAGCTGGGCAGGAACTTCCTTCTTCCTTATCCGTACAGCTTTTGCAAAAGTAGTTTGCGAAAAAGCCAAGCCTTACGGCATGCTTTTCTATCAGGCAGTGTCCAGTAATGACACATATTGTGGTGCATCTATGCGATCTGTTAAGAGAAATCCATTTCTTAGAGCGTTTCAAATCTAGCCTAGGCTAAATTTTTTTGGTCGCTAGACAAGTGGTGCCACTAGTCCACCTAAGATTTCTACCCATATTCTGCCAGATAAAGGCACCCTAGGAATACCAATCGCTACTTACAAACAAAAATTGAAACTGTATGCTATCGAGATACAGTTTCAATTTTTGTTTGTAAGTAGCGATTGGTATCCCTAGGGTGCCTTTATCTGGCAGAATGGGTTGAGTTGTTCCTATTTTAGCGAGTTCATCGGCCCTACAGTTCCCTGGAATATCCCTATGCCCCGGCACCCAAATCAGGTGAATGTTGAACTGTTCGGTCATCTCCGTAAAAGACGATCGGCAGTCGAGGGCTACAAGAGAAGTTATAGAGATCGAATGCAAGGATTTGATGGCTGCTGGGCTGTCCGAAAATATGCAGACATCCTTGGCGGATATGACATTTTGCTTGAGCCAAGATAAGACATCTTTAATCGCCATTATTTCCGCCTGGAACACGCTACAGTAATTTGGTAGTCGGAAGGAGAGCTTAAGATTAAGACTTTCGGAGATAAGATGAATGCATGCCTAGTCCACAAGCAAAGGGACACCTTAAGCCGCGCCAACTAAAGAGATGTATCAGTGTCCTTAACATCGCATATACAGGATTCCATGTATATAGTATTGTGTAAATGGCTGAAACCTTTCCTGAGTATGTAAATAGATTTTTTTATTTTTATAATTAACACGCGCTACAGATGATGTGACTACATCAAGGACATTGGGATAGAGAAGATGGGAAATTCCGATGCACATTGATTTTAAATGTCTGTACAAAATGTACTGACGAAGAAAGACAGAGCTGGCAAGGCATTCCACATCCTTGTTGTATGTCTTATGAAGGAGTCTCTGTATTTCAGATATGCTGAATGGTAAACTGAAAAGCATTCCTATAGTATGGCGAGTATTGCGGTTAAATTGCTGAATGGGACGAATTGGATGGAATTGTTAAAAAAGGGGTAAACTGTGTGACCACGTAATGTTTCTGCGATGTTCAAGCGAATTAATAGAATTCGCGATATTCGTGTCTCCGATTAGTTTCAACGCACCATTTTGGATCCTATCTAGTAGGTGCAATGTGGTTTTCGACGCACCAGACCAGATTTATGAGAACTGTACTCATGTTTTTGGCGAATGAACGCCTTTTATGTTGTAGCCAGATCAGAAGGGGTCAAATATTTCTTACACCGTTGGAGAAAACCTAGACATTTCGCAGCATTCTTGGCGACTTCGTGTTTATGGTCACTCCAATGAAGGCTGTCATGAACGAACATACCGAGAATTGACAGTCTTTCGGTTTCTGTTATGCAAGTGTCATTCATTGATAATAGCTGTGAGCTTAACATACGTTGCTGAGTTCTACAACAGCCGAAGAGCATCAGGCACGTGAGTCCTGGGAATGAGTATGAGAAGCTAAGCATGCTGTCATCAGCGAAGGAATGGATTGGATTAGAAGTTTAAGGCAAGAGATCATTTATGAAAATGAGAAGAAGAGCCGGAAATAGAACGGGGCCTTGTGGAACACTAGCATTTATATGGTGAGTTTCAGACTTAAAAGCATCCAAAACCACTTGAATTGAACGGACCGAAAGGTAGTTCCTAATCCATTGAATAAAAGATGCATCGATCGCATCATAAGCACATATTTTCGACAAAAGAGCTTGATGCCAAACTCTGTCAAATGCTTGTGAAATATCAAGCGCAACAATCTTCGAAGTGATGGAGAGAATGGTTCCACTTCTTGGTGAGAAAAGTCATCCAATCACCAGTGGATCTGTTGACACGAAAACCGTACTGCCGGCCATTGAGGTGAGTTTCCGTCATTCAAGATAATTCATAAGCTGACGATTTATCAGCATTTCCATTACTTTAGAAAGAATGGACGTAAGTGCTAAGTGTCGGCAATTGGTGGGAGAAGAAGATTCGACTTTTTTAGAAACATCCTGGGCAAATTCTGTTTTCCATCTACTCGGAGAGAGGTGGGCGGTTTTGCCTCAGGAAAGTCTATCATGCCGATCAAATTTTTACACTGAGATAGATTCTCAGACTCCCAGAAGTCCAAATCGATCTATCCACATCTGTTTATAGATTTTAAGGTCGCCTATATGACATCATCTATGCAGACAGGCTATATAATGAGCCATGTCTGGTTACGCTGTGAAACTAGTCCATATTATATGTGAGATGACGAGGGAGAAATCTCTCTGTTGAATGAAGGACCTCGGCAAGACCTTCAGTAGAAATTAAGCAAAGAACAACTTAAGCCAATAGCTTCTTCCTTGTTTATAAAACTAAGGACACTCAGTATACCTTGATCATCCCCAGTTCTGCTAAATGGCACTAAAGCTTGGAATCTATCTAAAAAAATAAGTAAATAGGTGGCGCAACAGGCGGGTAGACACCCAAGGCCTAGCTTCTCGCAACCATTTGTTTTTGTGCGAGTTTCTATTTTTGGGACGAATGGAAGGGACCTACAATTTTATGCCGAGTCCGAACGGCTAAATTGAAAAGCTTTTTCAGAACAGTCATACTCTCGGATGTTTGTCAGACGTTCGCGAGAGGTGGCGCAGTAGAAAAACTTTAAGATGTAATTTGTGTTTTTCCGGGGATCGAACCTGGGATCCCTCGCACAGTAGTCCAGCACACTAACCATCGCGCTACTGCGCTCAATTGGAATCTATCTAGCGAATGAAAAAATTGTGCATCGCTCTTCTAAGATGGCCAGAATATGTGTACAGCCTATGGGCACAAATGCTCCGCGTCGTAGAGTCTTTGAGTATGAACTGGAGGAGCAACGCGTGGATAAAGACCTCACCCTAGGTAGCACGACATAAGTAGAAGAGGTACCCTTCTTGGAATGCGCAACAGGAGATAGTTATCTAGGGACAGAACAAGAACAATTTGCTTTCAGGAAAATAAATTTCCGCACAAAAATATCCACTAAAAACACTCCTATAATTCAAAGTAAGAATATCCATAACTGTAAATTAGAATCTACTACTCTGAACTGTAATACACACCTTCATATCAGTTTCAATTATACATTTCCCCTATCCGGTTCATTATATTTCCACCCGAATGCACCGTGCCTTCGATCAACAAGTCCACACCATTCATCTGCCCAATACCTAATCAATTTCCTGCGAACAAAATATCAAATATCATATCAAACAATCGAGCCGTATCCTTTCACACCCACTCCCCCAAAATACACCGCTGGGCAAACACAAAAACTATACAAACGGATAGCCTCAGCCAGAGAAATGTGTGTAAACGAAAACAACAATCAATTTTCGGCTTAGTGGTGTGATGAAATATAATACACAAAACAAACATTATACCATTTGACGGTGGGCGTCCAGTCCGCCCTTCCGCAATAATTGTGGCAGGGAAAAAAATAACACCAACTAACTCAACACACCTCAAGGACAGGGACTCGGCCATCTCGGTCTTATCGCCATCGCCCAACTCCCCAACAGTTACTCATCCAAATGGACGACACCGCCGCCGCCGCCGACAGAATGAAAGGAAAAAATCCGCCCCAAATCCCTGATACTAGTTTTTATAGCCTTGCTGTAGTAAAAGCTGCAACTGAACATTAATACACTTCCATATGAACATTAGAAAATGTTTCATCCTTATTTGCACAATTTCTCTCTAAAAAAAAGAAGGAAACTTCACTGGGAGATGGGGAATAGGAAATTCAACTGAAAAAGGACGATTCCGGTCCTGATTTCCCTTTTTCTTTGCGTACCATAGGAAAATCTAAGATAAGCACGTACAAATCGCATTCGTTTCTCCGACGACGATGATGCCACAAACATGAGAAATCCTTTTTTCCACTTGAAGTTTTTAGTTATTTCATTCAGTTTCGGTTGTGCTGTTCTTGTGTTTTTCTCTTTTCTCTTATTGTTGTTGCCTCTTGCTTATCCTTATAGAGGAGTCGGTCGGTGGCGGCCGATGGAGTGGGCAAAATTCAACAATATAATAGATATATCCTTATTTTATGTATCCTTATGTGGTTCTGAAGAGGGATTGCTTCATGTCTTTTGGATCAACAGCAAAGCAAAGGACTAACAAGAATAGAGAAGACAAAAAAAAAACAAGACGAATTACGTCAGGAATCACAAATCAGTAGTGTAAGAGCAAGAGTCCTTTTTGGTCAGTGTACAAATACACACACGCATACATGCAACACTCTGAAGTCTGGACTTAAAAAATAGACAAGCCATGAGGATTGAACAATTGTGGAATAGGATTACAAAACAAAAATAAAAATCTCTCACAAGGACATCATAAGCGTTTTTCTTCGATTTTAAAGGAAACTGCATTCAGTTTAGCGCAGCAGGACATATTGCAATTTGAGGAGGATTTGTGCGGTTTTTGTCATTGCGAATTGGAATGTATCACTTGACAAGGAATAAATTGCACATCAACGAGGAGTTGTTTGTATTATTCAGCAGGAGGTCATTTGTGTGTAGTAAAACACATTTGAACTAAATTGGGTTAGCTGTTTGGACTTTGGAGGGTCGTTCAATATAGAAATAGTTTAAGGAGAAGTGGCTTCTTTGGTTTGTAAGAAACGGATTAAGTCTAAGGACACTGCGACGAAAGAATGTATAAATTGGAGCATTCTTTCTTGTGTACGTATACTGAATTTGCATTTTGGAAGAATTGAGAGGCGTTCATATTCTTAGCTCAAAGCCTTTGCAGTGCAAAAATTTGAGTATCAATTTGCAAATCTCATTGCGTACTTATAAAGATGGTACTCGCCTTAGCACAAATGATTCGACGGGCCGGAGCATTTGTGTCAAAAGATCAGCCGAGGCCTTGGCTATATCCATTTTTGACATCAAAGTTGTCGACGTTTTTCCGGTGTGGTCCTACAGTGAGCTTTCTCATCATTTAACACATATAGACTAGTTTTAAAACGATACTAACACTAGACATGACTTTTATAGCTTGCCCTTATAGAGGATGTCATATAGGCGGCCTTAAATTCGATTTTGATTGATCGGTTTGGATTTCTCAGATTTTTTTAGGATCTGTTATAGTGTGGAAATTTCATCGACAATTTGGACTTTCCTGAGGTAAAACTGGTAGATGGCAATCAGGTTATTTATACGAATTCGCAGACATAATGGAAGAAAATATTCCAAAAACTTTTTTTCGTTTTTGAGTAAGTTGCCATGCGTAGGTAGACATAGACCCTACTTACTTAAGGTGGCGCTACAGTCCGGTGTGGACTCGGGCCTCGACCAACAAGCGTCTCCAGCCAGCACGATCTTTGGCCAGCTGTCTCCAGTTTCGCGCGCTAAGTTGGTTAAGATCCCCTTCAACTTGCGTGTGCCATCTTAGTCGCGGTCTTTCTCTACTGCGCCGTCCCTCGGGTGTGGATTTGAAGATCTTTCGGGCCAGAGCATTCGCGTCCATTCGGTCTATAGATGGCCTGAGTCGTTGGACCTTCACTCTTCAGGCTATGTCGATACAGCCTGTACAGTTCGTCGGTGTATCTCCTCCTCCACTCACCTTCTATGCTAAACGGGACCGAAAATTACTCGAAGAATATTCCTTTAAAAACAACCAATCTAATCCGCTTTTGATAGAGTCCACGACTCCGTACCGTAGAGAAGGAAGGACTGGGATGAATAGGATCATATAAAGACTCACTTTAGTTGTTTGAGAGAAGGCTTTGCTACTTAGTTGCTTTCATAGCAAACAGAAACAGCGATTAGCAAGAGTTATTCAAGTTATATCTGTCTATAATGACATTCTGTCCGATACGTCGGTGTTGGGTGTCCTTTCTTTATGACAGCATATACTTTGTCTTGGCCTCATTGACCGCCAAACCCATCTTCTCCGCTTCCGCCTCTCACGAACTCGCCAGTCACATCCCGCTGCGTTCTGGCGATTATGTCGATGTCGTCGGCGTAGGTGAGTATTTGAACGTACTTTTGAAAGATAATGCCTCTGGTGTTAGCGTTTGAGTTTTGCACTAATCTTTCAAGAACGATAGGTACTGAAGAAGTCACATGACAGCGCATCGATTTGTCTCAATCTTTTTTAACATCGAAGGTCTCTGTGCATTCTCCATTGTCATCTTGCACAAACGGACGAGTTGAGAAGGGATGCCAAAACTAGGCATTGCTATGTATAGCTCGTCTCTATAAATGCTGTCGTATAGGCGACCTTAAAATCGATAAAAAGATGGTGGCTATTGATTTTGACTTCCTGGGTTTTCTCCAAGACTCTCCGCAGTGTGAATTTTTGATTGATCGATGGTGGACTTTCCTCCCGAAGCCACATTCATAATGACAAATCAGGTTGTTGACGAAAGTCTTCAGGCGTTCACACAAGACGGCAGATAAAATCTGGTAAGCAATTATGTGAAGAAGACTACTACGTGCGCAGTTCAGATGCTCTACTTTCTTGAGGATCGGGCAAACAATGCTGAGGTTCCATTCATCGGGCATACTTTCTTCCGACCATATTTGAGGTAGACATAGGAGCGTAACGAAAAGTGAAACGCTTTCGAACATCCCAGTTGTCATGCAGAAACCCATCAGTGGAGAGAGGTTAGATGTTTTTAGAATTCGCTGTGATATCACTCTCAGTTTCAGGCCATCTTCAGTGAAGCTCGACGCTATAGTATTTCACATTTCGTTACGTTTTCTATTTGAAGTTGCATATGCGTGTAGAGTACAAATTGCATATCCTTTTATTATTTATTCTAACATGCATGACTCTTACAACCAGGGAAATAGGCCAGGCAGGCTATGGGTGAGTAAATAAACGCAAATTCTCCTTTAAGGTTTTTTTTTTCAAACTATGCTTCTCTGTAGCAAAAATACATTTCAGGCTTTCCACAAGGATTCTCTTTTTATACTAACGGGTTTCATAGAAATTGTCTGATTTAAATTCGTAAATGGTTTGTGGGCGCAGTAGCGCAGTGGTTAGTGTGCTAGGCTACTGTGCGAGGGATCCCAGGTTCGATCCCCGGAAAAACACAAATTACATCTGAAGGTTTTTTGTACTGCGACACGTCTGACAAACATCCGAGAGTATGACTGTCCTGAGAAAGCTTCTCAATTCAACAGTTCGGATTCGGCATTAAATTGTACGTCCCTTTCATTCGTCCCAAAAATAGAAACTCACACAAACGAATGGTTGCGAGAAGCTAGTCCTAGGGTGCCTACCTGCCTTTTGCGCCATCTATTTATTTAAATGATTTACTACTTACCAAGACATTTATCATAAGAAAATCGTGTTTCAGACACTTCTCATGAGTAGATACAATAAAATAAAAAAATAATGTTTTGTAAAAAAAATAATCTAAAAAATGGCGCCCAATACGAGGCCTTTCGTAAAATAATGCGACAATTTACGATTATTGTCCAAACATTCAATCAGATTTGGGAAGTCAATCACAAACCAGTAAGAATAGACCGTCGTGTGGGAGGACATAACGGACTTTGCCTACAAGCTGCCGGCGGGCCCAGGATTTTTCATGTATTGGTGCTGTACAAAATCAAAGGAGCGCCATTAACGCACGCATATTTGACAAATCCTAGACCCATGGTATAGCATGGAAAATCATTGCCGCAATTAATTTTGACATTTACACGTATTCACAGACAGGGTAATTTTTTCCGGGGAGAATCGGGTAGGTGCACTGGAATTCGGCGATCTAGTTCTTACTGGTTTGTGAAGTCAATGCGGTGTTTACTTCCTATGAATCTAAAATGTATTTCCAGTGATAGGACCTAAGTCTCGGACGAACCGATAACTCAATGGATAGGATTAGAATAGTGGGAAAGGAACCATGTAAGCTAACTATGACTATGATAGACACAAAATATTGGGATAAATCACTCAAGATCACACTTTGATGCAATAGAGGACCTTCAAAATCGATGGCCCGTTTATGGTATCTCGCAGACCGCAATATGGTTCACGGCCACTGCGACTCATATCCGATCATTGCAGATACGTTTCCAAGTCACATTAACCTAGTAACATATTAGCTTCAGCAATATGATCGATTGCTTCGACGCCAATCGTTGAATGCTGTTATGAGCCTTCTGTTGGGCGCCATTCTAAAGACTCAACATTTCATTTTCATATAACCGAGGACAACATCCCCCGTTTTTGTACTAAAATGTTATTTGTTGTACTATTTTGGCTTGTTCAATTAAATTATATTCTTTCAGTCGAATTTATTTAATTTAATAATCCAAATTAACTCTTTAAACTAAAACCCTTTCCCTGGGATAATCTCCGATTTATTTGCACCACATATCAATGGTAAACAGTTTCCAAAAGCACACACATAAATTCGCCAACTAAATAAATTTGCACAATCCGTTGCACATTGTGCAAAATTCTATCCAATTAAATACAATTTGCTTCACCTCGGGCAGTGCTGCTTTTTGCCACACACCTACCATTGATCTCATTAATAGTGATAATATTAATATTTATTACATATTAATTATTAACATAAGCAACAAATGGGGAAGCCCACAAATTGTGTAATATACGAGAGAATAATTTGCCACCCACTCCAATTTTTCGACAAAACAACCGTTTTTGACCTGCGGGAGGTTTTAATGGGAAATAAATTTCATACTGTTAGTAGTGTTAGTAGCGCATGTTCGCACACAATGGTTGGCTGTTATTTTATTTTTTCATCCCGAGTTTGGATCTCCGCATTCGATACAAAATTGATGGCCCGTTTAGGGTTTCAGTGTTGTTATGCGAATGGAGTACCGATTACATAATAGTGACAGTGTATGTAGTTCTATAACGTTGTAATTGCATTAGAATCAGCACATCACTGTGGGTGTGGTGGAGCATTAATTGATGTGCTATAATACGCAGGGTTGTTGTCTTTACTGAAAGAGATAGGTTAATAAATTAAATTCTGATGTATAGTGATATTATACATACGAATTATCCAGCGATACAGCCACAATTGGTTCCAATGAAAATGGCACTTGGTCAATTGAGGGCGAAGTGCAAGTTTACTTTGATGCGGTCTTCAATATAACGCGTTTCATGTTACCTATATCTACTATTCAGTCAACAATCTGGGCCATTAGATCGGGTTAATTCCTTGGGATGAGGAAAATGTTTCCCCGTTTGTCTCTCATTTTTGTCTTGGTAAAACTACGGTATCTTGTCAGACCCTTGAGGAGCCCCTCTCGTATTTTTAAACTTCCGGGGCCCTTATAGCAGAGGGTTCTTCGAAGTAGGTGTTTTTTATTCATATCAGGGGGTTATGCTGTTAATGCACCTAAATACAGGGTTTTTCAACAGGGACGCTACAAAAGTAGAGCGACAGGGACAGCAAACGACGCCGAATTTCTTTCCGCTCTTTTGACATTTCTTTTCAGTAAGGTTTGCCATTTCATGATGGAAAGATATACGAGCCAACAACGAGTCGAAATTATTAAAATTTACTACCGAAATTCGGAGTCAACGTTAAGAACGCTACGTCCAATTTTTGGTCGTCATAATCGTCCTAGCAGATCAACAATTGAGCGTCTAGTGGAAAAATTTGAATCCACAGGCACAGTATAAAATGTCCCCGTGCCAGTGAGACAAAGAAGTGCCCGTAGTGTCGTCGAGAATATTTCTGCCGCTGAGGCTTCAGTTGAAGAAAGCCCAAATGTGTCTCTCACACGTCGTTCTCAAGCGTTGGGCATCTCTGTGACCATCTCTCTACCGTCGAAAATTGGTTTCAGCGTCTGGACTTCTGCAAGCGTGCCCGTGGTTGCCATGCAAAAGAAATCGAGTTCCATACATAATGGCATCGAACGTACTTTCACAGGAATAAAGAATTTCATAGATATCCAAAACCGTTTTTGTTTTATTTAAAAAAACTTTTGTAGCGCTCTTATTAAAAAAACCCTTTATTTAAATATTTCTGGCAGCGCTGCGTTGGTTTATATATTAATGCCATAACCTCTAAAGGGCAAAAAATGTGCGTACCTCATTTTAGCAAACTTAAGATTAAGGTATGTGTTAATTTACGACCGATGTAGACAGAAAATGCAATTGCCATATCAGCTTGCCGGGTTTAAAGTGCAAAAAAGGAAACATTGAAGTCATAATAGCAAAGTCCAATTTTTGATATTACGCTAGAGATATTACCACTCTATACTAATTCCTTAAAGCTAAACCAAAACTCCGGTTTCATCATATACCAAAATATTATGTTTGCTAAAATGAGGTAAATTTCTTTCACTTTTGAGGTTATGGCATTCCAATATAAACCAACGCAGCGCTGCCAGAAATATATTTTCGTATTTAGTTCAGTAGTCACCACGAACTAAGCTCACAAAGTAACAGCCTTGCTAAAATGACTTGAGAAAAAACGTCGCTAGCTCTTACTCTATAAAATGCGATTCTCGTTCAATAAGTGAAAATGCTGTGGTGAATTCAATATCGTACACGTGGTGATTAAATTTTTGTATAAAATGCCTACATTTTATATGTGACTTTTTATCGAAATAAGGCGAAGAAATGTGCAGAGGTTTGAAATGTTTTGTTATTAATGAATAGTAGAACACATTTTAAAAAAGATTTACAGGAAAAAAATGTCGATTATAAGGCCAACGAAAATCCCTTAGAAGCGATAACGGAAAACACTTCATAATTGTATCGCCTTGCTAAGCATCTATGCAAAACCCTCCTTCATGTTTTTTTACTCGGTGAAATAGGTTTTTAAATTTGAATCTTATATCTGTAATTTCCTAATTTATTTCTAAAAACTTCACTAAATACTCCTTTTGAATTGATGTGACACTTTTTCCTTGTTCTTTTTATTGGAATCTCCATTTAGACCCTTTTACTGATCTATTCGCTCATTTGTAAGCGTGAAAATAAATTATTCATATGAAAATTTCTGACGTTTGGTTTTTTTCATAGAACGAGAATCGAATTTGCGGTGAAAGAGTGAAAATATTTTCATTTCACTTTTTCGCCGAACCAGAATCGATCCCCTGGACTAATCTTTACTTCGGAAAAAAACTAACACTTAAGAAATCTTTCAGTTGACTCCTTCCACTTCGTTTCCTAATTGTGATCTTGATCTCGAGCATCGTACTCACAGATCTACATTTTCCGGATCAAGTATGGAGTATACCAAAGGGTTCATTGTAAGTCCACTTATATTTTCGTACCTATGCAGTATGTTGGCCAATTTTTCTTAGAGTCACCTATATTTCATCTTAAAGTCACTATTGTACGCATGCTTGAGTTACTTGAGCTGTATTCTACTTTGAACTAGAAAAAGAAAACGTCTGGTAGCAACATAGTCAAAGTCATACTGTTTTGCTACCATATCGTTTGACAATATTTTCCAAAGTGATCACTAGAAAGCGATTTTGCAAAATTCGACCTCCAAAAGGGGGGTTAAAGTTTGCTTGGGAAAACTCTTACTATTTTTATCGGATCGACTTCAAACTCGGTTTATAGACTCTGTATAAGAAGTGAGGAAAATCTTTTTCTCTGATTTTGGAAATTTTGCTTGGGGCCCAAGTTATTAGCGTGGGGGAACGGGGATTGAGTTTGTATGGGGACAATTTTTTGTTTCATTTTCGAGCACGAAAAACATTGTAATGGGAGCGAAATCTCGCATAAATGCTTGTCATACAGGGTCATTCATTTCGTGTTTCAAGTTGGTAGCGCTGGCTTTTGACACCTGCATTTAAAGTGTCATAATATTAGTTGAATGTTTTTTTACGATAATGGATTGCTTAACAATCGATCAACGCATTAAAATTATTCAAACTTACTACAAAAGTGGTGATTCAAACGAAACCATATTTTAGTGGTGTGTTCTCAAGATCCCTATAGAGGCTTAGCTGTAACAAGACGTCTTTGCTTTTTTTTTTTTTTTCTTCAATTGTTCTCAGCTGGACGGAAACGCAACTGAATTGCAACACAAAATGACCAGAGGGTAGCGCTAATTTTTTAATGCTGAATCAGTTTTTTTACTCTATAGTCTATAGCATATGTTGCAATTAGAAATCCATCTCTAGTGTCACTTTACCCATATTAAAGCCTGCTTTTGTACACCATTCGAAAATATCATACGCGTACCACAAGAATGCATAATTGGACCATTATTGTTTGCATTTGACATTCTATGTGTCATTTGGAATCAAAACTCATTCCAAAAACTGGTCAATTTGTTCTTTCACTCACGTCCTGACTCGTTGTGCCATGGGGTGGTGGATGGAAAGCAAAAACTCTTTCCACTAAAGGAAAAATATCGAACCCACAAAAGCCCCCGTGTCACTAATCAGGAATAAATGAGTTTGTTTGGTCACGTCGAAGGCACTTTAGTACCCAGCTATATCTACAGTTAAATTAATATTATGTTATAGAGGTATAGGTAATTTTTATTCATTTGGTCATTTTTCACTGCTTGTAAATTCAATTAATTGCTCAGCGTGACTGCTTTTATCGGCTCGTGCTCACTTTCGTTTTTGTATTTCCATTTGCCGCCTTGTTATTTATTCACGCTGAGAGACATGAGAGCCATGAGATACATTTTTTGCTATTTTTAGGTGTTTTTAGCGTGATTGCGCGCGACTATTTTATTCGTTTTGTATAGCCTTTTCTAAAGTGGTGTTTTATTTTTATTTACTTTTCATTCGGAATGAATAAATTTACCGCATATATAAATAGGACTTGCGACTACAATCGAATTTTCCTCTTGTTAATTGGGAGAAATATTTAGTTTTTTTTTTTTATTGTTTGGTGGAACGTATGGAATGTTTTAAAATATTTTTTTTTTGTATCATGTTTGACATTTTTTATCAATATGTGTTTTTATTTTTTTTTTGCCGTCCATATTTGCAGATTTGTTGTTTTTAATTAATGTTAAGGTTCGAATATATTCAGATGAGACTGATATGAGAGATGTACACAAAAAAAAATCCAACCAAATGTGTATTTTCGAAAACTATAGTTTATTGTACATCAGCCGTTGTTTTATTTTTTTAATACACTTTTAGTAGGCAGTAATAAAAAAAAAATATATAAAACAGACCGAATTGTGCAAAGTTTTCAATTTCTGATGGAACTGATGGTAAACATTTTGTTTTATTTATTTTTTTATTGTAAGTATAGATACTATGTATGAAAAAAAAAAACGTTTGCTTTGTGGATGAGTAATACACTCAGACTGGATTTAAATTTGACACAAAGCGAATTAATGGGTTTCGGTTGTGACTACAGCAGACACTTTAGCTTTAGAACAATGGGATTAGTGGAATAAGGTTGTTAATATAGAAACAGCTGAATCCACTTGATATATTGCTCTATGTCAGAAAATAGTTTAGCTGACATGACACTTTTCAGCTTTTGACGACATTTCTTTATCACGAGCGGATCATGTTAAATGTTGGCGTTAAAAATATACTTTTGCTTGCCTGGATATTTCGACAATCATTTTAGTTGTTTTTTTGTTTTAGTTAAATGTCACTTAGTAATAGTTTTGCATCGGGTTTTTGTCTCAATCGCAAGTAAGAAACATATAACATTAATCGAAGTCTTTCAGGGGGATAGCACCACTTTCACTAGTGGCAATGAAGATAAAGAGACCTCTGATTGACAATCTTATGGAGTATACAGATTATCCTCTTAATGTTTACGGAGATAGCATTTGGTATAGATAGGTAAATGGGTGTTCTTGTGGCACACAGATTCACTTAGACCATAATTCGTCCATTACTTGATGGATTCAAAAACACTGTTCACGCTTTTCCTGTTTTGAGGCTCTTATTAATAGCTTTATTACCTAAAAAAATAAATAAATATATATATGTGGCGCAACAGGTGGGTGACACCCAAGGCCTAGCTTCTCGCAACCATTCGTTTTGTGTGAGTTTCTATTTTTGGGACGAATGGAAGGGACCTAAAATTTTATGCCGAGTCTGAACGGCTGAATTGAGAAGCTTTTTCATGACGGTGATACTCTCGGATGTTTGTCAGACGTTCGCGAGAGGTGGCGCAGTAGAAAAAAACTTTAAGATGTAATTTGTGTTTTTCCGGGGATCGAACCTGGGATCCCTCGCACAGTAGTCCAGCACACTAACCACTGCGCTACTGCGCCCTACTTACTTATAGGTATATATCTAGGGTGCTCTATAGTCCAGAGTGAACCTGGGCTCTAAACAATACGCTTCTCCAGTTAGCCCGATCTTTGACCAACCGCCTTCAGTTGCGCACTCCAAATTGGTTGAGGTTGAGGTCCCCTTCTATTTGTACACGACACCTTAGGCAAGATCTTCCTCTTCTGTCTTGTCCTTCCAGATTGGAATTGAAGACTTTTCGGGCCGGAGCGTTGGTGTCCATTCGCTCTACATGTCATAGCCATCTTAGTCGAGTGATATGTACTTTTCTAACAAGGTCGATGTCGCTGTTCAGCTCGTAGAGTTCGCTGTTAAATCTCCTCCTCCAAAGTCCGTCAACGCAAACGGGACCGAAAATCACACGAAGAATTTTGGGTTCAAAACGACCAAGAAGATCTTCATCCGTCTTTGTTAACGTAAATGCTTTTGCGCCATACAGCAGGACTGGGATAATTAGGGTCTTATGCAGAGTCTCCTTAGTGTTTTTTGACAAGGCCTTACTAGTCGGTTGCCTTCTTTGATGTCTGCTGTGGTGTCATTATCAGAGTTAATGGCAGAACCGAGGTAGACAAAGTCCCTAACCAAAGTTGTAGCTGTCTATCATGACGTTCTGTCCGAACGCTTCTGTGCTAATACTTGCAAACGAAGCAAGTGGCAGCTGCGTTCTGATGCCAATGAGTAGCTGCAAGTAGTTGCGCAGACGATTGGAAAATTGTGCCTCTGGTGTTGGCTTGTGGGTTTCGCACAATTTTCTCAAGTATGAGTTTGAAAAAGTCACATGACAGCGCATTACCTTGTCTAAATTTTTTTTGAGCTGCGAGCGTTCTCAGTCATTCTGCACAATCTGACAAGTTTGACAGGGATGTTCTATTTTATTCAGATTTTTTTTAAGGTCCACGCTCTTCAGATCATCCAGTTCATTAATATGAAGAGGCTTTCAGTCTGTTGGTTTTAAGGCCTGGGCATTTGTAAGTACCTGACCGACGTCCCTACTGCCGTTCCTCGTGTATACGCCTATCGCACAGTGTTCAACAATGACCCCCGGTTTCGAAGGACTTTGTGGCTCAGTCTAATTATGAATTTTCTTTTTGTGCCTGCATGTATCAAGATTGGTCCATCGTATGTTTGTTCTACTTAAGGATTCCATATCAAGCCTCCTTGCAAGCGTACTCAGCGAAGTTTTTACAGATCTTGGAGCCAAAGGTGCATCCATTGTTGATCCATTTCTTGCAGCCTTCATTTCCGCATCTTCATTATCCGGAGTCTCCATTGGCCCAATTATCCAGCATAGAGTGGTCACAGTGTTGGAATGTGCTAGCTAATTCATCGAAATATTTCTTGAATTGTTTTACTGCCCCTGACTTCACCAAAACTGACTTCATGGCGTTTATGTCCGATTAGCTGTCAGAGTATATTGGTGATAATGTCGCCATAATACCGCCTCTTTAAGTCCTTCGCAACCCTATCTCTGACACTGCAGTCATCGCTGATTCAAAATGTTTTTCGTAGGTCTAGAGTTTCGCTGAAGATACGCGCCCCTGTATCTATGTTTACCTTGGAGTCGACTATATCTCATTCTATTTTGTATAACTAGTTTGTTCTCTCATTCGCAATTGATGCGATCCTCTATGTTTCCCTTCCAATTGAACTTGGAAGTTAAGAGATCATGCAGAGATATCTCACAGTCTTTGGTGTTCTTAGGTCAATACCATCCGTCTTCGGAGCTCGGACTCTCGGAGGTCCAAAACTATGTAAAGTCTAAATTCTACCGCCCTGTAAGTAAAATAATGTCTACTTTAAGAACAATAAGTGTTTAAAGAAAAATCTTCGGAATAAATCAATATCCAATCGTCTAGCAACACACTCGCGCAAATATGGTTCTTTTTCCATAAATGCCCTTCCGTACTTCAAGCTCGCACAATAACGTATAAAAAAAGCATAATTTGCGGTCTTTTACCTCTCAACATCTCTATACCGCTCTAGTGTATCCCCCATTATATCCTTCATGCCATGATAGAGCTAAATATTCCCTCAAAACATTGCACACCATTACCCGCTCAATCTAGCCGCACTGAGTAAAATGGGGGAAGAAATTGACTCGGCTAAGGTCGATAAATTTCTGATGAACTCATTGTGACTTCTAATCCACGAGCAAAACCGAATTGAAATATATTTTTTTTTTTTTTGCAACACTATACAAGGGAAAGAGGAGCGCCACCGAATTGATTGGAACCCACCAAGTTCATCAATTTATCGAAGGGAAAAACACGATAAGAGCCAAAACAAGAAAGGAAGGAAGCAAACACACAAAAAGCATGTTGTCTCATTATCGTAAAACCTCCATCATACAAGCATATTTTCGACGCTCCTTGCCCACACACAAAGCCCCAGCAACATGGAAGCGGTGTTCCAAAACAAAAACCCACGAACAATATGAGAGGAGAAAACTTCGATGAAAAACTGCCACCACCACGACAATACCCTGAAGGAAAAACGAAGAGATAAAAAGCAACAAGGTATAGAGATGGTGTTTTTTTTTTTTTTTTGTTGAGAGTTTTTCCCTTCTCTGCGATAAGGGTATAACTACCCCACCCCAACTCGGTCGGTATCCTTCGTTTATCATTCTTGTTTTCTGTCAACTGGGACATAGTCCCTAGATACACTCAGATAATGTACACTATATACCTGTGTCGTCAGTCAGTCTGGCGGTCTGTTTGTCATGCGTTTCGCCCTTTCAGGCGACGCCGACCACCACCACGGACAAATAAGGAAAGGATATTTACAAAAATATCTCCCAGACAAAACAAAAGCCACGACATGACATAGGCAAAAGCAAGGGTTAAAGCTGGATTCAGAATGCAGTGGAGTGAGGTGGAGGTGGAGATAGAGATTCTACTTGTCGATGAAAAGGACGGTAGCGGTAGATACTGGTGTGCAATTACCTAGGTACATACTCTGCAAGGGGTTTTACCTAGCAACTATCTACTATTTTCCAGAGTTTTCCCTTCAAATAAATATTATTTTCATATTGAGTTGTTTTTCGGTGATGGTGAAAATAAAATTGTGAAATGTTTTTTATTTGGTGACGTGCAGTTCAAGGATAATATTTTTACAACATTTCCCTTTTGTTTGTGCCATTGAAATGGCCAATTGATGTCGAAGGATAGTTTTTTTTTTGTATTGCCATAAAATAACAAAATGGCAAAAAAATTGACTGAAACAAAAAAGTTAATCACAAGTATAGATTTTTTTTAGAAAATTCTGTATTCTAGTGCGGATATGAACCACTTACTAAATCGGAAGCCTTTCTCATTTATTTCCTAGCAATAAATCCGAACATTCGGGTGAACCCTGTCATAAGTCCCCCGCCAATCATTGTCAGAAAACTTAAATATTTTAGAAAAGATCATTCTGAGAACAAGGTAAAAATTACCCAATGCACCAACCATTTGTATTGAATTCGCTGAATGAAATTAAATCCACTGGACTGATAAGAGAACATAAATTCAAGGACCTATAATATTTGAACCAATATAGATGAATATGAGACAAACTATACTCCTTACATCAGCGATCAGATTTTGCTTACTAGCATTTCTTTGGCGAACAAATGTTTTACCTATAAAAGCATCAGCTGGGGTCTCTAAATGGATATATGCTTGCCCTGAATACTAAAAAAAACAAGTAAAACCACCCACGATATGCTTCCACTCCTGTAATGCCAACTTTTGTTGTTCCAAACAGATTTATGGTGATAGAAATGTGGTATTTTATGGTAATAGAAATTCGGTCCTTCGAGCCGGATCAATAAAATAGCAACTTCATGAATTGTCTATATTAATTCCATTCGGGTTTTTATTGACTAAATTGATGTTCACTCGCTTTTACGAAAGATATTAAATTTATTTTCCCAAACCAGAAAAAAAAAAACACCCCGACAAGCGACGACGAATCCTGTAACAACTTTTACCTATCATCAGCATTCTAGATTCTACTGAAAATTTGTAAATTTCTAAGAATTTTCCATTTAAGTGTTTTTGAAGGGAAAGGCAATCATTCTATTACCGCCACAAAAGGAACTCAAAGTAACCATGGATGTTCTAAGGATTTGAGCGCCAAACAAAAAATTTAATACGAAAGAAAAATCCCGACACTGAAAAGGAAAAATAAAAAAATAAAATCAGCCGCCACAAATCAGATTCACTTTTTCTTTTCCGTTTCTCCTTAAAAAAAAAAACTTTTGCCGAGTACAATAAATGTGTATGTCCTTTGTGTCAGACGTTAGGTAGGTATGTAAAAGAAAATTTAAACCGCCACAATCCACAAATTGTCCGACAACAATGACGTTTCGCTTGAATTAGCAAGCCGCGACAAAGTGAAAGCTAAAGGAGAAAAAGGAACGATGAACGAAATGAGGAAATTAGGATAGAAACCGAAAAAGTCTAAAAAGTGGACGAGAAAAATATGACTTCAACGAAAGAAATAGCAGTGAAGAAAAAAACGAAAGCCGTGTCGTCAACTCAGACGAAGGAGTACCAAGGATCACCCTTTTTGACCATTCTCAATAGTACAATTGTCGATTAGGGACTTTATATATAATATTTTTGTTCCCTCTTTGTTTTTATGGTTTTTATTGAAATTTCAATTAAAAAATACGTCTGTCATGGAGGTTTTTTTTTGCGTTTGTGGGAATTTTACAGCAGGGGAATGTTTGAGAAATTAATTAAGGATGAACAATTGCGGTCGTTAGAGGTAAAGATGGGTGGATGTGATTTTTTTTTGCGTCTTCGAAATTATTGTCCCTTTTTTAGGAATGCAGAAAAAAAGGGGATTACGATGATTGTGCAAATAATACTTTTGAATTTAAATAAGGTACCCTGAGGAATTTTAGAAGGGTTCTGAGGATTTTTGTAATGGGTGGTATATTGATAGACTGTTCTTTAATTAAAGATGAATAACTCAATACTGTGATGGGATTTAATCTGTAGTCGGGCAGATTTTTAATACGGTGCGCGACACGACATATACCTATATGATTCGAAGATAAGCCTTTTGGCATTGGAATCGGAACTACATTCGCAGTGCATTGAATTGCTTAATCAAAAGGCCTATATGCGCTCTCCAGTTTAGGTTGAATTTCAGAGGAACCTTCGTGTGTTACCTATTCTAAGTATGTAGTTCGTAGATACGCTTTGCCACCGTTACAATAGCGATATAATTCATAAAGTCTGTAATCTTCATCCTTGGAGGTGTTACAAACAATATTTAAATTGCTATGTTTCTTAATATTTATGGGAGGCAAATATGTAAAATTTCCAACATTTGCATCGCCCGAATTATGCACTTTGAGAAATGACAGCTATGGAGGGTCCACTTGAGCAACCTACACCCGCGACCCACTTAATGGACAAGCGGATCATTGAAAATGAATGAATGAATGAGAAATGAGGGCAATGCGAGCGTGGTTATGGATTAGGGCGCGGAACTTCCTGTGCAAAAAAAAACACTGCAAAGAGTTTTTCTCGAGACAACATTTTTGAAAATTGTCGAACATTGTCCTGTCGTATAAGAACATACATTTTTAAGCAATGCAATTCGTGGGCACGGACAAGCCTGGAGGGTACATACAGCTTGTATATTGTGTACAAAAGAAGAAGGCCTAGAACTAGAACGCCTGTTGACACGTTATAGTATTTGGTACCTTCGTCGCTGTAGCGTTAAAGTATCAATGTTAAATCTGCAGTGTGACTTCTTTGATCCTATTCAAAAATCGTTTCGCTGACTGCTGAGGTATCTGTTTTAATAATCTTTGAATGGTGTCTACTATGGAGCAGATGGCGCTATGCACTACTAAATGACATCTTCCAAAAACAACTTTATTTGGTCTAAAGTGATCAGTAGCCAAATGGATCGATAAGACTAAAAAAAATTTCCGGAGTTTTGCGTTGCAGCTTCAACTTGTTTGAAAGCTTCGCTTTATTTAGACAGCTCCGTATCGCTCTGATGATGGTAATCGGTCTTACCCAATTTTAGAGCTTCGTTTGGGACTCTACCCGGTCCTATACGGTCCTATAGAGTTCGCTGTTAAATCTCCTCCCCCAAAGCTAGTCAATGCAAACGGGACCGAAAATCACTCGAACAATTTTGCGTTCGAAGCGACCAAGTAGATCTTAATCCGCCTTTGATAGCGTCCATGATTCTGCGCCATAGCCGGACTGGAATGATAAGTCTCTTATATAGAGTCTCCTTGGTGTTTCTCAATAAGGCCTTACTAATCAATTGCCTTCTTAGGCTGAAATAACAGCGGTCGACAAGCTCGTTGACAAGTGTAATACTTCGCTTGATTTTTGATGTGATATCATTTTCAGAGTTTAAAGCAGAGACAAAGTCCGGAACTAGCTAAAAGTTTTAGCTGTCTATCGTGGCGTTCTGTTTGATTCGTCGATATTATGTTTATCCCTTCTTGTTGACACCTTGATTTTGTTTTGCCCTCATTCACCACTACACCCATTTTTGCCGCCTCTGCACCACCTTGTCTAAATCCTTTTGTGACATCAAAGGTCTCGGTGAGATTGTTTCCGACCTTTACGGAGCAACGAACGTTCTCCATCGTCATTCTGCACAATCTGACAAGTTTGGCAGTGATGCCAAAACTAGACATGGATCTGTATAGCTCGCCTCTATAAATGCTGTTATATGTGGCTTTAAAATCGATAAATAGATGGTGAGTATCGATTTGGACTTCTTGGGTTTTTTTCTAGGGTCTGTCGTATTGTGAATATTTGGTCGGTCGTTAACTTACCGGGTCTAAAACCGCACTGATAGGGTCCAATCAGTTCGTTGGTAAAATGTTTCAGGCGCTCATGCAGTATGACAGACAGGATCTTGTAACTTCTAAGCGATGTTAAGTTGGCTGATGCTAATATAGTTGACACATTTTAGAGAGTCTCCTTATTTGTAAAGGGGGCAAACAATGCTGAGGCTCCATTCATCAGACATACTTTCCTTTGACCAAATCTTGGAGACGAGTTGGTGTATGCTTTGTGATGTGCTTTTTCTGAGGCCGAGATTTCGCTCGTCGGATCCAGGATTTGCCCAAAGAAACACCAAACTTTTTTAAGAGATATCCTTTATTTCAATAACCAACGTATAAACTATTGGCCTTATGATTAGCTTAACAATGATTAAATTCCTAAGTTGAGTATACGCTATACAAATAATACAATAATGTGGCCCAACGAGAAGCGTGGCTCCGTATTACAAGAAGAAGCCCACTGACAATCGTGGCTCCGATATGCGGCCCAGCGACAAGCGTGGCTCCAAACTGCGGCCAAGCGACAAGCATGACTCCGATCTGCGGCCCAGCGACAAGCATGACTCCGATCTGCGGCCCAGCGACAAAAGTTGCTCCGATATGCGGACCAACGACAAGCGTGGTTCCGATCCTAAGTAGGACAGCCAAAGATGCTGACACTGCTGATTTAAGGCCAGCTTCCCAAAGTTTTACAAGACTGATCAAAATCAATTTCTTTGCGACAGCCTTATCTGGTACACTAGATTGATACAAAACAACAAGTAGACAAGTCTCCCCGAATGGCAATTTCATTCGGGTACTCATGCAATTTCCTCCAATTACTCAGTGTGACTTATAAGTGACGAATGAAAATTTCTTGTCACAAATATTGGTTGGTTGGACAGTCTAGGAAATTTGTGCAATAGCAGCGGGTGTCTGCGGTTGCCTGTGTATAGTACTGGCCATAAAAAGTGTTTTCAGTGGGGGCCATAAAAGTGTGACGATCGGGCTCGGCAGTTAAGCCGTCCGGTCCAGCAGCCTTGTTGGACTTCTGCTTGGATATTGCTATCCTCACTTCATTTTGGCCAGGTGAACGGAAGTCTTGGCTTTTATCGCCCAGGTTGGACAGAAGTCTTGGCTTTTATCGCCCAGGTTGAATGGTTCTTTCTGCCGAAATTTGTGTCGTCTTCGCCGTTTAACAGTCTGCAGAAATGGTTTTTCTATGTACTCAGCACCGACCGTGACTCCTGACAGGCCTTTGCTTGGGTCTTGTTCTCGTGACACGTTCTTTTTACCTTTTTTTAAATTTGTTTAGAAAACTTTGAATTCGTAGATAGTTCTCCTGAATGAGCAGCCGATTGCGATGAAATAAATACTAAATGTTGCTCCATTGAGCACTCTGCTAAGTCTTATAAATCTATACAGAATGGGTCAGTACTTTTACCGTGATCCTATAAGGCGCTAAAGGCACATACAAACAGAATAACGAATTTATTTAGCAATGTTAGTCTCATTTTTGAAAGCACCTGATGGCTGAATTCGGGTCTACCCCTTGAGGCGTCGAAAGCCTTTATACACACTCGGTGTTTCTATTGCCTATTCACAAGTCAAAAAGTATATGTATGCATGCCACCCTCTTTTCGAAAACTTCATTAACCCCATTTCATGTTCAATCAGTTTTTGAAATTGAATTCTATTTGCGCCTAATTGTTTACTCATATGTGTATTCCTGCAATCGCTCACCTATACACGATAACGCTAATAGCAAAATCCATTTCACTATTAGATACGGTTTGTATCTAATTATCCTTGGCCAATGTGAGTGGTATGCACGAGCAAAATTTTAGCTAATCCAATCCCCGTAATTAGCTTCAGATTCATTTTCAGCCGTACGAATACGAGAGATGGCCTATATTTGTATGGATCTAATTGCACAGTATGTGTGTAGTGTACTTGTATACCTATACCTCGTCTGATGCTTTGGTGTAACTATGCGTTCCACAGATATGAGCTGATATTCAGGCCCGCCTGGGAAAAACAATTAACCCAGATACTAGCAATGAGTTTGCCAGCACCAGCAGAGGATGCTTACGAGGATGCTGCTAATGAGCGTTGCGTTCGCAAGAATTTTATCCAAAAATCCCAAAAACCGTAGCGAACATTGGTGAGAGACCTTAATCGCCAATGCACTGATGATACGATAGTATACAGTTCTACTCTGCGAGCAGAGATAATCCAGAAACGAGTCATAATCACATTAGCAGTCCGTAGAGAAAATCTCCGTTCAATGCCATTGATTTATACGGATTTATAATTTTTTTTTTTATCATCTGCCTGATTTTTTTCCCTGATGGATAAGAGAGGTAGTACTTGATGGTAAGTAAGGAGGATTAATCATGCAACATCTACATCGTACACAAACGATTGTTTTCCTTTTTATTGGCAGATATACAAGTTGTCGTCGGTATCTGTTGTTTTTTTTACGGTTCTCTTTGATATACGATTTTGAATATTTTTTATTTTTCGCATTTTATTTCTTCAATCTTCAGAGCAAGCCACGAGGGAGAGTGAAGGCTCTAATAAAAAAAATGATGTATATAGGACGCCTTTAGATCAACCGGTGCTGCACCTTGTCGAGGGGGACACACCACACACAAAACTAGGGAACAGAATTTTGTCGGTTAATAAAAGAAGAGTTTATGGCCTCGTAGATGTATGGTAGGAAAATTAAGGTCGCACATGGATTATCAAATGTGTTGAAATGTGTTTGTGGGTCACATATGTTTGAATTGTATATTGGAGCGGGGATATCTTTTTTGTACAGACCCTGGCGCCTGAAAAGTTTATATTGTACAGAATTGATGAGATGGGTATGTGTTATATGATTGATTGTCTGATGCAATATACCTGTGAAGATCAAAGGATTTGAATTTATCTTTGGATTTTTTTATGAATAAACAATTTGCTTCCAAGAATTTTCAATATCACTCTCTAAACAAATTCATGTTGTGCTATACCTGCTTGAATAAAAAGGATTTGCAAAATCGTGACAGGGATTTTTCGTGTGTCAAAAATGATTTTTATTACCTACTCCAAATTCATCCAGAATTCAATGAAATATTCCGATTTTATTTTACATATCTATCACTCCATTAAAAATACGTTTTTTCAAGACGGGATGGTTCAGTAGCTTTTTTTTGGGCGTGTCTCATGAAGATCAGCTGATTTTTTTTTTGGGGTGAGTAGCAATCTTATGACGCAGTAGCTTAGTGTTAATCGTTAGTGTAATATTGTAAATGTTGGATCAAGGTGATCATTTTTGAGCCCAGGTGGGGTAGTTTCACGGCTAAGTGTTGCCAGTTTGACTGTTTTCCACCCATTTGACAAAAAAAATGTTGACACCCACCCACCCGCAAGCCACTGAAAGTCAAATTGAATCTAGTATTTCTTGCAGTTTGCGCAGCGTTTCTTGAGAATTTTGAATGATTGCCTTTGCATTTAATTCGGTTTGTTGTATGTTGTTTATGTTTTGAGTTATGACTGCTGTTTGTTCCAGATTTTAGAAACAAAAAATAAACACAACTCTATTTTGACCATTCGAAATACCTAATTTGCGAGATAAAAAAAATGTTGTACAAATTTTGAAATACTTGAAGAAGTTATACAAAAAGTTGGAAAGACAACTACATATATCTATATCAAAATATAAAGGGTGGGCCAAATACAAGTTTCTTTTTAAAAATGCAATAAAATGAACAAAATAAAATTGTTCCCATGTATTATGGCTTTATTAGTAAGAGCAAACATTCCCATTAATTACAGAATACAACGTCGTTCAAGTTACTGCCTCAGCTGGCTTCGCAGTAGCGTATTCTGTCACTCCAATTGTCCAAGACATTCTTGATGGTTTCGGGCTGTAGCTCACGGATTGCTTGGATGATATTGGCCTTAAGTGCTTGAATCGTTTCCGGATTGTCCGAAGTCCAAAGTCCAAAGGAGTCAAATCGCAGCTCCGAGGAGGCCAATTGACATCGCCAAGACGGCTGATAACACGTTTTGGGAAGTTAGTGCAAAAGATCGATTGTGGCGTAGGCTGTGTGGCATGGCGTGCAATCCTGCATGAACCAGAGGACGTCCAAATCCATGTCTTCAATTCCAGTAAAAAAAAAGTCGGTTAACATGGCTCTGTAACGCCCACCGTTGACCAAAACGTTGTTCCCAGCCTCATTGTCGGAGAAAAATGGTTCAAACTGTCAATCTCTGTGACATTGTCGTCTGTGCGCACCGTACGATGACGCGGACCAAGAGTTTTGTCCACTCCCATACAAGTCACACGAACTTTTTGCACAAACTTGCGTACAGCAGGCGCGGTGGGTGCTTCATTTCGGCCGAAACTTCTAAAAAAAACGCATTGTTTGGGCTTCAATATTTCCCAACGTTGCTCAAGCGTAAAGCGACTCACTTCGTTCCGCTTAGGTATGATACTGACTTTTTGTAAAGATTTCGAGCTGGAAGCAGCTGTCAGTGTTGAAATAACCTATGATTAAAAAAGAAACCACGTTGACCCACCTATTTTTGTTTTCGAAAAAATAGCTGTTTACATTTTCGACTGTTTTTTTGACTGGAATTTTTTGTTTGTAATGTTTGACTGTTTCTTTTGACTGGATTCGGAGAGAAAAAATCCAGTCAAACAGTCAAATTTGACTGGATTTTAACATTTTCGCCTGGCAACACTTCGGCACTTCGGCTGTTCTCTTAAACTTAATCCTTTGCAATTGGAATTGGAGTTTCAATAGATACTCATTCTCTTGTACACATACACACTTTTGTTTCTTTTCTCGCGCTCGGCCATCTCCTCTCCATTCATTTATGCGTTTTTTTTTTAATTTCGCTACCTACTGTTTATTTCTTGATTTACAAAAAAATACATTTTTCACTTCTTTTGCACCCATTGGTCATTCTCCATTCATCATCATACATCATAATTATTGGTTGATGATGATGGTGCTATCGGATCGGCTGCGGTCCTAATTTTTTTCTTATTCATGGGTGCTTTTTGTATTTGTATTATTGTTATTGCTAGTTGGGGGAGCCGAGTCGGTGGATTTAACTGACGAGTGACGATGACGGCGTTCTTAACTATGAACTAAAGGGTTATGTAAATGTAATTCTCGCACTTGCCGGTTTTTTCTGTAGAGCTTTCTGTTACAATGTGCTTTATTGAAATGAGTCATATTTTTAACCATCATATCTTGTAAGCTCTTGATTGCAGCTGCCATTACGATTTGTGCCAAGTGCGCGGTGAAATGATAGCCCAAATATAGAAGTTCCTTGTACCACTGATACCTACACCAATGGCTACACTCATTCTGGCTGCGGTATTTTTGAAACCTAGAATGAAGCACCAATGATCCAACGGTCATTGATAGTGCCGGATTCTTCCTGGCTAAAAACAACTCCCTCGATTTCAGTGAGTAAATCTCGTAAGGTGGTATTAAAAAAGACACGGCGAGTATAAATTCGTTTAAAACCGTTCTAAATGCACAGGCGACTCTGACATACGATTTAACTTTCGTGAGACTTAACCATATTTCGTACATGAGTATAGAACCAACAGCTCCTGCAAGAAATGGTCTCTTATTCTGTTTCAGGTCTCCGATGTTACTCATCAGTCTTCAAAGTGCATTAACCGTTTTTGACGACTTTTTGCCTATATGCTCCAGATGGTGTTTCAGCTTAAACGAGTACCAATAGTAATCCTAGGTCCTTAATAAATGTTTGAGAAACTACTTCATTCCCTCCGACGCACGTTATTGTTTCCCGAACTTTCCTGCTCGTAATAAGCACTACCTCGCAAACTCTTCTAAGTTTGGTTCGACCCTACGTGCTACGTGCAAGATTTAGGAGTTCTTCGAATATTTTCGGGCACTGCGACTGCTCCCGTCTATGCGGTTTCGAAAAATCGGAATTCTCTATTCACTAAAAAATCAAATCAATTTGTTGTGCTTTATCATGCGCGAATCCGCATTGATCTCAGAATGAAAAGCACATTTTCGCATATGAAAATGTCGGTTGGCGTGTTATGAGGAGGAGCAGGAAACTGTCTCACACCTTCTCTCTGCTCCTGCCCTGCCCTTGCTAGGAATAGAAGAATATACTTAGGAGCTTCATTCTTCAACGATCCTGGAGATCTCATCACTAATGACATCAAGAGTTTATTACGCTTCATTAAAAGCTCAAAATGGTTCTAACAATTAGGCGTGGAGTAATACATGATCCGCGGATGGTATCACAATGGACCTAAATTGGCTAAGTGTGTTTGCTAGTAGCCGCTTCAACTTAACCTAACTTAGCCTTGGAGAAGCGACCAAATTTCTACAATATCATTTCGACTTTCCGAGTGGTTGCCTAATAAGCCTATCACACCAAAAACATAAATGTAAAAAATGAGCCAAGTTCTTTTATATAAAAAAATGTGTTTAACTCGACAGCCACGAAAAGTAATGAGATCTAAATGTACGCCAAGTTTTTAGTTTAAGAAGGTACGAATGCTGAAAAAATTGGTAGGTTTACTTGGCAATGTTCGATTTTTTCCTTTCTGTTCTACCAAATTTCAACATTCTACAGTAATCCAAAGTGGTCCAAATAAAAGTGGGCGAATACCACGCCTTCTGAATGAAAAATCCTGAAGTTTTCGAATTTTCCCAATGTATACCACACAGGATCTAGCATTTTGCAATATTTCACAATTCCAGGATGGCCGGAAGTGCCATACACATCTAAATGGTTGAGTGCGTCAGTTACGTACGGCTTTTGTGATTTTTGAAGTATGTTGAGAACCACTAATGCTACAAAGATGAAATTTGGTGAGAAGGACCATTTTAATGAGCTTGGTAAATGCTTCAAGTGTGAAGTTTTTGGCTCAATTGGTTCCGAAGTTAGAGGGGGGTCCAAAGACAGCCTAAGTTTGTTCCTTTAAAAAGGGTGTGTTTGTCTTTACTAGAGAATTTGACTATACCGTGCCCTTTGATTAGAAAATTCTCGGGATCGATCACTGAACACGGCTGGGATGCCTTTGATGTATGACTGCTTAATCTATGTCCGGCTACAAGTACATGTGGCTTGCTCCATAGAAATGCGACATCAAATTAAACAAAGGTGGGCCATCTGTTGGTTTCTTTTGAATCATATTATAATATTTTGATGCTGACACCTCTCATGTCAACTGCAACTGTTGTACGCAGGTTTGTGAAGAAAGCTCGATACTAGTGATGCGCGATATATATCGAATCACTCGATTCATCGATATTGTCGTAAAAAAATATCGATTATATCACTCAATAATTTATTTTCGATATTATCGATGCATCGATGTTTTTATCCCGATTTTTTTGCACTCAAAGACCACTGTCTCAGTTATAACAACACGCCTCGTTACGATTCAAGAACCTTAAAACATCTTCTTATTCTTATCGGCTTAATGTAGGTACATAATATTTTTATAATATAGTATTTCAAATAAGCTATTTCTTTACATACTATGCATAGTAACTAGGCAAAATCTGTGCGTGTTCCACTTTCTACGTAGATAACTTTCTAATAGTTTTTAGCAAGTCAGAATTTCGTAGTGAATGAGAGTGACTTACGTTTGGGGCTGTTTTTAGTATCGCCAAATTGGATGTCAATACTGAAGCAAGATGAAGCATAAAATGCTCGATACAGTAGCCCAAAATTGGGCCGCATAGCATGCGCTTCTTCAAAACTACCGAGGACGCACAGTGCCTTTATTTCAACTTACATTTCACTAAAGCCTATCAGCACAAAGTAAGGTTAGGTTAGGTTGTGAGGAGAACGATCACAAGGCACCTTGGTGGGCCCATCGCTTCTTTTACTATACTACTTTTGATAATTTCCTTGGAGGTACTGGTAGATTGACGTCAACTTGTTTATTTCCCGTCATTTCAAAACGAAAAATCCAGGCAAAAAGGTGGATGCGAAAAAACGCACCATAATACACCTCAAAATACGTGCCAAAAACTGTGCAAAAAATGTACCAAAAATGCACAACAAATACGGCCAAAATACGCGTAAAAAATCGTGATGAAAAACAAAAGATGTGCCAAAACCAACAAAAAATATTCCAAAAAAATTTAGCGAAAAAAACTGTGCAAAAACGCGCAACAAATCCCGCCAAATACCCATCAAAAATCGCGATGAAAAAATAACAAAATATGCGCCAAAAATGCGCGTGAAAAACCGCGATGAAAAAATAATAAAAGAGGCGGCAAAAAAGCGAGATGAAAAAATAACAAAATACGCGCCAAAAGAAAATGAAAATTTTCGCGAAAAAACGCGGCAAAAACTGTGGAAAAATTTCGCGAAAAAATGCCCCAAAAACCCTCCAAAATGCGGGTAAAAATAGAGGCAAAAATATGCACCACAAACGCCTGACAAATTTTGCCAAAAATCGCTGTGAAAAAAATAATAAAATATGCCCCAAAAAAGTGACAAAAAATCCCGCCAAAACTATGCAAAAAAATGCGCCAAAAACGTTAGACATATATCGGCAAAATACGCGCCAAAAATCGCGGAGAAAAAATAACAAAATATGCGCCAAAAATCGCGCTGAAAAAATAATCAAATCGCTCCTAAATACGCAATGAAAAAATAACAAAATATGCGCCAAAAAGGTGACAAAAAATAACAAAATATGCGCCAAAAAGGTGGCAAAAAATCCCTCCAAAAATGTGAAAAAAATAACAAAATATGTGACAAAAAATCCCGCCAAAAATGTGGAAAAAATTTCGTAAAAAAACGCGCCAAAATACATCTCCAAAGTACGCGCCAAAACTATGCAAAAAAAATGCGCCATAAACGCCCGACAAATCTCGGCAAAATACGCGCCAAAAATCGCGGAGAAAAAATAACAAAATATGCGCCAAAAATCGCGCTGAAAAAATAATCAAATCGCTCCTAAATACGCAATGAAAAAATAACAAAATATGCGCCAAAAAGGTGACAAAAAATAACAAAATATGCGCCAAAAAGGTGGCAAAAAATCCCTCCAAAAATGTGAAAAAAATAACAAAATATGTGACAAAAAATCCCGCCAAAAATGTGGAAAAAATTTCGTAAAAAAACGCGCCAAAATACATCTCCAAAGTACGCGCCAAAACTATGCAAAAAAAATGCGCCATAAACGCCCGACAAATCTCGGCAAAATACGCGCCAAAAATCGCGGAGAAAAAATAACAAAATATGCGCCAAAAAAGTGACAAAAAATCCCGCCAAAAATGTGGAAAAATTTCGCGAAAAAAAGCGCCAAAAAAACATCTCAAAATGCGCGCCAAAACTATGCAAAAAATGCGCCAAAAACGCACATCAAATCGCGCCAAAATAAGCGATGAAAAAATATGCGCCAAAAAATCCCGCCAAAAATGCAGAAAAAATTCGCGAGAAAGCGCGCCAAAATAGACGTCAAAATACGCGCCAAAAAATCCACCATACTGCGTGTCAAAAAATTGCGCCAAAGTAGGTATGTGTCAAAAAACGAGCGAAAAATCGCACCAAATAGATGTGATCAGCTTCACATCTCACAATCGACTGCCTCCAAAATTTCAGAACAAGCCCTTTTATAGAGAGGCAAAGACGTTTGTTTAGGGTTTTTTTTTTACTCAAAACATCCCTGAACGGACTGGATCCATTAGACAGCCGTCAAACGCATTTCGATCGCTTTCTTTGCAATGGATGCATTCAGAGTGAGATGCGAAATTATTTTAATGTTTTTTGTCCCCGTCCCCCTCCCCACCCCCCACTTGTTGTCAAATGACTGAAAAAACGCTATATTTAGGCTGTCATCGAGCCAAATATTTGGAATTTAAAATACACCATCAGGTAAGGCTTACCTACCACGATGGGAAGGAAAGAAAGAAATTATTTGCGAGTCCGTCTTTCAATGCAATACTACACCTACTTGCAAGTGCGAAGAGCTAGTTATGTGAGCAGACGTTATGAAGAAGGTATGGTGTCAGATTCAGTGCGTCCTAACAAATTTAACTCAAATCGTTTTCTGTTTTTGTAAATATATTTCTTGCCAATTTTTGACAGTCGCTTAGCAAATTTCCCATCTTGAAATATAGACTTTGGCCTCATTCAAGAATCTAGTCATCGTAAGTCGACTTGACTTATCTGGATTGAAATTTACCTTAACGCGAAAATTAACTTGAATTGTCGGTATGTCACTTATTGACAATTGGTTTTTTTTTCTCCTGGGTATTCTTGTAAATTTTTTTTTTTGTTCAAAAATCAATCAAAAAAAGTTAAATTATTGTCTTGAATTATTTCCTTTGTGAAATAGAAATTGATTGAGGATTCTAAACAATAAAAATATTTTTTTTTAATAAAAATGAATAGAAAACTCAGGAAAATTTTAAGTTTGCATATAAAATCGATACTATCGATTTTTTTGGGTCAATTTTTTTTTTGCATCGATATTTTCATCCTGATAATAAAATATCGATGCAGTTTTGGATTATCGCGCAAGACTACTCGAGACTGTTTTGTTCATTGATAGCCTAACACGTTCCCTTATTCGTCCTGTGCGCTTAACTTATACTTTCGCTGCTAATGCCGAAAGTGTGCGCCTAAACCCTACAACCTTAACGCGCTAAAGATCGCAGTATAGCTGGACATCAGTCGCACTATAGACTAAAGAAGGATTTTTTATAGCCGCAAACATTGAGGATTTGGACTTGGACGATGTTTTCAGCATCATATGGGGCTATGTGAATCATAATCCATTCAACAATCAATTTAATATATCTATATGTGTGTATATATAAAAATGAAGATTCCGACTGAAAGATGATCAACGCCCAGCCTACACCATTTGATCTAGAAAGCTAAAAATGTTGCACAGAGGTTTTTTATGATGTATACAAGCACTAAGGAAGGATTTTTTGAAATTCGGCCCCTAAAGGGGTAAAAGGGGGGTCAAAGTTTGTATGGGGAAATTTTATTTTTCGTCCGATTGAATTTAAACTCGGTTTGTGTACCTACTCTCTATGAGAAATAAATAAAACTACTTTCTCTAATTTTGAAAATTCAACCCCTAAAGGGGTAAAATGAGTTGAATTTCTCTATGAGAAATAAAGAAAATGTTTTCTTCGATTTTGGAAATTCTACCCTTAAAGGGGTAAGAGGGGGGTCAAAGTTTATTGTTCATCCGATCGACTTCAAACTTAGTTTGTGTACACTATTAGAAGGAAAAGAGATAATTAATTTTTCCAATTTTGAAAATTTTTCTTGGGGCCCAAGTTTTTGGCGATGACCTCTTTTAAGGAGGCCCTTTTCTTAAGTCAGGAATCGATCGTCGTATCAATTTTAAACTTTGTAATGCGTCCCAAAATCTTTCGCCGTTGAATATGCTTATCGCTTCATCTAACTCCAGCGTACATACTCCAAAGATATTCAAGCGGAATTCTGTATGAATGGGGTCATACTGCTAGAAAGTGGTGTATCTTTCTGGTTGCAAGAGTGTAATAAGATCTGGGAGGTGTGGAATATAATGAAGGGGTAAAAGCTCCTCCTATTCTAAAGATGGTGCTTATCATATCGCTGTATCTGCCAGCAAAGAAATATGTTTTGTCCCATAGATTGTGACTCAATCTGCTATAGTTATGATCTTTGTTGAGATGCCAGCGCTTCACTAACAAAAATATTAATCATATAATCTTTGAACACTGTTTTCTCCAACAGGGCATTAAACACATTTTTCAAAGATACTAACTTCTTAGGTAGGTTTTCTGAGCGATATATAAATATAAAAGAGGGAACTAACTGACTTGAAGGAATATCTGTGTACCAAATCCTGAGCACTGCGCGAGAGAAGCCGCGGGCAAGAGCTAGTGTATAGATAAATTCAATAATCGTGTAATAAGTCGGTTTGGAGATATTGCTTTGCCCCTACGGAGCTGCGGTTTGACACCCTTGGACTTTTATTTTGAGGTAAGATCGATGTAATGAGAAACATTCAGGTACTCAAGAGCAATACTGATGGTCTGGCTCTTTATATTGTTCAAGCTAAAATAGGGACGAACTCATGGAAAATGTATAAAATTATTTGGTTGAAAGAGAGACCAATTCCAAGCCAGTCATGGAAGAATTGTGTCGATATGTCTTTCTGTACCTACTTACAGACTCATAAAGTCAAACTGAACAATGCATTTATACTCATCATGGCCTATGCTGAATCTTCAGCCCTTCAACAATCTAATAACAAGATCCTTTATGAGCACATTAGTAGGTATAATAGGTGGGACAATAATACATGTTTTGGGAGGCATGCCTTCAGGTTGAATCTCCTGCAACCGATGTAGAAGTTCTGTAGAAGCTACATGGGCGAGGATGAGCACGAGAATCTCCCAACTCGAAAGAAAGCCACATACATGTATAGGAGAAGAGGTTTAGGTATACTTCTTCAACAATCTCGACGAACTCGCTAAAATAAGCATAAGCCGCATACTACACTTAATTTAAAGCTCCAAGTAGTTTTGAGAACATTAGATCCTGTGGTATCACAATGGATCTACTCTGCCCTGCCACCCGAACCTAACATGACAGATGTTATAGTATGAAGCAATTTGTGTTCATTTAGATTTTATCGTGGTGGCCAACCTCTCCCATCTTCAAATTGAATAAGTAGGTTAGACTACATAGACACCCGATGAGCCCGTCCTCAACAGTATCTAAAGAAATCAACTCGAACAAAACACAAACTATTTACGTCTCGGAGACATTTTAAAAATTCCACATCATTCCAATTTCAAGCAAGCTCTCTCCATAACCAAAAATCTATTCGAAGAAAAACAACTCCATCCAACTTACCGAAGAATTTCGCAACAATTTCCTCGACAAATTCTGGGAAAAGCATTGAAGCAACGCACTTAGACACTTTTAAATGAACCATGAACGTCAAAAAGGATTACAGGATGTCTTCATCGTGCTCGTTGTCTGTCGTGAAGGAGTAACTTTGCCAGACTCTCAGAACAAATTCAATTCCCTTGCACTGTTTTGGAACTTTCAGCTGCACGGCAACTGAGTAACCCACTCCAGATGGCTGAAAAATGGAATTTAACTTTTTGTGACTAAGTTCCTCCATTGCATCTGCGCTGCTAATTACTGTACACATGGATGAGGGCGGGGGAGGTAATAGGTCGCGCCAGTTCACCGAAAAAAAAACACAACCCCTCTGCTCAGACATGTTTCGCATGCTACTACTTTTTCTGTCGCTATACCGTAGCGCGCGCGTTGTTTGTGAATGCGATTGTAATTACAATAATGAGCCAAAGAGTGTTTTCGTCTGCCATTACATATGCAGTGCAGTGTAGCGCCATCAACCCCATTACACAACCCTTTCCTTGCATTGGGGGGTTTATTCATGGTAAAAATGCACTTATTTGTTCTCGAATTAAGTTCACGGTTGAGGGAGTTTGTTGTTGCGCTTTTTATTGTGCAAAGGTCTGAATGGGGTGGCACTGGCGGTGCTTACACTTGATGGAGTCGTAAAATCCTCGGCTATAAACATCAATTGCAAGCTCGGCCCGGCTTGCAGTGGAGTTGCTCATTCTCCTTCTATAAATAGGTGGCGCATATATGGAGAAACTTGTCGCCGCAGTCCCAGGAACCGAGACCGGGCCCGTTCTCTTTGTTTTCGTCCATGTGTTTTCTGTTTATTTTTTTTTGTATTGGGTTGGTGCCCTTGTTGGAAAATATTTTCCCTCCGACTGTTACCTGGACTATAAATAAAAAGTTCTATTATTGTGCATTCATGGTGAATTGGATCGCTTTAGTAAATTTTCCGCTTGCCCTGCCCCTTCCTTACGCTCAGACAGAGCGACGACAACAAGAACAAGAACCACAGTGGCAGTAAAATGTAGGTGGGAGTTTTGCTCACCTCCTTTCGACTATCCTTGCTGCATGAAATTGTGTATTTTTTGTTCAAAAATTCAGCTTTACAGTGCGATTGTGGATGCCCGGCTTTTTGGGGCACTGACCTCGTTTCTCACCTGCAAACACCGCTAAATACAATTCGTCCTCAATTCGTTGCAATCGGTAAAGGTTTTTTTTTTAGTTTTTCTTCGTGTTTTTTTTTTGGCAGACGTTCATTTTCGAGAAGAACCCACCTGCCAAGCACATCAGTTACCTATCCGCTTTATGATTCTGACATTCTGGGGGCCGCTTGGAAACATATTGTGCAACAGAGATGTGGTGCAGCAACCGTAATTCGCATATTTCAATCCGATGTCAGAATTGGATTCAGTGAGAGAAATGAAGGGGAGTGTTGCATTTATACTGCCACGAGTGCATGATGTGAAGCACACCTGATGACGGTAACGCTAGAGGTAGCGAACAAGTGACAGTATCTCTATACCAACGAGATATGAGAAAGGTGTCAGCGAAATTCAGCTTGTTTTTTTTTTGGAGCGACGTTGAAATTGGTTATATTCTGCTATTCTGTGCGTTTTTTGACAGCACACAAGCATACAGTGTGTATGCTCAGAGTTGATTAATGTGATGTATGACAATAAATATGTTCCTTGTATGGCAGTTGGGTGACATGTGACAGTTTTTTAATCAGCTGTGGGAAATGTGTGTGTATTTTGTTTTCGTTTTTTTTTTGCTGGGGATTCCCTTGAATAAATTTACGGCTAGGATTGACTTTAGCTTGGCGTTGCTGCAATAGGCAAAAAGTTAATGGAATGTGGTAGCCATTAACATAAATGTAAATTATGTTTGTTTGTTAACAAATGAATGTAGGTAGTACCGAACTACTTTAAAAATAATACTTTTCGCCTTAGATACATTATCCTGAAGTAGGTTACTACAAAGTGTACACAAAATATTGATCGAAAAAATGCCCCTCTCGATTTAATCATGTTCTGCCTGTTTGTCTATATTGCAATGAGCCAAATTTGTTTGTCTGTTTTATGTGTGCAAAAAATTATCTACTTTCTGTAAATAAAAAAAAAAAAAAAAAAAAAACGACTAGCGTCCCACTATATATGGCGAAATCATTGAATTCTCACGGGTTTGAAAAGCGACAACCTGTGCTCCCGTGGTCTGGTGGATAAAGACCAACAAGTCACCACAGTTAAAATGCTAAAACGTATCCAATCTACAATCTACTATGTAGCTAGATGATGTTGTATGTATGATGTTCCACCCCGACTACTGCACTGAACGTCATCCTATAGGTCTAACACCTATCCAATTGCACATTCAAATGATGGCAAGACTGAGCATTAATCGTCTTTTCCATTCGAACACCATTGACATCCTATTCCTAGCATGGAGATTATCTATTTTTTTGCTTGACGTTATGGAGCATTGAAAGCCCTCTCAGCATGTTTCTAGTCGGCAATCTACCGGAATCTGGGGGACTGGAGAAAATATAAATTCAATACATCACGACTAGAAATAGTCTGGTACAAAGACAGATTTAGGGACTGGATCTGGCATCTATGGAGAATCGCCGCAAGCGAACTATTCAGACATCCATAGCAGAAACTCGTCCAAAGCTAAAGGCTTTTACCATTAACCATACCGCTAGAATAAATCCAAGTGTAATATAAAGTTCTTCACTCGTCTGTATTAAAATCGAAGCTGGTCCTGGAAATATTACATGCTACATGGCCATCTACGAACTTCCTAACCTAGTCAAGTAATCATTGACAGTATTCCAGCCCACAGGGGCTTTGCTAGCAACGAAACAGCTGAACCTTTCTGTGGTGTTGAAAACAAATATTTTCAAGAGCTTATCTCAAATCGAATCCTGGCTTAAAACAGCTTGGCAGAACTAGGTACATCATATAATTCTTTCCAAACTTTTTCGCCTGAAAATCCAGCTCTCTCATTAATTTGGACAAAAATAACCTAAGAGTCCTGTAAAATTATAAGTGGCTGATCTCATAAAAAAAAACATCTGCGTCGAATTGGCGTCTCACCGGACCTTACATGTATAGACTCTATCCTAAAAGTGGCGAATCTCTTTTCACATCCTTATGGAGTAAAGAAAGAATATCCTTAGCAAGATAATAGACAGCTCTATGACCTCACCAGAAAAGGCACAATAGGCCGCAGGGCCAGTTCTACCGACTTAAAGGTCCTTATTGGGATCCCTACGTTATCTCCTTTTCCAAAATCCCTTATTGGACATAATCTCTCATTTTTTGTATCTCTCTTTCCAAAATCTCACAATAGGCACTGTTTTATATTATGTTGTGGACTGTACTGTGTGATTTGTTTGTGCGTAATTTTGTACCTAATTAATTTAGTCGTAATTTTCTGTTAATGTGCAATTTATTTGTTCGTAATTGTATACTTATTTCTGCTAAGCTGTTGCTGCTGCTGCGACTGTCTTGGGTGGTGGTCCGATTGACAAAGAGAAAGAGGCCGAGATTTGAAAAAATGTAAGCAAGCAGCAGAAAATTACAAAGAGAGTACAACAAAAAGAATGCATAGAAAGAGATCAATTACATGTTATAAAAGAAATTCAAAATGAGAAACTACGGTAGTTACAACAGTAATAAGAAAATTCAGAAATTCATTAGTATAAGAGATTCGTACAAAATAGGGTAATTTAGCAAACGTTTGGTAAATTATAATAATTGGTAAATTGTGTTTCTTAACAGGCACAATAGGCAGCTTTTAAAAAGGCAGCAGGGCCAATTCTCCCGACTTATATAGGTCCTTATTGTGTTAGTCGATCAGCGATCGTCACGACAATAATTGTCGATTGCGTCGATTGATTTTAGCTATTCGTACGCACAAAAATTTTTCACTTCCAAGAGAAAGCATCGACCAGACATTTGTAATCGACTACAAGCTACTGTCAAATCGACAAATATCAATCGCAATCCACAATCACAATACTAAAATTTACAATCGACAATCGACAGTTGTCGCTCAATCCCAATCAATTATCGACACTCAAAATAGGGGCCAAAATCTATCTATCTATGTGACATTAACGCTTTATGGCGTCACATTCAAACTACTCACTCAATCCGTGGACATTTCTTAAACATAGAATTTAATACTATTTAGTGTTCATTTCATCGCAATCGTCAGACACCATTGAGAAAAAATACGAATATAAAGTTTTCTGAAAGTTAAGAACCGCATCCCGATTTGCTTATTCGAAAGATAAGGTCTAAAGCCTAAAGTCTCCATTTTTAAATTTTCGAAGTGAGTGCAAAACTATAAAACTTGATAAATGTAGGTACCTATTATTACAACTGATTATGTGTGACCAGACCTAGTGAGTAAAATGTTCTCATTTTTCGACAGCGATTGCCGTAAATTTGAATATTTTTCCCAAATTGTACGAACGTCCACTAGACTTCGTATTTTGTTCATTCGCGTAGGTTTTTGCAAGTCGCCAGTGATTCTCGACATTCCCTGTGATGGAAACTATTTTAAACACAAACACAACATTCGCTTGGGATTTCTAGATGAATTCGCGGACGAAGTAAATTTTCTTCAATGCAGTTGAGTTCATAAAAAATCTTAAGACGTTTCATGTTCTACTCACTGCAACAAATATTTTGCATTGCAATACCTGGAAATGGAAAGTAGTCGTTGCATAATGAAGCTTTTCTCTTAGCATAGAACGGCTAAGGATGACTTATGATTATGACCAACATTTTGCAATAAAAACCGGTCAAGTGCGAGTATCACTCGCGCACCGATGGTTCCGTACTTGGCCAGAGTTGGTGTCTTGAAAACGTTAGTGTGTCAGTTGTTCTTTGATTTGAAAGATCTAGGTACAAAATTAAACAATTTTTTGTATGAAGGAAAATATTTTTTTTTCACCAAATTGCTAATTACTCCAAAATCTGTCAAAGTATAGCTGTCATTGTTATTTGTCGTTTAACTAGAGGTTATACGTATCTATAACCCTGATGTTGTGTTCAAATTTCAGGCTTTTACGTCAATTAGTTCTTGAGATCGCCATATGAACAAAATTGGCTTAGTGAGTTCGGACAGATATCGTTCCATATTGTCGCTAATGGGAACGGGACCTTAAACAGGGAAACAAATTCCAAAAACTTTAAAAAAAATCGGCTCCCAAAGAAAAAAAGCAAAAAAAAAAATTAAAAAGGCCCAAAAAATTATATAGTAAGCAACAACAACGTTTTTTAGTAGAATTGGGGTGATATTTTTAATTTTTTTCTTTCATTAATAATTTGGGGCAAAATTTCATTTTTTTTTGTGTAATTATGCCCAATTTAAATTCGATTCTAAATGTTAAGGTCTTTTTATGAAATATCACCCCAAAAAATTAGAAATATACCTAAAAGACTGAAAAATGGCCCCAAGCTCAATGAAAAACGCGAAAAATATGATAAAATCGATTTTCAATATTATGATGTGATCTTCTTAAGAAATAATATCACCCCAAAAGAATGATAGGTATATCACCTCAAACGTAATGAAAACCACAAATTATAACAAATATTCAAGAAAAAGTAAAAAAGTGTTTGTATCTGTGTGTAAAGCTTAAATTTTAGCTTCGAAAATTCGAGAAAATAAGAGTTTTAACTTTTATTTTCTCAAATTTTCTAAAATGGCTGGGAAAATTAAGAGTCACTTCAAAAATCGATCTGGCTTTAAACTTTAGAAAATTTTCTAAAGCTAGAATTAAAAGTTATTTTAAAAATTGAGCTGGCTTTTCTATAACTTAATTTGAAAGCTATTTCCAAATCTGAGCAGGTCTTAAGCTTTAACAAATTTAAGAAAATTCAAGTTAAGAATTCGCGCGAACTTTCGTCAATAAACTTATAGATGTGTAGGTACTCACAAACTAAATTGTCAGCAAGTTATTTACTCCTTGAAGCCTGTAAGGTCCTGTACTTGTAACAACGGTATAATTTGAGTTTCTTCCAGTAGATTTTTGTTTTGATACCAAAATAAGAAAATGAAAAATGACCCGAATGATCTTCAAACAATTACAATTCAATAAAAAATCACCCCAATAAAATGCAAAAAGGCTAAAAGGCCCCAAAACAATGAAAATTTCATAATAATTTTTGTTGTTGTTTACGAATTATTATTTTGGGGCAATTTTTCATAAATTGAAAGGGGGAATTTTTCATTATGAAATATTTCCCCAATTTTTGGGGTGTTTTTTCATTTATTTTTGGAACCTTTTTTAATGGAGCCAAAAACTCAGAAAATTCTAAAAAAGGATTTGGCATTTTTGTTTATTAGAAAAAAAAATACTATCAACACTTTGCAAATGCTAGATAGAAATGGCATCACTGTGTGAGTACAAGGGCACGATCTCATTATAAGTTTTCACAATATTTTCAGAACTTCTGATATAAGCACACTTAGCTACCTACCATGTCTTCTATATACCATGTCAAGTCAAAGCAAAAATGTTGCATTTTAAATTTGTCAATTAAATTATTTTCACCGTCATTTTCGTATATGACATCCGGTTGTATAAAATAATGTTATTTTCCACCGGTGAGCAAAAAAAAAAAAAAATTTAAAACAAGGATTCCCATTAATAATATTTCGAAAGAGGAAACAAACAAAAACATAAAATACACCGACGACGACACGGCGTCATCATCACGATGAATTTATAACAAAAAAAAAAAAAACACCAAAAAGGAAAAATGTAATAACTTATGGACAGTTTTATGGAACGCATGGTTTTTACTTTTTTTTTTCATCACAACAAGTTCAATGGTCCCGCCGCGCCATGTCGCGTCGTTGAGGAATCAACCCCGCTAACATCTTCCCACGAAAACAAACCGTCATCGTCATCCATGCAAACCATATGAATAATTACACTTTCCAAAGTCTGGTCGCTATAGCATTGTGTGCAGCAATAAAAATGTGGAGAAAAAAAATGCATAAAAAGAGCAGAAGTAGCAAGAATTATTAAAAGTTTTTTTTTTTTGTAACGTCGATGGAAGACAGGCAGGGAAGGAGCGAAGGAGGAAGTTAAATAATGTCGCAATGAGTTGGGAATATAAAATCGATTTGTATTAAGATTGCAAATGCTTAAGGAATTTGTTTTCTTTTAGCCTTTTTGGGATTCACTCGATTGTGGAAGGTCTTTTTTTTTTAACAGGTGACGTTGGTAGGAGTATCCTTTTATAGCGCCTATCGATCTTTGTCTGAACCGACTTTATAGACGCAACGCTAGGGAATATTAAATCGATTTCTATGAATTTCAGCTATATGTACTTGGAATTGTTACTGATAGATGGCGTTGCTCAGATCATAATTTTTTAGTACTTTCCGAGCTTCTGCTAAACTGACTTTCTGGACAAAATGTCAAAATGTAAAGTACCTAGGGAATATCAAATCGATTCAAATATATAAGTGTAAAAATGACTGATATTTTATTTGTTGGCTATAGATGGCGTTGCTTAAATTAACTTTTTAAACGGAAAAAATGTAAATGCATTCAAATTTGTAAAGCTATGTACTAAAATTCATGATGAAATTGATGTAGAGATTCGTATTAGTTGGGATATTTCGAGAAAAAAATCTTTGTATCAGCTGGAAGTAGAGAAAATTGCCAGTCGAATTTGAAATGAAAGGAAGGTTCGTGAGGTCGACAAACTTTGTAATTAATGACAAAACTACATTACGGCTGTCAACCACTCTGTCGTATTCAATAATAATTGGTGGTCTTGGCCTAGTGCTCATCACTTAATTGACGCAAGTGTTCACAAGGTGCACTGTCTGACAAGGGAAAACTATAAAATGTCTTCCCAAAGAGGAGTATAATTCGGAGTAATATCTGTCAGAATTCAACTGTTAAATTTATAAGTGCTATGTTTCCAACTGAAGTGATTTACATATATAATAAATCTGTAGGAATTTTCTTTGTCTCCTAAAAGCGCGAAAACTACTGGACGGATTTAAATTAAACACTCAAATTGTAATCTTAAATGGACCAAATCTAAGTTTGTCTGTTTGCTAAAGGCGAGCGGCAGAAGGCGAACACGGGTCAGCTAGTTGTTAATAAAGTTGTTATTCTCTCAAACAACCTATCGATAACAAAAAATCGACAACATTTATAACCGCCGACTTCCCGTGCACCTACCCGATTCTCCCCGGAAAAAATTACTCTGTCTGTGAATATACGTCTAAATGTCAAAATTAATGGCGGCAATGATTTTCCATGCTATACCATGGGCCTAGGATTTTTAAAGTATGCGTGCGTTAATGGCGCTCCTTTGGTTTTGTACAGCACCAATAGGTACATGAAAAATCTTGGGCCCGCCGGCAGCTTGTAGGCAAAGTCCGTTATGTGGGAGGAGTCGACGATCTTTTCTTACTGGTTTGTGATATCGACTGGTATCTCACCAATAACACGAGTTATGTTGTCCTCCAAGGCGGCAATAGTTGCTGACTTATCCGTAAAGACGAGAGACTCCACATATCCCCACACAAAATAGTCCAGCGGCGGCGTAAAATCGCACGATCTAAGCGGCCAATTCATGGGTCCAAAACGTGAGATGAATTGCTCACCAAATTCGCCACCACCAAACCCCAGCTCTTCCATTTTGGGTAACAAAAAAAAAAAGTCCAAAATCATGATAGCGAGAACCATTGACCGTAACATTGTTGCCATCATCATCTTTGAAGAAATACGGTCCAATGATTAGGACGATATCGACGACCATAAAATGGACGCAGCGCTCTAAACACATTTTTAACTGATCACGATTTTTGATAATAAAATTCAATAATTCGCAAACGTTATTTGGGTGTGTAAGTCTATTCATGGTGATATGGCAATACTAACTAAGCATTTTTTACTTTGACGCGTGTCACGAATCATACGTGTACTGTCAAAAAAAACGGTCTGAAAAACCAAACAGCAAAAAAATCACCTTTGAGAAATAGGGGATGGTCTGCTCCCCAATTTGAGAGCTATTCCATATTCACTTTAATTGCATACCTAAATCAAAATGGAAACGCTGCTTAGTCGGTAAGTTTGACAGCCAAAACAGCTTCTATACCTATGTAATATGTATAGACATTTTGCTGGCATACCATATTGTGTCGTGTAGTCCCATACTGTCTTTGGACAACTTTTTGACAACTTTGCTTCTCTGTAAACTCAATTCAACGTTAGTGGCAATCGTTCTTTGTTAATACCTACACGAGGGTCTTCTAAAAGTTATGTAGTCGGTGCAAAGGAATTCTTTAGGCTTAGCTGATAGACCCAGTCTCTCAGTATTGGCGGGAGTTCCAGGTTCGACCCCTGATGAATGTACATAGCCCTATGAATTTGTTTTCGTTGGTTTACCTCTTGCTGAATTCTGACAAACATGACAAAACTTCTCAGTCTTCCGGAAAATGCATCAAATTCTGGGTCCTGCTCGTTCCAAAACTAGAGCTCCTCTTACCAACGAATGTTTATGAGGAAGCTTAGCTAAAACGTACCCATGGCATCAACCATTTATTTTGTTTTTGGATAACATTCAAGTCGACATTGAAATTAGCCTTAGTCCTAAATTTTCTATGTGCAAATGCTGCCATCTTTAAGTCTCACTGTGACTGAGGCGTAATTGTGTTTCCACCCTTTGCGCTGCTGTTTTAATAAGTTTCGAAAATGGTTTCGCTTTTGACTTCAGTTGCTTAACTAGCCACAAGTTATTTGTCAAGAACTATTACACGTCTTTATTGTCTTCTAACAAGCTCAATATCCCGCCATACTCCCTGTTCACACCAATTCGATTCAATAACTAAATCGAAATCTCCGCGTTGCCCAACCATATCCACCCAAAATCGCATACAAAACAACAGCAGAAGGCATAAAATAAAATGATTTCAATTTAGGCGATAATCTGCGCTCATTGCTTCAGGATATTTGTACAAAGCTGCCCGCATTTTACCCTCCACTAAACTGCCCTGCATGCAACAGCGATACAGCAAACTTCTAATAATAATTATACCTGCAGCACAAAGCGACCCAACTTACAAAAGGATTATGTTCGCACCAGTTTGCAAGAGAGAGAAAGATAGCGAGGTACCGTCGAGACATTTTAAACAACAAAACAACCCATCCCCAGCCACCTCCACCTACAACTCACCACAAGGTGAAAAGTTTTGCAAATAACATCGCATCAGCTGTAACAACAGTACCGCCGACAAAACAAAGACCACCCTCGTTCGGATCGGAAGTGCATGTAGTATAATAACACATACACCAACATTATGGTGTTATGTGGAATTCGAGCGAACAACAATTTTACCAAAAACCAAAAATACCGCAACATTTTCATATTCTCTCGCCTGTTTGTACCGTTTTTATGCAAGCAAACCCCAACATATTATACCTACTCGTACATGTCTACAAGGCTACAAGGATAATAATCGTATAAGAACTCCAAAAGCAGAGAATGGAAACAAATCGAAATCGAAGTTTGTGTGTTTTTTTGTTGCCCTTTTGCGTACTCCAATCGGGCGATAGAAGCAGGACACCAGGGGATTAACAGGAGGCAAACCAAAGAAAAGGGTTTACTTTTGGCATCGGGATTGTGACTTGTGAGATGTGTGCGCGAGGGTGGAAACATGGCAAACACTTTGTGCTCCATAATTTGTTTCGAGCTTTTGAATTATTTATCGTTAATTTTCCCGTTTGCCAGACACCAGGAGCAGGAGGTGAGCTGGGTGGCTGGTTGCTGGTTGCTGGCTTTGCTGTAGGCAAATAAATACAGGCCCGGCTTCGTGTTGTGGCAAAAGGAAATATTTAATTAGGAGCACTTTTTGTTCGGTGTGGGTGTTTAATGAAATTCCTGTTGGGAAAAGATTGAAATTATTTTCAAGCAATGCCAGTTAAGTAAACCAATTTTCTTCGACTAATTAAGGGCCTTTTGCAAAGTTCTCACCTCGTCACGGAACAAATTGATTTGGAAGTGCCAATTAGAGGCAGAGATTGTAAGATCTATATATATAGGTATTTTGGTGCGGGAATGCTCTTTAAATTGAATTGTTTTCTGGCAGGTATGAATTGGAGTTGGGTTGCAATCGTTTGAGAATGTCTGATTTGAACGGTACTGTTAACCCTATGCGGTTGCTCTCAGAATGAAAAGAAATCTCAAACCAAAGCGATTTGGATGCTCATTACAACCAAAAATATGTAAGCTACTGACCTCGTTTTCATCATAATTGTCATGTTGAATGTCCCGTCTATCCATCACCAAGAACTGCGATTGTATGGGATGTAAGATACTCGTCTTATTTTATGCAGCAAACAGGTACTTTTAGAAGTAGCTTACAATTAATATTGGCACTGACCATATTGAGGCTAAAAGCAGAGCTCGACTGTTCAACGAAAAAAAAACCGTGAACTGTCCAGAAAAATTAAATTCGATATTGAACGCCTTCGTGCACCTAAAGTGAGAAGAGTCTACAGAGAATACATGAATGATGAACTTTCCTTTTCGCATTCACCTAGCGAAAACGTCAAAAATTAGTGTTTCAAGTATCGCGATATTATGAAAGCAGTTTCAAAAACCTTAGCAATCTACCAGACCCATAGAGGTTTGCTTTTCGAATTGCCACAAGTTGTGCTCTGACAGAGCTGACAGGTGACAGTTGACTTGTGCTCATTTTAGTTTGCCATTTCACCATGAATCGACTCGCGTTTGCATTTATACTCTAACTATAGAATAGACCAACGATACAGCGGAGTTGTAAAATGAGTTGAGAATTAGACTTCCAGATTGGGCTAGTCGCAGGACCTATACCTATGTCCAAAATCATACATCATACAATAATGATATAAAAATGGTCATTACCACGATTACCATTTAATTTTAAAGTTTAAGAAAACTGCTGATATAGATTTGATCAATTTTCAAGTAGCATTTTCAGAAGCTACCATCCAATGAAGAACCATTTTCACCAACCAGTATATAAAAAGAGGTAAGGTACCTATACTAGGCTCTTTGGGCAGCTATACTAGTGAAGTCATGTACAATGTACTCATGGTCTACCATTCCACATGATGAACCAATCCATTACACTGATTCAGAAGGTGTACCAAACTATAGATGAACATACGTGGGATACTGCAACACGGTTAAGCCCACATGGCCAATGGAATTCTATGACTTAAAATATATATATACTCATAGACCGGGCCTGCAACGACCAACGATTTTACCAAAACATTAAAGCCGAAGAGAAACCCTCAGCCACTTCTTTTGCCAATACTACCTTTTCGTGAAGGCTGTTATCTTTTAAATTACAGACCATTATATGGACATATGTATAGGACACTGCGCGATAGGGCAAGAAACTCATATATGATTACAATGACCCAGCGTTCACAAATTTGTCATTATTGGGCATTGCTGGGTTTTAATGACCAACGATTTACACAGAAGCTTTGGAGAATGTAGCAATATAGGACACTGCTCAATTATAAGCGAATTCTTCAATGACAATCCAATAACAACGGATGAAGTCTGCCCTTCACTGAACTTCGACCTCGGAAGGAACAGGCTCTGGCATAGACGTAAAGGTTCCGCCAAATAACTTTTTTTTTTGAAAATGCTATAAAAAAAACTACTGCATATTTTCTCAAATTTCTTTTTTTATTTGAAAGTACAATCCTTCCGGTTAATAATGAAAAATAATTTCATTCAAATGGCTGCCTCGGCTGGCCATGCAGTAGCCTACACGATCGGTCCAATTTTTAAGCACATTATCGATTGTGTGCAGCTGTATTTCACCAATGGCTTCACGAATATTGTCCTTTAAAGAGTCAATTGTCTCTGGCATGTCGGCGTAACACTTATCTTTTACGGCACCCCACAAATAATAGTCTAATGTTCGAATTTTCGCAAAACATCGAGTGTAGCTTCGGCTGTGTGGCGCGCCGTCCTGTTGAAACCAAATGTTGCCAATATCATCCTCTTCAATTTGTGTGAACAAAAATTCGTTCAACATGGCCCGATAACGATCGTCATTGACTGTAACGGCCACTCCTTGCTCATTTTCGAAGAAAAATGGCCCAATTATGCCTCTGGACCAAAATCCCCACCAAACAGTGACTCGTTTTGGGTATATCGGCTTTTCAATGTATGCGACAATTTTTACATACCCGCCAAGATCAAAATTAGCTTCATTTGAAAAGATGATTTTTTTGGCAAAATCGGCATCTTCTCTAAGTCGATCGCAGGCCCACTTAGCGAAGCGAAAACGCATTGGATGGTCAGTTGGCTTCAACTCCTGAACCAATTGGACTTTGTATGGCGTCATACCAAGGTATTTTAAGCAAAATTCGTCTCAATGATGTCTCCGAAATGTTCTATTGTTGAGAACGACGGTGAATTGATGTTGATGGCGCTTCACGCACACTTTCTGCAACAGCAGCAATTTTCTGGGGTGTACGCACTGTTTTTGGCTTTTCACGCTTTGGTTTATCGATGATGATGCCAGTTTCTTTCACTTTTTTTTACAAGATAACGAACATACGGAGCTGACGGTGCTTCTCTTCTTCCAAAATCCGTACGCAATTTTCGCACACATTCTGCAACATTACCATGATTTTCAAAGTAATGTCGCAATATTTCCCAGCGTTGTTCAAGCGTATACACAACCATATTCGTTCAGCAAAACTAATTATCTGTCAAATCAGACATGAGCTAAGTGTTACCATTCGCGAAATAAGCACTAGTTGAAAAAAAAAACGTTAGATGGCGGACCCTTTACTTAAAGCCGCAACATAGAAGGGAACGAACTCGCCAACGAATTGGCAAAATAGGGCGGGCAAATGACGAGAAATCAACAAGTTGATGTCAACCCACCATTGAGTACCTTTAAGGAAACAATCAAAAGTAGTATACTAAAAAGCAGCCCGAAGAAAGGCGCCAACATTACTGGTGTGTCCAAGGCCCTGTGGACAGAAACGGACCACAGACGGACTAGGGAAATTCTCAAAGTTAGCAGGGCAAACCTGAGAATATCAATAGGTATCCTGCCTGGCCACTGTCTTCTTATAGAAAGCATGCCAAACGACTAGTACTTTCATACACAGATCTGTGTAGATTCTGCAATGACATAGGGGTCGAGAAAGACATCACACACATACTTTGCGGACATTATGGCATTGCACGTACTCGGTACAAAGTTTTGAGAAATTACTTCTTTAACAAAATAGAAGAGATAGGGCTTATCGACCAAGCGAAGATATTTAAAATCTGTAGGGAAATAAAATGCTTTAGGGAAAGTATGCTTAGGTTTTTCCTTCTATTAAAAGGTGGTTCTCCCAGGGATCGCGATTTTGTGAGGATCTCCTCACAACCCTTAATCTTACCTAACCTAACCTAACCTTTGGAGACTAAGAGAAGTTTTTGAAGTTTTATCCTGTATAGAAGTTATTTCAAACTTTTCCCAAAGCTCGTGTTCAGTTCTGGGTGCTTATAGTTTGTTTGCCAGACAATTTGGTCAGCGTCGCTGTTATTCTGCCTAGGCTATAGGTACGCCCCGCTGCGAGGAAGTTTGAGCATGAGTTCACATTACAGAACATTACCCAAGACAACGATAAGCGCAAAGTGAAACGAATATCGCCGCTGATTTGATCAGTATCTGAGTTAGTTGAGGGTTTGTTTAACCAGGAACTGTATAGCCGCCTAGGTAGGTATGTACTGTCCAGCATTGGGTCTTCGTCAGACGTTGATACAGTAGAGGTTTGCGCAAACGCCCAACATCCTTAGGTGAGAAGTCATAGTGACTCTAGAGCTTAAACCAAACGATCACAGATTGCGTCGGGAGATTTTGGCCCTTGAGCACTTAGAAGATGATCCTAATATTAGCTAAAAAAATTATGGACAAAAGTTGAAGGGTAAAACTTTTTTTTGTTGTTGTCAAATTTTGTGTTTTTTAAATTAGATTGTTTTTTTTTTTTTGTCTTTTTATATTCGTCAACGGAAAGCGATGGAAAGTAGCTTTTAAGTGAGGTTTGAAGCTTGTTAATAGTGCTTATAATTTCGTCTGGTGTTTGGTTTCCGACTCCGATTCATTCCCAATCGAAAAGCAGTCAACATTTTATTTTGTTCTTTTAGATTTCCACAGAACTAATTTTTCTTCAAATGATTTTAGTTTTATTTTGTCAGTTTATGCAAGTTTAATTATGTGACAATATTTTGTGATGGATCTTGTTTTGATACTTTTTAGAGGTTCAGAGTTCAGAAAGTTCATCTTTTCAAACAAATATGAGAGAAATTTAAATTTAAGTTACCAAATCTCGTCATGAATTAAAAATCCGTAGGCTGAAAAATATTGGCCTATAACCTTCTCGAAGTCAAAACAAGTATTCGAAAAAAAGTCTCATCGAAATCTGTCCAGTAGCTTCCAAGTCAACTCGTAACATACATAAAACCAACTATAGTTTTATTTAAAATCAAAAAAAAATATTTGGAATCTTTTACGGATGAGTAAAAGCGACCACCACTTTTTTTTAGGTCATATGATGATCCATCATCATACCCCCGTAGAGTTAAATTGATTCAGTCAAGCATTTCATTCTCATTTCATATCACATCACATCACATCAAGTGTCTCACCACACTCTCCTCATATCTAGAATAAAAAAATTTGCATACTGTTGAAACCTGAAACTATACCTCAAGCACAACCACTCTGGCGCAACCCAAATTAACACAATTTTCCTCTTATAACCAGGTTCAAGTGTTTCAACCTTTTGCCAACTTTTAGGTAGTTAAAAAAAAATCCCCAATTGAAACAAGAGCATAGATGACCGACTCAGTGAGTCAGTACTCATGTATAGCAGGCACCTCGAGGAGGCACTCAACTATACCTCTTAATTATTTACCCCCAAACAACTCCCAGTGCCCCAATTACAAACTAATTTCGCTTCGTCGTCGCCGTCGTGTGCCTATGCCTAGCTAGAGCATTATCACTGAGACAGAATACTTTCAGGTGCCGAGATAAATTCAATTAATCCCGCACCTGCCAAGCTGAAAGCTAACATTATTTGCCATTCGCACAACTTCCCTTGCCCCCTTTGAGTCTTGGCAGTAATTCTAATCCCGGATTAAAATATTAACAAGGACTTTTCAGTTGGCAAAAGTGTGTGTGCCTGCCATTCGTGCGACAACAACAACGAGGGGAAATAAAAATAAAAGAACGTAAAAAAAGTGCAAAATGAAATTTTACTATTTAAAGCCGACAGGGATTTTGCATTAAGATCTTACCTCACCCGCGCTAAGGGGGTGGTAAAGTGAGAATAAGATTGCCCATCGGGCGGTATATTTGTGTACATATTTCTTCTTATTTTTTTGGGAGGGTAATTGAAGGTTTATTTCTCTTCGCTGGTTTGCATTAAATTATTCATCCGTTTGGGTTGTGTTTTCGTTTTCTTCCCCCCGGTTAGGGGTTGTCTGCGCGATTTGGGGATAGAACAAATGAAATACCTTTTTAACAAACTATAGTAATAATTTTAAATTAATTCACCTCAAAGCAGACTGAAAGGGACAAGGCAACCAAAGCATACAGAAAAACGCCATCCACCCGAGTAGAGTTTGGGGGCACTATTAGATGAGAAATAGCTATAATGCTCCCTTAAGTAGAAGTTGTTGCACCCTTTGACTGGTTTTTTTTTCCATTTGTCCTCCTTCATGGAAATAATGTCCGTTGTGGTCGGTTAACAACGTAATAAAAAACACTTTTAGTCCAACCAACACACACCTCTAGTGGATATAACATTTCACTCAGGGTGCGGAGCGGACTCAAGCGAGGGGGCGACAAGAAAGTTTGTCCGTATTAGACTTGGGTCTAGCATTTCACTTAATGGGGGTGAAGTCGGTTCAAACGCAGCAGACGCTTCAACGTCAGTTGGTGTCACTCGGAATATTATTGTCTTTGTTTGACTAGAGGGTGTGTTACTGTGTTGTGTGCGTATAGAGGGGGTTGGTGTAGATTACAGTTTATTTTATGGTAGTGTGTTTTCTTTATCTCCGCATTCGAATCATGTGGCGGTGTTAAGTGGAGGTTGCGTTGCATTAAAATCAACCTAAAGTGCTGGCTGGCAGTTAACTTACCACAGAAATCACAGTCATTGTGTCAATTTACTTTGTATCATTAAGGGTTGAGTGACACTTGAACAGACAGTTGAATTGTTAAATAGGACAATAGGAAAGATAAACAAACAACGGGAGAGTTAAGGTATGAGAGCAATTTAAAACAAATGGCTCTTGTGGATGGAACTTTTGTTTTGGAGTTTATATGGAAAGCGTTTGCAGCTTAATATGAAACAGACAACAGACGATGGGTAACAAAGCCTGTGCTTGCATGAAGATGGGTTTTTAGCAATTAGTTAGGTACCTATACTCGAAATGAATTCTCCTTGAATGTAGCCCTCTACTCTTAGGAAATCTGCATACATAAAAACTGCTTTCCTTCAGAAGGGGTTTGTAGGAATATACTGACTTGAATATGAACTCCTATCAGAAACTTTTGTTCCTCAGGACTTGGTCGATAATGATGCATTCGTAGATTCACAAATTATACGGTAACCAATCAATATTTGACATGATCTTCAATGGTAAACGCTCTAGGTACCTCAGAGTGAAGATTGTTTTAGAGAAAGAAATGAGGAGAGCTAAGGACGCATATTTGCTAATGGGAAAGAATTCACTTGCGTTTGTATACCATTTCGAACTGTTTCTATATAGTATTTTGTTAGAGAACCTTTATAATAGACATCCACATAATCCTTGTAGACGTTCCTAGAAGTAAAAGCTTGTAAGCTTGGATGGCAAAAGAAGCAATCGCAAGGGAGAAATGCATTGGCTTGAAAGAGTACGATCGCAAAACTTCCACTTCTAGCTATACTCTGGGATGATAGTATCAGGAGATTGAATTTTGAAAAAAACTTCGTAACGAAGCTCAGCAATAAGAAACATTGGAGCAATGAATCCATGATCTATGGACTGAACAACCACACTGTGTAAAGTGGTATACAGATGGATCGAGAATGGATGAAGGAACTGGTGCTGGAGTGTTTGGGTCTACGAATCCCTGGGCAAATGTACCCAGCATCTTTCAAGCCGAAATATGTGCCATACATAGGTGCGTTAGGATCATTCTCAAGAAGAACTCCAGAAACTGTGATATGGCAGTGATGTCAGATAGTCAAACCGCCATTAAGGCACTTGGAGCTTATATAATAAAATCCAAACTTGTGTGGGAATGCCTGCACAGGCTTAATGAATTAGGTAAGAACAACAGAGTAGCCATCTGCTGGATACCTATGGTCATGCAGGCGTCATGGGGAACGAGGCTGCGGACTCTCTAGCAAGACAGGGAGCAGCGGAGCAATTCACAGGACCGGAACCGTTCTGCGGCATAGGGGAACATACCCGACGAGAAGAGTTCAGGAGGATCGAAAAAGAAAAAATAACCGCATCTTTTAAAAACCTTCAGGGCCTAAGGCAAGCTAAGAAACTTCTAGGGAACTATAACCTAAAAAGATTCAAGGCGTGTATTGGTCTAAGCAAAAACAACCTAAGAATCCTCACAGGTCTCCAAATGGGACACTGTAGACTGAGGGAACATCTGAGGAAAATGGGTTTATCAGAAGAAAGGGTCTGCAGATTCTGCAATGAGAACGCAGAAATCCCAGATCACATTCTAAAAGAAGAAGAGGATCAAACATCTGGGCAAGTACCAGTTAACAATAAGGATATATACAAACTATGGACCTACTACTCATTCTCAGATTTATAAAATAAACTAGACTGGATGAAGTGCTCTATAGTTGATATTCTTGCCAAGGCTAAACAGACAGAGCAAAAACCCTCAAAAACAGTCTTGCGACCGACTTCAAAGAGTTCTTTGCATTCCCGAACAATTTTGGAACGGATAATAGGGTCAAGCAAGGCCTTAAGCGCGGATTGACTGTCGATACAGACGCACATATAGCGATCTCCTATTGAAAAACAGAGGCATATGCCAGCTTTGATAATAGAACCCATGATACTCGTACAGAAATCAAAGGGAGGAGGAAGGAACTTTTTTCTTAGATAAGCCTTAAGTCTTGTCAAAAAATGACAATTAAGGGTGTTTTTGGTAGGTACTACCATGTCTTTGACTTGACCTGTTTTAGTTGGATGGTTGGTTGAAAGTGGCTCCAGCTTAGACCAGCATAGGTGATATGTACCACGAAAAACGGATCATGTAAGATCTCCCTACTAGTTGAACCATTTTGAGCTCTTTAAAAAGCGTAAGAGGCTTTTGATGTCTGTGTTTGTCAGATCATCCAAGTCGTTGTAATGGAAGGCTCCCAAGTGAAGCTTCTTCTACGGGAGATAGCTGGGCAGGAAAAAAGAATGAAAGGAATAGTTTTCTTCTCTTCCTCATCCATACAGCTTCTGCAAAAGTCGTTTGCAAAAAGTCCTAGCCTTACAGCGTGTTTTCTTATTAGGCAGTGTCCAGTAATGACACCTATTGTGGTACCGATACGCAATCTGTTGAGAGAAATCAATTTCTTAGAGCGTTTCAAATCCAGCTTAGGCCTATTTATTTTATAGGTAAGCAAGTACCTAGTGCCACATGTATACCTAAGATTTGCACTCTCTATAGCATCAAGCTTCAATGTTTGCTTGCAAGTATAGCGATTGGTATTCCTATAGTGCCTTTGTCCAGCAGGATGGGTATAGTTGTTCCAATTCTGGCGAATTAATCGGCCTTGCAATTCACTGCAATGTCTTTATGCCCCGGCGCCCAAAAAAGGTGAATGTTAAATTGTTCGGCCATCTCCGTAAGAGATGATCGACAGTCGAGGCCAACGTCGTTTCTTGACCATTGTGAGGTAGATTTAAGGCTATTGGCTGCACTCGATGCCATTTGCTTGCTAAATATATCAAGGGGATAATAGATAAAACATTATGTCGAGTGCCGCAGAGGGAGCTGTTCATAGTGCACCGCTTATGCACATACAAGCTGTGCGCTGGACCTTGCTTAGATAATCGTTGACCCGATTAGCTCAAAGAAGTTTCGCAGCTAGGATCAATCACAGATATTTCGCTTCGTCAGGTATTTCGTGAAGAGAACGACCTCTTAGTTTTTAAAGGATTGACCAAAAACCCATTTCAAGTGCGCCATTCATCGAACACGTCTGCTCGTTTTAGCACAGGAAGTCTGTGATCTGATGGAAAGTATGGCAATATTATCCGCGTAGAAGCCTAGAGGGTTTATTTGACGTTACATGTAGTTTCCTGCTTTCACCACTTCATACTTTCAGTTCTTTGCATTTTTAAACGGGTCTCAGCTAAATCCTTTTTCGGTGGTTAATGGAAGCCGGAGTTATTTTTCAATGAAGCGTCAGGCATCACGATTCAATCAATCCAACCATATCTGTCAGTTTAATAATTAAATAAAAAAAAAACGCATTACATTCCATTAAAGTCGATTTTCCCGAAAATCATATTTTGCGTGACTGACTTCCCCCCGTTTAATGCTCCGGTGACTTCAATCACCCACCCTTGAATCAATCTGAACTCAATTGAATTTACCAGACCATCATGTTGTTGGGTCGAGAACTTTCAACAAAATGTGCAACACCTACACTGACCAAAGCCAACGCCAACACTAACGCCGCGTTTGTCAATTCCCTCAGAATTTCATTAACAAAACGGGGGTCGTATTTTAGTGGCGGGTGTCCTTTTCGTTGGCAGTACGACGTCAGCTACATTTTAGGGGACACACACAACGATCGCAAATTCGAAATCCATAAATTATTCTATTCGCAACACACATATATACAGTATACGGTTATACAGACACCCACCCAAGTGCGCTTGCTAATCTAATTAGAAATTAATTTTGCTTCGCATGTAGTACTCGCTTGGCCGCATCGTACGCCAGCTCTAGCCAACTCACCCTTGGATCATTCGAGGCCGCCGCGAGCCGTAGATACATATCACCGCCACCACCCCCCACTGAGTGTGTGCAAAGTCATAAATTTCAAGTTGGTTAAACGTGCAAAATAAAGTGATGAAATAAAACGTCGAAAAAGGAAACGGCTATAAAATTCTGTCATTTCAACCAGCCCCACAATGCATATCCATCTGACTGCGAGGAGAGGGATAATATTGTAAGGCCGAAGGGATTTTTTGCCGGTTCGTATATATGTACTTCCGCCTGTAGTTGTAGGCAACTGCGCTAATCCTATCGTGTTCATCCGTCTGTATTGCATTAAAGATGAGCGATAGGGTGGATAGTACAGTGAACGTCCAAAGGGCGTCTGAAAATTGCACAAAGGGTGTGTGTTTGTACAGTGCGGTGAATATGCTTCGGCAATATTACGCGCGCATCCACTTTCTCATTTTCGGCTCTCCCTATGGATTACATGGGTTTTATAACCGACCTGACATCCACTGTTTCAAAGTGCATAGTGAAGGCGGGCACCACACCCCCCAAATCGTTGCCGGCAATTCGCACAGTTCAATTACGTAATGTGAAAAGGTACACTTGGCGGAGGGGGTTGAATGGTGGAGTTTGGGCGACAGGCATTTAGATAATGGAAATCCGATTGAGGCGCGCACTTTATTAAGGCAGAATCGTCGTCACCCCATATTGTGCAAAGAAGAATAAAGTGCACAAAAAAAGTTTTTTATGTTCTTAGTGGTTTGGGGGGGGGGGGGGGTGTTGGTATGGGGTTTAGCGGATTATTTTCTTGTAGGTTGTAAAATGTGGTTTTCCTTGAAGTGGTTCCTTGGGCTTTAGATGAAAAGTTTTCGCTTCGTTTTCTTTTTTCTCGAGAAATGAAGTGAAAAGTTTTTACCCTCAAGAAGGGTTGCAAGCTGATTACATATTTAAATTGTATTTAACAGAGAATTGGATTATTTTCCTGAACAAATCGCTCTCATTAGCCGTGGTGGGGGCCAGCCAGCATCATATAAAAGGGGTGAATATTTTTAGTGTGGTCATCTTATTTAGCCGGGTCGAATGGTGTTGTAATGTGTCTTTGAAAGGGTCAACATATTGAAAAGGGGTGGATGATGACTGTGATATTTTTGATGATGAGTTTTATTGAGTTATTTCGCATGATGTACTTTGGGAGTGGGGATGGTAAACTAATGCCGTAGGGTGAAAGGACTCGGCTGGGGGGTGATTTTAATGAGAAAATTCAAAACAAAATCTTAATTTTACTTGATTTGATTTGGCAGGAACAGGACGCGGATATAAAATGTTTGCTTCGAAATAAAGATTGTTGTCAATAATTAGGTTATAGAGAAATGGAATTTTTTATAAGTCTGTCTATGTGATGTACGTTCAAGTGTGCATGAGGAGACTGTTGGTTGACCTTTAAAGAAGCAGTCGTCAAAATCTAGTTCGAGAAGTTTGATACTAAAACTATTTACATATTTCATATGGCAAAGCGAATTTAGTCCAAGTGAATTGTCTACATTGTGCCGTAGTAGGTCCTGAACTTAATCTTCAAACCAGAGCAGCTGTTTACTCTAGCTTTCAACTCTTCAAACTATACAAATCAGGTTCAGAAAGTTTGATACTAAAATCAGTGAAGACGTGCGAACTATAGTGAACTTAATGCCATAAAGTGGGTCCAACAAGTACACACTTGTTAGAGAACTAGATAAACTACGCTCACGAACGAAATAGTTCAAATATACCTACATTCAAGTCAACATAAAACGAAAGTAAACAGTAATACTTAAAGGAGATAAACTATATACCCAAAAACCAACAGTGTAGTTCAGTTAGTTCCCTAATTTAGGTACATTCTGTAGTTCTGACTGTTTTTATGGTGGCAGAGCTAATGATGATAAGTTCTTGTTCTATATCTGGAAGGGATTTAAACATCTGCAAAGATTTTCAGGAGCACTTAAGGCACTGGAGTTTACAAACGTCGATTCTGCTCAATTCACTATGTAGTCAGAATCGGGTGAGACCGTGCGGGCTGATGGCTGATGTTATGAATAGTTGAGGAACTGATAGAGAGAGAGAGAGAGAGGAAGCGGACCGGCGGTGGTGGTCAAGCCTTACCGGATACGCATTATCAATTTGATCGATCGTAAGCGATAGGCAGTTCTCAAACTAGCCAGAGAACTACTCAGGACACTGATCGGAATACTGTCAGTTCCAACTGCAAATACAGACTATAAAAAGAAGAGACCAGGAAGCTGTGGTAACTAAACACAAATTTGGAAAATAAGTTGTTTAATTTTTTGATGACGACTGAGATAAAAAAAATTTAGACTGCGTGGACTTTGTACGGTCCGATTGGTGGATTGACCGTAGCTATCTGTCAATTTTGAAGAAAGGAAGTTAGAGCGTAGAGTGGCGATTCTACCGAAAAATGGTAAATACTCCTTTCCTAAGAGGCGCATGGCTTCTTAGTGCCAATTAGTTTTTGAAATGCAGAATTGAATTGCTCTCAAGCATTAGAGGATGATCGATGATCCCAATGTACTTAAGTGCAGATCAGATGGCTCTAGTCCTGGCCGACGATTGGGCCTACAAAGTTTCAAATTTTCACTGAAACTTGTTTTTCTGATGAATCCTGGGTTGGTAAATATTTTTTAGTCATTTAGTCAGGTGAGAAAGAACTATTATGACTGAATTTATTTGCAAAGCTGACAGAACTATTCTGGGGCCATTGCGAGCACTCATTTTTAATTGCAATGTTAGTAACTATAAGTCAGACTAAACTAAATTGCGGCCTCATCTAATTTTGTAAAACACAAATTATTTAGGAAATTATTGTCATTTCTTTTTATTATGATAATATTGGTATGGTTCAATTATGTATGGAATAAAATATCGGCCAAATGGCCGCCGCGACCTCGGCGGCACACCTCCACCCGATGGTCCAAATTTTCGATGACGCTGAGGCATAATTGAGGTATATAATGTGCCGAATTATCTCATTTTTTAGCTCTTGAATTGTTGCTGGCTTATCGGCGTACACCTTTTCTTTCAAATAACCCCAAAGAAAGAAGTCCAACGGTGTCAAATCGCATGATCGTGGCGGCCAATTAACATCGCCACGACGTGAGATAACACGGCCATTGAATTTCTCCCGCAAAAGAGCCATTCTTTCATTAGCTGTGTGGCAAGTGGCACCGTCCTGTTGAAACCACTTATCGTCTACATCCATATCTTCCAATTCGGGCCATAAAAAGTTCGTTATCATCCACGTTAGCGAACACCCTTCACAGTAACTGCCTGACCGGCCTCATTTTGGAAAAAATGCGGCCCGATAATGCTGCCAGCCCATAAACCGCCCCAAACAGTCACTCTTTGTGGGTCCATTGGTTTTTCGACAATCACTCTTTTTGACAATGGTCAAGAGGCTTTAGTTCTTGAGTCAATTGCACCTTGTAAGCTCGTAAATGCAAGTCTTTATGCATAATGTTCATCAACGACGAGCGTGAGAGGTGCAATTGTTGGGCACGACGACGAGTTGAGGTGGACGGCTCTTCAGCCACACTATGGCGAACATCAGCAATATTTTCTGCCGTACGAGCTGCACGAGCATGCACTGGTGTTTTCACATCTCCTACAGACCCGGCTTAATCAAATTTTTGCACGATTTTTCCGATTGTACGCACATTTGGACGATTAAATTGACCGAAAAAAATCACAAGGTGCACGATATGCATTTTGATTTGAACGCCCATTTTCATAATAAGCCTGAATAACTTAAACGCGTTGCAGAAACATCCAAGAGTATATCTGTCCTGAATAAGCTTCTCATAATTAAGAATTCCGGACTCGGCATAAAATTATTGGTCCCTAAAACATAAACTCACACAAACGAACGGCTGTGAGAAAATAGGCCTAGGGTTCCTTTATAGAACTGTCAACTTTTGTATTCAACTATTTAATTCCATTTTTGGGGCGGCGGAAACTGTCCTACCTATTCCTGAATTCTGACTAGAACTACGTATAAAAACCTAGTAGCTGATGTCCTAAAAAAAAAGGAACAGCATCATTCCTGATCATGAACTAATTTAAGAGAAAAATACTTCCTTGGTCATTCACTGATGACTGCGAACTCTGTGAGCTGTATCAAGACACGTGCCTATGTCTAGTTAATGGGTACATTCAAGTATCTGGTTGACTTAAGTCGACTAAGTGTAATCTGAACGCAAAAACTAACTTAATTGGTCGTGGACGTCAGATTTTGACGGGGGAAGCATCTAAAGAGTATTCTACTCCACAAATCGTCACTTTTATTATCATTTTTATAATTTTTTTGGCTTTGTTTGTTTTGGTTAGGTATATCCACTAGCTTTGTGCTCTCTCAAGGCAAATTTGAAATGTCAAATTCTCCGCCGATGACATATAGAAATGTCAACTTAGTTCTCAGTTACGAAATTCGTGACTAGATTCGTCGGCTACCCCTCCATAAACGTCAACAGAGAAAGCTGCTCACGTAACGAATCCCAGCCAATAAGAACTCAGAAACATCAAGTCAGTCAGCTGTCAGACTTACTAAACTAGATACTTGAACGTCCCAATAATTCGACGAGTTTAGGGACCATATAAGAACTAGCCCTTAAAAACAAATAAAGCTTTATCTCTCTCCTCTTATATAAGCAAACACATTAAATATAAGTCGCATTCTCCAACCAAAAGCAATCTAAACAAATTAACACTTATTCCTCCAACCAAAAGGCAGGAAGTATATTTTTAGGTCACTCAGATGTGCCATATCCAATAATAATACTGCCAACAACCTCGAAGCAACATCCGGTTTGGTTTACGCGTGTTTGCCACAATCACACTCCCAATTATGCAGCACTTTTCTCGAGCACCTACCGAGAACTGTCGTACACTCCACATGACATTAACTGACAACTACTCACTTCAAGCATCCGTCTCATATGTGAATTCATATATTTATCTTATTTGTGCATGAATTAGACCACGTTCTAAATGCCAACAAGATGCGTATTACTATTACCGCATAAGCATACTCAGCAGGTCCTCAAATGCAAAAAAAAAAAAAAAAAACTGCTGCCAACTCAGCACTACATATTGGCACCCCAAACATATACCCTCACAAGGTGGATGACAGTATTTTCATTAAATATTAAACCACAGAAACAAAATACAACTAAGAGGAAAAAAAAAATAAAACTCATCAAATAGGCAAAAAGGTGAGCGACAGCATAATTCCACCTGTCGTTCGGAATCTGAGGACGTGCTTCGCGTTCAAATGCGACATTTCCCCCCTTCCTTCTGAAAGTAAATGACGGCCGGAAAAAAACTGTATTTTTAGTCTGAATCTGTACTGTTGCGTATACGCAACCTGCTTCAGAGTGGATACTCATTTTTTTGATTCATATTCGTGTTCCACATTTTTCTCGTTGTTTTTGGCGCGCGAAATATGCTCCTCGAACGACAAAAAAAAAAATATTAATTTTCCATGTCACTTGACTATGACATGTTTTTCCTGGCATTGTGTCAAAGGCGTTTTTTTTTCTTATTAATTTGTCGTGTCCTCTTTCGTTTGATTAGATTTAATTAATTTGGTATTGTCTCAGGCATACGTGTCATAATTTACTGGAAAACATCAATCAGGGGTTTAGGGGGTTGAAATATGATTGAAGTGTTTTCTAAGCCTAATGATTACATTAGCTGTACCTTTGTGTGTATGACAAGTTGTTTATTCGTCTCCTATGGTGACAGAATGTAAAATTGTTTTTTATTTAGTGTCGGCTGTTTTTTTTTTTGGTGTTGAGATTAAGTGGACTGAGTAATTGGCTTTTTGACAAGCAGACGGTAAATTTTAAGATTAATTTGAAATGTTGGATAATAGGTTTTACGGGGGTGGCAGCAGAAAAAAACGTCTCTATCTTGGGGGGTGAGTTGGTATACATATTCGAATTTCTCCGAGTTTTCTTACTTTTTATTCCGGCCTTGAGAAAGAATTCCTTGAATTCATTGGATTTGTTAATTAGCATGACTTTCGATGGAGGTTGAGGATTAGGCCAGACTATGAATCTAAGAAATACCAAGATTACGACATTTCCATGATTCATTGTGGCAAAATTTGACAACTTGCCTGCACTGAAATGTAGCTATTTCTTATATTGTGATTTGTGACGCATCAGCGTCGAGTAAGAAAAAAATGTCAAACAGTTTTAGCGTAATATTTAATGCAATAGATACAACGTTATGTACATACATTGTTTCTATTTTTGTTTAAGAGGTGAAACCAGTTTTGTATTATGCGTCTCTTCTCTTATGAAGATTATTAATATACCCCATGCCATACTGCAGCACGCACCCCATACAATCATAATATACATACATATTATACAACTGATCATAGAACTCACTGCGAAAACAAATCAACCCTTCAAAAGTATAAACATCCATTTATAGCAAGGTATACCTATGCGTGTATGTCACTTAAAAAAATATATTTTGGCTAAAAACTGTTCCTAAAGGACGTGGCTATTAACGACATAGCCTAAAGCAGTCTCACAGTCTTAAGGAACATTTTAAGAAAAGTTTCATCGAAATCTGTTGAGTAGTTTTCGAGTTTTTAACGGCCAAAGAAAATTCCTACAGTTTTATTATATGTATAGATAATTTTATGCCTTTACAGTTTTAAAAGGAGTTCGGGAATATTCGGGCCACGGCTAGTTTGAATGAAGTGCAATTGTGAAGTCCAATTTTCGACAACTTTATCGAGCAACTGGGGGCCGTATATCAGCAATATTACGGCGAATGTTGACATCCAAATCGTCTACCGTCTCGTTTATCGCCATAGACTAGTAACATCACGTACCCCCAAAGAAAGTAATCTAAAGGTGTGAAATCACAGGATCGTGGAGGCCATCAGTTCACAGGTCTAGTATGCGAAATTATTGGCAAATGTTTCCCGCCATAAATTGATGGTGTCGCTCGCCGTGTGGCATGTTGCGTCATCTTGTTGAAATTGATTTCTTCGGATTCTCCTCAACACTGTGCACCACAATGGCAATAACTTCTTCTGTTGGCACTGTGTGTCGACTTTGGAGATGCGTACTGTCTACTAGTGAATAGAGTGTACGTGGTGCGAAAACGATGCATAATGCTCCGAATAACTTGCTCAGATGGACGATAAGTTTGACGAACCGAATCATGGTTTTCAAAATACGTTTGCACAATTTGCACGCGTTCTTCTGGCGTTAATCTATTCATTCATTCATTCATTTTCAATGGTCCGCTTGTCCATTAAGTGGGTCGCGGGTGTAGGTTGCTCAAGTGGACCCTCCATAGCTCTCGATCCTCCGCCATCATCAATGGCAATCCCCACACGGGTAGAGGAGAGATTATGAATTTGATCTAACCATCTCATCCTGGGTCTACCTAGGGGACGCCTGCCCGATGGTACGGATTCCATAGCACGTCGTGGAATCCTGGTCGGGGACATGCGTTTAACATGACCAAACCACTGAAGCATGGATCGCTCCGTCCGGAGAAGTAGCTGCTCGACATTGAGTTCCTCACGTATTCTAGTATTTATAATGCGATCTCTACGGGTCACACCAGCAATACTACGGAGAAATCTCATTTCGGAGTTGGAACAAACACCGAATTAAAGACTGACAACTTAGCTTTGACACCAAGTTCAGTCCTCCTGATAACAGAATGACCAAGCTGTCTCAAAATCGATCCAGCCTGACCAATCCTACAGGAAAACTCGGCATTGCTCCTTCCATCACTCGTGAATAAGACCCCGAGATACTTAAACTTCTCCACCTGTTTCAATGGGACTCCACTAACATGCAGAGTGCATTGAACAGGCGTTCTGGAGACGACCATCACTTCAGATTTGTTCACATTTACCCTCATCTCAGCTTCAACACAAACGGCTACAAACCGATCGAGTGCGCGCTGAAGTTCAGTCTGAGAGGACCCAAGGATGACCAAGTCATCAGCGAACGTGACTTATCCTCAGATCTCCCAATTCGAAACGTTCTTCGCCAAGACTGCGCTGTAACATCCAGTCCATATAAGTAATGAAAAGGAGAGGCGACAAGACGCACCCCTGGCGAAGTCCAACGCCCACGGTGAAAGGTATTGATTTAACGCCGTTTACCCGAACACAGCTTTTACAGTTTGTGTAAAGAGATTGAATGGCTCTCAAGAGAGAACCATCAATTCCATACTGCTGTAATACACTCCAGAGTTTCCCTCGAGGGACTCGGTCATAATCTATTCATCGTAAAATGGTGAAAGGACGTTAGGCAATAACGCCCAAGGAAATAGCGCCCAAATCGATTTGGAAATAACGCTAAAAAAAAACTCGTGCAATTTATTGTTGCAAAATTTTTCGTCGTTTTGGGTGTTATTTCCTTTTCAGGGTTCGTTTTTCTGACAAGCAGTAAAGCCCAAAATAGTAAGTGGAAATGCACAAATGCACATTGGAGTAAGTATGGGGCGGCAGCACCTCCCTGCTTGACTTTTCTGTTGCACTTTGGAGTAGGTGAGAGTTTGTACTGCAAAAAAAAACTTTCAAAATATCCAATTTGACACATACTGACATCTGATAGAAACCCCAAGGTTGCAGATAACCCCATACGTTTTAAACTGCAAATTATTTTTGGGCTTTATTTCCATCTTGTTGTTTTTTGGGCGTTATTTCCAAATCGATTTGGGCGCTATTTCCTTGGGCGTTATTGCCTAACGCCATCGAAACGTACTAACCACAAGTCAACTTTCAACTGTCAAATTGGCAATCTGTTTACCAGTTTAAAATTATTCAAACCTCTAATATGAAGACGTTATCTTGATATGAGAGAGATAAGTAATGCCAAGTAAGGTAGCAATTAGGTAACATTAGGTTAGGCTGTGCTACCACGAATGCCTTTCGGTTCCACTTGCTCCCATATGTTTTTTTCGTGGTCCTAAATTTTATTGTATTAAATAACAAAAAACTTTCACAAGACTTTACATTTGTCTTTTGAAATTATCCCCTGATGGAGTTGGTTGAAACAAAATCGCGCTTTTTATAAACCTGTTTGTATCCGTCATCTGTACCTGCTTTACCTATGTTCTCCAAATTAAAAAAAAGCCAGTTTTTCAAGAAGCGGAGTCGATTGAAGGTTATGGGATTCTCAAAGAAGGTGCATGGTCTTCCATTCTTCTATATATTGACAATTCATGCAGTAGTCGGGCGAGTCTTAAAGCTCTCAATACATCCACTACCCGGTGTTTGACCCTTTTCCCCATTTTCCCCGGGAGCTGTCAAATTTGACTCTTGTATTTTTTTCATCGCAATGACTTAAATGGACGAAGTGTTAAAATTAATAAAGTGGTATCAGAAATTCAAATGTTTGCGGAATTTCAAAAAACAAATCGGGAATATCGGCGAGACAGTGCATCAGTCGAATCTTTTTTTTATTTTGAGGACTTACGGTTTCAGAATTATGGATATCTTTCCAAAGAACATCTTTTTATAAGTTTTCCTCTAACTTGTGTAGATACCTTTAAGTTTCATATTTTTTACTACATAAAGAGTGTCCCATAATTCACGCAAAATTTTAAAAAAAGATAACAATGTGACAGCTGGCACTTCGGGGCTAGTAAAAATGGAGCGCTATACGAAAAAACAACGCATTGTTGAGCAATATTTTAAAAATAAGGCAGGTTTGTTCGAACAAAATCATCTTCAGTGATGAAGCTCATATTCATTTTGTTGGCTTCGTTAATAGTCAAAATTGTTGCATTTGGGGTTCAGAAATCCCACACGAGTAATTGTTGAGAAACAAATGCATCCACAACGCGAACCATTCTTCTTCGAAAATGCGGCTGGTCAGGCAGTAACAATTAATGCTGTTCGTTATCATAACCCAGTTTTTAGTGCCTAAATTACAAGATATGGATGTGACCAACATGTAGTTTCAACAAGACGGTGCCACTTGCCATACAGCCAGAGAAACAATTCAATTACTGGCATGAGTCAATTCCTAATAGTGAAATCGGCCATTTTCGCGATCAGAATTGGCCATCCAGATCTTGCGATTTAACGCCATTGGACTTTTTTCTTTGAAGTTTTTGAAGTCAAAGGGATATGCAAACAAGCCTACGACCACAAAGGCCTCGAAAAGAGGAAATTGGGAGGTGTACCTTATAATAAAATTCAGCTACTTTTATGCGAAACGGTCATAGAAAATTTCAATAAAAAGTACGTACTTGCCAGAAAAGCCGTGGCAGTCATTTATCGAATGTGCTATTCCATACATAACCTCAATTTGTATACTCAATATGAATCAATAAACAAATTTAAGCTTTCTAATTAAAAATCTGTATTTTCTATCAAAATTACATCTTGCGTGAATTATGTGACACCCTTTACTATCGTTCTTTCTATCTAAATGAATTGACTAAGATGTTCAACAGGAAAAGTTGTACATAGGTACGAAAAAATTAATAAATTCGTTTTCTAGAAAATTTAGAGATCAATTGCTTATATTTTTTTTACGAACTTACTTTAGGTATAATTAAAAAATTTTTTTTTTCTAATTGAGTTAAACGATTAAGTTTAAGTGCTCCAAAAAAGCAAAAGAAATTTTTTTGGGTTGCATTTTACTGACAGCTATAACTGGGGCCTAATTCGCTTGCCTTTTCATTTCCTTCAACTTCACTATGTCCAGGCGGAACCCATCGGAGAGTGATCTTATGACAATTTCGTTCAGAACTCTCTTGCAGTTTCTGACTGTTTTTGACTTAGTTTCCCTGTCTAGTGCCCTGATCGCTGCATTATCTACAAAGATTTTAATCTCAGAAGCGTTAAGATTCTTAGCGGATGTGCCTTTTAGCGCCTTGTTAAAAAAATAAATAAACGAATAGGACAGGCGGGTAAACACCCTAGCTTCTCGCAACCATTCGTTTGTGTGAGTTTCTATTTTTGGGCCGAATGGAAGGGACCTACAATTTTATGCCGACTCCGAATGGCTGAATTGAGAAGATTTTTCAGGACAGTTATACTCTCGGATATCTGTCAGACGTTCCCGAGAGGTGGCGCAGTAGAAAAAACCTCAATATGTTATTTGTGTTTTTCCGGGGATCGAACCTGGGATCCCTCGCACACTGCGCTACTGCGCCCAAACATTTTAGCGCCTTGTTAATTTTGTCTATTTCGGCTTGAAAGACACTTCATTCATTATGAAGTTTGTATAACTAATTTATGCATAAAGACTCGCAAAACACTGTGGTTCCTGTACCTACTTCCATTTTGACTTGAGGCTTTACCGACGACATCTACATGCGGTGGTATCTAAAATTTAATTCAAAATATTTGGAGTACAACTTAATCAGCTATTTCAGCAATACGTATTTCTGTGTAATTTCTTTTGTTACTCCATTGCCAGCAAACTCATTAAAAAACAATCTGTTTTGCCAAATCCTCATGTTGGGCGCCACTTTTAATATACACTGCTATCTATAGCACGTTGGTGGGTATATTATTTATTATGTACGGTCTTTATTTAGGTCAAATGTAGACGACGCCCGAGCTCGTAATGTTCGCAACCATTTTTACGATCAACACAAACTTCATCCAATTACAAAAACAAAACCGTCAATTCAATGTGCATTCGCAATGAATTCACCCGATTAATAATTCATTTCCCCTCTTACTTAGGTATAGGGAAAATCTAATTTCGGATTTATTTTCTCTTCCACCATTCTGATGCGGGGGAGGGCCAATCGATTCGACGAAAATTCAGCAATCCGACCGAATACCGACGACGACATGGCAATAAAATTAAACCGAACCACCCTTAAATCCCCAAATTCAAATAAAACCTCCATTACCAAGTGCATGAGAAGAGGTTTGACTTTGTCTGCATATATTTGGTTGTAGGGGGTGTGGAAAAAAAAAAACTATTGAATGCGAAAAAGAAGAAGTAATAGAGAGAAACATGAAGATAAACATTATTAAAAGCTCACAAAAGGCGACGCGACAGTCGGTGCGGTAGTTGGATACTCCTTCGATTTGTTGCAAAAACTTTTATCGTATCTTGCGGGAACACAAGACACCGAATGGATACAAATAGACTTATTCGTCCTTATTCGTAGCGCTATCTTATTCCATCTGCTACCGGCGACGTCGTCGTCATCGTCGTCTTTGCTAAAATTGACGAACTTGTTCACATGCACAAGAGATATTTATATTGATGCGCAGAGGGTTGTTTTGTTGGTGATGTAGCGACAGAAGCTATAAAAACTCACAACATCGGCGACCGACGACGATGCACGGTGAGGCAGAGGTAAGTGGGTGGAACGTGACTGAGTTCAATAAAACTCTTCGCCTGGCAAAGTAGTTTGGCGCTTATTCAGTATTTGTGTGACATACAAGTAAGTAAAAGGGAAATAAAAGTGGAGTCAGATAAAGTGACAGTGTGCTGGTTGGGCTGAGTGAAATTTTCGTGCCTCGTACATGATTACATTTTTGGGTTTTCGGTGACGTACACGATCGTAAACACCATCAGGTGACATCTACAGCGAAGTAATTTTTACTACGTTTATGTGATCTGAATGGGGAGATACGAGGATAATGACGAGAATAGGTGGAGCAGGAGGAGTCCAAGTAAAATAGGGCTTTCAGGTTTTATGGCAATGTTCACTTCAACTTGATTGGGGCGGTTTTACGTCACCAGTTGGAGCGAGCACATTGATATGGTTCTTCGACTAAGTGTGTTGTAATTGGAGTATATATCAGAAATGGGAGTGATGTTGTTTACTGTAATTAATTAAGTAGTCAAAAATACTGTCACAATGACATGTTGACTAATTTTAAGTTAAGCGCACATCTAAATGGCACAACGCACAGTAGAAAGATATGAAATGTAACAAAAATTATCAAATCAAATACCTTCACCGAGACATTTTAAACAATCTTGAGCTTATCGCACATAGAAATGTTATAACGCACATTTGAAAGTTCATTGCAAAAAGAACAAATCTTTGAGCAAAAATTCTGAAATATACCTCCAGCATGCCATTTCTAACAATTCCGAGCTCATCGCACATAAAGAGACCCTAACGCTCAAGGGCAAAACAGTAACAAAAATCTGTTAAAAAATGTTTCAAAATATACAAACTGTTGGAATAACGCAGGCTGGTACCTAATACATCTTGGAAAATTATTAACTAACTGTTTTGAAAAGAAGAAAAAAGCTTAAGTACTCTAGGTTAGGTTAGGTTAACGGGTTGGTGAAGCTGAGTAGCCTCCTCTTCACCCCACTTAGGTCCTTGTGGACCCATTGTGATACCCTTCGAAGGGGTTAGCCGTGTTGTACTGGCTTTATATCATCCTTCCCGTGGTTACTCGACTTTGTCCAACCATCTCGCTGCCCTCAGAAACCTGTAAAGATTGGATATTGAGACGTTAGAGAGTTCTTGGATATCCTGGAAGCAGTAGCTTCCAAGTGTTCTATTCCTCAAGTGACAGAGACTCGGGCAGTGACAGAGAAAGTGAGGGGTGTCCTCGTGGGCCTCCTCATCACCGCAGCCTCTACAAATGTCGTCATTCTTGAGATTTAGTTTCATCGCGTGGTTTCTTAAAAGGTTGTGACCAGTGAGGGCGCCAACAATCCTAGACAGCGATACTCTATCGTATCGCAGAAGTTCGTTGGTCCTGCTTTTGTTGTATTCTGGCCACATCTTCCGTGATATGTCACAGGTGGTTAGTGTTTTCCACCTGATGTTGGCCTTCATTCGGATCTTGTATTCCACTCGTTCTCTGAGACTGCAGATTGGTGGTTTGATCGACTGAAGTGCCTGGTCTAGGTCCATTGCAGAACCTTTTCTTGCCAGTTCGTCAGCCCTCTCATTGCCGGTTATGTCCTTGTGTCCAGGAACCCAGCAGAGATTCGTATTATGCTGCGAGCCAAGAGCCTTGAGCTCTTCGCGACAACGGCGAACTAGTTTGGATTTTATCTCATTATTAGAGATTGCCTTGATAGCCGCCTGGCTGTCAATAAATATGGTAATATCATTCCGCGGTACTGCCATTATTGACACCATGCTTGCCACTTCCGCGACCGCCAGTACCTCAGCTTGGAAAACACTGCAGTAGTCCGGAAGCCTGATTGAACTATGTATGCTGAGTTCCTCTGAGAATAGTCCGGCGCCAGTTCCACATTCCATCTTTGATCCATCAGTGTAGATGGCTATCGATGTCGTTTCCGTGGGTTTGTTGCTGTCCCATTCTTCCCTGCTCGGAAACTGGCAAGAGAATGGTTTATCGAAATCTAAGTAGGGTGACATGTAATCAGAGTCGACGTCACTCCCTACGTGTTCCTTGAGGATTCGCGCGTGTCCACATATACTGGGGATCCAGCATTTTGTCTGGCTTATCCTCAACGCACTTTTGGCAGCCGATTCTTGCACGTATAGATCCATAGGTAGCAGGTTAAGAAGCGTTTCCAACCCAGCAGTCGGTGTTGTTCTCAACGCACTAGTTGTTCCTATACATGCCAGTCTTTGTATTTTTGTCATTGCCTTTAGATTGGTTGCCTTGTTTGTGGCTTGCCACCAAACTATATTGCCATATGTAAGTATAGGGCGGACGATTGCCGTATACATCCACAGAATTATCTTCGGGTTAGGTCCCCAATTTCTGCCGAAGATACGGTTGCATGCATAAAATGCATTCGCCGCCTTCTTAACTCGTTCATTGACATTTAGTTTCCAATTAAGTTTTCTATCGAGAATTATTCCCAGATATTTCGCGCTCTCTGCCACCTGCAGGGGTATTCCCTCAATGGTTGGTGGTTCAAAGTGCGGTATGCTTCTTCTGTTTGTAAACAGCACAAGTTCGGTCTTCTGGGGGTTCACCCCAAGGCCACAATGTTTTGCCCACAAGTTAAGTGTTCGCAGTGAACTTCCTAACAGTTCATTTATAGTTGGTAGAAATTTTCCCGTTGCAAGCAGTACTACATCATCCGCATAAGCAACGGCTTTTACCCCACTGTTTTTGAGTTTCATTAGTACTTCATTGATGACGAGAACCCAAAGTAGGGGAGAGATGACTCCTCCCTGTGGTGTGCCTCTGGAGGCAGTTACTTGTAGGTCAATGTCACCTAATCTCGCATTGATATTCCGTTCATTGAGCAGACTCATGATCACCTTAGTGAGAGATTGATCAACGTTGGAATTCTGCAGCGCCCTCTTTACTGCACATGTTTTGACATTGTTGAACGCCCCTTCAATGTCTAAAAACGCAGCTAGTGTGTATTCTTTATCTTTTAGTGATTTTTCTATAGTGCTGACGACGTCATGCAGCGCTGTTTCGACTCCTCTGCCCTTAGTGTAGGCATGTTGAGCAGTGGAAATCACGCTGTCATTTAGACGACCGCGAATATGTATGTTCACCAGTTTTTCAAAGGTTTTCAAAATGAATGATGTTAGACTTATGGGTCTGAAATCCTTGGCAGTGGTGTGGCTAGGTTTTCCCGCCTTAGGGATGAAGACTACCTTCACTTCCCGCCAGGCTTTTGGGATGTAGCCATATTCCAGGCTGCTTATGAAAAGCCGTTTGAGGACCGGTATGATAATGGTCTTTGTACTCTAAGAATACATTTTAAATGGAAAATGTACTAAATTTCAAAACGCTCACCTTCAAGCTTAGTAGGCTCTCACATTGAGGCAACATGAAACACGCAATATTATCGCTCACAATTATTTTACTTTGAATTAAATTAGAGGTCTCACATCAAAGCAACTAAATATCGCTCGAACGAAAAATGTTGCTGATATTGCTTATTGGCAGTTGTTAGTTCCTTATTGCTTGTTGCCTCAATCTGAAAGCCGCCTTACGGGCGTTGAAAAGATATACATAGTATCAATAGACTACTAAAGGTTCCTTACACCCTATAGGCTACATTAGGAAGTCTGGTGGCTCCTGAATTCATTCAATGATCAATAAAGTAACCTTAAAAGGAACTCACAGAACATCTTTCGGGTCACGCGTCTTGAGTAAAAGTATCAGCAGATATGGTTTAAAAAGACATAGTAACATGGGCAGCTAATAATGGTCATTAAATGCACCGGAACAAAGGAAGCTCTCAGGCTAAGAGAGTTATACCGGCTGGAGCGGGCAAACCATGGACAGGACATGCTACTATACTAGAGAACAACTGGGAAGCATGGTTCCAAATGTCACAATGGACTACCCTATAACCCCTATAACCTTATCATGACTTCAACGCAAAAAGTCCCACTATATTCACAAACAAGGAGTAATGGGAAAACATAAGAAATCGCTGTATTCACCGGTCCAAAATGGAGTCCGGTAAATGAGCAGGAACAGGAGCAGAAACATTGCAAATCAAGTAGATTGGATAATGGATACTTCCCGGAGATACTGTAGTCATAGGCAATGCAGAAGGACACAGTCGCGCGATATCAGTTGCGAAAAGACAGTCAAGTCGCTTTTAAGACGATTATATTCAAGAGTAAACGTGAACAAATAATGATCGTCTCCAGAACGCCTGTCCAATGTATAATATTAGTGGAATTCCATTAAAACAGTTGGAGAAGTTTAGGTATCTCAGGGTTTTATTCACAAGTGATGGAAGGAACAATGGTGAGTTTTCCTGTATAGGATTGGTAAGGCTGGGTCAATTTGGAGACAGCTCCGCCATTCTGTAATTAGGAGGACTGAACTTGGTGTCAAAGCTAAGTTGTAAGCTTTTAATTCGGTGTTTGTTCTAATTCTTCTTGTAGCGGATACAAGCTGCCGAAATGAGATTCCTCCGTTGTATTGCAGCAATACCAGCAGCTCGGTGTGACTCGTAGAGATCGCATTAGAAACACCAGAATACGTGAGGAACTTATTGTCAAGCAGCTACTTCTCCGGACGGAGCGGTCCATGCTTCGGTGGTTTATGCTTAGCGCATGTCCCCAACCAGCATCCCATGACGCGATGTGCTATGGAATCCATACCAGCAGGCAATCGTCTTCTAGGTAAACCCAGAATGAGATGCTCCGCAAATGGAATCTAGAAACCATTGCATAAGCTGCTAAGATGAGGAAGAAATGGAGACTATATCCAACATGCCCATCAGAAACGACGACCCTGATCTCAAATGTCCAGGTTCTTCGAAAAGCTTTTGAAAGCCGGAACATAAAATATCTGATCTGCTAAAACTCGCATAAAGCACCAAATGGTTTCTGGCTTTCATCCAGACAGATGAAAGTCCACTTGATTGTTTTTAGCTACGAAATACGAAAGGAATCGAAATTGGCTTGACCCTAATGCATCCGATCCGAGTCGAAATGATGTCATACAACCTTCTTTAATCTAACCTAATCATGACATGACTGGTATAAAACGTGTTTTTTTCTGGAATCTATATCCGTTACCATCGTTGTAAATCTAGTCACGTTGTTTTATGCATGACCTTTCAAGTGGCTCCAAGGGGCTCGACTGTATTTGACTGCATGCTTTGTTATCATCTTCCTAGAGTCGTCCCCTTAAATATTTCTGGAATAAATCTGGCTCGTGCCGCTGCCTCTGTCTTCTTCAACTGTCACAAACAAAGAACTTTAAAAACACACAATGTAGATGTGGTCCTAAGTAACGTAAAAATGGTTTGCGAATTTGATAAGCTACAAAATGCACGTTTCTAAGACGTTACTTCGCACGTGCGTTTGTTTACAATTCCTCTATAAAGTATCTTAAATATTGTCACCTTTGAAGATGGAGCGCTTACTTCACACTGACCTGTATATTCAACTCTCAGTCTCAACTATTTTTTTTTTTTTTTTTTTTTTTTTTTTTTTTTAAATTCCCTGCCCACTTGGCTGACACTGCGACCTAAAAGATCTATTGTATCGGAAGGGATAAGGTTATTCTAAGAGACGTGTGACTTCCCTAGTGAAGGCCACTATGTCCTTAGTAGCGGAGTTCCTGAGCTCTGCTGGTAAAAGTATCTCCTTGTTGAAGAAGTCTCAACTAAGCAAATCAAAGAGCGTTTCGCCAGCGCAAATATACCAAAGAACACTACCCTCAGATTGTATTATGGGTTTCCTTTTGGGTGCATTATTTAAGCGTCTCAAAAGTACCCGCAGAAGCCATCGCATATTGCCCGTAGCTGTCAGGATTTTGTGTCCCCAGCAAAGGGTACCTTATACCTACGTTCCTTCAATCCAATTTGAACATCAGTTCGCATTTCTGCCCACAAACTGTTAACTTAAATCTATTTCAAAAACTATATACACAAAACAAGCTCCTAGTGAAATCCCTTTTCATTTTATCTCACTCGAGAACCATGCCACTCTCTAATGGTAGCAAATTTTAAAGCACTGCTCCGACACCCATACTATGTGCCAAAATAAAAAAAAACACGAAAACCTAACGTGACCATAAAATACAACTCAACTATAATAGCCTGGCTGGGGAGTATAAACTTTCCAGAACGATACGACCGACCGACAAAAATGGTTGTGGTAATGCTGATGGCTGAAACATGCACTTTAATAAATATGAATGAATGCTTGCCAATGACATTTATTCAGCCAGTTATGGTGAAAATGTTTGCTTTCCTCGGGTCCATCCCCTTTCGCAACACTATGCGACACCATTTCGCCCAGTTTTTGAGGTTATTCTTTCGGTATGGCATGCACTTGTGTAAACATTTTGGCAACTTTGACAATTTTGACAACTTCATGGTGTTCGAATGTGCTGCAGAGAAATTTGTATACCTGTCATTTCGATTCGCTTGACATTATTCAATTATGTTAAATGTGGGGCAATGGAAAAGCAAAAAAAAAAATCCTCATTTAAACAAGAACACGATTCCGACAGAGGAAATGGAAATTTTTCAAAGAAATACCAGCACACGTGTCCTCTTTGTGCATAATTTATACAAAGTGTCACTTTGATGTCATAAAACGGATCCATTACGAGAAAAGAAACCCGTGTCCCCCCTGCCCCGGCACAGTCGTATAATGACAATAATAACACCCACTTATATGTGGCTGCGGTAGTGGTGGTGGTGGTGGTGGGAGATTACCCTCACTATACTTATGTAGGTATGCCTCAAGGACAGCGATACCTTCTTTACTATCTGCGCGCTTACAGCTCAAAGCTAATTGTGCCGCTAAGCACTGTGAAGTCTTACGACAGTTTATATAATAAACTCATCCTTCCTACGACACGGTCCCCTTTTGCCGGCGACTATGTGTATGTGTGTGTGTTGGGCATATTTTTATGTGGAAATTACAGTGAGCAGCACACCGTATCATTCCCACTCCAGAACGGTTACAACCTGACGTACATGTAAAAGCTGTTAAAGCCGACTTTTGGAACACTTTAGATCCAGCGCTGGATGAACGTGAACACTGAACATTGAACATGCCTCTATGCAGCGTATATGTAGGAGTTTTCAGTTTTCACAACCCCCGCCGCAAAATGGGTGCAAAAAACAATTTCAAACATTTCCTGTGTGCTGCGTGATGTGTGTGAAGTTTCTCCCCAAGACTGGCTGACTGAATGTTGCCTCGATTTGGTTGCTGGCATGGCTGTGTGGAGCCTGGCTATAATGTTGTTCCTAAAATGAAGTACTTCACTCCCCAGCCCCACTCCTATCCACATGAAATAATCATTGGGAAAACGAATTGCTGTCGTTGTTTGGTCGTCATCGTTGTCGTGTAGGTGCTGTTAAACGGAAGGAAAAACACAAGTTTTCCATTAAGGTCCTATGTTGTGTCATTCGGGGACAGAGCTCTCTCTTTTGAGGTAAGCAAATGGGTTTTAGGCTCTGATGTTTGTCGGGTGGGATGAGCTGTCGTTTCCTCTTTTAACTGTAGCCATATAGCCGGAGACGAAGGTTGGCATAGAGGCGATGTACTTTTTATATGTACCTAGTAATGAACCTATACGAACTACGACGACCTATGGCATGGCATAGAATTCAATTGAATTGATTGGAATGCGTTTGTATGGAGGTTATGGTTAGATCCAGGAGGGATGCGGTGTGCAACGTTTGACATGCAATTGGTATTTTGACTTTTGATTCGCATTGGGTAGGGGCATGATGTCGGAAGGGCTTTTGTTACTATAATGCTGATGCCGTGTCTTATTCGAAATTCTAACGACTGGTGTTGAATGGTGCGGCTGCTATGGGTTGTGCGATACATTGCAAAGGATCGGCATTTGAGATATACAAGATTGTATAGGGTTTAGAATTTTTTTTTCAATATAGGTACCTACAAGAGATGGAATAGGTATTCTTGTTGGTTTGAGATGGATTGCCCGATTTATGATGTCGAAAGCTGATGTTGATAAATTCAGAAATTCAGATGCACTTGTGGAAAATTCGGATGCCCAATTCAATGACCCAGCAAAAGTGTTTTGAAACTCAATGTTGTCTAAAGCTTAGTGTGTAGAAGAGGATAGCTTTTTCTTGCAGGAATGTAAGCCAGTGAGTAGATGTTTATAGGTATAAGGACTGACATAGGTTATGCGGTTAGTTCCTTCACGTCAAAGTGTAGGAACGAGTTCAGGAAACCTTAAGTGTTGATGACCAACATTTTTATCCTCATTTTTGACACTGACATTGGAAGTTCTCTATTGGGAACGTTTATAATCACCATCAGTAATATAAATTTCAATAACATCCTCTTTATTCATAACAAGGTTCGAGAAGTAGACTCTTGATAGCTTTCGACCAAAATCATCACTGAAAATCCCAATACGGGTATTGCTGGAGGGATGTCAGACTTGATCTAAATATCTCTTCCTGGGACGTGCCTAATGTCACGGAATTTATAGCACGACTTTGAGGATATAATATCCTAATCGCCATAGCATCGATTGCTTAATTCGCAGAAGTTGTTGCTCGAGATTGTCCATAATGAACGTAAAGTTCACTTTGGGTCTGCTCGAATAAGGCCATGTTACATTTTCGAACAAAGCCGACGTTATGGCTTTTTTTTATACAGAATTTGCCAAAAATATAAGGTTGTCATTTGGGACCAATACAAGCCTCTGAGTCACACACAGATTATGCATATGTATCTTGATCGTTAAAAAAATCTACGTCTGCCTGTGCAATTAAGACTCAAATTAAATAAAGAACCAGCATTCAAAGACTAACAGGTAACTTGGCTTCTTCAGTTCCTTCAAAGGTAAGGCTGATTAATAGCCGAGCAACCTATACAACTTGATTGAAATAACATAGAAGAAAGTAATAGAAATAGTCTCGCAAGGTAAACGTATTTATTCATCTCTTCTCTATAAAACAAAGTGGAAAAAACTTTTTACCTCTGTCGCCCGTAATTTTCAATCAATTTAGTTGATTTTTTTTTCAAATATCGGTAATTACGGTGGTCGGTCAATAGGCTAAATAAATAATTAAAAATCGGACAAAGGGGCGTGGCACCTCCCATTAAAAAAAAACATTCAAAATCGTAAGTCTCGAAAATCACCAAATCGATTGAGCTCAAACTTACAGCTTGGACAAAGGGGGGTAGCACCGCCCATGAAAAAAAAACATTCAAAATCGTATATTTCGAAAACCACAGAAGCGATTGAGATCAAACTTACAGATAATCGTATTGGTCGTTGAGTGTCTCTGTAAGGCAAAGGGGCGTGGCACCATTCATAAAAAACATTCAAAGTCGTATATCTCGAAAACCACCAAATTAATTGAGTGCTCCTGTGAAGATTGCTCAAAATTGGTCAAAGGGGCGTGGCACCTCCCATACAAAAAAAAAAACATTCCAAATCGTATATTTCAAAAACCACCGAATAGATTAAGATCAAACTTACAGATAATCTTAGGTATTGGCCCTAAAGTGCTTCTGTGAAGATTTGTCAAAGTTGTATAAAGGGGCGTGGCACCTTCAATACAAAAAAATTAAAACGAAAATAAATAAAATAAAATAAAAAAAGTAACAAAAGGCCTGGCGTAGCTGGCGGGGGTTCAGCTAGTCTCATATATACAACAGTTTGTCCTGATTGATTGGCGATTAAGTGACCAAACGCCCAGGACGAACAGTAAGAGCTTGGAATCTGCCAAAGTTTGCCAAAGTGAGTGCTAATTTGGAGAAATTCTATCTCCAAATTTTGAATGAGTATATATATAAAAAATAGAGAAAATTAATTTCTCCGATTATAAAAATGTAGCTTGGAGCCCGAGTTATTATCGACGGAAGAGGAGATTCAGTTTAGCATTACAGTAAAGCACATACTAGGTACTTCTGTTACGAAGGCGGAGCGGCAGAAAAATACTAGTTAGTAATATATAGGTTAGGTTAGATGATTGGTCGGGAGAGAATTTACCTATTGTGCCATCCCTGGTAGGGTCCTAGAGCCATCGTTTTACTTCGGAGACAGCCAGAGGGTAATTCAGCAAGATTTGCCGAGGTGACGATTACTTCGCCAAAAACTTTATTTCTAAGACGGAAGAGAGCCGGACATTCCATGAGAATGTGAAGAGAGGATTCATCACTCTCTAGGCACAGTCTACATGTGGGGTACATGCTAGTAATACATTTATGTAAGAAAATAGATGTGGAGCGCAAAAATATTGAAATTGACCTCAAGAAACTTGATTTGAGAAACTGGCTCAATATCGGGCTATTTATCTAGAGAGGCTACAATCTGCTCCCTAGCGACACGTAAATGGAGAATAATTATACGTATACGGGTATCATTATTCAAAATGACACAACCAAAAATAAGGAATTAAAATTTGACCACGAAAGAAAAAAAATTCGTAGGAATTAGTAAGTAGAGCAATGAACTTTAGACATCATTAAGGCTCCCAGAAAAAGACGGAAAAGTTCGGCAGCATTAGCATAGGTATGGCATAAAAGTTGTATAGTTCCACTCACATTTTGCAGTTCATGTTCGCAAATTTGTGAACTTCTTTTATAGTTAGAAACGATAGTAGTTTATACATTTTATGGATTCCCGTATTCAAGTATCAAAATCATTATAAAATTGAAAAAGGAAAAGCCCCGGGAAACACAACGTGTTTGCCCACTACCACTCATCGAATAACATATGCGTACTCTCAAAAACCACTTTGAAAAGTTGCAAAAACGAAAAACCTCTTAACCTTGCTTCACTGTTTCACTGGTGCTGCACATCTAGTTCTTCCATTCGCCCGAAACCGTATCCCGACATCCAACAAAACACGGCACACATAAGGACCTAAGTGACTTGTTTATTTATAACCTCAACCCATCCCTGGGGAGAATGCTTTCAATTTTCATACATTTGAAATTTCTGCAGATTCTTTTCCTCTCTAATTCACTGCATCCAACCGTAGCGTACCTACTACCGCGCGCCGCGCCGCGCCGACATCCTTTGCATCGCTTATTATTTTGCTATTTTTACTTTAAAGTGTGAGAGCATCAAAAGGACTTCGCTGTGTACTAGCTACAATAATACCAACTCTAACGACAAGCGCAAAGGATGATTCTCCTTCGGTGGATCAGGATCGGTGCGGTACTGTGAAGAGCTTTGTTTATTTTCTCTTTTAGTTGAGTGAATCTTTAGCCCTAGTTCAGGTTACCCTTACCAACCAGAGGTGCAGTGTCGGCGGCGGCGAATGAATAGAGACCGGCAACTAAATGTGTTTTTTTTTTGTTTTGTTTTTTGTTTGTTCATTTCTATTATTTATAACGGTGTAGGTACTTTGAATCACCGCGCGCACAACTACCCTTGAAACTCATCCAATTTGCTGGATAGAAACTTTTCGGAGCTTATAACTAGAACTCATTATTTTCATCAAGTTCATACTATCATCGGTATATAAATCGACCCTTCGATTGTGCATGTAGCATGTCTATATCTATAACATCTGTTGGTGCGTAGATATATTTCACATGCAAAAATGTTCTCAAAATGCATCCATGTAGAAGGAATAATTCACATCAACCATTTACTATCTTGTCCATTTGTATCCCTTTTGGATTCATCTATGCAATTAAATACCAGTCAAGGGTTGGTTGCTAAGTGGTGATTTTAACCCTTATATTGACCAGGTGGACTTTATAAATGGTTGGAAATGTATTTATGATGCAATTTATAAGTTTTGAAGAGTTATCGAAAGGATAAGACAACGACAGTTATTCTGACCAAAAGAGTTGTGCAACTGGATAGCTCCTTGTAGAAAGTAAATTTTGTAATATCCCAAAGACCGAACAGATCAGGATACAGACAGGTGTACCCTTATACATTTAAGTAGATTACGAAACAAGGTATGCGTTTATATTTGCAGCAGGGATTTTCCAAGAAATATAGAGAATTTTGTAAAGAGATGATGGTATTATCCTTTGAAAATACTTTTAAGTGCATTTTGTGCAAGGATTGGGTGGTAATGGTAGATACCATGGGATTGAATAGACTGAAGAATTCCTCAAATCCAAGGGCTTGCTTCTGTTTCTAATAATAATAACGAATGTTTTATGCAGGTATCACCGCTTGTTAATTTTGAAATAAGTCTTAGAAATATCTTTTCTGGTATTAATGGGATTAGAAATCAGGTCAGGTTGAAATGAAGCTGGGAAAATATTTCAATAAGTTCAAAATAGAAATTGCTACTAGGCTGAAATTGTGCCCGGCTACACCTTTATCTCTTACTATAGGATATAAGGCCTCCTGTAAATATTTCTCTTAGAATAGATTGTGTTACCAGTTTCAGTGTTGAATGTGCCCCAGAAACCCAATAAAGCCCAGATGCAATCTTTTAATTCTCTGGATCAACAATGTGTATACAAGCCGAATTTTGGAACTAGATAATGTGGCATAGCAGAGCTTCTTTAACTTCTATGTTTGGAAAGCATTTTTTTTGCCGATTTGAAGGAAACTAAAATAGATTTTTAACAGCTGAATTGAGAAGCCTTCTGAGGGCAATTTTATTCTCGTACGTTAATTAGACGGTCGCTTTAGCTATAGGGCGGCAGTCGAAAAATATTTTAAGGACCTGCCTATTATTTTTAGTTTGATGAAGATTGATCCTGTGACCCTTCGCTCTGTATTCCAGCAGACTAGCCACTGAGACACCGGGCTGATATTTAAGAATCCATAGCCAAAGTAGCCTTATAACTTAGATGTACGTAGTTAGGGCCATTTAATCAGATAGGTAGGGCCAATTCTAAATTTTGCACTTATTTATATCGAACGTACTGGCTTTGGCTAACCATCAAGAGTATCCATCCTCTTCAATCACGAGCACTTTACCTCCAGTTATCCAAAGAAAGCAAATGTGCATAGTTATGAGTGGCACGACTTGTTGTAAAAACGTCTATAGATTTGCTAGTCTCATATACAAAAATTTAAATTACCATGCATTTATTTACTGAACCATCAACACCAAGGTTAGACCCTTTGATCTTGAGAGTTGAAACTTAAGTTCCCATTAAGTAAGTTATAATGTTTACAAGGAATGAGGAAGGGTATTTTGAAATTCAGCCCTTAAAGGGGAAAAGGGGGGGTCAAAGTTTGTATGAGAGCATTTAACTTAACCATACGATCGACTTCAAACTCATTTTGTGTACTCTATCAGCCTTATTTATAAACTTTATACACTCTCTATAATAGGTCTAAACGCAAAAAAATATATTAGATTTTTTAATAGAGTTTAGAGTTATTATAGAGAGTGTATAAATTTTATAAATAAGGCTGTATGTATATAAGAAATTAAGAAAATAAATTTTTCTGATTTTGAAAATGTTGCTTGGGCCCGAGTTGTTGGCGATGACCCCCTCTTAAAGTGACCTTTTTCATGACCTTACTTCATTTTTGAAACCATTTTTGGACAATACTGATCATATCATTTTTGACCTGTTTTCTCCAATAGGGTTTTTTTCAGAGATACTAATTGCTCCTTAAGTACTTTCTCAGACCTTCTAACTTTACTTGCCTTGTACGCAATTGACAAGGAAGTAGGGGTTTCTATTAGGACTCTAATAGCTCAATAATCGAAGCTTTAGCGAAACTACGAATTTGTAAAAAAAAAAAGATGTTTCATTTCCATTCATTTTATTTATTTTTTCATTTATTTGGTAATTTTAGTAAAGCTAATTAACTAACTATATGAATGAATGAATGTGGTTGTTGTTATTCTGTATTGTTTTATTTATTCTCTCTATTTGGGATTCTTTTAGGCCTGGAATGAAACATGAAAAGACGTAACAAATTTATAGAACGAAAGAAAAAAACCCGAACTACCGCGGGATTCGAACCCAGACTTCTAAGTATCAGAAGTATCTTACTCATCATATGCGCTACCTGTAATAGGGTAAAGGCCCCTAATCTGAGCCCCCCACCAGTAATGAGCCCCTGTCTGCATTTCGCTCCAGAGCTAAGCATCTGTTATTAAAGTACATTTTTGTTTTAATCAAAGTCTTCCGTTACTTCTTTACTTGTATTCTGTTAATTGTTTTCCTATAAAATGTCACTTCAATTGGTGAAAAAAATTCGGTAATTGCGGACATATCCTTCGTGTGTTGTGCGATTGTGTTTATAAACAGTTTTCTTAACAAACTATTTATATAAAGCAAGTGATTAAATATTTTCTTTATATTTTATATTAACTAATATATGTTTGTATTAACAATTAGACTCCATTGTACTTATTTTCATATTAAAAGTTAAAAAAAAAAATGCTTATTTATTAAAATATAGTGGGGGCTCACAATTGGGAATCTGAAACAAGCAAATCCAAAAATGAGCCCGGGGGGGCTCACTATTGGGCAAACACCAAAAACCCTTGTTCCATTTATGAGCCAGGCCAATTTTTATATCAAATCAAACTTAGTTATCTCATATAACGTAGGTAAAAACAGTTTGTCCTGATGACTGAATGGCCATTAGTGATCAACGCCCAGGAATCTGATATTTTGAAACAAATATCTTTTTATGGTCACGTTGAACATTTAGGACCGATTTAGAGAAAGTCTAACTTAAAATTTTGTTTTGGAAAGTTTGCTTGGGGCCGAGTAATTAGCGGCGGGAAAAGGGGATTCAATATCTATGGGGAACATTGTCTTTCATCTATCGAGCGCATATCAAAGCACACAAGGTAACTAGCTACTTCCCCAACGGAAGCGTTCCTTCTTATACCGTAAAGGGCCGGGCATTCACATATTATGTGTTCGGCTGTTTCGTCTTCTTCTAGACATAGTCTGCACTCAGGTGAGTCGACTAAATTCATTTTATTTAGGTGATATCGCAGACCGTGGTGACCCGTTAGGTAGCCTACTAGGTTTTTGATATCATGCCTGCGAAGATTTAGTATATTTCTGGCATCTGCTTTGAAGGGCTGAATAGCTCTTTTGGCCTGTCTTAGACCTGGGATGTTCTCCCAATACGAAGTACATTTGTTTTGCTCCCAGCTTTTTATAGCCAGATTTATACTTGATTTGGGAATCGGAACAGAATGGTTCAGGTCCAATGAAAGGGGTTTCCGAGCCATTTCTGGCTAGTTCATCGGCTTTTTCGTTTCCTTCAATTCCCTTATATCCGGGGACCCACCATAGACTGGTTTTGTTCCTGTAACTAAGTGTTTGGAGGGAATCGAAGCAGTGTAGTACTGATTTTGAGTCAATAATGTGTGAGCTAAGTGCTTTTATAGCTGCTTGACTATCCGTGAATATATGGATGTTGGCGCCTTTAATGCCTGAATTGTATATAAGGTTTGCGCATTCTTTAATGGCATGGAGCTCTGCTTGAAATACGCTGGGGCTTTTTCCCATAGGTATTGAGATGTTACATCGCTTATTTACACCAACTCGTAGATTTACCAACTTTCAAAACTTTAAAATGGATGTAAAGAGAAAATAATATAGAAGATATTGAAAATGGTCTCTCAATACATGCTGCTTCAAGATGTTATAATATTCCAAGACCCACTCTTCAAAATCGGTTGCATAAACGTTCGTTTAAAAACCAAAAAGGACCGTTGACAATTCTTAAATTGTAAACTGGATTTTTAAAAATCATGCAAGAGGCTTTCCAAGACGTTGCATCTTTATCTGAGCTTCCCCCTCCGCCTAAGAACCTAAAGAAAAGGAACGTAAACGAGACTATGAACCTGTTCCTGAAAAAAGAAAATATATGTAAAGAATACATTGAAACTGGGCTTTGTTTTGATTGCGGGGGCAATATTTCAAAAGCTGAAAAGGGAACATCATGTTTCATATGCTCAAAACAGTATCATGTTAAATGCGCTGAAAAGATATCGAACGATATTGAATTTTTTAGCTGCAAAAGGTGCCAAACAGTCTAGTTTATGCTTTTTTTTAATACTTTAATTTGTTTGTCTAATACTACATAATTTGTGTTTTATAACATTTACCTATGAAGTTCCTACTTACTTTATTTAGTTTATAAAATTAAATTTTCTTAAATAAAACTGGCAATAAATATTTGAACAACTTTAAAAGTAACGCTAACTTTATAAAAAAAAGCAAAAAAAAAAATGGTTTTATATGGGGGCTCGTTATTGGAACGGTAAGAGCTCAAATTAGGAACAGGGGGGCTCATTACTGGACTACTTCGCTTTTTGTAATTATTTTCCTTTTATTTAAATCTTACCAAAACTAACAAAAAAGTAAATAGTTGTATCAAATTAGAATTAATCACATTATAATTTAATGAAATATTTGTTCCGATAAATGCAAACAATTAATTTTGCAAAAGCATTTCACAAACTTAAAACTTAACCAGTTCAAACTTTTCTCTATTAAAACAAGCTTTCTTAAGAGATCCATATTTACCTTCGGAAGCATTACAATTTATCTTCGGACCTTTAACCAAACTGAAGAAATGTTTGCCTACGATGTTTTATTCTTCCTCCCATCATATATATAAAGCTTCGCTAGTAAAATAATGCAAGCCACAAAGAAGTCTTCCGTAAAGTTTCGATTAATGACTATTGGAAGTTTTATACAAGTTTACTTATAGAAGCTTGTGTAATAATATTTAATCGAAGTTTTATAGAAACTGTAAGTTCCTCTTCTTTCGATAACTACAATAAACGAAGCTATGAATTTAATTGCTCTTTAAAGCTTCATCTTATTTTTCTAAAAGACCTTAATGAAGTTGTTATAGAGGAAGTTGAAATGTTAGTTATGCGGGGCTGAACGGGACAGTTTTGCCTTAATACCGTATATTTACTGAAAATTTAGGAATTAAAACATCATTTAACTTTTAATGAATGACTTCAACTTTTATTTGTTTATTTGTTTTCAGTTTTATATGTTTTGTTTTTCGTTCTGCCCCGGTATATGGGGTGGTTTACTCCTTGCAGAACTCGCACACCAACGTCGGTTCATCGTCAATCTAAATGCCTACACAAGTGTTATGAGGCCATTTCTTGCACACAATACAGGAACACCATCCTTCCGTCGATATTGAGTATAGGTCCTTGCAATAAAGACAATCTGCATCTGCATCTTCGTCCTCGGAACTAGTTGCGTTTTTTCCCCTTAATATTTTTTTCTTTGGCTTCTTTTCTTTTAGAGCGTTTTAAGTTGTTCACTGTTTAAATATTTAATTTTTTTTTAGTAGCTTGGGTTTGATATCCCAATCCGCCCCATCCCGTTCTGCCCCGAGCCCATGTGTTTAAGAATGTTTTTTTTAACTAGTTTCAAAAACAAAGAATATTAGTTTTTTCAAGTGGAAATAAAAAAAAAGTAGTAACTAATTATTAATAAAATTAGTCTACCTATAGCAAAAAATAGAAAAAGCACTCCACTTACCTTGAAATAAAAAATTGCAAAATTTGCAAAGTCACAGATAAGAACGCCGTTTATTGTACAGTTAAAAAACTCACAAAGCGACGAGTCCGACAACTTTTGCTTTCAGGAGATCACACACTACTGCGATAAATAAATCAACTTTTTGTCAGGTTTAAATGACAGCAAGAGAAGTTATTGCCAAAATCCCATTCTGTCCCGGACCTCATTTCGCCCCGGGTTCCCTTATATACATAGGTAGTCGCAGGCAGGCATAAAAGCCTTGGATACACCAACAACAGGATTAAAGTTGGTATAACAAAGGCAGGAATATTTAAACTAGATTGCGGATAAGGAAGTGTGGGTAACATCAGCTGCCCATCGAAGCTATAGTGTTCGGCCAATGCATAGATACAGCGATACTTGCTCTTGCTGCCTTGCGGTGGATAACAAAGTATGTTGTTGTCAAATTTAACCATCAATAATTGGAATAGCATTAATAGTTGCATAACATCCAGATGATTATGGCCGAAACTAGACAACCAAAATAACTAACAGATTTCTTCCCATAAAAAGGAACAAAAGCAGTTTCATTGTGCGAACACTTACGGGACATTGTTTAATTTGTAGGCCAGCTCGTAGAATGGGAGTAACCTACAACGAATCGGAAAACATAGTCCACCTTCTCGGCACCTGTTCAGCTCTTGGTACTTGCGAAGACTTCCTATGGAGGACTTCAAAGAATGCTGAGCGACATACCTCCAACTAAATAAAAATCAACACACAACGTCCTAATGAACAACTACTTACACCCTATTAACGTTCGCTGCCCGTTTCTACTTCACGCCAGTCTCATTTCTCAAATTCGCGGACGGGCTGTTAGAGGCTATACGCAGGGCGCAGACTGTTTCGATCATATCACCCCTTGTCTTCGCAAAGACAAACCGACAATCGGATGCACTACCACCCACCTTTGACCCAATTGCAGTGTTTACGGCTCAAAGAAAGGTATGTGCACTTTGAGAGATTAGTCCGAAATTTGAAACACAAGAGTTCTCGATCAGTGCAAGATCGGTTTTAACCTGCCTCTAAATTTCTATCAAGGCTTGCGCCGTCATACCTCCTTTTATTAATTAGCACCCTTCTGCTTCTGCTTATTTGGTAGTAATAAAGTGTAAGACATCGTTTGGACCAAGTATAAGGTCCCATAGCAACGCACCTGAGTTTTTGCAGTATTTTTCAGTTGAATACAATTTTAGAGGAATCATTTTAATGATGGGACTTACCCGTAAAGCGAAGACTTTGCCTCTTAATTAAGTGGGATACATATTAGCCTTTCGTTTACACTTGAAATTAATTGATCGTGTATTGATCTATATTACAGCCCTAATTTGACAGCTTTTGAGGTTATCTGCTCCAGCATTTCAAATGTCAATAGCACAACACGGTACGAATTCCAAAGTTCCAATGTAAGCCAATTAGGTATATCGAGGGGGAAACAAATTAAGAAACCCAAAGGAAAATTCGGCTTAAATTTCTGAAACCTATGAGAAGTTCCAAACGTATAAATATTTATCTAAAGTCTCTGTTTCCCTGTTTCTTTGTAATTTCGTCGAATTAAAAATTAGGCAGCCAATTTCTAGTCTAGCCTATAAAATAACGTAGCTACTCGCCCCGATACACCCAAAAGTAAATGCACTAATAAATTATTCCTCCTTGAACTCTCAACTTCATTAGATAATCGAAACCGCATTATTTACTTCGTTGTACAGTCAAACTGAAAAAAAAAAAAACGAAAACCCTCCCGAAAAACTTTATGTGTTGCATCACCAGATAATCCGTCCTCGTATAACACTGAAACCCTCGTCGACTAAGTACTCTTCTCGCAGAGCTCTAAAAGTTTTTTTTTGTGCGCGCTCCCTTCCACTTGGCTGAGTTTTCAAGTATACAACCCCAAGTACACTGAAGCATGCATTGCCGTATTACAGCATCCATCAGGCTCTTCAGCCTATTTTTCATTTTCATCAAGTGGTCCGGAAACCCCACTCGTAGAAAAAAAGATTGTTCGAAACTTCTATACTCTGGATTGTAGCGAAACTTCCTGCCGACCGACGAAAGTGGATAAATAACTTTTTTTTTCTGGCAACTTTTCGACTAGCAGTAGCAGTCTCACGGCCTGTACGGACTCAGAGTCATCATTTCAACCCCCGAATTCGTCTTCTACATGACCCATCTTTTGGATTCTTTTTGAAGTTTGGATTTTTAATCTGTTTATGGATCTCGTCTCTGGTACGAGTACTCGCGTATAGACCTGGGCGAGTATGGGGGTGGGTTTTAGTGAAAGAGCACTTTTAATTTACAATCAACAACATGATGGCGAATTTAAATGAGGACGGCATCAAGGGCCGAGGCTTAATTTTCCTAATGGTGTATACCCAGCTCTTCACTGTGATTTTTCCCGTTCCTGCTCCGTATGTTGATAGGTTTCATTGTATCCTGTGGCCTTTTGTGCTTTCGCTTTTCGGTTCTCGGGTACGAACCAATTTTCATTACCCTGGAATCACATGACGCAACAGAATTTCTGTGGATTAGCTTAATTCGTTTTGATGCATCCGCTTCAAGGATATAGTCTCCTCTTTCATGTCATAAACAGGATATGGCAAAAGCAAAAGTAATCTTCTCTTCCATTTGATATCCTTTTTTGCGAGAATTTAAAAGGAATCCTCTCTGATTGTCTGATTTTTTTTTGTTTTTCTTTTTTCTTTGCAGGAAGAACCCATGACTCGTCGTTTTCGCTATTCCACATAGGACAACAAGCTTCGGCGGGCGTCAAGCAATTTGCTGAGACTGGCAAATCAGATATCCTCGAATCGTCATCATCTACATCACAGCAGCAGCAATCACCCGCAGGAGTCGGAGCAAATTCATTTACATCAGCGACATCCTCAGGATCCGCATCATTATCTTCATCCTCCTCTTCGTACTACTCATCCACATCGTCATCCCCTGCGTCGTCGTCGTCGTCGTCGCGTGCTGAGCGAAGCGTTTTCGATGAATTCACAGTGTCGGCGATCACCACAGGAGCCGGCCGAAATGAGGCGAAATTCTTTGTGGACAGCAATCACAGTTTGGTCTCCCTAATGACGCGTATTGTTCCATCGCCGGATTGGTTCATTGGAGTCGATTCCTTCCAGGTACGTACCTATGCATATGCGTTAGCAAGGCTTAGTCAGCCAGTCGGCAGTCGGCAGTCGGCAGTCGGCAGTCGGCACAGCCTACTTCAAATTACTATTGTTATGGGTGGTTCTAGATTATCATTAAACGAGGACCCGACAACGACAACGACGACGACAGTGACGGAAGAACATGTCGGAAAATGAACAATCAAATTAAAATCAAGTGGATTGCACAATTGATGTAACAGAGTGATTTGTATTCATTCGGGAAGTGCGCTTAGAATGAGATCTTAATCAGTTTATCCTTGTGTATGGTGATAGAAGAGGGTGCAAATTACATTGACAGCATTTGGGCGATATTTGTTTTTTTTTTTTTTTTTATTCGCACTGATTTTTGCCTTGATGAGTCCTTAGAGAGATAAGTGTTGTAGAGGAAGTCATTAAATTAAGGCATGTGCCAGAGATAAATAGGGATGTGTATGTGTAATCGAAATGTGTGTTGTCATTATAGGCATAGAGTTTGTGGTCTCCTAATAAGATAGCAGGAAATGTCACACATACGCCCGAGTGAACTTATACAATTGTCTCATAAGTGGTAGACTAGTTTTAGGTTTTAGTGAATACGATGCATGAATTTCAGGAAATAGTCAAAACCGCTGTTTGAGTGAAGACCGTACCTAGTTTTGCAGTAACTATACAAATTGCGGTTTCTAGGAACTTATTGTATGGTTTTGCTTTGGAAAAGTGTAAAAAGGGTTTCCAAACAAATTTAATGTTTAAATTGATTAAAACAAGTTGTGTGTGAATTTTTTTTGTTTTCTTCGAAAGGCCTTTCAATGTAATAATACGTCGAAAGTGACTTCGTTCAAATCGTTGCTGCGAGGGGTTCGATTTACAGACTCGGGCGCATAAATCAAGCTGAATTAAAGCGATGGCATCGGCTTATAAGTATATACCTGCGACTTATAGGTAGCTCACAAGAAAAACGGGGTCAAATCGTATGATTTTGGTGGGCAGTTTACGTGAGACAATGCCCTCAAGTTGCCGTCTGAATCTGACCACCAGAGCGATCCAATGTTTGCACACATAAGGATTCTCTGAATGCATGCGGGTCTGTCTTCAATTCTCTTTACTCGAGTGGCAAGTGACATTTTCGGACGAGGAAATATGGGAGGGACCCACAATTAGTGTTGGCCTCGACTCCAGTAATGCGTTTCGCATAGCTTAGCTATTAAGCGCTTCATGTTATTTTTTGTTTTTGCTCACCGCATCCGAGATAGAAACATACGACATATGACATCTTGCACCGCTTGCATTCTACCCATGGTCAGTATATTCGTTGTTAACTAGTTCTGGACAAACTCTGCAAACTATTGACTGTCTCATATTATTACCTGAATCCGCCATTGGGCTGAAAACGATAGTTTCGAAACTAAATAGTCTGCGTTGAGATCAGTTAATGTGCGGCACCCGCACTGTTTCGAATGTTAGTTTGTAAACCTGTGCCGATCTCAAAATCGCAATAAGTCCTTCGCTCGGCCTTGATCATCATTAGCTTTTCCGAATTCGAAAGCTGGATTTATGGAAAATGTCTCTAATGCCTACTAGGCGTAATCGGGGCCGATTTCAGCTTATTCGACTGCTCAAGTGTTCCCGTAGGAACTATCATCACCACCAGTGCCAAGTGGGGAAATTGTCAGCCAGTATTAATTTCTTTTCGGTAGAATTGACCAGGAACACTTTACAATCTAAAGAAAATGATAGAGAGGTCTGAGCATTAAGTTCCTACTAAGACGTTTTATAAGTTATGAGATTGTGAACTGCGATTACGAAGCTATATTAAAATGTACAAGATTCTAAACGGAGTATAAATCCAAGAGGGCTTTGAGTATGATGCGCCTCAGTATACGCATTATATGCAGTTTTTCACTGCTTCCCCAAAGACATTGCAGAGCCACTCATAATACTAACATAGCTAACCACATACCTGGGTTTCTTACAGAAGAGGCCGGAGCTTTTTAGAATTCAATCTTGCTGACTTTGGTAGTAGCTAATTCAATCTTTCCCTTTGTGGTTCGAATGATTTCAAATTTCAACGACATCGAAGCCCGACAATTCATGAGCCATCATCAACATTCTCAAGACGGCTTGTCTGAAATTTGTGTATCGAATAATTGGGTGTGACCGGAAGTTCATATATTTTAAACCGTTTCCATTCATATTTTAAAGGTGAAATCGAATTTCGAGCAGATAGTAGTACCTCACCCGTAATGCAGAAGACTGTTGCTTTCAAAACCGTCTATGATGCTGTCACCATGACGCCGGCGGACCTAATTGGCTCCAAGCAACATTTTGTTCCGTGTACCTAGGATAGGTAGGTAGAAGTGGTGGTTCATGCCTTTGAACCCAATTATCACTAGGGTGTGCCGTTTTGTTACCACGCCTCGTGTGACCTATTTTGCCGATGTGGTTCGGTTGGTGCCTATAGCCAACCTGTGGAATTGAGAAAACGGATAAGATCCTCTATGCCTTTGCCCGAGAAAATTGGCTTTCTGCAGAAAATGCGAAAGTATTTGTCCCTTAACCGCTCCTAGCGGAATGTGGACCTTCGATAAGAGTGAGGCGTGGAGTGCTGAGCCCTTCCTGGCCAGTTCATCCGCGCGATCTTTTCCTACTATGCCCTGGAAACCAGAGAAGTGTGACCCTAAAACGTTCGCTCATACAGGCAAGCTCGGTCCGGCACTCCTGCACCAGTTTGGAGGATATGGTAGCCGAATCGATGGCTTTAATGGCGGCTTGGCTATCTATAAGGAAAGCAACGCTTTCTTTATGCGTTGTGTCATGGCCTATTTGCGTGCAGGCTTCCCGTATGGCCAGTAATTCGGTCTGGAAAACGCTGGCAAAATCCGGTAAACGTACTGAAATTGATATTTGCGGTTATTCCGAGTAGATACCGGCCCCCACATCACAGCTCATCTTAGATCCGTCGGTGTATATGACCGTGTCAAAGTCCTTCACTACTTCGTCCCTCTTCCACTGAGCCCTTGGTGGGAAGCCGACATGGAAGCCTTTCGTGAAGTTTAATTTGGGTGTGATGTAGTCGGTTGGAAACGCGACCATGCTGTTTGGTAACGAATCCAGGATGTTGCAGTCCAGCATCCAGACTCCTTGAGTCTTATAACACTGCATAATGCGGTGTATTTTGTGTGTAGGTCAAGAGGTAGAAGATGCAAGACCACGGTGAGGGTATCTGTTGAGGCCGACCTCATTGCCCCCGTGGTTGGCAATTCTTTGCAGTCTTTTCAGTTTTGTGAGGTTGTAGACTTTGCTTAACGCAGGCCACCATACTAGTGATCCATACGTGAGAATTGGACGCACTACAGCTATGTACATCTACAAGGTTATCTTTGATTGAAGTCCCCACTTCTTTCTAAAGTTTTTGCTACAGGCATAGAAAGCGACCGACGCCTTCCTTACTCTGTGTTCAATGTTATGTAAGTTTTGGATCGAGCATGATGCCTAGATACTTAGCGCTGGGCCACAGTGTGAGTTGTTGACGGGGTAGGGTTCGGTGTACTTGTAAAAGTAATATCAGTCCCTTTGTACCTCGTGATTATAGGAAGGATTTCGAGTCGCTTAAAGCTGTTGCTGTTTGCTCTCCAACAAATGTGGTCATCCAAAATACGTTACCACTGTTAATCGCAAATTTTACCTTATTTTTGAAACCATCAGGGACAGACCTATAACCTAGCCTCCTACCATTATTACACTGTGCACGCTCGAAAAGTTGTAGGTATATGCGCGATCGTCAAAGGTTTTAAAAGCACCTTTATAACTCGAAATAGAGTTGTAAGTGCACCTCTAAAGCATAAGAATCTTGACGGGTCACCGCCACCAGGCTCCGCGCGCTTTACGGGCAGAACCTAAACCAATTCGCCCAAAACAAAATATACCTGCAAAACGGTTTAAATTTTCTCCACTAAATTTTCGACTCTATGCTTCTTTTGGTTCCGAGCAATGCAATGGCTTGATTTTCAAAGAGGAAATGATTTTATCTGCGATCCTTATAAGACCTACACGTGCCCGTATTTGTTAAACCTGATCTTCCACAGAAAGCAATGCCAAGAGGAGTAACCCTATCGTTATCTGCAACTTGTACCTTCTGATTTTTAAACAATTTCCAGACTTTCTCTACGGCCTTTGCGACGCTTATGACCTTCTTTGTGTGACCATCTTAGGTCTGTCCTATTTTAGGTTTTCTCGAGAATTATTATTCTCATAGCCCCAGGTATTGGTTTCCTTATCCTCAATTGTTTAATTTTATGGAAGCTGTGGTCCGTTTTTGGCCAGAATGTCGGCCCTTTCGTTATCCTCAATGTTACAGTGTCCAGGTACCCATTACAATCCAATTCCATCGTTTCACTCAATGTGTCTGGGAAAATACCCTGAACCTAGAATGTCGAATCATCCGAGTATAGGCAGCGACGGTAAACCCTCCGAAGCTAAAGTATCTCGTTTATGACAAGGCCACCTCTGGGAGGGTAGAGATAATCCCTCACTGGAGAGTGCCTCTAGTAACTGATGTTCTTATATTGAACCGTGTCCGAGAGTGTACCTAATTGATATTTCTCGTGAAATGGTCAACATATATTGTTATCCTTTCCAAAGAACTTTTAATTGTCACCTCTAACGTTATTGAAAGTCCCTCAATGTCTAAAAAGACCTACTACTTCAAACATTATTCCAACGCTGTTGTTGGTATGTCAAACAAGGGCCTTGTCTCAGTTATGTACTTCTGTTGCTTTTAAGCATTACTCAGGGTCGGGGGCAGGGTTTTGGAATTTGCAATCATCAGTCTACTATCTCTGGTTGTCATTTCTAAATATTTTTTCCTCAATTTCTGATCAGAGTGCCCGACCTGTTACAAAGGACACGTGTCTCATTATGTTTTCTAGCTTCGACTTTCCTCATGCTCAGCCCCACGCCCACCACGTATCATTCGACTGCCAAATTTCGAAACCAAAAGCAAAGCTATCAAAATAACATTTTCATCAATAAGCGTGAATCAGTACATAGGCTGTAATACCAATCGTACCCTCAGTCTCTATAGCTGTAGGCATTTTTACGTCTCCCATTAGAGCTTAATGCGTCCGATAAACACTTTTTATTATGCCCCAACATGCGGTCCAAATCAAAGCATCGTCCGAAATCAATTAATACCCCTCCCACAATTCGATGGAAAATTCATCTCCATTAATTGCAAATCTATCGTAGCTTTTTCGCTTCAAAAACGTTAATCTACCACATAATGCCAACCGCACATACACATACACGCACAACTCCGACAGTATTACAATACAATAGATAAAGGGGGTAGGTATTGCGCATTCCGCTTAATAGTCCCTCGGCCATAATCATCATCAGCAGGCTCTTTACGGTGCAATATTTCTTCCCCTCAAACCAAATCATTACCACCGCAGAGCGTAGCGCATATAGTAACTCGAACGTCGAACCGCTATACCCATCGTCACCCATACACATACACACATATACCCCCTTTTAATATGCACTCATTTATGTTTTATTGCTATGTTGTGCGCTACAGGATATGGTACCGTCGTCGTCGTCGTCTAATAAGGGTTTTTGCAAAAACACAGATTAACCGGAATATCCTTTTCTCATTTTCTCTTTTCGTTATGCAGCTCTGCGTTGGAGGCTCCTGGATCGATACGGTTACCGTCGAAATGGATCCTCTAGATGCTGGCACAGATAATGGATTCACATTCACCGCCCCCAATTGGCCAACTAGCCCGCAAGGAGTTATTTATCGTATCACATCAAGATATCCGGCCCATCCAGCAGGGAGCTTCTTCTATCCGAAGAGTAAACGCCTACCGCCGCTGGCCACATTTCAGTTCATCAAGGTTAGTATAAGTGTGAGGAAGCTCCTATCCGCCTGTGATTTAGTGGGTGGGTAGGCGTTCGGAGGGTGATTTAATAAATAATTACGACCAACTGGGTTCGCTAGGTTTTATTAGATCATTTCATCATTTTCTCGTGCGGGTTTTTTTTTTGTTTGTTGCTGTTGTTTGCGGCACTTCCTGAGTGCGAGGTAGTGATTTGATTCACCACAGGGGGTTTGCAGAGCAGCTCCTACGGATTAGCTATGATTAAATGGGTTGCAGGGTGCGCGAGGGTCAAATAATAATTTGTGGTCCCGTTTGTTATATATATAGTGAAGGACGAAGAAGTTATTATGGCTTGTGGCGAGAATTATATCCCAATTACGGTTGGAGATTTATAATTGATTTTACGGCAGCAAGGTGGCTGTGTATTTCAATTATTCGCTGAGGTTTTGATCCGTTGACAGTGTCAGGAGGTGAGTTCTTGATTGGATTGTTTAGTTGAATATTTTTTTTTTACATACTTCTTCCAGGATACTTGGAGGGAAGTTACTTACTTACTTAAGGTGGCGCTACAGTTAGGGGCGGAGCTGGGCTTCAACCTGTCTATCTTCAGGGGGGTTATTCCCAAATGCGCGGCGGATGGTATTGAAAGCGATACTTCAATTTCGACCGTCTTCGCTTTTGCTTATTCTCAAATGCGAACTGTGCTTTCCAGTTTTTTCCAATTAGACTTCCAATTTTCCATTTATTTTCCTAAAAGTTTGACAGCTTTTTCCCGTTACAAGAATTTAGTTTATTTCTTATTCGCATACAATCCGTCACCTAAATAGCTATAGCTTTTGAATAGACCGAATCGCTTTTGGAAATACAAAAATACCAATCCGCCATGAAAAGCGATCCGCCGCGCATTTGGGAATAAGCTCTCAATTTCGCACGCTAAGTTGGTTAAGGTCCCCCTGAGTCGAGGTCTTTCTCTAATTAGTTGATTCGAAGATTTTCCGGACCGGAGGACTCGCGTCCAGTCGTTCTACATGACCAACCACCTCAGTCGTTGAATCTTTAATCTCCTGGCTAGGTCGATGTCGCTGCATTGCCCATACAATTCGTTGTTATATCTCCTCCTCCATTCACCGTTTATGCAGACGGAACCGAAAATTACTCGTAGAATTTTCCTCTCGAAACAACCAATCATCCGCTCTTGATAGAGAGTCCGTGCACAGAGGAGGACTGGGACAATTAGGGTCTTGTAAAGGGTAACTTTAGTCTTTCGAGAAAGGGGTTTTGATGCTCAGATGCATTCTTAGCCAAAAAAGACAGCGATTGGCAAGAGTTATTCTTCTTTTAATTTCAACGCTGCTGTTATTGTTTGAGTTCATAGCGATAAAGTCCCTAACCACCTCAAAGTTATAGGTAGCTGTAAGCTGTCTATAGTGACGTTCTGTCCGAGATGTCAGTGGGTGTCTTTTCTTGTCGACAGCATATACTTTGTCTTGCCATCATTGACCGCCATCTTCGCCGCATCCGTCTCAAGACTCATGTGGATGTCGTCGGTGTACGGAAGTAAATGGACGGACTTTTGAAAGATCGTGCCTCTGGTGTTGGCGCGTTTGAGTTTTGCACTATTCTTTTAAAAAGCGAGTTGAAGAATCCACAAGTCCCCGCATCATTTTGTCTAAATCATTTTTTTGACATCGAAAGTCTCCTTCATCGGAGGGAATTTAACGAGGTACTTATTTGTGGACTTGTAATTTCGGATCCTTGGGGGTGCTATGTCTCCGTTAAAACTTTGGTAATTGGAGAACTGGCTTTATATTATGATCAGCTCAGGGAGAGAGGCTTAAATATCCCTCAAAACTTGTGGCGAAATTTGCTCAGAAAGATGCAACCCGGCCCGTAGGGAATGAGGTTATCCCTTACCCATTATAACCCTGTATTCAAATTACTTACTGTGTTGTTACATATACAAACCATCCTGATGATTTGACGAAGTTCATTGTCTTGTATATGTGCTGGAAAGCTCGCCTAGGTCGTTGAAGAAATAACTCCCCAGGAATTTATACCTGGTTTGTAGGAGACAGTGAAATAGGAAGTGCGTTGTTTTCTCAAGAGCTCCCTCATCACCCACAGCCACTACTAAGTTCTTCTTCCGTTAAGCCCATTTTTTCATATGGTACCGCAGAGTATTGTGCCCCGTCATGACTCCTACGAGGGTGGACTGGATTTCCTATCCTTCCGTATTATACTCAAGGTTCTGGTCATTGAAGGACGGCCATAGCATTCTTGTGGTATTGAATGTATTTAAGGTGGCCCAGCTATCGTTTCTTTCTGCTTCAAGCTTAAGTGTGCAAGGCTTGTTCAGGAACAGCTGTCGAGCCTTGTTTTGCTGATTCGTCTGCTTTCTCATTCCCTGGATTGCCTTCCTGTCCCGGAACCGAGCAGATCGATACCTTGCTGTGTACCAAGAGCCTTAAGTTTATCGCGACAGCATTTCACAAGCTTCGATTTTATTTCTGGTGCAGCTATGGCTTTTATTGCGGCCTGGCTGTCGACAAAGAAGGTAATACCTCTTGGTGGTATTGCTCTTAACACAGACTCAAGAGCTGCTGTTGTCACTACCGGACCTCTGGTTGAAAGATGCTCGGGGAGGCGTAACGATTTTGATGTAGATACCAATCGATTTGGAGAAGACACCTCAACCTACCGCAGTGTCCATTTTAGATCCGTCTGTAAATACGGCTATCGTTTGAATGTTATGTAGAGAAGGGTCCTGTAAGCTTTAGGTAAAGCGTGATGTAGTCCGTGACAATCCGATCTTACGAAACAAAACAAAAACAAATTGCGTTTCATATTACTCGTTCACGGTGACACGATACGGCTCCTGGTTTAGTCTGCAGTCAATACATCTTATAACACTTTGCCTACAAGGTCCAACTGTATTACGACGAGGCTTGTCGCATCTGTCTGTCCTTTGTATAGGTTGCCCAAGTGCCCACTGTAAAGCACTAATGATAACTATTCAAAGCTAAAATGCTGTCGAAAGTTTATTCAAAATGTAAGCTTGACGCTTCCAAGGCTATACTGCACTTATAGTGTGCATTAGCGAATCACACACAGACAACATCCATTTTGTTGTTGGCCAGTTTCCTAACTAGGATCACGACACATTGATATTCCAGTAAGTAATATTTAAAAATGATGCCCACACCCACATAGCCCCAGCTCCTGAGAGAAACCCTTTCACGTTCCACCTTACAAACCCAGTTTCATTTGCCGACCTAGTTCGCAAAACTTTCTCATCAAATACCAAACTTCATATGCACATTTCGCTCAAGTATATCCTTGAAAGTTAACTGCATGTTCGCACTCACTAATTCATGTAAATTCCGTTGGAATATCATTTACCCCCTCAACAAACGTAAAAGCCGTTGTCTCACTTTTAAATTCCAATCGCATAATCCAGCAATGAAAATCCTTTAATTTTCCAACAGCTCAAACCCCCAAGGAAAACCCTAAAATCTTCACACAAATCAATTCCCAAGCATCGCGGCGCCGGCTGCTGGTTCTTGAAATTCTTACACATGACATCCTTTCTCAGATGCCATTCGACGACGAAGGCAGGGCTGGGGAGGGAAAGTGCCGCCTACCCTAACACTACCATCATCAGCAAGAAATTGCTCTCAATTCGTTTTCACTTTCTAATTTGCTTGGGTTTTATTACAAAATGTTCTCACTCTTCCTCTCTCTCTATCGTTACAGCTAAAGGAATACGAACTAAGCGAAGTGTTCAATTTCGTGGAGGACGATCGCCGCTACGAGACCGTACAGACACAAACGCACCTGGAATCCGAGCACAATCACGTCGAAATGAATAACGAACTGTCAGCGAGTATCGAACGTGAACGACAAACAGAAGTGGGGACCGCCATTCCCGGTTCGGTGACGGAAAGGGACCGAGTACGTTCCAAGCTACTGGCGAAAATGAATCCAACGTAAGTAGCGCCTCGTCGAGTCGTAGAGCCCGCCAGAGTCCTTGAGAGGCGGCGCTCTATCTTCCTATATGACAATTAGCAATAAAGCTAATCTCTCTCAGATATTTCTATTGCCGCCTCTGCTCCTGCTTTTGTGTGTATCTACCTCGAAAGGTGAAGTCCTTAAAAAAATTGCCTGCTATCGCAGACTGTCCTTATGAATCGTTTCGTGCGACATTGGAATTCTAATGCTTTCATTTTAACAAGGGTTTCGTTCTTCTCCTCCTCCTCTACAGAGCCATTATTTCTTATATCGCTATTTGGTGAGTCCCTGTGCAAATTGCAAGAAGGCGATGATGCTAAGACACCGTCATTTTGCCCTCGTTTAAGGAGTTTGTTTTCTGGTTTTCCTTTGCAGTATTCTGTCGTGAAACTGTTATTGATTCTCTTCAAATGGAATCATATCCTTGAATAAGAACATTGCCTCGCGCAGGGGTAATAAACGTTTAAGGATTTAATTTCTCACGCCAAAGCGTTCTGAATATAACCATGCAATTGGAAATTGAATGCCAAAGAGAGACGTGGTTTTGTTTGCAAATTGAAAAGTTTAATTAAAAAAAATATACATAAATGTTTGCAAACGGGTAATAAGAGGGCTTAATGCGCCACTTAAGCGCATCGTCACATAAAATTGAAATGTCAATTTTCAAAATCACTTAATCTGTGTCGGAATGATCAAATTATATTGGAATTGGTTTTTATGCAAATGGGGGCTATCAACAAGGACATAACTGCAATTGGTGGAGAAGTGAAATTGAGCGGGTCGTAGTGGCGTTTAAGAGAGAGCATTTGAACCAATTTGAAATGATTTGCTGTACATGAGCCCTGGTTAGATCGAGTCCTAACTAAATTATATTTTTGTTACACCGCAATGTAAGCAAATCGAATAAATGCTGTTAGAGCTTAGGAGATATGGGATTCAAAAATGTTTAAAGCCAAATTTGATGACACTCTCTCCTTCCTTCTCATATCATTATATCAAGAATTTCGGCGGGATGTGAACTGAGCTTAATATCTATATTATATCTATATTAAGTTTAATATCTAGACAAGAGTTCCTGATAAAATTGCTTCAAAATTTCTATTCCGTACGTACCTAAAACTTATGGAAAGCGGTGCTTAAATTCATAATGCGCCCTATTTGCTAAAGCTTTAGACTCTTCTTTAATTTCCGTCTAGTGCCATCATTGTTCTGGAATTCCCTATTTTCGAAAACATTTTATTTTTCTTTGAGTCATCTGTAAAATCGAAATAGTTCGGAAGTTGGTTTTTTATATTTTCTGAAAAAGGTAGGATTAAAAAGAATTTTTTGAAGCTACGAAACAAAACCAATACTTAGTTCTGGAACCTCTTCTCGAAAATAAACAAAAAATTTATTGAACTGCAAAAATGATATAAGTGTAACCTGCCTAAATAGCAAATTATTGTTTTTTATTTTTTGGTGGTGCTGATTGCAGTTAAGGAAAAAAAATTTTTCTGAGCTCAAATTCAAAATATAAATAGACCATTAAAATAGAGTTCCCATGAGTTCTGGAAAGAATTCAACAGAAAATTCGTAAAAAAAAAATTCTAAAACATAATCCCCAAACAGTAAGAAATGAATAAAGCTACGATTACAAGGCCATTTTTTCGAGTCATTTAAATGGCGCTCTGACGTAAAAATCCCGTCATAAATAAGCAGTCATTTAAATGTCGCTCTGTGTGATCGCCATTTTTGGCAGCGTCATTTAAATGACTACGGGAAAATGGCGCACCAAATGACATGAATTAAGTGCCATTTAAATGGCGGAAAAAATGGCCGTGTGATCGCTCTTCAATGACGCCTAGGACAATGGCATCCCAACGGAAAATTCTAAATGACTCGCAGTGTCCGTCATTTGATTTTGGGACACAAATGACGATGATAGTCATTTCGTGTGATCGCCATTTTTTCAATGACGAATCGTAGCATAAATGTCGCTCTAATGCGACATTTTTTTCTGACGTCACAGCGCCATTTAAATGACACAAAAAAATGGCCGTGTAATCGTAGCTTAACGCCAGCCGCACATTGGATACGATTTTGTACGAATTTCTCTCATGCGAACATGTACGCATACGCACGAACAATCCCGATTCCCGACCTTCCAACTTCCAAGTAGTATGGGAGCGCGCAAATTGGATGCGAGTTCCGACGTCCGAATGCAATCCCAACTTGTTAGGATTTTTAAACACGTTTGTGCGTTGAAACATTAAAAGTAGATGTTAATGGACACAAAAGGGGGTATGGGACACGGGGCACTGTCTATTTAACTGAGAAAATCGTATTTAGTATGCGCACACAATTCGTACGACACTATTCACACGTTTACGTACGATGCAAATTCGTATCCAATGTGCGGCTAGCCTAAATGTTTGTTTTTATAAGTTTTTCTACAAAACGCATTGTTTAGAGGTCTGGAAAATACGGCCCAAAAAAGTATTTTTTTTAATAGCGTATTTTTAACCATAATTTAAAAAGAAATTTTAAATCTAAATTAATACAACTTTTCAAATTTTGTATTAGGAACTCTTTTAAGATATTAAGAATTCTAAAAAAGCATAAACCAGAACAGAATCCGTGATTGAACTCCTGTGGGTTTTTTTCTTTTTGTACTTCAGTCAATCGGTTGAGTTTTTATACCCTCCACGGGAAGGTATATTCACTTTGCCATTACGTTTGTAACGCCAAGAAGGATTCACCGGAGACCCTATAAAGTATATATATATTCTGAATCAGGATCACATTCTGAATCGATTCAGCCATGTCCGTCTGTCTGTCTGTCCGTCTGTCTGTCTGTCTGTTGAAAGCACGATAACGTCCAAAGGAATTGACCTAGGCAAATGAAATTTTGTGAGACGACTTCTTTTCTTCTTTCCGTCGCCAGATTGGTATTGAAAATGGGCTATGTCGGTCAAGTAGTTCTGGTACCTCCCATACAAAACCACTATTAGACCCACGTCTCTCTCTGTCTGTTGAAATCACGATAGCGTCCGAAAGAATCGACTTAGGCAACTGAAATTTTATGAGAGGTTTTATATTTATGGCCTTCAAGTTTGTATTAAAAATGGTCCATGTCGGTCAAGTAGTTCTGTTACCTCCCATACAAAGCCAATATTTGACCCATATATCTGTGTTTGTTGAAAGCACGATAGCGTCCAAACGAATCGACTTAGGTGAATAAAATTTTGTGAGAGGACTTTTTGTAATCGTCGTCAGGTTGGTATTGAATATTGTCTATGTCGGTAAAGTAGTTCTGCTACCTACCATACTAACTCGCATGGCAAACATTTTGCATGACTTTTATGCAGTGGAGGGTATCAAAGCATCGGCCAGGCCGATGATAACACTTTTACTTGTTTTTATATAAAACTGTTTGTCCTGATAGACTGACTCATTAAAGAATAGTCCAAAAGCTTTAATCGTAGACCTATGAAAGTTTATGGATAGTTTTTGGATATAGGCCCATTAATGTGGGGTTTTTTGTAATTTTTTTAAATAGTTTCATTGGTTTACAACTTTACAGATTTTTAGAAAAATAAACAATTAGAAACAATTGAGGGCATTAGACCACCAATAGCCGTGGCCAAGAGATTTATTCTCGAGAATATTAAAAACAGGGCAGATCAGAGATGGTTGAATATAGTAGGGCACAGGGTTTCAAAGGCTCTGTGGCCTAAGCTAGATCGGAAAAAATCTGTAGAATTACTGAAGCTCAGCAGATCAAGGCTACGCATGGTAATAGGGATACTCTCTGGGCACTGTCTTCTAAGGAAGCACGCTATGAGATTAGGTCTAACAGATACCTACAGACCTCCACCCTATGTGGAGCGAAAATTTTTTTTTTCAAAATCTTTGAAGCCTATATGCGAAAAAGTTGAATTTGGAGCCCCAAAGGATGTGTGCAAAATTTTATTTATTTATGACGTCATCTTAAGGTTCCTTTTTGACGTCATAGATCAACATTTTTATACCCTCCACACGAAGGTATATTCACTTTGCCATTACATTTGTAACGATAAAAAGAGTCACCGGAGAACCCATAAAGTATATATATATTCTGAATCAGGATCAAATTCTGAATCCATTTAGCTGTCCGTCTGTCTGTTGAAAACACGATAGCGTCCAAACGAATTGACTTAGGTGAATGAAATTTTGTGAGAAGACTTCTTTTTACCGTCGTCAGGCTGGTATTGAAAATGGACTATGTCGGTGAAGGAATTCTGGTACGTCCCATACAAAACCAATATTAGACCAATGTTTTGTGTATACGTACTAACTCACATGCAGGTTTTTTAGGAGGTATTTTGAGACTTTTAGAATTGCTTTATTGTGTACGTTACGTAGCCAGAATCAGTAATTGCGTTAAAGGTCTTTTAATTGCTACGTAAAGTCGCAGAATCCTGTTAGCTGTTATAAGCCTTCATGAATGAGACATTTTGATGGCTGTCAATGTACCAGCTTTAAAGTTGCTTTGCCATAAGACACACATTTCATACAGATATTTCCGATCTGTGCTAAAATGTTTATTTTTTTATTTCAATCAAATGAGTACATCTACTGTTCTCGCTGTTGAAATTAGAGCATTATCAAAGTATGCTTTATGTTTTGATTTTAACTTATGTCAATTAATATTTTATTCTAATAAAAATCTGCTTTCTATCAACATTTAAATAACAGTTTCCAATAGGTTATGGGCCGTTAAGTTGGTTTCATATACTGTTATTATTGTTGAAAATATTGATAACGATGGGCGACGAAGCAAAAATCATAAAATTGAACAATGAAAACTATTTCCAATGGAAATTTAAAATGGAAATGGTTTTGATCAAAAGCCGTTTATGGACATATGTTCTTGGAACGGGAAAACCTACTCAAGCAGAAGAGTTAGTAAAATGGAAGCAGGCTGACGATGAAGCGAGGGCTACAATATGTCTAAGTGTGGAGGATGATCAGATTGGGCATATTCGAAATTGTAAGTCAGCGAAAGAAGCTTGGACTAATTTGAAAGAATATCATGAAAAATCTACTTTCACTCGAAAAACGCAGCTTATGCGGATGATTTGCGATATGAAGATGGGAGAGCAGGATAACATGGAGTCACATATAAGTAATATGAATGAAATGTTTGAAAAGTTAGCTTCTATAGGTGAAGAGCGTTTGTCTGAATCATGGAGAGTTCCCATGTTACTTCGAAGTCTCCCGAAATCATATGACATTTTAGTCACTGCTTTGGAAGCACGAGACGAACGAACGTTGACTTTGAATATTGTGCAATCAAAGTTGATTGAGGAATACCAGAAGAGAAAGAACGATATTCAAGTTTCAGACGCTCTTCTTCATGTGTCTTTAAGTTCCGGCAACAATGTCATCAGATGTCACTTCTGCAGTTGTGAAGGTCACATTCGCAAGGATTGTGAAAAGTTCAAGCGTTGGTTAAAGAAAAAATCAGAAGGGAACCAAAATGGAAAAAATACTGGAAATCACAGCGGAAGCAATAATGGAAACCAAAGTGGAAATCAAAGTGCTAATTTCATAACACCAAATGAACAGAATTACCTTTTCATGGTAAATGGGTGTCGAACAAACCGCTGGGTAGTAGATTCAGGAGCAACATGCCATATTTCTAATGAACAAAGTATGTTCACTGAAATTGATTACACAGTGAAGGAGGAAATATCTGTGGCAAATGGACAGCCGGTGATTTCTGAAGGAAGAGGTACGTGTGTAACTAATTTTTATAACTCTCTTGGAGAAATGTCTTCAGTTACTATACAAAACGTCTATTATATTCCATCTATAACCTCTAATTTGCTGTCTGTCAAATGTCTTTCAAATAACGGTCTCAAAATTGTGTTCGAGAAAAATGTATGTAAAATATTTTTGGGAGACAAAGAAATTGCTGTTGCTGTCCTATCTCCGAATTTATATGTTCTTAAGAATGTTTCTTTTCAATCTGTATATTTGTCACCTAAATTATGTTCATTAAAATGTATACATTACTGGCACAGACTTTTGGGACACAGGGATCCGTCTGCAATAAAAGAAATGGTTTCTAACGGTTTAGCTGAAGGCGTTGAATTTGAAAATTGTGATTGTATTCGACAATGCGATGTTTGCATGAAGGCTAAGTTTAGTCGCTTACCATTTCCGCAAAAGTCTTTTACAACTACCTCAAGCGTTTTAGAGCTGATCCATACAGATGTGTGTGGTCCCATGCAAACTGCTTCACATAGCGGTATGCGATACTTCGTAACTTTTATCGATGACTACAGTCGTTATAGCGTTGTTTATTTCATAAAACGTAAAAGTGAAGTCTTTCAAAAATTGAAGTATTACATAGCTTGGGTACATAATAAATTTCAAAGATTTCCTAAAAGAATTAGATCTGATAGAGGAGGAGAGTACTTATGTGGATCAGTAATTGAATTCTTACTCGAGAAAGGAATTGAAATGGATAAAACAAATCCTTACACACCTCAACAAAATGGTGTTGCTGAACGCAAGAATCGATATTTAGTGGAAATGGCTAAATGTATGCTATTAGATGCTGAGCTTTCAAATGTTTTTTGGGCTGAAGCTATATCAACAGCAAATAGACTTCAAAATAAGTTACCATCTAGAGCTATAAACAATACTCCGATAGAGCGATGGGATGGCAAGAAACCGTGTTTTGATAACGAGCACATTTTTGGTTGTAAAGGTTATGTGTTTGTACCAGTTGAGAAAAGAAGGAAACTTGATAATAAAGCCAGGCTAATGACCTTCATAGGCTACGATAATGGAACTAAAGGATTTCGCATGGTCGATGTAAAATCTTCTGAGATTCAAGTATCAGGAGATGTGAGATTTGTTCTTGAGAATGGAAAGGTAAATAATGCAATTTCAGACAAGAAAGATACATTTTTAAATCCGTCACAAGAACCAACGGAAAGTAGTTCATCAACAGTTTCTTATTCATTTCCTATGAGGGTAGAAAATCTCAAAGTACCAGTTGTTGATGAATTTCCAATAGTGGATATTGAAGAAGGGAATGATAGTTTTGAATCAGCAGAAAGTGAAAATGATGTCGATGGTGAAGTTCCCCAAGAAAATGTTCAAGTCAGAGTTTCCAATAGGTCAAATAAAGGTATACCTCCAGCTAGATATGAAGCAAATGCCGTGATCCTTTCAAAAGAGCCTTTAAAGCACATTATGGATTGTTTTAATATTATGAATAGCTCTTTCGAAACAAATAATCTTGGACCTGTAAAGCACTTTTTGGGACTACAATTGGAACGAGATTCAGTAGGTAATTTTCTCATAAGTCAAACTAGTTACATCAAAGGGGTTATTGAGGAAACTGGACTTTCAAATGCAAAAGATTCAAAAATGGCACTTAACCCGAATTATAATAAATCCGGGAATGAGGAGGAGCTGCTACTGAATAATAAAGTTTATCAAAAGGTAATTGGTTCGTTGTTGTACATTGCTGTGAATTCTCGACCAGATATTTCTGCAAGCGTGTCAATTCTTGCTCGAAAGGTTTGCAAACCAAACAAAGAAGATTGGCAGGAACTTAAAAGAGTATTGCGGTATCTTAAAGGAACAATGGATCTGAAATTAAAGTTATCAAATTCAAGTAATGGAGGTGAATTGTTCTTCGGTTATGCAGATGCTGACTGGGCTGAAAATAGGCAAGATAGAAAATCTAATAGTGGATTTGCATTTATTTTTAATGGTGGCTTGGTTAGTTGGAGTTGCAGAAAGCAAACATGTGTGTCTCTGTCTTCTACAGAAGCGGAATTTATTGCTTTAACGGAAGCTTGTCAAGAAGCGGTATGGCTCAGATCCCTTTTGAATGATCTTGAGTGTGGAATTGAAAAAACGATAACTATTCTGGAAGATAATCAGAGCTGTTTAAAATTATTGAAATCTGAAAATTTTAGTAATCGTACAAAGCATATAGATACAAAATATTTTTTCATTAGGGATTATATCTCAAGAAACATTATTACGTGTGATTATTGTCCAACAGAATCAATGCTTGCGGATATTATGACCAAACCTCTTCCCATTGCAAGACTTGAAAAATTGAGAGCTGAATGTGGACTTGTAACATTTGATAATGAGGAGGAGTGTTGAAATTAGAGCATTATCAAAGTATGCTTTATGTTTTGATTTTAACTTATGTCAATTAATATTTTATTCTAATAAAAATCTGCTTTCTATCAACATTTAAATAACAGTTTCCAATACTCGCTAGATTAGATACTTAATACAAAAATTATACTTAAAAATTACCACCAAAGCCTAAGAACAGGAGTAATTTATTCCTAAATGAATCTCTACTAATATTGAAATCAATAACATCACAATATTTATTCGATTCTCTAAGGCATCTAGAAATTGGTTCATTGCAACCATACTTAACTAACTATGACAGGGTGTATGAAATAAAAAGCGATTTCTTAGAACTCTCGCAGGAGCATAAAATCCAACTATAATGATAATAGAAAAGGGCAATCGATATGACCATCTATCAAATCGCGAATAAACATAATGGAGAAATATTGCCTCCGTCTGAAAAGAGGTAAGATACCAAATAATTTGCATCTGGTCTCGTAAGATGGCATTTCAATATTCCATCGTAGTCTACGAACAGCTACTCTAGTCAGACGCTTTTGGATCTTCTCAATTCTAAAAGAATGTACTTCGTAAAATGGATTCCATACTATACTACAGTATTCGAGATCAGGGCCGTAGCCAGGATTTTGGTTCGGGGGGGGCTTGATCCAAATCTTATGAAACAAAAAACTAAGAATATTCCAATTCATTGATTCGTATTAGATTTTAAATCGTATGTACTTAAACGAACATAGGTACTTAAATAATTATTTTACACAAATTTTTTGAAGCAGAAGACTTCTTAATTTTTTTTAACATGAGATCAATCACCTTATTTAGATACACAATGATATCCGAATGAACAGATATCATAGCAAGTTACCTTAACCTTGAATTCTCTATAACGCTTCGGGACATTGTTTTAATCCTTTTCATAGCTGAAAGGGTTTTTTCAACACTAGCTGTGGTCACTGGAATCGTTGCTAAAACTATAAGCAAGAAATTTATACCTCAAAAGTAAGTCTTGTCACATATATCAAACAATTTCAAAACTTCGGTAGAAGGATCACTCGACGTTTTTTTTTCGCACCAACGAATATATTCAGCTATCACAGCTGACAACGAAATTGCATTATCAAAGTAACGTGTTAGCATGTTAGCTTTTCCATTTCGTTCACTCGCTCAACTGTAGCAAAACCTGGGAGAAGAGCTTGAAACGATGGTAGAACGTCATCGTTGACCATGAATCTGTCCGTAAGATTTTGTATTAACGAGTTTATGTAATGCAAGGAATCAGTATATCGTATTTGTAGACACTTCAAAATAGGCTTCAGTAGAAAGGTTTCTGGATTGGAACGCGCAATGAAGTTCTTGGAACTCTTAATTTAACTTCAAATAAGTCCTCTGCAAGTTGGGATGCGCATTGAAAAGTCTCCCTGAAAAAATCTTCGGTATTTTCTCTGATGTTCTTAAGAGAATTCAGAACTTCTTTTGTGCGGTCGATTGCAGGAACGAAATCTAAGGAAAATTGATAAGGGCAGCGTTAAACTGAACAGATTTTCGCATGTAATGGGGCTTACTAGGAAATTACTTTTTTGGACCGCTGGCGCTGCCAAAAGTGTTGATGCTTTCGAAGACATCGTTCTGCTCGTTATTTCTTTAAGACTTATTGAGATGTATTTTCAATGAATCTTGTTTCGTAGAAGTCGAGTTTTTTTTAGCTCTCTGGTGCGTGCTTTGTAATGAAATTTTTGAAAGTTATAATATAATGCATTTGAACAGTTGCGAAAGAAATTTCACTAACAGGCGTATTTTTTTTAGAATCTAAAGCTAGGTCACTTTTACTTTTCCATGCAAAACTTTTCTACTCTCTTTTGGTTTTGTTATAATCACTTCCAAAAAAATACGCCAAACTACACAAAGGTAAGTGCGAATTGCAGGAGTTGACTTGGCATAACCAGTGTACAATGTACATACCTAGCGTTTGAATACTGTATACCTACCGGGATAGTCTTATTTTTATAGATTTGAATTTAGGGCTTAAAGCCCTATTTTGACAATCATTTCAGTTTCAGTTTTAGTTGAGCTATCAGTTAAACTTTCAGTTAAACTGATGTTCTGCAGTGTATTTAGACATCAGTCTAGTATTCAGTTGCGCTTTCAATTTACTCATGATTAGCCGAAGGTTAGAAGATTTATCTACTAAAACTTCTGAAAACTTATGGGAATTCCATCAGTTTTAGTCTCAGTTTTAGTTTTAGTTAAACGCTTTCATTTTTGCATTTAGACATCAGGTTAACAAGCTTAACTGATAACTCAACTAAAACTGAAATTATAGTCTAACGGCCGATTTCTTCACATTAGTACTAGTACCCGATCTAGCTTAGCTAGACATGGTACTAGCTCTGATACTCGGTACTAACGAAAAGCTAGTACTTGTGTATTTCTTCACATAGCTAGTACCGGAGCTAAATTTATCAACCGTACTAACGACTAATACGTCAAAAACTGGTCTAGTACCTAATTTTGAATCAAATGTCATAACGGTGACATATTTTTTATGCTCATTGGGCGTCAAACACTTTGCAGGATGACTGATTTTTATTCATAAGAGCAAGTATTTTTGTAATATTTTTGTTGCTTTCCTGTTATAAAATAGTGTGTGTTTAGGGGTATCCAGCATTGGATAGCATATGATAGCGTATATGATTTGTTTTTTTTTTTTTTCTATTATTGCACATTATGGAACTGAACTAACCAATTCGGTGTTTGCAATTTAACATGAGTGCGGTAGGTTGCACTGATTGTTCGTGGAGACTATGCAAAGCGATAAAATGCAGCAGCGGCCACCTCCTGTTCTTCCAATGTTGCTGACATTTGAATAAATTTTTCCAAATGGCGTGTGAAGGCCATACATCATACTTTTGGCAGTGTGCGACTTACACTAGCGGCTGGTACGCAAATGACGTCCGCAACCACTATTTTTTACATCGAATCGATCCACTTGTCATGAATCGTAGAGTGATCTGATCAGCAATTGCTGCTCAGGCAATATCTAACGATTACTGGTAAGATCGTGAAAAAAAAACTGAAAGTATATAAAATATGTTAACCGTACTGCAATTCGTTCACGTTCGAACGTAAAAAAACGTTACTCTGGACAAATGAAATCGCCGAAAAAATCCACATCGTTCTAAGTATTTACTGTATTCCATTATAGCATAATATGGTAGATGCGCCGCTCAGAACAACGAGTTGCCACCCCTTCTTCACCATTCTCATTCTCAATGTCGTCATCGAAATTATTGAACCAATTATCCCTATCGAAAATGAAATCTATTTTCTAATCAACTTCATTAGAATTAAACCTACGATGTATTTACTTTTTGACAAAAATAGGCAAGAGCGAAAGCAATGAAATCGATCTAATTCAGGTACTAACGACGTTCGACTGCCGATTTTGAGAGTCCAGCTAATACCGAGTACTAACTAATACTCGGTACCAAATTCAGCTTAGTACTTCGTGAAGAAATGACCTGATACCTAGGTATTTGAGTATCAACTTTTGGTCTAATACCGTTACTAGCGCTAGTACTTTGTGAAGAAATCGGCCGTAACAAGCTTAACTGATAACTCAACTAAAACTGAAACTGAAATGATAGTCTTAAATTCGGCTTTAGAAAATTTTAGTTTTTTGTCTAGACTTTCGGGGGGGGCTTCAGCCCCTCAAGCCCCCCCCTGGCTACGTGCCTGTTCGAGATGTGATCTGACAAATGCAAAAAATAAACATTTCAGAGTATGCGGATCTTGATCTTTCGAATTCCTCAATAAGAAACCTAGCATCTGATTACCTTTGGCAACCAAAAACTCAATATGCTTGCAAAAGCTAAGTTTAATGTCAAAAATAACTCCAAGATCTTTTTTGAAGCAAATAATGGACAATGGGGTATTATCGTAAAGGGAATTGGAGAGAGGTGACGATAAAAAGAAAGGCTTTGACCTTTAGGGACATTAAGATGAAGGTCATTGTTATTACACCACACAGAAAGACGTTTAAGGTCTTCTTGTAGAAGAAGACAATCTTGAACTGAACGTATTGCTCGGAATATCTTCAAATCTTCAGCAAACATAAGACACTGGGAACTCAAAAACAAGTCAGGAATGTCATTAATAAACAAAAGGAAGAGCAGAGGGCCCAGATGACTACCTTGAGGTACTCCAGACGTAACATAAATTGGTGACGAGAGCATTTCGTTTATGCGAACATACTGGATACGATCGCTTAAGTAGGAATGAATCCACTTTAGGATATTGGAGTGAAATCCTAAGGTAGTCAGTTTGGAAATTAGTGTACTGTGATTGACGCGATCGAATGCCTTAGCAAAATCTGTATAAATTACATCACATTGCATGCCATTCTTAAGGTAATTCAAGGCAGTATTACAAAAAATTGAGAGATTTGTAGTAGTGGATCTGTCTGTAACGAAGCCATGCTGAGACGGAAAGGTAAATCTTTTTAAGAGAGGTGTAAGTTTGTCACAAACTAGTTTTTCAAACAACTTAGGGATAGACGAAATTTTACAGATTGGACGATCTGTTAGTAATATCATGCCTCGATCCAGATTTATATATATATAAAAACGACTTCTTCCAATCATTCAAAAAAATTCCAGACTGCAGAGATAAGTTAAAAACTAAACACAAAGGTACAGAAAACGCGGATGAGCACTTCTGAAGTAAAATTGGCCTGATGCCATCCATACCCGGATTTTTATCTAGTTTTAATGAAGAAAGAGCTATTCGGACTTCAGTGATGGAACACTCTAAGTTACCGATATTTACGAACTCAAAGGGCATTGAGTAGTTACATGAGACTCTAGGTATGTTTGTACCACAAGAATAAACAGATTGAAAGTGGTTAGCGAACATGTTACAAATGGTTGACAGATCAGATGAGGATACACTATTAAGGCGCATACAGTTAGGAATACCATTAGATTGTTTTTTGCTATTAATAAAGCTCCAAAAGCGTCTACTATTAGTTTTTAAATTAGATTCGACAGAAAGAACATACTGCCTGTAAAAAAACTTATTTAAAACATCAAATTTTTTTTTAAGCGTCCGATAAACTTTCAGAAGTTCCGGGTCGTTATTTCTATTACGAAAACGTTTATGGGCCTTATTTTTCCTATATTATTTAAGTTTATGATTCTGTCATTAAACCAAATGGGCTTGTTACCCTTGACAGATTTAATTTTAGGTGTAAACAAATCAATTGCCATTTTCACAGTTTTGATAAATACATTAAAAGAATTGTCCAAGTTACAATTATTGTTAAAAATATTGAACCAATTTATACTATCTAAATAGGTTTAAATGTTTCTGAAATTAGCTTTAGCATAATTATACTTAAAATAAGTGTCACCGGAACCCGGTTTAAAAAAAACTCATAAAATTTAAACTGCATGGATAGAGCTACATGAAAAACAGAATTACGACAAAGTGGGATCATGGAGTTGTTGATACTAATGTCAAGCTCGGAATCAACGAATACCAAATCGAGAATATTATTAAATTCATTAGGAAAATTATTTATCTGACAAAGGTCAAGCTGGGCAAGAGTATCAACGACTTCACGCTCATAATCTAACTTAACGTTAAATGGGAGAAGTCTAGAGTCATCACAATCAAACGACCAAATTAAGTTTGGCAAGTTAAAGTCTCCGAGAAGAATAACGTGTTGATGAAATTTTATTTTATTATCAAGATGAAAATATCGATGCAAAAAAAAATTTACCCAAAAAAATCGATAGTAGGTATCGATTTTATATGCAAACTTAAAATTTTCCTGAGTTTTCTATTCATTTTTATTAAAAAAAAATATTTTTATTGTTTAGAATACTCAATCAATTTCTATTTCACAAAAGAAATAATTCAAGACAATAATTTAACTTTTTTTGATTGATTTTTGAACAAAAAAAAAAAATTTACAAGAATACCCAGGAGAAAAAAAAACCAATTGTCAATAAGTGACATACCGACAATTCAAGTTAATTTTCGCGTTAAGGTAAATTTCAATCCAGATAATTCAAGTCGACTTACGATGACTAGATTCTTGAATGAGGCCAAAGTCTATATTTCAAGATGGGAAATTTGCTAAGTGACTGTCAAAAATTGGCAAGAAATATATTTACAAAAACAGAAAACGATTTGAGTTAAATTTGTTAGGACGCACTGAATCTGACACCATACCTTCTTCATAACGTCTGCTCACATAACTAGCTCTTCGCACTTGCAAGTAGGTGTGGTATTGCATTGAAAGACGGACTCGCAAATACTTTCTTTCTTTCCTTCCCATCGTGGTAGGTAAGCCTTACCTGATGGTGTATTTTAAATTCCAAATATTTGGCTCGATGACAGCCTAAATATAGCGTTTTTTCAGTCATTTGACAACAAGTGTGGAGAAGGGGGGTGGGGAGGGGGAGGGGACAAAAAACATTAAAATGATTTCGCATCTCACTCTGAATGCATCCATTGCAAAGAAAGCGATCGAAATGCGATTGACGGCTGTCTAATGGATCCAGTCCGTTCAGGGATGTTTTGAGTAAAAAAAAACCTAAACAAACGGCTTTGCCTCTCTATAAAAGGGCTTGTTCTGAAATTTTGAAGGCAGTCGATTGTGAGATGTGAAGCTGATCACATCTATTTGGTGCGCTTTTTCGCTCGTTTTTTGACACATACTTTGGCGCAATTTTTTGACGCGCAGTATGGTGGATTTTTTGGCGCGTTTTTTCGCGAATTTTTTACCCGCGAATTTTTTTCTGCATTTTTGGCGGGATTTTTTGGCGCATATTTTTTCATCGCTTATTTTGGCGCGATTTGATGGGCGTTTTTGGCGCATTTTTTGCATAGTTTTGGCGCGTATTTTGAGATGTTCTTTTGGCGCTTTTTTCGCGAAATTTTTCCACATTTTTGGCGGGATTTTTTTGTCACTTTTTTGACGCATATTTTGTTATTTTTTCAGCGCGATTTTTGGCGCGTATTTTGTTATTTTTTCTCCGCGATTTTTGGCGCGCATTTTGCCGAGATTTGTCGGGCGTTTTTGGCGCATTTTTTTCATAGTTTTGGCGCTTACTTTGGAGATGTATTCTGGCGCGTTTTTTTGCGAAATTTTTCCACATTTTTGGCGGGATTTTTTGTCACTTTTTTGGCACATAAGTATTTTGTTATTTTTTCACCGCGATTTTTCACGCGTATTTTGGCGCCATTTGATGGGCGTTTTTGTCGCATTTTTTGAATAGTTTTGGCACCTATTTTGAGATGGATTTTGGCGCGTTTTTTTTCGCGAAATTTTTTTCACATTTTTGGAGGGATTTGTTGTCACCTTTTTGGCGCATATTTTATTATTTTTTTTCACCGCGATTTTTGGCGGGATTTGTCAGGCGTTTTTTTGGCTCTATTTTGGCGCGCATTTTGGAGGGTTTTTGACGCGGATTTTGGGGAAATTTTTCGCGAAATTTTTCTACATTTTTGGCGGGATTTTTTTTCATTTTTTTGGCGCATATTTCGTTATTTTTTCATCTCGCTCTTTTGGCGCGTATTTTGTTATTTTTTTCATCGCGATTTTTCACGCGTATTTTGGCGGTAATTGTTGGGCGTTTTTGGCGAAATTTTTCCACAGTTTTTGGCGCGTTTTTTCGCGAAAATTTTCATTTTCTTTTGGCGCGTATTTTGTTATTTTTTCATCTCGCTTTTTTGCCGCCTTTTTTATTATTTTTTCATCGCGGTTTTTCACGCTCATTTTTGGCGCATATTTTGTTATGTTTTCATCGCGATTTTTGATGGGTATTTGGCGGGATTTGTTGTGCATTTTTGCACAGTTTTTTTCGCTAAATTTTTTTGGGATATTTTTTGTTGGTTTTGGCACATATTTTGTTTTTCATCATTATGGTGTATTATTTGTGCATTATGGTGTATTATGGAGCGTTTTTCGCATCCACCTTTTTGCCTGGATTTTTCGTTTTGAAATGACGGGAAATAAACAAGTTGACGTCAATCTACCAGTACCTCCAAGGAAATTATCAAAAGAAGTATAATAAAAGAAGCGATGGGCCCAGCAAGGTGCTTTGTGATCGTTCTCCTCACAACCTAACTTAACCTAACTTTTTGAATAGGCTTTAGCGAAATGTAAGTTGAAATAAAGGCACTGTGCGTCCTCGGTAGTTTTGAAGAAGCGCATGCTATGGGGCCCAATTTTGGGCTACTGTATCGAGCATTTTATGCTTCATCTTGCTTCTGTATTGACATCCAGTTTGGCGATACTAAAAACAGCCCCAAACGTAAGTCACTCTCATTCACTACGAAATTCTGACTTGCTAAAAACTATTAGAAAGTTATCTACGTAGAAAGTGGAACACGCACAGATTTTGCCTAGTTACTATGCATATGTAAAGAAATAGCTTATTTGAAATAATATATTATGTATAAAAATATTATGTACCTACCTACATTAAGCCGATAAGAATAAGAAAATGTTTTAAGGTTCTTGAATCGTAACGAGGCGTGTTGTTATAACTGAGACAGTGGTCTTTGAGTGCAAAAAAATCGGGATAAAAACATCGATGCATCGATAATATCGAAAATAAATTATTGAGTGAAATAATCGATATTTTTTTACGACAATATCGATGAATCGAGTGATTCGATATATTTCGCGCATCACAACAGGCCTTATGTTCATCGCTGTAGGGTTCCGTATATTTTTTTCGACAAACGTTTTTAATTAAAATATTGTTAGACTATATATGGTTATAGAAAAAAGGCGCCGAGTAACGCTACTCAAATTACATATTGGTTCAGGGCCATCGCAACTGATCAATGTCGCGCTCATTCTAAAAAAACTTGAACTACAATAGGCCAGTTGGTCATTTCAGCCAATTTTTTATTGTTGGAAAGTTATGTCATAATCCCACAGGATGCTTTCGGAAAGTGATGCACTTTACGATCACAAGGGAAGAGAACTAGGTACCTATACTCACTACTCAGCCTGTTGATTCTGGCTTAAAGGTGTCAGAAATAAATTAGCCTAAAGTTAGCTTGTTTGTGTCAGAAATAAATTAGCCTAAAGTTAGCTTGTTTGTGTCAGATCTCAGATGGCTTGTAAAAAGACGAGTAATGCCTACTATTAGCTATTGCCGCCTTCCAGGAAATATATTTCAAGTGTAGCGTCTTCGAGAATGGTTTATGGTGGCATTAAGTAATTTCCAACTATAGACCATTCAATTAGCCCACAAAATAGAAGGCGAAGAGGAAATTTACATTACCACAGGGAAGGTAAATAAAACCCCAGGAATCCTTTAAAACTCTTAAGCTTTACCAAACTTTATTGGACAGAATGTCAGTGAGTGCCTAATGGAAAACGGCATGCAAGTAACAAAAAAAAAACTTAAAAAAAAAAATACGAATATGGAATATTAACCATTTTATTTATAGTGGATATACTCTGGCCTAAAAATATCTATTACCCAAAACCATCAACACATGACCCGAATATTTTTTTTGATTTTTTTTCTCTACCCTAAACTAAAATCTAGAATGCCATGTCAATTTTACTTGTCCCCAAAAAGCCTTGTCACTTAATTCCGCCGCATAATTGAAAGCTACAAAAACCAAACTTTATTTCTAAAAGGATCACCACTTACCAAAAAAAAAAAAAAAAAACCCCACACAATGACAAATAAAATTCGCAATTCCATTTCAATGCAATTGTTTTGATTTCCAACTTAAAAAAAAAAAGTTGTTAAAGGGAACAAAAACCTCGCTCAACTATTAATAAAAGTCAGTTGCACAATAACAGCGGCAAAAGCAAAACACAGTAAAATGGATGAAGGAAAACTAGAAAAAATAGCAAACTCCTTCTTTGAATCCTTTTAGATTGAAATGAATAATGAATTGAAAGAAACGGCACAAGCAGACATAGAAATCAGGACAAATAACGTCAAGTCGGTCGGTGGTGGGGAAGTCTCTCCTATGGCTTTGACTGTGTGGCTGTGGTGTGTTGTCCTTGTACGATTTCTCTTTTTGGTGTCACTTTTGTGAATGAAAATCCTTTTTGTTGCGATTGCGATTCAACAAAAATATGGAACAGACAAAACCTTCACATCCCTTAAATTGTAATTTGCGAGATTATTTTGTTAGGTAACCAACCATCTATCTAACCGTCTCTTTTGTTTTGGTTTCCTTTTTTTTTCTTTTTTGCCAGTAACAATGCGACAAACGTTGTACCGAAAAACGACAAGAATGCCATCCTACAAAGTATCGCGTCCAGCTACAACAACAGGAATAACAAGCAGCCACATAAAAAACGTGTAAATGGCCGTCGGTCACGTGACTGTCGTGTCGGCCACTGGTCCCCATGGAGTACGTGCAGCAAAAGCTGTGGCATCGGTGAGATGCATCGATATCGAAAGATTATCAAACACGGCAAAAGAGGTGGACGACCGTGCCCGGCGCTGCAGGAGTCCAAATGGTGCGGCTCAGAAAAGGGATGCCATTCGCCTTTGACCTATTTCAATTGGTAAGGATTATTTATGTGTACTTGTGTGTGTGTGTGTGTGTTTTATTTTAAGTTTTCTTTGTGTTTGTGTTATTTATGATGGATGAGTTTTTTCTTTCTTTTTTTTTAATGTAGGTATATTGCCAAAGAGGTTTATGAGAAATGAAGGCAGCCTTAGGCTTAGAGTTATGAGCGTTGCCAGACTAGTTTTGTTTTGGCAGGAAAGGATGTAGATATTTGTGAAATTTCATTATGTTTGTTCAGTAACAACTAAAAGCCTAGAATTGCAATCAAGTTTGATATTAATAGTGAAATGGGTTATTTTGGCAAGACGATTAGATGTTTACCCTGCGATGACAGGTTGTTGTTTATTGGGCGGTTATAAGGCCGAATTTACAGTTCGCCGGATTAGGTAGAATCATTTTTATGCAAGTAGGTACATAATTGTAAAAAGTTGTGCTGTTGCCTTGTGATTTTGGCACAATTTTTCCATCATGTTGAAGAAGTGACATGGCAGCCCGTCACTTTGACAAAATCGGTGTTTTGCATCAAATGTCGCAGTGACACTGTTTGCGACATGAAAGGAGCAGCGAGTCTTTTTCATCTTCATTTTGCAGAATCTGACGAGTTTGGCATGGATGCCAAGACTAGAGATGGTATTATATAAAGAGGTCCTATAATTCACGCAAAATTTGAATTTTGCGCCATTTAATAGTACAGTGATGCCAACGTAAAAAAAATGGATCCAGTCCGTTCAGGGATGTTTTGAGTAAAAAAAACCCTAAACAAACGTCTTTGCCTCTCTATAAAAGGGCTTGTTCTGAAATTTTGAAGGCAGTCGATTGTGAGATGTGAAGCTGATCACATCTATTTGGTGCGCTTTTTCGCTCGTTTTTTGACACATACTTTGGCGCAATTTTTCGACGCGCAGTATGGTGAATTTTTTGGCGCGTATTTTGGGGCGTTTTTTCGCGAACTTTTTTTCTGCATTTTTGGCGCATATTTTGTTATTTTTTCATCGCGTATTTTGGCGCGATTTGATGGGCGTTTTTGGCACATTTTTTGCATAGTTTTGGCGCGTGTTTTGAGATGTTTTTTGGCGCTTTTTTTCGCGAAAATTTTCCACATTTTTGGCGGGATTTTTTTGTCACTTTTTTGGCGCATATTTTGTTATTTTTTCAGCGCGATTTTTGGCTCATATTTTGTTATTTTTTCTCCGCGATTTTTGGCGCGCATTTTGCCGAGATTTGTCGGGCGTTATTGGCGCATTTTTTTGCATAGTTTTGGCGCGTACTTTGGAGATGTATTTTGGCGCGTTTTTTTGCGAAATTGTTCCACATTTTTTGTTATTTTTTCACCGCGATTTTTGACGCGTATTTTGGCGCCATTTGATGGGCGATTTTGGCGCATTTTTTTGAACAGTTTTAGCACCTATTTTGAGATTGATTTTGGCGCGTTTTTTTTGGCGAAATTTTTTCACATGTTTTGGAGGGATTTTTTGTCACCTTTTTGGCGCATATTTTATTATTTTTTTCACCGCGATTTTTGGCGGGATTTGTCAGGAGTTTTTTTGGCTATATTTTGGCGCGAATTTTGGAGGGTTTTTGACGCGGATTTTGGAGCATTTTTTCGGGAAATTTTTCTACATTTTTGGCGGGATTTTTTTTTCATTTTTTTTTTTTGGCGCATATTTCGTTATTTTTTTATCTCGCTCTTTTGGCGCGCATTTTGTTATTTTTTTATCACGATTTTTCACGCGTATTTTGGCGGTACCTACTAACAATCATTTTTATGCAATTATTGTAAAAAGTTGTGCTGTTGCCTTGTGCTTTTGGCACAATTTTTTCATCATGTTGAAGAAGTTACCATCACTTTGTCAAAATCGGTTTTTAGCATCAAGGATCGCAGTGACACTGTTTGCGACATCAATGGAGCAGCGATTCTTTTTCATCTTCATTATGCAGAATCTGACGAGTTTGGCATGGATGCCAAGACTAGAAAAGGGTGTCCCATAATTCACGCAAAATTTGAATTTTGCGCCATTTAATAGTACAGTGATGCCAACGTAAAAAAAAGTTAACAAAGTGACAGCTGACAGTTCGGGGTTAGTGCGCTATAAGAAAGAAAAACGTATTTTCATTGTTGAACAATATTTTGATAATAATGGAGGTTTATTCGAACAAAATCATCTTCAGTGATGAAGCTCATTTTCATTTTGTTGGCTTCGTTAATCGTCAAAATTGTCACATTTGGGGTTCAGAAAACCCACGAGTAATTTTTAAGAAACAAATGCATTTACAACGCGTGCCTATCTGGTGCGGATTTTGGGTTGGAGGCCCATACATTCTTCTTCGAAAATGCGGCTAGTGCCTAAATTATAAGACATGGATTTGACCAACATGTGGTTTCAACAAGACGGTGCCACATGCTATAGAGCCAGAGAAACAATTTAATTACTGCATGAGTCAATTTCCTAGTCGTGTAATCGGTCGTTTTTGCGATTAGAATTGGTCATCCAGATTTTGCGATTTAAAGCCATTGGACTTTTTTCTTTGGGTTTTTTTGAAGTCAAAGGTCTATTCAAACAAGCCCATGCCCATCAACGCCTTGAACGAGGAAATTGGAAGGTATATTAATGAAATTCAGCCACATTTATGCGAAAACGTCATAGAAAATTTCAATAAAAGAGTACGTACTTGTAAGCGACACCATTAATTATTCGATGTGCTATTCCATACAGAACTCGAATCTGTATACTCTATTAATAAATAAAAAATTTTAGTTTTCTATTTTAAATATGGATTTATTGTCTCTTTTGGTTTGGTCGTTGCCACCTTACTGTCTTCCTTATCCTTAGATACACTCTCACTCAACTGCGAGACTGCCCCGATCGTTGTTGAGGAGGATGCATCTTCGGTCGGCTTCTGCGTTGCCGCTGAGAGGGTTGAAGACCCCACGTTACCTGATGCGGCCACCGTTGATCCTGACTGGCGAAGGCTTGTCACGAATTTAGGTGGTCCCATCAATGTACCTGCGCTCAGGTTACCTGCGGGTGCAGACGACGTCGGGGTGCATTCCATTGGAATGCCATCCGATAAGGACTGCTCCTGAAGGTAGGCCCGTGCATTGTGGAGTCTTTTCCTATCACCTTCGGACAGCTCCTCCCACTTTTTTATCCCCAGCCTCTTAACTGTTAGCTTGCAGTTCTTTGCGCGCCTTGAGCTGGTGGAGCTGCAGGAAAAGGATGAGCTAGCGACGGAGCAAATGTCGCTAGAATCCAGAAGGAGTTTTTCCAGATTTGCGTCAATTGCTCCGACGCTTTCTCCGTCCGAGAAGGGTAGAAGCGCATCTTCCACTCATTCTTCCTTTTGCCGATCAGTTTCTGTTGAGCTGGGAGTGCCTGGTCGGTTATTTTTTGTTATTAATTGAATTTTACATTTGGGTCCCACGAGTAAGGGGGAAGAAGATGTCCGCCTTCACTCACCCCCTGTATGCAGGTAAAGGGAATTGAAATTGAAACTAGAGGTCCCCAGGTATCTAGAGTTCACCGCTAGAAGACACATAACATGGTGCCATACCTACCTCACATGGGCGCGGTTGTTCACTCGGGATTACGGGTTTTATCGAGTTATTCCCCTCTAGATCCGTTATATTCCGTTTAAAGCAGTGGCACGTCGTGCAGCATGTGGCTCTTCACCACGTATAACGGTCTTAGGCAATCAGTTTCGTCGATAGCCCCTGGTCTCCAGACTGAGTCGAAATTCCGAGGTCTCACTGAGACCTCTAACTTGGTTGGTTAGTTAGAAGTGACTGCCAGCTGGGAAACGCCAAACCACTTAGATCAGATCTCCCTAAGATCTCCCTACTATTTGAACTGTATTTTGGTTAGATCACCTAAGTCGTTGTATTGGAAGGTTCCCAAGTGAAGCTTCCTTTTACGGCAGAGAGCTGGGCAGGAACTTCCTTCTTCCTCATCCATATACAGCTTTTGCAAAATTAGTTTGCGAAAAGGCCTAGCCTTACGGCATGCTTTCCTATCAGGCAGTGTCCAGTAATGACACATATTGTGGTGCCTCTATGCAATCCGTTGAGAGAAATCAATTTCTTAAAGCGTTAAAAATGCAGCTTAGGCCAAATTTGTTTTGTTGCTAGACAAGTAGTGCCACTTGTCCGCCTAAGATTTGCACTCTCGATATCATCCCAGCTTCAATTTTTGTTTGCAAGTAAAGCAATTGGTATTCCAAGAGTGCCTCTGTCCAGCAGGATGGGTATAGTTGTTCCAATTCTGGCGAGTTCATCGGCCTTACAATTCCCTCCCTGGAATATCTCTATTCCCCGGCAGTCAAGGGCTACTTGAGAACTTATAGATATCAAATCCAAGGATTTGATAGCTGCTTGGCTGTCCGTAAATATGCAGATATCTTTAACGGATATCACGTTTTTGTTGAACAAGGATAAGACTTTTTTTATCGCCATAATTTCCGCCTAGAACACGCTACAATAGACGGAAGGAGAGCTTAAGATTAAGACTTTCGGAATAAACGGCCCCACCAAATTCGTCTTTGGTTTTGAGCCGTCAGTTTTGAAGTGAATTGTTTCATCTTTTAAAAATATATTATCAAGGGGCAATAGATGAAACATTATAATGTCGTGTCCAGTCCTGTGCCGCAGAGGGGGTAATACGTAGTGAACAGCTTATGCACATACAAATTGTGCGCTGGATCTTGCTTAGACAATCATCGGGCATGCTTTCTTTTGACCAAATCTTATAGATATACCAAGTCGCCCGCTGCTTTAAATAGCTCGGCTGGAAGGCCGTCTAAAACCTTTTCGAACCTGGAGTTAGATGTTGCTATTATCACCTTTATTTTGGTGAGGTGGATGGAAATCTAAGTTTTCATCGTCAATATGAATTGATTCGTTATACCTGACAGGGGATTTCAATCGCCTTCGCCGTTCAACAGTCAGAAGAGTCCTTTCCATATCAATAAACAATTATTCTGACTACTTCAAGGCATCTGTTCTGGTGTCAGTAACCCACTTGGTCAATGTGAGAGCTACCCTTTGCCCATAAAGGGTTCATCAGCCTAAATAGGTCCTACAAAATTCTCAATCTGCTTAGCTCCAAATATGTCAGGGTAGCTCATGTAAGTTTTCTGTCACCTTGAGTATTGAAGACAATTTTGATTCAATACCGTGAATTCTCTAATGTGGCTTTTGTTAGACTTGTGAGATTCATTCAGCAGGTCAATTCCAGCAGAGGATTATTGTTTTGCTATTTTTTTCGTGTTAAAAACTCGATTTTATAAGTTTAGCAAGTCGAGTCCGGATGGTGACGACCAGTATCTGGTAGCTATATCACGAGGAGGAAAAATAAGCACAAATGATGTGTATGAGACAGTTCGAAACACTGGACAGGAAAACGCCAAGTTGATGCCAATCAGCGTCTACACTATTCAGACACACAACCCTTATATTAATCAGATGACAACATTTTTAGGCAGCTACAATTCTTGACAATATTTTTCGACTGCTTTTAGACTGAGCAAGGTTCGATCCCCGGAAAAGCACAAATTCCATCTTAAAGTTGTTTCTACTGCGCCACCTCTCGCGAACGTCTGACAAACATCCGAGAGTACGACTGTCCTGAAAAAGCTTCTCAATTCAGCCGTTCGGACTCGGCATAAAATTTTAGGTCCCTTCCATTCGTCCCAAAAATAGATACTCACACAAACGAATGGTTGCGAGAAGCTAGGCCTTGGGTGTCTACCGCCTGTTGCGCCGCTTATTTATTTTTTTTTTAACTAGAAATTCTTATTTTTTATTTATATATATAATTTAAATGAATATTTAATTTTTAGAACAATCTTATAAGGCTTTCTAATTCTTTTCTAAAAATAGTTGTAAAAACCCCCACACTAATATAACATTCTCCTTCTCTCTTCTCCAGGTCGAACACATGAACGTAAATAAACTTATATTTAAGGTTAAAAATTTAATAAAACAAAAATGTATTTAATAAAAACAAAAACACATAACAAATTAAAAACCCCAATCACATATAAGAAGAAATGCAAAATATTTATCAAAATTAAGTTCTAATAAACAGCAGCAAATAATAAAAAACCAAAAAAATATGCTTGACAAACAAACAAAATCGCATCCATAGTTTTGAACGTAAACATGTTAAAAAAAAAAAAACACAACTCCCAAAATTCTAATATTAAGATAGGACTTTTGACAATATAATCAACTCTCAATTCGATTAATTAAGTAGTTATTTAACGAAAATGGTACACCAAACATCCGCATTTTATTTACCACAACGTCCCGCAAAAAGCAAAAAACAAAATAATATATAATCTCTGCAATACAACAGAAAACACTAAACCGAACCCAAAAGCAAACAAAATTAATAATAAATAAAAGTGAAAAATTAATAAATAAATTAGTTGTAAGCTAATCGTGTAAGCATAATCATTAAAATTTAATTTATTGGAAAACAAATATTTATTTGACAAAAAAAAAAAAACAAACACAAAAGCATAGTTGTAATATTTGTACTGGTTACCGCCCTAAGTAATGATGGAATGACACATATTTTCATAAAAAAAATTAAACAAATAAACAAAAAAAATACCAAAGATATTTATGAATTACAATATATATGTAGATAAACACTTATTCGGAATGCTGTTCATAAAGTTAAAAGGAAAACTAACAAACATTTAAATTATTATCAATCGTACAAAATGAGAATAAATACTTTTATTTTGTTTCTTGTGTGAACAACAAAATCAAAGTTAAGACAACAAAAAAAAAAAGTAGTTTACAATGCAAAGAGGTTATTATAATGAAAAATTTCATCAACAATTGTAGATACTGTACCTTAATGATTATAGTTTTTCGAATAATTTTTTTCCTTTCCGTAAGAAAAAAAAAACGATGTAAAACAAATAGTTATAAATATTAAAAAGAAAAACATGCAAAACCGCAAACAGCATACATTGTAAAATTGTAGTGTATAAACAAAAATCAAGGTAAAAAATCGAGAAATATAAAAATAAATATAAATTTTTGTATAAAGTATAATGTTGTGTTTTTTTATTTTGAAGCAAAAATTACTAAATTTTGACGCAAGATATTGGACCGAAGGAATAGAGAAACCGATTTTGTAACAAGTTGTGGGTAAGTAAATAACGATTGGTAACAACTGGGTACCAAGAATGATTCGACATGAACAATGACAGATGGTCACATTATTCACCTTGACAGCTGTGCCAATTTATTACCTTTTGCCATTAATATACATACTATACATAGACTGGTAGTGAAATGTCAGCTTCATACAAACCTGGGAGGAATAATGAAGCAAACATAAGCACTAGCCCTTTTGGTTCAGTGCGGCGAAAGTATGAAACCTCTGCCCACCATTGCTATATTGTACATAGAACACAGTGCCATCCATTATAGAAACATTGCAACTGCGCAAAATAACGACTTATTCAAATTATTTCGAACGTTCTAAAGGGTGATTAAGTTTTAAGGGCCGATGTTGATTTTGAATAAAACACAAATTATTTAGGAAATTATTGTCATTTCTTTTTATTATGATAATATTGGTATGGTTCAATTATGTATGGAACAAAATATCGGCCAAATGGCCGCCGCGACCTCAGCGGCACACCTCCATCAGATGGTCCAAATTTTCGATGACGCTGAGGCATAATTGAGGTTCTATGCCGTTAATGTGCCGAATTATCTCATTCTTTAGCTCTTGAATTGTTGCTGGCTTTTCGACGTAGACCTTTGCTTTTAAATAACCCCAAAGAAACAAGTCCAACGGTGTCAAATCGCATGATCGTGGCGGCCAATTAACATCGCCACGACACGTCAGATAACACGGCCATTAAATTTCTCCCGCAAAAGAGTCATTGTTTCGTTAGCTGTGTCTCCTGTTGAAACCACATATCGTCCACATCCATATCTTCCAATTCGGGCCATAAAAAGTTCGTTATCATCTCACGATAGCGAACACCACGACGAGTTGCAGTACGAGCTGTACGAGCATGCACTGGTGTTTTCACATCTCCTACAGACCCGGTTTGCTCAAATTTTTACACAATTTTTCCGATTGTACGCACATTTGGACGATTAAATTGACCGAAAAAAATCACAAAGTGCACGATATGCATTTTGATTTGAACGCCCATTTTCATAATAAGCCTGAATAACTTTAACGCGTTGCTCGATTGAGTATCTTTCCATGGTCCAAATTGAGTTAGTCTGAAATTGAGAAATGTCAAATGAAATGCAGAAAAAAACTTGACGTTTAGGTGTGGTTCACATTTAACATCGGCCCTTAAAATTTAACCACCCTTTATAACAGATGGCACACTCAGTACTCAAACAAAATCGCACGAATTGCTCGATAACATTTAAGTGCTTTTGTTTCTCTCCGCCGTGAACCAAAAGAGCTAGTGCTTAGGTTTGCTTCAGCGAAAAATTGGCTGCTCTGCTAGCAGCATTAAAGGATAGTGAATGCTCTTCCAGATTGTATACATACTTACTTAAGCCATTTTATTTTCTGGCTATGGGATTTGGAAACCTTGCGTGTGGCAGCAACGATCCGACAGATCGAATTATTTGTCCTCCGCGGAAACGCTGCTACCGATTTGGCTGAAATCCACACCATATAATAAATTAATTAAAAAGAAAGTCATTATTTGGATCCGACAAGTGACGAAGTGGAGATATTTACGAAAATTTTGTTTTTCCTTTAGATACTAATTTTCATATCAACAATAAAAAATTTTAATGTAATTCTTACTAAGGGTGCGAGAACGAGATACGGGTAAAGGCAGGGCGGTCTGGGCTATCTCTAGGCTAATTACTCGGCCGAATTTAAACATTTTTTCAGCGTGATAATAATGATACTATATGTTAGATACTTAATATGGGTCCGAAGAGGGCTAAGAATGACAAATGGGTGTGGCGTCTCCCAACAAAATTATTTATAATCTTATATCTACCTACCTTAGAAAACCACCGAATCGATTGAGCTCCAATTTTCGGGCAATATAGTCTTAGGCATATTTAACCACAACGGCGGACCCCTGGTTGGATGAGGAGTGTCAAAGACCGCAGCCTATCAGTCGATGCTGCACACAAAAACCAAAGCTGCTTCGAGAGCAGGCCGCGACCTCTACGGGTAAAAAAGAAGGGGAAGCATCGACATCTCAGAAGGAAAAAAGAAAGAGAACGAGAAGCAAGCGGTAGAGACCGATACACACCACTCCTTTACCGACTTAAAGGTCGCCTATGATAGCGTATGTAGGGACGCATTATACAAAGCCATATTGAATTTCGGAATCTCTGTAAAACTCCTCCGACTGTGTAGGATGAAGAAATCTCACTGCTCCGTCAAAGTGAAAAAGAACACCACGCGGAATCCTTTGATGTCGAAAAAGGTTTACGACAAAGGTGACGTGCTTTCATGTAAGATCTTTCTTAAAGCAATTGCATGGAACTCGCAAGCCAACATTAGAGGAACAATTTTTCAAAAGTCCGTTTAACTACTTGCATATGCAGATGACGCCAAATCCTGGAGAAGACCCACGAAAACAACATCGATACACACCATCTTTTCATCGATTTCAAAGCAGCCTATGACAGCGTAAACAGGAAAGAACTATACCGTGCCATGTCGAGTTTTGGCATGCCTGCCAAACTGATACAACTTATCAGGATGACGTTGGAGAATTCTCGCTGCTGCATCAAAATTGGAAGAGACTCAACCGAAACCTTCGAAACCACCAGAGGACTTCGACAAGGCGATGCGCTGTCATGTAGCTACTTCAATATTGTTCTTGAGAGAGTGGTGCGCACTGCGCAACACCAACGCCAATACGAATGGCAGCGTCTTTCAGAAATCCACACAATATCTTGGATATGCAGTTGACTTCGACATTATGGGAAGAACCAAACGAGCAGTGACGGGTGCCTATTCCAGTATCGAGTCTGAGGCGAACAAAGTGGGTCTTGTCATTAACGAAGACAAAACGAAGTATTTACTGTCATCCAAAAAAAGTGTCGATTCCCATCGGAGACTTGGTCAATATGTGACAATCGATAGGCATAACTTCGAGGTGGTAAATGAATTTATCTATCTGGGGTACTGATGTTGTTAACTCTGCAAATGACATCAGCGCTGAAATCAAACGTAGAATAACTCTTGCTACTCGCTGCTTCTTTGGACTAAGCAATCAATTGAAGAATAAGGCCCTATCGCGAAGAACTAAGGAGACACTGTACAAAGCCCTAATCAGCCCAGTCTTGCTGTATGGTGCAGAAGCATGGACCATCTCCCAGGCAAAGCCTGGTCAAAAAACTGCGTGTTCAACGGTTAAAATGGCTAGGGCATGTTGAGCGAATGAACATCGAAGCTCCAGCCGTAAGGTATTCAACGCTAAGCCTGAGGAAACCAGAAGCAGAGGCAGACCTCATCTCCGATGGAGTGATTAAGTTGATGCCGACGCACGCACGCCGACTTGGTATTCGAAACTGGAGACAGGAAGCTAGAGATCGAGTAAGCTGGGGAAATCTATTACTTGAGGCCGAGGAGCACAATGCGCTGTAGCGCCAACTAAAGTAAAGTAAGTATATGCAGGTGATGAACTATCAATGGCGCGTTTGCAAGCATTGAAACGGAGGCGGCGAAGATGAGTCTGGCTGTTAATGAGAACAATGGACAGATATAACTTCGAAGTAGTTAAAGGCTCTATCTACCTAGGCTTTATAATTACGACATCGGCGTAGAACTCAAACGAGAGAAAGATTCTTCGAGTGTTTTTCGGTCCAGATTCTCGACGGAGTGTGGAGGAGGACTTCACGAACTTTACGGGCTATATAGCGACCTAGTCAAAATGTTCAGCGACTGAGATGGCGTATGGACAATAACGCACCAGTCCGATGAGTCTTTGAATCTACACCTGGAGGGTCAACGAAGCAGAGTCAGACCCCACCTCAGGTGGCACAATGGTGCTGAATACCCAGATCTAGATCTAGAATAACCTAAAACAACCCTTCTACTCTCTAAAGCTACGATTAAACGGCCATTTTTTCGAGTCATTTAAATGGCGCTCTGACGTAAAAATCCCGTCACAAAGCAGTCATTTAAATGTCGCTCTGTGTGATCGCCATTTTTGGCAGCGTCATTTAAATGACTGGGAAAATGGCGCACCAAATGACATGAATTAAGTGCCATTTAAATGGCGGAAAAAAATGCCCGTGTGATCGCTCTTCAATGACTCCTAGGACAATGGCATCCCAACGGAAAATTCAAAACTACTCGCAGTGTCCGTCATTTGATTTTGGGACACAAATGACGATGATAGTCATTTCGTGTGATCGCCATTTTTTCAATGACGAATCGTAGCTAAATGTCGCTCTAATGCGACATTTTTTCCTGACGTCACAGCGCCATTTAAATGACTCAAAAAAATGGCCGTTTAATCGTATAGCTTAATTCTTTTCATCAAGCAAATAAATTTTCTGAAATATTTCATTTGGCTTTTTCATCATACAGAAGACAACGATTTTTATTCGATTCGACCTATCTCGATATAATGGATATTACTTTTTAGTTTCAGCAAGACTTCCACGCCTAGAACTAACTGACGGGTTACAACTTTTCTAATTTATTTGGAAAAGCATTTGTGCCACCACTTTTTTCTTGCGAATCGTACCTTCTTTTGGGCCTTCTTTGCCTCTTGAATTCTTCTATACTGCACATACCTTGGAAGAGATAGCTTCAAAAATCCCGCAATTGCCATGCAGGTTCCGGAAAAAGCAAAAGACGCCCACTCTCCACCAAAGTAATCATTCAAAATGCCAGCAATATTTGTGCCAATAAAAACTCCTACTCCCATTAACATTGAAGTGAATCCAAAGGCGTTTGTCAGTTTTTCCAATCCCAAGACTTGTACATAAACTGTGGCACGCAGAGCAGAATAGCATGCTACTCCGGCTCCAAAGCACACAACATAAACAAATTGAAAGAGTACATTACTCGCTCCCACGAATCCACTCAATAAAGTTACCAAACCGCCCATCACCATGCCAGCTCCGGACAAGTACGCTGAATGAAACTTGATTTTGTAGGCAACGAATCCTATAAATATTCGAAGCACGATGCTTGTAAGCCCGATGACCACGGGTAGTAGTTTCGAGAAGTCTTCATGGATTTCAGCTCGCGCTTAAATGGAGAGTCGATTTTGGCCACGTCCTTGTCGGACTATAATATGATACTTACATGCGCTGAATAGAAACGGAATATTGAATCCCATTGGGAAGAGAAATGACTCCAATAACAACAGTCGGAACTCGGCCAACTTTAAGAGTTGCAAATCGAAAAGATTGTTGACAGCCGCTTTGATCTTCGACGGGCTCCATAGGATTCCTCCTTCGCCCTGCAGTGGCTGTTCAGGAGGACGTATCACCGAAAGTGTATAATTAATTGTTCGAGCTTTGTCTTCTTTTCCGGGTAATATTTCAATATCCTCAATCTTGCTTAGGTCCTTGGTATCAGCTCGGACATAGTCGGGAGAGCCATCGTAAAAAATGTCACTTCGTTCTAGGGGGTCGTGGCTTATAACATACCGTTTGCCATCAGGTGTAGCTGACTGCCTTTCACGAATTAAACAAGGACAGGCGCGTTGAATGTAGCTTCGTTCTGCCGCTTCCGAGTCCAGGTAAGAAAGAGGCGCTGATTTAGGAAATGAGAGACATAAAATCTTCATACAAAATAAACTGACAGTTGGGTTACTCATTCGACGTTCGATATTTTTTGCGCTGGAAACGACGCTAGTCGCGCTCTTCATAATCTCAGGTATTGGCATTATGTATACCGAATAGCGATCAGAAGCAATTTCGACAGAGTTGTCGGACCCGTCGGCATCGTCATCTGAAACGTACTGAAGAGAGGAATTTAACTGTGACATTGTCACCACGGTAAGTACAACTCTACCTCAACGAAGTGACCAACTTTCGTTGGCTTCACCTCCTTATAGACAAATGTTAGCATTCCGGCTAGTATCAAGAGCGCCACATGCACCCTAGCTGTATTCCGCCAACCGACTTTCTTCACCAGGCTAGTGTTCAACAGTGACAGTAAAATCACACCCGCGCCAGATCCAGAGGACGCCAAACCACCTACCAATGCTCGATACTTTTCAAAATAGTAGTTAATGATCAAGGACGTAGACACCCAAATCATTCCCATTGCAGAACCAGCTGAAAGCAGAAGGTTCGTAAGCTGTTAAAACAGATCTTGGATCCTTACTTATTACTCCATAAAAGATGACAAGCATCAAAGTTCCTTGACTGCAACTGGCTATGAACACCGCCACTGACGACAGTAGCGCCCCCACTACGGCAACAGGCCGAAATCCGAACCTATTGATTAAGGCGCTGCCCAACGGTGCAGCGAAACAGTAGATACCTTTGGCAGTATGTAATTTATTGACGGAAATAGTTGGTTATGGAGTAGGTACCCACCTATCTGTGTTGAGGCTACGAGTGCAGTTTCCTTATAGCTCATTGACAGTTCCCGTGCTATGTGAGGTAAAAGAACTCCAATCGAGAAGAGAATTCCGTCGGTAATGACCTGACAAAGAAAGGCTGTGGCAAGTATAACCCAGGCGTATCCTCCGTCCGGTGGTATTGCCATGTAAATCTGAAAAATTCACCAACGAGCTGTCATAGTCTCAAACGTATAACCCTCATGGACTCACAAAAGCTTCTGCCTTAGCAACGTTGGGATGATTCAAATCCTTCCCATGGGTCTTGTAGAACTTGTAAATTCCCGTGTCTGAACTGTGATACATTTCGAGTGAGTTTTGAGATTCACGAACGTCCCCGTCGTCGTCTTGAATTCGATTAACTAAAATCGACTTGGGCATTGGAACATCTTCAGATGGCGTTTGACTTTCCAATACAATTGATGTCACATCGATGTCTTCAGAGTCTTCATCAGAAGCACGCTTTCTAAGAATAAAAGTCTAGATTTTCCTTTAAAGTCATGGGCTTTGGTTTAGTTACGAAGGCGGGGGCTGGACGTGATTCTGATTGTCATTCCCTTCTTCGGGTTGCATCTCTCTAAAACAAAGCGTTTATAAATAAACAGGCCAAACTATCGCTGGTGAGTTGTTCGTGTACCGGATTTCTTGTGACCGGCTAGATTTTTGTTGGTCATTATGGTCATTTCTGAGAAAATAAAGAATTTCGCAACGTAAACGAATAATAGGGGTAACTTACTTGGAGTCTGCCATTGTTTTTGTATCGTCTGGTTACCTACTCTGATGTTGTTTTCAAAATATTCATTTCATTTTTTGACAACTAAAATCGATTATTCCTGTCGTAGTTTTAGTGTGAAGTAGTTTCGAATCAGGTTCTACTTGCTGCATCAAAATTAAAGTCAAATTTCTGAGACTGATGACCACTTGAAAGCGCTTATGTTAAGGCGAGTGCCTGTACCCGGACACGTGCACGATTGTCTACTTCATCTCTCCTTTGCAGCTTAATTTCGTGCGTACCAACGCAATGGTATATTTCTACAGACAAAACTGTGTTACTCAAGGTTTATGTACGTCATACTCAAATTCATACTCAGCACATGTGAACCATACATTGCAAATTATTTGCACATCTGTGTTATCCCAAAAGTAAATTTGACTTATTTCCGTCGCAAAACAAATATAATTTCAGATATAAAAGCTTGTCATTTGGCCAACCAACGACACTCGTAACTATCTAACTGTCTTGATAAGAGAAAAAGCCAAAGCAATCTGTTCTAGATATGAAGCTCTACCTTTGGTTGCTCTCTTTGGCAACATTTGTTGCATTATGGAATTCTGTCAGCGCAGTTGATGCCGATGGCGATTGTATTGATGACGATACTCAAGAGCCCATTACAGACTGTACGCCAACAACACCAACACCAACGCCAACACCAACAACGCCGACACCAACAACACCAACAACACCAACAACGCCAACACCAACAACGCCGACACCAACAACACCAACGCCAACAGCACCTTCTCCAACACCAGCGCCTGCTAACAACATTCCAAAGATTGGTAGCTTAAAATCCCTCAGAAGGGGCAGGAGGGGTAGGAGGGGTAGGCGTGGAAGGGGTGGCAGGGGAGGCAGGGGTGGCAGGGGTTAAATATCAGTGTGAATTCCAAATTAAAAGTACATAATTGAGAATACCACGTCCTATGATATACCTACCTATTGGAAATCAATAAACTTTAAAGTATGCAACATTTTATTTCATTAAATCGGAACCATGTTGTTTGAGCCTTAGATTTTGCTGGATTTCAGTAGCAAAAGGGGCTTTGCAGTAAAGTTATGGATGGCAATTTCATTCAACTTTAATTTTCATTGCATAGTGATAAGCATTTAAAGAAAGTAAATTTCTAATCGGACAGAATGATGCTAAAAAATTATATTGGCAGTACAAGCCTTTGCCGCGAACGAACGAGCCGTACATTTTTCGAAAGAAGGTTGATGATTAAAGTTAAGCTGTAAGTTGAATGACTTTCAAAAATTTTACCTGTTGACTTGTAAGTTTTGTGCAATCGCTTCAAGAATGATGTTAAAGAAGTAACATGACAGTGCCAGTGCGTCACAGCTTGTCGTCAACTTTTTTCGATATCTAAGGGCTCGGCGATGTTCCTTATGCGACTTGAAGTGAGCAGCGAGATTTCTCTTTGAATTGGTTTTCGATAGTTCGCCCTTAACGCTGGCTGTCGCAGGCGACCTTCAAGTTAAATTTTTGATATCGTGAATGCGTAGAATTAGAATCTTTATGGCAAAGTTTTTCAAAGGCTGAATAACGCATGGGAACACGCCATACTTATTTTGAACAAGTTTAATTTTCATTAAATATTTTTTTTAATCTGACACAAGGGCGAATGGAAGCTATGAAAATATATCCCACCAAAACTATCATTTTCATCTATAAAATAGACCGCAAACTTCCTTCCATCTACTAGTTTCTCCCCGGAGAGAATCCCTTCTTAATTGCCCTTGTATAAATATCTACGTATGTATACGTAAAATGTTAAAATTAATGGCCGCAGAAGCTGCTACGGTGCAATTGTTTTGCTATTGCAGTATAACAAAGTTTAACTAAAAGAGACAAAACCAGCAGAACACACCTCCCACACTTGACAATGACCTCCCACTGTGAGAACTAGTTTCTTTAAGTATGCGTGAACTAATGGCGCTCCTTTAATTTATATACCGATACCGGCCCAATTCCTGAACAAATACTGAGCGCAGCTTGTAGACAAAGTCCCGTTTGTGGGCGGAGTTGGCAGTCTAAAGCGGCCCATAGACACCACACTTGTGTCTGCACCGGTGTCGGTGTACGGAAATGTGTGCTGTGTGTGGGCTGGTGCGCACACCGATTTTGGTGTCAGACACGGAGCGAGTAAAATCAAAAGTTTTTGATTTTTGATGTCGGTGTCTGGATCGGGGTGATGTGTATGGCGGAATGCTACACCGGTGTCAGTTCACTGGTGCGGACACAAGTGTAGTGTCTATGGGCCGCTTAAAGTTTTTGATTTTCTCCTTTCTGTTGTCATTTCCCGTTTCCGTGTATAGAGGCGGTGACTATATGCTTCAAATATATTTATTACCTTTCATTCTCCATGCGTTGCATAATAATGATTGTGGAAGTGGAATATCTACCTTCCTTTTTGAACGTTCTTAAGAATCTACCTTATCCGTCCGACATGACTGCATGCCCATTCCATCTATACATGGGGTCATTATTGCACAATGACCATTTCAAGCGACTGCCTAGCCGCTAAAATCAACATTGATTAAGGGTCCTTGATACGTTTTTCGAAAAATCTATGGCATTACCCATGGCTGCCAATAAGAGAGAGGAGCAGAGAAAATCGAATCCATTTTGATTGCGGCCATTGGATTAAGGATAGTAGCCGACCGAAAGAACTACAACATTGCCAAAATTGACAGCTACAAACAGGTGGAGGTTGAAGTGAAAGTGGATGCGGTTGACGATGCATGCCGAGTTGCATCTTAAATGACAAAACAACAAAAGGGAAGTACAGCCCAAAAAGCATTTGCAATTGAATTATTTTGCAACCACTCTGCTTGGGCTCACTGTCGTCAAAACACTAGTTTTCTACATCTGACAGTTGGCTGGCGTGATATGATGTGTCTCAGTTTTTAGTGGTCTACTACATTCATCACGTGAACAGTTTTATTTAGTTTATGGAAACGGAGGGGTAATCGACAAAAATTTAGTCGATAATTTCTTGACTGAGTGTCTACTCAGTTGACATTTCGATTGTGTCTTTGACGTTGAATGTGAATGACAATAAAAAAAAATCAGTTTAGGAAATCGTTATAATAATGTAATTTATTCAAGTCAATACCCGCGATCCAAATCGTTGCTAATAGAAAAAAAAAACTAAAGCAAGCAAGTATTGCTCTCCAACGAAAATGCCGCTGGTCGGCTGTTGGCATTTGCATCAAGATGTTTAACAGGCACCGCACCAGCAGCACTATCTTGGGTATATAATTTAAGTGCATAATGCTGCTCGTCCACTTAGTGCCCAACGCAGCAAATCATTTTATTTAATTCGTACAGCTAGCTAATCAACATGTTTGATTTTGGCAAAAAAAAAAGTTCCTCGAGTTGGACAACAGCCTTTTCGTTGTGGTGTGATTGCTCATGGAGTTGAAGAACGCGTTGATACCCTCGTACATTTAACCAAGCATCACTTGTTGGGCAATGCGTTATTTCGAGTTTCGCTTTCAACATCAGTTTGGCAGTGGTCTTCACAAACCAAGAACTAGACCGCCGACTTCCCGTGCACCTACCCGATTACCCTGTCTGTGAATACGTGTAAATGTCAAAATTAATGGCGGCAATGATTTTCCATGCTATACCATGGGCCTAGGATTTTTAAAGTATGCATGCGTTAATGGCGCTCCTTTGATTTTGTACAGCACCAATACATGAAAAATCCTGGGTCCGCCGGCATCGGCAGCTTGTAGGCAAAGCCCGTTATGTGGGAGGAGTCGACGATCTATTCTTACTGGTTTGTGGTGATCTTCCTAGGGTACAGTACGTACAGTACAGAGCATTGTTTGTTACATAGTTATTTGTTTTTTTTTTTTTTGCATCCTTTCTTGATTTTCCTCATGACTTTATTGCTTTATTAGGGGTGGATGTGTTGTCTAGCACTAATTACTTGTGCCCGCAGATGTTCTATTACTGGTGTTTCCGAAATGATCTGCGCTGGGTAGATCTAGACCATCGTCTTGTTCTAGACAGCTGCGTTGCAATTTAATCATAAACCATACACACTACACAGTGCACAAACAGAATGCCAGTTGATTGATTCCAATGGCTCAACTATCACAGCCAAGTCACACACATTTCGTCGCACCCAACGCAACTTGAGTCAACAAACAATTTAAGAAGTTGTCTTAAAGCCCAAACTGCAATCTCCAGTAGCAAAATCTCCATAGATGTTCAAGTAGTGAAACAGGCGACTAGTAATATTTTATTAAACAATAGGTACCTAATTGGCCCGCTTCGTGTGATTAAGGAACTTTAACTCTCTTATCGCATGTCGCAGGTACTGCTCATACATCTTCGTTGCTCCCCTCGGGATATCGTCAGACAGGCGTATTTCACAACAGTTTTTTTTTTATCTTTAGGTTGTCGTTTGCGTTCATTTCCAGAGAATTCCTCATTCTATTCATGCATATTATCTGCATTCTGCTTTGGACTATGTGTATATTAGCCTAAACTAAACTACTCTCCCAACGCGCACACGCCTTGAATCACCATTTAGTTTTGCAGAATTCAACAACCGTTAAGGGAAATTTTACTTGTTAACTTTTACAGCAAATAATTTGGTGGTACCTACAGAAACTAACTTTGCCTGTTAAATTTATTATGTTAAGAAATTACTTGTTAAAAAGTTAAATTGTTCTTTTGCGGTACAGGCCCCTGATTTAATTTTTTCACTGTGACAAATATGGGTACATGACAAACTGTTATACAAGTTTTTGCAATCGTACTGATATTCTTTTCTCATGTACGCTCCCACAGAAACACTGGCCAAATGTAATAGATTGTCGCATTTCATCACAAAATGCTTTATAGGTCTTTTAGGTTGCCTGCAAGGTGAAGAAAATGTGACCTCTGAGCTATTGACTAAAGTTTACTTTCCTTTGCTAAAATCCTAAAATAGGCATTTGTATAAAACGTAATGCCTTTGAGATTGAAAGCGACGTTTGTTACATGTGCGCAAAAAGTTCATGGTTGTCCTATTCATCTCTCCTTAACCAGTGCACCTTAATTGCTTCTGTGGACCAATCCAATGGTTTATTTGTACCACTAAAGCTGAGTAAGCAAAAATATTACTGTAGAATATAGAAATCATTTTATATAACACTTAGCACATAAAAACAATAGCTTAAAAATTATTTACGCATCTGTGTTATCATAAGATAGGTATACATCTATACCTATATACTATTTAAATTTATTTTCGTCGCAAAACAAATAAAGTTTCAGATATAAAAGCTTGCCATTTGGCCAACCAACGACATTCGTAACTATCTAACTGTCGTGAGAAGAGGAAAATCCAAAGCAGTATACGGTCTAAATATGAAGCTCTACCTTTGGTTGTTCTCTTTGGCTGCATTTTTTGCATTATGGAATACTGTTAGTGCGGCTGATGCCGATGGCGATTGTATTGATGACGATACTGGAGACCCCATTCCAGATTGTACAGTAACACCACCACCACCACCACCACCACCGCCACCACCACCAACACCAACAACACCAACAACACCAACGCCGCCTGTTAAGAAAATTGTAAGGATTAAGAACCTAAAATATAAAGTCACGAGGAGGAGAACCGGTTAAATTTTAAATTTTTATTTCAATTTGAATGTATAGAAGTGAGGATGCGGCATCCTATTAAAAATTAATCAACTTTGAAGCTTGCAAAATTGTATTTTACTAAATCATGATGTGACTTGAACCTTAAAGCTACGATTGCACGGCCATTTTTTTTGAGTCATCTAAATGGCGCTGTGACGTCAGGAAAAAAATGTCGCATTAGAGCGACATTCAGCCTACGATCTGTCATTGAAAAAATGGCGATCACACGAAATGACTATCGCCGTCATTTGTGTCCCAAAATCAAATGACTGACATTGCGAGTCATTTAGAATTTTCCCGTATGCGTCATTGAAGAGCGATCACACCCTATTTTTTCCGCCATTTAAATGGCACTTAATTCATGTTATTTGGTGCGCCATTTTCCTAGGCATTTAAATGACGCTGCCAAAAATGGCGATCACACAGAGCGACATTTAAATGACTGCTTTGTGACGGGATTTTTACGTCAGAGCGCCATTTAAATGACTCGAAAAAATGGCCGTGTAATCGTAGCTTAAGTTAAGCTACTAGTATACAAAACCAGACATACGTGTACCAATTCGACATCAGGGTGTGTTAGAAAAGGTTGCATATTGTGTGGATCCTCGGAATATTTGTGATACTGGAATATGTTTGCATGCGTACCTATGTGTCAGCCATATGTTGGACCAAGAATGGCGTTTAATATGCCAAAATTTGGAATTTAAATACTAATGTATGCTACACAACATGACGAGTTTTGCCGAGAATTGTAATTCCATATTGGTCAACGCAGCTCATTCACAGGATCTCAGCTAATTTTTAAAGTTTGTTCTTTTATATTTTTAAATGCAAGTTAGCTATTTCTATCAAGAGATTTTGAAATTTTTTTTTTTCAAACTCAAAATTTTGGGGAAAAAAATGTGCACGACTGGGTCGCACGTAGCTTTCGTTTATTGCGAATCTCGTTGTTAATTAACAACGTAATACATACTACATAAACATACGTATTAACTTCAACATTTACTTTTAAATTTCACCCCGAACTGACACTTGAATTTCGAATTATTATTGCCGCTGCAGTTTTGGGCTTTTATACCGTGTGTGAATAAAGATCGGGATTTGGGTAGTCATTTTTGAGAATTATTCATAAAACGGCAACATTCGAGTTTTCTGAGAAAAACTAAGTACGTGATCATGTTTAGAATGCTTATGTTGTCTTAAATATGTATTTTGATCAAAATCGTTAGAGCGGTTTTTTTGTAAAATTATGCTGACAAATGTTACAATTTGGATTCGAAAATCACTCTTATTTAATTGTTTAGCTGAAAACTGAGTACGAAGTATTCTTCAGGATATAAACATTACCTAGCAGATATATTTTCATCCAAATCGAAAATGGCGTTTTAGAGATATGAGCAGTTTTGTAAAGTACTATTATTAGGGATTTGGGTTTATATCAAAGGACGCAGTCTTTTCAGGGAAAACCTGAGTTTGCTATCAAGTTAAGAATGACAATAGTGCCTTAAAAATAAGTTTTTTTAAATCGTTTTCACCGTTTTCGAGAAAAAGGCAATTTTCAAAACTGCCGTTGCTGGACTTTTTAGCGAAAAACTGGGTATGCAGTCATGTTAATCATGCTTACATTAACTCAACTATCAATTTTGGTTCAAATCGTTAGAGCCGTTTTCGAAAAAATCTAAATTTAGACATATTTCGTAAAATTTCGTAAAATGTTTATATGGGAGGTACCGTTAATATAAGGGCTAGCATAAAAAAACGTCCCTAGCGGGAAGCCCACAAACTCTAAATACGAAGTTTGAAGCAAATCCGTCCAAGCGTTTAGATTCCCCAGGGGACAGACAGACCCACCCCTGTAATCGTAATTATCATCGTAATATCAGAATTGATCAAAATCTCGAGTTCGAAATTTTGTACGAAAACAAAATCTTTCTCTTACTACGTATACGAGAAAATTAAAAACAGCAAAAGGGAAGTAAAGCCCAAAAAGCATTTGCAATTGAATACTTATGCAACCACTCTGCTTGGGGTCACTGTCGCCATTACTTCCAAAATGAATGTCACATCGCCCAAATTTGTATGAACAGTAACAAATTATACCTAGCAACGTGTTGGGCATTTTGATAACTTATAATATTGGCGTTATGGTTTTGGACGATAAGGCTACGTCCTTCAAGTTGAGCAACGTAATTCCAATTAAAATTGAACATATATGTGTTGAACGCATTGCGGGCCCCGTATACTCCTAGTTGACCAACTCATTCAATTGTTGAATGACATTGTACAGCATGTTTGATTTTGGCAAACAAAAAAGTTCCTCGAGTTGGACAACAGCGTCTTCGTTCTGGTGTAGTTGCTCATGGAGTTGAAGAACGCGTTGATACCCTCGTACATTTAACCAAGCATCACTTGTTGGGCAATGCGTTGGACGCACTTGGTAGCTAACAGCTTCTCACACCCTCATGAAATATTTCGAGTTTCACTTTCGACATCAGTTTGGTAGTGATCTTCACAAACCAGTAAGAACTAGACCGCCGACTTCCCGTGCACCTACCCGATTCTCCCCGGAAAAAAATTACCCTGTCTGTGAATACATGTAAATGTCAAAATTAATGGCGGCAATGATTTTCCATGCTATACCATGGGCCTAGGATTTTTAAAGTAGGTATGCGTGAGTTATAGAAAGTTAAAATGAAACCACGAACTCAATATGTAGGTAAACAATGTTTATTGACGGTCAAGCCCAAACTAACTTACAAATTATGATATGATTTGTATTTTTGTGTTTTGTCCAAAAGCTAGAGTGTCTATTGTTACATATAGGAACAGTATTACTTCAATAAGCTTGTTCGGGTGGAGATTTTTCCACTCGAGAACTTCGATTTAAATTCTCGGGAAAATTCCCAGTTCAGCAAAGAAAATCCTATCGACGAAAAAAAACAACCTTGCTGTGAAAAATGATTAGAGCGAACGAGTTAAATGAAAACGACTTGACCTGACTTGATGTCGAACAACGAATGAATTCAGATTTTATTTCTTCTCTTTTTATATTAACATTAGTGTTAACGATTACTACAATAACTTAAATATGGTGAAACTTGGTAATATGGAGGGAAATTCAAACATTTTATTTAAAGTTTTTGTACCATATAGGAATTAAATGAAATTAAAACATTAGTTTTGTGACAATTTAAATTCGATAATTATTATAGTTTTTTATATGTAAACAAAAGATAGATGTGACCCAACAAAGCTTTTATTGTTGCTAAGCCAAAATCAATTCTTTGTATTTTGTTTTTACTTGTGCGAGAGAATTTTAGAGAACAAGATCTAATTTATTGGTCTACTGTGCATGATGCTTGAATTTGTATGAGTAATATCATTGTATATACACACTATAGTACTCTCATCCCATCGCATTGAATTACGCGTCTTCGACGATCCAGGTGGCGCTTCAGTTGATTTAGTTTGTACACTGCCAGCCAACTCCGAGCATTGGGGTCGGGGAAATGTGTATAGAGAAAACCAAAATAAACAAAACAAAGTCAAACTGGTATGCCTCTTCTCTTTCTTCATTCATATCGCCATTTCCATCCATCAGTAGGTATAAAATTATTTCTGATGTGATGTAACAGGGTAGGGTAGGGTAGACGGTAGAGAACTGCAAATGGTTTGGTTTTTCTCAGTGAAAGGAGAGGAGAATAGAGGAAAGGCAAGAGCAAGAGCAAATATAATTCAACAGCATGGTGGTGTAGGATAGGATGGTGACGGTGGATGATTTGTGTGATTGGTGAGGGGTGCACGATGAAGGGGTGATCAGTTGGGAAAGACAAATTGAATAAAAACTGAATTTGGCTTCCTTTCTGTCGTTGCAAAAGATTTGAGGATTGGGCATATTGGGCACTATTTTGCCTATATTTTTGTCAAATATGCATCGATTTAAGGAATTCTTTTTTTAATTGATTCTAAAATATTATAGGCATGTGTATACTTTATGAGGTTTATAATGTAGAAGCACTTTATGTCAGTAAAACGAGCAGCTAACTATTATAGGAATCTACATCCCTCTCTATATAAAAATCAATTGTTTGCAAAACTCGAGAAAGGATAGATGCTAGACCGATTTAGATGATTCTTTTTTGTTTTGTTCGTCTTGAATCAGGGTTTGGCAAAAAAAGAAAATTCGGAAACCCCCAAATGAAAAGCCGAAAAATTGCAAAAAATCTGAATTTCCATTTTGTATGAGAATATAAGTACCTACACCACTAATGATCGCAAAACTCGAAAACCACCGAACCAAACCCAAAGGTAGGTATTTCTATGAAGTGTGGAAAATTAGACAATAGTACAAACAAAAAATTTCAAACGCTATTCTTCAACAGTTTTTAAATTTTGGAACATTGATATGCATTGTGCTGATGGGCAAAAATATAATATGTGTGGATTAGTATAGAATTCCTAGGCACTTGAAAAGCCGGTTATCTTATGTAATGTAGTGCAATTATTATTCCTTTCCCATAACCACTAATATATAATCATTTCGATAAAACTAATATAGGGCATTAAATCTAAAGAGTAGATACAGTGGCCGGCATAAGTATTTTGACAAAACTAAAGTTAATTCTGCTCATAATTTAAAAGTTACTTCATGTAAATTTTGGCATCAATAGAAAGGTCATTTAAATTCCGTTTGAATGATACAAAACTTTCCTTAACCCATTACGTACCCATTTCAAAATTTTAGAATTTAGAATTTTTGTCAAGGTCTACTTTTTTGACTTTTTTTCCTCGGTATCAAAAAAAAATGTTTTGATGCAAAAAGTTTCTCCAAACAATTCTAATAGTGACTGCAAAAAAATTTTTTTCAAAAATTTCTTCGCTAATATTTTTTATGATTTTTGCATAGGGCACAGTTTGAAACAAACTACTAGAGGTAGGTACCTACAAACGAATCCGTCCTGTCGCTACAGCTACCTACCACCACGCAGACAATCAGACAGACAGAATTTCGAGACTCAGTTTTTGAGCTGTACCTATTATCATCTTAATATAATAATTAATTAATCTAAAAATTTGGACTTAAAACAATATCTTTCTCACACTACCTACCCACAATATGAGAAAATTGAAAATTTGGATTGATCTGGGTACCTACGTTATTTTATTTGCTAAGATCCAAAACAAACTTCCCCACTAGTGCACCTCACATGCTCACCCACCCCATAATTTTCAAATCATCATATCATAACCTACCCTTGACACCTAAGTCCAAAAACCACGATCATGACGCACCACTGCTGCCCATAAATCCAAGAAATACACAAAATATGTATTGTTAAAAATCCGATCTATGATTTCATATTCCTCCTTTCCACATTGTTATCCTCTTAAATATCAATTCCAATCGTCATCAGCATCACACTCATCATCATGCTAAAAGTACTCTCCCCACACACCACCACTATATGCGAAAAGTACAAATCGATCCGATCTTTCATTTCATATTCCTTCCTTGTTATTCTCATAAATGCTAAAAGTACACTTCGCCTAACCTACACACCACCACTACTAACTACCTACGAGTATAGGTATACCGTATATGCGCAAAGTACCCACTTACTTCCACTCCTTACTACTGGAGAATAAAAGACAACAAAAATACTAATTGTTCTTTCTCTTTCATCTGCATGTTGTCAATGAGACGAATAAGAAAAGAAGAAGGCATCTTTTAATTTCGTTTCGAATAATCCAATACAACTACCATGTTCGATGTGAGTAGTTGGTCTCAGAGGTGGTTGGTGGCGCTAGTGCATAAATGCGAAGTGATAGTACTATAGTGTCTATATACAATGGTAATATAAAATGCATGTTGTGTTGTTTTCGTTTATGTTGAGACACATGTGTATACAAATTTGTTGTCCAATATGTATTTAGTTTAGAATTATTGTTATTTTGCAATTTCTTAGATTTAAGTTTAGTTGCTACATACGTAATGATTATGAATACGACGTAACTCGTGGGTTAATGGCGCTCCTTTGATTTTGTACAGCACCAATAGATGAAAAATTTTGGGTCCGCCGGCAGCTTGTAGGCAAAGTCCGTTATGTGGGAGGAGTCGACGGACTATTCTTACTGGTTTGTGGTGATCTTCATAGGGTACAGGGCATTGTTTCTTGTTTATTATTTTTTATACCCTCCACAGGAAGGTATAATCACTTTGCCATTACGTTTGTAACGCCATTACGTTTGTAACGCCAAGAAGGATTCACCGGAGAACCTATATAGTATATATATTCTGAATCAGGATCACACTCTGAATCGATTTAGCCATGTCCGTCTGTCTGTCTGTCTGTCCGTCTGTCTGTCTGTCTGTCCGTCTGTCTGTCTGTCTGTTGAAAGCACGATAGCGTCCAAAGGAATTGACCTAGGTGAATGAAATTTTGTGAGACGACTTCTTTTTACCGTCGCCAGGTTGGTATTGAAAATTGTCTATCGGTAAAGTATAGTTCTGCTACCTACCATACAAAACCGGTGCAGGTAAATAAGTCCACGGGAATCTGCTCCACATTGGAATTTATTCCACCCGCAGTGGGAAATAATTCCACTTTTTCAGTGTGCGTTATTTCTCACCCAATGTGGGAAATAATTTCACTTAAAATGTTGGTGGACTTTTTGCTCACTAGTACGTAATATCGTTGCGGTGCCGTGACATGAATACATGATAAGGCAAAATTTTAACATTCGGCTTTATGTCCAAATAAGTCCAAATTTTTTTGAGACGTAAGAAAAAAGGCGTTTTTTATTTTTCAATAACTAAAACTTGTTTTTAGCGTTCAATATTGATCTGATGGTATAGATAATTTACGTATTAAAAATCTCGCGCGAATTTTCTAATGATCAAGAACTGAAATTAAAATTATATGTTTATTTATTTATTCTATTTTTTGTTAAAAAATACGTAGGTATACTATAGTAGGTATACAAAATTAAGTGAAACGAATGAAAACATCAAGATATTTTATCAAGAATGTAATGTTTTGTAATGGCTGCATGATATTTAGCTCTGTCGAAACTGACTGTCTGCTCGAGTCTCTGAAGTCTAACATGAGCCCCTGTGAAAGAGGACGTGCGGCGGAAGAATTCACGCGATTAAATCAACGGTGACGTCAACAGTTAGCATGGCAGATACTTTAATGAGCTGCTTCGACATATTTGGAGCTGAGGTCATTAAGGATTTTTTCAATACTAGTCAGGGTGTTGAAATAGAGATGGTGGCGGAAGAGCCCTTAATGGGTCAACGGCAGCACTCAAATCCCCGAAGCGGGTTACTGACTCCGGAATATCCGGCCCCTTTCGTCCAAGGGGTCACAGAACGGACCTGGCCCTCCAGGTTGGGGGTTGTGCGTGGGGTTAACTACCCAACCACGGAAAACACCACCAGTTACGAAGCAACCAAAAGCCTCGGATATGGATGGATTTACTGTTGACGACCCTGCAAAACGAAAAAAGGACAATGACTTTCGGATCTGCACGTGGAATGTTCGAACCCTGAACAGACCGCGTGCAGCCGAACAATTAGCGGAGGCCCTAGACTGCTATAAGGCAGATATCACCGCCATCCAGGAAGTGCGGTGGGATGGGCCCGACAAAAGAAGGATGAAAAACTGTGACATCTACTACGGTGATTGCTACAGAGAACAGAAGCAGCATTTATTCGGATGCGGATTCGTTGTAAGCGGCAGACTTAGGCAAGAAGTCTTGAGCTTTAGACACGTTAGTGAGCGCCTTACAACTATCCGCATCAAGGCTAAATTCACCAACATCAGCCTGATATGCGCTCACGCCCCCACAGAAGAGAAGGACGATGCTACCAAAGAATGTTTCTATGAGCTCCTCGACAAAACATATGAGCAATGTCCTAAGTACGATGTTAAAATCGTCTTAGGTGACTTTAACGCCAAAATAGGAAAGGAGGACATCGTTGGTAGCACAATCGGAAAGCACAGCCTACACGACACCACGTCTGGAAACGGACTTAGGCTAATTGACTTTGCTGCGGGACGTAATGCTACTATAGCAAGCACACGGTTTCCACACCTTAACATTCACAAAGGAACATGGCGGTCACCAGACCATCAAACGGTCAATCAAATTGACCATGTTGCGATCGACGCAAGGCACTCCTCCAGTATTCTAGATGTCCGAACTTTCCGAGCGGCCAACATAGACTCGGATCACTACCTTGTTGTAGCCAAGGTACGTATGCGGATATCCCAGGCACCACAACAACGAGGAAATACTGTGAGAAGATTCAACGTTGAACGGCTACAAACGCAACAAACCGCCAGAACTTTTGCCGATCGCGTCTCCCTCAACCTCTCGAGAAGTCCTGTGCAGCCAGCATCAAGTGCTGAAGACCAGTGGCATCGATGCCAAGAAGCCATCAGAAAAGCCGCAACTGATGTGCTAGGTTTCACCCGACCACCACCGCGAAACCCCTGGTTTGACGAAGAGTGCCGGCAAGCACATGCAGCAAAGCAACTGGCCTACAAAGCGGCGCTGCAGAGAAGGACGAGAGCAGCTCGTGAGCTCTACGAGCAAAAACGGAGGGAAGAACACCGGCTTCTCCGGAGGAAAAAGAAAGAGCATGAGAAGCGCGCGATCGAGGAAATAGAGAGGTGTTACTCCAGGAACAATGTTCGGAAGTTTTACCAAAAGGTAAAAAGAACGTGTCAGGGGAACAAGGCCCGAACAGAGACCTGTAGAGACGAACAAGGAAACCTTGTAGTAGAGTCACAGTCGGTGCTGAGGACATGGAAAAACCATTTCTGCAGACTGCTAAACGGCGAAGACGACACAAATTCCGCTGTCAGGCAGAATGAACCATTCAACCTGGGCGATGAAAGCCAAGACTTCCGTCCACCTGACCAAAATGAGGTAAGGATAGCAATATCCAAGCTGAAGTCCAACAAAGCTGCAGGACCGGACGGTTTATCGGCCGAGCTTTTTAAGGCAGCGGGGGATGACTTGGTAGAGAGCATACACCAACTCGTTTCTAAAATTTGGTCAGAGGAAAGTATGCCTGAAGAATGGAGCCTCAGCATTGTTTGCCCGATCCATAAGAAAGGAGACCCTCTAAACTGCGCCAACTATAGAGGCATCAGTCTCCTTAACATCGCTTACAAAATCCTGTCTTCCGTACTGTGTGAACGCCTGAAACCATTTGTCAACGAACTGATTGGACCCTATCAGTGCGGTTTTAGGCCCGGTAAGTCCACAACCGACCAAATATTCACACTACGGCAGATCCTGGAGAAAACCCAAGAAGTCCAAATCGATACTCATCACCTATTTATCGATTTTAAAGCCGCATATGACAGCATTTATAGAGACGAGCTATACAGAGCCATGTCTAGTTTTGGCATCCCTGCCAAACTTGTCAGATTGTGCAGAATGACGATGGAGAATGCTCGCTGCTCCGTAAAGGTCGGAAACAGTCTCACCGAGACCTTTGATGTCAAAAAAGGATTTAGACAAGGTGATGCGCTGTCATGTGACTTTTTCAACATCATTCTTGAGAAAATTGTGCGAAACTCGCAAGCCAACACCAGGGGCACAATTTTCCAAAAGTCTGTGCAACTACTTGCATACGCTGACGACATCGACATCATTGGCAGGACACAGCGAGCTGTCACTGGTGCGTTTGCAAGTATCAGTACAGAGGCGGCAAAAATGGGTTTGGTGGTGAATGAGGGCAAAACAAAATATATGCTGTCAACTAGAAGGGACACACAACATCGACGAATCGGACAGAACGTCACGATAGACAGCTATAACTTTGAGGTAGTTCGGGACTTTGTCTACCTCGGCTCCACTATTAATTCTGAAAATGACATCACACCAGAAATCAAGCGAAGAATTACACTTGCCAACCGCTGTTACTTTGGCCTAAGAAGGCAATTGATTAGTAAGGCCTTGTCGAGAAACACCATGGAGACTCTATATAAGACCCTCATCATCCCAGTCCTGCTTTATGGCGCAGAATCATGGACGTTGTCAAAAGCGGATGAAGATCTCCTTGGGCGCTTCGAACGCAAAATTCTTCGAGTGATTTTCGGTCCCGTTTGCGTTGACGGGCTTTGGAGGAGGAGATTTAACAGCGAACTCTACGAGCTGTACAGCGACATCGACTTGGTCAGAAAAGTACGTATCAGTCGACTAAGATGGCTAGGACATGTAGAGCGAATGGGAAGCAACGCTCCGGCCCGAAGAGTCTTCGATTCCAACCCGGAGGAACAACGCAGTAGAGGAAGACCTCGCCTTAGGTGGCGCGCACAAGTGGAAGGGGACCTCAACCAACTTGGAGTGCGCAACTGGAGGCAGTTAGCCAAAGATCGTGCTAACTGGAGAGGCGTGTTGGTTGAGGCCCAGGTCCACCCCGGACTGTAGCGCCATCTAAGTATGTAAGTAAGCATGATATTTAGAGAAAAATTATCCCAACACAAAAATGAAAAATGCCCCAATTTCGATCGATCCTCCCTTTCGAAATATTTTCCGTTCTACGCTTTTGAGTTATTTACACGCACAAGTTACACAGTGAACTTCTTGTCCAGTTTAAAATATCTGCAAGGCCAGCAGACTATTGCAGTATCCCTACCATATGCGTGGGAAGAATCTAAAGGCGTAGCCGAAAAAAAATTTTGAGCAAGGGAAAATCGATTTGGGGTATGAAAATTAAACAAGTAAAAGTGTTATCATCGGCCTGGCCGATGCTTTGATACCCTCCACTGCATAAAAGTCATGCAAAATATTTGCCATGCGAGTTAGTATGTGTCTAATATTAGTTTTGTATGGTAGGTAGCAGAACTACTTTACCGACATAGACAATTTTCAATACCAACCCGACGACGGTTAAAAAAAGTCCTCTCACAAAATTCCATTCACCAAAGTCGATTCGTTTGGACGCTATCGTGCTTTCAACAGACAGACAGACAGACAGACGGACAGACGGACAGACGGACAGACGGACAGACGGACAGACAGACAGACAGACAGACAGACAGACAGACAGACGGACATGGCTAAATCGATTCAGAATGTGATCCTGATTCAGAATATATATACTTTATAGGGTCTCCGGTGAATCCTTAATGGCTACGCATTTACGTTCATTGAAAATCGATTATCCCTTTCCCATCGTTTCTTGACTACGCCTTTGGTTTATTTACATGACTTGATCGCTCCTATTATGCAGTGTGCCAACCTACAACTTAAAATAGTCTGCTTGCCTTGCAGATATTTAAAACTGGGCAAGAAGTGCATTTAAAGCATAAAAGGAAACCCACTATAAAGGTTTAGGTGATAATCTGATATGCAACATCTTGAATGAAGTAAAAATATTAAAGATGGTTTTCAAAATTTATATACTTATTCCCAATTCAGTAAAAACAAATAGGTAATAAATTTTTTTAAACTTCTTAAAATGCTAATTCCGATATGCAATCGAAAGGGACAAAGCCGAATTTTTCTCATATTCGAAGAGAAACAAAATAAAATAAGATTTTGCTTCTAAAATTAAAGGAACTGAAAGTTCCCGAAAACATGTTAGATGAGCCATAACTATTTCTGTCCATAATCAAAATTTGGAATTATGTCCCACCGAAGTGGAATGAACTCCACTTTTTTTTAATGTGGACTTGTTTCTCTCTAAAAATGGATTTATTTCCCACTTTGTGATTGATTCCAATGGCTCAACTAGCACAGGAACACATATTTCGTGGCACCCAACGCAACTTGAGTCAACAAAAATTTAAGAAGTTGAGAACGGGTTGGACAGATAATGTGCAGCACATTATTGTAAAATTTTTTCTCAACGCGTTGCACAAGCATGTTCAACGAGCAACAAGAGCTCGTACACTACCCCCACTCCCACACTTCTTTATCAACGCGGTGAGGAACGATGTCCAATCAGATCAAACGCGTTGGTTGGATAAAATTGAGGGCATCGTACATTAGAGTTGAATGCGTTGAATTTAATCAAAATTGATGCGTTATGCCGCCCGTCCACTTAGTGCCCAACGCAGCAACCAATTTCATTCAACAGTTTATTCAACTCTTCAGTTGAAGAAACAAGTTTTTTAGGCTCGTACACTAGTGCACAAACTCACGTTGTTCATGTTGAGCAACGTAATTCCAATTAAAGTTGAACATCTCCTTGTTGAACGCGTTGAGAGCCCCGTACACCTAGTTTATCAACTCACTCAACTGTTGAATGACCTCGTACACCTAGTTGGCCAACTCATTCAATTGTTGAATAACCCCGTACACCTAGTTGACCAACTCATTCAATTGTTGAATGACCTCGTACACCTAGTTGATCAACATGTCTGATTTTGGCAAAAAAAAAGTTCCTCGAGTTGGACAACAGCGTTTTCGTTGTGGTTGCTCATAGAGTTGAAGAACGCGTTGATACCCTCGTACATTTAACCAAGCATCACTTGTTGGGCAACGCGTTGGACACACTTGGTAGCTGATAGCTTCTCACACCCTCATAAAATATTTCTAGTTTCGCTTTCGACATCAGTTTGGTAGTGATCTTCCTAGGGTACAGATCATTGTTTCTTGTTTATTTATTTATTTTTTTTTTCATTTGATTTGTGACTGAAAGCAAAACATAGGTACTTCGTTTTACTTTCATTTTGTATGCTTTCCCTTTCTGGATTTTCCTCATGACTTTATTGCTTTATTAGGGGTGGAAGTGTTGTCTAGCACTAATTACTTGTGCGCGCAGATGTTTTATTACTGGTGTTTCCGCAAAGATCTGCGCTGGGTAGATCTAGACCAGGGCTGGGCAAACCGGCGACCGCGCAAGAGTTTCAATTGAATATTTTTAAATAAAATAAAAGCGATTTTTTTCTCCTCTATTCATTTTTATACTTACAAACCAACATTACATTACATTACATTTTTTTCTTGTAGAATTTATATTTCTGAAACAAAAAATGTACTATACGCGTTCATTGTTATACATATTTGTTTTGTGAGGTGACAAAAAATGTAAATTTACAACCAATGGTTGTTCATTTCTAGCATAATATTAAAACCTTCTTTCGCACAAAGTTGCTTGCGGTTGTTGACATTTTCGCAACTGTCACTCTGATTTTTAAAGACTAAAAAGTACTATTTCACAATGTCAAAAAACGTGCCAAATTTTGAAATACTCTCATTACTATATGACGGGCAGAAATAATGGGTTCGTAGGATTACTTTCAAGGTTTTTGTTGTCAGTGTAATCACTAGGAATCACTGCGCTGTAAAAGTTTGAATTTTCCGCATGTTATTGATATGTACATGCAATAAAACACATTCGAAGGTTAAGTAGGCATCTGTTTTTACAAGGACTCACGAAGTAAAACATTTTCCAACATCCACAAATGGAATACATCACGAACTTAATAATGAAGATTGGTTAGCTTTCTTGTCGCATATAACTAAACCCCTAAATCACAGACAGTTCTGGCCTGTGGGCATGCAGATGCCAAACAAATTTGCAAAAAATTCAAGTTTTCCAAAATAAAGTACTAAGGAAGTAAGAAGTAGACTTCTTACGCATGCCAACTCAGAAATAAAATAACTTTTAAATACTGACAATGTAGTCAAGAGATTAGGCGGGTAAAACCTTTTGATCTATAAGAGTTAGCTAAGACCAAGAAAGTTTGGTCATATTTTCAATCAAAGAAGTTTAGAAACGGCGGACTTATCTTCTTATTTTTTGTAAAATGAATCAAAAATATATTGCCGATTAGTCGAACGACTAGGTGCAATCCAATTCGGGATGACGAAAGGCAGTCCCCTCGGGAGTTTTTTTTTTTAGATCTTTTTTGAGTTCCAATATCGTAATATGAAATTATTAAAATCTAGAGCTTGAGTTCGAAATTTCGAATCGAAAACAATACATATGTATCTATCTTCCTCTTAGTAGGAGAAAGTTAAACGAATCAGAAAATTTAACTCCTTCAAAGTAATGTTCTCTGCAGGCTCATAATTCGGATGCTTCTGCAAATTTATAAGCGAAGAGGAGTATGTGAACTTGAAAAAAAGCTCTTTATTTAACGTCATTTCTCTGTTCAACATATTTATAAGAATGGGGATCACCGTTTTGAAAAATCCGAAGAGAACTTGGATGCGTATTTGAGATTTACAAACTTAGAAGACGATTGGCAGTGTCATGCTTCAACTTTTAAGAACTGCTGAATTTCTTAAATTTTTAGTATACAGCAGTTATAAAATACATATTTTTTTATTTGTTAAATAAACTTTTTTCTCTTTATTAATTTTTTGAATTCTAAAAAAAAAATACCAAACACAATTTTATTTCTAAAATAAAAAAAAATAACTTGGACAAAGTATTGTGGCTAATATTTCCAAGTGGACCGCGAAGTTTTGTAAAAGGTAAAAGTAGTCCGTCACCTGAAAAAGTTTGCTCACCCATGATCTACACCATCGTCTTTTTCTAGACAACTGAGTTGCAATTTAATGATAAACCATGCACAGTGCATAAACAGATGTCAGTTGATTGATTCCAATGGCTCAACTAGCACAGGCACACGCATTTCGTCGCACCCAACGCAACTCGAGTCAACAAAAAATGTAAGAAGTTGAGGAACGAGTTGGACAGATAATGTGCAGCACATTATTGTAAAATCGTTTCTCAACGCGTTGCACAAGCATGTTCAACGAGCAATAAGAGCTCGTACACTACCCGCACACTTCTTTAGCAACGCGGTGAGCAACGATGTCCAACCAGATCAAACGCGTTGGTTGGATAAAATTGAGGGCATCGTACATTAGAGTTGGATGCGTTGAATACGAAATTGATGAGTTGGGCACTAGGTGGACGGGCAGCATAAGGCACTAAGTGGACGGGCAGCATTAGTTTATATTTTGGTATGAGAATCGAACATTGAGTCATATACAGTATGTTATGTTTGGCAAATTATATAAGTTAAGTACCTAATTATAATTCTAGTAATTTAAGTTCAATAGTTTTTAGGGTTCCGCTTGCATAGAGAGGAACCTTATTGTTTTCGCTACGATGTCTGTCTGAATCCACTAAGCCAATTTTGTTTGATTTAATTTGTTCATTGTGACAAAGACGGGTACATGACAAACTGTTATAAAAGTTTTTGCAATCGTACTGATATTCTTTTCTCATGCACGCTCCCACAGAAACACTGGCCAAATGTAATAGATTATCGCATTTCATCACAAAATGCTTTATAGGTCTTTTAGGTTGCCTGCAAGGTGAAGAAAATGTGACCTCTGAGCTATTGACTAAAGTTTACTTTCCTTTGCTAAAATCCTAAAATAGGCATTTGTATAAAACGTAATGCCTTTGAGATTGAAAGCGACGTTTGTTACATGTGCGCAAAAAGTTCATGGTTGTCCTATTCATCTCTCCTTAACCAGTGCACCTTAATTGCTTCTGTGGACCAATCCAATGGTTTATTTGTACCACCAAAGCTGAGTAAGCAAAAATACTACTGCAGAATATAGAATTCATTTATATAACACTTAGCACATAAAAACAATAGCTTAAAAATTATTTACGCATCTGTGTTATCATAAGATGTATACCTACCTATTTAAATTTATTTTCGTCGCAAAACAAATAAAGTTTCAGATATAAAAGCTTGCCATTTGGCCAACCAACGACATTCGTAACTATCTAACTGTCGTGAGAAAAGGAAAATCCAAAGCAGTATACGGTCTAAATATGAAGCTCTACCTTTGGTTGTTCTCTTTGGCTGCATTTTTTGCATTATGGAATACTGTTAGTGCGGCTGATGCCGATGGCGATTGTATTGATGACGATACTGGAGACCCCATTCCAGATTGTACAGTAACACCACCACCACCACCACCACCACCGCCACCACCACCAACACCAACAACACCAACAACACCAACGCCGCCTGTTAAGAAAATTGTAAGGATTAAGAACCTAAAATATAAAGTCACGAGGAGGAGATCCGGTTAAATTTTAAATTTGTATTTCAATTGGAATGTATAGAATTAAGGATGCGGCATCCAATGATATATTAAAAATTAATCAACTTTGAAGCTTGCAAAATTGTATTTTATTAAATCATGATGTGACTTTAACCTTAAAGCTACGATTACACGGCCATTTTTTTGAGTCATCTAAATGGCGCTGTGACGTCAGGCGACATTCAGCCTACGATCTGTCATTGAAAAAATGGCGATCACACGAAATGACTATCGCCGTCATAAAATCAAATGACGGACATTGCGAGTCATTTAGAATTTTCCCGTATGCGTCATTGAAGAGCGATCACACGGCCTATTTTTTCCGCCATTTAAATGGCACTTAATTCATGTTATTTGGTGCGCCATTTTCCTAGGCATTTAAATAAAAAAAAAATAAATAGGTGGCGCAACAGGCGGGTGACACCCAAGGCCTAGCTTCTCGCAACTATTCGTTTTGTGTGAGTTTCTATTTTTGGGACGAATGGAAGGGACCTACAATTTTATGCCGAGTCCGAACGGCTGAATTGAGAAGCTTTTTCATGACAGTCATACTCTCGGATGTTTGTCAGACGTTCGCGAGAGGTGGCGCAGTAGAAAAAACTTTAAGATGTAATTTGTGTTTTTCCGGGGATCGAACCTGGGATCCCTCGCACAGTAGTCCAGCACACTAACCACTGCGCTACTGCGCCCATTTAAATGACGCTGCCAAAAATGGCGATCACACAGCGCGACATTTAAATTACTGCTTTGTGAGGGGATTTTTACGTCAGAGCGCCATTTAAATGACTCGAAAAAATGGCCGTGTAATCGTAGCTTAAGTTAAGCTACTAGTATAAAACCAGACATACGTGTACCAATTCGACATCAGGGGATGTTAGAAAAGGTTGCATATTATGTTGATACTCGGAATATTTGTGATACTGGAATATGTTTGCATGCGTACCTATATGTCAGCCATATGTTGGACCAAGAATGACGTTTAACATGCCAAACTTTTGAATTTAAATACTAATGTATGTTACACAACATGACGAGTTTTGCCGAGAATTGTAATTCCATATTGGTCAACGCAGCTCATTCACAGGATCTCAGCTAATTTTTAAAGTTTGTTCTTTTATATTTTTAAATGCAAGTTAGCTATTTCTATCAAGAGTTTTTGAAAATATTGTTTTCAAACTCAACATTTTGGGGGAAAAAAATTGTATGTCTTAATTTTACTCCAAAAATGAAAACAAGACTGAGTATAAAAGGTTGTTATCTTTAAAAAAAAACTTTCGCTTGGATTTAAGAAACTTTGCATATATCCAACCTCGCGCACCTACTCCATGTCCAAAAGTGGCCTCCAGCAGGGGGGCTGCCGAAAGCAGAGTTCGCAGCATGCACCCCATACATTTTCCACGGCAAAGTAGTAACGATTCACGCGCTCCCGATTAGTGGCTCATAGTCATTTTTTGTAGGCATTACCGTTGTTTTTATATACACCCCTATCGTGAGATCCGCCTAGGGGAATACTTACTTACTTACTTAGATGACGGTACAATCCGGGGTGGACCTGGGCCTCAACCAACGCGCCTCTCCAGTTAGCACGAGCTTTGGCTAACCGCCTCCAGTTGCGCACTCTAGAGCGAGGTCTTCCTCTACTGCGTTATCCCTCCGGGTTGGAATCGAAGACTCTTCGGGCCGGAGCGTTGGTGTCCATTCTACATGCCCTAGCCATCATAGTCGACTGATACGTACTTTTCTGACAAATGTCCGAAATGTTTCACTCAAATTCAACACTTGGCATCGTAGAATACATTCGAAGTGAAAGATTTACCTGTCGGCAAAGTGAATGCGTTTAACAACATATCGTAGTAAATGATCGAAGTGTAACTTCCCATAAAAACTTTGACATTTCATATATATATATATGTACGCACCTAATTCATTGGGTATTCTGGCATTTGTTGTGCGGTTGTGATTTTTTTCAAAATGTTTTAAGTACAAAGTGAGCAAACAGATTTTTTTTAATAAGTGTAAAATCATAAAACACAAATCACTTTCCTATTGCAGCAAGAATACAACTAACCGAGACCAATTCAGAGAACTGATTAGTTCAATGAATGCCAAATGCTAATCCGGATATTGCATAAAATGATTACAGGCGACCGCCAGAGGAAGTAAGGCAGTTCTGGGAAGACCTTAGCCAGAAAATGAATAGCCTAGCAGTAGCGGAGTGGAAAAAAGTAGGTAAAATATTTTGGATTGGAGTATGTTATTCGTTATCTCAAAAATAATTTTACATTTCATTTAGGTTTAGAGTGGCCAAAAGTCAAATTTGAAAAAGAAGCCATCTGCTAATAAAAAATAATTAAAAGTTACAGGTGGTGACTGGTGGCCCAGAAAAAATTTTGCTGCCGATGAAGACGATGTTATCGAGCTTATTCAACTAAGGGAATCTGCTAAAGGCATTGCGACTGTCTCCAGATTTGGAATACCAAATTCAGCAAAAAGACCAAGATCTGAGGAAAACATCTCATCTTAGAAGAAATTGAAGAAAATTAAGAAGAATTTCTCGATAGCCTAGAGCCTGCATCTTCCACTTCAAACGCAAGGCAGCTAAATGCACCATAGACCCAAAAGTTTTTCTTGAAATGCAAATAAGAATTTTACAAGGATGTCAGAAGTGCTTTGGACGAGCAAAGCCAAGAATTTAAATAAAATGCAAAAAGTGTATAGGTTCATAGACAGAATGTATGATAAAAAAAACTACAACTTAAATAAAATGTTCGGCATAATAAGGAAATGGAACTAATTGCAAGGGAGCGGAGAAACTAAAAGTGAAATAGCAGCAATTGGAGTTTGAGCTCGAGAGTCGAGAGGAAACAGTGTTGGATCTCAAATATCTCAACCTCAACTCAGTCAATTAAATTACAAAGAACTCATAATTTCGGGTCTAATATCAGCTGCTCTGTTCGCATATTGTGTTTGTGATAACTGTGTATGTATTAGGCTTGTCTAGATCATTTTTAACCTTAAAATTATTATATCAAATTATATTTTGACGATCACAATAGGAAATGTTATATGGAAATTTTCGTGATTTCGTAAAATTTAGCTTGGACACTAAAAATTATTATTATTGTACCGCGCAATGATTTTCATACAAAGGGAATAAACTAAAGCTAAGTACACACGATTGTCAGATCTGTCAATCCTCTGACAATGACTGACAATGAGCTTACAATAGCCAACTATAGCCAACAATCTTACAATACAAAATTGTTCGTTCACACGGTTGTAAGATTTTGTCCCAAATGACTTTTCTGATTACGTTGTCAGGTTGTGTGTTCACATGGTGGTCAGATGAATATAAAAACTAAACTTTTTGTTCCTTGGTTTTTTCAGTACGGATAATGGAACAAAATATTGCACATGCGGCTATTTTAACTGTATACGTGTTGAAAGACTCGAGGGTGATGAATTGATACAAAAACGACACAGTGTTTGGACAAAGGAGTGGGTGGCCCGTTGTCAGCGGGAAGGACTCTACTCCAAATTTCAAGCTGAGAAGCCGGAACTTTATAACAATTTTGTTCGAATGGACTGAACACAATTCGATAGAATTCTAGCTCTGGTGACTCCACACATCAAGACACCAATATGCGCGCGAGCATCCAGGAAATCGATACGGTTTCATTGGCAGCTTGACCCAACCTTTTTTCTGTATTTGTCGAGGTGGCTTTTGAATTTGGATCGCGTCGGCGATCTTTTACCTCAGGGCATCCAACAACCCCATTCACTTTGTGTAGTACAATATTTTTTCGACTTTTCTAATTCCTATTGGAATTTAAATTCAATTTGCCACTGGTTAAAAGCAAACTTTGATTTCGTTCCTAAACCACTGGTTATATTGTCTGAGAATGAAGAAATTGTAAGCAATTACCAGCTTCCATAAACAAAGACATCTGACAATTTTTAATGAGTCAGTCAATGTCCTAATTGTCTGCAATGATAAAAATTGTGTGTTCGGACTTGTTCAGACCATGGTCACAAACCTGACAATTTCATAGACTTTCCTGACAATATTGTCAGACAAAATTGTGAGTTCAGACGGCTGTACAACATTTGGGACACAATCGTGTGTACTTAGCTTAAAGAAAACAATCCATGATTTCTTCTTTATGACATATCTCTGTTCCTACAAACTAAACAGACTACGGATACAGAAACAGAAGATAATCATGTCATGAGAGAACAGCTCATCTCACTCACCTGTATCTTTTTTTATATTTTCAGCAATTATTTTTTTTTTTTTGTATTTTCTGTGAATTTGCCTATTTTGAACTAAACTGGGGACTTATTCCGTAACTCTGAGAACGATAATCGTCCGCGCGATAGTAGTCGACGATCTCGCCATCAATTTGCTTTCCGTAGCTCTATCGCCATCGTCTCGTCTATCGTTTATTTTATAGAAAGTTTTAAAATCTGCGGCATCTTTCAAGGGCTGATTCTTGTAAAAGTATGCAATTATTTGCTATAAAAGTGAGAATTGGTAAAAAAATTGGATATTCCAGAAGTCCAGACGCTGAACCCAATTTTCGACGGTTTTCAAGCATAAATCGGCCGATACTGCTGCAATTTGACGTTCGATATTCGTAAGAAGTTCATCAATCGTCGCTAGCTTGTTGGTATAGACCATAGACTTGACGTAGCCCCACAGGAAATAGTCTAACGGCGTCGAATCGCACGACAGAGGTGGCCAAGCGACTGGACCATTTCGTGAGATAACACGTTCTCCAAACTTGGTTTCCAAAAAATTGATTGTGACATTCGCTGTTTGGCTTGTGGCGACGTCCTGTTGGAACCACATGTCCTCCAAGTCCATATCATCCAATTGGAGCCAAAAATATGCGGTTATCATTGAACGGTAGCGATTCCCATTCACAGTAACGTGCCGGTCTTGATCATCACGGAAGAAGTACGGCCCAATGACGCCGCCGGCACATAAACCACACCAAACCGTAATTTTTTCGGGATGCAATGATGACTCATGGTTCATGGAATACGTGTGGATTGCTGCCTGACCAATACCTCATATTTTGTTTATTGACGAAGCCATTCAGCCAGAAATGAGCCTCATCATAAATTGGACGTAGCGCTCTTAACGTTGAGGCCACTGACTCCGAATTTCGGTAAATTTTGATAATTTCGACTCGTTGTTGGCTCGTATATCTTTCCATCATGAAATGGCAAACCTTACTGAAGAGAAATGTCAAAAGAGCGGCAAGAAATTCGGCGTCGTTTGATGTCCCTGTCGCTCTACTTTTGTAGCGTCCCTATTGAAAAACCCTACTAGGAGCCTGGAAGTCCTCTTCCACATTTTGTTATTGTGTTTTGTGTCCGTCTTCGTATGTTTGGAAATTTCGTTTTCTTTGTCATTTAGTGGAAACAAAATTGATTATTTATAATGTTGGATGAGTTTTTATATATATTTTGAATTATATATTTTGAATCTGTAGTCAATTATTCATTTTATAATTCATGCAAAAAGGTTAAAATTGTCTGCAAAATATACAAATCAATGTAAGACGATATCTTTTTAGCTATCGTGCAAACGCTATCGTCTTGACGATTGTGCTCTGTCGATTATTGAGTTACGTGAATAATGTGGAATCGTCAAAACGATATCGCCCGGACGATAGACGATTATTGAAGTTACGGAAAGCAAAGCTATCGTCGAAACGCTATCGTCTGACGATAATCGACATACGGAATGAGTGCCCTGAACTAAAATGAGCTTACTAGTTCAGTAGCGTGATTTGCGAACTAAATTGATCGATCACTCAAATAAACTAAATTGCCATCCCAAGATAACTTAAAGTGCATGCATATGTTATGTAAAGCACAACAAAACAATTATAATTTGTTCTGCTTTTTTAAGCTCGTAGTGCATTGCCCTAACTCCAATTAAACAACGAAATCGGTTCCTTAGGACTCCAATTACCAAATGTCCTTTCTACAATATTCCGTCCTTTGCTATGTTGTTATTTAAATTTGCTCTCTGGAGAATCGCTTGCCAGCATAGTATTTAGACTATAAAATCCTTTCCTATTGTAATAGAGATGTCTGTTTTGCGATGGAATCTTTGTGGCATTATGGGTTCCATCAACACACATTACCACTGCTGCGATTCGGCATTTGTCGTAAAAATATCTCCTTGCGTTTTTTCTTCGTCGCTCATTTTCAATGTTATCCATTTCGGACATAGTTTCCTTTCTAGAATCTCCAGCACTGGCTTTAGCACTTCAGAAAATGTTGAGTGGAGTTGAGTACCTACATTTATGTTGTAGTCCTTATCCTTATCAGTACCATATTGATAGTTTCCTTCAGCAAAAAAAACTGCAAGCAAGCAGATAAATTATGACCAACTTTGAATTGAAAATACCTATCGATAAGGGAGTCTCCCCCAGCGGATTTCACGATGTATATGGAAAGTGAAAGTGAATCGAGTGTGTGAAGTGAATACGCCGTATTCAACAATAGGGGTGATCGATTTTTTTTACGTAATTAAAAAAAATATTGACAATGACCTTCGAGGTACAAGTGTATTAAGTGTGAAAAGTTCTTTCAGTTAAATGTACACAAAATTAAAGTGTATTGTATAAAAATTGTAGGTACCAAAACAAAGAAATACAATATATAATAGGATGAACAAAAATGTTCCTCTGTGTGATAAAGGAGATTTTAATGGAGTGAACCCATTTCATCACATATGATCCTAAACAGCCGACTTTGCAAGGCCTTGCTTTTATAGAGTTCATAACTCTAATCTTTAAGCATTTAAGCATGATAATTCAGAAGGTAACACTTGGATGCCAGAACTTGTCGATGAAGAAAGCAGTGTGTCCTTGAAACGTTTGGCAATACTAATTTTAATTTTTCAATGAGTCCATTTTTGTTGCCGTCAAAGCAACATTTTGATTTTTCAAATGTGAATTTATTTTGCAAAACATTTTGTCCAATCGGAGAAGGATCTGGTGATCTCTTGCGATTTTAGCCGTCCGACGACAAACTTCCTCACAGTATTTACTTGTATTGGCGGTGTTCGGGATATCCGACGGCGTACCTTGGCTACAACAAGGTAGTGGTCCGAGTCAATGTTGGCCCCTCGGAACGTTCGGACATCCATAATACTGGAGGAGTGCCTTGCGTTGATCGCAATGTGGTCAATCTGGTTGCCGGTTGATTGGTCGGAAGATCTCCAAGTGCCTTTATGAATATCGAGATGCGGGAACCGCGTACTTGCTATGACAACATTTCGCCCCGCCGCGAAGTCGATCAGCCTAAATCCGTTATCGGAGGTGGCGTCGTGTAGGCTGTACCTCCCGACAGTACTACCAAAGATGCCCTCTCTTCCTATCTCTGCATTAAAATCACCTAGGACAATTTTAATGTCATAGTTAGGGCACTGCTCGTACGTCTTGTCCAAGAGCTCGTAGAACCTCTCTTTGGTATCGTCGTCTTTCTCCTCCGTGGGGGCATGGGCGCATATTAGGCTAATGTTGGCGAATTTAGCCTTGACGCGGATTGTCGTGAGGCGCTCGTTCACACAGTTGAAACTTAAGACTTCTTGCCTAAGTCTGCCTCCAACGACGAATCCACATCCAAATAAGCGCTGTTTTTGTTGCCGATAGCAGTCGCCATAGTAAATATCAAAGTCTTTCATCCTCTTCTTGCCCGGTCCATCCCATCGCACTTCTTTGTTGTGTCGGTTAGGTATGTTTTATAGCCGTACAGGGCCTCCGCTAGTTGTTCGGCTGCACATGGTCAAGGATCTAACATTCCACGTGCAGATCCGAAACTGGTTGCTCTTGTTTCGGTTCCCAGGTTCGTCATCAGTAAAATATTCCGTATCCGAGGCTTTTTGTTGCTTCGTAACTACGTTTAAGCAGTCGGGCAGTTAGGCCGGCGTACAACCGCGAACCTGGAGGGCCAGGCCTTTTGTTGGACCCCTTGCTTTGACGAAAGGGGCCAGATCTTCCGGTGTTAGTAACCCACTTCGGAGATGTGAGAGCTGCTGTTGGCTCATAAAGGGTCCATCCGCCACCATCTCTGTTTCAGGACCCTGACTAGTCCTGAAAAATCCTCACTGAACTCAGCTCCAAATACGTCAAAGTAGCTCAAGTAAGGTAACTGTCATCTTGACTTTTGACGACACCGTTGATTCAGTCTAGTAAATTCATCCGCCGTACGCCTTCTTTCTGAGGAGCTCATGTAAGACTTCTGAGACTTATTCAGTCAGTCTTTCCGACAGGGCATTATAGTGTTGCTATTTTCTTCGTGTTCAACACTCGCGCTTGTAAATTCAGCAAGTCACGCCCGGATAGGCAGACCAATACCCGGTGGTTACCACGGGAAGGTAAAATAAGCACAATTGATATGTATGAAAAGTTGCAAGAGTTGGGAAGTTGATGCCAGTCAGCGCATACTCACAACCATTGTCATATTCATCTCCGCTTAATCAGTGCAGCTTAATTGCTTGCGGAGCGATCCAATGGTCTATTTGTACCACTAAAGCTGTGCAAATAAAAAGTCTACTCTAGAATATAGAAATCATTTTATATAACACTCAACACATAAAAACAACAACTTGAAAACTATTTACGCATCTGTGTTATCATAAGATGTATAGACCTATTTAAATTTATTTTCGACACAAAACAAATAAAGTTTCAGATATAAAAGCTTGCCATTTGGCCAACCAACGACACTCGTAACTATCTAACTGTCTTGAGAAGAGGTAAATCTGAAGCAGTGTACTGTCTAAATATGAAGCTCTACCTTTGGTTGTTCTCTTTGGTTGCATTTGTTGCATTATGGAATACTGTTAGTGCAGCTGATGCCGATGGCGATTGTATTGATGACGATACTGGAGACCCCATTCCAGATTGTACAGTAACACCACCACCACCACCACCACCACCGCCACCACCGCCAACACCAACAACACCAACAACACCAACGCCGCCTGTTAAGAAAATTGTAAGGATTAAGAACCTACAATATAAAGTCACGAAGAGGAGATCCGGTTAAATTTTAAATTTTTATTTCAATTTGAATGTATAGAAGTGAGGATGCGGCATCCAATGATATATTAAAAATTAATCAACTTTGAAGCTTGCAAAATTGTATTTTATTAAATCATGATGTGACTTGAACCTTAATTACACGGCCATTTTTTTGAGTCATCTAAATGGCGCTGTGACGTCAGGAAAAAAATGTCGCATTAGAGCGACATTCGACCTACGATCTGTCATTGAAAAAATGGCGATCACACGAAATGACTATCGCCGTCATTTGTGTCCCAAAATCAAATGACGGACATTGCGAGTCATTTAGAATTTTCCCGTATGCGTCATTGAAGAGCGATCACACGGCCTATTTTTTCCGCCATTTAAATGGCACTTAATTCATGTTATTTGGTGCGCCATTTTCCTAGGCATTTAAATGACGCTGCCAAAAATGGCGATCACACAGAGCGACATTTAAATGACTGCTTTGTGACGGGATTTTTACGTCAGAGCGCCATTTAAATGACTCGAAAAAATGGCCATGTAATCGTAGCTTAAGTTAAGCTACTAGTACAAAACCAGACATACGTGTACCAATTCGACATCAGGGTATGTTAGAAAAGGTTGCGTATTATGTGGGTTCTCGGAACATTTGTGACACTGGAATGTGTTTACATGCGTACCTATATGTCAGCCATATGTTGGACCAAGAATGGGGTTTAACATGCCAAAATTGGTATACTTACTTATATTATGTCACATAACATAGTGAGTTTTGCATGTCATATATACCCACTCTCAGCAATCAACTTAAGATATACTTTTGCATGTTGGAGGATTGTAATTCCATATTGGTCAACGCAGCTCATCCACAGGATCTCAGCTCATTTTTAAAGTTTGTTCTTTCATATTTTTTTTTAATCCAAGTTAGCTATTTCTATGAAGAGTTTTTAAAAAAATTGTTTTCAAACTCAAAATTTTGGAAAGAAAATGTAATAGGTATCTGAATTTTACTCCAAAAATAATGAAACAAAAACTGAGTAAAAAAGTTTATTATCTTTTTTAAAAAAAAATTTCGCTTGGATTTAAGAAACTTTGGTCCAAAATTAGATTTTTTTTTTAGTTTACGTATAATTAAGAAAAAAATATTGGCTATGACCTACGAAGCACAAGTGTAGATAATGGGTTTTATGAATAAAACGTAGCAATTGCTTTTAATCAAAAAAAAAATGTCAAAATCGAAGCAATTGCTAGGCTTCGTATGAATAAAAACTGATTTGAGTTTACTCCAACTTTTGACATCTTCGAAAAGCGGCGCCACCGACCTTTTACTCAGATTGGTATGAATAAAACGTGGAAGACAAAGCATTTCCTACGAAAATTACAAGTCTGCTATTTTGTTGACTCAGAGCTTTTGCTAAATATTTTGCGCCCACATTTCTTTACAAAGGCAGTATTTTCTTTTGAGTTTTCGGTGTTGTTTGTTTGTATAAATAGTTAAATTAATTTTTGTTTGTTTGACTGGCACATTATACCTGTCAAGTAGTTCTGGTACGTCCCATAGAAAACCAATATTAAACAAGAGCGTGTACCTGTAAGTACTTTACATAATATAGTGGAGGGTATCAAAGCATCGGCCAGGCCGGTGATAACACTTTTACTTATTTTAGTACTGATTAAGAATTATTTGAGGCAGTGAAGTAAAAAAATGTTCCTTCAAAATTTTAGTCAAAATCCGTCCCACAGCAATTGGCAATGAACTGCATAGCCTAAAACCATCTTAAGAAACATTTTAAAAAAGTTTCAATAAAATCTGTCCAGTAGCTTTCAGGCTTTGAGGTGTACCAAAGAAAATTCAACCAGTTATGTATGCAGTATATATACACATACAGGGTGTCCCAGTTGAAAAGGATAATCCTTTAGGGGAATATTCCTGCAGTTATGCCGAACAAAAAATTTTATTGCAGGGGGGGGTCTATTTTCATCGTAATTCCCGTTATAGCCCATCAAAGTAGGTGACCTCTAATTTGGAGGTGTTACAACTTAAAACGCTATAGCTTCTAAACTATGATAGGCACACAAATTTGGGCATTTTGAAAAGAGCGTATAAAAGTCTAAAGCACTTCGGTTACATCTGGGCAGCTACAAAAAAGTTATGGCTCCTTAAACTCAAAATTTTGAAAATTAGTTGTTTTGTTACATTTTTTTACTTAAAATGCCTTTTTCTCAAAATTTTTGCTTAATCATTTTTTTATTTTTAAGCAACTTTTTTATTATGTCAAGCTTTTTTTTACGTACGACCAACAGAAGTTGTTGTATAAACTAACGTACATACCTACCTATGAGCAAGTGTTAACAGTTGATAGCTGTCAAAAAGGAAAAAAAAGCTTAACATTGATAAGTTGATGTCCACAAAATGTATTCAATACGTAATTACGCGATTTGTAAACGGGTTCTGACATGGAAACGCTTCATTGGCAAGATAGGAGTACCAACCCCGATACCCAAATCATAAAACACAATGTAGGTAAGTATTTGCTGATGCGTATGCCTTGTTGATGCCAGCTCAGCTCCTCAACATAAAAGGGAACGACGCGACGTTCAGACGTAGCGTGCGCCCCAGAAGTTGAGGGTGGGATTTCGCGTACCTACTGTGGAAATTCAGCCTTCAGTTAGGTCCGCCGACTAGCTGTGCAGTGCAGTTGGAACCTCCCATAACCAGAATCCACATAACTCTGGGACAAATGGAAGGACCTATAATTTTATGCCGAGTCCGAACGGCTGAATTGAGAAGCTTTTTCAGGACAGTCGTACTCTCGGATGTTTGTCAGACGTTCGCGAGAGGTGGCGCATTAGAAAAAACTTTAAGATGTAATTTGTGTTTTTCCGGGGATCGAACCTGGGATCTGTGCGAGGGAGTAGTCCAGCACACTAACCACTGCGCTACTGCGAATTAATTCTCATTACTACTTGGAATTTCTTAGAGAACGATTGCCGGAGCTCCTTGAAGTTGTTATTTTTGTTGGGAGCGAACGAACGAATTGATGAAATGCGAATAAACCACTTTTTATGCATTTATAAACAGAAAATTCCACATTTTATTATTCCTAGATATCCTCCTCTTGGAATAAGGTTAAGTTCGAACGAATTTTTTATTCGCTAGGTACTCTGTGGAACGCGATTGAAATGATGTGGATTGTGTATAGACTGACAATTCGCGCCAGGGTGTTTTCGTTCGCGGCAAAAAATTTGGATTTCGAAATTTCGTTATTTAAACTGTTAATAAACTTGTTTTCTTAATAAATTTTGATGGAATAATTAATTATCCTCATCTTGGAGTAGTAAAATGTGCAATTTTCTGTTTATAAATGCATAAAAACTGGTTTGTTCGCTCTCATGTGAATGGTCCTTTACAACAAGATGGAACACCTTGTGACAGTAGCAGCGGGGTAAATCCATTCCTTAACCATACTTTTGATGAACGGTAGACTGGTCGATTTGGACTCAATCCTTGGTCACCCAGATCTCCTGACCTTAACACCCATTGATCTTTTATTCATTGCTATGAATGACAAACCTTATTTTCGAGTTTTTGTTTACCTTTTTTGTCTGACAAAAAACGGCTTTACTACAACTTCTTTTGATCGTACGTAAAAAAGTTGGTTAACATAATTTTTAGTAAATTTCTCAAGGATAAAAATTTCACACCCACAAGTCCTTAAGTTTAAAGCGTGCTCAACGACAACCACCGTGACCTGATAGAAATTGCGTCAACTGTCATGTCTTCTGCTTATCCATTGTGGTATCTTCGGAATAAGTTTATGTCCATCAACATAGCTATATCAAATGTATGATGTCTGGTTAAAAGTTGTCCTATAGACTATTAGAGATTAACTCTTAAGAGTTTAATGTAGTCACAAAGTGGCAGGCACTTCAGTGGTCTTTGGATTGGGCCATTGGTTCTACATTTTAAGGGGACCATTTTTTGGTTTTTCTTGTAGGTACCAGATGCAAAGTTTGGCAGGGTATTGGCTCTGTGACCTCCTCAGACACGTCTTCGATCAGCCATACTCCTGGAATTTTACTTCATATAAGTACTCATACCTCTCAACAATGTGAACAACAGTCGCAACGCTGAAACATTTAAAGTTAGGCATGCGATTAAATAAACGTGCATGGACCGGCCTAATCAAATCCTGGTAACATTTCTGACCAAAGACGTCACCGCACTTAAAATTTCATACATCGCATCGGTAGAAGATTTATCGCATACATATAAAACAAGTCAGACGCTCTTCGCAGATAATTTTGGGGCGAAGGCCCCCACCCCAATGACAAATTATACCCACCTGTCGGTACCTACCTCTTCCGTGTAACCCCAGGAATTTATTCCCGACTCGAATGACATTTTTATACTTCATAAATTCAGTCAGAGAAAGACGTATAAGAAAAATTATTTAAAATTTCCTTCCGCTGCCGTCGATTCAAATAAATCACATTTCGCCCACCTTCTCGCAACATCCATCCTTTGGCAGGATTCCTTATTTATATAACAAAAAGGAAATAAACTGAAAATCGGTAATAAAATCAATATAACTCCCGTTGATATTGTTTGGCTCATACTCACTGAACTAAGAGATACCTACTCTGTGTCTGTCTGTCCTTTGCATTCATTACAAATTACAGGACATCTCAAAGCTTTTTATCATTCCTGTTAACTTTTTCAATTGAGAAAAAGGAAGAAAAGTGTGCCGAAGACATCAGCATTCAGCGATAGTCGTAGTAGAAATATGCATGTCACCCTTGGGCAATTCCATCAGGACACTGAACGTACCTCCTCAGACTCTTTTCCGATTCATCGGTAATTTAATACTGAAGGAGGTTGATACACTGTCACTAGTCTCCTCCGCGTAACCCCCTCGATTCAATATCATCTCAATTCAATTTCATACGAATTTTATTTTCCTTCGTCGCTTCAAGGAGCTTGAGTTCTTTTTTTCCTTTTCTTTTCTATTTTTCATCCTCGGCAGGAGGTTCTCTTAAGTAATAATGATCGCTGAAATGGAGAAGCTATTATGCGGACTATACACAAAAGGGAATGAGTCAAGAGACGACCGACGACGACGACAGGAAGTAGCAAAATAAACATTTCCGCTGGGCTGCCGACCGACAATCGAAAGAAAAATGAAAGAAAAGTTTCTCAAGTATCTGCTCAATATATCCATAGTAGGTGGGTATAGAAACAGAGTTGGCAACATGCGGTGATGCTAAATATCAGCAGGGGTGCAATCATCTTTGAAGATGAACACAATCCGCCCGACCGACGTCCTTCATCTGGTCCATGATATGATTTCATTCGCTATACCCGCTCCATTATGAGATAAAGAGTGGGAGCGGATTTATAAACAATTTAAGCGGGTTTTATGTATTTATATGGCCTACCCCTACACACTTAGAAAAATAAAAACGCGTAAATACGTATACAACAATTCCCCCCGGTGTGACTATGAAAATTTGCCTAAATGGGCGAAAATCCTCTTATATAGGCAATTTTCAAATGGTCACACAACAGAAACAGACTCAACTGAGGACGGGGAGGGTGTTGAACTTTTGAAGTGGTTTCTAACTCAAAGACGATGGGTACACGTTGTGGTCTTTTCGTTTTTCCCAAAACTTCACCCCAAGGATCAATGATGTGAAAGTTTCTCTTCTTTTGCTGAAAATTATTACTTTTCGAATAAAGTATACGAGCGAGGGAGGTATGGGCTAGAGAAAGCAGGTTGAATGGATAAATCCCTCGAGATGAACAGTAAAGTGCGCAAATTGGCATATTGCCCAATTTTTCGTATTTTCATTTTTTTTTTTTATGATTTTTTTTTTGCTTTTTGCATGATTTAAGCGCTTATTTCTGCAAGAGAGAGAGAGAAAAACTCTGTTTTTACGGTGGGAAATTTTATTTGGAATAAAACGAGCGGAATAGGGTGTGAATAGGTTTGGGGTGGTTGGAGAAGTACATGGACACGTGTTGGAGAAAATTTGTGGGGTAAATTATCGCCTGGCGAGTTTTATTTTTATGACTTTTGTGGCCGGAATAGTTCAGCTAAGACAACGTGAAAAAAGGGGCTATAGTGACCGGTACCAAATGTCAAACGGTCATGCTGATTGGGTAGCCTGTAATGACAAATCGATTCATGTCCTCTGTGTATCGGGTTGAGCGAGTTATCTATACAGCTTAAAGCCATGCACTGAGTTTCAACTGAATTGTATACCTTTCATTAGGTCATTAATCTTACTTTAGTTTTGATGGCGTTACAGTCCAGGACCGACCTGGGCCTCCATCAAAATGCCTCAAAATGCCAGTTAGCTCGATCCAACGTTAGCTGCCTCCAGTTGCGCACGCAACCACCATGCGTGCAGAACGGGGATGATAAAGGGTCTTATACAACGTCTGCTTAGTTACACGGGAGAGGGCTTTGCTAATCAATTGCCTTCTAAGCCCGTAGAAACAGCAATTGGCAAAAGTAATAATTCTTCGCTTGATCTCATCGCGGATTTCATTGCTACCGCAGAGTTTAGGTAGACGATGTATTTCACTACCTTAAGATAAAAACTGTCAATTGCTACATTCTGTCCAAGGCGCCGCTGTTGAATGTCCATTTTTGTGAACAACATAATTTTGGGTTTCTTTCATTCACTGCTAGTCCCATTTTTGCCGCTTCTGACTCAATACTCACAAATAAACCACCGTCAGCTCGTCGAGTTCTACCGCTTATGTCAATGTCATCGGCGTATGCGGGTAATTGCACAGACTTTTGAAAGATTGTACTTGTAAAGATTGTTGGCTTTTAAGTTTCGTACAATTCTTTCAAGTATATAATGTTAAAGAAATCACGACAACGCATCATTTGTCTAAGACCTTTTCTGACACCAAAGGGTTCGCTGGTGTTTTTACCTACCTCAAGGCAGCTGCGAGATCCTTCACAAACGGACGAGTTTAGCGGGGGTGCCAAAACTAGACCCAACTCTGCATAATTCATTTCTTTACTACGCTATCAAAGGCAACCTTAAATTCGATGAATAGGTGGCGTGTGTCGATTTGAATTTTCTGGGTCTTTTTCCAGATCTATCGTAGTATGAAAATTTGGTGCACTTTCCCGACCTAGAACCGCACTGACTAGGGCCTATCAGGTTTTTGACCATCGGCTTAAGGCGTTCGCACATTATTTCAGACAGATTCTTGTATGCAATATTGAGGAGACTTATACTTCTGTATAGTTAACGCAGATCAGAGGATCTGCTTTCTTTAAAACTGGTTATCCTCAGGTCAGGTTGATGGAATTCATCGTCAATGCTGAATGGCTCATTATACTGCTTGCCAGCGGGGTCTTGGTCATTTTCGCCATCACCAATAGATTTTTGCACTTTTATGAGGAATTAGCATTTATTTACGGCTTCGCGTCCATTACCTAGTGTACTTTTTGCTACGGGCTCGAATATATGAAATAAAAAATGATCCTAAACTAAATTTCTTTTTCTCTCGCTAATAACTCGGACTTCAAGCTAAAATCAGTGGAAGTGTTGTTTTCCATTTATTGTATGTAGCTACAGAGTATAAAAACCAATTTTGAAGTCGATCGGATGAAAAGTAAGAATTTCCGTAACCAAACTTTCGAATATGCCCACATTTGTTAAAAAAGCTTCCTAGTTCTTACAGTTTGGTCTGAGCGTCGATCATTAAGCGCCGATCAGTCAGGACAAACTGTTAAATATGTAAGATAAGACTATTATACGTAAGAAAAAAAATGTCTGAAGGATGCAATTGGTCATTGGCTAAAAAAGTATCAGATAGGAATAGGAGGGTTATAATTGAAGTAGCCTCTATAGTTCGGCCGACTCAGCTGCAAAGATTAGAAAAAAATCTGACTAAGCGCTAGATTTCAATAGTCAGACGTCTAATCAACTCCCTTAAAATAAACAGCAGAAGGAGAAACGACTTGAGCTCGCCAAACGTCACCTTGCATAGATGGATGAGTAGGTACCTATAGGAATGTGGTTTTCTCCGATGAAAAAAGTTTTCTTTTTGATGGTCCTAATAGGTATTATTATTCGAGGTTTCATAGTTTAAGGAACTATTTAGCTTGAGTTCCAAACATTAAAAATGACCGGTCGCGGGTGTAGGTTGTTCAAGTGAACCCTCCATTCCATACCTCTCGATCGTCAGCCATCGACTCCAAATCATCAAGGGCAATCCCCATACGGTTAGACGAGAGATTATGAATTTGATCTAACCATCTCATCCTTGGTCTACCTAGAGGACTCCTGCCTGATGGTGAGGATTCCATAGCACGTCGCGACATCCTGGTTGGGGGCATATGTTTAACATGACCAAACCACCGAAGCATGGACCGCTCCATCCGGAGAAGTAGCTGCTCGATATTGAGTTCCTCACGTATTTTTGTATTCTAATGCGATCTCTACGGGTCACACCAGCAATACAACGGAGAAATCTCATTTCGGCAGCTTGTATTCGCGATCTTATTCTTTCGGTCATTACCCAAACCTCATGACCATAGGTAAGAGTTGGAACAAACACCGAATTAAAGACTGACAACTTAGCTTTGACACCAAGTTCAGTCCTCCTGATAACAGAATGACCAAGCTGTCTCAAAATCGATCCAGCCTGACCAATCCTACAGGAAAACTCGGCATTGCTCCTTCCATCACTCGTGAATAAGACCCCGAGATACTTGAACTTCTCCACTTGTTTCAATGGGACTCCACTGACATGAACAGGCATTCTGGAGACGACCATCACTTCAGATTTGTTCACGTTTACCTTCATCTCAGCTTCAACACAAACGGTTACAAACCGATCGAGTGCGCGCTGAAGTTCAGTCTGAGAGGATCCAAGGATGACCAAGTCATCAGCGAAGAGCAAATGACTTATCCTCAGATCTCCCAATTCGAAACGTTCCTCGCCAAGACTGCGCTGTAACATCCAGTCCATATAAGTAATGAAAAGGAGAGGCGACAAGACGCACCCCTGGCGAAGTCCAACGCCCACGGTGAAAGGTATTGATTTAACGCCGTTTACCCGAACACAGCTTTTACAGTTTGTGTAAAGAGATTGAATGGCTCTCAAGAGAGAACCATCAATTCCATACTGCTGTAATACACTCCAGAGTTTCCCTCGAGGGACTCGGTCATATGCTTTCTCCAAATCTACGAAGCAAGCGTAAACAGGTGTAGCATACTCCCAAGCCTTCTCAAGTACCATTCTGAGAGTGAATAACTGGTCGGTTGTGCTTCTGCCGGGACGAAAGCCGCACTGCTCATCTCCTAATCGTGCCTCGACCACAGCTCTGCAACGCGTTTCCAGCACCTTGGCAAAGACTTTTCCGGGGAGACTTAAAAGTGATATACCCCTGTAATTGGAGCAATCCCTTTTATCCCTTTTCTTGAAAAGGGGCACAATCACCCCAATCTGCCAATCGCTGGGAGTTTCGCCGCATTCCCAGGCCACTCTAATGACACGAGAGAGCCATTTGACTCCCTCTTCACCTAAGGCCTTGAGCGTTTCTGGCCGGATTTCATCCACTCCGGCAGATTTGCCAGCTTTTAGCGATTTGATCGCAAAAGTGATTTCCTCTACCGTGGGACTATTTACCGCCCTGCTCAAGGCGATGGATGTGTCATTCTCAATGCCCTGGATTGGATTGAGCAATTCGGAAAAGTGTTCGCTCCATATGCGCAAGATGTCCTCCTCATTGCAAAGAAGTGTGCCATCTTCGGATTTGACTCCTTCAATAATGTTCCACTTCCTTCCTCTAAGACGGCGGATGGTCTGCCAGAACACCTTACTTGCAGATCTGTGGTCACGATCTAATGTCTCGCCGAACTCCTTCCAAGATTAAACGTCGGAATCGAAATATAATTGAAAACATGTGGGAATGGTTAAATTGCAAATTTTGTGAGTCTTTCCACTTGTTTGATGACAAAAAATCGCTAAATGGTGGCTGAGAAGATGTTTCCCTATAAATAATTTAAAAAAAACTTTACAACCACAATTCCATCATTCCCAGCCAAATTTATGAAGTTAGTATAGCTGCACTCGACCGACTTTGCTCGTGCCAAGAAATTGTATAGCCTAGATATCAGGACAATGTTCAAAATTTTACAAATTTTGACTCCCATGATTATTAAAGAATAGTAGTTTGCAATGTTTTTTAAGGTTCCGTTCCCACAGGGACAAAACGGAACCTTATTGTTTTAGATACGATATCTGTCTGTCCGAACCCACTAAGCCAATTATAATCCAAGGTGGGATTAAGGCTGCTTTATTTCCCATACGCTTCACATGGCCTAGCCGTCTCAACCGTTGTATGTTTCACTGTCACTTGGTCAAAGTCGCTGTGTAGCCCATTAGGGTCACCTCTATAACCCATTGATACAAACTAGACTTATTTAACATGATGACTACTGCGCAAACCTGAGATGATCTTACATAGTATTTTCATGGCTCTATCAAAGAGGGGTTTATTTATTAAAGATATCTTCTTAGTCCGAAGAAACAGCGATTGGCAAGAGGGATCATGACCAACAACAAACACTTCAGTTGGAATTATATAGCTATTTCGAAATAGCTATATAATTTAACATCAGACTCTTTTTGAAAAGTGATTTGATTGAATAGTTGAATTCTGACACCGTAATGATTTTTTAACTGTCAGAATTCAAAAACTATTCAAACAATCACTTAAAGGAGTCTGATGATGAATTAGTGGTGTAGTTCTAAATTGCTATCATTCCTACCAAAGTGACTGTGTCTATACGAGTTGTTGTTAATGTAATTCTCTCAAACAATAAATCAGAGACTGAAATTCGACAACAGAAATTGTCAGGGTCAATCCCAAACAAGCGAGAATCGTTGTTACTCCTCGCTTCCCCACTCAGCAATTTTTTTTTATTATTGTATACAAATATTGATCCATCGCTTGATTTCTTCACTCAAGTCACTTTGACAAGTTATAGTAGAGTAGCAGTAGACAACTTCGATGTCATTTCTGTGAATAGTTAATCTTAAAAAAAAAATGTTAACACTATGAGCCCAAAACACCTTAGATAAGGTTCTGCCGACTGTGATGGTCCCACGTCGGGCGCCACTTTATTTTTTTTTAATTATTTGTATACATACCTATCCTACATTTTGTACCTTCTTTAGTAAAATAGCAAAATCATCTGAATTCGCACTGGTAGAGTGCACCTCGTGGTCATTCATACTGCATAACAATTTTCCTGCAACTGTAAAAATGTAGAGTGCCATCGAATGGCGCCCATTTTTCGTGGGTTACCAATAATATGAACTTACCATACCATGCCAGTGCACTCTCCTCGCCTAAGTTGAACGTTCATCAAGTCATTCACATTTATACCGCGCGCTCACCAAGTTCAAAATACCCACTGACATAGTTAAAAATGTGCTGAACAACTGAGTTGTGTTTACCACTAAATACCATTCTTATGAAACCAGAATTCAAATGAAATGTGCCACTCCAACGAAGCACTCAGCTCAGGAAAGTGTTCAAGTCCTTGTTATATTGCACACACACATGCAAATAGCACAAAAGAGCACGCCGAACAACGATGCGGTGGCTGAGTACACAGCACTATGCAGTTTGCCATGCATAGCATGTTCTTAGCCCTTTAAGTTTTCAACTTTAATTAAACACTTTCCTGCTTTTCTCTTAAATAATATCTACAAGCTTTTCTTTGGTTCTTTACTGCTTCAGTGTCTCCCCTTTTTTTTTCTTGTATCGTGTTTGTAAGTAGTTTCGTTCTGGGGCTCTTTATGCTATTCTCGAAACTTTTCAACGACATGGATCTGTAGTCTGCACCGGAGCGCGCGGTCTCGCTTGCCAAAAATTTATAATTTCTTTAATCAAAACTTTAATTAAAACTTAACGTAGATGCTCAGTACATGGGTGTACGTGTAATACTGTAATATCCGTTCATTGTCTTGGATTTACGTCCCTCTGGCGAGAGCATCGCGAATTGCAGCAGTTGCAACATCATCATTATCATCAGCAACCACAATCTTCAAAAGCCATTCTCGTTGGTTCGTTCTATTGTTGTGCTAAGTACCTGTACTGCTGGCGGGCAGGTTTGTTATCGACATAGCATGGGAGCTGATGGGGGGCAATCCTTTGAATCCAAAAGGACTAGAAATATACTGGAAAAATGTATTATGGTAGCTGGAAGGTATTGCAGACACTTGTTAAAAACTTTACGTTCGGTTAATTGTTGCTTCGCTAGGGCTGGGCGCTTGTAAATGTGGGTGAAGTGAAACGTCAGGTGGCGAGACGTAAGTGGGTACAGGTATCTCGGTTAATGGGTAACACGGAAAGGGCTTTCTTTGAATTAGCACACGGATAGGTAGGTATAAGGGTGCTTTGTTGCACCTGCGAAATGTTGTTATTTTTCCAGCTTGTAAGATTAACATCTATTTGTAAGCAGAAAGTTGCAGTTCTGAATTTTTTTCTTTAAAGTGGTCAAGTGGCCGATAGCAATGTAATTTTTGATGAGTAAGAAACATGGTTTTGGTACAATTCTGCAATGGTTTGGTATCAAACAAAAGCAAGACAAGCTCCCATGCCGATGCTTTGATACCCTCCGCTGCATACAAATCATGCAACATTTTATGCATGCGAGTTCGTATTCCCATTTTAAATACCAACCTGACGACACACACAGTAAAAAGAAGTCCTCTCACAAAATTGCATTCGCTTAGGTCGATTCGTTTGGACGCTATTGTGTTTTCAACAGGCGAATAGACAGAGGGACATGGCTTAATCGATTCCGAATGTGATCCTATCCTGATTTGGATTCAGATTCAGGCCTTAAGTGCTTGAATCGTTTCCGGACTGTTGATGGCATCACATCGGTCTTTCACGGTTCCCCACAAAAAAAAAGTCCAAAGCAGTCAAATCGCAGCTCCCAGACGGCTAATTGACATCGCCAAGACTGCTGATAACACAATTTGGGATTTTGTTGCGCAAAAGATCGATTTTTGCATATGGGCCGTATGCGGCATGATGCGCCATTCTGCATGAACCAAAGGTCCTCCAAATCCATGTCTTCAATCGGTTAACATGGCTCTGTAACGCCCACCGTTGACCGAAACGTTGTTCTCACCCTTCGAAAAAAAATGGTTCCTCCACAATCCGCAGCCACATTCTCCTCTGTACTGACTTACGCACCGTACGCACGTACGCACGACGAATAGTCCAGTCATTTTAGCATAAAAAAGGGGTAAATCTCGAAATAAGAGAAAATAAGCTGAATTTTTGTATATACCTTAATTTTGCCGTTCTAAATGTTCTCTCAAAAGTCACATAAAATCTTGTGTCTGCGTCGTAAGTTATTCAAGGTCAAAGGTCAACAAAATCTGTTTTTCGCGATTATCTCAGTTTCTATTGCTCCGATGATGTTAACATCTACTACAAAATTGTAGAACACCAAATTTGCAACAAATTTGCTTATAACTATTTTTTTCATGCGCTCAAACGTTTTCGAGATAGAGGGCGGTGAGCGCGTAACGCTCAGCCAAACGCTAAAATGACTGGACTAGAAGGGGACATGAGTGTTGTGCACTAGCATAGCAGTCTCACGAACATTTTGCACAAACCAGCGAACAGCAGACCGCGGGTGCTTCATTTCGGCCAAACTGCTTTTCAAAACACGCACTGTTTGGGCTACACTGCACTCACTTTGGAAATAAGTTTTTAATATTTCCCAACGTTGTTCAAGCGTAAAGCAACTCATTTCGTTCCGCGGAGGTATGATATTGTCTTTTTGTCAAGATTTCGAGCGGGAAATGGCTATCAGTGCCAAAATAACCTATGATTTAGAAAGAAACAATTGGATGGGCCACCCTGTACATCTCCTACTCCATCACTATCTGGAACTCAGGTTTTGCTAATTTCAGATTTGTAGCTTGTGTAAAATGTTGGTCACGTTGTGACACTTTGTTTATGTAACTTATTTGCAAGTGATGTAACCCTTTTACGCACTTTGCTGCTGGTATTAGTGAGCTGCAATGACGGTGCGTTATAAAAATGCGTTTTCCTTTTTTAGTTCAAAGCGAGTCTGAACTGTCAAAAAAAGTGCATGTTTCTTTTTTAGCTCAGAACAAAGACACCAGAGATCAGAGCTCAGATTGTTTTGTTTTTTTTTTTTTCGCTCAGAGAATGTTCAAATCAGGTTCATAGCACGCTCTATGAGCTCAGACAGAAGTCAGAAGTCACAATATCTAATTTCACTGAATTCACTCATAATTCTCGAGCTCTGTTCAGACCTCAGAGCTAAGCTATGAACTAAAAAAGAAAAACGCCTAGTGACATTAGATAGGCAGTCTATGTATCCAGACGAAAAATTTAAAAATAAAAATAAGCGCAAAATAAAAATTAAAATAAATATGTCCGATGCAGTGATGTCATTTTGAGGGATTTATCCCTTTTTGAGAGATTTTCTGCGAATTTTAATATGTCCGAGGGATAAAGGGACATTTTAGCCATTAAAGGGATTCTTTTCATAATAACAAATTTCATATAATAACGATTTTCAAACGCAAGTGAACCGAACCCTTAGGTTAAGGCTACGGATAGAGTGAACGCGAGAAGCGGGGCGAAAGCTAATGCTAATGCTAAAGATTAAAGATAAGCAAAGCGAATGGTGTCCACAATGAACGCTAACATTAACGCTTCGGAAGTCCATCACAATAAAGAAAATCTTTAAATTATGGATGGAAATGGATTCGTCAGATTACATTAAATAATTTATTTTCCAGCCATTCATTGTTGCAAAAGGACAGTCCGTTCTAAAAATTAGGTAGGTAATAAATATGACGAATTTTATCATCTTTACAAAGACTTACGAAGACATCCAAAAACATTCCGACAATAATTACTAAATACTTTTGAATATCATTAAAAGTATTCGATTATGTACCCAGCTATGACAGCTTCGTTTTAGCTTCAATTTTTTGCTAAAAAACTGAGCAGAACAGTTTATTCGCTTTTAGCGCTAAGTTTCGCTTAGCAAGTATCTTAGCATCAAATCTACTATGGCCAGGGCAATTAAAATGTATGGGTGCAGTATATTATAGCTTTGACCTGTCAAGCCTTAGCTTTAACTTTCGCTTAGCTTTTCGCATGCACTCTGTTTTGGTACCAGAAACGCGTAAAATACTAACAACATACGAATACGTGTTTTTGTTTTTTTTTGTTAGCGGGGGGACGGGGTATTCTAGTATTCTAACAAAAAGGGATAAAGTCCATCGAAAATGGATTTTTTAACGGTTGATCTGGGATATTCCATCATAACCTTCTGGCAACACTGGTCCGATGTTCTTTTATTCGAAAGTATAGTTACAATTCGTCACTGCCAATGGGAATGTACTTTTTGTGAAATTTCATCAAAACTATTCCAATTTACAACAATTATTAGCAGAAATAAAAAATAAATAGCCCTTTTAACAAAACATTCTACCTACAAAAACAATCTAACGGCGCAGCGGCAGCGCATGTACCTAATTAGACCTCCAACGCCAGCGACAAAGTGACATTGGGATTGGAATAGAACCAGTTTGAATTTTTATTACTTCATCTTCATAAGCATCAAAAATGGATTTTGTGCCATAATGTATATAATGTGAGAAGCTAGACCTAGGCTGATACGGACTTATTGCGCCAACTATTTATTTATTTATTCAGTTAATTTTGCGCTAGATTGAAACATTTCGCAGAAAAGATTATTTCACAATATGTGCTAGAGCTAGAGATCAAGCGCAAATGCTGAAATGTCAGTTTTTGTATAAGTGTGTCATGCCGCTAGTCAGCTAGCGATAAATGCAACGCGGCCATTGTGATTTTCTTTTAATATAATAAAAATGAATTGAACATTTTTTTTTTCATTTTAATTTTCGTGGGATTTTGGCGGAAATTTGAGCTGTAGTTCTGGTTGGAAAAGTTGTTTTGTTGTCGCTAAGAGAATAAAATTCCTGATGTGAAGAGACCTACTTAAGACCTTCACTTAAGTTAGGACGGGCTATACCCAGTGCCACTTGCAACTTTCCCACTTTATGAACATTCTTAATGCGAATGACAGAACACAATCGACTTTGCTTCTTCACCTGACATTTTGTATCTATCAATAACTGTCTATGTACTGTACAAGTAGATACATGTTGATGGATCGGAGATGATCCCCCCCCAGCTTAAATGAGACGTTGGACAGAGGAAAGAAGATAAAAAAAATAATGACAAGTAGAAGTAGGGAAGGGATAGCGTAGAATGATAGAATGGCTGATTACAGTTGCATTGAGTGAATACAAAATGCCGGCAGCCAGTGCTGTAGCCAGGATTTTGTTTCGTAGGGGGGGAGGGGGGGGGGCATTGCTTCCAAATCTTACGAAACAAACAACTATGTATGTATATTCTTATGCATTGATTCCTATTAGTTTTTAAATCGTATGTACTTAAACGAACATACTTAAATAACTTTTTTACACACATTTTTTCAAAGCAGAAGACGTCTAGATTTTTTTTTTGACATGAGATCAATCACCTTATTTGGATCCACAATAATATCCGAATGAACAGATATCATAGAAAGTGAGCTTAACCTTGCATTCTTTATAACGCTTCGGGACATTGTTTTAATCCTTTTCATAGCTGAAAGGGTTCTTTCAACACTAGCTGTGGTCACTGGGAGCGTTGCTAAAACCGTAAGCAAGAAATGTATACCTCTAAAGTAAGTCTTGTCACATTATATTTCAAAGCTTCGGAAGAAGGATCACTCGACGATTTTTTTGTTCGCACCAAAGAATTTAGGTACCTACAGCTGACAACGAAATTGCATTATCAAAGTAACGTGTTAGTTTTTCCATTTCGTTCACTCTCTGAACTGCAGCAAAACCTGGGAGAAGAGCTTGAAACGGTGGAAAAACGTCTTAATTGACCATGAATCTGTCCGAAGATTTTGTATTAACGAATCTATGCAAGAAATCAGTATTGACACGACACTCTAAAATAGGGTTCGGTTTCTGGATTGGAACGCGTTGTTTGTTTCAATGAAGTTCTTCAAACAAGTCCTCGGCAAGTTAGGATTCGGATTAAAAAGCCTCTCCGAAAATATCTTCGGCATTTCCTCTGATGTTCTTAAGAGAATTCATTATTTTTTTTTGTGCGGTCGATTGCAGAAACGAAATGTAAGGATTTGTTCTGTAGGAAGACTGATAAGGGCAGCGTTTAATTGAATAGTTCTTGGCATACAATGAGGCTTACTAGGAAATAACTTTTTTGGACCGCTGCCAAAAGTGTTGATGCTTTCGAAGAAATCGTCCACGTTCTGCTCATTATTTGTTCAAGACTTATTGAGATATGTACATTTGAAGAGTTCTACAAAGGAAATAATACTGTCATGCCTTTCAATGAATCTTGTTCATAAAGGCGTAGAAGTCGAGTTTTTCGGCTCTCTGGTGCGTGTTTTTTAATGACAGTTTTAAAAGTTACATAATATGAATTTGAAAGGTTGCGGTAGAAATTAGCTATTTCACTAACTACCCTAAGGCAATTGCGAATTGCAGGAGTTGACATGGCAGAGCCAGGTTAAAGCTATGGCTTGCACAGTGTACATACCTAGCGTTTGGATACTGTATACCTACCGGGATATTCTCCTTATTTTTATAGATTTGAATATAGAAGCCCCATTTAGACGGTCATTTCAGTTTCGGTTTCATTTGAGCTGTCAGTTAAGCTTTCAGTTAAACTGATGTTCTACAGTGCATTTAGACATCAGTCTATAGTATTCAGTTGAGCTTTCGCAGTTTACTCGTGATTAGCCGAAGGTTATAAAGCCCCATTTAGACGATCAGTGTTATCAATTCAGTTATCAGTTCTAGTTGTCAGTTCAGGCAGTGCATTGAGACTTCAATTCGGTATTTAGTTGAGCTTTCATTTTACTTGTGAGCAACCGAAAGTTTGAAGTTATATCTACTAAAACTGACAACTAAACTGACAACTTATGGTAATTCCATCAGTTTCAGTTTCACTTAAACGCTTAATTTTTTGCATTTAGACATCAGTTTAACTGAAAGGGGCTTCAGCCCCTCAAACCGCCTTCTGGCCGGGAGCTATGTAAGCGCTGAAAAAATGTGTGGCCAGTTTCATTATTTTCTTAAAACTGTTTGAGTAAACGTGACTCTTTGTTAGATTAAAGAAGACTTAAAAACATCCTTTGGAATCTTCTATATTTTTGATAATAAAAAATTGTGTTTCAAGCATAAAAATGTCTTTCGCTAAGCATAATTTTTTATTATTTCTTCGCTATTGATTTGAAAATTAGGCGTACCAAACAAAACACTGCAAATGATATTGCTCAACATGCATGCGTAAGCTAAACTTGTAGATTTGAAAGACAGCAATAAAATAAGATACTTGTGGTAGTTCGAGGTAGGTACATGCAACCTGCTCATTCGTCAAGAGAAGAAATAATGCTAAATGACTCAGTAAAATAAAAGTTCCCACTGACGAAATGACCTCTAATCCGTCGGACTGTAAATATTCGGCAGCGTTGCCATAAAGTTGTTATTGGCCACAGACTTACAAGGTTATATACAAGAATCCTTTGTATTATTTTAGATCCAAAAAAAAAAAAAAACATTAATAGTGTTTTAAGGGCTTTACTTTATATGGCTTATAAGGCTCACGCTGTGGACCACGGCCTCGACCATTTATACCAGTGCCTTGAATTTGATAAGTATTCTCAATCAACCCCTCCTAAGAGTACTTATCACTCCTATTCCGTATTACCCTACGATGGTGTCATCATAAGGTCATATCAAGTTAAAGCTGACCGACCTCACATAAAGCAGGCACTTAGCACACATACAGTGAGTGTCAAAAATATGTGAACGCTCATATTGTCTTTGGTATTTAGTAACACTTTTCCTTAAACATCTACAAAACTATTTCATGTTGCCAAAATAAATAATTTCTTGTTACTGTTATTTCGTTATCAAACTTTTAACAGATTCTGGATTTTTTAGACCTCTTTTAAGATCATATAAAGACAACTTTAAAGAGCATCACTTTTGACCCTCACTGTATCTAAAAAGTTAAGGAACAAATATTTTCGAAAATCATTGAAGTGACCGTAAAATGACAGTTTTGAAGCTCTTACCGTCACCAGACATCAGTGCGGCAAAGACACAAATTAAATTACAAAGTTTCATCTAGAAATTTGATTCAATTAAGAGACACAAGTTGTGGATAGAATGTTTTGGGTCTTGGCATTCTAATAAAGACATAACCCGACCATGATATATGAAAAGTCTACCTATCTTCTGATGTGAAGCAACCATGTGGACCTATGATGAAATCAAATATGCAGTTGACACAGTTAGATATTTCGAAGTTGAATTAATTGCAATTGTCCAGAGAAATTGTCCATTTATGTGGGGTTTTCTGTACAAATTGTCATCTCAATTGGGGTTATGCAAATTTATCCACACAATGAATGATTTTTGCTACATATTTGTTTTTTGGTCGGGGGTTGATATAAATTAAATTATCCGTCTACACAAAATTTAATAATAACACTAATAACATTTTCTCCATAAGAATATGTTACCATACCTCTCGCAAACCACTTCATGAATTTATATACAAATATAAAGCCAAAGCGCCTTCGTCTATAGTCTCTATCGTCACAAGGATACCCTAACCGTATACCCGGTGCCGTGCATAGCATATGGGAAAATATAAAAAAAAAATGTTGTATCCCTTTTGGAATTATCCACTTGACTCTGGAGGAAAATTAATTTCAAAATACTCTAGACTCATCAAGAGCTATTTGAAAAATTCAAGGCAAACAAATTTTATTTAATAATACGGCGCGCGGGGCTTTGCATAATATTAATTAAATGGCGCTTGAAAAATGTTCCCACAAATGTTCAGTTCTCGAGTCACTCTAGAGAGTTTTTAATCAGTTGCATGCGGTTTGTTTAATTACCATGGCTTTTAGAAATTAAAAAAAAAAAAAAACAGACGCATTTGGATAGGTGGGACTTTTTTGTGCGAAGAGAATACAAAGTGGCGGCACTAAGAGGGAATATTCGGTTGGGGAAATCGATCAAAGATTTTAACTCATAATATGAAAACAGTGATTGAAGTGTTTAATAGAATGTACGTGCTCATTCATTTACAGACCTATTTAATCAGTTACCGCTTTTTGGTCTCTTATCCTTAGAGACTTATAGGATGGAATGTAGATACCTGATGATGATCAATAGCCGGATTACCAACTCTAATCTGGTTTGGATTTCTGCCAGAAGATCTGTCAGTAGAGATGAACCCAACGCCCCTTCTTTGGAACTTGGAAGTCAATAAACTGCTGAAATACCTGGGGCCAGATTATGTAAAATGAAAACGATTGAACGTTATCGTTTCGACAATGAATAGCTGTCTCTGTCTATTGCCACAGATATGATAGAGACAGGTTTAGTGAAAACGAAACCGTTTTTCGTTTCGTATTTTACAGAATCCCACCCCTGGTTTCAAAAAAGTACCTAAATACCTTAAAGGAGCTCCTACAATATGCTCTTAACAACTCAGTAAAATGAGCGCACCGATGTGGTTTGAGTGTAAACAGTCAGGAAACTGTCCTATTCCAATGAAAATATAAAATTCCAAACATTGACCCTTCATCTACAAATAGCACATTAAGCTTGACATAATCACATTCCCTAATGAATCTACTAAATACTCGGGTCTTATTTTTGATGGAAAGCTAATCTGGAAGCCTAACATATAACAGTTATAAGGAAGATACTACAGTACTTTAACTTTTCACTCGCAAAAAAACTATATAGGAAATATATTGGGCTCCCAAGCTCGTATTAGTTACTGGCTAGAAGTCGCCCGGTAATATATGTTTTTTCTAAGATCCATTGTACTTGTCGCCCGATACTAACGTACCCTGAGACAAAGTGCTTAATCGCCAAGCAAATTCCAAACAGCAGCTGTCTTGTGTCTCATCCTTTGCCTAATGACATATTAAGTATGCAAACAGAAGCCATTCATAGCGGACTAGCAAAACAACTGACGAAGCCGCTATCCTGAACCTATTCAGATTAGAATCAGCGCTACAATAGGTACCATCTATAGACACTGTTTTATAGGCATGCAACAACATTTGGCGTATTCTCAAACGATTTTTGTACACGTTTTTGGGTACCATTCTCCACTTTCTTTATACATGCCCTCTTCCTCTCGAAAACTACAGGGTGGGCCAAAAGAAGTCATCCGCGATGTTGTTTGGCTCTCATTTTTTTCCAAAATAAAAAACTTCGATTCTGTTTTTTTATTATGTTTATTTGAACCTTTAGAATTTTATTGATCAGGTCGAGAAGATGATATCGGCCAAAAGGCCAATGGGCGCCGTCACAATTGATTGCCATACGGGCTCGTTTTATGACATTTTTCATCACTTCGGCGAGAACTTCGGGCGACAGATTCTCGCACTCGTGTCGAATGTAGTCCTTGAGGGCTTCTAGGGTCTCGGGCTTGTTCACGTAGACACGGGACTTCAAAAAACCCCACAAAAAAAAAAGTCTGGAACGGTTAAACCGGGCAATATTGCGGGCCAGTGCAAATCGCCAAAACGAGAGATGAGGCGACCCGGGAACGCCGCCTTCAGAATATCGGCTGAATATCTGTTTTGACATTTGTGGACTAGACAGAATGTAGAATACAAGTGAACAAGCCATGGAGCGATACACTCCTAAGAACGCGGAATAATCGTGTATATTTTTTTGCGTAACAATTCGTCTGTAGTGTTGGCCCAGCGCGAATTCCGCGCCGTTTGGCCACCAACCTTGAAGAGTACGGGACCATACATGGGTGCCATGAAATAAAGTCTTATGCAAAAAAGTCCAAACCGTAATTTTTTACTTTTTGCACTTCTGAAATTGCTATAAAGTCCAAAAAGATTTTTGACTTTGTTTCATTTTCAAAAGTGCAATAAAGTCCAAATCCAAAAAGATTTTTGACTTTGTTTCATTTTCAAAAGTGCAATAAAGTCCAAATCGAAGTGGAAATAAGATCCACAATGCATTAACAGTAGAATATGTATTTTGATCAAAGACTTGTATCTTGTAACCTACGCCCAAGCCATCTTCAAGCAAAAATAAGAGCATCTTCCAATAGGGTGATCTCTTTTGGCCCACCTTGTATATCTGGAAGCCATCTTTACAACTATAATTTCGAAGTCGCCTATGTTTTATTGGAAGCTGTTTCGAGTAGGACCAGTAGGATGAAATTACTTCATAGATTCATGTGGTATCAAACGGGGATAGTCTAAATGCTGTGGCCTTTGTCGAAAGCAACTTCAACTTACCCTAGCACAGCTATTTTAAAAATGGCTTTCATATTTTTTTTTTTTTTTTCAAAAAACAGCTTTGTAGGATAATTGTGGGAGCTTCAGCAATAGGCGAACGGGAAAGAGGAAACAAATATAAACGTCAGATGGGAAATCCATACCATTGACATCGCAACTTTACCCCCTTAACTGATGAACTACTATTAATCTGATAATGGTATCACACAAGAGCACTAAAATGGTCCAACAATTGGCTACATATTTGAGCATTGCTTAAAATTGTTTAGAACAGCCGAACCCTTTGTATAACCAAGCAGTCATCAGAAGCTATGCAGCTCAACAAAAAATTAGGCATGAGTGCAGCTGACTTCTGTAAATCTAAGAAGTTGTCATTACGCTGATGTTACTATAGCGCTAATTAGTACCAGTGTATAAGACCTTTTAAAGTGTGTGAAGAAGGCGATGTTTTGGACATGGAAAGCTACTTTACTGCTGATAGTCGTACTTTTTTTTTTCTTTACTTAAAGGTTACCTTCAATTCTAATTTTGATTTCAAAAATGCTGCTTCAGTTTATATTACTTTATCTATGTTTCCAACACAGTTATCCAAGAACTGTCTTACATAGTTTAATTTTATTTTGACATCTTGTAGAAAGAGCAGTTTGGGTTATTTTTCCATATCAACGTCGACTGAGATACCCTTAAACATGTCAATATAATAATAATTATCGTGTTGCCGACCCATGAACATCTCTGATTGCCTTTCAGCCTTTCTGGAATTCCCGTCATCAACAGATGTTTAGCTTCTAAGTCAATATTATGATGTTGATGTTCAACACGAATACCGAATTCTGTTTCCAATCAATCTCACTAATTACAGTATAACTGATGTATAAGACATTTGATTTTTTTGCTCTTTGCACAAGACGTGGGAGGCACTCGTCTCAAATTAATTTCGTATGATGTGTCTTTCATAATTTTTGTTTGATTTAGCAAAGTCTGTTACCATTCCATGAGTCACTCAGTACTTTTGTTCGAATGGAAGTTAAAAGGAGAGGAAACACTTTTGTTTTATGTCGTTTTCGGTTGGTCGTCCAGAACCGTCCGGAAGCAATCAGAACGCTTGTTAAAGCGTTCGATTGGTACTCAACTGACAGTTCTTCTACTGAAAAGAAGAGAAATTTGCATCTGGATTTGAATTTAGAATCGCGGAGAGTTCTTCCGGACGGTTCTGGACGACCAACCGAAAACGACATTACACTGAATGCTGTCTCAGATTTTCTGAGTAGGAAGTCCCTTTTATTTTGAATTCAGCAAAGTCTAAAACCATCTTATATGCTTTTTTCAGTAGCTCTGTTAGAATCGAAGTTGTATCTTTGAATTATCATTCCTTTTTTAACAATAGGCAATTTTAGCTATAATACACTTTTGGGGATCATAAATTCCATCTCTTAAATCGGAACTAGTCAAAGTCAATACATATCTAAGATCCAAACCTCTACGCCGTATAGATGTAGTGCTAGACCGGCTATTTATGCTATTTCAACTGTTTTGCCTTCCCAATTTCGTGTATACATATAAGTCGGCTCTCACATTGAGGCAACATTCAATAAGCAATTGGCAATAGGAAACATGTAAAATTATCGCTCACTATTATTTTACTTTGAATTAAATTAGAGGTCTCACATCAAAGCAACTAAATGTCGCTCGAACGAAAAATGTTGCTGATTGTTTATTGGCAGTTGCTATAGTAATCTGAGAGCCGCCTAAGAAGCACTTTCTGTTAGGTGGAAGTGGTTCTACTTTAAACCAGTAGATGGTTCTTAGAATCCATTCAAAACTGGCCCTAATATAGGAAGTAAATACTAAAAAAATTTGCACGGCTGACTGCAAACAAATTTTAGATTCTCATTTAGTTAGTTCAGTAATATGTTTTTCTACAATTGTTTTAAACATCGCATTGAAGCACGCCCACATTTATGGGGCGTTTTTTCTAGTAAGACGAATGCCAAGACTTAATCGCATTCTAGGAAGAAGTTTTGTGACTTAGATTCAGTTAGGTTAGGTTAGAGGGACAGTTTGCAATACATATATGCAAATTTCACCCAGAAGCCATTAAGGTCCATTGTGATTGCACATTTATAGTACTTTATAGGACATGTAAGATGAATATTCTTAAATCTGATAGAGGTATCGTTGCTAGATATTTCAAGCTGTCGAAGAACTCTCCCATACAAGAGTAGCGACGTTGTGGGAGCGCTGGGCTGGGCAGTGACACACGATCTTCTACAGATTCTATTTCCTCCTTATCTCTGCCTTTTCTGTAGAAATCATTTGTAAAGATACCTAGTTTTTTGGCCATGTTTCCAATGATGCAGTATCCGGTTATTACACCGACGAGCAAACGTCCTTCTATCAGAGGATGTTAGAATCTTTGGCCTTTTAGTGTCAATTATTCCGGGCCATAGGCTATACGAGTTATGGTGAATTAAGTTAGCGGAGAGACATTTACTTTGCCATAAGAACAACATAACCTAATAAATAACGCAAACTCAGAGAACCACAACCAAAGATTTTTGAAAACAGATACGATCTGAGTGGCTGTTCACTCTCTGCACGAGATAACAATGCCTTCAAATCGCTTGTACAGAATGTCCATTGTGGCATCAGCTTTGTGGCACTTAGGGCTGTTGGATCCACTTGTCGTTGACATCTTTATCATCCAAATTGAACCAAAAGAAATTGGTTTTCATCGATCGCTGTTTTCGTGGAAGTGCAAACCGATGATGCCTCATCAGGCCCACAATCCATACCAAACAGTGACTTTCTACTGATGCACTGCCACTTGTTAAACTCCGTGTGGATTGACATTATCCCTTATCCAGAAGTTTTGCTTGTTGACCTACCCGTTTATCAAAAAATAGCTCTTGTCGCTAGATTTTGTGTGCTATAATTGGTGTCCAGTTCCAACTGCTCCAAATCAAAGAGTTAATTTAGTCCCAAGCAACTTCTCCTTCTCTACATAGCACAGGTTAGACCATAGCCTGGAATATTTTTGCCATAATCTACTTGACAGTATACAGAGACGAGCAGTTCGACTTATTGGAGACGCTACACTCACATCAAATCAACAAACGTTGGTGCACAGAAGACAAGTCGCTGACCTTTGCTTGTTCTATGGGTACTTCCATGGTAGATGTTCCGAGGAACTCAAAGACATTATCCCTCGAAATGCAACATTTGGGCGCCCCACAAGACAAGCAGCTAATGCTCATAGCCATGCACTACATTTGACAACCGCGAGGACATCAATTTTTCAAAATTCCTTCTGTTACAGGACAAGCAAATTTTGGAACTCGCTTCCTGGGGATTTATTTCCAGAAGACTACAATTTGCAGCAATTTAAATACAGAACTAACATACATCTGCTAGCATCTCGGGGCGCTGATGAAGCGTTACCTATAGGTTCGTCTTTCCCGGGTGAAGTATTTACAAAAAAAAAAACCTTACATGGGAATTAAGTCCACTTCACGAAAGTGGTTTTACTTCCCACTAGGTCCTCTGAGTCCCTCAGTGAACTTAGTTTCCGGGAACTTACTTCCCTACACCGGTTTTCTCCAGCTTCCAGCTGGATTTTGTAAGAGTATAGGTACTACATACGTATGCATAGAGTCCAGTCCATAATCCACCAATTTGATATCTGCGAAAGGCCTAGTTCTTGTGAGCGGTGCGGAAATGACTGTATCGGGTTCTACTGTACAGCGACGTTGTTTCTTTACTGAACCTGTTGACTCGGAAGGACGACCGTATAAACCCTAAAATGTTTCCAATGCGCGCTTTGTTGCCAATTTTGTTTGCCAAGTCGCACAAAGCTATAACTAATAGTCGTGGTTATTTGTCTGAATAAAATGACAGAACAATTAACAACTGATAAAACAACATGGCCAACATGGGCTCTCCAAATCTACCCATTCCCATTGAAGAACCTTTTACATACTTCTATTCACGTGGTCTGTGCTTTGCTACTACTGGGCTCCGACTTGACCTGTGGATCTACCCTAGTAAGCTTGTACCGCTCATCTAATTATTGAGAATTACCAGATTGAAAGTTGATCAGATACTTTCCACTTCCTTGAACGGAGATTATTTGATCCCATTAACCGCATGTCCCATACTCCCATGTGACCCATGTTAAGTGCTATGGAGATAGCAGCTGGAAATTTATAGTCGATAGCGAGAGATCGGGAGGCCAATTGGCCGTCCAAACATTAGTAACCCTGTAATGGATACGCATAGGTGAGTTATTCCAAATAATGATGAAACTCTTGGGAACCGCTGACAATATACTGTTAATCGTCCATCAACCCGCACGGAATTTCAGAACATTGTTCAATTTACAAATTTATCTACAGAAGCATACATAAACGGCTCAGCGTTGAGCTACATAAATAAAATAAAAACCCTCTAATGACCGTTGTGCACACCTCTGCCAACCAATAAAGCATAGTGTCCATCATCACTCAGTCACTACACTAAACAATATACCAATAGTCCCAAAGTGATATCCCTACACGCAGTTACGAACCTCTGCGTCAGGCGTTGCTTATTTACAATGCCATCCATCATATCTTGTCCATTGTGTATATCCTGCCATCACTTATGTGTAAAGCGTACAAATTGAGGTAACATATTTACACCATCATTATGCTGTGTCGTCCTTATTATCAGTTATTATCTGATGTCCTACATATGAGCCCATCACACCCACACAAATACATTTGCCATTGCTTTAATGAGAAATTGGAAGCTCCTATATCGCATGAAGTCTATCTCGGCATCGCCTGTCATCAAGAAGGTGGCACCATTTTCGAGACGTCATATCTTGATCGTGCCCCCAGCAACAGTATTCTCATTTCCTCCTCCATTTTTAGGTTAAAGTATCTCCGAAATTGTGTTTCTAATTATATACCAGTATGCAGGTGCATCTCAAGATGTACTTAAGATTTCACCTGCACGTGACGCATCGTCCTGTGCTTCTATCTGAAGGCGTCTTCAGCGCGCTGTTTTTATATTTTCCTTCTTACCAATTTAAATAGGAAAAAAAAATATAATCAAAACGTGATTGTACCAGTCGTTTGGCATAATAGCGACAAAGGTAAGCTCCTCGGGGGGTAGCTTACGTAAAAAGCATTTGTTGGGTCATAATGTGGGGGCGTTTGTTGCTGGGAGCGTGCAATGCAATCTTCCTGATCCGAAGCACCATGTGAATTGGAAATTATATCCTTTTCACACAGCACTCGGTACAAAGTTTAATGGCCAACACTGAAAGCGATAATTATGACCACTATGAGTGGTCTGGACTAAAAGTGCAGTACACACTTACAGCAGAATTGTATCCTTTTGTCTAGCACCACTCGACTGCATCGAGCAATTTAATCGATTGCAATGTGAGACATAGTCAGACTTCCACTGCAATTATCGAAGACAAGGTATTAAGTGGCAATTAAAAAAAAAATAGAAAAAAGAAGAAATGTACATCCTCAGCTAGATGGTGATATAGGACGACGGGACGACATGACGGCGAGGCGGGTGGAGGTTTAGAGTTTGCCATTGCCTAGGCAGCAGACAAATTGCAATCGGTTTTTGGTTTCAGTCGCACCGTCAGTTGTCTGAAATGGCATTGCAAGGATGTATGGCCGAGGAGGAGTTGTAGGTTAAAGCGTAAGTTTTGTGGTTTGAAGACGAATGGAAAATCGATTTTGTGAAGTTTATATACTCGTATTGCTAGCGCCGCGCCGTATGGCGTAACAATAAAAGTTTATTGCGTGTGCCAGTAAAATGCGAAGTGAATTGGAAATTTCCGCCGCGTTCAATTGAAAAACGAGGTTTTATAGCCGCGTAACCCATTTATTTCCGTGCGGAAGAGGTACTTAACGGGTGTCGCACGTGAGGCCCTCCCCCATTATCATGTGAGGAATTGGTAGCATAAAAGTCAACCTTACAGCAGTATAAATGTATTGAAATGTTTAATAGATGGTTGAGGGGAGGCTGCAACGTGTAGGTGCGACGTTACGACGTGAGGGCGTGCGAATTTATTGCTCGGTTATTTGTGAGGTAATTTTCGGTATTGGGATGATACTAATCACTGTGGTTAAAGTCAGTTGTTTCAATATGGATATGCAGATACATTTATGGAAAATTTGACTCTTTTTGGTTGACAATAACAATCTTATAAATATGACTTATGAGAGTAACGTGGACAGCGGTAATGCACGACCACACTTAAAGTTGTCTCATGGCATTTCGAAATCAAAAAAATACATTTTGTTCAGAAGCGGTTCCAAAAGACGTGGCCAAAACCATCTCACTGTCTTAAGAAACCTTTCAACAAAATTTGATTGAAATCTGTTCAGTAGTTTTCGCGCTTTGAGGTAACAAAGAAAGTTCCTACAGTTTTATATGGATACTAGCGTAGCCCATATGCACACTTCGTAGTGCAAAATAAAAAAATAAAAAAATCAGTCTCAAATTCATTTAAATCAGTGATAAACAGTTTTTATTGTAATGCTCCGTGGTACACATTTTTGGTTTTTCCAAGAATCGTATTACGTAGAAAGTATTCTTGTCTATCAGGACAATGCATAGCTATCAATGTTACACATTTTACAAACTTTGGCTCCCATGACTGTCGAAAAATAGTGCCACACTCCTTTATAAACGGTGATTTTCGAAATATACGATCTTGAATGTTTTTTTGTATGGGCAGTGCCACTCCCCTTTGTCCAATTTTGACAAATCTTCACAGGAATACTCCTGGGCAAATATTTAAGATTGTACGTAAATTTGAACTCAATCAATTTGGTGGTTTTCGAAATATAAGATTTTTAATTTTTTTTTTGTATGGGCGGTGCCACGCCCCTAGGTCCAATTTTTACCAATCTCCACAGGAATACTGTTGGGCCAATACCTAAGATTGTACGTAAATTTGAACTCAATCGATTCAGTGGTTTTCGAGATATAAGATTTTGAATGTTTTTTTTGTATGGGAGGTGCCACGCCCCTTTGTCCAATGTTGACCAATCTTCACAGGAATACTCCTGGGCCGATACCTAAGATTGTATGTAAATTTGAATTCAATCGATTCAGTGGTTTTCGAGGAATAAGATTTTGAACGCAACTTCATTTGCGTCGTGCAATACAGGGTGGGCCAAATACAAGTTTCTGGAATTCCAAAACCTTGTTTATGATTTCGGGCTATAGCTCACGGATTGCTTGGAAGATATTGGCCTTAAGTGCTTGAATCGATTCCGGATTGTTGGCATAACATCGGTCCTTCACGGTTCCCCACAAAATAAAGTCCAAAGGGGTCAAATGAAAACACGACTTTCTTAAATGTTAAACTATTTCTAATTTGTTAAAATGGTTTATATTTGATTCATTATTATTTTAAATTGAATTGCCTACATTTTGAAGTTTACACTATGAAACGTAATGTATAAGACCCAGGGCTGACTTTATGCGACTAAAGTTGCATTTTTCCCCCTTTTTTGTTTCTATCCCCAATCCAAAAATAAGGGTGCATGTCGTGTACTCGGCATATTATTGACGCTGACATATATGTTGGCATGCATCTGTCACCCAAATGTTCGACTCAGTGTGGCATGTAAATTTCGGAAAATACCAAAAAAATATCGTTTGAATTGAAGATTTTTTGGACGTTTTTTAAACCATTGATATCGTAGCCATCCTTTGATGGAATTTGTTACTTTATGGCTTGATAGAAAGAAGACGAAGCATATTTTGGGATATATACTGCATTTATTTCGAAATGTCACCAGAAAGCCCTAAAATATTAAAAATTTGAGTGATTTTTTTTCGCTGGGGAAAATTCATAAGATTTTATTTATTTATGTATGTATTTTGATAAAAATCGTTAGAGCATTTTTATCATAATCGAAAATGGCATTTTAGAATATGAGCAGTTTTTAATGTACTATTATTAGGGATTTGGGTGGATATCAATGGACGCAGTCTTTTTAGGGAAAAACTGAGTTTGATATCAAGTTAAGAATGACAATAGTACCTCAAAAATAAGTTTTTTTTATACCCGGTACCACACTGTGGCGAGGGTATATTCACTTTGACATTCCATTTGTAACGCACATAAGGAGGCGTTATAGGTATGACAAACTATATATATTATTGATCAGCATCACTTTCTTAGTCGATCTAGCGATGTCCGTCTGTCTGTCCGTCTGTCCGTCCGCACGATTACGGTCGTAATTTAAGAGCTATCGACTTGAAATTTGGTACGTAAGCTTTTATCCACCAAACTGAGGCTAAGTTCGAAGATGAGCAAGATCGGATGAAAACTACTACTACCTCCCATACAAAAATATCGGATTTATATAGCTTTTTTATGTTAAAAATTAAATTTAAATAGCTACAATAAACATAGCAAGTTTAAACTTTGCACATATGTATTGTTTTAATAATATTTAAAATTTTTTGACAAAAAATGAACTTGGTCGAATTAAAAATACCCATACCTCCCATACAAGTATATAATTTTTTAATACTTAAATATTTTTTTTATTTTTACAATAATATAGTACCGGGTATTTGAGCTTCGGCATAGTCGAAGATAATTGTCTTACTGGTTTTAAATCATTTTTACCGTTTTCGAGAAAAGCCAATTTTCAAAACTGCCGTTGCTGGACTTTTTAGCGAAAAACTGGGTATGCAGTCATGATAAGCATGCTTACATTAATTCAACAATTTTGGTTCAAATCGTTAGAGCCGTTTTCAAAAAAATCTAAATTTAGACATATTTTGTAATATTTCGTAAAATTTTTATATGGGAGGTACCGTTAATATTAGGGCTAGAATAAAAAAAAATACGTCCCTAGCGGGAAGCCCACAAGCTCTACATACGAAGTTTGAAGCAAATCCGTCCATAAGCGTTTAGATTCCCCAGGAGTGGAACAGACAGACGGACGGACAGAATTGCGAGACCCACTTTTTTTTTGAGTTCCACTATCATCGTAATATCAGAATTGATCAAAATCTCGAGTTCGAAATTTTGTACGCAAACAATATATTGAGATGAGCAGTGCGGCTTTCGTACCGGCAGAAGCACAACCGACCAGTTATTCACCCTCAGAATGGTACTTGAAAAGGCTTGGGAGTATGCTACACCTGTTTACGCATGCTTCGTAGATTTGGAGAAAACATACGACCGAGTTCCTCGAGGTAAACTCTGGAGTGTTCTCTCTTGAGAGCCATTCAATTTCTTTTCACAAACTGTAAAAGCTGTGTTCGGGTAAACGGCGTTAAATCAATTCCTTTCACCATGGGCGTTGGACTTCGCCAGGGGTGCGTCTTGTCCCCTCTCCTTTTCATTACTTATATGGACTGGATGTTACAGCGCAGTCTTGGCTAAGAACGTTTCGAGTTGGGAGATCTGAGGATAAGTCATTTGCTCTTCGCTGATGACTTGGTCATCCTTGGGTCCTCTCAGACTGAACTTCAGCGCACACTCGATCGGTTTGTAGCACTTTGTGTTGAAGCTGAGATGAAAATAAACGTGAACAAATCTAAAGTTATGGTCATCTCCAGAACGCCTGTTCAATGCACTCTGCATGTTAGTGAAGTCCCATTGAAACAGGTGGAGAAGTTTAAGTATGTATCTCGAGTGATGGAAAAAGCAATGCTGAGTTTTCCTATAGGATTGGTCAGGCTGGGTCAATTTTTAGACAGCTTGGTCATTCTATTATTAGGAGGACTGAACTTCGAGTCAAAGCTAAGTTGTCAGAATTCGGTGTTTGTTCCAACTCTTACCTATGGTCATGAGGTTTGGGTAATGACCGAAAGAATAAGATCGCGAATACAAGCTGCCGAAATGAGATTTCTCCGTTGTATTGCTGGTGTGACCCGTAGAGATCGCATTAGAAATACTAGAATACGTGAGGAACTCAATGTCGAGCAGCTACTACTCCGGATGGAGTGGTCCATACTTCGGTGGTTTGGTCATATTAAACGCATGTCCCCGACCAGGATCCCAAGACGTGCGATGGAATCCGTACAATCGGGCAGGCGTCCCCTAGGTAGACCCAGGATGAGATGGTTAGATCAAATTCATAATCTCCCCTCTACCCGCATGGGGATTGCCCTTGATGATTTGGAGTCGATGGCGGAGGATCGAGAGCTATGGAGGGTCCACTTGAGCAACCTACACCCGCGACCCACTTAATGGACAAGCGGACCATTTTTTATATACATTATAATTGTTATTAGAATTTATGTTTGTGTAAGATCGATTTCTTGTCCTTCGTCCACTTGGATTTCGATTCGATCGTCAGCCTGAGCTAAGTACAAATATACCTGAGAACAAATTTGAATTTTATGGTTTTTTTGTTTGGTTTTCTCTTGGGTTTATTTCTTTTTGCTTCCCCAAGTGCTGGTCGTTCAATTGTTTATCGCGTCGATTTTTGCTTATTCCCCAACACATGTGTCAGATGTGGGGTCTTAATGATTCAGAAACATTTTAATAGCACGTGTTACCTTTAACCTACTTGTGAAAGCACCAATGCTACCACAACTTTATATGAAATCCACCTGTGCGCGTGATTTCATCATATTTACACATTCAAATTGTTCCATTTCCTTAGATCAACGTACAATGTCATTGTTCCCATATGTGAGTCGTAATACTCTCAACATTAAATAACATTGCAATATCTCCCGCCCCCGTGCTAAAGAACACACCTTCACCATGGCACCAGTTGCTACTAACGACTTCTCTATACCATCTATCTATATACTTAACAACTAATATCGATATCAAGGTATACGAATTTAATTTGACAATTTCAATCTGGCCCACCCCATGTCGCACAACACTCCGCACTTCCACAATCCACATCAACGCTTTCATCATCATTTCTCGCTTGGTGACGAACTTTTACGATCACGATATGATTTACTTGAAATTGGTTTTTTTTTTTTTGCTTTCGTTATAGCTCCCTCAGGACGTGAGCTTACTTCGTTCTTATCCATGGGAAAAGTTATTAGGTTCAAAACAGTCCCCTAAGAGGTTCAATTTAATCCGCTTTTACGTAATTTCGTGTCGAAAAAATAAAAATGAAAAATTGTATCGTTCACACTGCTAACATTTTAGTTGAGTTCTTATGTCGCATTTTGCTCCGAGATACTTTCTCCGTCGTCAGCAGCAGCAGCAGTCCCTAATCCATAAGCATTTGTAATTGTTTGGATTTTATGATACGGATACGAGTGCTCATATACATATGTAGGTATAGGTACCGTTGTGCTAAAAGTTTGCCATCGAATGGGATATATGTGTACTTGTACATTCAAAACGTATAAGCTCATTAAAGGCCTTTAAGAAGTAGGTACGTAGATTGGGCCAATGAAGTGCTCCAAAAAGGAGTAACCTTGCTTACATTGCACCCAGGGATTATATCCCTTTTGTTGGGTTGAAAGTTTGGCGATTTTCGGGGATTTTCAGAATTCAGTCGTTCGGTTGTTGTGTTCGGTGTAAAATGAAAGTGCATCCACACACAACATGCAGATTCATGAAATCCTTGCATACGAGCAGTGGTATCGAATTCAAAAACATGTATCCACATTACACACGCAAGAAAAATCCAAAAAAACGAAGGAACGCGCAACGCTGAACAAGTGTATAAGGAAATCCTTTTATACAGAGCAAAGCAGCTCAAGCTCATGGGTATCCCGTTGCCGTTGGGTGTGGATGGCTGTAGTTCGTTAAATTTGGCGGTGGCTATAGTGTTGCCATCCGAAAAACTGTGGGGTCGCAATTGTATAAGTGGGTCAGGGTCATTCAATTCAACTTAGTTTATCGAGTTATTCGACATTATGGGCAATTTTGTCGATATCTCATCTCACAGAATTAACAGAAACTTCAAGGATGAGAGGAAGGACAACGATATGTTACCTAATGCTGTTAAAATCAAGCAAAAATTCCAGGAGAAAATATAGCCACAAGAACTATTTAAGAATCGGTCGAAATCAACATTAGAAGTCTATATCCAGAATTAGTAGGTACCTATGTTCTCTACAATAGAGCTCCGCTGAAGTGCACTCACATCTCGCACAAAAAGTGAGTTCGATTTATGTGCAAATTAAAACAAATTTATGTAGTTTCTGTATACATAAAAAAAATTATAGGTATGTACTGCTGTTTGCAGTTTTGGCCACGTAAGGTGTGACAAAAGTGAAACGTTTCGTTACACAATATGTATGAAGGGCGGACAGTCCCACTTCTTGTACGAGTAATCTTGATCTCTCTAATTTTAATTGAACCCAAAATTGGCTCAAAAATGTGATCTATACAACACAATCTGTATCGGTTCGATTGGATAATTAAAATCCGGCTAGTTCTGCAGTGCTTATGGTACGTTGATTTCGTTCTTGCAAAGCGGGGCATAGGTAGCTAATGTTGAATTGAATTCACGTTCCATTCAATGTCTGCATCTGTATAAATCCTTGGACTCTATAGTATGTACGGATCATGAATCTAATGTCATGACACAGTGTCCCGTGATTACACCAGTTATCTATCGAATATGCGATAGAATATCTATTACATAATTGCCGAAGCTCTTTGTTTTTTGTCTATAGTTTTGGGCATAATGGCGCAGTCCTTGCAAGTTTCTCTATTCAGTATTTTATCTTGGAACAGAATACAAATTTGTGGTAAACTAGAAGGTTCGTGTTTTTCCAGTGCTTCCGAGTAAAAGTCTGCTTACGCACCTTTCTCCATTTCTGGGCCATCCGTGTAAAAAAAAAATAAATAGGTGGCGCAACAGGCGGGTGACACCCAAGGCCTAGCTTCTCGCAACCATTCGTTTTGTGTGAGTTTCTATTTTTGGGACGAATGGAAGGGACCTACAATTTTTATGCCGAGTCCGAACGGCTGAATTGAGAAGCTTTTTCATGACAGTCATACTCTCGGATGTTTGTCAGACGTTCGCGAGAGGTGGCGCAGTAGAAGAAAACTTTAAGATGTAATTTTGGTTTTTCCGGGGATCGAACCTGGGATCCCTCGCACAGTAGTCCAGCACACTAACCACTGCGCTATACTGCGCCCACGGGCCATCCGTGTCAATCAATCTTAAAGCTCCTTCTATGGCAGAGGCTTTTGTTCGAGTACCGATTGAAATAAAACGAGTCCGACTTTTATTGTTTTCACGCAATTTATTTTACATTAAATTACTCGAATGGCGAGTATTGCCATTCATAACAGCTTTGATTTCAGAATCAGGATATAAAAGAGTCATGTTCAGTCTTGCGCTTCTTACAATTACCGCCTGCGATATAGAGGGTAACGAACGGGCTGATGTTCTGTCGAAAACCGGAGCTGAGTTTCCACCTAATGAAACAATTGAGGGCATCAGCAGATCAAAGCTAAGAGTGGCAATAGGGATACTCTCCGGGCACTGTCTTTTAAGGAAGCACGCTATGAGATTAGGTCTAACAGATACAGACATGTGCAGGTATTGCGAAGACTTACAGGCCACAGAGGATATTACCCATCTCCTCTGTGAATGTCAAGCTATTGCTCGGTACAGGCGGAAATACCTTGGTAGGTACTTCTTCCACAATTTGGAGGAGGCCTCGCGAACAAAATTGAGGCAATTTTCAGGTTCTGTAGGGAAATTAATTGTCTGGGCGAAGTCGTTTAGGTTATTTGACCGTTATGGTTCCCCAGGGATGGCGATGGGTTCAATATGGTGCCTAGTCCTATGTGATGAACTCACACCCTATTCAACCTAACCTAACCTAACCTACAATTACCGCCATGCAATGTGATGCTATAGCCTCTGTATCAATCTCTATTAAATATTTGCGGCAGTTGCTGTCCATCATACTAAGTATACCCATAGGAGATGGTGGGTCGGATTATTGTCTTGTCATTGATGCGTCGCGTCGTTGCAATTCCTCCCATCTTCTGTCAAAGGCCCGCTTACAGGCATATAGGATATTTCAACTCAGATGAGAGATCTATTGTGGTGTCATTTAGCTTTGGTAGTCCGAAGTTAGGTACGTAGGTTAGGTAATTGGGTGGTCTTGTAGCAGTTGCCACAGCTTCACCATCCATTGGGTCCATTGTGTCCAAGTCAGGTACATATATACCTAGTGAACAAGACGAGCTCAGTTTTCTGAGCATTCACTCCCAAACTTTTTTTGCCTCTACAGAAACCTTTTTAAGAGCAGATTCCATTAGTTGACTTGACTGATTGTTAGCAGAAATGGTAATTTAACCGATATTACTAAGTCGTTGGCATAAGCTATGCAATTTTGATTCTTTTTCCTGTAAAGATTCCGAGGATTGACGAATATTAGTGGCAAGAAGACTCCTCCTTGTTGTCATTCTCCTTACAGAAGTAGGTCCAATAGCGAGTTGATCTTAATTTCATATATCTACCATAAAGCATGTTTTCGACTGTCATTGACTGTCAAATTTTCCAAAAGCTTTCATTACTAAGTCAGTTTTTACGTTATTGAAAGCGCCCTCTATATTGTTGCCAATTGATATAAATTGGTTTTATAAAGCTCAGGGGATATCTACTATATTTATCTTGTGCTGATAAATAAAGATCGTCATGTCATGAAACTTTGAGGGTATTTTCCACTATATAGCTTCCCTTTTTTTTGAGTCATTTAAATGTCGCTCTGTGTGATCGCCATTTTTGGCAGCGTAATTTAAATGACTAGGAAAATGGCGCACCAAATGACATCAATTAAGTGCCATTTAAATGGCGGAAAAAAATGGCCGTGTGACCGCTCTTCAATGACGCATCCCAACGGAAAATTCTAAATGACTCGCAGTGTCCGTCATTTGATTTTGGTACACAAATAACGATGATAGTCATTTCGTGTGATCGCCATTTTTTCAATGAGGAATCGTAGCTTAAATGTCCTCTAATGCGACATTTTTTTCTGACGCCACAGCGCCATTTAAATGACTCAAAAAAATGGCCGTGTAATCGTAGCTTAAGTAGGGATATAAATTATGTACCTTTACTTGAATGAATTGTAAATTGTCACAGCATTTTGGAATTAGGTTTGTTTTCGACAAATAATTATTTAGCTATAAGTAGCTCGAAGTAAAGGGTGGGTCAGATACAAGTTTCTTTTTAAAACTGCAATAAAATAAAAAAAATTAAATGTTTTCCATGTATTATGGCTTTATTATGGAACACAACTTGCATTCTGTCACTCATGTAGCTCACGGATTGCTTGGATGATATTGGCCTTAAGTGCTTGAATCGTTTCCGGATTGTTGGCATAGCATCGGTCCTTCACGGTTCCCCACAAAAAAAAACTCCAAAGGGGTCAAATCACAGCTCCGAGGTGGCTAATTGACATCGCCAAGAGGGCTGATAACACGATTTGGGAATTTGGTGCGCAAAAGATTGATTGTGGCATGTATCCTGCATGAACCAGAGGTTGTCCAAATCCATGTCTTCAATTTCATTAAAAAAAAATCGGTTAACATGTCTCTGACCGTTGACCGAAACGTTGTTCCCAACCTCATTTTCGAGGAAAAATGGTCCAATGATGCCACCACTCCACAATCCGCACCGTCTCACGAACTTGTGTACACTTGTACAGCAGACGAGGTGGGTGCTTCATTTCGGCCAAAATTTCTTTTCAAAAACACACTGTTTGGGCTACCCAGCACTCACTTTGGAAATAAGTTTTTAATATTTCCCAAAGTTGTTTAAGCATAAAGCGACTCATATCGTTCCGCGGAGGTATGATACTGGCTTTCTGTCAAAATTACGAGCGAGAAACAGCTGTCAGTGTCAAAATAACCTATGATTTAAAAAGAATCTATTAGATGGCCCACCCTGTAAATGGATGGATCATGGATATTCACTGAATAAATATTTCGCTTAATACTTTTATTAAGTTGACAGATTTTCGGTATAAGAATGGACATAGATTCAGCAAGTGTCTAGTTAATGTTTGAGAGGAGTCTAAGGTTCAACTCCAGTAAAACACACAAACTAAACGTTAAGATTTTTTTTCGACTGCGGTACGTATCGCGTATTTCTGTAAAACATCCGAGCGACGAGAGTACAGCTGTTCTGAGAAAGCTTCTCAACTCGGCCGTTCAGATTTAACAAAATAAAAACGATGGCGATTGCCTATTATTTTTTTAAATATTTCTAATGAAAGTTTATTGAAATCATGCATGTGTGATGAGTTTTAAAACCTAGCCAGTCATCAATCAAGTTAAACTTACCAAACAAGAGGTACAAATTTTTGCAGTTAATCTTAGTCACAGTTCTAATTTTTGACACTGACATTTAAAATAGGTATAATTAAATTCAGTAATTTAGTGTGGATTGACTATACAAGCTGCTCAGTGAGTATGATCTTTGGAACCCTAGCCAGTGAATGAAAATCATACTTGAATGTCATCTATAAAATCTCTACTTAAAGCATTTCCTCTGCGTGGCTGCACTGTGGGCGGCCCTATTACCTACATCTTCCTTCGATGCAACTTTTACTATGGCACATCGTTGCTGCGTCGTAAATATCCTACCTAAAGGCGTCATCGTAGGAAGCTATTCGGTTCAGAGATTCTTTTTAGCATTTCATCCTCTGCTTAAAGTGACACGAAGAGAGTTTTTGAAAGCAACCCGTCATACATGGTGTGTAACCCGCTTCTTTTCTCCGTCCACAGTTTGTCGTTGTGTCACGAATCTAAATGTCAGACTCCTGTATTTTTTCACAATTTTTGCTTTTTTCCTCTGCTATATGATATCCTCGAAAGTTGATTCCCCTTGTGCTCTTGCACACTAATTCCCGGCTATGGTTGCCAACGGGGATCATACAAAGTACGTCAACGTCATTACATATCCGAAACACGAAATATTTTCAAACATCGCTATACAAGCTAGCTCCCCCGTAAGCAAAGTGTTTGTCCAAAATACACGGAGGGTTAGGGTAGTTATACGGATACACAGGTTTTTTTTGTGCATGTTAACTGAAATTACAGGACAAAAAGTGTAACATGGGACATAAAAGTTTAACATTTCGGAACCGTAAAATTAATCCCGACTGAGCAATCAATGGCATCAGTATAGTAGGTAAGAGTAGATGTATCAAAATTGATAATGTATTCCTAAATAGGCATTTAAAATTCATGAAGCCCAGCTATCTAAATGCAAATGCTGTGCGTGCGTGCGGGATGCGTTACATAATTTTTTTTTTTCACAGTAGCAGTTTTGATGGTCTGCTTTACTTTGATGATTGATGGATTCATGAGTTTTCTGGTGCGTGTGCTGAGGAACAGCTTGATTTGTTGATATTTTGATATAGGGAGACGCGTTCCATAGGTATAGGTTATGTATGAGCAGACGCATGAATGGAGCTTACAAGAATATTTTACTATGAATGTCATGGGTGAATTAAAATAGAAATGCCAAGGGAATTGTGGGTGGATGGATGTTGGCATTTGTAAATTTATCCTAAGTACCCTAATTTTATGAAGGAACGTCTTAACGTCATCTATTGAGTAAAATGAGAAGCTTACTACCCCAAAGATGCAAAACACACAATAAAATTATAAAAATATTGTTAAACGATATTCGAATATTTGTATCGGATGGATTGGTGGAAAATTTATAGCTTCCTGCTGTCGAGTTTTTTTTTATCAAGTATATTGTATATACTAGTTCGAAATCGATTCAAGAGCGCAATAATGATCATTTCCCATGCAAGCGTACTCTAAACTAAAAAAAAAATTTATCCTGTCAAAAAATATGGTGGTTTTCAATTTAAATAATTCAAAGTTCCGTCAACCGGGACAATAATTTATGACAACGAACAAGCCAATGCTAACAAAGAGTTCTATCTAGGTATAAGCCTCCATTTGCTTAGTATGTCACTGGGATGCAGTCGTAACGAATACATCTGGTGAAGAAGAAGATAATGACAGCTGATTGACTGTCAATTGCTTTAAGTGTCACATCAAGGCATGCGTTAAAACCAAACGGGCCAAAATGGTTTATGACTGTAACATCTGCTGCGCGAATTGCTACCCAGATTTGTTTTCGAAAGCATCGGCTTAGGTAAAACGTCTTTAGTGATAATTCTCATTATATGTAAGACTAGCTGGACCCGTGCTGGCCTTGCCTACTCGCACAAAATTATATTTGATTCATTTAAAATTACACTTTGAGTGTTCCATTGAAATCTGTCCAGTAGTTTTCGCGCTTTTAGGAGAAAAAGAAAATTCTTCCCTCTCTAGATCTTGCCACTTATTTGTAATCCTGGCATTTCCTTTCCTTTGTTTCCCTCTTCCTCTGAAATCCAAGCAACTACCTACCCCAAAACTACACAGTTACCATACCACATATCAGAATGAAATTCTGAAACTCTCTTCTCTTATGAAAATGAAGATTATTAATTTACCCCATGTCATACTGCAGCACGCACCCCATCCTCATCCTGCATCGGACCTGCCATCATAATATACATACAACTGACAATAGCACTCACTGCGAAAACAAATCAACGCTTTTCGAATGTGTAGTATACATATGCTAGTCTTGTTTTGTTTTTCTTTGTCCTGTCGCATGATCGCAAAAGTATAAACATCCATTTGTAGCAAGGTATGTATATGTGGATGTATATATTTTCACTTCAAAAAATAAATTTTGCCTAGAAACTGTTCCTAAGGACGTGGCTATAAACGACATAGCCTATAGCAGTCTCACAGTCTTAAGGGACATTTTAAAAAAAGTTTCATCGAAATCTGTCCAGTAGTTTTCGAGTTTTTAATGGCCAAACAAAATTCCTACAGTTTTATTATATGTATAGATATAGACTATTTTTTAACTCTTTTAAGTTGGGTCTTAAAGCTATGGTAGGTGCTAGACAATGTGTAGTTCCAACAAGATGGCGCCATGGCTCACGTAGAGATGGATTCAATGAACTTTCTAAAAAAAACCTATTATTAGAAGTTATAAAAAAAAGCATGCTACTAATGCATCAGAGCCGAAGCACGCAAGGATCAGCACCTCACCTATGCATCATTCTCTTTCTTTTTCTTTAAAAAGGGAATTTCCAAATTCTGGGAGCACTCAGACCAATCCCGGTCCATTGTACTACCAAGCAGAAACCCTTTTTGGTGTAGTGGTAAAGAAACTCTGATTTTATTCGTTTCTTCGTGGCAGAGTTTTGCTGTCCCTCGCCGGGGCTCAAACCAACGCCGTTCGGGTCACAAGCAATGACTCTAACCACTACACCGTGGCCACCGAGCATGATTCTCTTAAAGGGCGCGGCGATTCGATGACCAAAATTCCGCTTTCAGTATAGGTATGAGTATGACCCATTTTTTCATTGACAATTTATTATAGACAGGAATCTTGTCAAACTAACGTCCATGAACAAAGATGGGGTTTACGCTGTAGAAAACTACTACTGACTAAATATTGACACTTTGGTAGAACTGGGAAATGACTAAGAAGCTCAAAATCAACAGCCCCAACCTTTCATCGATCTTAAGGTTAACACTTTCGGCCTTACCAGTAATCATTTTTAATCTTCAGCTTAAATATTTTGACAGTCACAGTGGATAATTTTATATGGAAATTTTCTCCATTGTGACTTCGTAAAAGTTAACCTGGACACTAAAAATGATTATCAGCACCGCGGTTTGTTAACATAAAAGATTCAAGCTGCACAGGGCCATATCTTTGGTTGACATGCCCTACAAACTCCTCGTGGTAGTCTGTCATATATCTGTTGGAAACAACTCTCTAATCTACACTAATCTGTTGGAATGGGTATAGCATCTTAAATGTACAACTTGTTTTTGTGTGTCACAGTTATCGGGTGTTCTCTCCAAAAATTATGTATATTGAATGTTGTCTTTTATAGACAAGGCAACGCGCTGTCGTGCGACTTTTTCAACATCATACTTAAAAGAATAATTGTCCGAAACTCACAGGCACACAAGGTACGATCTTTCAAAAATCCGTCCAATTACTTGCATATACGCCGATGATATTGACATAATTGGTAGAACACAGCGGACTGTCACTGGTACGTTTGCTAGCATAGAAACGGAAGCGGAAAAAATGGGTCTAGCGGAACCAAGTATACACCTAACATCGTAGAATCGGACAAAACGTCACAATCGACAGCTATAACTTTGAGCTATAGTGAGGGACTTTGTCTACCTCGTCTCTGCTATAAATTCTGACAACAACATCTCAGAAGAAATTAAACGAAAAATAACTCTTGCCAAGCGCTGTTTCTTTGGGCTAAGAAGGCAATTGAGTAGTAGCCCGAACAACTAAGGAGATTCTGTTTAAGACCTTGATCATTCCAGTCCTGCTTTATGGCGCTGTAGCTTGGACTCTATATATCTAAAGCGGATGAAGCTATCCTCGGTCGCTTCGATAGAAAGATTCTTCGTAAAATGTTCGACCCCGTTTGCGTTGACGGGATTTGGAGATTCAACGACGAACTATACGAGCTGTACAGCGACATCGACCTCGTCAAAAAACTACGAGTCAGTCGCTTAAAAAGGCTAGGATATGTAGAGCGGATGGGTACAAATGCTCCGGCCCGTAGAGTCTTCTAGTCTAACCCGGAGGGACAATGCAGTAGATGAAGACCTCGCCTTAAACCAGCTCCAGCTAGCTATATGCAGGGACATTTTGACTAAGACTAAGCTCCACGGCACTGGATCAATTTATAGGTTAAAAACCCTATAATATAGTAAAACCCGTTGAGAATTGGGGAATAATATTTCCCTAGGTCCCTTCGTCCCATGCCAACTTTTCTGCTGCTATAATGAATAACCATTGACTTGCATATCAAATTTTGCATGTCAAATCTCTTGTGCGTGTGTACACTCCACTCTATAGCTGGTTTAATTTATTTGCCACTTCTCCGCATTTGTTTATTAATTAATCTATAAAAACAATTATGTGCAAATTGTTTCCCACTCACTGGGCTCATTCCGCATGCTGGATTAATCTTCAAATTATTTGCTATCCGCTATATCATAGGCGTTGTCGTTATCATACAACTCGCAACACATTCGCCCTTATCCCCGGCCGTCGTCATCGCACACAATGACACATCATAATCCTTTTGTCCATCAAAAAACGAGATATACAATAATCTCACTCGCTCTTGTTCTGTCGGAAAATTATGATTCCTACTCCAACCCATGTACTGTCAAAATGTATACCATCAACTACACATCCCTTCGGGGTAATTATGATTCTTTGATACAACTTTTCGTCATGTTCTGAAAACCTCCTTCCCTCCCCTCTGTGTGGTGGTAGTGTGTACCTACACTCGATGAGGGGATATAGTTTTGCCCCCTTTTTTATTGCTGGTTGTTTCATTATTGTTCTGCCAGAACTGACAAACTTCCAAGCCCCAAAAGTGCTAAAGATAAAACCACGTAATTAGAGGCGAACTTCCAGTGTGGAGAGTGCAACCTCAGTTGTACCATAGAGGTATATTGTATATCCTTTTTCGGTTGGTATTTGCAAAGCGAAACCGAATTGCTTTAGGATATTAGAATTAGAATGCTTTCGCAAAACAAAACAAAAAAAATACAACTTTGGGTATTTTTTTTTCGAGGACTTTTGCTGTTAAATTGTTTTTGAAGGAATTGTGCGCACTCACTCGAGAGTGATACTTGCCGGAAGAAATTGAATTTTGGGGTGCGGACTAGGTATTGTACATGACCAAGAACGAGGTCAACTTAAAGGGCCAGCCTAATGAAGTCTTTGTTTGGATAATTAGGATTTATGCAGGACATTTGCTTGTGAATCGTAATGAATCAGAGTTTAATTGCCCCTTTGGTTGCCGTCCGTCGGCGGATTGGCCGTGGCTGATGGTGCGTCTTTCTCGGGGCTTTATTTCACTTAATTATGATTGAATTAATGCCCCGAGGACGTGACTCTTCCTTAAGCAGCCCGGCTTGGACTTACTGCACTAATTGAGTTATTGCAGGGGCTTTTTCTATGTGTGTGCAATTTTGCAAATGATGTGATTACGGAAAGTTATTTGCACAGAATAATGACCATATATTTCTGTAATGGCGGAAATATTTATGCGCCTAATATTGCGAATGAATTCGTTTTAATACAGGTACGTGGTGGATCGCAAGGACAAAGGTGAAGAAATACGGCCGGCGGCGAGGTGCTTACTAGCACTCGGATGTAAAAGGAAATGTAATCAAGTAAAACGTCGCGCAACTACTATAGCTCTCAAATTCAAAATGACAGCACTCGTGTTGGCTGGCAGGCTAATCAAAATGAAAGTAATTGCGCACCAGTTGAAAATATTACACTTCAAGAATACTCTCATTCAATTGAAATAATTTCGTCTTTGAGACGTCGGTCGGTCGCCTACAACTACTACCTCGCTGTATGTCAGACAATTTTCCGCTGGAACACGTTTTGCTAATATTAAACTCTTGAAGGACTCTCGCAAACCCTCACCCGCAAAGAAAATGAAATCCTTTTCTGCGAAATCATTCATTTTGCACCTGGCAAGCGAAAGCGAAAAAACGCACACCCCCCCTTGCCGAAACGAGACGACTGACACCCACCGTGAGGACGCAACGTACAAAAATGCAATTCAATCTGCGAATGCAAACGAAACGGAAGAAGGATGCAAATGCAATTTTCCCAAACGTGGTACGCCGCTCTGCTCTCTGCTGGCGTTTTGTGGCAAAACAAATTACCCGCCAACCTGGAATCCTTCGTTGTGCGAAGCGAAGTATAATAGGTACCTTTAACTCGAAGGGTACGACCGTTTGGCTCCTTCGAAAAGTGCCAATTGATGCTGGCTTGTCATTTCCCAGCCTCCGAGGTGATTTCTCTTCTTTTGCCATCAAATGGAAATCCTGTGTGAAAAATTGTTGCCATCTTTGTGGTGATGGTGGGCAAAGGACTGAAAATGCAAAAAATGAATTTTTAATTGACTGGAGTGACGACGGCACAGATGGACGTGGTCTACAAGTTATACAGAAGACTCTTAACTTTAATTTAAAAAAAAACGAAAATTATATGTACGAATACGAATACCAAAAATTAAAAAGGATTTTATTGTGTACGCGAGAGGAATATAAATGACACAGCCTGGTGGAATAATTTATCGAATTTTTTTGTTCTCTTCATCATCGCTCATCCTTTGTCTGTTTTTTTCATGTTTTTTTTTATGTATGTGAAACTAATGGCCAACATAAAGTGTCATCGTAAGCTTCGCTTAAATGCAAAAGGATAATGGATCAACGTTTGCTTTTCCCTTCGCTTATGCGAAGATAATTTAATAAAATATCCCTTTGTGATGTGTGTGAAAGCAGGAATGGAATTCAATTATAATGTCACGGGGTTTAGTGGGCTGGGCACTTTTTTTTTCTACCCGGGCAAGCATCAATAAAATTTATGGTATACTCGAGACAGGGCGCTGTTTTTTATTCTTGCCAAAGTTTCATGTTTCAGGTAGCCTCAGACAAAGGTGGATTATAAAATGGTTAAAGTGGCTTTAGGATGTAAAATTCTTTTAACTAATGATAAAGGGGGAAACAATGAAAGTCGGTAACATTAGCACTAGCTCTTTCGCCATATAGGAACCAAAGCTTTTATATGTTGCACTATACTCTAATTTAGTAGTAATTTCGATAAACTTCGAAGCAGGTGCTACATACGCTGGTACATTGGGAACATATATAATCCTTTTTAAAGAAGTATGTGCACTGTGGGAACTCCATTACAGTTGAAACTCTATTGCTTCTTCCGAATTTGAGTGTCTTACCTAATTAACAGCCATATTATTACTATCAAATATCAATTATTTGATACTTGATAAGATCTATCAATTCATTGATAATTTGGTATTATGAGTATCAATCGATAAATTTTACCCCATTGTGAATACTTATCAAAATATCATTGAGAATGGGTTCTGTTTTCACGTTTGACGTTTCTGATTTGTAGTTGGTTGTTGTTTTATGGCTGACGACTAGTTCTGGTTAATTGTTTTTATTAAACAACAGCCGCTTTTTTCGCAAATCAAAGGAACGATTGTGATTGGTTGTGCAATGCCAATATTAAAGTTATTCCCAACCCTCAGCTGATGGTTTCCTTACTGAGAAAATAATTTTAAAAACGCTGCTAGGTACTCGTAGTTTATGTACATTTGGGATGTCTACCGAAGACATTTCGCTTTAAAATCTTTATATTACAGTAAAAACGAGGATATACATTTTTTAATTTGATGCGCCCGAATATTTGATACGTATCAACGAGAAATTTGTGGTTGATAGAAAATTTGATGAATATCAACTTTTTTGATAATCGTAATACCAAGTTTATCGATAAAACTATTCACAATAGATCTTAAATCTAATACAATTCACAATTCATCAAAAATGTTGATAGGTTGATAACCATAATACCGATTCATTCATTTTGTTGATACGTATCAATTATTATCAAATATCGTGTTGATATTTGATAGCCATAATAGAGCTGTAAGACTTTTTGATCGAGACTGAGGCAGTCAAATCATATTTAGGTTTGCACCTCCTTGTTGCGGCTTAGCTTAGTCTTCAGGTAAGGGCGGAGGGTAATCGTAACAGTCTGTCCCTGCCTTTTGCCTCTGATCATCACTAAGGAGGAAGACTATAATGTGGCAAAGGTGGGTGATTGAACCAGTCCGATTTGCTGCTGGACCAAATTTCAATGGAGGAATTGTCTGTTGGAAAAAAAAGGATAGGGGGTATCGTAGTAGTCTGCCACCTTGTTATTTCCTTTTGGCAATCAGTCCACAGGACAGAGACTGGTGCTAAGCATAATAGCTTGATTGAAGCATTCTATCGTGATGCTTGCTACCTGAAAGAGAGGTCGCAATATGTCTTTGGGGAAGGCGTGAAGGAGTGACCGAAACAGACCAAACCCCCACTGGTAGCCACTGACAGTCCGCTGGGTAAGAAAGGTGGCTGGTACAGATCTAGGAAGAATATCTGGAGCAATTTGCTTTGCTGTTTCGACTGTGAAAGGTGAAGAAAAGACTAACCCTTGCTTATCCCCTCTGACGGAGTGTGAAAGTTCGACGTGTGAAGGTAAAATTAACTGAAATAGCCAGCTCTTCCCGTTGGCAGTTAGTCTTCAGGAGCAGACAAATGGTCACCGAAATAGTCTAATTTTGATTTTTTAGAATAATTTTTGGCGCTTCTGCCTCAATATTTGCGAATGCAGCAGTGACTCGCTCGCTGTAAATGATGTCAATGTCATCCGCATATACAGGTATGTAGCTGCATACGGAAAAAGGTTAACTATTTCGAGACTGCAATGCCCATGGCTTCATCCTAAAGTTCTGAAAAGCGATCTGTGGAGGGAAAACTATCTTCTTTTAAGATACTCAAAAGCTGATGTCTACTCGAGCAATTTTACTTCTGCGACAATAATTATAGCAATTCCAACTAGAATTAAAATTTTTAGTTGACTCATGAACGATGAAGACCGTAGGGTGGCAATTCAATTTACAAGGGCGCAGTAGCGCAGTGGTTAGTGTGCTGGACTACTGCGCGAGAGATCCCAGGTTAGATCCCCGGAAAAACACAAATTACATCTTAAAGTTTTTAACTTTCTCGTAAACGTAGTAAGAGAAAGATATGTATTGTTTTCGTACAAAATTTCGAACTCGAGATTTTGATCAATTCTGATATTACGATGATAGGGGAACTCAAAAAAGTGGGTCTCGCAATTCTGTCCGTCCGTATGTCTCTCTGTCCCACCCGTGGGGAATCTAAACGCTTGGACGGATTTGCTTCAAACTTCGTATTTAGAGTTTGTGGGGTTCCCGCTACGGAGGTTTTTTTTTATGCTAGCCCTAATATTAACGGTACCTCCCATATAAAAATTTTACGAAATACATATTACGAAATATGCCTAAATTTAAATTTTTTTCGAAAACGGCTCTAACGATTTGAATATTGATAGTTGATTTAATGTAAGCATGCTTAACATGACTGCATACCCAGTTTTTCGCTAAAAAGTCCAGCAACGACAGTTTTGAAATTTAAAAATTTTTTTTTTTTTTAAATTTAAAAAAAAATTTTTTAAGGTACTATTGTCATTCTTAACTTGATAGCAAACTCAGTTTTTCCCTAAAAAGACTACGTCCTTTGATATCCACCCAAATCCCTAATAAAAGTACTTTAAAAAACTGCTCATATCTCAAAAACGCCATTTTCGATTATGATAAAAATGTTACTTTCAGGAAATGCTTAAATCCATAGTAATACCACTGGCTCAGTTTTGAGCTAAACAGTTGAAAAACAGTGTTTTTTGAACCATGAATGCGTTCTTCGATTTCCACCCCAATCGTACTTTAAAAACTACACATATCTCGAAAACGGCATTTTCGATTTGGTTAAAAATGTAACTGCTAGGTAATGTTTATATCCTGAAGAATACGTCGTACTCAGTTTTCAGCTAAACAGTTTAATAACAGTGATTTTCGAATCCAAATTGTAACATTTGTCAGCATAATTTTACAAAAAACCGCTCTAACGATTTTGATCAAAATACATATTTAAGACAACAAAGGCATTCTTAACATGATCACGTACTTCGTTTTTCTCAGAAAACTCGAATATTGCCGTTTTATGAATATTTCTCAAAAACGAATATCCAAATCCCGATCTTTATTCACACACAGTATATTTTTGTAAATGCCAAAACTTCAGTGGTAATTCGAAATTCATCGAAATTCAAGTGTCAGTTCGGGGTGAAATTTAAAAGTAAATGTTGAAGTTAATACGTATGTTTATGTACTATTGTATTACGTTGTTAATTAACAAGTGCTGTACCTACATCTTGAGTGCGTATGATTTTAAACGTAAAATTTGCTGAAATGACTCTGAGATTCTGCGAGATTCGCAATAAACGAGAAAGTTACGTGCGACCCAGTCGTGCACATTTTTTTTGTTGGGTGTATATTATTTAAAATTTTATTCATGAGCTTATTCTTGCTTTTTAATTTTTTGTTTATTGTTGAGTGTTTATTATTTGACATTTTGTGAAATCGGATCGCAGCGATACCTACCGGGCCCAATTGTGAATATAAACCATCCCAAGAGCCAAGACCCATTCAAGCACACACAAACAATTTGACTTAAATCGGTCCAGCCGTTTAGGAGAAGTACGGTAACAAACACAGACAGAAGAATTACAATATATAAAGATATCTTAATATTATTTATCTATATCTTAATATTTGTGGAAGCTTTAGGCTTGAAATTTGGTAAATGGACATATATTGCCTTTTGGAAACTTTTAAACAAATATGATCGGGATTGAGCAAATGGGCCCAATTTTCCATACAAAATAAGGAAACTCTGCAAACGCTATTGTTCGACACTTTTGGGAGCTAAAGTTGTAAAATTTAGATCATTGATGTCTTGTCCTGTCCTATTAGACGCGAACAGATTAAAGCGTCAATATCTGGGCACGGGCAAAACCGGGCTGTTAGATTCTAAGAGTTTTAGTAGGAAGGTAGAGAAAAGAAACAGAAAGAAACCATAAGCTGATTAGTAGAATATGAGTAACTTAGGTGATGCTACAGTTACCTGGTCCTGATTTTGGCTAGTTGTGTTAACATTTTTAACTTGTGACAGCTAATATCTCTTGGCGCAAAATTGAATACTTTGTTGTAGTTGACCATTGGCTTATCTAACATATCGCAGCCACACACAATGCGACATTTTTGTGCCGCTTTACAGCCCATCAAAAGCAAATGGAACCAAGTAATTTAGGAAGAAATTTTATTTCGAAACCTAATATTTTTCTCTCGAAACTGGCGAAGCTTGCCTTCATCTTCATCCACTTTCAGTAGACTCTATTTAACCAGAGCTACAATGTCCGACTTAAGTCGGAGCACATCGAAGAATTAAAAACATTGGCAGCTGAACTCACGCGCCCTTGTGAAAAATTACAGTTGGTGCTGAATGTCACTGATTGGTATTTAGAGACTCATTAAAATGAGCTTCCAATCATAGAAAGAATAATCCGTTCAAATTCGAACTCGTTCCCATCTCTCGTTCGAATCGAAAGAAAAATTCTAACAGTAGGATTATCCTTAAAGCCATTAGCATCATTTGCCATGTACAATAAACCCAATTATAAATCCTCGTCGAAATGTATTACACATAATCTCCCACAAAAAGTCACAACAATTTACGGCTTGCCTACAGAAATTGGGACAGACATACACACAACCAACGCTATACATACACGTTTGATTAAAAGCGTCGTCGTTTCGTACTAATTAATCCATTTCTACCGCCTCGTCATCACTTATGCAAATGTTTACCAATTAGTACTTAATAAAACCCGCCATTACCGCACCCGGAAGCCCTATATCATTTCTACCATCGACCCGACCCGACCCGACCCCCCTTAAATATTTCCCCGCCTCAATAAAACAGACACCGAATTTACGACTAGATATCTCTGCCAAAATTACATTATTTATATTTACAAAACAATCATCCCCACTTAGGCAAACATTGAAACTGAATGACTGAGAGGACGATACATTTTCCTCTTGTTCATATTATGTATATATAGGGAAAACAAAAAGGACATAAATCCCTAGGCTAACATAAAACTGACCCTGACGCTTGAAAATTTCGCAACTCCTCTGGGTCTGTCACCCTTTCTCATCCAGCATGTCAGTAATATCTTATATCTCAATTAAATTACACACACACACACATGCGAGTGGGCAGAACACACGCTCAACGAGGGCACCGACAAAAGGATTATGACCAAAAATAAATTTAAGTGAACCTTTTGAGGGTCGTGTGTCATGTTCATGAATGTATGTGAAGGCTCCTAATTTGATATGTTATTCTTTTATGAATATACGAAGGAAAGGACTAATAATACACTGAAAATGCAACAAAAAAAAATTAGAAGGATCTTATGTCCGGACCGGCCCTCCCCTTGAGTGCCTTCGATTAAAGCAGCCTCGTTTTCCATACATAAGAATATAACTCTTTCCAATTTACTTATGTTTCTCCCTTCAGGGCATTGCTCTGCATGGCAAAAAGCGAAAGGATGTCGAATCCTTTTGAATGTCTAAAAGAACCCAGTTGCTATTATAGCTAGATGGGAATGAGCGCTTGCTTGAGAACTTCTCATGCAAATTTAGGCTCTCCTCGTCTTCAGATGCGTCTAGAACAATAAGCAACTATTTCTTAGGAAAAGACAAAGCGAGACAAAGCCCGAGACGGAGTAAGGAGGATCCTTTTGTTATTTACAATGCACACTCAACATCTTTATCTTGTGTTTATGTGCGCGTCGAATGTATGTCAGTGTACCATTGTAGGACTCGACAAATAAAAGGATTTAACATCCCTTTTCGCTGGCTAAGTTGTTCCGCCGGGAAAGGGTTACAACCTTTACTCCTTGTTAGAGGAAACAACAACCAACGCTTCTCCCTAACATATGCATCAAAAAAAGATGTGTAAAAAAAAAATAAGTCGGACAAAATAATAAAGTTGAAAATTGCTTCATTCTTTTCCTGGAAAAGACATTAAGTGTTGGAATCTCCGAAACGTGCCCCATCGTAATATCCGGCGAGTGTCCTTTTTGAGTATCTATTTATTTGTTTATTTATTTATAAGATTTTCTCTGTATGGTTTCTTGTTATCTTCGGATAATAGAAGAAAAAAAAACAGAGAAGGAAATCGGGTATGGAAATGTGATTTGCACACATTTATGCGATACGGGTTAAATGTTGGGGATATATCCTTTTCTATTCTGTGAGATTGTTTTCGGGAGGGAAATGGAAATCGAATGAGATCGTTAGAGGAAATTGAATGTGCACATTAGGAGAAGAAGCAGAGTTTAACATTTTGCTTTAAATTCTAATGAATTCAATTTTCTTTTAGGGTATCCTATAAAGAATGCATTTTGGGGTTGGGTCTGTGCGAAAAGGGTTCAATCAAACAAAATACCTGGATCTTTAACAAAAATTAAACAAGACAATGGTGAAGAGCTGAAATTGCCGTGGTTCCTTCTCCTAGAGAATCTAGAGAGAATCTTAATAGGATTGTGGGTGAGTAATCCAGCTTAAGTCAGTGTACGATTACCTTGACATTCTATGACCATAATTAGATGTTTAGAAGAACCGTAAATTAAGCCCACATACCTAATACTGTTATGGTCAACACTTGGAAAGTCGCCACCGCGTCGTCTCTGAAATTTTATACAGTAATGCGCACATGCATTTTCCGTTTTCCCCTTCGGGGGATAACGATACACTCTGGCCTGGCCATAAAAAACGAATGGTATTAAAGTTTATCAACCAGCCAATGGCTTAGCATCTTAGGGGGGCAAGAGGATCTATCATGCCCAGGCTATAATATAGTCTATACATATAATAAAACTGTAGGATTTTTTTGGCCGTTAAAAACTCGAAAACTACTGGACAGATTTCGATGAAACTTTTTTTAAAATGTTCCTTAGGACTGTGAGACTGCTATAGGCTATGTTGTTTATAGCAACGTCCTCAGGAACAGTTTTTAGCCAAAATTTATTTTTTGAAGTGAAAATATATACATGCACAGTTGCACATATACCTTGTACAAATGGATGTTTATAATTTTTGCGATCGTGCGACAGGATAAACAAAAACAAAACAACACTAGCATACGTATACCTCGCTTTCGAAAAGGTTTGATTTGTTTTCGCAGTGAGTGCTATGGTCTGTATATGCAAGGTATGTATATGATCGTATGTCCGATAAAGCATGGTAATGGGATGCGTGCTGCAGTATGGTATGGGGTATATTAATAGTCTTCATTTTCATAAAAGAAGACACGTATAATTCAAAACAGGTTTCATATCCGAATTTCATTCTGAATGGTTGCAGAAGCTAGGCCTAGGGTGTCTTCCGCCTGTTACGCCATCTGTTTATTTATTTTTATATTTGTCATTATATTCAGAATCGTGCTTTTGGATTTGTCGACGTTTATTTATATATTTTGAGGGTAAGGGCACACAGTACGGCATTTAGGGGAAGGTATAAGAACATGTGTATTATAATCTTGCTGCGCAGTGAATTCTGGACATGCGTTCTGGACATTACACTAACGCATGTCATAATCGACACTGTGGGCATGTCAAAAATTTCGGAATCCGCTTCAGCAACTTTTAAGGAAGCTGCAGAGATAAAAAGGAAAGGCCGAAAAGCTACACTGGGGATTTACCTATTAAACGAAAACGACCATAACAAAGCCAGTGTGGCGTGGCGCGTGGCGAGCCAATGAGTATGACTGTAGTTTTACTATCAAAAGCAAAATCCAAGCGAATCTCCCTTGAAACCTACTGATATAATGCGCGCCAACAAATGATAGTCATAAAATTCAATAAATGTGAAAAACTCTTGAATTTTGTAAATTGGTAACGTAATAGGTATTAAGCTCTTTTTATGGGATACCGGACTAAATCAATACGAGCTACTTAATCAATATAGTCTTATATAGTGCACCAGTTATGCTCGCTACTCCACTGTCCATTTGTGAGCCATAGACAAGTTTCTGGTTATAAGAATTCGGGTCTAAAGCTACGATTATACGGCCATTTTTTTGAGTCATTTAAATGGCGCTGTGACGTCAAAAAAAAAACGTCGCATTAGAGCGACATTCAAGCTACGATTCGTCATTGGAAAAATGGCTATCACACGAAATGACTATCATCGTCATTTGGGTCCCGAAATCAATTGACGGACACTGCGAGTCATTTAGAATTTTCCGTTGGGATGCCATTTAAGCTAAAAAATGGCGATCACATGGCAATGACTTGCCTCATCAAAATGGTAAATGTCACATTTCTTTTGCGATCAGACGGTAATGTCCTATGAGAAAAATATAGCTACTGTCATTTAGTGTTTTTCTCTCGGCGAAGAATAGCAGTGAAATGAACAAAAAAAAATATTATAATAAATAAAAAATGTCGAAAAGAACTTTTGGGATGATGGTATGTAAATTGCGGAGACGGCGGCGTATTTAGCGGCGTGTGTGCTGGAAGAAGACGATCTTGATTACGAGCCAACGCGACGAAAGCGGAATATTTGGCAAAAGAAGTGGTTGAGCCGTCGCGAGAAGAGTGGAATTTTGTGCTGGATTACTACTCGAATTGCGCGAAGAAGAACCTGAACTATATCGCAATGTCCTTTGAGTCTCCAATAATAGGAAGATTGACTATGGCAATGCTATTTGAAAGAGTAATTCAAACCCGCATTGATGATGTGGAACTTTCGGCGTTAACAACAAGAGGGTTTCCACAAGAGGGCGTCCTCTCGCCTCTCTTGCGGTTCATAGTCATAGACGACCTACTCCAATCTCTGTCTAATCAAGCGATCTCTATTCCATTCGAAAATCATCGACCCCCATTCCTACCATGGAGGTCACCTTTCCCTAATATAATATGGCTTCCATAAAAATTTCTCTATCATCATCAAGGTAAGACTGGGAAAAATACAAACCTACTCCATCGCGACTTGATCTAGTCGGGTATACAGACGGGTCCAAGATGGATACATCAGGGACTAGGATCTGGCATTTATACGGAGAATCGCCTTGAGCGAACTTTTCAGTCAGCCTACGCAAATACTATAGTCGTTCGACATAGATGTTTAGAGACAGCTACTTCGATAATGCAGAATGAGTTTACGACTGCGGTTAAATGGTGCCATGATAATGGATTAGTAATCAACCCATCCAAAACTAAAATGATGCACATTCGTGGTACACATCAACCAGCGACAAGGAATAACATAATTCTCAAAAATGATACGTGCCCAAGCGCAGCTTCTAGTCAACCTATAGAAATCGTTGAAAACTTTAAGTATCTAGGGGTAATAATTGACAGCCATTTCATATGGGATAAACATATTGACAACTTACGGTTGGACTTAAGAAGAGCTCTTTATGGTCTAGCACATCTAGGATACTACTCAACACAGAGTGTCCTTAAAAAAGTCTACTACGCCCTGTTTGAATCGAAGCTGAGATACGGTATACTTGCGTGGGGCAATGCTTCAGATACACATTTATTGAAGCTACAACGGCTGCAAAATAAGGCACTAAAACTCATCAGAGCTGCAAAATCACGCTTTATACATAACCATACACCTTTTACAGTTCTGGAAGTCAAGAGTATATTTAAGATGACGGTGCTGCTGGAGTACTACGATGACGTTCGTTTCAAGAAGATCATCGATCACGAGCAGAACACGAGAAGACGTGCTCAAGGAATGTTGCAAATACTAAGATCGCACAACAACTATGGTAGAAGGCAACTGTTAAGCTGTTTTCCAAGGCTGTTCAACGAACTTCCAGCTAACTTAAGAAACATTATAAACTTTAAAGTCAGAAAAAAACTATTAAAAAAATTCTTTTTATCTTAAACTCCTAAAAAAACAAAAATTATAATATTTTAAATTAATATTATACATAAAACTATTAAGTAGAAAATGAATTAATTAACTAAAACAAAAATGTAAAAAGGTAAACTCACTATATAGATATTAAATATTATGATATGCAATCTCCTGCAGAAAAGCCAATTAGGCTTCGCGGGAAACACAACTATTGTTAAAGCTTACTAATATTCTATATGAATCAATAAATCAATCAATCAATTCCCCACATGAAGACTATGTCTGGAGACGGAGAGCGACGAAACCTCTCATCACATTCTCACGGAATGTCCGGCTCTCTTTCGCCTTAGAAAGAATGTCGTTGGCGAAGAAATCGTTAACTCAGCAAATCTTGCTGAAATACCCCCAGAAAAGATACATATACTTGTCTTCCTGACTGTCTCTGGAGTAAAAAGATTGCTCTAGGACCCACAATAGGCCCCTTTAAAGAGATCGCAGTGCCAGAGCCCAATGAAGGCTCTCCCGACTTAATATCTGATCTAATCTAATCTAACACGTCTTTTCGCCACGAGCCAAAAATCAAATTGAAAGCACAGATATCGTATTAAATGCTTCGTCATTTGCGTAGAAAAATGGCATGGCAAGAATTTCGAGCCTTGGCATTTTTTGGAGGCTGCCATTTAAATGACGCAACAGCCAAAAAGTTAAGTCATTTGTTCTAGGCGTCATGGAAGAGCGATCACACGGCCATTTTTTTCCGCCATTTAAATGGCACTAAATTCATGTTATTTGGTCCGCCATTTTCCTAGTCATCTAAATGACGCCGAAAATGTTATCACAAAAATGGCGATCACACAGAACGATATTTAAATGACTGCTTTGTGACGCGATTTTTACGTCGGAACGTCATTTAAATGACTCGAAAAAATGGCCGTGTAATCGTAGCATAAAACCCGTGCTGTTGCTAAGATTGCTTGTCACTTTGTAATAAGTAATAAATTTGTTCGACGTGGTCAGTTCTAGTGCGCCGATTGAGAAGTGTCAGTGCATTTTCGTGGCTGCCAAAAAGCCAAGGCAACCTCAGAAATTTTATTTCACTTTAAACATAAAAGTGTAACAGTGAGATATGTCACTTTAAGAAAATGTTATAAGGTAGAGATTACGACTTGCGATAACATTAAACTAATTAAATAAGTTATATTAATGCCGAAAAACACGTTTCGGGTTTTACATTTACGTGTATGCTGCATCAATAGTTGGCAAAAACAAGAGTTCAACCAAATGACAGATACACTACGAATGACAGCAAAATCAAGGACTAAACAACTCTTGCCCTGACAATAGTGTGTGTGTGTGTGTGTGTGTGTGTGAGGCATTAATGAATTTATTATTATTTTTTTATTTGAAAGGCCCGCAGCTTCTCACTGCGGCACCCATTCGAGTTGACCAATTTAGGCTGAATTTGAGCGATGGGATTGATTATATAGGCTTTAAGGTCGCATCGGTCGATTATCGATATATCGATATAGCTATCGATCAATTTTGACCAAAGTAATTCGGTTAGCTTAGTTCTATAGTATCCGCCGTTGATGGTGATAGCTTAACCAACATTATTTTCAAAAAAGTGCAGACCAATGACGCTGCGCACCGTGTTGGTCCAAAATCAGCTAAAGTTCATTTTTCGGCCAAATTAGGGATCTCTTGCAAGCGAAGCCCATACGGCGTGCTTTGAGCTTTTGGGTCAGTTGGCTATTGTGCAAATGTTGGCCCAAATCCCGATGCAAAATTCACCAATTTAATGTCTGTGAAATGTGCCAACTTTTTGTGCACAACCGGCGAGGAATTGACTGTCTCAGGGGTTTCTCCTGAAGACTTTCATGGACCGCGGCAACGTTCTTGGCTGGTCTGGCGTTACTTTGATGTACGGGTAGTAGATTTTGAAGGGATGCCTACATAATTCACAAGTGCAAAATCCCCAAACCCCAATATCCCACCTTTTGAAAAATACCCGAATTGACTATCCCCAAACAAAAAATCACTGATGCCAAATCACCGTCATCCAAGAATTTTGCTGGGTTACATATACATAATCCACCGGCAAAAATAAGGAATAATTTTCACTATTTTCAGTTATTTAGAGCTTTATGTTTTGTTAGCTACTTACGTTAGAAGGAATGTTACTTTGTTTCTGTGGTCAGAAACACGTTTTTCCATTAATACTTGTATCCTTTTGGGTTATCTGGCGCTTTCGCCAGACAAATTTTTGCCAGGAATACCTACTGCGATTGATTTTAAATCTTTTCAACTGACCGTCACTTAAAACATGTTAGTGTTTGTTTTGTCTTAGAATAAACCACTTACTAACAGTGTGGGTAATTTTTTTTTTTTTTTTTTTTCAGGTTTCTATTTTCCTCAAAAGAAGAAAGGATGTATTTCATTTCCAATTAGAAGGTTACCTACATCCCTAAAGAGAATTAAAGGGACGATCAAAATGGCGTGGACAAAATCGAGTTAAAAGTGGTTCGATTTAGAGGGATTCGGCTTTCGAACCTCCTGCCTCAACAGAATCACATCAACCCCACATCACGTACAATCGTACCATATACCTTGGCTGACTACAAAACCGCTTAATTAATATTAAGACTTTGCATAAGCACCACATTCCAAAGCATATTATATCCTCCATGCCCGAAATTGAATCGAAAATTGATTCCAAAACCTACTACCACCGCCAACCGCACGATTGCCTCATCAAATATACAAACACACACCATACACTCACCACAGGATTATCTGTGACACCTAAACACGGATAATGATGTTTCACTGAATTACTATACCAAAATCGGCCAAAAAAGCCATAAGACCCACTCGTACCATAGCCTCCATTCGCAAGTATTCACGTATGTCCTACAACAACAATATGTCCAAGCATTTGACAGAGACAAATGTATTTGCCATTAAAATTCGATTTGGCTCAAATCAACACAGAAAAAAAAAAACAAAACTTAATCCAAAAGGAAAAAAGGACGAATCCCCAAACAAAACAAACTCAATTGGGGGGCAGAGAACAAAAAACAAACAAAAAAAACGAAGGGAAATCAAGTTTCCGCTATAAAAAGGACAAGAATGCCAATCGACATGGGAACCCCATCAACGAGACGACGATGACGACGACGACCAACGAACGGCGGGATTTTCTGAGCAAAGAGGTGTGAGGCTTGATTTATAGATTTGGTGCGTGTGCACACCCGACGCTGCACCCCCGCAAATGAACACAAAAAACTATCAGGAGTGGTTATTTAACTCTCATTTCAAGGGAGAGATTGATTCACAATAGTTCAGAGTTGGGATAGGGGTGGAGATAGAGATAAATACCAAAAAGGGACACAAAAGAGTTTAAAATAAATTGTTCAGTTCGCCATGTGATAGATGAAAGTGTTACGAAAGGCAATCAGCTATTGACAGGGAATATTCATCACGTTACTATAGCAGTTCAAATGTCGGCAGATTTTGGTTGCCCATAATGGCGAGAGTGGTAGGGTGTTGAGCCTTCTTTGGAGCTGCATTGCCAACCTAATAACGAAAATGGAATTCATTTAACTGAATAAAATGAGCACTGGTTGCAAAGGAGAAAAAGCATTAGCATTATAGCATTAGTAACCAAAATAACAAAAATTAAATGAGTCCGATTCCGCAAGAGTGAGTTTTAATGCGAGCCCGCGCGGAAAAGGGGGTACAATATTTTGCTCCGATTCCACAAACGTGAGGCGAAAATTTGTTATGCTGTGTTTAAACATCAGTTGAGGGTTTGAGGTAACGGCTAGCCTATCCTCAGTAAATCCCACCCACAGGAGCCAGTGGTTAACACTCAAAACTGGATATGAATGGAGAACCATACGGAACTGTCTACTCCAGGTGGTAATGGCAATAGCCATAATCCATCCGTAGTCTTCTCGACTACGGCCGGGGCACGGATTCTGGAGGCCCCAACATTCATACCCGAACCCACATGCGACTCATGCAGCTCTATGTCCGATTCACTCGGCAGACTGAGCATGAGACAAGCTGTGGCTCACTGCACTGCTACTGACGGTCAGACACGGGATACCTTCATGGTTGAACGAGCTCCTGATGAGGCGGTCCTTGAGCTGCGCCTGTCTAAGGGACAGCGGAAGAGGAAAAGAAAGAAGCTGATGGACCTGCGGCGCAAAGATGCTCTATCTGCTAAAGGCGCTAGCACTTCTTTCAGCTCTTCGGCGGTGCCTTTGAAAAGGAACAGGTCGGTGGAGGTCTCAACAACTGAAACTAACCAACCCCTTGGATCGGGCACTGCCTCCTCTTCTGCTAACCCGAAAAGCAAGAAGAAGCGACCCAAGCTCGAAAAGAGAATAAACCCCACTCAAGTCTGTGAGTCTGTTCGTGCACGGTCTCCAAATGAAGCCGGTGCTACTACCAGCAATGGAAGTAGTACTGGCGGACGGAAACTGGACGTCGCGATCTCACCTACAGGCGAGAGCTCCCCAGGCTCTCCAATCGTTGGAGCTGCCCGTGCACTGGTAATGAATGATGCAGGTGCTGAAATCAATTCAGGTTTCAGTACCAGCGGACAGAACTTTGTCGTCGCGGATGGCTCTGACGGTCAGAGAGATAGTTTTGAACGCAGAACAGCTGAGGTGCGAGATCAGAGGCCGTCTTATAAGGATGCCGCTGTCTCCTCTTTGGCAGTTCGTACACCAGAGTTTACATCCATTTTGTTTACTCAGATCAATCTACAGCACTGCAAGGCTGCTACCGCTCTTCTAAGTAGGAGACTTGCTGTCAGTAGGACAAAAAACCGCATAACATCCATCCAGGAACCATGGGTGTGGAAAAATCGCATCTGTGGCCTGAGTGAATTGAGCGGTTCTCACCACGTTCTTTACGACAAACTGTCCGAGAGACCTAGGACATGTCTTGTTGTATCGAAAACCCTCACGGCAGTTAAAATCGAACGGTTTTGTGGCCAAGATTTGGTTGCTGCAGATATCACTTACCATGCAAACGGCAATTGGGAAACCTTTGTTGTTGCATCGGCTTACTTTCCCTATGACTCTCTAACTCCTCCACCACCAAAGGCAGTTGTTGAGCTCATAGAGTACTGCGAGTCTAAAAAGATTGGTCTTATCCTATGTTGCGACGCTAATGCCCAAAACACTGTTTGGGGCAGCAGCAAATGTAATATACGTGGAGATCGTCTTCTGGACTTCATCCTCTCGTCTGACATCACCATCAACAATGTGGGTTGCCGACCTACATTTGTTACAGCCAGGAGACAGCAAGTAATCGATATTACTCTGTCCAACAGGCACTCCAAGTCTATCAAAAATTGGAAGGTATCGCCAGATAGCACTTTGTCAGATCATCGATACATCGAATTTCAAATCTACTGTGAAGTTTCGCCTTCGCAAGAGAGGAGAAATCCGAGAAAAACAAACTGGGCACGGTTTAGGGAGGAACTTGGCAACTCTGTTAAAGTTCCACTTAAATTAAGATCAATACAAAGGGTAGAGAGGTCTGCTCAGGAGCTGAACAGCGTCCTTATCCGTTGTTTTGAACAAGCGTGTCCGGTTACAAAAAACTCCTGTAGAAAACCGGTACCTTGGTGGAACACCGAACTACAGTGTATTCGTAGAGAAACCAGGAAGCTTCTAAATCGGTCTTTAAAAACCAACTTGGAGGAAGACTGGAATCTCTATCGATCGAAGCAAAAAGAATTTAAGAGACTTATTCGAAAATCGAAAAATGACTCTTATAGGAAATTTTGTGAGGAGGTCGAATCACTAAGTGCAACCAGTAGGCTTGTTAAAGTCCTCAAAAGGGACGGACCAAGTAAACTGTAATCGCTCCAAAAATCTGATGGCACCTACACTGAGACAAAGGCGGAGACTTTTAGTCTTCTGCTGGAGACTCACTTTCCGGGAAATCAGATCACTACGCATTCTTCAGTGGTACCGGTAACGGTGGCCACTACGGAACTGACAAACTCCACGCGGCGCAGCTGGTATATTGCATCCAGAGTGGTGACGGATGACGCTATCAAATATGCAATTGCATCATTTGACAGCTTCAAGTCACCTGGTCCAGATGGAATTTACACGGCTATGCTGAAACAAGGTTTTAGTCAGCTGATGCCGACGTTGAAAAGAATTTTCACCGCTAGCTTGGCCTTGGCCTACATACCTTCCCTTTGGCGTATGGTTAAAGTCGTGTTCATACCGAAAATCGGTAAGACTGACTATACTCTCGCCAAAAGTTTCAGACCCATAAGTCTGTCTTCCTTCTTGCTGAAAAGCTTGGAGAGACTGGTTGAGCTGCACATGCGCAATGAGACGCAACATGCTTATCATCGCGGAAAATCCTGTGAAACTGCGCTTCAGAACCTCGTTGGTAGGATCGAAAGTGCTCTTGATCGGAAGGAGTACGCGTTGGGTATTTTCGTCGATATTGAGGGTGCTTTTGATAATGCGACCTTTGATAGCATGTGTAATGCAGCCAGACATCACGGTATAGATGAAACGTTGGTGTTGTGGATTAAAGCAATGCTAATGCACAGAACGTTGATTGCCGAAGCGGATTGTGGCAAATGCGTCATGACAGGGGTAAACAGGGGCTGCCCTCAAGGTGGTGTTTTGTCTCCCCTCTTATGGTGCATGGTAGTAGACTCTCTGCTGACGACTCTCAATCTTCCTGGAACCTATACACAAGCATACGCGGACGATGTCGCCGTTCTGTCTGTCGGTTCAGACCTTGGGACTATCTGCTCTCTGGCGCAGAGATCCTTGGGTTTGATCGATGATTGGTGCACAATGAATGGGCTTTCAGTGAACCCTCTTAAAACTACGGTTGTTCTCTTCACGAGAAGGAGGAATATCACTGGTCTGTCTCAACTTGTGCTAAAAGGTGTCACAATTCCGATTTCTGATGAAGTCAAATATCTGGGAGTAATCCTCGATAGAAAACTTCTTTGGTCCAAGCATGTTGAATCAAAAACCGATAAAGCGCTGTCGACTTTCTGGCAGTGCAAAGGCGCTTTTGGGAAGACATGGGGCTTATCTCCTAAAAGGGTCCTATGGATCTATACGGCAATGGTAAGACCACTTCTCTCATATGCATCGGTTGTGTGGTGGAACAGGCTTTCGCGGAAACGTGTTATGGCCTCTTTCGCCAAACTCCAAAGAACGGTTTGCCTTGGCTGCACAGGGGCCTTCCCCAGCACTCCGGGCTCTGCTCTAGATGCTTTGATGAACCTCCCCCCCCTTGATATTTTTATCATGGGGTGTACGCTGAAAACCATCTCTCGGTTAAAGAGAGGTGGCTTTTGGTACCACGCGCATTGGAATTTTGAAGAACTTGTGCGAGAATTATCCTTTGACCCCTGTCTTATGGATATGCCGTCTGACGCAATGACACCAGAAATCCTACTGCGACAAAACTACCACGTCAACTTTCCTCAGGCAACAGAATGGCTTCGGCCAGACTCGGAGCCAGGGAAGGAATGCCATCGTGTATTCACGGATGGCTCTAAAACCGGACAGGGGTCTGGTTCTGGAGTCTTCGTGGAAAGCGGGAACATTAGACTACACTACCCCTTGGGTAACCATGCGACTGTCTTCCAGGCGGAGATTTTCGCTATCCTTATGGCTATGCGCTATATTGTGACAAACAGGTAGAGGGCTAGAAGCATATGCGTTTGCAGTGATAGCCAAGCTGCATTAAAAGCGCTGCTCAACCCTCTTACCTCGTCCAAGTTAGTGCTCGAACTCAAGCTTTCTCTGAACTTGGTCGGTAGGCTAAACACGGTCAAACTTGTTTGGGTTCCAGGTCACACTGGTATCCAGGGAAACGAGATCGCTGACGAGCTGGCCAGGTTGGGTTCAGAAGAAGATTTCTTAGGACCTGAACCTGCGTTGGGTTTGCCTGCATCTGTGGTTAGGTCATCCATTGATACTTGGGTTTCTCGTGAACACGAGCGTCGTTGGCGTGACTGTGCTGGGTGTAGACAGACCAAACGACTGCGTCCGGACATCTGCAAGAGGTCCTCGTCTTTCCTTCTGTCTCTCAGGAGAATCGACTGCAGACTTCTTGTGGGCGTTCTTTCGGGCCACCAAGCTTTTGCCAAACACTTAAATGTGTTGGGCTTGAGCAACACCACCATCTGTCCTGCTTGTGGAGAGGATGACGATACAGCGGAGCACTTCCTCTGTAGTTGTCCTGCCTTTGCTCGCATCAGGTGGCGGATCTTTGGGGCTGACGTGGTGAGTGCCGAACATCTAAGCTCTTCATCACTGAAGCTCCTTCTCATCTTTCTTCGAAAGACGGGAAAACTAAGTACAGCAATGTAAGGTGTCTGTTTGGCAGTACAATGGACCAGTAGTTGTGTCTGAGTGCTCCATCGGATAGTAACAACCTCCGACAAAGAGAAGAGAACATCAGTTGAGTTAATTGATTTACTCTCCGTTTCTGAGCTTGAAGGTATAAATTTCATGGAATTGCATGCGTTGAAGGGAATAACCTCCCTGGATAAATGTAAATGAATTTATTGCATAAGATCAGATGTCTGGAACATCAAAATATAGCTGTAGTTAAAAGTAGGAATTTTGTTCTAAAATGTTGGTATTGGATATATTAAAAAGACAGAATATTAGATACCTACCTATAATTTAAAAAAAACGACAAATAACAACCCTGGATCAATTATTAATTAATTTAATGACGTTATGTCTACCTACAAATCATAATTCTCAATCATAACTTTAAATTTATTGTAGGTCACAATAGCTAATAGTATATAGAAAATAAATATATTGCCATTGTGATTTCATAAAATTTAAGTTTAATATTTAAAAAAATATTAATAAATATTACAACCACACATTGCCTATCTTAGTGTCCTTGGTCATTTCTAATGTTATTTTTCTTTATTCACCTTAGATACATTTGTGGTTATATAATATTTACTTGTAATTTTGATTGGGTGGTTGGTTACCGATAATAATTTGTTAACCTTCTCCTCAAGTATGTTGTAAAGGGTCCGCCACTACTGAATATTTTCTCAAATTTCTTTTTTTATTTGAAAGTACAATCCTTCTGGTTAATAATGGAAAATAATTTCATTCAAATGGCTGCCTCGGCTGGCCATGAGTAGCCTACACGATCGGTCCAATTTTTAAGCACATTATCGATTGTGTGCAGCTGTATTTCACCAATGGCTTCACGAATATTGTCCTTTAAAGCGTCAATTGTCTCTGGCATGTCGGCGTAACACTTATCTTTTACGGCACCCCACAAATAATAGTCCAACGGTGTCAAATCGCAGTTTCGCGGTGGCCAAACGACATCAGCTCTGCGGCTGATAATGCGATCTTCAAAAACAGGGCGCAAAACATCGAGTGTAGCTTTGGCTGTGTGGCACGTAGCGCCGTTCTGTTGAAACCAAATGTTGCCAATATCCTCCTCTTCAATTTTTGTGAACAAAAATTCGTTCAACATGGCCCGATGACGATCGCCATATTGACTGTAACGGCCACTCCTTGCTCATTTTCGAAGAAAAATGGCCCAATTATGCCTCTGGACCAAAATCCGCACCAAACAGTGACTCGTTTTGGGTATATCGGCTTTTCAATGTATGCGTGCGGGTTTTATGTGCCCCAAATGCGACAATTTTGCTTGTTTACATACCCGCCAAGATCAAAATGAGCTTTATCTGAAAAGATGATTTTTTTGGCAAAATCGGCATCTTCTCTAAGTCGATCGCAGGCCCACTTAGCGAAGCGAAAACGCATTGTCAGTTGGCTTCAACTCCTGAACCAATTGGACTTTGTATGGCGTCATACCAAGGTCTTTATGCAAAATTCGTCTCAATGATGTCTCCGAAATGTTCAATTGTTGAGAACGACGGTGAATTGATGTTGATGGCGCTTCACGCACACTTTCTGCCACAGCAGCAATTTTGTCGGGTGTACGCACTGTTTTTGGCTTTTCACGCTTTGGTTTATCGATGAGGATGCCAGTTTCTTTCACTTTTTTCACAAGATAACGAACATACGGAGCTGACGGTGCTTCTCTTCTTCCAAAATCCGTACGCAATTTTCGCACACATTCTGCAACATTACCATGATTTTCAAAGTAATGTCGCAATATTTCCCAGCGTTGTTCAAGCGTATACACAACCATATTCGTTCAGCGGAAGGATAAAACTAATTATCTGTATCACATTAATTTTAGTTCAATTAAGCTTACATACAATAGATAATTCTTTATGGAAAATACCAACTTTTTTTTTTTGTTTTGTAATGGGAATTCGCTGGAAGGAAAAATCATCGAAAGACATTGCAGAGCTATTACGCGAGGGATGCTTCTGCAAAAGTGAGGGACATTAGCCCGATCTAAAAAACCCAACATGCTGGTTCATTTACTCACTCATAAAGTGATCACAAACAAATTTTTATTTATACCGATCATTAAATCTCTAAGTTACGTAATGAAAATAATCGCTGATATAAATGAAATTGAAAAATTCAAAGAGGCTTACAACCATTTTCAAAATTTACATTAATTATTTTAAAGGTCACAATAGATACATATTTGTTTTGACACTAAAAAAATATTCATGATATTAATAATAATCATTTACAGCCTTATTTATAAACTTTATACACTCTCTATAATAACTCTAAACTATAAACTTTATACACTCTCTATAATAACTTTAAAGTTTTTAAATAACTATAAAAGATATATATTATATATATATATATATATATAATATATTAAAAGATTATGTTTATTAAAAACAAAGTTGGCGCATCGGGACTTATAGCAGAGAATTCACAATGCGACTTTACGGCGCGCGTGCGTTGACACTTGACAGATAGAGTAGAACCAATGCTTTCATATGGTTTAAGCCAAAAAGCGGCTTCAGGATTCGGATCGACAGTAGATCGTAAATATCGTAAAGTTCAACGCGGCGCCCAAGTAGAGCAACTTTCTACTTTCAGGTGCGGCTTTGACATTTCATTTTCGGTTTGGTTTGTTCGATTTGAAAATATTTAAAGTGGTAGAGCATTATGGCGTTCATTGTTGGAGTAGCATGGATTGCCTTAGGTAGGTATTTACGTTACGTAATCGTTTTTAGCTGCCTATGAAGACAAACAAGACACCGAAGATCTTTTCGGAAATATAGCAAAAAAAAAATTCGCGTCCTTAATTAATACCAGGCAATGATCCTAATTTGAGGGTCATAAAATCCTTTCAATATGCAATGTCATTACTGGCGATGGCTAACATTTATTACTAGGTTTTTTTTATTTTTAAATAGCCAACGCAATTTTTTAACAAAATTCAAGCTCTGTATTTTATGTATGTATGCTGGCCATTTTGTAATACAGGACCTATAGATTGAAAGCTCACAGCCTCACACCCATATGTTATGCAAAATATTTGTATTATTGTTATTTCTACACTTTCTTGCTTACTTAAATGGTTTTTCAATTAGTATTCCACAAAATAACAATTCACAATTTTAAGCGAAGGGTGTCTACCATATTTTCTCAACTAAACTAAAAATCTACCCGTCTCGCCGGAAACGACTTTCATGGGAAGTCATGTATCTACCTGTGTATCTAGTTGTAGATGAAAAAAGTCAAAGTCATATTTTTTTTTTTAGTCTTTTATAGCTTAGATTTATTTCTCTGTCATTACACAGTTAACTGAAAATTCAATTGAAGCTACTAGCGACATCTGTCAGATGAATTTTAATGTTACACATAATTGAATGTAATAATTTATATATAGGTATGTAGGTAGTTATTTACTAATTAAATTATTGCCAACTCTTTACCAATATATACCTAAACATGATACAGAAAAAAATATATAAAAATTAAACATTATTGAAATCTGACAAACGATAATAATCAATCGAAATTCGTTCCGCATCATCAAAATCCAATAAAAAATCTTTATGCACACAAATTTTAAGAATCCGGGGATAATTTGAACATGAAAGTACATTGCGCTGCTGTGCACCTGTCTGAATGGGATAGCGTTTCAGCTAAATCGATGTGCACACAGTGGTGCTTAAAATAAACTGACGTTTTAAAAAGATTGTTTAACCATCGCGTTATTTCATAACTTCAACCGAAATGCCCAAATATATCGTAGCATTCATTTTTGGGGCAATGCGTAGGACAAATTTATTTGTGGAATATGACTATGTAACCTTATAAAATGTTACCCAAGCTTAAAAGCTAAATTTTTAGAAATTTTTCTAACATCTTGACATTTGTCTTCTGTCATTTGAAAATACCACGATTTTAGCTTTTGAATAAAATGAATTGTGAATTTCAGTTGTACACTTTATTCATTTTCGCTGCTTAATTAAATTACAATTATGTATTAATATATTCAAACGTCAAAACGTTAAAAAAACGCAAAATGGGCAATGTTGTTCTCACAACACAGTTAGTTTCAATCAAACTCTGCAAATGGTCTCATAATAGTCACCACATACAACGTTATGGCTTAAGCTGGATTAGGTACTCCAATGCAATCCCTTAGTGACTGTAAGGATGAGCCATTTGCATTCTCAACTTGCTAACGAATTGAGTACGATCGCATAAGTCAATTTATTTTTGAGTCACACTGTAGCCACATACAATTCTTGACTTTAAACATACGTTATCACGTCTTCACATATATAGATAGCTACCTTAGGCAGCCACGTTTGGCAATCTCCCCAGCACAAGATGAAAAGAAAATAGAATAACCATTTTCTTATCCTCCTTAACCGTAACCATATTTATATAGAAATAGAACCAACCCCGCCCGCCAACACATCACAAACGGACTTGAATGTCTGCCGCAAGCATAGACACACATCCTGCAGGCAAGGTAAGCTAGTTACCACCAATGCACTTGAACAACACAAAATTGAAGCGATACGTATTCTTCGTGATGCTCCTCAAGCCCTCCTATCATAAGACTAGCGATGCTATTAGATTTTGTTGGCCAAAAAGTGAAAGGAATGCTCAAGCAGCAGACAAAATGAGATCCGTGTGCTGTATTATGGCCTGGGTTGGGTTATGGTCTTCTCAAAGCAGCAATATACCGGTTGCAGAGTATAGAGGTAGTGCTGGATAAAACGCGAAGACATTCCAACTACGTGACTGAATTCCGTAATTGGAAATCCTTTCGTTGAAATTTCTACGTTGCACCGCAAAAGGATGTATTAAAATATATTGAGGATATACGTATATGTACGTTACCCCCGGCGCATATAGTGTTGCTTTAACGTGCATCTCAATCGGCCGGCGGCGGCGACGGCGGCGAATATAGTGGAAGTGGATTTTTGGCAGAAAAGAGTACACCAGGTGTGTTTAGTTGCCAATAGCATATAGTATAGGGTGGTGTTTGAAGGACATCATCGTCATGTTATACGGTAGGGGTTAATCGATGAAAAATGTGATTCAAGCCAGGAATTGTTATGTTGCTTAAAGAGTATTGTCATTAAACGGGATTTGGTCATGTTGGTGGGATCTGATGAGATTACATTGAACTGTATTTGAATTGGTGCTACGTGCTATTGTGTGGTTAAGGGAATGCTTTTCGATTTGGGGGATTTGTATGTGGAGAAGTCAATGAAATTACACTGCTGCTGGGCTTTAGTGCTGCGCATGGGTTTGTCTAAACTGCTGATTAGCGAGATGAGTTGGGGTGAAGCATACAGAAAACATTTTATTTGAAAAAATCATCGTTTTCCTTCAAGGAAGATGCTGTAAGCTGTAGCAATTCGTATTCAACTTGCTGCTTAATAAATGTATTTTAGAGAGGATCTATTTCGTTTTATATTAAACACAAGCTTTAATTTTATTGTCCGTTAAAAAAAACGACAGACAGACGGTGGACCTGGATTATACCAAGAGGATTCTGCTTTCCAGAGTGGTCATTTTAATACTTCTATACTTTACATCTGTTTGGGGAGGGGCTATAAAAACGAAGGAAACGAAGAGAAAACTCTGTTCGGCTTACAGGCTCTGCGCTATAAGAATAATAAGCGGATTTCGAACAATCTGTGACGATGAAGCCTGTTATATCGGGAACGATCCCCATCGACATTCTTGCCGGCGAGATGCTAAGGATGTACCTTAGACAAATGGCAAATGATCCATAATGGAAGGAAAAAGTAGAAGAGAGGGAAACATCATTGTACCATCGATGCAAGCCAGGTGGGATAACACAGCAAAAGGCAGATGGACCCAACAACTGATCCCCACCATCGAGGTCTGGAGAAAAAGAACAAACGGCGACTGCAACTACTAACTTACGCAGTTCTTATCGGGACATGGCGGCTATCGGAAATACCTTCACAGATTTGGTCACCATAGCTCGCCTTTCTGTCCCGAATGCCCAGACGAAGAAGAACATACGGAGCATGCAATGTTCCATTGTAGGTGAACTTATCAAACCCCCAAAGTCTAATAAGCCACATGTTGAGGTCAGAAGATGACTGGCTGGATGTATGCTCCTTTATAACGAGTGCGCACGAAGAACTAAGGAGACTTGAAGGACTTAGAAGAGCGAAAATGTCGGCCCAAGAGGATTTAGCATGAGTTGCTTACCAGACTCGCGAAGTTTTAATACCTAACGGCAGGAGAGTGGTTAAAGAGCGTATGGTGTGAATTAGTATGTTTAGGCGCACTCCTGGCATCGATTATTCGGGTTTGCGAATCCTGCATATTTGAAGCACGGGCTGTTGCATCTTTAGAGGATTACCACATTTATTGGCGCTACAAAAAAATTGGCTTCTACTCCAAAAATGCGTTTCGCCCGATGTGGTGGTGGGGCTCATTAATAGACGACCACCACATCTGATCTAGACGCACTGTTTACATGATTTTCACCGAGACTAATGATTGGAATTTAAAAAAAAAAAGTTACATAATACAACGTGAACGTCTTACAGACAACCCATCGCCCCCAAAATCACACTGCTGTAGGAATGAGGCTTAAATTGGGATGAGGCTTAAAATTAGATGAGTCCCTCTGTGGCAAAAAAGTTATAAGATTCTGACACACATTTCAAGAAAGACCGACAGTTCATTCCAAATACACTATTAAGCGAGCGGTCAGTTCAATTGGATTCTACCTTATTACATTAGGCCCGCTTAAAATTCTTCGCCAAACTTTCAATCTTTTCTTATGCCGTATTTAATAAAAATGCTAACGTTAGTGAAACTATTAAAGAGCGACAGTCTTGTGGGATTAGATGCCCATCCTTATTAGAGGCCCGATTTGATGCCACTATATTCCTATCTTCGACCGGCATGTCTGAATATTTCACGCTCATGAAGGCTATCAACTCAGGCTATAGCATAAGTTGGCGCAACAGATTCGAATTTTCACAGCCAACTTTTTTTTACAAATGGAACTTTGCGAGGTACCTAGGTCTACTATTTTATATACCTATCCATTCAGAGCAGAAAGGGATGCCAGACGTCCCGCTCAGCGCGGGAAAAAAATAATAATACAGATTTAAAAAAGCAAAAAAAGGCCTGGGAAGCCGGCGGGGGTTCAGCTAGTTATTTATATGCAGTTATGTTCATTCTGACTTTTTATTTTTTAAACATGTAACATGTAAGGTATATCGGGAAATTCCGACAACTAAATACGTTGTACGCATTTGCTTTGAAAAATTTACATATATACACTCCGCGCCACTTGAATTGCACACCCCCTAAGGAAGGACAGTTTTCTATCGCCCACTGGTGCTAAACCAAGCATGCTAGAGACTTAATTTTTATTTTTAAATTAAAGTTCTTTATGTTGTTGGGATTTGACCGGCAAAGTATGGGGTATTAATTTTGCGCCACTTGAATAAAACACTTAAACGAAAAAAACATTTCAGAGAATTCTGCTTTTTTTTAACACAAGCATTACTTAAATTAAGGTAATTTGGAGTATTTTAGATTTAAAAAAATGTTTGAATTGTTTTTTGAGTCACCTTTCTGCTCTAAAATTCACACATCCGGTTTGAAAGGGATGCATATACAAATTGGATAAATAATTTAGCAAAATCGAGCTCGAAGCTAATTCGATGGCTTGGTCTAGTTTAGATACAGTCGAATCTTGTTTTCCCGATCCATAAACTTGACGTGTCAACCATTACCAAACATTTTCGATGATATTTAAGATGAGTAGGCCGGTCAGCTTAATAGCTCCACATTTTGGCTACATATATACGTTTTAACAACCCGGACGTATGTACTGGCGCATTATCATGTTGATAAATTCAAGCCAGATGTCTAACTAAAAAGGTTATGAAAGTATGGAAAGGCCTCTTTTAATATGCCATTGTAAGGCAACGCATTCATTGCGGTTGACAAAAATATTAATTTGCAAATGCCATAATACGAAGCAACCCCCACACAATCACACATTCAACTCTGCTATGCAGGTCCAAATGATGAGTTTCTTTGAGGTTATGGAAATAGTAGCTGTAGCTATCGGGGGCTTCCAAATTAATTTTGTTCGCTTGAGAAGACCACACAATGCCACTACGAAGTCCAGGACTTGCTTGATACCACATTTTTCCTGATTTTTGGAAAAGAGTCGTGAATATTTGATCCTTTTTTTTTTTTAACATAAGTCGCCTTTCCGCATTAGTAAGCATACTGTGTATTCAGCAAATTCTAAAATAAATTGAAACAAGTAAAAGTGTTATCATCGGCTTGGCCGATGCTTTGATACCCTCCACTGCATAAAAGTCATGCAAAATGTTTGCCATGCGAGTTAGAATGTGTCTAATATTAGTTTTGTATGGTAGGTAGCAGAACTACTTTACCGACATAGACAATTTTCAATACCAACCTGACGACGGTTAAAAAAGTCCTCTCACAAAATTCCATTCACCTAAGTCGATTCGTTCGGACGCTATCGTGCTTTCAACAGACAGAGATACATGGGTTAAATATTGACTTTGTATGGGAGGTAACAGAACTAATTGACCGACATGGACCATTTTTAATACGAACTTGAAGGTCTTAAATATAAGACCTCTCATAAAATTTCAGTTGCCTAAGTCGATTCGTTCGGACTCTATCGTGATTTCAACAGACAGAGAGAGACGTGGGTCTAATAGTGGTTTTGTATGGGAGGTACCAGAACTACTTGACCGACATAGACCATTTTCAATACCAACCTGGCGACGGTAAAAAGAAGTGGTCTCACAAAATTTCATTCGCCTAGGTCAATTCCTTTGGACGCTATCGTGCTTTCAACAGACACACAGACAGACAGACGGACAGACAGACAGACAGACAGACAGACGGATATGGCTAAATCGATTCAGAATGTGATCCTGATTCAGAATATATATACTTTATAGGGTCTCCGGTGAATCCTTCTTGGCGTTACAAACGTAATGGCAAAGTGAATATACCTTCCTGTGGAGGGTATAAAAACTATAAAACTCTTTTCCAGAACTTACAATTTGGCACAGAGAAAGAAGAAGAGTTACAAAAAAACGGTCAAAAAATCCATTACTTTATCATTCTGCTTTGAAGATATGAAAAATTGTAAAGAGAGTGTACACTATAGGGTGTTCTATTCAAGTGGCAATGTACAAATCTATTATAATATTAAAAGCCGACCCGATTTCGCTTCAGAGTCATTACCCTACTTAAAGTATACCAAATCTATTGTTCTTTTTTACCAAATTGAAGCTTACCACTCATAGATGTGTTAAGAAGAATAATTATTTGGAAAAAGTATTTGCAAAATAGGTAAATTAGTGTTTTTAAATTACATTGGTTACAACAACAACATTCTTCGCTGCGCATACAAAGAAAATTAATATTTCCCCTTCGCTCAGTCGAAGTTCTGTCTCTGTGTGAAGCAGAAATTAAAAAAGAGAATCATACACAGAGAACGTTTCTATTATGTATAACTCCGTCCAGCGTTGACGAAGTGACACGATCGTGCTTTTTGGGCACGCAAATTTATTGGCACGGTGGCACGCAAAAATTGAAAATGGCACGTTTTCTTCATTTCGCTTATCTTACTCAAATAATTAAAGCTCAGTGTGTAAGCACATTTCATTAACAGAGCGGATGCGACCTTTCAATTCAATTCAATTGAATACGTATGAATGCACACAGTCTTCTAAATCCAATGCACTCATTTCTTTGCCTTAAAAATAGTAGGTATAGATCAAATATTCGCAGGTTTTAACAGTCAGTTCATATGATCACTTTTCTATGTCGCAGAAGTTTGCGAATTTCAGCCATCAGTTTCAACCCGCAATGTCTAATTTGAGTTTTAGTCCGTACGAATGTTTAGTTCGATAGTTTGTGGAACGCTAATTAAATGATGTAGATTGCGAATAAACTTTGACAATAATTCGCGCCAAGGGTGTTTTCGTTCGCGGCAAACAGTTTGGAATTCAAAATTTCGTTGTTTATACTGTTTTTAACCATTTTCCCATAGTACATGTTAGAGTGTGTGGCTAAGTTAGGGGTAGTTGCACTGTGCACTGTGTGTGTGTTGTGCTCCAGCAATCTGGTTTGCAATGGTTTTGCATTCCTTTTGTGATCAGCTGGTTTTGTTGGTCTGGAATGGTTTTTTTATTGTAGAGGGGAAATATTGGAGTCCCTCTCAATCAGAGTATATCCATTATAATGAGTAGGGACACTCTCGACAATTTCCTTATCAGCAAGTATTACTGTGTCACACAGACATGAGAAATAGACGGATATATAAAGTGGGTAGTGAGAGGGAGAGAAAAGAGGAGGAATATTTTTTCGGAAAATGGCACAGGGTGCTCCGTTAAAAAAAGGGAAATTTTTAACTTGTCATACATTTTTATTAAATACAAAATTATAATTACATGAGTGTGTTACGCTAAGATATTTATACTTGTTGTTGTTTTTTTTTTGATTATTCTATTACATTTTTTGATAAAGTCATGCTCTCAAACACGTGCCTACATATCATTTTATAAGAAATTATTTGTTTTGATTTTTACAGCCAGTAATCAATCACATTTATTCCTTTATATGTAGGTAATACATTTTCATTAAAAAAAATTTTTTTAAATGAAAACCCGCGACCCACTTAATGGACAAGCGGACCATTGAAAATGAATGAATGCATTTTTTTATTTTTCTATAAACTTTCTACTGCATCTAAAAATTCTTTAGGCGAACATGTTAAATGCGCACTTCAAATGCGCTAAAAAATCTGTAAATATGGAGGAAACACTATGTTGCTGACTTAGTTCCAACTCACACTTGCGTTTTTGACGTTTTTTTTTATATAGCATGCAAAATAATTTCACTACCGAAATCAGCAGTTTTATACCTAATCAGATTCTGTTTTGAAATCGTTTATTTCAACGCTGGAAAGCTCTAAATTTGCAGTTGGCTCGCAACTATTTTCTCCATGTAGCTACTTTGCTGAAAAAGATCTTTTAAATTCACAAATGTATTGAAATGGAGTCAGCAACTTATTATTTCTTCCTCGGTTGCATTAAAATGGTAATTAAGTCAATTGAAATACCAATAAGACTATTTATATTCTGCTGCCATTCTTTTAGTTATATTGGCAGACTTATCGAAAAAAGCAATACTTAAAAAATGCATTTCATAAGGAATTTATTTGCTCTTTATTTTCCAAAAATGGTCTTCTGAATTTGTTGGGGCCTTTAAATTTATATGAATTAAAGATTAATATAACTTAGGACACTTTTCGACCACAAGCAATACTATTCATTTTAAAACCAAAAGGCATAGATATGCATTTTAAATGCGTTCAAGCAAAATAAACAGCGTAAAAAAATTGTAATGGAAAATTACACCTCCAAAAAAGGAGTCAGGAAAGGAATAGTTTTTAGTGATAACTAAAAAACCAATAAAGTTAAACTTTTAATGCCCTCCATTATCGGCACATAAAAATATTTTACACCTTCATTTTCTTTTTGTTCTCGACCGCGCAGGCTAAACACTTCAAAATATGTTTTCCCATTTCCTATTTAAATTTCTATTTAATCCAAAAACATTTGCACTGTAGTTTGTTCGCACCGAAAACAATCACGGGTCACCCTGTATTGTGTTTTTTTTCACTTCTGTCGCACAACTGATAAGCATTCGAGTTTACCGCCTTTAAAAATGCTTTATGAAAAAACCAACCCCATCGTCACTGCAGAACCAGTGTGACCAGTTATTATAACAATTAGCAATTATGGAATGAAATCATTTCTATTGCTACTAGGCCCAATATCGGATTGCATTATTTTAAGCGAAGTCAGAACAAAGAAGAAACATATATTTTCATATTTTAGATTGAAATATTAATGGTAGGCGTTCAGAATTAGTTGTAATTCCTGGAAAAAATAATCAGAAAAACGAAGCATGAAACCATTTTCCAAAAAGCAAAGCAGGTCACACTGCATAAAGTGAATAGGTACACACATCGAAATCCGAGTTTACCGCCTTTAAAAATGCTTTATGAAAAAACCCACAATCGATCGTCGTACACAGCAAGCCCATTGTAGTGGTACAGGTAAAATGTGTTGTGTACCCTTTTCTTCTCAAGCATTCGTTGTATTCAGGAAAAAAGTATTCTTTCGACCTGCTTCCACTTATTGCACGATTTTTTCTGCGTTTTGCTTTGTGGTAGAATGAAATGCATATGTAGAGAGAGTGTCCCTACTCATTAATGGATATACTCTGCTCTCAATAGGCAGATCTGCGATGCGAGTGCTTGGAAACTTGATTCAGTCGATAAGTAAGAAGCCAGTCGGTAGGTCCGCCGCAGAATTGCTACTTGTCGATTCGGTAGAATTTCTTTTATTTATCGTTCTTTTATAGTATACATTTTAAGGTGTTGCTATTAGCACGTTGTTCGGGACACGGATACGTAACGAAATGTCAAAGTTTATTATTGCGTCAAGCAGGGGTATGTGGCTCGCTACGCTCGCGGCAAAGACTCTTAACTCAAGTATAATCATTTTCGGACATTATGCTGTACGTTTAGGATCCAACTTTTATATTTTATAAAGAGTTTTTAATGAAAATAGGATTACGTTACATTGATTACGTATAGTCGTGTCCAGAACATCGGTAAACGTCAGTTCAGTAAGAAATCTGCCAAAATGAACACGCGAATAGACACTCCGTACATTTTAATGCTATAATTAATTATCTTCCTCTTGGAATAATAAAATGAGCAATTTTCTGGTGCCGTGAACGAAGGCCATATGAACTAACGCCATAATGGCGTTAATTCACTTTCAAATGCGAATTAAGGCCATAATCCACGTATGGCTTTAATTCATTTTCAAATGAGAACTAAAGTCATATGGTGTTAGTTCATTTTTAAAAGTGGCCTTAGTTCTCATTTGAATGTGAATTAAAGTCACTCGCAGCATTCTGCATAATATTTAAATTATACATAATGGTCCTAAGATAAACAAATGGGATATTACGAATTTTTCTTTTTAATAAGTTTTAAAGCAATACTCGGAAATTTCCATTAACTTTTATTTGTTACATCACGCCTAAAACATGTACCTTGTAGAAAAAAAACTCCATGTTTTTAAACAACAAAATTATATTTCGAAATAATTTATATATTCACATTTTTTTAATCATAGGTAAACTAGATCATCAAATTTAATATTCAATAATGAAAACAAAAAATAATTCATTTTGACTTTAGTTGATTAGGTAAAAATGAAATACATATTGAGTTCTTTTAGAAAAAAATTACCAAAATGAATTAACAAAAGATTGTTGTTGACTCAAGAACAATTTGCCTGCAAAATGGACAGAGTACTACAACATTGCGTTTCTCATAATTAGTTTTAATTTTTTCAAAACAATCAGAGCATAATTTGAAATTTTTGCAAGGTAAAAGAAGAATCGATTTTAAGTTTAGGCAACATATTTCACAAAATAGTGTAGATGTTTCATTCGAATTACTTGCTTGGGTATTTGATAACTCATCAGAATCTTCTTCGTTGTCAACCAAGGCTTTATCGTCATCTATAAAAAATGAATCGTCGAACTTTGATAAATTTTCATTTGTAAATCGATTTAAAACATCAAATAAAGTCAAAATTCCCTTGTCTAATTTGTCTACAGTCTCCCTTATTAATTTATCTCTGTCTGTAATATACTTTTTTCTTGGCTCATAGATGCAGACAATGCCATCAATTAATTTTTCCAAGTCGATTGTTTTTTGTAAATCTTCATCCAACAGAATGTCCAAAAACTTAAAGAAGTTTCCATTTTTAGCTAATTTTGACGATAATCGACTGTTAAATCCCTCTAGCGCACTTGTTGTTCTACGACTCATCTTCTTTACCGATAAGGCTTGTGGTGTAATCTATGTAAAATAAAAAAAATTGCAAAATATACTTAAAATATTCTCCGAACAAACAAAAACAAAGAAATTACAAACCTGATTTATCCATTGTTTCTCAAAATATAAATTAAATCGTTTGAAAGGACTTTCAAAATCTTTGTCAATAACAAAAAGATCACTGGACTCTTTTAACATGTTGAATGCTTTAACTAGATCCTATGGTTTTAAAAGTGGCAAATATAGATACTTCCGAAAATGTCTCTTAGCTGAAGCATTTTTATTTAAAAATTTAATAAAACCAGGAATTTGCAATGCCTTTCTCCTAACTGCTTGCGTAAAATGGAACCAGCAAGGTTCAAGTTTAGCTTGAAGGTAGACGTTTTTTATTGCTTTTCTTAAAGCTGTTTCAAAGTCTGTTTGCACCGTATCTGGCTTTAAATCAAATAAATTTGTTTTGATGAATTTTAAAGCATCAGTATATCTAAGCAGCTTCCGATTTATTAGACATTAGTATGTAAATGAAAGGAAATGTCTGAAAAATGTTGAAGAATAATTTAATGAAAAATTTGTATATATTTATTTATTTGGTTTACTTATTAGTTTATGCATTTTCTCAAATTTTCTAAAGCTTACATTAAAAGTTATTCCAAAAACTCCACTGCACACCAAGATGATTTCTGCAGGCAAAAAACTGGTGGCCATCGGACTGATACCGTTTTGTCAAAACTGTCACTGCACTGACTGTGCTTCAGAGCTTAAAAACATATTATGGCATTAGTACACATTCGAATGTGAATTAACACCATATGGCGTTAGTTCATATTTATGTGATGGCTTTAGTTCTCATTTGAAAGTGAAATAAAGCCATAAGTGGATTATGGCGTTAATTCGCATTTGAAAGTGAATTAACATCATTATGGCGTTAGTTCATATGGCCTTCGTTCACGGCACCAATTTTCTGTCTGTAAATGCATAAAAAGTGGTTTGATCGCTCTCATGTAAATGGTCCTTGGTCGTTTCCTCGTTTTTTGTTTGGCGTTGTCTTGGCGTTGGCAGTGTGAAATGTTAAAAAAAACATTTTTTTTCTTTGGACACGCTAAGGGCACGCTCCTCTGAAAAATTTGGCACGCTTTTTTTATTTTCAGCGGCAACGCTGACTCCGTCTCTTCTTATGAGTCATCATAACTCATGCTTTTGCCTTCAGCTGGATTGGATTTGGATACCAGTATAATTTTCAGCACACATAATTATATATAGATATACTTTTTGCGATCGTGCGACAGGACAAAAAAAACAAAACTACCTACACGATCATATGAGTACCTTACCTCATTCGAAAAGGGTTGATTTGTTTTCTCAGTGAGTGCTATGGACAATGGTCAGCAGCTGTATGTAGTACATTACATGGGGTTGGGGTATATTAATAATCTTCATAAGAGAAGAGACATACAGCTACCAGGGAGGGTTGCGTTGGGCCGTTGGGGTATTTTTTTTTTTTTGGATTTCATAGGAAAAGGGAAACAAAGGAAAGGAGATGCACTTCAGTATAGAGTGCTTATGTATGTAGCACAAACCAGTAAGAATAGACCGCCGACTTCCCGTACACCTACCCGATTCCCCCCGGAAAGAATTTCACTGTCTGTGAATACGTGTAAATGTCAAAATTAATGGCGGCAATGTTTTTCTATGCAATACCATGCGACCAGGATTTTTCAAGTATGCGTGCGTTAATGGCGCCCCTTTGATTTTGTACAGCACCAATACATGAAAAATCCTGGTCTCGCCGGCAGCTTGTAGGCAAAGTCCGTTATGTGGGAGGAGTCGACGGTCTATTCTTACTGGTTTGTGGTATGTAGTTGAGGCACATACTAATTTTTTGCATGTTGCGTTTCTTTGTGTTTATGTATGGTGGGCGACTTTCGACCACTTGGCGAGCCTAGTATGAATTAAAAGACTTTTACTTAAACCAAATATTACTTATTACAACAAATAAAATGTAGGTAAGCTAAAATAAAAACGTTTTTTTCACGTCAAATGCAAAAATGTCCCGCCAGCTAATTTTTCAGATCTGGCATCCCTAAAGGACCATTCACATGGGAGCGAACGAACGAATTGATGATATTCGAACAAACTGGGTACTTTTTATGCATTTATAAACAGAAAATTGCACATTTTACTACTCCAAGATGAGGATAATTAATTATTCTTTTAAAATTTATTAAGAAAACAAGTTTATTAACAGTAAATAACGAAATTTCGAAATCCAAATTTGTTGCCGCGAACGAAAACACCCTGGCGCGAATTGTCAGTCTATTCACAATCCACATCATTTAAATCGCGTTCCACAAAGTAGCGAATGAAAAATTCGTTCGAACTTAACCTTATTCCAAGATGAGGATATCTTGGAATAATAAGATGTGGAATTTTCTGTTTATAAATGCATAAAAAGTAGTTTATTCGCATTTCATCAATTCGTTCGTTCGCTCCCATGTGAATGGTCCTTAAGAGCAGAGCAGCTAAATCGAGAAGCTTTCTAACGTCAGTTACTCTCAAATGTCGAATGTTTGTCAGACGCTCGCGAGTTTCGAGGATCGAACCTAAGACCCCTCGCTTAGTCATAGCTTAGCCATACTTCATTGAGTAAACCGATCAAATCAGTTGACCAAGTTACCGATCTATGGCGCTATAGCAGCTCCTATAAAGATATGTGGTATATCAAGAGGAAAGCAGTTCCATTTAGACTGTTCATTACACTTTTTTTATGAGTCTTCGTTTCTTGAAAGATATTCATTATCTTTGTCCGATATAGGTCCATTTCCGCAACCCTACCTCTCTGTCATGGTAGCCTAAAGACTAGATTAGATTAGATTATTAGTAGGAAGAACCTCATGGGGCTTTGGCACTGCAGCTTCTTTTAAAGGAGACAATTGTGCCTTCAATTCGGAGGCAGTTAGGAAGACACGAATCTTCTCTGGGTCAGCTAGATTTTCTGGAGTAACGATTTCATTACCGAAAGAGAGTCGGACCTTCCATGATTACGTAAGCAGAGGATTCATCGCACTCTCAAGACAAAGTCTGGCAATAGGGTCTGGTGAGAATCCAATGCTTTGAAGAAACTTGATTGAATAGGACTATGTTCCTCAGGGGGCTACAAAGGGAAGAGACCTATATATTATATCTCAATCAACACATTTCGAAGTAAACAATTGGGCTTTTAACAATGGCTCGTCTAACTCTAACAACACTTCAAACAATGAAAGAAACCCACACTGCGCACGCTTTTGCATATTTAATATTCGAGACGAAACCTCTTTGCACAGAAATATCTCGAAATTCACTGACAATTGTCGGGCAGAGCATTTCATTGAAACCCCAAAGGACTTTCTACAAAGGTATGGCATTTTTATGTACATTCAAAATTCCAGACAAGAGAACAAGTCGCATTCACATTTCTGTGATATTAGCTCCTAGATGAAGACTGCCAGTTAATCAACAAAGACATTCCCATCGTGTCCTTACACAAAAATGGCAAAATAGTTGACAGGATACTTCTCATGACGTATAAAATGAAAAATGGATTCGTCGTCCAGAGAACGTTATCAAAAGTTGAATTTGAAGTTGAAGTTGAGTCTGTACATGAAGCACAAAGTATGTCCAATTTGAAGATATTAACCAGCGAAAAAAAGGACACCATAGATAAAACCAATTACTAGAAACAAAAGGACATAAGTACAACGTTCGGTTGTTGTTTTCGTTTTTCCTGTCTAAACACAAAATAAGCAAACGAACGAATCCATTGAAAGCGAATCCCTCCTATTGGCAGGAAGGGCAGTCGCATGTATACCAGAAATGGAAAGAAAAGCTCTAATCCGATTTAGCTCCTTTTCGGGTAAAAGTTGGTCGACTATACACACACACACACACACATACACCCTCTTCGCTTAGATTCATATTACGCGTTTCACTTTGTCGAGGATGGAATATCAAATGTTCGCTTCGAATTTAACTCCATTTATCCCCGCAATCGAAAAGAATTCGATGTCGTCTCCTTGCCTTGACTGTGAGTTTGGATGCTGTCCTGTCGGGTTTCTGTTTCCTAATTTTCTTGTTGGTGCACCTTATTATAAAAACGTTGTGGGTATGAGATATTCTTCTTTCCATGGTCGTCAGTGAGCAAGGAGCTCTGGTCACTGGTCAGTGCTGCCAGACAATCCTTTTTTTTTTCCTTTTCTGTTTGGTCAAATGATTTATTTAATACCTTGAAAGGAAGCATATTTCCTGAGGTTTATTAGCTCTGTTTGTTGTGTAGATGGGGGGTTTGGCTTAAGTCCTTGGAGGACGATTCCTTTTGTTGAGGTTTTCCTCTTTGAAAATTGCACTGCTATACTGCCAAAGGATTGAGCTATTTGTAGTTGTAGTTATGAGTTATGTAAGAGGAATGATTTCGTGTGCGGATTCAAGATATGACCACTTTTTTGGCGCGGGGAGGGCGAAAGTAAACCCAAGAATACTCATTCGATTGTTTTGCCATTTCTCGAGGGAAGTGTGCTTCAAACGCGAACAAATAATAGGTACTTTTGGAATGTTGGAATTGGAATGTTGATTGTTGTGCAGGAGTGTACCCTGAATTCGGACGACCGACGATGTAACAATAGGTGAATGGGAAATCTTTTCATCTTATTAATCAAATGGAAAAGTCAGTCTTTGAGTTTGGGGAGTAGGAGTAATTCAGTGCAATTAATAATGGCACGTTGCGAAGGCAATGGGGTTCTCTATAAAAAAAGGTCAATGTTCTTAGAGCAATGTAATATTGATTAGATTTCTTTGATGTCTATCTATATACATGGGGTTTGGGTAGGTCAATTTATTTAATGGTTCTGGCAGATAGTGTACAGCAAGGATCTCGGACTGCATGTACATACAAAGTGACTTTAACGCATTAGCTTCATTAATTAGTTGGGATGACTCGGTCGGTCAGTGACCGACCGTATGCATGCGAACATTTGTCGCATCGGCATAGTCTCCTCTGAATCTATAACAAATTCATGTGGTGTGTGGAAGATAGATTAGCGACAGTGATTTCACTGGTAGCGATATTGAGGATATTTATACGTCAGTACGCAGTAACCATTCCCAGTCGTGAAAATCAGTTTTGGAATTTGTATCCATTCTTTCGATTATCCATTACAAGGGTGGACCCTCTGAATCTGGGGTTTTTCTTTCGTTGTGGGACACTGTTTGATATAGATAGGCACGCCGCGCCCGTAGAATAGGAGCATCCTACAATGATTTCCGTAGGAGCTGTGTAGAGAAGAGACGAGTACATACATAGGAAGAAGAAACCATAGTCCACCTTCTCTGAACCTGATGTCCAACTCTTGCTACTTTGCTCAAGGATACCTTAGGAGATAATGTATTTCTTTGGTGGATCAAAAAATTCTATACAAATTTCAAACACCCGTTTCTATACTGCATCATGGCCGAGACTATGAACAATAAAATCAGTATATCGACTAAGAGCATTTCGCACAACCTCCAGGGATGCAACCTGCGTGGTAGCAAGAATGCTGCTAATAGATTATTTTCGCAGTCGAACAGCAGCGTCAGTACCAATAACGCAAGGAGAGAGGAGAGAATTTAGACTGCGGAAAACCGTCTGCATGGAACAGAAAGCTTAAGCCCCGGTGCACACTTGCGTTTTTTAACGCGCGGTGCCGCAGCATCACCGCTTTCGCGTCTTAGCGGCAAAATGACGCATGTGTGCACTGCTCAATAACAAACAATGTACTGAAAGCGGACTCGAGGAAAACGGCGAGTCTTTTTTTCCGCAAAAATGACGCGCGGTGGCAACGTCATCGCACGTGTGTGTACACCACTCAAATTTATTTGTGAGTACTGCAAGACACAAATGCGGTGACGCTGCGGCACGGCGGGTTAAAATGACGCATGTGTGCACCGGGGCTAAGAGTGTCAGGAATGCTGGAACACTTCTCAGAAAGACAGGTGGACACACCAACTCATAAAGCAAATCCATCCATGGATTGACAGACGCCATGGAGAACTAACAAAGTTCCTAACCGGCCATGTATGCTTCCGTTCGAATTTATACAAGTATACCTAAGCACGACGACAGCCCCTACTACCCGTCTTGTATTGACCAATTGGAAAACGCTGAACATGCGGTTTTCCAATGTCCAAGGTTCCTAAACTGTAGAAATACACTATACAGAAAACTTGGCGAATGCCAGAGGACATTGTTGGTCAAATTCTAAAAAGCCAGAAAGCGTGGAATGCAGTCGCTGAGTTTGCAATGCAAATCATGAAGAACCTAAGGGTCTTGAAGAAAGGAAGAAAGGCGAGTTACACAGGCGAATAACAAATGGAGAGCACGAAAATGCCAACATGATCTAGCTGAAAACATAAGCTGAGACCCCACCCGCGATGAAATCTTTGACGGCAGCACGGCGGGGAAATATGGCGGCTGTGAAGGGGTTTAGTCGATAAAAATCCAACACTGTTACTCCGTGCCGTGCTGCATCAAACTCTGCATCAGTTCTCAGATGCTGCAAGCGGGCGACAGACACCTTCGGTCACCGAAGACAAATCTTCAACCGGTGGCACAAACTGCATGAGTCGCCTCAACACCTATTTTCAGTATTCTAAATGAGTAAGCACTTCGCACAACGATCAATATTCGGTGTTAGGCCCATTTCACTCATACCTGGCAGACGGCTAACCGGTCATTGGGAAAACATTCTTATGGACGATTTCGGTTTGCAGGTGTATAAGCGCCCATAAGCCGGCTACCGGGTATGTGTGTACTGGGCCCTAGGCTATAGGATGGTTTGCTACAATTATCCATTTGTTGATCTGCTCCAGTTCACTTTTCTGCAAATGGGCTGTCAGACGCTATGGACGGGGGTAGACTTCGTTTTCTCGAAAATAAATCGTCAGCCAGAAATGCGAACCACTTTTTCTCGACAATTCGATCGGTTCAACTGAAACACAATATAAAAGTGAAAAGTCCACGTAAATCAAAACTTTTCCGATAGAAGGTGCTAAACGCTCTCAAAATGACACTATATCATGATATTTATGACAGCTTTACCCTAAAAAATTGGGTAAAAAGAAGTTCATTATGTTTTGCACAGAGGTTTCCTTTATGATGTATACAAGCACTAATGAAGGATTTTTAGAAATTCAACCCCTAAAGGGGTAAGAACAGGGGGTAAAAGTTTGTATGGGAAAATTTGTGTTCTTCATCCGATTGACTTCAAACTAGGTTTGTATACTCTATTATAAGAAATAAAGATAATTAATTTTTCCTATTTTGGAAGTTTTGCTTGGGGCCCGAGTTATTGGCGATGACCGATTTTAAGGGGGCCCTTTTCTTAACTCACGAACCGTTCACATCCTCACGATTTTTATACCCTCCACAGGAAGGTATATTCACTTTGCCATTACGTTTGTAACGCCAAGAAGGTTTCACCGGCGACCCTTTAAAGTGTATATATTCTAAATCAGGATCACATTCGGAATCGATTTAGCCATGTCCGTCCGTCTGTCTGTCTGTTAAAAGCACGATAGCGTCCAAACGAATCGACTTAGGTGAATGAAATTTTGTGAGAAGATTTGTTTTTAGAAGACTTGTGTTTGAGATAGTGTCTCAGTCTGATATACATAGTATGATCTGTGTTGAAATGCCAGCGCTTAACCAACGAAGTATTGATCATATAATTTTTTGGACTATTTTCTCCAATAGGACGTTAAACATATTTTTCAGATATACTAATTGCTCCTTACGTACTTTCTTAGCTATGTTTCCTGTGCGATATCTTCTATTTATATAAAAGAAAGTGTCCGTTTATATCTATAGTTCGGCTATACCGAATTTGATGATTCTTTTTTTAATTGCAAGGTATTCTCTTGTAGAAGGTTTGTTTGTAATAGAAATCGGGCAAAGGGGCGTGGTACCTCCCACAAAAAGAACATGGTACCTATATCTCGAAAACCACAAAACCGATTGAGATAAATTTTTGAGAAAATCTTTGTTTTTCGAACGAAGTCTATTCTGTGAAGTTTGGTCAAAATTGGGCAAAGGGGCGTGGCACCTCTCATACAAAAAAAAAAAAAAACATTCAAAATCGTATACCTCCTATATAAAAAACATCTTCTGTGGGGTGAAATTCGATGACGTTCTATCTCGATAACCGCTGGGCCGATTTTCATTATTCGTATTGCTATATTTCAGGTATAGACGGAAAGAAAATTTCACCTAATCGATTTATTCTCATTTCTCGAATTTTTCGAAAGAACTCTATTATCTAAGACCTAAGCCACCACTCTGTAATTTTAGAGAGCGAGTGAAAAATAAAATTCGCATGAAAACCTTCCCAGGTGGAAGGGACCAACTACCTGCGAAGTATCACGGAAGCTTTGGCCAAAATACGACAGTGGCCGGACCATCTAACTTCTACAATTTGATAGGTCATCGCTGTCTAAATTGGTAGGGGCTCTAACGGGTCATAACTTCCTATATATAAATTTTCGAGAGATATTCGAATCAGACCACCATTGTTGGGTCTCTTTTCGTCTCCCTACCACTATAAACCCTACCCAGAGAGACTCTCTGGAATTCTCCAGAGTCCTTCTCTGAGTTCGATTCCTAGTGTTAACGCTAGCATCTGTTTATATGAGATCTGTTTCATCCAATGGGTCTCGACCCAATGTTTTCCCAAGATCCTCATTTTTCTGCCAGCCAAAGCCGGACATTGACACAATATTATGTGCCGCTGTCTCAGATTCCTCCAGGCATAGCTTACAAGTATCATCTTCTCTAAGGCCCATCTTCCTTAAATGATTACCATGACCTGTAGTTAACGCCACCACCCATTTCAATGTTCCTCGACTCATGCTTAGAACATTTCTCTGAGTGGAGCAGGTCGGCCATTGTATTGCCATTTTAGCTTGTCTACATTGTTCCACGGTTGACCACTTTCTCAGGTGTTCTGCCGTGATCCATTTGTGAATCAGCTACCATTCCTCTACCAATTGGAGAGAATGGTTCTGGTCCCAGCAACTTTTCAGTTGACCACTGTTTTGCAAGGGAGTCCGCCTTTTCGTTGCCGTCGATCCCTATATGTCCTCGTACCCAAGTCAGTGTTACCTGATTTTTAGATGAACACTTATTGATCTTAAATACACATTCCAGTGCCAGTGATGTTGTGATGGTTGTCCGCTCCATGCATCTAATCACCGCCTAGTTGTCCAGTGCTATTAGGATATTTCTTCCTTCCACCTGACTCTCAAGCAAGTAGTCCAACGCATGCAGCAAAGCAATCATCTCAGCCTGGTATACTGAAGTGTGTTTCCCGAGGCTAATGTGACGGGCTAGTTCCAGATCTTCGGAAAAGATTCCGGCCTCCGCTCCACCATCCATCATGGATCCGTCTGTGAAAATCACGATTTCACCATTCCTCTTTTCTGGAAGTAATCCATTCTCAATACGAGTTCTGTGATTCCTTTCCATAACACGCACCTTTTTTTATACCATCCATAGGCATATTCAGCTCCCTAATCTCGTTTTTGACAAGCTCCAGGATCCTTCTGTGTCCATAGATGGTACCCCTATTGTGCCATTTCGCATCTCGATGCAGACGAATTGCTGTTAGGGTCGCTGTTTTCTTAATAAATAAGTCTAGCGGTAAGATCCCTAAGATTACTTCCAATGCGCATGTTGGTGTTGTGCGTATTGCACCTGTAATTCCTATACATGCTAAACGCTGGACCCTATCCAGGTGCTTCTTAGCAGTCTTCTGGGAGGTTTCGCCCACCATACAACCGAAGCGTAGGTGATAATGGGTCTAGTAATCATCGTATACATCCAGTATGCTGACCTAGGAGAGAGTCCCCACCTCTGTCGACATACACGTTTGGACTGATGAAGTACCCTTTTTGCCTTCCGGATCTTCTCCTCAACATGATAGTTCCAAGTAAGCCCAGTATCTAGGTATACTCCCAGATACTTAACCTTCTCGGTCATTGTTAGTTCCGATCCGAAAAGTGTTAAGGGCTGAAATTCCAGATTTTTCCTCTTCCTAGTGAAGATTATTAGATCTGTTTTCCCCGCATTAATGGAGAGTCCTTGTTCCAGACACCACCGCTCAACCACTTTGAGTGCACTCCTCATGATATCCGCTGTGACGTCTATGAATTTTCCTAAGAAATCATACAATAAAAGTAAGTATCAAAGATGACGATATACATATGTAGAGGCTGCGGAGACGAAGAGGTTCATGAGGACACACCTCACTTCCTCTGTCACTTGAGGAAGAGAACACTTGGAAATCATTACTTCCATGACCTACAAGAACTTTCTCATGTCTCACTTTCTGATCTTAACAGGTTCTTGAGGTTCTTGAGGATATCAGGATAGCTGGACAGCGTCGAGTAATCGCTAAAGAAAGGGACACGAGTCTAACCATCCCAACATCACTGGTTAACCCCCATTAAAAAAGGGCATCACAATGGTTCCACAAGGACCTAAGTAGGATATACCCTGCTCTGTCAACCCGTTAACCTAACCTAACCTAAAGCAATACAATTCCTGTGCACGGGCAAAGTCGGGCGGGTACAGCTAGTGTAAATATAAAAGAGGAAACTAACTGACTGTAAAGGAATCTCTGTGTACCAAATCCTGAGGAGTGCGCGAGCGAAGCCGCGGGCAAGAACTAGTTAATAATAAAGGGCTGGATCGGACAAAGGGACTTGGGACTTAATATACAAAAAAAAAAAACACAGGATTCATGAGGATCAAAGTTGTAAAGTTTAATATTGCGTTGCGTCCTGATAGATAATATTTCTGGGCATGGGTAAAGCCGGGCGAATACAGCTAGTTATATATAATTGGAATGGTCTTGAATTAACTGAGTGGTACAAGTTTGTAGCTTTGAGTTCATTTTCCAATGCAGCTATCTTCTCAGCACCGGACCGACACATGGAGCCGACGCGCTCTTCAAATATCTCCTGTAGCGGCAACGTTTTCTATCAGAAAACAAGAGCAGATATTAAAGGTGCTTCTACCCATCCCAACTGTGTCTAAGTTGGTATTCGATAGTCTGCCCAAGAATCTCAAGGAGAAGAGATGTTCCATGGGATTATCCTTAGTCGAGAAATCTCTCAGTCCCGTTTGGTGCTTATAACGCATCCATTCTATGAAGGGAAAATTTTCAGACCTGGCCCCAAAAGAGCGGATTTATTAGCCAACTGGACAATTTCCGGTCTATGGCATTCACAATGTACATGGTCCTCAAAATGTAATGGAACTATCGTCACTTTTAACTTATGAGTAGAACAAAGCATCACGCAACTATTATCCCAGGAAGCATATTCTGCATTTCTGTCTCTCATGTGGTGTCATAGGTAAGCTCAAAGTGTCCCTCAGCCTAGAGCGTTAAATTTGAAACGCACCATCCAAATTCTTTATCTCTTTGCGACCATCTGCCTACATAATTATGTCACACACCAAAAATATTATTACCGCAATTTCCAGTAGTAAGGTACCTACCTTCTCAGTTTCAATTTCCGAAACTAATTTCAAAGTAGAACACATTCTATGTATTTGTCAGTCTGACTGCGCCCAAACCGCCTGCTCCACCACCAAGTGTAAATAAATTTCCATCTTAGCAAATTGTTTAAGAGGTTTTAGGCCAACGTCACACAACCTAGCCCAAACGACCTCAATTTTGCTAGCCTCAAAATGAAATTCGATTAAACTGGAGTTACGTTGAAGTATACGATGTAGCAGAAAGGACATGCAAATTCTTCTTCTTCTTCTTCTTCGTCTTTCTGACCACAGACTTGAGATAAAGAAAATGCATGCATGCCTTTTCTATGCGGCAGAAAAGAAACTCTCTGATGCACTGATGTCGTTTGGCGTTGCTCGTTTTTGTGGAAAAGTTTGTTTGCAACTTGCCAGGGTAGGTACTCGCATTCGCAACACATTCGAGCAATATTGATGCGAATGAAATATGTCGCCATTGCCAAAGTCGGGAGAACTTCAACAAGATGTTATCGGACATTTGCATTGTGAAACGAGGAAGACTGGTACGACGACGACCGACGGACGGGTTCCAATCCAAGTTCCAATAAACCGCGAATCGATTCTTGAATTTTAAGAGACTCCACAAGGACACACTAGTGTCGGGCATTTATCATTGCATGCCCTGGTGATAGGGGGTTCTACCATGCTATCCTTTGCACACAAGAGACCAACAATTCAAAGAGTGCGGGGGGGGAGGGCACTGGTTGGTTGGTTGGTAATCAAATTTACATAGAATCCCAATTTAGTGTTCGCAGAGACCGAAAATAAATTGATTCCTCGGGCTTGTTCGAGAGCGGAGAAGTACTACTGCTATATCCTTTGGCCTTAGGGGTGGTGCGGATATCTGGCACACAAAGACAGTGTTTGAGTGCATCCAATTCCCCCCAGTCTGGTATTCAGGACGACGGACAGACAGACAGCATTTGAATGAGCGGGTGGTATGATGGTGGTGGCCAGAAAAGTATCCCTAAAGGAAATTAAGTGGTTATTGAAGATTTAAAATACGGCTTCGGCCCTCGCTCGTCCTCCTTTGCATTGTGCCAAGTGATTGTTCGATAGATATGGAGAGTGGGTTGGATTTCGTATCGACTCTTGGTGATTTGTTGCGCACACTAGTCGTCCGGTGTACTAGTCGATATAGTCCTGGTATATATACCATCCCTGTTTTCGTGGTGTGCTTTTTTTGGCGTAAAACAATTTCGAGTACAAAAATCGAGGAGAAATATACGTTTTGATGATGCAGCAGGAGCAACAAACGCAAACAACCCAACAACACATAAACCACTCACCCCATTGTCAAAATAGTTTTTGTTGAGTGCCCCTTGCGTTGCGGTATGGGGGGTCTATTTTTTTGTTCATAGAGGAGGTTGTGTGTTTTTTTTTCTCCAGGACCTGTACCTCTGGTGAGGGCGCGTTGAAAATCCTTGTTATAGTGAAATATGGATGAAATTTATTCCTTGTGATGTATATGTGCGGTATGGATGCATATATCAGGCGGACATGCTGTCCAGAGAATATGCTGCTTGTTTTGGGTCGAAAATTTATTAATTCCAACGATCGTCAATGAGTACTTCGATTTATCGTTTGGCCGTAGACGGGGTAATATTGTTGTGTTGTGACGACCGACGGAACTAGGGATAGACGTCATGTGGGAGAAGTCAATCGATTTGATGGATTTAGGGCGGTATATGTCGGTGCAGTATAACTTGAATGGGTTTTTCGTAGATAGGATGGGGGACCGGTTTTACGGCCGGATGGGATTTGCGATTCAATTTTAAGGTAGACATGGAAGATGAGCACACAAAATCTTTCTGACCGCGGAGTGGGAAACCCTTTTGAAACAAATCGGGTATCGTATACTGCTGAATGTCCCTATATAAATTATGAAATAGAGTATAAGCATCTTTGGTTGGACTTTTATTTTTGTGGGACATTCTGAAGCTTAATAATTAAAAAGAAAACAATAAAAACATGTATTGTGGATTTCGTGCTGGAGGAATTACAATAACCGCCTGACTCTCGGTCTCGGGACTTAAATTTACCCACGAAAGGCCTCGTATCCACCACGAAAAAGCTTGTTGGATAAAAATGCCAAAATGCCAATGTTGGGTAATGCCAAGCTTAGGGTCATAAGAGGAGACCGTTTTTAAATTTTCGGTGAACTAAAACATTTAAGCTTTAAAAGGTATGATTAGTTATTTTTGTTTAAGTACTTTTTCTTTAAAGAGGGGTACTTGGTGCCTCGTCTTGCCTCTTAATTGACACTTTACGGCTATGTAATCTGTAGTTATGGCTCCGATTAGCTCTTTTTTCTGCTTCCCGTCTGCTGCATTAACTGATTCTGAGTCGACGTACTAAATTAGACTTCTCAGTATACGCATCTTGACATTAACAGTGTCGAGTTTGAAACTGGATGACGTTTTAGCTTACCTGAACATTTTCTCGCCATTCTGCCCAAAAATGTTTTAAATCAGCCTTGCTTTTCATTGGCATCTGATGGTTTCTGGATTCCATCTCACTTCCGAATGCTGCTTTCACTTTCACAACTACGAGGATTGTCAGTTCTAGCACAGTTTAGGTTATAACGCTTAAGGCTTAGCTTGTCTCCATTTGCTTCAGGTATTAGTTGTTGCCATACAGTACAGGAATTCTCGTATTTCATGTGTAATCGACAATAAAAACCTGCGCTATATAGTTTGCCGCAGGACAACCGTTTGCATTTAGTCTGCTCAGCAAAACAGGAGACCTTCGCTGCTTATTCCAATACCGACCTTATCTGCAGCCAGAAGGTAAAGATCGTGTTAAGGGCTATCCGTAACCACTTAACAGATTTTTTGCTGATGTCACCTCAGAGCCAATTTGAAAATCGATGATAGCTGAAATCCTTTAACTTTTAGAGGGACTATTTTTCGGTAGACAGATCTCGTCTATATTTTTTAATGAAGCGATGCACGCACGTCTCATTATTTTTTCAATATTCTTCCCGCGCTCTCTGTGTTGTTATTATTGCGAGGTGTTTTCGGTCGTCGCCTACGAAAAATACTGTCGTAGGAAGCTGATCTTTTTCTAAAATCAATGTCGAAGTATAGACCCTCTTTGATGTTATACATCAGCTCACGGTTCTAAACCTTCGTTAGGTTAGGTTAGGCGACATATTGCCTCACATTCGCACAGTATATGTGTTATGTCCTCTTCGGGTTGCAGGTCATTGCAGAATCTGCAAGTGTCCGAGTCTGCTAGCCCTAGTCTTCTTGCATGTTTTCTAAGAAGACAGTGCCCTGATAATATGCCGATCAGTGTCCTGAGCTGTTCCCTGTCTAGTTTGCGGATTTCCCTAGATCTTTTACGGTCGTATTGCGGCCAAAGTGCCTTAGATAGTGCGTGACCGGTGAGGCCCTCCCACCTCCGGTCGGCTTCCTCATTTATTTTATTCCCAATATCGCTTTTTATGATGCAAGGAGGTGGTTTAATATCCACATCTCCTCCGTCTTGCAATTCCCCGCCTATCCTCGCAAGCTCATCCGCTTGCTCATTTCCAGCTATACCGCAGCACAGTCACCTTCGTTACTCTTAAGATAAACTGGGGAATATAGAAAGTGATTTCTATCCCGTTCGTATTTCTTACGCCTTGAATCATTAGTAAAAGGATTTTGCTTGAATAGTGGTTGCCAGTCTTTATTCCACTTCTTCTTCCTTAAACCGTGTTATCTGCACGTCAAGTTTTCTCCCCTTTGTTCCGCTGCTGAGAGTCTTGCTTTCATCATATTCTCCAAGAGTTTGATGTCGCGCGGCGTCAAATATGTTAGTACTCCGACAGTTATAGGAGTTTTTTGATTCTGCTGTGTTTTCGCCGCTCAGCTATCCTCGAAGAAGATCGCTCTTAGAATTTTTTTTTATTGACTCAGCCAAATTTAAAATACAGGCTTAAATTGGAAGAGTATGATTTGGCCTATATCTGGTTTCACTATATAAGGATGCCACAACAACAATCGAGTTCATTGAAGTTAAATAAGTTGGCCATCCATGCATGTGTCTTTTGACGCCCCTGAATGCGAACGTGCTACAATTATCCAGACCACCTACTCCGTCATTCCCAATGACTTGGTTTTTGAAGCGGTCTTTCTCGTCGCTCCGAAGCTGCGCTTCTGATTCCGAAATCCTCTTGGTCTGGAGTATTATTGTCCATTAGGTCGATGTGGACAGCTCATCTCATAGAGCCGGGGGTTTTATATTTGTTCCTATATTTGCTCACATCGCACCAACATTTTGTATCTCAAAGAAACTCAGTATCAGCTCTCGCTCACGCTGAATAACAAAGCGCCACACGATTTTCTCCAGTCCTCGATATCGTAAAGAGTCTAGCTTGCTGGTAAACCATCAGAGTTGACAGGCTTGTAGTGACATATTGGCTCTTCATTGACTAGACAGTGGAAACATGGATATTTATCTGCTGGAGATGATTCTTAAGCATACTTACTTTACTTTTTGGGGCGCTTACACTCCGGGGTAATGGGCGTTAGCGCGTGTTTCTACTCGGAACGTCTCAGACTATCCAGTTCAATCAAGCTGAGGTACTGGCAGTGACAACAGCTGCTAAACAGGTTGCAATAATGGCGATAATGATGGGAACAAAATACTAATGGAGACAAACGAAAGATGGAGCAAGCTCGACTCCTGTGGCATAACCAGGAAAAAGTGGCCACTCTACAACAAACAGAAAACCGAAAAAATCTTACAACTGAACAAGAAATCATTGTCCTCGATTGTAGGTATTATCACCCGACACAATATGCTGAAATACCATACCAAGAAAAGGGGAATCAGTGCAGATGACCTGTGCAGAGGATGCGGTGATGAGGAGGTGCATGCGAGGACACACCACACTTCCTTTGTCACTGCCCAGCGCTCTGCCATATAACAAATAAAATTCTCGGTAGTTACTTCTTCGAGGATTTAGAAGAACTTTCAGACAGGCCCCCTAACGACCTACTTAAATTTGTTAATAAAACGGGTTGGTTTACCAATCCGTAGGTTTTTCATAGGTTTCCACAGTATGGCGGTATAAGTGTGGCACGTACAGGTTTCTCCTGTCCTGCCAACCCACTAACCTAACCTAACCTACAGACCACCCTAAAAATGACCACACTGATGTCAGCTTGAAATATATTATAGTCGCTCACGTAAGGTATCTTTTATAGTATCTATTGCTGACGACGACATTTTTGATTCACCCTAGATTTAGTAAACTTATTCCCAATACGGCATACTTCAGAAGGATTCGCTGAGACTGCAAGTGGTGTTACAATCCTCCTCTTATTTGATGAGCCCATAAATTTAGCGAAGTATAGAATTAGAACAAATAGTGCCACAAGTGCCTCTTGTCTCCTCTCCTTTTCATTACTTATATGGACTGGATGTTACAGCGCAGTCTTGGCGAAGAACGTTTCGAATTGTGAGATCTGAGGATAAGTCATTTGCTCTTCGCTGATGGCTTGGTCATTCTTGGGTCCTCTCAGACCGAACTTCAGCGAGCACTTGATAGGTTTGTAGCCGTTTGTGTTGAAGCTGAAATGAAAATAAACGTGAACGAATCTGAAGTTATGGTCATCTCCAGAACGCCTGTTCAATGCACTCCGCATGTTAGGGGAGTCCCATTGAAACAGGTGGAGAAGTTCAAGTATCTCGGGGTCTTATTCACGAGTGATGGAAGGAGCAATGCCGAGTTTTCCTGTAGGATTGGTCAGGCTGGATCAATTTTGAGACAGCTTGGGCATTCTGTTATCAGGAGGACTGAACTTGGTGTCAAAGCTAAGTTGTCAGTCTTTAATTCGGTGTTTGTTCCAACTCTTACCTATGCTCATGAGGTTTGGGTAATGACCGAAAGAATAAGATCGCGGATGCAAGCTGCCGAAATGAGATTTCTCCGTTGTATTTCTGGTGTGAGATATAGAGATCGCATTAGAAATACCAGAATACGTGAGAATACGGAGTGGTTCATGCTTCGGTGGTTTGGTCATGTCAAACGCATGTTTCCCAACCAGGATCCCACGACGCGCTATGGAATCCGTACAATCGGGCGGTCGTCCTCTAAGTCGACCCAGTATGAGATGGTTATCCAGTTCTTAATCTCTCCTCTACCTGTATGGGGATTGCCCTTGATGATTAAGATGGCGGAGAATCGAGAGCTATGGAGGGTTCACTTGAGCAACCTACACCCGCGACCCACTTAATGGACAAGCGGATCATTGAAAATGAATGAATGAATGAGCCCAAAATTTGCTCAAAATTGTCCTACACTATTCTACTAGAAGCAAATGGAGGTGTACCTCAATGCAACCATCTTGAGACAGCTTTTAACTACATCTTGTTCTCGGTGCCATGAAATAAAGTCTTATATGCAAAAAGGTCCAAAACGTAATTTTGGACTTTTTTTTGGACTTTATTGCACTTTTGAAATTGCAATAAGATCCAAAACGAGTTATTTCACTCAGCAATGTAAAAGAAAGACGAGCAGGGGGGTTGCGGGGGGCAGCATGCCCCCCCATACATATTCTTCCGTTTATGCGTTGTGGATTTTATTTCCACTTCGATGTGGACTTGCAATAAAGTCCAAAACGATTTTTGGAATTTATTTCATTTTCAAAAGTGGAATAAAGTCCAAAAAAATCCGAAATTACGTTTTGAACCTTTTTGCATAAGACTTTATTTCATGGCACCCTTGTTCTCATGTGGAACAAAATATAACTCAACGTACTGATCAAAGAATTCGTTTAGATCAGTAGGGTTCTTTAAAGACCTTTCGACGTACTTTCCAGCACACAAATAGATAAGGTAATAAACTTTCTGAAATTATCAGGATGGTTTGTGTAGCACAGTAAGTAATTGGCAAACTTTTTTTTTCCCCAACGGGCATCGCAATAGGCCAGTATACCTACCCAATGACTTAAGTGTGACACGGTGCACTCCTCGCACCACAAATCCCAACCTAACCCTAACCTAACCTTCAAGGTAGATATGTCGGAGACTGTCCTAAAACAAATTTCTGTAAACAAATTTGAAATCAGCTCAAAATTTCTGCGTAATGCAAGTTTTGGATTCATTTTTGAGCAACTTAAACAACTTAGTTAAGAACCACCTCTGTTTAAAAACTTCGTCCTAGTATTGTACCGGCAAAAGTTCCATAGACCATGACCTTCTTTTCGTATAGGTAATAAAATTTTCCCATCTCAATCATCAATCATCGGCTTTTCAGATAAAGATATTTCTGTTGTTGGCTTAAGTTTTCAATTACAAAATCCCAATACATCGTAATGAAGTGAGGTCCTTCATTTCAATATCGCAACCACTTAACCCACACAGTGTATGCATACAAAGGTCGGGCGGATGCATTGTCTGTGAATGTGCAATCTGAAAACACAATCATACTGATGCAGCATCGGTATTATTATTTTTTAATTTATTTTCAATTAATTAAGGATTTATCGAGAGAGAGAGAGAGTGAGATAGCTTTGTACCCTTAGGTGTAAAAATTCAAGTGGCATTCTGACCCACTTTTGATGTTCGTGCAGCTTTTTCCCATCATCACTTTGGAAGCAAACTGATTCCAATAGCACTGAGAGGTCCTTGAGATATATGGGGTAGTTTTTTTTTTATTCAATTTCACAACCGTTATTCCGATAGGTGGCAGGAAAAGGTATTTGGGGTAAGTCTTTTGTATACGTACACGAATGCAAAAAAAAAATATAAATTGAAAGCTAAATTAATGAATTTGTTTTCTCACTGTGTGCGCACCGAAGCGGATAACGAGAATGACACTTGTCCAATATTTAAATAATTTTAATGAATGATGTTTGTTTGCTTTCGTTTGTTCTTTTTATTTATATTTTTTATTTTTGCCGGTGTGCAGCATTTTTATGGAAACTCTTTCTAGTGGCTCGAGCATGGAGTGGAATTTCAAATTGAAATTCAATGTTGGAAAATTGAATTTTATTAAAAATGAACAGTCAAGTGGCCATAAGCGTACGGAACTGGGTCATAACTTGGTGAATACTAACTAATTGACGTTTATAATTAAATGAGGTTGAATGCAATTATGTTGCAGCGGGGGGATTGTAATGAAATCGGATTTAAAATTAAGTATAAAGTGTGAGAAAGTCAAACAAAGTGGTTATGTGTAGCCATTTTATGTGTGCTTTGCAGAAGCTACACCTTGGATTTGGTGCTCAAGTCCACTCAAAACTAATATCATTTAAAACATCGGTCGCAATAGATTAATACTGTCAAGGTTTTTTGTTCTAATATATAGTCATAAAAAAACTACAACACAGGTACTCAAAAGATGTACATTATGGCTGGGGACATAGCTACGAAAGGCTGTTAGCAGGGAGGAGTGGATTCGACACCGCTCGGTTGTAACAAAATTAAAGACTTTTGTTGTAAGGTAAGACCACCTTTTCAAATAGTGTAATGGACAGACCAAGAATACTGGTACACAAATGCATTCGCTCTTGATGTGAATCGCTTCAAAACTGATATTTTTTACAAACAAAACTAAATGTTTGAGCGAACTGAGTCTATCAAATGTCAATTTGCGGCTAAAAATGAACAGTAGTGTCTTTTTTTGAGTCAGGCTCCACATTTTCTCTCAAATTTTATTCCAAATGTACGAAAGCTTTTTATTTCTCCTCACTTATCCATCCTTTACCTACGTTCTGTTATACTAATTCGATTTATAAATCTGGACTACGAGCTAAGAACTGATGTTCAATCACCAGAGACTTAAATCGAATTTGTTTTAGATCTTAAAAGGGGAAGGGTTTGTCCATCTGCAGCAAAGATTCGAAAGAAACAAAGAGGCTATCCCCAATTGTAAAACTTTTGCATCGCTACAGTCTAGTGGAACGCTATACGAACTGTAGACCAAGAACCAAATGCTAATCAGAAAAGCCCACAACTTCTTAAAAAAAGTGTACAATCTCAAGGTGGTCAAACGAACTTTATTTTTTAGGCCAGTTAACGCACCAAATTAGTTAAGTCACTTAAGCCGTGATCTTCATCGACTGCTATGCTATCAATGATCTTCCAAGCACTATAGTTGTTTATGCGCTATTCTTGTGTAGCCATTGTTAAGGATGCACTCGCCCTTTTTTGACCAGATCAATGGAGATGACAATTTATCGATTAACTATAAGTTTTGCACAGCATAAGGCCGGACACGCATGGAAAAAAGTCTTGAAATTTGCTTCAAAAACATGGGACAAAAGTTCCATAATAACCGTGCAAAAAAGAGCCCGACAAACGTGCCAGAAAACTTAAAAAAAAAATGACACTAAAGATGCCCTTACCAAAGCCACAGTCCAGCCTGAACGGGTAGACAGAGAATCTCCAAATATTTCAAGGGACTTAAAAAAATCATCCTTTAAAGGGTGCAAACAAATTCATTTAACTTGTCACAACATTCACAAATCCAAACATGAAAAAGCTTGAAATTGTTTTAAGGCAATACTTAACCGAGTATTTTGAGCTATCACTTATCATTCTGCTCCGTCCAAAGGCTAAGTTACATCAAATTTATTTGATAAAATGCAAAAAAACTGCGAATAAAATTCCAAACGCTAGGCGCACATCAAAAGTGTTATAAGTTTGAGTGGCATACACACTCAATTCGATTTTTTGTTGTATTATTTTGTCGAATGTCGCATTCATTCATTCATTTTCGATGGCCCGCTTATCCATAAAGTGGGTCGCGAGTGTAGGTTGCTCAAGTGTGTATGTTGCATCAAGGGCAATCCCCATACGAGTAGAGGAGAGATTATGAACTGGATATAACCATCTCATACTGGGTCGACCTAAATAGTACGGATTCCATAGCATGTCGTGGGATCCTTGTTGGAAGCATGCGTTTGACATGACCAAAACACCGAAGCATGGACCGATCAGTCCGGAGAAGTAGCTGCTCGACATTGAGTTCCTCACGTATTCTGGTATTTTTAATGCGATCTTTACGAGTCGCACCAGCAATACAACTGAGGAATCTCATTTGGGCAGCTTGTATCTGCGATTGTATTCATACGGTCATTACCCAAACCTCATGAGTTGATGACCATAGGTAAGAGTTGGAACAAATGCCGAATTAAAGACTGGACAGCTTAGCTTTGACCCGAAGTTCAGTCCTCCTAATAATAGAATGACCAAGCTGTCTAAAAATTGACCCAGCCTGACCAATCCTACAGGAAAACTCGGCATTGCTCCTTTTATCACTCGTGAATAAGACCCCGAGATACTTGAACTTCTCCACCTGTTTCAATGGGACCCCACTAACATGCAGAGTGCATTGAACAGGCGTTCTGGAGATGACCATAACTTCAGATTTGTTCACGTTTATTTTCATCTCAGCTTCAACACAAACGGCTAGAAAGTACAAACCGATCGAGTGCGCGCTAAAGTTCAGTCTGAGAGGACCCAAGGATCAGATCTCAGATCTCCCGAATTGTCAATTCCATACTCCTGTAATATATTCCACAGTTTACCTTGAGGGACCCGGGCGTATGCTCCAAATCTCTGAATTATGCATAAACAGGTGTAACATACTCCCAAGCCATTTCAGTTACCATTCTGGGAGTGAATAACTATTATTGGAAACAGCTTTATGTGTTGCGGCGGCCGGTGGGCTTGCAGAATATAGTTGGGGTTGGGGTAGATTTTCCTGACATTTTGTCCTATTCCTAAAATGTCATAGGTAACCGCCAAGAGAGGATGGTTTGAAATCGTATCTAAAGGGATGAATTGGGACACTCCAATCTATACAGTTCCGTAACTGACTGACCGACAGTCAACCAAAATCTAAAAAGTGATTAAATATTCCACGCAAAGAAGGTCACAGTTATGACTGTAAGTTCTAAAAAAATTAGTCGTCGAATTCGAGGATTAAAGCTAAGTATTTCAATTAAATATACATTAAATCCTTCAAGTATTTGACTCCCAAACTCACCGTTAATTTTCCCAAGTTAAGAGCATACCCTCCCACCAGTCCAGTAAGATGTTTGCTCTTCAATCAAAATATCTCAATGTACCTGTTGAAAAAAAGAAATCATTAATTCTGTCAATTAGGCCGCCAATTCAAGCAACTCAGAAGGGCGACGATTCCTCAATCATTCATTAGAAGTTTGTTGTCAATCTTGCCGTCACATTTATCCAGCTTCACCTGGGTTTTTGAGGGCGCAGAAAAAAAAAGAGAAACAGTACTCAAAGTACGAACAAACAAAAATCCGCCCGCAAAAAGGACCAACAAACCGAGAGCACCACTTCGTAATTGGATATCGAGATGGAAGGTGTGGTGGTTGTCTAGAAATATCCTACTCCAAGTAGGTAAATATTTAATCAGGATAAGTAAGGATTGTAAATGAGTGTACACTTTAGCTAATTAATTTTCTGTTTTACCACTCCCATTCTGTGCTTTATTACAGTCGATGAGGGTGTCTCTACTGCGCCAAGATGTTCAATTTCGCAGCCCTCAGGTATGCCGCGCATACAATTTACCAATGAAAAACGGTCTCGGCCAATTCCTGACAATTCATTAATAATTTACTTTGCCGTTTCAAGGATTACAACATTTATTACAAGTGTCTTTTCAATCAATTCAATTGAAAAGCAACCGTCCGCACCTTTTGCGGTGCGGCGTATATACTATACAAATGGTCTTTCATCATTTTATCATACACATACCGATACCGGATGGTTGACTGACATCGATGATAATACCAACAATAGGCAGGATGTGCACAGAGGTTTGATATGAAACCAAATCGATAATTCAATATCCGCTTAGATGTCATCATGGCGGGATATAGCCAGTTAGAGTGGGATCGAGGATGCCATTAAAATTAGACGTAGGCTGGCTGATATGTTGGTGAAGATTCTTTCCATCTCCGTATCCCGAGGGTGATAGCAAAGTAAGCGAATGGCCTTTTGTACCATAGGGATGTTATATTTTGAGTGATTTTTTTTTCTCTTTGGATATGTAATGTGTACAAGTATACATATGATGAGAAGTAGCTGAATTATTGATGACAGGGGCTGGGGTTCATTTGGTATTCGACGAAATTGTGATTGAAAAGGGTCCATTTGAGTTATTTGCGGGTGTTATAGGTGCGCCCTAAATATATACACAGCTGTGACTGCTCCTAACGCACTTGAAACACCGATAATATGTTCTACCCTGAGTTCGTTACAAGAGATTTCTAGGCAACAGAGAATCAAACCAGAAAAAGCTTTAAGTATTGTAGGCTATTTTTTTGGGCGTTTTTGAAGAATTTTTTTTTTATTACGGTCGCGTTTGTTTTTTAGCGGTTTGGTTTGCGTTAATATTTTCTGGAGACAGCTGGCCAGAGATCGTGCTGGCTGGAGATGCTTGATGGTTAAGGCCCAGGTTTACCCCGGATTGTAGCGCCACCTTGAGTGAGTAATTAATATTTTTTGGACACTTTTTTGCTGCATTTTTGGGTTATTCTATTTATTATTTCGGCGAATTTTGGAGTGTGTGTTTGGTTTTTAATTTTTTTATGAGTTTTTCGCGAGTGAGTTTTAATTGCGTTATTTTTAGCGTTTTTCGGGATTCTTTGTGCGTTTTATAGGGACATTTATTGTGGTTATTTTGAGATGTTTTTAGGGGCGTTTTACCACTGGCCCTATACAAATAAAACTACAAGCATGGACAGGACACAGCTCCATACTTTTTTTTTCATTTTCCCTGATAAAGCAGATGAAAGTTTGGCTGCTCTCGACTTCGACACACAGTAGGTACATAGTGCTATACCCAGATAGGAAAGACAGCCAAAAGAATGAGGTTTCAAAAGAAAATGAAATTGCGATCCATACGACCATACGTGTTGTATCCTAGCAACTAGTGCCTACATAGTGTAAAACGTCCGTCAAATAAATAATAAAATCTATCTTTACATATAATAAAACTGTAGGAATTTTCTTTGGCCGTTAAAAACTCGAAAACTACTGGACAGATTTCGATGAAACATTTTCAAAATGTTCCTTAAGACTGTGAGACTGCTATAGCCTATGTCGTTAATAGCCACGTCCTAAGGAACAGTTTTTACCCAAAATGAATTTTTTTAAGTGAAAATATATAGGTACATACACATATACCTTGCTACAAATAGATGTTTATACTTTTGCGATCGTGCGACAAGGCAAACAAAAAAAAAACAACACTACCACTAGCATCCGTATACGTATACCTCTCATTCGAAAAGGGTTGATTTGTTTTCGCAGTGAGTCTGAGTGCTATGGTCGGTTGTACATGTAGGTATGTATTATTATGATCGTATGTCATATGCTGGATGGGGATGGGGTGCGTGCTGCAGTATGGCATGGGGGATATTAATAATCTTCATAAGAGAAGAAACGTATAGTACAAACCAGGCTTCATTTCAGAATTTCATTCTGATATGAGGTGTGGTATGGTAACAGTGTATAGGGTTGGGATAGGTAGTTGTTTGGATTCCATTGGAAGAGGGAAACAAAGGAAACGAAATGCAGTATTACAAACAAGTAGCATGATTATGGAGAGGGAGGGAGGTGCAGAGGGCGCACATTAAATCTATATCTATAGGTAAGGTGGCTGTCCCAAAGGGGACACACTTAGACCATAGTTTAGGTCCATTGTGATACCACAGAAGGGGGGGGGGGGGAGGCGGCCAGAACGGGCGTTACCCTGGGAATTCTTTTGCTACTGAGTGACTGAGGCAGTCGGAGCTTTTCAAATTTTTATTTTTATTTTTTTTTTTTTTTTTTTTTTTTTTTTTTTTTTCATCACCTGGTTACGGCTTGGTCTTCGGGTCAAGGTGGAGAGCAGCCATATCGGTCTGCCCCCTGCCTATTGCCTCTGACGGGTTCCTCTAACTATCGAGGTGGGATTGGTTGGTGTGATCAGCCTAACCCCCTGCTAGTATCCTCTGAAAGTTCGTTACTAAGGAGGGTGACTGGTGCAGATAAGATAAGAAAGACTGCGGCAACAGGAATCGACAAAAGGTGACCGAAACAGTCTAACCCTCTGCCTATCCCCTATGCCGGAATCTGAAAGTTCTATGTGTGAAGGTAAAATTGACTGGCGTGGTCAGCTCTTCCCTTTGGCGGTTAGTCTTCAGAAACAGGCAGAGGGTGACCGAAACAGTCTAACCCCCCGCTAGTAGCCTCTGACAGTCCGTTACTAAGGAGGGTGGCTGGTGCAGATCAGATAAGAAAGACTGCGGCAGGAGGAATCGACCAAAGGTGACCGAAACAGTCTAACCCTCTGCCTATCCCCCCTGACGAAGTCTGAAAATTCATCGTGTGAAGGTAAAATAAAATTTGACTGGCGTGGCCAGCTCTTCCCTTTGGCGGTCAGTCTTCAGAAACAGACAGAGGGTGACCGAAACAGTCTAACCCCCCGTTAGTAGCCTCTGACAGTCCGTTACTAAGGAGGGTGGCTGGTGCAGATCAGATACGAAAGACTGCGGCAAGAGGAATCGACAAAAGGTGACCGAAGCAGTCTAACCCTCTGCCTATCCCCTATGCCGGAGTCTGAAAGTTCTATGTGTGAAGGTAAAATTTTGACTGGCGTGGTCAGCTCTTCCCTTTGGCGGTTAGTCTTCAGAAACAGACAGAGGGTGACCGAAACAGTCTAACCCCCCGCTAGTAGCCTCTGACAGTCCGTTAATAAGGAGGGTGGCTGATACAAAACAGATAAGAGAGACTGCGGTAGGGGAGAGCGACGAAGGGTGACCGAAAACAGTCTAACCCCCCGCCTGTCTCCTCTGACGGAGTCAGTATATATCTATACTTTTAATAAAACTGATGGTTCCAAAACTAAGGATACAGAATACTAAGCGTACAGGTAACAGGTATAGGATCAAGAACATACTCTCATGAGATAAACCTACATGTGTCATTAAGACTTCGGGACACATGCAGTGTATTCCAGGCAGAGGTTCTGGCAGTGCTTAAAGCGGCGGATCTACTAAAAAAGGGATCAATATCCAACACGAATATTGCTATCTGCATTGATAGTCAGGCTGCGCTAAAGGTGCTAGAGTCTTACACTTACACTATCAAATCTGAACTAATCAGCAGCTGTCGCACAATGCTCAGATCATTATGCGCGCAGAACCATGTCAAATTGTGCTGGGTACCCGGACACTGTAATTTTAAGGGTAATGAAAGGGCTGACGTTCTGGCCAAAAACGGAGCAAATCTTCCACAAATTGAAACTATTGAGGGCATAGGACCACCAATAGCCGTATCCAAGAGAATTATTTTCGAGAAAACTAGAATAAGGGCAGACCAAACATTTTCTGATATAGCTATGTAGTAGGTCACAGTGTTTCAAAAGCTCCGTGGCCTGAGTTAGATCGGAAAAAATCTGTAGGATTAGCAAAACTCAGCAGATCAAAATTACGAATGGGTATAGGAATTCTCTCTGAGCACAGCCTTCTTCGGAAGCACACTAGGAAACACTAGGTTTAATAGGTAAATACGGACACGTGCAGTTATTGTGAGGACCTACATGGGACATGCGCAGTAGCGCAGTGGTTAGTCCGCTGGAGGTTTTTTCAACAGCGCCGCCTCTCGCGAACGTCTGACAAACATCCGAGAGTATGACTGTCCTGAAAACGCTTTTCAATTCAGCCGTTCGGACTCGGCATAAAATTGTATAGGTCCCTTCTATTCGTCCCAAAAATAGAAACTCTCACAAACGAATGGTTGGGAGAAGCTAGGCCTAGGGTGTCTACACGCCTGTTGCGCTATTTATTTTATTTTTACATGTCGCAGAGGCTATTACTCATCTTCTCTATGTGAATGTCAAGATATTGCTCGGAATAGAAGGAAACACCTTGGAAGGTACTTCTTCGACAATTTGGAGGAGGTTGGCCTCTCAAAGAAAATTTAAATCATTTTTAGATTCTATTGGGAAATTAAGTGTTTTGACGAATTGATTTAGGTTTTTGACCGTGAAAGTTATTCAGGGATGGCCATGGGCCCAATATGATGCCCAGTCTTCTGTGATGAACTCACACCTAACCTAACCTAGGGGCCTTTTTTCCTTTAATTTTACAAAATTGTATTACCTAGAAGGGTAGATAAATATGCAAGTGTTGAAGTTAATTGGGGCGTTAGTCCCAATGTCTGTACTGATGTGCTTTTTCCTAGTTGCTTCCTTAATGCTCATGAGCCTCCTCATCGCCGCATCTTCTGCATATGTTGTAATTATTGAATTTAATTTTCTGGTTGTTATGTAGATTATGGCCAGTAAGTCATCCAGCGATTCCTTATCATTTTGTAGGACTTTCTTGATCCTAGCTTAGTCGTATCTTTACAATGGTTTTCTTTGGATTTTCAAATCGAAGTGGAAATAAAATCCAAACAACAAATATGTGGGGAGAATTGAAAGCAAAAGTGTGCAGGTCCGAATTTTACATACAAAATACCGCGCATCCACTCAACTGGTGCCGATATGCAATCTGTTGAGAGAAATCAATTTCTTAGATCGTTTCAAATTCAGCTTAGGCCAAATTTGTTTTGTGACTAGACAAGTGGTGCAACATGTCCACCTAAGATTTGCACTCTTGATATCATCCATTTTTAATTTTTGTATGCAAGTAGCGATTGGTATCCCTAGGGTGGTATCCGACAGGGTTGAGTTATTCCTATTCTAGCGAGTTTATCGGCTTTAAAATTTCCTGGACTGGAAGGATTTGATGGCTGATTGGCTATCCGAAAATATGCAGATATCTTTAGCGGATATCACGTTTTTCTTGAGCCAAGATAAGACTTCTTTTATCGATATCGATTTTATACGCCTGGAACACTCTAAAATAATTTGGTGTCTACTAAGAGAGCTTAAGATTAAGACGTTGGGAGAATACACCTCCACCAACTCCGTCTTTGGTTTTTGAGCCGTCAGTGTAGTTCTTGTCAAAATTTTGAGATGGGGTGGTGTATAGTCAGTGTTTTCGATTGAGATTACGAAGTTCTTCAGAATAGAGGCATGGCCCAAGTCTTCCTTTGACTACTGTGAGGAAGCCAGCAAATGGCTGCACTCGCCGGTTGCTTGCTGAAACTATCAAGGGATAATAGATGAAACAATATGTCCAGTGCCGCAGGGGAGTTGTGCCTAGTCCCTAGTGCACCGCTTATACACATGCCAGCTGTGCGCTTGACCTTGCTTAGATAGTCTCTATTTATGGCTTTCTAACTAACAGACTAACAGATCCTCTTGTGGACACCTCACCCAGCTTGGAGTTGATAATCCGACCATAAAGCAATAGATTAATCAATTCGCAAAGTGAGCTGTCAACATTCAGAACTGATAGCGCATCTGCTATCTCTGAACGGCGTCACATTGTAGCTGCAAAAATAAATTTAAGAGATGCAGAAATTTGGACAGCAAGCTTCATTGTTAATTGTGACTTTTCAGACTCGTTACCGAGCCTGTCATTGGCGATGCGAATTTTTTCAACAATTTGGCATCTTTTGAACGATGCTTTTCAAAATTGAAATGAATTAAGACTTATCTAAGATCAACAATGAGCCAAAATAGGTTGACTAATCTGGCTATACTTTCAATCGAAAAGGAACTAACAAAAAATATAAATTTTAATGATTTAATCAAAATATGCAGTGCAATAAGAGCTCGAAAGCACCTTTAAATAAAATCTTTTTTTCTTAAATTTTTAAGGGGTGTAAGCTTGCTTTACCGCCCCGGGTGCCACTGCCTCTTAGTCCGCCCCTGCCTCCTTGTGGTCTCTGGAAGGAATGATCTTTAAATTGCTCTCACCCAGTTTAACCTTTTAACTCTTTTTGTTGAGTAGACTCACCATAATACCAAGCCTGCCTTTCTTTTCTAAACACGCATCAAGTGTGAATTCTTTGCCTTTAAACGACGTTTCTACTGTGCTAAAGACACGTCGAGTATAGTCAGATTTTACACAGTGTTACCTTTTATGTACGCATATAGATGACTTTGTGGTAAAGTCTGCTCGGGACTAACGCAGAATTGGATGAACGTATAAGTTTTATTTTTCGATTTTCTCCTTAATATTCATTCCGGTCGCATCTTCTCTCCGTGTGAGTCCAGTCATTCCAAAGTTCTTGTAGTTTCCGCCTATAAAGAAACAGAATTCACGATAACGATAGCCCTTAATACTACAAAAGGGGAAAGCAAAACCTGTACTTTAAAGTGGGTGTGGTCAATATTACAAAATGTATGGGTCAAGACAAAGCGAGATCAACGACTTATCTAATGCTAAGCCTGTGATGATTAATCTCTTTTTATCCTAAAGACTTCAATCAATTGGCCTATTTCGCTTTCCAATGAATCAGAAAAGCCTAAGTTTTCACTTCACGCACTTAGGCATTCCATTTTCAAATGTTCACCTCACCACCAACTCCGCGGGCATAAAATTCAATGAATAATTATGTCCTGACACTGACACATACATATATAGTCCTAGCCTGCTATTTTGCATAAATTTCTCTTTCTTTCGATTTTATTTTGAATATCAATTTTCCAATTTTCCGCTTGCCATCACCGCTGTGCTTTTATCCCAGTCAAGGTTTATTTGTTACACACCTCTTCCTTTGAAGTGTGACACAACACAAATTTCCCTACAATTCACACCATCAGCCATTTCCTTTGGCAAATGTTTGCCAATTTTTCCATGTTCTTCACACGGCATCGCACTAACAAACTTCCATTTTCGCCATCAGGTGCAGGTTTCTCGAGACTCCTTCGACGGTATACAATTTTTCATAAGCACACAGACACATATACACCTAATATACAGGAGAGTTGATTATGATGAAATACCAACGATTTAATGGACCACACAGGAAATTCTATTTTAGGTTAGAGGACCTCGCCCGGCCACCCACGTCAGCATGGCTTGTGAAAAACAATTTTCCATGTGGAGGATTTCTTTTATACATTCAAACGAGAAACCTTACAATAATAACAAAAGTGCGAATGATGAATGTAGGAAAAACGGGAAGAAGTTGTGTCGCCCGTACCTGATATCATTAAAAGCCATTTATTAGGAGGGTGTAGATTTAAGGAATAATCTGCCATACAAAGTGGTATTCGCATATTTGGCACAACCAATACAAAGACGGCAGCAAACAAAGAAAAAAACACGAGGAAAAGATTGACAGCCGTAGAAGGATGAAGGCGACAACATTTTTTCAGAATCATTTATCAGGCACCAGCACCAAGCTTGACATTCGCACCCATTGAATTTGTTGTATCCGTTTGCGGTCGGTCCCTTCAGGTGTATAGTGTATAGCAATACAAAGAAAAACAAACCAAAGTAGCAAATACAATAAAATAACAATGAACAAAGTTGACTACACGTACACACCCCCTTGATGATTTGTATTCTTTAACTGTTTTCTTTTAACGGGCCGAAGGCTCGATGGTAGGATACGGACTAAGGAGGGTGTTCACCGACATTTGCTACTTTTGTTTGTTTTTGTATAGGTTAGAAGGAATTTTCACGCTGAAGGAAAAGTTTAAGAAAAACAAAAATAGTGGCGCAAATGGCGGGATGGTGAAAGTGATTTATGGCCAATGTCTGGTTTAGGTACTTGGAAGAGGCGATCTGATCGGATAGCTAGGTTGAGAATGTTTTGGTTTGTCAGACAAATGGAATGAAGGGAAATTATGTGGCGCTGGGAATGTGGTCTCAGGAATGACAGTAATTTATTATAGGTTAAAGGCACCTACGTTATTGTCGGGTAACGAATACAACATGCGGTGTGTATTGTATACTACTCCATTTGATTCTCGAAAAGGCTAATTTTTATTAAGTGTTGATGAGGATATAAAATCAAGCCAGTTGACCCCAGAAATTAAGACCTTACGCCATAACCAATATCCCGACATCCACTTGATGTCGTTCTTAATTCACACTTGCGTGCTTGAAGGCAAATCATTCATTGGTTCATTGGCTAACATATATTTCGTCATTTTCTTGATTTCATTGATTGGTTCATTCAAAGAATCCCAGACGAAGACACCGCGAATAGTGGTTAGCCGTTTATATTAGGAGTTGGCTGACGTTTCTAAAGCTCTATTTCGATAAAACTTTACGTTTTTCTAGCTTCTTTCTAACTTTCAATCCTTTTTTTCAAAATTTGGAAGTGTACCTACATTAGGGTGTCGTTGTGACGTTTTGATGGTGCTAAGACGGGATGTAATACGGTGGAGTAATTTTGGACTTGACTTTCGTGGCGCTTTAATAATTATTTCTACCGCGACATAGGTGAAGAGACAGCAGCTCCTGCAAGAAGTTTTTTTGGACCTATGTGCTTATCTACCCAATAAACCACTAATAGCTTTCGAAACTTATGCGAGCGCCATTTTGTGGTCTTTGACATAAAATTTACTGCGTTCGTTTTATGATCGGCTATATACCGGCACTAACTAGTAATCGATGAATACAGTCACTTTCTGTTTAATAACTTGAACAAAATATCGATTTGGATACTTGTCTGCTTTTGTACATGCAAATATGCTTAAGGCCGCAAGTTGGGCGCCAATTTAAGCACAATTTAAATCATCTTTGCGGCTTTTTGTTCGTCTTCTTCAGGAGGAAGGCAGTGCACAGGAATTTTTGCGGCTATTTTCGACATTTAAGAGAAAACGAAAACGACCATGGTATCGACATCTACATGTCAATTCTTACTTAGGTAGCGCTACAGTTCGAGGTTGACCTTGACCTCAATCGGTGAGAAACTGACTGTAGTTTCGTATCTACATTCGCTCTACATGTCCTACCTATTCTAGACGACTAATGCAGAATTTTTGTACCATATCGAAAAATATTTTACTCGACGCGACCTATGACATCTCCAATCGTTTGAGATAGAGTCCCAGCTTTGGCGCCGTAAAGCAGAACTGGGATGATCAAGTTCGTATGAAAAATCTCCTTAGTTTTTCGGGATAGGGCTCTACACCATAGGTACCTGCAGTTGCCTTTTCAGCTCAAAGAAGGAGCGATTGGCAAGAGTGTTATTCTTCGTCTATTTTCTTCTGAGATATTTTTATCAAAAATTAGTGTTTACAAAAGAGCCGAAATATACAAAGTCCGTTACTAAAGTTAAAGTTAAAGTCAAAGTTAAGTGTAACTTCTTGGTATATACTTAGGTTAGGTTTGTGGGCTGGTGAGGATTTTTCGGGTGCAGACGATGTCGGTGTGCATTCCATTGTAATGCCCTCAGATAAAGACTGCTCCTGAAGGTAGGCCCGTGCGTTGTGAAGTCTTTTTCTATCGCCTTCCGACAGCTCCTCCCACTTTGTCGTCTGCAGCCCCTTAACTGTTAGCTTACAGTTTTTTGCATGTCTTGAGCTGGTGGAGCTGCAGGAAAAGGATGAGCTAGCGATGGAGCAAGTGTCGCTAGAATTAGTTTTTCCAGATTTGCGTCAATTGCTCCAACGCTTTCTCCGTCCGAGAAGGGTTGAAGTGCATCTTCCACTCCTTCTTCCTTTTGCAGATCAGTTTTTATTGAGCTAGGAGTGCCTGATGGTCGGTCCGCACTCTTCGCTTTTTGGATTTTATTGTTGTTTAACAAATTTGACATTTGTTGGGTCCCACGAGTAAGGGGGAAGAAGATGTCCGCCTGCACTCACCCTCTGTATGCAGGAAAGGGGAATCGAAATTGAAACTAGAGGTCCACAGGTATCTAGAGTTCACCGCTAGAAGATACATAACATTCCCATGGGCGCAGTAATTCACCCGGGATTACGCGTTTTATCGAGTTATTCCCCTCTAGATCCGTTATATTCAGTCTAAAGGAGTGACACCTCGTGCAGGATGTGGCTCTTCACCACGTATAATACTTGGTTGCCCTCATTAACCGCTTAACCCTTTTTAGCTGTATCTTCGTTTCTGTACTAACAAACGCACCCGTGGCAGTCCGCTGTGTTCTACCAATTCTGTCAACATCATATATGCAAGTAACTGGGCAGATTTTAGAAACATCCTGCGGTCGTCGTTGGATTGTGATTTTTGCACAATTATTTCAGGCAAGAGACCACAGATCTCGGTGAGATTGCAACCCTCGGTTAGACTTGAGTTTAGCTATTGCTATCCTCACTTCGTTTTGGTCGAGTGAATGGAAATCTTGGCTTTCATCGTCCAGATTGAATGGCTCAGTTCAGCCGCACAGCGAAATCTCTGCCGTCTTCGCCGTTTAGCAATATGCAGAAACTGTCTTTTCATATATTCTGAACACCGACTGTGAGGTTTCCTTGCTCTCTACAGGTCTCTGGTAAAGGAGTCATAACATAATGTTGAGGCACACGCTATCGGCAAAGTTCTGTCGGATTTTTTGGATTGTGGTCATTGTTAGTTAAATCTCCTTACTGTGTCTCTTTATTATTGCAGCGTCTGAGCTATTCGCATAACAAAAAGGTAGTGGTCCGGACCTATTTTGGCCATTTGGAAAAATCAGACATATAGAACACTTTTGGACTGCCTTACATCCTTCGCAACATGATCAGCGGTTTTTTTGAACTGATGAAAGCCATGTCCCGTTTTGAAAATATGATGATACCGTATGCCAGCTATAGTAAGGTTACGTTCCGCTGCAAAGCCAATTAGCCAAAGCCAGTTTCCAGACGCATATAGCCTATGATTTTCGCTCGTAATACCAAAAATGTCCTACTTGTCACATCATCAGGGCGAGAGAGCCTTGATGACAACTGTTACTACCTCTACCGTGTCAATAGATCAAAACTTTCTGCCCCGTATTGAGAAAAGCGCTGTCCTTGCTCTCTATAGGAATTACAGTAGCAAATGCCGCAGTTTGCCCACCCATCCCTGGTCTGGTTTGTAGGGCCTCCGCTGTCTGTATATACTTCAGCCATTTTCACGAACATTTTGTTGGGATATTTCTGAAGCTTTTCTCATTCGAACAGTCGTTCTAGATGACATCATGTCAAGTTTCCAACCCAACGATTTCATTCCCCCAAGTATGTATACACCGACCGACCAATGTGGAAGCATGACCCCGCAAATAACAATATTGCCCCTTGGTAAAACGTTGCCCCCACCGCACGTCTGGCGTCTCTGTGAAACAAACTCCAATTCTGGCGACATCATTAGTTAGATAGAAAGAAACTTTAATTATGTTCACTGCTACACGTCTCGCTGTCAGCGGCAGACGTCAACTTAATTCTTTATATATGTTTCAGTGTTTCACACACAACTGTGTGTACCGTACAACATGCCCGACGATGACGACCCCAAAAGGTGAACATCCCTCTGCATGTTTTAAGCAATTGGCTAGATGCAGAGTGCACACATCACATACCTACACTCATACACAACACACATTTGTTGATGCATATTCTCGGAATTTATGGTTTAGTCAACATCACGGCAAGGATATGGCAACATGCACACCCGTATTTCATATTCCGTATCCGCGTGTTTAATATTCATGGAATTTTAAACGTTCCGAGGCAAATAAACAATATTCTCTGCAGTGCACAAAACTCAACCCAGATCCTATGGTATAGTTCAAGTGGAAATGATGCTGCGCCGCCATCTAAAGCAGCCGCCTGCGAATATGAATCCTTCAAATTTTACGATTCAGCGTGTCGCTGTACCTATAACCTGGCGCTCATCGTGAATTCAAAGTTTTAATAGATTCCCAGAGAATCTCAACTGTAAACTGGATTTCCCTCAAAGCTAGAGCACAGAAAAAAACAGAAACAAAATAAGCTAAAAGACCCACGAAACGTTAGAAATAATTTCGGATAAACCATCATATACACTGCTTCAGTGATGGCCATGCCACTCTGAAGTCTGGAAAAACTTTTCGCATTATTTAAAGTACAACAATTAATGAACTCCCTGGAGTACTTTGCCGAAATGTTGCTTTGATTATACCTGAGTTCACTCGAGTATGACTGCCGGGGAAGTGGAATTCTTTTGGATCCCCCGAAAGCGCCTCCGTGGAAGGGGTATATCATTTTTGGGGTCGGTATCCGTAGATATCCGAAACCAAAACTTTGGGAGTAATTATTCATTTCAAGTGGCGAATGGATCTGGATATTGTGTATTGTTGTGGCAATGGCAGAAACAAAGGCGCAACCACTGTCAGAGGCAAATGTATATATCGGTTGTGAAGACTAATTGCCGAAATCGGTGGCGAAAACACGTAGACGTATAATTAGAGGCTTTTCTAGGATTTCGAAGAATAATGATGGCTTTTGTTTGGGGCGGTGCGCTGCTGATTAATGTGGTGCCAGGCGAACTAAAATGAGCGTTTTGACAGTTTTTTTTAGCGTACAGATGTGAGCTGCTGCGGGTGATAAAGACGTTCGTTGAAAGCCGGCTGTCAAGTGTGTTTATCTTTGCATGGGCGAATTCTGAGATTTTGTTCAAGTTTGGGTGTAATCCTTGTAAGCAGTGTAGTTTTAGTCAAAGTGTGGTTATCATGTACAAGTTTGTGTCGAGCTTTGCTCTTGTTGCATGTTGTCGTGTTGTCATTTCAGTTGTTTGCAGCATCCGTATGAAAATGGCTGTCAATTAGGTTACGGTGTGCTTTTCCGGGGATTGATAGAATGAAGCAAAGACACTCTACAGCTGCGAATCGAAAATTGAACTATGTGGGACTCTAGCTGCAGATTTCTACTCATCGGTGGTGTCTTCGTTTAAGCCTTCTCATTTAGTTTAGTACATTGGAAATCTCATTGCCTGAAATTAATAATTCGTTGGTTCACATTGTTGTACGTCCTCCATTTCACCTTTCTCCTTTACAAAACTTACAAGGGAACAACCGATTTTTTCAACCTCAATTTTTTTTTTGGGTTTGTTGCTTTTGGTAGCATAACAAACAAATGTTGGTATTGACAGAGATTGCCCAATGGCCAATGCCCATGTCCAGCAGGCAGAGTTAGATCGTTATTTTAGTATCCATTGAGTTTTTACCAAGGTGCTGGAAACGCGTTGCCGAGCTGTGGTCGAGGCACGATTAGGAGATCAGCAGTGCGGCTTTCATCCCGGCAGAAACACAACCGACCAGTTATTCACTCTCAGAATGGCACTTGGAATGCTTTGGAGTATGCTACACCTGTTTACGCATGCTTCGTAGATTTGGAGAAAACATACGACCGAGTTCCTCGAGGTAAACTCTGGAGTGTAATCGACGGTTCTCTCTTGAGAGCCATTCAATCTCTTTTCACAAACTGTAAAAGCTGTGTTCGGGTAAACGGCGTTAAATCAATACCTTTCACCGTGGGCGTTGGACTTCGCCAGGGGTGCGTCTTGTCCCCTCTCCTTTTCATTACTTATATGGACTGGATGTTACAGCGCAGTCTTGGCTAAGAACGTTTCGAATTGGGAGATCTGAGGATAAGTCATTTGCTCTTCGCTGATGACTTGGTCATCCTTAGGTCCTCTCAGACTGAACTTCAGCGCGCACTCGATCGGTTTGTAGCAGTTTGTGTTGAAGCTGAGATGAAAATAAACGTGAACAAATCTAAAGTTATGGTCATCTCCAGAACGCCTGTTCAATGCACTCTGTATGTTAGTGGAGTCCCATTGAAACAGGTGGAGAAGTTTAAGTATGTATTTCGAGTGATGGAAAAAGCAATGCTGAGTTTTCCTGTAGGATAGGTCAGGCTGGGTCAATTTTTAGACAGCTTGGTCATTCTATTATTAGGAGGACTGAACTTCGAGTCAAAGCTAAGTTGTCAGAATTCGGTGTTTGTTCCAACTCTTATGGTCATGAGGTTTGGGTAATGACCGAAAGAATAAGATCGCGAATACAAGCTGCCGAAATGAGATTCCTCCGTAGTATTGCTGGTGTGTCCCGTAGATATGGTGGTCATATTAAACGCATGTCCCCAACCAGGATCCCACGACGTGCTATGAAATCCTTACCATCAGGCAGGCGTCCTCTAGGTAGAACAAGGATGAGATGGTTAGATCAAGTACATAATCTCTCCTATACCCGTATGGGGATTGCCCTTGATGATTTAGAGTCGATGGCGGAGAATCGAGAGCTATGAAGGGTCCACTTCAGCAACCTACACCCGCGACCCACTTAATGGACAAGCGGATCATTGAAAATGAAATGAAAAAAAAAATTAAAATGAAATGAAATCTCAGTCATACCCCAGCATATGAAGATTACCACTTTATCTCAAATTATTGCATACCTCCTGACGAAATTACTAGACTTTCATTGACCGTTTACCTTTTTCTAGCTTTTCTAAAATAGACTTTCATAAAAATAAGCCCAATTTTGTGTTAGAAAGACTCTAATATGCACAAACCTTTAGCGCTCATTTTCTTATAAAATAAATTGTTCTCTTCAAATATATATTTCCCATTCGAACATATCAATAAATTCCAGATTTTCGAATGAACTTATCCGTAAAGTTGTTAAAATTGACCAAACAGCACAATAATTTGAAGCAGGATCCCATTTCAAAGCCATCATCATCAAGAACCCCTAACCACACAATCTTATCAAAAGACAGTCCTAGTCTATTTATAAACCATTTCCCTTGAGTGTGCGTCATTTATCTAGAAACCCAACACCGAGACACATACAACAGCCATACAAGGAGCATTCACTGTTATTCTGTTATCCTGTCTGCCAGTATAGCGTAGCCACCGACCCAGGCAGGAGAACTTTAATCCGAAAATCATTGTTATTCTCCGAACTTGAATTTCCATTTGCGGTTAATTTTGTTGGCATCCACTTGAACTTTTCCGTATAATTAATGCACTTTACATTGGGTCAGAATTGTACAAGTGACAGGCAAACAAGGCAAAGGGTATGGACACTCGGCTCAACAATCTGGCAATATCTGGGCCTTCTTCTCCCTCACTCGACATGTCATGTTCAGAATTTATGCGAATTGACCAAAGTGCATTACAAGCACAAACACACTGGCGTGTCGGCTTATCAGAGAATCCCCAAAATTCCGTACTCGCATGTACAATAGAGATATGTGACGTGTACTACATGCATTCACCGCCAAAGCTTCCATAAATCCTTCGGTGATGATCTTGAAATGTTTGCTGTCGACTGCGGTCCACATACACACACAAATTATAGGCGTATATCCACGACCCTACCAAACCGCACACACTGTTGATTGTGCAAATTTTGGCGACTAAGTCAAATCGAATTTTAATAGTTTCACGCAAATATTGTCATTTATCATTGTCTCACAGATGGCCAACGCAAGGGATGTACTGGACTGTATCTAGGATAATACCGAACCGATGCAAAACATCTTGTTCCAACATCCGAAGAATTTTTCAGTCCGATGCGCATTTCTCCATGTCGGACATGTGTTTTGAATGGTATTTGGTATCCTTATCTTAGATTAACAAGTAGTGGGCTGGTGTACGAGTGTTGGAGTGGGGGTTGGCAAGGCAACCCGACTATGCATTGCACAGGCTATCTCTGAGATCAGGCGGAAAAAGGACTTTTCGAGATGGATGTGGTTGTGGATATCGCATTCATGACCTGACAATGAATGTAAATCTAATTAGAATTGTTTGGGCTTGTGTATACAGATGGAGATAATGTAAATGCGACGGACCTATTTATGGCAAAGGTGCGTAGGTATTCTCTGCACGCACGTCCTTAAGCTCTGTATATTTATTTTCCAAGCAGCAGGCGAAATATACATTTGGGACAAACCCACCTAAATCTTCGACAGAAGTTGGACCTCGATTGAACCCCATTTTTTCTCACTGGTTTTGGTAAAAGTTTAGATATGAAACAAATCTTCTGGCCAAGGACAAATGTCCTCGTTGGGACATTTATTTTCGCTAAACATGAGTGGAAATAGGGTTTCCCCGAATTCTGGGTGATTTATGCTGCTCAGATGGTTTGTAGGCGATACGTTGAAATATGTGGGTCATCGATTTATCAGGATGTCTGTTGTGTTGTGTTTGTGTCTGGTTGGTAGGATATCATCGTTTGGTCTGTGAGTAATGATTTTTAAGTGTACGTGAATTACATAGACACATTCTAGAGATGTCTTTCACAAGCTGACGGTGAAATTGCCCGGAAAATAACTGATATGACATTTGAACTGTCTGGTGTGCTCTGAAACTCTGACGATGGGTGGCATTTCATGGACAAAATGTTATGGAATTGGCTTTTCGTGTGTCAGTTTGCCTCTATATCTATAGTGCAAAGTGCAACTTCTAAGGTTAGTTTGACATTTGATGTTTGACATTTGTTGTACACGCATGTTTGTCGAAAGAAGAAGATTGTCAGAGCAGAAGCCATTGAAAATCGGATGGTAGCGGTTTCCTAAGCTAAGGGGCGCACTGAAGAGGTGAGCAAGTGACAGGTGGCATAGGAATGGTCTGGCGATGGAATGGCTGCGAAGCTGTATGAAAATGGTTTAACGTACTTTGAATTGCCAAACAACGTATTTTTTTTTGCTTTTTTTATATAAATTACTAGTGCTCAAGGGGTTTTTGTTCCCTTATAATGCTAATGCACAACACGAGTGGAAGGGTTAATAGGGAGGATAGAGAAGAGGTACTGGTGCACATTGGTTTTAAACAATTGTGGGTTGTAATGAGAGGGGAAAACTGTGTGAGGCAATGCATTCCACATGTGTGTTGTTCGACTTACAAAAGAATCTCTATATTTTACAGTACGTCCGAAGGTAGGCTTAAGGGTGAACTGATGTGCATTCGATGTGTGACGGGTGTTGCGAAAGAATTGTTGAAGGGGCGGAATGCAGTTAGCTATTTCATCAGAGCATCGGTGGTGAAAATATCGATAAAATAAGGAAAGGCAAGAAAAATTTCTGCGATGTTCGAGCGGGTCAATAGACTCCGCTATATTTCTATCACCTATAAGTTTTATTGCGCGCTTTTGGATTCTGTCTAGTAGGTGCAATGAAGTTTTTGGTGCACCTGACCAGATATGAGCGTTGTACACAAGCTTAGGCCGAATAAAAGCCTTGTATATTGAAGCTAAGTCGGAGGGTGTAAAGTACTTTTTACACCGATTTTAGAAACCTAGACATTTCGCAGCGTTTTTGGCGATTTCGTATATCGTATATGTGGTCATTCCAGCAGAGTTTGTCGTTAACACAAATACCAAGTATAGAAAGTCGTTCGGTTTCGTCGATGCGAGTCCCATTCATGGATAATGCTTTGTGTTTTGGAAGCATTAAATTCCACTCTATTGATTGTACCCCATTTTATAATGCTGTCAAGATCGGAATTTAATGCGTTTAGCATACGTTGCCGTTCCAGTTCCACGGCCGAAGAGCAGGGACGTGAGTCAGGAAACGAATATAAAAAACTTAGGGTGCTATCATCAGCGAAAGAATGTATTGGATTAGAATTAGAAGTAACAGACAAGAGATCATTGATGAATATGAGAAAGAGTGTCGGAGACAAAACAGAGCCTTGGGGAACACCAGCATTTATATGGTGAATTGCAGACTTGAAACCGTCCAAAACAACTTGACTTGAACGTCCAGAAAGGTAGTTTCTAGTCCATTGAAGAAGAGACGCGTCGATCCCATAGGCACGCATTTTCGACAAAAGAGCTTGGTGCCAAACTCTGTCAAATGCTTTCGAAAAATCAAGCGCAACAATTTTCGTTTCACCAGAGTGGTGGAGAGATTGGTTCCACTTTTCGGTGAGACAAGTCATCAAATCACCAGTGGACCTGCTGCCACGAAAACCGTATTGCCGGTCATTGAGAAGTTTTCGTGATTCAAGATATTTCATAAGCTGACGGTTTATCAACGTTTCCATGACCTTGGGAAGAATGGAAGTGCAATGGGTCGGTAGTTGGTGGGTAAAGTTGGCCTTTTTTAGGAACGGGCTGGACAAATGCAATTTTCCATTTACTCGGAAAAAGTCCAGAAGAGTAGGACAAGTGGAAAAGTTTACGCAGTGGTTTTGCCAGCGTTAAAGAACACCTCTTCAGAATTATGGGGATATACCATCTGGACCAGCGGATTTGTGAATGTTAAGATCTTTTAACACTCTTGCTACTGTGCGAGTGCGGTATTTGTCCCATGAAATATTCGACGCTCACGAGCACAGGTGGAGACATGATGGAATCTGGAATGTTGGAGCTTGCGGCGAATTGCGCAGCCAACAGATTTGCTTTGTCCAAAGAGCTGACAGCTGGAGTGTCATTATAAACGAGTGTGGGAATTGGCGACGTGGTGGAGTTCTTAATATTTTTCACGAAAGACCAAAACTGTTTACTACCACTGGGACAGTGAAGCATTTTTTGTCGTAGGTTTTGGTCATGAGAAAATTTTGCACGTCGTATCACGGAGTATGGTGCCACCGATTCATTAGTTCTTAAAATAACGTCCTATTTTGAATTCTTGGTTGTCTGGCATGTTTTTATAGTTCCCGGGTAAACAAAAATAAGCAGTTGCAATGCCGAAATGCACGTCGTCGCCAGCATCTACAATATGATTTATCTCTACAAGGGTTATTCCTCTACAAGTCCATGTCGTCACCAAGCCCTTGCCACTCGAAAATTAAACTTGTTCGAGTGGCGCCAGACTTGTATCACGCCACTTGAAAAATGATACGTCGACTCCACTCCGGTATGATAGGTGCATCTACATTTGTTTACAATGGTAGGTTTTAGCGATTTCACCTACTACGGGTTGTCACGCCACTGGCCACACCACTTTAATCCGCGCCTTGCTTAAGGTCTATTTTAATGAACTTGTTTTTCTCGGTGAAGCAAAGTAAATATGCAGTATTACTACAACATATGTACTTCGGCAGCACAGTAAATTCAGAGCAGCAATCTTAACACTATACCGGAAACTTATATGTACAGGTTAGCCAAAAGAAGTCATCCGATGTTGTTTGGCTCTCTTTTTTTTCTAAATGAAAAACATCGATTCTGTTTTTGGATTATGTTTACTTGAACCTTTAGAATTTTATTGGTCAAGTCGAGAAGATGATATCGGCCAAATGGGCGCCGTCACAATTGATTGCCATACGGGCTCGTTTTATGACATTTTTCATCGTCGAGAACTTCGGGCGACAGATTCTCGCACTCGTGTCGAATTGAGAGCTTCTAAGGTCTCGGGCATGTTCACGTAAACACGGGGCTTCAAAAAACCCCACAAAAAAAGTCTGGAACGGTTAAATCGGGCGATCTTGCAGGCCAGGGAAAATAGTCAAAACGAGAGATGAGGCGACCCGGGAACGCCGCCTTCAGAATATCGGTTGTGGGTGGCTCCCGCAGTGTATGCTGTTGCTGCGTCCTGTTGAAACCACATGTCCTCCAGTCCTAATTCGTCCAATTGCGTCAGAAAAAAACTCGGTCAACATGGCCCTATAGCGCGCACCGTCCACTGTTGTCGTTTGACCAGAGGCGTTCTCGAATAAAAATGGCTCGATGACTCCTCCAGCGTGAACAGCGCACCATGCAGTAACTTTGAGCGGGTGTAATGGCTCCTCGTGCATTACTCGTGGATTTTCGGTGCCCCAGAAGCGATAGTTTTGCTGCTTCACGTACGCGCTGAGGTGGAAATGTGCCTCATTGCTCATTATGATTTTGGTCGAAAAATCGTCCACTCCCCATCCTCACTATGCAGCTAGAGATCTGGGCTGCAGTTATAATTACGGAAAATGTTACCCCCGATGAAGGGGAAGAATACCTTGTGAAATACAAGCCAATTCCATAAACATAAAAACAAGCAACAGCCTGATACGATTACGGTATCAGCAGCATAATTGTGCTCCGGGCTATAGGCTGAAACAAAACCCATATTTAAAGCTGAGATTTTGCACTGAAATCAAACTTTGGGGATCCGGATCTACAAATACATATCTATAGAATGTTATTCAACGTGAAATCCTGCGTAGGTACTTTACTTGCCATAGTTAGGAAGAAAATCCAGGACATTTTTGAGATGTTTATAAAAACTATACATCTAGAACCGAGAAATCTCTGTTGAAAAAACGACCACCCTTCTTGAAAATCCTTTTACAAAATCAGTTTGAGCACTTCATAGAAGAAGCCTACTAACATCTTTGCCCCTTTTCCCTATGGTCCATTGACAGGACCGAAGTTCGTCACCTCAGCATCAGCATACCACTCATTTCTGTGTAGTATTTTGGAAATGAAAATTCACAAATTTTTCCCTAAGTAAATTAATCACAAGTCAGGCATCTAAATTGCTTATACAGTCAAGAATTTGACTGCATTCCTATACCTATACCGAGGCAACCACGTGCTACATGACCTAAAATAAAAACGACAAAAAAAATCCATATTCAGCCTTGACCATCGGTAGACTCCTCACCTCAGCCTTTCTCTCTCTCTCTCTTCCTGGAGTGTTGGTTTGGTACACATTGGCAAAGTAGGCAATGGTCTGTCACTGTCATGTTTGTAAATTGATTTCTCACATCCTCTGCCCTTAGGATGTTCCCAATACTAGTCATCGCTTTATCATTCCCCGGTAAACCTAAACACAACTGTGAGGAATGAATGTTCGAACTCTGTTCTTTAGCAAGCATATCATGAGTCACTTCGCCTGTGGGACTTACTCGGAATTGGTGTTTGTGTGTCACGTTTTATCGTATTCCAAAGATGTGAGTCGGCCGAAGGGACTCTCTAAGGAAATATAAATTACGAAAAAGTTTTCTTTTAGATTTAGCGTGAATTTCGTGTAATCAGAGTTTTTAAAAAAAAATTTATAATGGACGGACGAACTTTAAAATTCTTAAAAATTTTTTTTTTAAAACCATTGAAGTGGAATATGATGAGTACTACTTGGACAGACAGAGCGGTGAGTAGATACATTGAGAAAGGGATTTCTATTTAAAATTCGGATCCATGAGAAAAAGACGTCCAAGTATAAGGACCTAACAAAGCTTCTAAAAGGTTATGATAGCTTCCAAAGTGACCTACAGTTCTTTATATGCTGGTTTTACAAAATTTTAAGTAAGCTGTGAGAGCTTCCTATTTTGGCTAATTACTTTTCTAAAGAGGTTCTAATAGTTCTTTATATGGGTAGGTACTGCAAATCATCTGAGAGGGTATGGTAAATTCCGACGTGGGATCACAGCTATTTCGAGTAGGTATACTGCAGATCTTTTAAGAGATTGTAACTACTTTGATGTATATCTATACATACGATAGCTAACCAAATGTACTTAAATAATGATTGGTTCTTAACGTACTGTAGCCTATACTGACGGTATTACAGCACAGCTGTCATTTGGTTATAACAGCTGTCAAATTAGCATAGTTAATGTAAATAGTTGGCGCGACAGGTCCGTATAGGCACCCTAGGAATAGCTTCTCACAACAATTCGTTTGTGTGAGTTTTCATTTATGGGACAAACGGAAGGGACCTACAATTTGTTGCTCAGTCCGAACGGCTTAATTAAGAAGCCTTTTCAGGACAGTGGATGTTTGTCAGGCAATCGCGAGAGGTAGCGCAGTGGCAAAACCCTTAAGATGTAATTTGTGTTTTTTCGGGGACCGAACTTGAGACCCCTCGTACAGTAGTCCAGCACACTAACCACTGAGCCACTGCGCTGGCATTTAATAAGTAGTTCTATCGTAGCTTTACAGTTTTTTGAGTGTCCTCATACTGAAATTTTCATTGCAGGCAACTTAAACATACCTAGATCTATACAATTCTGATTGTCTTCAAAATGCTGGATCAACACCCGAACGAAGGTATATATGTATTAAGATTTTTGACTCAGCATGTAAACCATCCTACACTGATTTCATATACTTATTACAGATAAGGCCGCCAATACTCTGGACTTGTTTTTCACCTTTCATACAGATGAATACTCTATTGATGCTACGTTGCCTCGTCAGATCACATTGTGTCATTTAAGCCGAATTATTATACACTAACATCTCAGCTCGAAAAAAAATCTACAGTATGGCAATATGAGAAAGCCACTGTCTTAACTTTTTTCTATGAGCTTTAACAGATCACTTTGTGACTTTCGGATGCCACCGATGAAATGATTACAAAACAAGAGACTATGCTTGGTTCATCAGGCTGAAAAAGTTTAATTTTCGTGCTTAAAAAAGCAAATCAAGCCGAAGAAAGCCAGGAAAAGGCTTCGAAGAGGCCGTAGTGAATACAACTGTCGGATACTATTAAAGGACAACCTCTTTCCCCTACGGACATCACAATGGGTCAGTATTGACTTGAGTGTGACAAGGAGAAACTCCTCGCCAGCCCACAAACCTAGCCTAATTATTAAGTTGTCTAAAGTTGCGACTAAAAATCTCCATTGTAAACAATTCAGATCGTTCTTGAAAATATTATGTTTGACAACTTGTTTTAGGAGATCTGAGGATAAGTCATTTGCTCTTCGCTGATGACTTGGTCATCCTTGGATCCTCTCAGACTGAACTTCAGCGCGCACTCGATCGGTTTGTACTTTGTAGCCGTTTGTGTTGAAGCTGAGATGAAGTTAAACGTGAACATATCTGAAGTGATGGTCGTGTCCAGAACGCCTGTTCAATGCACTCGTCATGTTAAACGCATGTCCCCGATCAGGATCCCATGACACGTGCTATGGAATCCTTACGATCAGGCAGGCGTCCTCTAGGTAGACCAAGGATGATATGGTTAGATCAAGTCCATAGTCTCTCCTATACCCGTATGGGGATTGCCCTTGATGATTTGGAGTCGGTAGCGGAGGATCGAGAGCTATATAGGTTCCACTTGAGCAACCTACACAAGCGACCCACTTAATGGATAAGCGGGCCATTGAAAATGTATGTATGTACAACTTGTTTTCAGTGAGACTCCAGGGATCGCGACTTTCGACAGAGCCAATCTGCCTGCTGATAGCAATTCGGGACTAGCTCTAATATTCCAATTCCTGTGCTCGAGAGCATTAAAGACTTAATGGATTTGTGCCATGAATTGTACACTCATTCAGTACCAGGTACCAGGTATAGGTCCTATACCAATAATACTAAAAGATTTTAATATTAATTTTGGTTTGATGAGCAAAATTGCCGCTTATGAAGGAAAAGTACAAGCGATGCCTTAGACTCGCCTTTTGGTGAGGTTTTCACACTGTTATGGGTTCGTTTAACCTTATTTATTCACAAATATGTGTCTGAGGTCGTGTTAAGTTCAAGGGAGATCGTTACACCCCACCCTAACAAGACGCAGTTTCAACCTACCATTAGGTTAGGTTAGGTTAGTGGGTAGGCAGGACAGTAGAAACCTGTACGTGCCACACTTAGATCAATGTAGATCCGTTGTGATGCCCTAGGGGTTTATGACCCCCATACTCTGGAAACCTATGAAAAACCTACGGCTTGGTGAACCAACCCGTTTTATTTACAAATTTAAGTAGGTCGTTAATGGACCTGTCTGAAAGTTCTTCTAAATCCTCGAAGAAGTAACTGCCAAGGACTTTGTTTCGTATGTGGCAGAGCGCAGGGCAGTGACAAAGGAAGTGTGGGGTATCCTCATGCACCTCCTCGTCTCCGCATCCTCTGCACAGGTCGTCTGTACTAATTCCCATTTTCTTGGTATGGTATTTTAGCATGTTGTGTCCGGTGATAATACCTACAATCGAGGACAATGATTTCTTGTTCAGTTGTAAGATATTTTCAGTTTTCTGTTTGTTGTAGGTTGGCCACATTTTCCTGGTTATGCCGCAGGAGTCGAGCCTGTTCCATCTATCGTTTGCTTCCATTAGTATTTTGTTCCCAATCTTCTGTCTGAGATTACAGGGGGGAATCATTACTGTGGTGTCAGCCTGGTTTAGTTCAAGGGAGGACCCTTTTCTTGCCAGCTCATCTGCCTTTTCATTTCCAGGTACACCTCTGTGTCCGGGAACCCAGCATAGTCTTACTTTGTGCTGCGCGCCAAGAACCCGTAGCTCTTCGCGACAGCGACTTACAAGCTTTGATTTTAACTCAACGGCAGAGATCGCTTTTATTGCCGCTTGACTGTCAATGAAAAAGGTAATATCCGCATGAGGTATTGCCATCATTGCAACCTGTTTAGCAGCTGTTGTCACTGCCAGTACCTCAGCTTGGAATACACTGCTGTAGTCAGGAAGCCTTATTGAACTGGATAGTCCGAGACGTTCCGAGTAGAAACCCGCGCCAACGCCAATTTCCATCTTTGATCCATCCGTGTATATAGGTATGGTTGATCCAATGGATGCTGGTTGATCTTCATACCAATCGTCCCTGCTGGGAAAACACGTGGTAAATGGCCGTATAAAATCTAGCCGGGGAGTAGTGTAGTCCGTGCATACATTATTGTCCGTGTATTTCTTCAGAATTTGTGCATGACCCGTCAGGCTGTGTTTCCAGTTTTTGGTCTGGCTTAACCGGAGGGCATTATTTGCAGCTGATTCCTGTACAAAGAGGTCTAGCGGTTTAAGATTGAGTATGGCCTCTAATCCTGCAGTAGGGCTGGTTCTCATTGCCCCCGTGGTGCCGATGCAGGCCATTCTTTGAATCTTTGTCATGGTTTTAAGATTGTTAGCCTTTAACAGCGCTTGCCACCAGAATAAACTACCATATGTTAGTATCGGTCTTACAACCGCCGTGTACAGCCACATGACTATTTTAGGGCTAGGACCCCATGTTCTTCCGAATATTCTATTACAGGCATAGAATGCTATCATCGCCTTATTGGTTCTTTCTTTAATGTTAAGGTTCCAGTTTAATTTTCGATCTAGGATAACTCCCAGGTATTTGGCACTTTCAGAAATTTTAAGCGGAATCCCTTCAATTGTTGGCAGGCTAAATTCAGGAATTGTTCTTTTGTTGGTAAAGAGAACTAATTCCGTTTTATGTGGGTTTACTGCCAGTCCACATTTTTTTGTCCATGTGTTGACCATGGATAGAGCTTTGTTTAATTGTTCGCTGATAGTGGATAGGAATTTTCCAGTCGCGAGCAGTGCTAGGTCGTCGGCATATGCAACTGCTCTAACTCCACTAAATTCTAGTTTAATCAGGATCTCGTTTACCACAAGAACCCAGAGTAGGGGTGATAGTACTCCACCTTGAGGAGTGCCTCTTGATGCAGATACCTTCGTTTGTACACCTCCTAGTTCTGAGATGATTATTCTGTTTCTGAGCATACACATTATCCATTTGATGATAGTGGTATTCACTTTAAGGTTTATAAGAACTCTTTGTACGGCGTCTGTTTCGACATTGTTGAATGCTCCTTCAATGTCCAGAAAGGCTGCCAGAGTGTATTCTTTAACTCTTAATGTTTTTTCCACCGTGCTGACTACACTATGGAGTGCTGTTTCAACACTTTTGCCCTTTGTATAGGCGTGTTGAGCCGGGGATATAGCATCCGGGTTCATTTTAGTCCGGATATGTAGATCTATGAGCCTTTCAAATGTTTTTAGAACAAATGAGGTTAGGCTTATGGGTCTAAAGTCTTTGGCAGTAGTGTGGCTGGGTTTGCCAGCTTTGGGTATAAAGACCACTTTAACTTCTCGCCATGATTTTGGAACGTATCCCAGCTTTAGGCTGCTTAGGAATATGTTTTTCAGATGTGAGGTTATATGTTTCTCGCATTTTTGTAGCATCATAGGAAAGATGCCATCGATTCCGGGAGATTTGTATGGTGAGAAAGAGTTGATTGCCCAACTTATCTTTTCCACCGTCACAATTTCCATTGGAGCATCGCTATCCGTACAATACTCTAAGTCCAGGTTATTATTCCCATTGGGGTTACATCCTGGGAAGTGAGTGTGAAGAAGGAGTTCGAGTGTTTCTTGACACGATTCTGTCCATCGGTCATTAGGGTCTTTAAGTGAGCCCAAGGCGATGGGTTCTTTAGCAAGGATTTTCCTGAGCCTAGCTGATTCTGTAGTTGTCTCTACTTCGTTACAGTAGGCTTTCCAGGTACATCGTTTTGCTCGTTGTGTCTCCGCCTTGAATCTTCTTTGACTGGATTTGTAAGTTTCCCAGTCACTGTCTGTTTTTGTGCGTTTAGCAGCGTTGAGAAGTTTTCTTGTTTCTTTTCTTATGCTGCTTAGCTCTTTTGTCCACCATGGTGGGAGTTTCTTTCCCTTCCTCCCTGCTCTTAACGGACATGCCTTTTCAAGAGCTTTCCCAAGAATTTTAGCAAGATCATCAGTTGCCTTGTTCAAATTCTCCGGTGCAAGTATTGCATTGGATTGGAGTGTTCTTATACTATCACCGACTTCCATATTAAAGATATCCCAGTTAGTTTTCCTGTGATTTCTATATGGTTTTGGGTTATTGTTAGTATGTAGTATTAGGAATTCAATGATTTTATGATCAGAGAATGATTCTTCTTTTAATACTTTCCATTGGTCTATTATTGCTGTATTTGAATTACTTACCAGAGTAACGTCAATAACTTCTTGCCTATTCTTAACAACAAAAGTCGGCTCTGAGCCTCTATTCGCTACTAGAATATTGTTTTCAATAAGGAATTCAAAAAGTGACTCACCTCTTGTGTTGATGTTTGAACTACCCCATTGTATATGATGAGAGTTAGCATCACATCCCATCACCAAATCCCATTTTTCGTCTTTTACACGGTTAACCAGTTGGTTAGTGAGTGTAGATGGTGGTCCTTCTGTTGCATCGTATGGCATATAGCACGATGTTAAGATCAACGTTGGGAGCCCCTCTCTCTCGTACCTGACTGTTGTGTGGTCTTTATCACTGTAATTAGATAGAAGAAAGAGATTGAACCGTTTCCTCGCCACTATACAAGTTCTGATCTTACTCTGTGTGTCTACATGTTTTGTTTTATACAGTAGAAATCCTTTAGAGCCAAGGCCTCTAATATTGCCACCTGCTACCCAGGGTTCTTGTATTAGAGCCACGTCGATTTGTCTAGCCTCCATGAGGTAGACAAGGTTGGCGCTCGCCGCCTTACTGTGATGGAGGTTGACTTGCATTACCTTCATCACAGTTTTTAACCGCCGCCTCTACCTTTTTGTTTTTTTGAGCCGTGTTGGCTATCAGCCTAAGCTTGCATCGGTTAATACCGACACGAACTTTAAACCCTATTTTTCTCAGCAACGGGATGGATTTGTGGCTTAACAACACTACTACATCCGTACCAGCCTCGTTGTATTCCCCCATTTCGATAACTTCCCAAGCTTCGCTCAGTTGGTCTCTATTGAGGGATCTGAGATATCTCTCAATCCGATCTCTCGGAATGTATGGTCCTCGTACAGAAAGTCTGGCTTTTGGCCTAGTCAACTGTACTATTTCTTTCCTGTCTATTACGCGCAGGTCCGCATTAGGCCAGGGAGCTGTAGTTCTCGCGACAAAGTCTTTTAGCCATGTGAGAGTGTAACCGTCTTCACATGTCATGACTTTGAATCCCTGAATGGTGTTGAGGGTACCGAAAAATGGGAGAGGTTCCTTATTCTTGATAATGGCCTCATTAACCTCATCCAGGATTCGAAGTTCAATTAGTCGCCATTGGTCGTTTGACAATTTCCGTGTAGGATTGCCGTGGTCAATGATCGCGACTTGCTGACCAGCTACGGTCACCATCGAGGTTCTGGCCTTTTTCCGAGCGTTTGGAGTTGGTGGGGAGATGGTGTCGTTTTGCCTGGCCCTTTTTGACGTGCTTGCAATCGGTTCGAGGTTGGATTGTGAGTCCACCCTCGAGTCTATTGCAGGTCTCCTAAGTCTATCCGCGATCGGGGTGAAGGGCAAGTGGCCCTTCCTCCCCTTCCCGGTCAAACTCTTGGACGCCGTTTTGGGGCTGGCTGGTTCCCTATTGTCCAAGTCAGTCGGAAATGTTTTTAGTCGGTTCTTGGCTTTGTCTAATGCCTTCCTTTCCTTGTCCGTTAAGGTGTTAGGGTTGCGTTTACTTAGACGACGCACGAACCGTATTGCGTTTCGTCTTTGTCTACGCAGGATCTCGTCCTTTTGCAGGGGTATTTTGGTCTTGCGACTGGCGGTGGCTGTTTGTCCATGTCCTTGTGAGGTGCTGGGTAGGACCTCAATTGTCGTCGAGTCGCTTTTTAGAGTCGTGTCCAGTGAATTGTCTAGGCCTATGTCACCCGGTTGAAGAGAACTGCTCGCTTCCGGATTGCATTTGAGGCTAAGGCCCTGAATGTTCTCCGAATGCTTGCCTTTCTCATCTTCCTTTCCGCGAGTTACTTTCTCACTTCCCAGGCCCGTACAGGCAGGTGACCCGATGCAACGCTTAGTCGGTGAGTGCAGTAGTTCTTGGGTGGGCTTCATTGACCGGTCTGTCTTCGGGAGAGAGGACATCGTCTCCGGCTTGCCAGATTGATGTTGGTCAGTCTGTTTACCCGTTGACGTTGTCTTCTTTTTCCCAGAGAGCGTCTGCTCCCCCGCCGGACCCGTATGGGCAAGTGGCCCGATGCAACGTACGGTGTGAGGTTTAGACGTGTCTCCAGTGTCCCTTGTCACACATGGTGATGAGGTCGGCCTTTTCCTTGGATGGTCCTTGCCAATCTTTGGAGCAGGTGGCCTCATCAGCGCTTCTGCATACGTGCCCCCTGCAGGAGCAACTTCCGCCGGTGTACGAGCTAGTGGCTCATTCTCCCTTGGCAGCTGTTCCTGCAGGTAGGCACGTGCATTGTGTAGTCGTTTACGTTCCGCCTCGTTGAGTTCGTCCCAGCTCTTAGTGCCTAGTCGTTTGATTGTCTTCCTGCTGTTGTTTATTCTGCTACGTCTTGAGCAGTTTGACAATCTGGATAGGGTCGAGCTAGCGTTTGAGCAGGTGTCACTGACATCGAGAGCCATGTTCTCTTCGCCAGTGCCAGATGCGACGCTTTCTCTGTCCCATACTCCAAGATTGGCGAAAGGGTTGAGTAGAAGATTTTCTTCTTCCTCAGTCAGTTGGTCCGTCTGGGGATCGATGTTAATAGAGTCTATAGTGCTCGATCCTTGCACAGTAGTCTCTTCCGTTTTGTTTGTTGTTGTTGTTTTTATTTTATTTGTATTGTTTGTTTTGTTCATTTTTTGTTCCCACGAGTAAGGGGGTAGGAAGGTCGATCTGTACTCACCCCCTGTATACAGAAAAGGGGAATTGGAATTAAAACTAGAGGTCCCCAGGTATCTAGAGTTCACCGTTAGAAGACACATAACATGGTGCCATACATCCCATGGGCACGGTTGTTCACCCGGGATTACGGGTTTCAACCTACCATACGGGGACCGCAAACATGCGCAGAGAAAATAATTTCAGAAATATGGGTATAACACCCAAAAATTTGTTTGCTATACCTACATTTTAGAAAACTTAACCAAAGCATGCGTGTACCGATCATAACAGGGACTTAATTAGGCGGCTTTACAAATTGGCGTGAACCGAGTCATCAACTAACAAGCCTCTTCAGTTGGCCCAATCCTTAGCAGACTGCCAATAGTTGGGCACTCCAAGTGTTTGAAGGTTTATTTTTACTTGTGGTGTGGTCTTTCTCCACTATGCATTGTCCCTCCGGAATAGACTCGAAGACCCTACGGAACGAAGCATTTGGTTCCATCCGATCTGCATATCCCATCCACATTAAACGACTAGTGTGCAATTTTTTTACTAGGTCGATGTCGGTATAAAGCTCGTATAGTTACCGAGAACGATATGGCAAATAGAATCTAGGATAGGAGACTAATACGTCTTTGGTTGACGCAGCCTTTCTTGTGGGCTGAACAGACATATTTTAGATTCCATTCATCAGACTAGCATTCATCTGACTAAATTTTGGTAATAAGTTGGTGCATACCTTCTACCAAGTCAGCTCTTAAAAGTTCGCCAAATGAACCGTCAATCCCAGCGGCTTGGCTGGTTTTTATCTTGGATATTGCTATCTGTACTTCGTTTTGGTCAGATGGACGGAAGTTTTGTCTATCGTCGTATTTATTGTATGAATATGATATGTTCTGCCTAACTGGTCTTCGTCGCTGTTATAGAGTCTGTAGAAATAATCTTTCCATATTCTCAGCACCGACTGTGATTGTACTACAAGGTTAGGTTATGTTGAAGTGTCTGCCGGCAAAAGGCCGACACACTTAGAAAAATTAGGTCCCTTGTGATACCACATGAATCTATTCGAAATTTCGTCTTACTCGTTGAACCAGTTTGAGCTGCTGATGAAGCAAAGGAGACTACGAATGGCTATGTTTGTTAGATCGTTTAGATCATTGCAGTAGGAGGCTCCCAAATGGAGTTTCCGTTTTCGGGAGAGTGCCGGACAAGTGAAGAGGAAGTGCTGAATAGTTTCCTCCTCCTCCTCGTCCAAGCAACTTCTACAAAAGTCGTTTGAGAGTACGCCAAGCCTTGTTGCATGCCTACCTATAAGGCAGGTGTCCCGTAATTTTGGCGCCGATATGCCTCCTGTCAAGAGAGATCAAATTCTTAGAACGTTTGAGATCCAACTTTGGCCAGATCTCTTTTGTCGCTAGACATGTCGTGCCACATGTCCACCTAAGGTTTGTTCTTTGGATGGCATCCAGCTTTATCATAAGTTTACACGTAGCGATTGGAATACCTAAAGTACATTTGCTTGGTACGATATATAGTGTTGTTCCGAGCTTGGCAAGTTCGTCAGCCTTACAGTTACCTGGAATGTCTCTGTGCCCCGGCACCCAGCAGAATGTTGGTGAATGCTCCGCCATCTCTGTGAGAGACGTGCGACAGTCTAGGGCTTTAGTAGAGTTAATAGAGGCTGATTCCAGGCACTTAATTGCAGCCTGACTATCCGAGAAGATGCGGATATCTTTAGCGGATATCAGGTTTTCTTTTAGCCAGAATAAGACTTCCTTTATTGCCATTATTTCCGCCTGAAAATCGCTACAGTGATCTGAGAGACGGAAGGAGAGACTGAGGTTAAGTCTATCAGAAAAAACACCACCTCCTACACCATCGGACGTTTTCGATCCATCTGTGAAGAATTGAACCGCCTCATCGTCAAAGAATGACCCCTCCTCCCAGAAAGACCTATTGGGAATGGAGACTTGGATGTTTTTGTACTAAAAGGTTCCCTAGTTATCTCTACAGGTCTCTGCTCTGGCACGTTCGCTTTACATTTTGGTAAAACTTCCATAAGTGGATTGTTTCTGCAGTAGAATCTGTCAATAGGCATGTTTTTTTTTTTTTTAAACCTCGCCAGACAGCTGTTCATTTGGACAATTGCCATCAAGATGAAGCCAGCCAGCCGAGTTTTAGTATAAAATTATGCATTTGGTAGAAATGTTTGCTACATTCTGACATTTTTCTCTGGAATGTTGTGTGTATAAGAACGCCATTATGATTTAAGAAAATTCTACGAAAATTCTAAGCCTCTTGTTGCTTTCAGCGCCACCTGTTTGTTTATTGTGAATTGAATTTAGCCAGCTGCCAGCCTCCGACTGGGGAGAAAATCAAGAGTTGTTGCCAGCAGGTTGTTGTTTTAATTAGCATGTGAAATGTGTCTCAACTGGCAACTACTGGCAACTACTGGCAACCACTGGCTGGGGAGGTTTCGTAAAAACGCAACTAATTTGTTCGACTGATTAGACTCTTCTCGTGCTCTTTCGTTTTCTTCCTGAGGAGCCGATGTTCCTACCGTCTTTTTTTCTCCTTTGCAGCTCTAGTCTTCTTGTCTCCGTTTGCCATTGCTAGCCGATATTGTTCATCAAATCATCGGTTTCGTGTTCATAGCCGAGTAAAAATTGGCACAAGCAATTGATCCGAGTGAATTTTTGCCGCTCGGTAGGTTCGGAAATCCGAAATTATCAAGGGGTGCCTATGCGTAGTCCAGTGGTTCCTTAACTGTGCCCTGGGGCGTCGTGGGGCTATCGTAGAGGCGTCGCAAGACGGTATACACAGGTCGCCTGCACACGACGTTCCATCAGCTTTGAGCTCGATTTGAAAAAAAATTCGGGTCGAGTCGATGTTTGCCATTATGGTGAATTCTGCCTCGGGACTTGGGCCTATACCCGTTCAAGATCCAACTGACCCAGGAGCTCAAAGTTAATGATAATGACCATAGGATTTCGTTAGTACCTCGCACACAGCTAGTTTTATTCCATTTCAACGTAGACCCATACTTATTGAAAAACCCTTTAGTGAATCTTTAGTAAGCTCAGCTTCTATTCACATATCTGTGCTTTGTTCCGTTGTGTTTAGAAGGGCGTCGCAAACATATTGTAACATGTATAGGGAGTCGCATTATGGAAAAGATTGGGAACCCCTGGCGTAGTCAATTTAGCTGACGGTTTTTGAATCCGGCACAGCCATGTTACCTTATGAATAAATAGTAATATGGAAACCTCGTGATTCCTATAGTTCCATTTCGCCCTGTCAATTAGCCAATTAGCTTAAGTCCGTTGTCAAACGTTATGTAGACTGTACTACCGACTGGCCTACCAAATATGTACTCCTTGAGTTCACTAACATACCAATAGCATGTTAAATCACTCCCATGTCAGACTGTCAAATAAAAAACTAAACCGACATACCTACGAACCCTCTTCTCGTCAAACTAAATTCAATTCATTTCTCTGGGAAAAATAAATGCAAATCTGTCAAATTACCATAGACTGACGGTAAAGTTCCATGTTATCCCTAACCCTTGATTGATTTCGCTCAAACTCCCTCTACAGAGAGAGCCAAGCAGCAAGAGCAACACAACTTCTAAGCTTGTACGGAACGTTAAACCGATTTTCGCAAAGAAATGTAATCCGCTTTCCAAATCTCCTAAGTGAAATAAATTATTCCAAAACATTGGAACACAAAACAGCAGCCACTTGCACATACAGCATGGCACGCAACTTTTCTTGCTTGTTACTCTCTGTCTCTGTCTCTCTTTCTGACTGTTTTTGGTATAACTTTTGGACTTTAATCCACAATAAAACTTAAGGATCTGCATATCCTTCTGTTAAATAAACAACAAAAAGCAATTCCTCACCGCCCCAAGCACATCCTGCACACAGAGAAATCTATCCCGACTCGAACTCATAAGTCGTCGGAAAGTTAAACAGCGTGCGCTACGCTCGCTCGCGCGGTGGTGACTTCTAAATAGAGACGTACGTACGTAACCACGCTACTCTGCTGGCTGAATCGTATATCAATATTTCAGTTAAAAAGTTGTTCCTTCTCGAAACTTTTTCGAACTAAAACATTGCTTGGCCCCAGAAACTTGCGCTTGGTGCGACACATTTGTTGTCCTTATTTATGTTATCCTTGGTGCACTCAGAACGTTTGCCTACAGACCTCTCGGTGTATGAGTTATTGTCAATCAAACAACAACGATGCGAACATCAACAAAGTGTGTTGGTTAAATTTTAATTAGTGCCCTCCAGATAGGTACATATATTGATCCGGGATCACAAAGTGACCAACATATATACACACGTTTGATGTATTTGACATCTGTCACTGCACAATGAGCAAAGTGTCTAAATGTCATGCAACTGACAACTGACAAAATTGGCATGATTTTGACGCAACCTTTGTTTGATGTGGAAGGCATAGGTCCCCAGTGTCGGCATGGCTATTATTTATTACTTCCCATTCCCGTCCATTGAATAACAGTTTTCTTTTCTGTTGGTTCACTCCTTCTTCATTTTGAATGCTAAGAGAGCCATTAGCACAGGAAACTTTTCTTTCGTCTTGCGAGAGAGCCAAAGCGAGAGCAAGAGCGAGAGAAGCCATGAGCCAATGGGAAACTTCAAAGAAAATTAATTTGTGAGGGTTACGGTGTCAATGGGGTGTGAAGGGAAAAACTTTGTGTAAGTTCGCTCAAATCCAACACAGCAATGGGGTTTGTTAAATTGGAAAAGTTCATGGCAGGTTGTAGGATTTAGGTTTTTTTTTTGGTTCTGCTCTCCCTTTTTGGTTCCAGATTTTGGTCCGAAAAATTGATGACGGTTTGAAAGGTGGACATTGGGTCAGAGAATGTTACACACTCAGAGTGGTGGCGGTTAAGGTGGTGGAAGGGGTGGATTGATTTTCGCTTTGATGGAAGGTATAAATTGGGAAAGACTTTGTAACAGTTTTTTGCGTTGATTTACATTCAATGCGAGTGTGCGCTGGCGAGTAGGGGGTTTGGATTGATAGGCTTGATCTTTGAAGCGTAACCTGGGTGGAAGGTATTTCTTTGGGTATAATCAATAACCCAAGACACAAATTGCAGATGAGGCAGTGACTGGGCTGGGATGGTTTGAATTCGTCGACAGGTAATTGAGTGATGTAGCCGATATTTTTTGTGACAAGGGAAAGCCTTTTGTATTTGCATTTGAAACTTAAAACAGCAAATTGGTAATCGAACGCTGAAGACATAGAAATAATGCAGAAAATGATTTAGAGCCTACACCTACATGACATCAAATCTAAAATCCCTGATATGCGTTTACTTTAGGTGACAACAAATTGTAATATTGGTGACACAATATTCCTGTTTAGCCACCGATTGCGTAGCTTCTCTCCTTCGTTTGAGCGATCTTTTTTTGTACCCTGGGACGATTGGAAGGGACCTACAATTTTATTCCGAGTCTGAATTGAGAAACTTTTTCCAGTTATACTCTTGGATATTAATTAGACTTTCGCGCGAGGTGGCGCAGTGGAAAAAACCTTAAGATGTAATTTTTGGTTTTTTTAGCCAGTAGTCTAGCACACTCACCACTCAGACACTCTGGTTCAACCCCCGTAAAGCTCATACGAAAATGTGCTTATTACCCTGAAGTTTTGACTTGCTTTGCCAGTTTTGGATGTGAGCATAACCTTTACCCTTTCGCCGTGTTCTTGCTTAAGACCTCTCATAAAAAAAAATAAAATTAAAAAAAAACCATTGATAAATCAGTTTTTAATGTATTGTCCTGATAGACAAGAATATTATCTAGACCAGGGATTCCATAACTGAGGAAGATCGAAGCGAATTCCAATAGTTATATTGCAGTCGAAGATTAAGCGCGTTTGTGTTTCACGCATTTCCAGTCAGACTTGCTTCGTGGCTGGCACCACAAACAACATAGAACTAGACCGCCGACTTTCGTGCACCTACCCGATTCCCCGTAATGAATTACCCTGTCTGTGAATACGTGTGAACTGTCATGTCAGTATCTTAAATCAATGGCGGCAATGATTTTCCATGCTATACCATGGGCCTAGGATTTATCAAGTATGCGTGCCTTAATGGCGCTGCTTTGATTTTGTACAGCACCAATACATGAAAAATCCTGGGCCCGCAGGCAGCTTGTAGGCAAAGTCCGTTAGGTGGGAGGAGTCGACGGTCTAGTTCTATGTGGTTTATGGCTGGCACTCGTATTTGTTTGGAACTCAAGGCATAAGGGTTTTTCAATTGGCACGGGTTGTTGCCAGCCAGATTCGTCGGGAGCATTGCCACGGTCTGCTGCGAAACGGAATTTTTTTTTTCAATTGAATCGATCGAGTATTTAATCGAGTTTTAAGGAAATATGAATATAAAGGATACCAGAAGTAAAAGAAGATGGTTGTGCCACGAGGTTCGGCATTGGAACCAATACCTTTTTTATATATTACTAGCTGTACCCGCCCGGCTTTGCCACGCCCCTTTGTCCGATATTGAACAAACTTTACAGGATAACTCCAGGGTCAATAAGTAAAATTATCTGTAAGTTTTACCTCAATAGATTTAATGGTCTTTGATGCGCCAGCACGATTTTTTGCCAGCTGACTCCAGTTTCTAATTTAGGTATTGGGAATCTCATTCTTCGACTACCTTCTGTAGGTAGTGTCCATTCTACTTTGACAATTGTGAAGTAAACAGAAACAAAATACATGTTTCAAGGCATGGTTCTTCGGTGATGTTGACGCACCGCAGATTTCCAGGTCGTCCGATGCCAACTGAGCAAAAACACTATGACATTTAGCCGCTCGCCTAGAAGAGTATGGAACAACACGAGATGGTGCTACTTCTGGCCGGTCCCGGAGCAGCCGTTCTGCTGAGAATATAGCAGCTGTTGGCTGACCACACGACGTGCCACGCAATTGGGAATCAATCGGCGATCTTTACAGGGCATTTTGGTAAAAGACTGTAAGATGTTCCCTTGCATCAGTTTTTAGGTCTAGACCGCGTGTAACTTTCAGTAACCTGTAACGTTCAGCCATCCTTAGTCTCGACCACTGGAGAGACAACTTTTCATCGAAAATCAGCATAAGCGATGAGGCCCATTTCCATCTCTTTTTGTGGGGTTTTTTTAAGTCCGTTCTTCATTTTTCTTAATTTATCAATAGTAATGCTCTTGTAAATTTGTATTCTTAAATTACTATGAATTTCTAATGTTTTTGAAAAAAGAAACAATAAATAAACACAGTAGAATCTCGAAAATATGGACGAAAAGATGACCGAAATATTTTCACCATTACAGATTTCAAAAGATGAACTAGTGGAAATGCGGGTACTCGAGATAAACGCTGTACTCAAATTTTGTCTTTAGTTTCTCGTATCTTATTCATGTAGGTATCCTTTCTATGTTAATCATTCAGTATAATAGTGTGAATTTGTTTAGAGGAAAAATTCAAACAGTTCAATTTAATTTTAAAACAAAAGTGTTAAAAGCCAAATGGAATTAAAAAAAAAATAAATAGGTGGCGCAACAGGCGGGTAGACACCCAAGGCCTAGCTTCTCGCAACCATTCATTTTGTGTGAGTTTCTATTTTTGGGACGAATGGTAGGGACCTACAATTTTATGAGAAGCTTTTTCATGACAGTCATACTCTCGGATGTTTGTCAGACGTTCGGGAGAGGTGGCTCAGTAGAAAAAACTTTTAAGATGTAATTTGTGTTTTTCCGGGGATCGAACTTGGGAACTACTCGCACAGTAGTCCAGCACACTAACCAATGCGCTACAGCGCCCAAGTCGTATCGAAAGATTGCAAAAAAATTAGCAATTACTATATTCAGGATTCAGGTTTTTTTTTTTTTTAAATACTTCTCCCGGGAAAGGCAAACCTATAACGCTTCATTAGCGCCCCGAGATGCTTGCAGATGTATGTTAGTTCTGCACTTAAATTGCTGCAAATTGTAGTCTTCTGGAAATATATCCCCAGGAAGCGAGTTCCAAAGTTTGCTTGTCCTGTAACGTCCCGGGACTATGCCGATTTCAGAAGTAGAGAACCCCAAGACATTGTATAAATCAGAAATACCGAAAATATGGACTATATTCAAAGCAAAGACTAAGGCCCAATGCACACGGAGCAACTGAAAAAACAAAACTAAACCGGTTGGCAACTCGGGTTGGAGACCAGTTACGGACTCAGCAGTGACTTGACTACACACACGAGGAAACTCATCAGTCATCTCATCACCAATCAAAACTTCTACTTCGTTCAGTGTCGTCATGTTTTTCAACCTCCCCCACCAGCAACAGGTGGGTCTGTTGTTCGCTCATCTTCGACAAACTACAAACTGAAGTCAATAGGCAACCCGACATGGAAATTAACATCAGACGACTGGTTACAAACTGGTTTTTGTGAATCGCAAACGAGTTTTCAACCAGTAGCGTCGTGTGCTTCGTCCCATTTCATTACACAGGTTATGACCAGGGTTGTCAGATGTGGCGATTTATCGCCAAACAGGCGATTTGAAATTTCATTTGGCGACACGAAAATCGGTTTGGCGACGCACCCCAAAAAAGGCGATATTTTTAGATTTTGGCGATTTAAATTTGTTTAACCAAAATCCTCATGTTTTATTTTTTTTATAATTTTTACCCAAGCCTTACATCTGTGATGACTGTGAAGAAATATTAAAATAACAAATGCAGACAACTTTAAAGCTTGGAAGGATATTGATTTAGGGTCGGATTTTAAAAGAATGGCAATAGAAAATAGTGTTAGCACAGAGCATATGAATTAAGTTAAGGTCTGCTTGTAAACTTGATTCCACACAAAAGCTTACGACTTAGACTTACTGAGGCTCAGTCGAAAAAATTAATTGCTGTCAATTGGTCAAATGAATTTTATCTAGAAAATGTACCCGAAGAAACGTTTTGAAGTTTTGGAACAAGGTGTAAAAAATGACAAATGCCTTAGGACAGCCAGAGTTACGGGAGCTTGGGGAATTTGCATTACTTAATTTTTTTTACGCAAAAATTACTCGTTGCGCGAATTCATTTGATTTTTAGGGTTTTTGAATGTGGAGTGAACAATTTTGAAATTTGGCGATTTTTTGGCGTTTTTTTTTAAATTTGGCGATTCCAACTTGCAGTTGATCAGTTTTCGTGTGTATTGGGCCTAAAAAGTTAAATGCCAATTTCAACGAGGCTAGTTTAACGGGAACGATGGATTAATTAACAACAATTTGGCTATAGTTGAGGTTCGCCTCTTAGTAGCCAATGGAGAAAAACTCAGCTCTAATATACGGGGCTTTTCAATAAGAGCGCTACAAAAGTTTTTTTTAAATAAAACAAAAACGGTTTTGGATATCAATGAAATTCTTTATTCCTGTGAAAGTACATTCGATGTCATTATGTATGGAACTCGATTTCTTTTGCATGGCCACCATGGGCATGCTTGCAGAAGTCCAGACGCTGAACCCAATTTTCGACGGTTTTCAAGCATAAATCGGCCGATACTGCTGCAATTTCACGTTCGATATTCGTTGACGAAGTTCATCATTCGGGCTTTCTTCAACTGAAGCTTCAGCGGCAGCAATATTCTCGACACTACGGGCACTTCTTTGTCTCACTGGCACGGGAACATTTTGTACTGTGCCTGTGGATTCAAATTTTCCCACTAGACGCTCAATTGTTGATCTGCTAGGACGATTATGACGACCATAAATTGGACGTAGCGCTCTTAACGTTGAGGCCACTGACTCCGAATTTCGGTAGTAAATTTTAATAAATTCGACTCGTTGTTGGCTCGAATACCTTTCCATCATGAAATGGCATACCTTACTGAAGAGAAATGTCAAAAGAGCGGCAAGAAATTCGGCGTCGTTTGCTGCCCCTGTCCCTCTACTTTTGTAGCGTTCCTATTGAAAAACCCTGTACATGCTGTGTAGTGCAGAATGCGGTTGTCGACGTATTATAGTAGGCAAACCAGCACAGCCCATTTCAATCCTCACCATCTGCTGGTTATAATGCAGAGCAATAAAAGTTCGAAGTTTCTACGCTTTTAAGTTTAAAAACTTTGAGATTAGAAACCAACTTTCTTTCTGGCGACTAGTAATTTGGATAAAACTTCTGACTACGTTTTCGTACACCTTTTTCTTCAATTTTTCTTATTTTATTACGACTTTTATATTCTAAGGTTTTAAAAAATTTAAATTAGTTGCAAATTTACAAGCCCTGAACAAGCCCTATTTTATATGCGTTCTTCTTTTTGAGATTCGACTGTACATAATATTTGTAGTTAATAAAATGAGTAGGTATACTCAAAAATGTTATGCATCTTTTTCAAATAATCCAGTAAAGTCTAGAGGACAGCTACAGTATTGATATGGTGTTTACAAATTCAATATTATATAGACACGCCCAAATTGCTATTCAGAAACATTTGGATTTTGTTTACTTCGAACTGCTACACCCTGTATTCAGTGGGGGGGCTTAACCAACCACTTTGAGACAATCCGCTTTGATAGATCATACAAATTGGAATACTATTCACAGTCCACTTGTTTTTCAATGTCCCACATTTACGCCCATTAGGCAATTCACCCCCAATTTCCACACACACACACACATACTTAACAAATAATTCATTCAAGTAACACAATAAAACCATAACCATACCTATCACAATCACCTCCCCCACAAAAACCGTTCCAAATGAAGTGAAGCGTTCAAATTTTATTAAAATCGTCCCGTAATCGTTTCCCAACAATCCCGATCATTCACCGTTTAAGTGCAGAAACAACCGAACAAGAGGAATCACTTCAGTTGTCTTACAACTCACATCTGTTTGCCGATTCAATCCTTGCACGAAATCAAAATTGATACGAAATCCCTTTTTTTACGTTATGGGGCTTTTCGCTGATGATTGCTATAGCACAAAGTGCAGACGGTGAAAGGATTCCCGCCGGAAGGGGGGGCAAACAACAAAAAAAAAGACAAGAAACACGAGCATTATCGTAAAATAATAAACCGTTGTCGTCCTTTTGATGGTTCGCAATTCGCCCCACACATGGTGTGTATATGGGAGGAATGTGTGCCAATGCCAATGCCAACCCTTTTCCAGTTATCATTTTTCTTATTTGAAGGGTTTAATCTTACGCTCACTGATTTTGGGACTCCAGAGATGTCTTTCGTTGGCAGGAGTAAACAGGCCGTGCATCGCCTGGTTGTACCATTACGCACGAGAAAGCATTAGGCGGACACGAACGGAAGACAGAAATATGATGAAGCGGGGATCATCTTACTTCTTCGTCTTCGTTTCACTTTCGCTAAGAGATAATATCCTTATTTCCTGCGACCCCTTGCCCCCTGGGTCCCTAGGTGGGTGGAGTAGGTACAACGCCCACGCTCTGGCTGTGTACAGTGCTGCTGGTGCTCTTCATCAATTACTATGGCCCAATCATGCGTGTCACTTTTGTGGAAGATGATGGGTCTCTGTGTGTGTGGGCGTGTGCATATGATGCGATGTGAAACCCACTCATGCTGAAGAATTAAATTGATTTTGTATGTTCCATGGGATTTCCATGTTTTAGCCACCAACACACCAAGTATTGGGAAAAAATAATAAAATGGCCATGAAGGTAGGAATAGGATTCTTTTTTTGAATTTGTGTGACAAACTGATTTAAAACAATTCCACTGGGGTCACCTTTCACCGCCGGCCGTACGGAAATTTTCGTATTTATCATAAATTTAGGTACAACAATTTGTCAGCAAAAATTGCCGACAAACAAATATAAATGAAGATTTATGTAAGTGTCTTGCATAATTTTGAGCTTGCCAATAATTTCCAAAAATGTTTGTTCTTTGAAATTCTGTTATAAGAGTGAATAAGACAATTTCGACGACATAGCACGTACTCGCTTCGGAAAAGTATCCTCAAACGTAAACTAGTTGTCTGGTCTAATAGCTGTGGTCTTGTCGTCAACCCGACGAAAACGGAGTTAGTCTTATTCACCAGGAAGGTTAATGTGCCCTTCGTCACTCCCCCTAAGCTAAATGGAACTACACTCGAGTTCGTTAGCGGCGCCAAATATTTGGGCAGAGACATGACAGGTTATGCTTTTATGGAGAGAAAATATTGCCGATAGAAAATCTCTAGTGGTTCTATACTCCTATAAAAGGACTCACGGCTCCAGATTGGGCCTTTAACTCAATAATATTCACTGGCACGATCATTAAACCAATAAATTATATACGGCATCGTAGTGTGGGAGGCAGCGTTGAATAAAAGTTCCAATCTAAAGGTCCTAGCGAAGACTCAGCGCTTGTCATGTTTGGGCATCACGGACGCACTGAGGACATCTCCAACCGCCGCTATACAAACCACTAGACATCGTCACGTCAGTAAAGAATTCGCCGTACAATTGTGGCAATCAGACTAAGGTAAGGGAAGCATTGGAGAGGACAACCGACAACACGTCAGCATCCTTCTACAGACTATTCCCATGCCCATTACTGCTGATTACCTGCCTACGACAATCAACTTCGAAAAGGGCTTAACACATAAAATACTGGACAGGACCCAATGGGTTTCGCGAAATGTCTTACACGACAATTTACCGTCAATATTCACAGACGATTCCAAAATACTGGAGGGAGTTGGTGCCATGTCAGAAGATCTAAATCTGGGCCTATCCTTCTATCTTCCGAAACACTGCAGTGTCTTCCAAGCCGAAATTACAGCTATCAGCGTGGCAGTCGATTAATTCGGTATCACAAAGGGATCGTCATAAACATTGAAGAGGCATCAAATACTTTAGCCAGCGAAAAAGATCTAAAGCCGTGGAAGAGTGCCGCGTATTTCTGAACGAGTTAGCTGGGCAGTACAACCTCACCCTTTGCTGGGTTCCTGGTGACTGCGATATCCCGGGTACCTGTGCAGCGGACGAACTAGCAAGACTATAGCTGCTCTGGCTAAGCAAATATTTCATGTGGATGCAGCAGGCAGAGCAAGTCACCGATGGAAACATCTAGAATACTGCGATACTGTTGGCTCACCTGGCCAGTTCTGGATATAAAACGATCCAAGAAGCTTCTGCGACTTAAAAGATCTAGCATCTAAAACGTCGTTAATGTCATCTCCGGGCACTGCATATTACGCAGACATGCGCAAAGGCTTGGTCTGCCATGCAACGAATTCTGCAGAAGCTGCAGAAATGAAGATTAGGATGAGTCCATCACTCACTTTCTTTGCAGTTTTCCTGGCCTGGTAGAATTTTCGTCGATTTACGATTGGGCGCCGAAAGCTCAAGCAATAGGTAGATATTTGAATTTCAAATCTTGTCTTTTATTGTTACTTGGCTGTCAATGAAAATTAGTGCCATACTGCCATCATTTCAGCCTGCATTCACTTAGGACGCCAGTAAGTAAATCTTATTGAACTAGACTAAATTGCGCTTACTATTGCCATATAGAGGCACATGGTAATTTTAAGATAAGGTTTAGTGGCAGTGTACTAATGTTCCCATTTGGAGTTATGTGAAATTGCAAACGGTCTAAGGCTGCGTCTACACAACACATTTTATTATTGACATCCTGACACCACGAAAACTGACTCATTAGGTCGTCATGTACGTGTCATTCCTGCGCGTGTCAAAAGCCATTTATGTCCTAAGATTCATGACATAAACAAGACTGATTGACAGATGCGAGTGACTGGCGCATGTAAGCCAATTACACAGTGTGACATGGCGGCACGATTGTAAAGGGTGATTTTTTTAGAGGGACAGAAGTTTAAGTTGGCAGCATTGTTTCAACTGGCGGCCATTTTGTTAGCTGTCAAGTGATTTATTTTTAGTTTGGTTTGTCATTTGAACATGAATAGACTGATGCCTGAAAAACGCTTCCAAATTGTGCAAATTTATTTTGAAAATCATGGTTCTGTTCTAAATACGTATCGCGCAATACGTTTATTTCATAAGCGAATTTTGTTTAGCGATGAAACTCACTATTGGTTGAATGGATACGTTATTAAAGAAAACTGCCGTCTTTGGAGTGATGCTAATCCTCAAGTGTATGTTGAGATACCGTTTGGTGTGCTTTATGGATTGGTGGAATAATTGGTCCGTACTTCTTTAAAAATTATGCTGGCCAGAACGTTACAGTCAATGGTGACCGCTATAGTGCCATGATTACTGACTTTTTCGTTCATCAATTGAACAACCATGATGAGCAGGAGCTGTGATTTCAACAAGACGGCGCAACATGTCAGTCAGCTCGTGCCACATCTGATTTATTGAAGGAAACGTTTGGTAACCGCATATAGTTTCACGTTGCGGACCCGTGAATTGGCCCCCAAGATCATGCGATTTAACGCCGCCGCCGCTTGACTATTTTCTGTGGTCGCCGATGTGCTCGTAACGATTGACCACTTGGAGGACAACATTCGCCGCGTTATTGCCGATATACGGCCACAAATGTTGGAAAAAGTAATCGAAAATTGGACCTCCAGATTAGACTACGTCCGAGCCAGCTGTGGCGGTCATATGCCAAAAATCATATTTAAATAAAGTAAGTTTCATGTCAATTTAAAGACATTTTTTTTTTGTTTTTTCTATACCTCTAAAAAAAAACACCCTTTAGTTACTTTCAAAATACACGGCAGCCTTTGAGATTAGCGAAAACTATAGAGAACTAGCAGCAGCAATTGTTGGCTAGGACATGTGGAGCGAAATTAAACTAACGAACGCTTCGGCCCGAAAAGTCTTCGAGTCCGGACGGACAGTATAGAAAAATCTCGCCTTAGGTGTAAGGGGACCTCAACCAACTTATTGTGCGCAACTGGAAGCGGTTTGACAAAGGCTAACCATCGGGCTAACTGGAGACACGTGTTGTTTGATACTCGCCTCCAGTTGCCCTCGTATATATGCCCTTAAAAGCAAAGGACACACATTGAGATCTGGGGCCCTAAGTTTTAGGTTAAGTATGTACCAGCTCCCAGTTCTTACACGCAGTGTTATGGTTATCTTCTAAATTAAATTTTACTTCCAATATAAAATCGGTCTCAAAGACGCAGTTGGTAACATCTTTATATATTCAGAAGCTCCCACATAAGCCATCATCCTCAATTTGACTCAACTCAAATAGCTAAATCAGCAAAGAAAAGAAATCCTTTTCGCAAGGGAATCCGAAAATTGTTTCACTCAAGTTGATATGTCTCCAAAACACCAGCCTATTTCCTCTTCGCAAACAAGCAGGTGTTTTACAATATTTGACTTGGTCTGACCAACAATAGACCGATAAAGGTGTTCGTGTTATATGGGTTAGTCGTACAATCTACTTCATCAATTGATGGAGAACAATTGCCCGCTGATGGGGCGGGCAATTGTTCTCCATCAGCTACATCGAGCAAACAAAAAGTGTTGGCGAGTATTTTAATTTACAATGATCTAGGGTTTCCATGGGCAGATGTTGTTTTCTGTTATAAAGGGGTGGCCCCCATAGTCAACTTCACTCTGCCTAACCGATTGTATGCCGACAGGGCCAAAGCAGAGCGTTAAGGCCAGCTATTGTTTCAACTGTCCGCGTGTGGTTTTCAATCTCTCGGCCGCGCCAATTTCTGTCGCTTTGTTCACAGATCGCCCATGCTTCACCACATATTACATCCCTGGCAGAACACAGCTGCACTTAATGGACTGAAAAAGCGCTAAAAAGCGTATGTTCTGTTATGGATCTGTATATGTGTGTGTTTGTGTGCGTGTGTATCTAGTTGTGGGTGCGCGATACAAAATGCATTTTCAGTGAATGACCACAGTGGCGGCATAAAACACGCTCGTCATCGGTCATCGGCGTTATTGTGAATGCATTATTGTAATTTCCCAGCTAACCAAAGAGAGCATTTGGGGTTTATTTTTATTTTCGCCCCAGGATAGCTGTATACTGCTAGTTACGTGAAAATCATCGTCCTGATGTATAGATATAAATTATTCAGATATATGCTGATGATGAATGCTGTTCTGTGGAAATTTGTGTATCTGTTGGTTTCGCTTGATTCTCACGCGCTTATAATGACGACGAGAATGCCTAATGAAATGTAAAACGCACCCGCACGCTGACTGAACTTTGATGGATGTTCTGTGTACGAATGTGTGGATGTGTGTCGAAAACAAAATGATTCGTGAAAACTGATGTTATCGGTCGGAAGCGCGGTGGAAGTAGTTCATTACGGATAAGTGCAAATGGTCAGCAAGCGGCTGAAATCGTTTAGATATTTTGACATTGCCATATATACCTATAGCAATGTGTGCTAATAAAATGACATATTGGTCAAGTCAAATGAAATTGCCATTGATATGCTTGAAATCGCAGAACGAATGTGTGTGAATGTCATATGGCCAGGCCATGTTGACCGCACAAGAGCATAGCATGTAAACGGTGGATTATTTGAAACCGCACACTGAATGACATTATGCTGATATAAGCAATTTTCTTTGTGGTGAGGCATTAGGGTGTGGCCAAATTGGGCAACACAAACGCTTAAACTGATACCTAGTTATATCGTTGCGAAAAGTGTCGCTAATTTTTAAATGTTTGGGAATATTCGATGGAATTTACGAAAAGGAGTTGTCGAATCACGGAAAGTGCCGGTGAAAATTCAATAAAATTGAAAAGTTGTCGTTGCTTGATACTTTAGAAAAATCAAGGACTTTGGGATTTTTTGATGTGGAAAACTAATACAGGGCTCTTCTGATTTAATTTAATCAATTGTGGAAGAGGAACAATTTTGACGTATAGGTGCTGGGGTTCCATTTCATCGCCACGATGAATTCAAACAAAGGTGCCGCTCTACTTGTCAGCTGGTCTATAATGCAGAAGTATGGACCTCAAGTCTTCGATAATGTAAATGTTTGCGTTTGGGATGAGTTGGTCACCTATGCTCTTACAGAAAGGGCACACAAGTCAATTGTATTTCAAAAAATAAAGCTGCTATTGCACAATCATGTCACGAATTAAATCATTCCATGAGCTGTGACATGCTTATGGCATTATGACGTCGAAATCTCTCCCTAAAGGGGTCATTCTGAATAATCGCCTGTCATGGGGAGCGTCACGCTGAATGACACGCCGCTCATTATCATTATGGAAATCTAGCAAATCTACCATCACTATCTATAAAGAACAATCGTGTCAGTTTTGTCACCGTGTCACGCTGTGCCTTTCTGTCATTCAGCTCTGCCACAACACATGACAGATCGAGTATTTCAAGGAATTTTGGGACGCATTCATACGCGTATTAAACGATTTTAAATCGATATAATATATGTACATCTATACTGCTGTATGGGGCGCAGATTTGGGGTTACTGCTATTTTGAGGAAATTGAGAAATTCCTTAGATACTTTTTGAAACGTATCTTTAAACTGCCCTCTTGCACTCCAAATTATATTCTGCATTTAGAAACTGAAGTGCCCACACTTTTTTTGGATACCCTTAAGATGCATGCAGATTACATTGCAAGAGTAGGGGAGATAGAAGAAGAAAGGTTGCCGTGGATTGTTCTGAATCATTCGCTTTCAACAAGATGCCACTTGGTACAAAAGTGGGAGGAGGCGAGGAGGTGGCTGGAAAATTATGGAGTGAGCTTTAATATTGCAGCTGACTCGGATCCCTCGATGTTAAAAAAAAATGTTTATATTGAAAAATGCGGGTAATTCCTTGTACGATAAATTTATAACTGAATCACATTCATCGCAACATACGCTGGTGTACAGTAGATTGAACTACAACCTCAATGAAAACGCATCTACTTACCTTCTTAACCGCTATTCTCTGCAACTGATAAGCACAGTATTCAAGCTAAGAGGAGAATAAATAAACCTATACTTTATTCCCCATCGGCCCGATCTTCCATTATTATGTTACCTGTGTAACCTTAAAGAGAGGGAGGATGTATATCACTTCATTGGAACATGCCCCATTTTAAGTGAATTCCGCATAAGATACTTCGGACGATCGTTGCTGAGATTTGATAAGGCAATAGCTTTTATATTGAAATTCATTATTATTAGGTTACTATATTTTTAATTTAAATTAGTTAAATTGACAATCTGGTAGACGACCTTAAGCCAAACCCATAAACGACTTAATGTCTGTAAATACAAACACAATGATTGTAAAAGTAAATGAATTATTAATAAAGTCACTACTACTACATAATATCCCCACGATGTGCAGATGAAGTTACCGTTACTATTTTCTTAAGGTTCCTATTATAGGACGATGTTTAATTGGGGAAATAGTTAAATCCCTTAAGACAATTCTCTCGGTTTCGTATCATTTGTAGCCAATGGAAGAAGGAATAACGCGTGTTTTGCGTGACGGCCCCGATGTTTACAACTTTTATTTCCAGGATCTAAGAAACGAGGAGCCAAAATAAGTTCCTCAAGGTCAAGGTTAAACTTGTTGTCATCAGAAAAAACAACGCTTTTCCATTCACTGCTCCAAGCGACATGTTCTCTTGCAAAATTCATTCGATGCTCCTTGTGTACTTGCCTCAAACCGGTTTCTTTTTAAGTTTTCTTCTCTGTATAGTACCACTATTTCGTATTATCCTTCGGACCGTTGGTATCCTGGGCCTGGCTGATGCTCCACTGTTGGCCCTTATTTAAGTCGCTGGTAGAGTAGAATTTGAGGCAAGCCGTAGAATTGACCGCTTTTCTTGCAATGTTGTCGCTTCTGCCGGGCGTCATTTTTAGATTTTTCACATAGTGTTGTGGAAAAATATTTAGCCTTCTTGCAATTTCTCAGCCTGAGAGTCCTCCTAACTCCTTGAAAGCATCTATTTTTTCTCTCTCTGTCGCTGTCAAAGTCTTTCCGGAACCCTTTTTTTTAACTGAATACAGTTCTTTTCAACGCTTTTTTAAAAATTCTTTACAAAATTTTGAAAAAAAAAAATCGCTGATGTGCACTCCTGCAACGAAGTATTTGCAGTGGCCTCATCCTAGTTGCGCATCTTTTTATACGCTTTTCAGGTAGTTCATTGTTTGATCTTCGAAAATTCCAGCCATAATTTTTTATTTACCCTTAAATTTTATGGCTTAAAAGAAATAAATAAATAAATAGTTGGCGCAACAGGGGTGTAGACACCCAAGGCCTAGCTTCTTACAACCATTCATTTTGTGTGAGTTTTTATTTTTGGAACGAATGGAAGGGACCTACAATTTTATGCCGAGTCCGAACGGCTGAATTGAAAAGCTTTTTCGGGACAGTTATACTCTCGGATGTTTGTCGGACGTTCGCGAGAGGTGGCGCAGTAGAAAAAACTTTAAGATGTAATTTGTGTTTTTCCGGGTATCGAACCTGGGACCCCTCGCACAGTAGTCCAGTACACTAACCACTGCGCTACTGCGTCCACAATTTCATGACTTACTGTTGGGAAAATATGTACCTGCTCAGAGGTAGCAAAAGTTTTCGGGTAAAACATTTTCAACATGTAAAGAGTGAAAATAGTTTGCAAAATGTATGGCTTCATCCTAGTTATCGCCAGTGTATATGAATATTGAACTGACAGCCCCTTCAAGAACTGGTTACTTAATCTGTTTCAAGCCTTCAATATTAGGTAGTCATCACTCTTCAGCCCTGAAAGTGTCCTAACAGTTCTTGGTGACTTTTTGCATACATACTTTAGGGCTATGTGGTATTTAAAGCCTAGGCAAGGATCAATAATCACTCCTAGGTATGCTCAATAAACGGTTGAGAAACCACTTCATGCTATCCCCCACTAAACTTTATCGCTTTCCTGACAATCCTACTCTTAATAACCACTGCTTCCGTTCAATGAGCAAAGAATTGTAAGCCCGTGGTAAGTTAGCTAAATACCTATATACGTAGAATTGCAACTGTCTTGCTGACATGCATAGAGCAGTTTGGTTTCCTCATGGCGCAAATAATAAAATGATCGCTTAAAAAGTTTAACAATCGTGTCTAAAAAAAAAATGGGGCAATAAGAGGAAGGTTCGTTTGGATTACAAGTTTTTGATGCTTTAAGGATAAGGAAAAATGTTTTCCTCGAGGCACGCGTTAAATATTCTCGGCTTTTCTATGGCATACCTTACAAGCTGCTCGTGATCACTTTCTGAAGCCTACTTCAGAGTCTTAACTAGAACAATGCTGGGGAAGTTGGCGATTGCATACGATGTCCCTTTATGATTTTGTTACCTTTACCCCACATGTTTTTATTGAGTTCCACGCAAAAACTAAAGAGTCCTAAAGCAAAGAACGCTTGCGACTTATGCAATTGGCGGTCATCGGCGTATCGAGTCTGGGAACGCTGGTAAATTCTTCGAGTTCGGTGACGCACCTATCTAAGTTCCAGTTTCTGAAACCTGCAAAGAAACTGCTGTTCGGTGCTTTCCTCATCCCAATCTTGTCATTGATGTTATATACGCGTTAACTACGAGCCTTTTTACATCGGTTACGAATTCTCCCGCATCTTTGGCTTCATTTATCGCCCCACTGACGACTAAACTTAGCAGACCTTCATGTAGCGTATTGACATTCCATTAAGATAGCTTCATCGTCGTTCGGTTTGTACGATTTAGTGCTGGTGTTAAATACTATAATAGCATTATGATTAGGTGAACGTTAGTATCTTGTAGCAGGCTGCTGCTTGCAAAGGTGATATCGATGACAGATCCCGATCTGCCTCTTCTAAAAGTATTCGCTACAAGAGAAACTTTCTAGTAGAGCAGCCCCTCTTATAAAATATAAGAATAAAAACTAATAATGCAGCTTGCTTCAGAAAATAATATAATGACAGAATATTTCATTTGAAAAAGTTCTCAAAAACGGAAACCCAATATTGCAACTGAATGAAAAATGCTTCATGTCGAACTGGTTCTGTAATTTAATTATCCATCGACCAACAAATATTTCCCAACTGATTAGATTAGATTATCCGTCGCTTTTGAAGCTCACCCCAAAAGGATTCTCTTAACAAATCAAATGAAAACCTTTTCATTCCCGAACAAATTGACATTACAATGAAAAATAGATTTGCTGTCCGAGCACAACACAAGTAAGCGGACAAAAGAATGGCTAAGCAAGCTGTACAAGAACATCCTCCAATATGCTCGCCGTCATATGAAATGATAAATCGCAATGCTCTTCAATTCAGTGTCGTCCTTTTGATGGTCCGTTCGTCTACCCACCCCCCATCCTCAAAGAGCTTCTCTTGCAATTCATGTCACCCTCCATCAGTTGTTTCTTTTCTTTGGTCTTGCTGACAAAACCAAAGCAATCATTACTTTCTATCTGCCTCCATTCTGCCTGCTGCTAGGCGGCTCAATGGAAGTGGTTGTGGTAAGGGTGGCCCAGACGAGCTACACACAGAACTTGACAGTTTTGCCGCAATTATTTGTACAACAATAAACACCCACAAATCTTGTTTTCCTATTGAACCGTTTTTGTCCGGTAAAGTGAACGTCGGTCTGTCGGTCGGTCGACTATATCTATACGTGTGTGCTGGATTATATTTGTGTTTGGTGCCTTTGTCCTGTCAGAGATTGGAAGAATGTTGTTTCTTCGAGGACGTGAACAATATCCGGTCAAGGGCGGACAAGGGACAGATGAAGACAACCAACTTATATATACATACACAAACATGCAATGATTTATGGGGCAGCGTCTGCTTGAGACTTTTATTTGATAAAATAAAAAAAAAATCAATGACACCACCACTTTGTCCGTCCGCACAGAGGTCCAGGATGCAATATTTCGAACCTGACCATTGTATCGAATGCACATTGTCTTGCCAAATGTTTTCTTTTTCATTCCCCTTACTGAAAAGTATTTAAAGTGGGCCATAAATATGCACCTAGTTCGCGGCGAATTCAACTGTGCATACACAAGTGTCAATGTGTATCTGAAGCCAATGTCTAAGGGTAATGTGTGCTGGTTAATTTATTTGATTGAATTTTATGCCGAAAGCCACTTTTGATGTTTTAGTTGAAAGGAGATAACAAAACTTCTTGTTGACAGAATACTGCCTTTGGCAGTTGACACTCGACTTGGGCATGTTTTTCTTTCGCTGAAACTGCCAGCTATTTCCTTAACGGAAGGAGATTGCACTCTGCTGGACATAGATATTAATTTTGACAATACTGGGTTTTTGTTTTTCTTTCGCTGAAACTGCCAGCTATTTCCTTAACGGAAGGAGATTGCACTCTGCTGGACATAGATATTAATTTTGACAATACTGGGTATGACTCCATGTAAAATGTTCAGCATCTCAGGAATGTAGACCAACATACCATACAATGGCTCAGAGCGATGATTGAAAGTCACAAAATAATTGCTTTCTCAGAGCTGACTTCGGTATCAGTACCAGCCTTAAAGGGCTGCCCACAAGGAGGAGTATAGGTACTGTGCTTTGTGGTCATCGATAGCCTGCTTTATAATCTTAGCAATTTAGGCCTTAATATAACTGATAAGAGATAACAGATAGGTCACTCAGAACTAATGACTAATGTTCTCTATACTACCATAACTTGAGATGATCTACGCGGTTAGAGACCGCCTTTTAAAAGCAATATGACTCGACAAACGGATCTGTGCAGAGATGCGGAATAAAGAAGAACGGAAAGCGATAGGCCGCTAAATTACCAAGACGGCCTAAAGTTGTATACCAGATGGCTCCAAAATAGAATAAGATGTGCGAGCTGGTATCGATGAACGAAACCATAACATTTCAATTCTAGTGCGGAAAAGCCCCAATGTATTCCTGGCAGGGCACTACGCCATTCAAGGAAGCGCCAACCACATCCACAAAGCTGGTATCACAGATAGTCTCTCACATTTATATATTCACGGACAGTCTGACTTACCTAGATAGATGGCGCTACAGTCTGGGGTGGACTTGGACCTCAGCCAACACACTTCCCCAGTCAGCACGATCTTGGTCAAACCGCTTCCAGTTGCGCACTCCAAGTTGGTTGAGGTCCCTTCCACTTGTGCGCGTGACCTAAGGCGAGGTCTTCCTCTACTGCGTTGTCCCTTCGGGTTTGGAATCGAAGACTCTTCAGGCCGAAGCGTTTGTGACCATTCGTTTTACATATCCTAGCCATCTTAGTCGAGTGATACGTATACTTTTCTAACCAGGTCGATGTCGGCGCAGGGACATAAGGCCCAGGGACATAAAGCCCAACTTTTATTTTTGGGGCTTATGTCCCACTTGGGTGGGACATAACGCCGAAATTCAATTTGGGCCTTAAGTCCCACCCAAATGGGACTTAAGTCCCACACATTTCTTTTGGGATTTATGTCCCACTCAACCTATTTCTTTAGATAAGCTTAGATAATTTACATAGATAGAAGAGCACGTACTAAATAAGTATAACGAGTTGTTCTTTAGTAGTTGACTAAAGAAATTAATTTGCTGGAGAAGGCGTCTCAGCATTAAGTGAATTGATGATTCACTTGAGAATTAATAAAAAACGACACAATAGAATTTCGTACACGTTATAAATTCTTTATTCGTTGGTAACTGCCAAATTCGAATTGAATTTGAACTGATCGTGCAACTCATTGGGAAGCCTCGGTGTCCTTATGTACACAATCAGCTGTGATCTTAAATGGTCATTGCCCTTGACATTGAATTTCTTACATTTGTATTAGTTTACATTTTAAATATTACATTTAAACGTTCACATTAACAATTAATTGACTAATACACCCTTAATTATACCATTTACATCTCTACTCCTATGCGAGAGTGAGATGGCAAGATACTTGATGAGCTCTGCTTTCTGCTCCCACACTGCTTAAATCTCGGTGCGACTAGTTCGGATGAACTCGCTTTCGTGGACTTCGTCTGCAGGTAGAGGGGACCGACTATAGGCTCGTAGCTGTGTCGTCGATTATTTGACAGTTCGGCTTGGATTTGTGTCCTTTACTTGGTCGCGTCGGTCGGTTTATTTGTTGGCTCGGGTTTGTGCGGTGTAATTTATGTAATTTAACCCTTCATTATTGTTTAAAATGCGTTTTCGTGTGTTCCGTGCATATGTCCTAGTGATTGAGAATATTGTTGACTTTCAAGGAAGTCGATTGATCATATTCCAATCACTAGTCACATGCACGAACAACGCCTCCATCATTCTTCTTTGATCGCGAGCTCCTGTTGTGTTTTTTGCGGTTTTGTTGGGAACCAACATGCTCCCGGCCTCCGGTTTGGTGCTTCGTGATGTCTGGAATTGGATTTCATTCTGTGGTGCCTTGTTTCTGTGTCCTTGATTGAGTTTGCCAGCTCCTCTCAGCCAAATTGCCTCATCCATGTTTGAGGTTATGTACATGTGTCCATGAAACATACAAAAAAATGCATTAGTGTTTTGTTATTAAAATGCAGTGGCAAAGCAAAGTTATTTAATTTAAATTTAACTAAACAGAGTGTTTATAAGGTGAGTTGGGCTCTTTTTTGGGTTTTGGGTGTGATTTCACTTGGGACTATGCAAATAGGTATGTATTTATTTCTGTTCAAAGGGGTAGTTTTTGTTGTTGTTTAAAGCAGATAGTTATGGGGTGAGTTCATAATAGTTTTGTTTCTTAATGTTTGATTAATTTGATAATGGTAAAGGGGATATTTTTGCGATTGGTCGCTTGAGTATCGTATTTTGTGTTCTTATGGTCACTACGCGCGTTAGACCGTCCGACCCGGGGTGTAGATCGATGATTCGCGCAAGTAGCCATTCGGATGGGGGCAGGTTGTCTTCCTTGACGAGGACAATATCTCCCATCCTTATGTTGGGTTGCTCCTGCAGCCACCTTGGACGCTGTTGAAGCAAGTGCAGGTAGTTTGTACTCCACTGCTTCCAGAATTCCTGCGTGAGTCGTTGCAGGTATCTCCATCTGTCTAAATTGTTGATCTTTCTTTCAGTAAAGTTCCTGTCTGGCAGCACTCGTAATGGCGCTCCAATTAGGACGTGTCCCGGCGTCAACACAGTCAGATCGTTATGGTCTGACGTCATTGGACACAGTGGTCGAGAATTAAGGCATGCTTCGATCTGTGTCAGCAGTGTAGCAAATTCCTCGAATGTTAACTTGGCTGATCCAATCGTCCTCTTCAAGTGATGTTTTATTGATTTGACACCTGCCTCCCACAGACCTCCAAAGTGTGGTGATGATGGAGGGTTGAAGTGCCATATGGTTTGGTAGGACGCGAGATTTGCTGCTACTTCTGATGACCATTCTGCGGTGATGAATTTGCTGTCTTTCCTAAGCTCGTTGTTTGCACCTTTGAAATTGGTGCCACAGTCGCTAAACATATTCATGCAGATTCCTCGTCTGGCCACAAATCGTTTAAATGCTGCAATAAATGCCGCTGCACTCAAGTCGCTTACCAGCTCAATATGAATTGCCTTTGTTGCAAGACAGATGAACACGGCGATGTATCCCTTGACCGTTCTATTGCATCTCCCTTTCCACTTTTTGATTTCCACCGGTCCAGCATAGTCGACACCGGTGTTGGAGAATGGTCTTGAAATGCTCACACGTGCCTGCGGAAGATTTCCCATCAGCTGCTCCTGCATTTTTGCGTTGTAGCGATGACACCGAACACATTTGTGAATTGTTGATTTCACAAGTCTTTTCAGATTTGTTATCCAATACTTGTTTCGGATTTCGGCTATCATCAGTTGTTGACCACCATGAAGCGTTTCGTTGTGTGTGTCTCTTATGAGCAATTTTGAGAAGTGGTGGGATTCTTTGAGTATGATTGGGTGACGTTGATCAAATGGGAGTAGGGCATTTGATAGTCTGCCCCCTACTCTAAGAATCTCTCCTTCATCGAGGAACGGGTTGAGGTTTCGAATGGAGCTTGTCTTCGGTATGGATCGTCTCTCCTTTAGCTCTTCAATTTCCTCTTTAAATAGTTCCCTCTGTACTATTTTGATGAGGTGATGGTGAGATGACATCAGTTCACCTGCAGTAATTGGATGAGTATCCAGTGGCCTCCTAGCTGACGTATCTCTTAAGTTGTCGAAATACCGCCGCCAAATCGCTGTGATGCGCACTAGACGTTTAAGGGTTGAAAAGGTTTGAAAGAACGAGTCTTCTATTGTAACGCGTAGGCATTTCCTTGCTTCCCTTTTTGTTTCCTCATCAGTTTCTAGAGGATTTGTTGTTGGTTGATCGCGTGGCAAAAAACCTTGTAGAAAATGTGGACCATTCCACCATAGTTGGTTCTCTATTAACTCTTCGGGGGACAGTCCTCGAGAACCAATATCCGCTGGGTTATCCTTGGTGCCTACATGGCGCCAGATAGCCACTCTTGTTAGCGCCTGGATTTCTGTAACTCTGTTGGCTACAAATGTGGTGCGAATGGATGGGTTTCCTTTTATCCACGCCAGGACTATCATGGAATCGGACCATGCAAACATCTCCACTTGTTCCAGCTGCATGGCCCTTGCTATTCTATGCAGAAGTTTTGCCAGTAGTACTGCAGCACAGAGCTCTAGTCGTGGCAAAGATATGCTTTTTATTGGGGCCACTCTAGTCTTTGACGCCAGCAGGTAAATTCTCTCCTGGCCGTTTGATGTGACTCTTGCGTATACGACCGCCGCGTATGCCTTCTCCGATGCGTCACTGAAACCGTGTAGTTGGATGAGTGTTGTTCCTTCACTTGTTATCCACCGTGGGATCTCTACTTTCTCCAGTTTGTGAAGTCCAGCACGCAGTTCTGTCCACGGTACCTCTATTTCTGGAGTGATGGTGTCATCCCAAGATAATGACTTGGCCCAAAGCTGTTGCAATATCAGTTTGGCCTTGATTACGCACGGAGAAATCCACCCCAGAGGATCAAAGAGACGTGCGATATCGGCGAGTATTGATCTCTTTGTGTGTTTGCTCACAACAGGTATGTTGATCTTAAATGTGAAAGTATCTTTCGCAGGATGCCATTGGATGCCTAACATCTTAATAGCGTCCTGTGTGTCAAATTCTAAAGGAAGATTCACTTCTCTGTCCTTTTCAGGTATTCTTTCTAATATTGTGGGAGAGTTGCTGGCCCATTTGCGCAGCGGAAATCCAGCTGAGCTCAACGTCGCTATCACATCCGTTTGTACCTTGATGGCATCTTCTTCGTTGTCAGCTCCATATATGAAGTCATCAACATAAAACCCTTCGCTGATAGCCTTGGTTACATGCGGTTGGGAGTTTTCGATGTCCATCGCTAATTGTTGCAGAGTTCGTACAGCTAAATATGGGGCTGATGCTGTGCCGAATGTGACGGTATTGAGTGCATACGTCTTAATGGGCTCATCGCATTTTGACCTCCAGAGAATGAGTTGATATGACGTGTCCTCTTGTGCCATCCATATCTGTCGGTACATCATGCTAATGTCCGCTGCAAATGCCACCTTAAATTTTCTCCACTGTGCTATCAGGTCAATTATGTCCACTTGAATCCGTGGTCCAACCATCAGAAAATCATTGAGCGCTGCTCCGCTCGAAGTTTTGCATGAAGCATCAAACACTACTCGAAGTTTGGTTGTCGAGCTCGATTCTTTGAATACCGCATGGTGAGGAAGGAAATAATGCCTTTCCTTCTCCAGTTCGACATCCGTTGAAACTTCCTTCATGTGTCCTAGTGACCGGTATTCGTTGATGCACGATGTGTATGCTTCTCGAAGTTTTTCGTTAGCGTTGAGGCGTTTTTCGATTTGAAAAAATCTTGCCATTGCTGCCGCTTTAGAGTTGCCAAGGTTGGGGCGCTTATTTTCTTTAAACGGTAGTTTCACCTCATATCTACCATCTGCTCTTCTCCTTGTGGTGTTTTGATAGTGTAGTTGACACTTCTCTTCTTCTTGTGTTAGTTTGCGTGTGTCCATGTCTTCTTCTATCTCCCAAAACTTCTTGAGCTGTGTATCCAATGTCGTGTGGTGGCTTCGCACTGTAACTGAAGCCATTGGAGGATTTATGCTCGCATTTCCGGTTAATATCCATCCTAGTTCTGTTTTTTGTGCGACTGGGGATCCATTTTGCCCTGGAATGAGTCCTTCAAGAATGATTGTCGCATAAATATCGGCACCTAACAGCATGTCGATCTTTCCAGGACGATTATAGGTGGGGTCCGCTAATGGCAAATTCGACAAATGACTCCAATTTGTTGTGTTAATGTGGTGTGTTGGCAAGATAGAGGTTAATTGGGAAAAGACGAAAGCTCTAACATCAAGACAGAAACAGGGATTGGTGAATGAAAACATAGTTAGGTTGACAATAGAATTGGAGGTACCCGTTGAGATTTGCCCTAAACCTTTGACCTCCGCAAATGCTCTTTGTTTTCTTAAGTTAAGAAGCTGTGCTACATTTTCGGTTACGAATGTGGCTTCTGAACCCGGATCTATTAATGCCCTAACTACGTGTTGAGTTCCATTTGCAGCTACGACCTTGACTAGTGCTGTTGCTAGTAAGACCTTTGATCGCATTTGGTTAAGGTATGAGTTGATGTGATTGGACGACGTAGACGCAGTGTTTTGATCAATGTTCCGTCCATTTTGGGAACTGCTGTGATTAATGTTCTGAGTTGGGTTGGTGTGCGGCATATAGTTTGGTAGTGGTGCACAATTTTGCCCATTGCTCCAACTACTTGCCGGAATGAATTGATTTGCATTTTGAATCAAGTGAGTGTTGTACTCCTGGTGATTCTGACCTTTAAAAGATGAAGCATGGGGGTGATATTGGTAGTTGTTACCATTTTGAGGCCTTTGAGCCTCGAAGTGTAAAAGCGTGTGGTGCTTTTGACCACATTTTTGGCAGCGATTCGTACTCTTGCAGTTTGAGGAATGGTGATCGTACCCTAAGCAATTTGAGCAGACAAAGTTGTTTTTTACAGCTTCAGCTCTTGCCTTTACCTCCATTTTTAAAAAAAGTTTGCATTGTCGTATTCCGTGCGATGCCTTGCACAGTCGACATAGAAATTTTTTTGTCTCATGTGATGACTTAACATGATAAGTCGTCGGATTTTTTTTGTATTGTTTTGTAGTGTTTTCGTGTCTTGAAGCCTCATTTGACTCCATCATGTTTTCTAGGGAGCTGAATCTCCCCTCAATGAATTTGGTAAATGCATTCCACTCTGGAAGCAATTTAGAGCTACCCAGTTTCTCTTCCCAATCCTTTTGTGTTTGGAGAGGAAGTTTGTGGTAAACCACATATATAAGAATTGCATCCCAAGTTTCCACGGCTATTCCCAGATTGGATAGTGCATGAATACAGTTTGTACTTGTATCATGCAAAGATTTTAACGCCTCAGAGGATTCATGGGTGATTTTGCTTTGCTCCATCAAAACTCTTAATTGCTTATTAACCAATTTCCGTTTGTTTTGGTAACGCTCTTTCAATATTTCCCATGCCGTGGTGTAGTTTTTACCGTCGGCATCAACTAACAAATGCTGAATTAATAACGCAGCACTATCAGTAACATGGGTTTTGAGAAATTGAAGTTTCTGTACATCAGATAAATCAACATTCTGATCGACCATGCTTTCGAACAAGTTGTGGAACTCATACCATTCTTCTAGCAAGCCCGAAAATTTTTTGATTTGTATTGGTGGTAACCGAATGTCACACACCGATGTTTTTGTGGTGTTAAGTCTCGAAACCTCTAAATTAGCATTGGTCTCTTTAGCAAATTTGTCATAGAGATCGTTTAAGATTCCCGTGAACGCGAAATATGTGCGTTTAATCTTTGAAAATGTTTCCGCTGCATAGTAGGCATCTTTGATAGGATCAGCCCCACTATTCACAATCGATTCATGATCCTTTTTTGCGCGTTTGAAGCATTCTTCACTATCGTTCAGACACGCTTGCAGATACCCCCTTGATTTTCGCGCCTCAGTAACCTTTTTAAATTCTTCGTAATCGGTTTCGAGTTCTTTTAAAATTAGTTCTTGCCGTTCTATTTGTTTAGCAAGTTTTGACATTTTCACTTCACTTAGATATTTTTTTAGAGTTCAAAGCAGGGATAGGGTACTTAATTTGTTATCAAGCTTTGGTAATAATTGTATAATATAGTAAATATATATATTATCTAACTAATTAAATGCAGCAATAGGTGTAAAAGGAATAATATTCCTACCTTATTGTGCTTTTGCAACTGCAACCTTAGTTGGATCACTCTCAGTTACAGTTGCAGAAGGCTTTGCGTTGCACAGTTCCTTGCTGTGATTGATGTTGTTAACCGTTGTTATAGTTCCGGATTGTTGTACCGCTTTGCAGACTGTTGTGACGCTTGTGTCTCTTTCTGTTATTCGTATCCGTTGGGTCCAAGATACTTCGACTCGTTGTATTTTTATATTGCGTTTTATGAAATAAATACGTAATATGTAAAATTGCAACAAAAAAGGTGTAAATGAGGAAATATATTCCTACCTTAGTTTGCTTTTGCAACTGCAACCTTAGTTCGATAACTCTCAGTTACAGTTGCAGAAGGCTTTGCGTTGCACAGTTTCTTGCTGTGATTGCTGTTGTTGACCGTTGTGTCAGTTGCGGATTGCTGTACCACTTTGCAGACCGTTGTGACGCTTGTGTCTAGTTGCGTTACTTCGTATCCGTTGGTTAAAAGATATGTCGACTCGATATATTTTTATATTTCGTTTTATGTAATAAAAACGTAATAATGTAAAATTGCAACAAAAAAAGGTGTAAATGAGGAAAATGTTCCTACCTTAGTTTGCTTTTGCAACTGCAACCTTAGTTGGATAACTCTCAGTTACAGTTGCAGAAGGCTTTGCGTTGCACAGTTCCTTGCTGTGATTGTTGCCGTGTCCGTTGGATACGGGTTTCCTCTTCTCGTTGGGTACTGTGGCCGATAGACTGCCCGTCGATGATCGGGCTGCTATTTTTGGATTCTTACCAATTTCACACTAATCCACAGTACACTTTAAATGTTCTTTTGTTTAGTTCACTTTTTGTACACTGGTGATACTTTTGTTTAAGTAAACTTTGATTTATAATGTCAATTGCACTTTTCGATATTACAACGAAAAATATTCGCGGTTTCCTATTAAAGGACTCGAAGGACCATGTTCTTTAGTAGTTGACTAAAGAAATTAATTTGCTGGAGAAGGCGTCTCAGCATTAAGTGAATTGATGATTCACTTGAGAATTAATAAAAAACGACACAATAGAATTTCGTACACGTTATAAATTCTTTATTCGTTGGTAACTGCCAAATTCGAATTGAATTTGAACTGATCGTGCAACTCATTGGGAAGCCTCGGTGTCCTTATGTACACAATCAGCTGTGATCTTAAATGGTCATTGCCCTTGACATTGAATTTCTTACATTTGTATTAGTTTACATTTTAAATATTACATTTAAACGTTCACATTAACAATTAATTGACTAATACACCCTTAATTATACCATTTACATCTCTACTCCTATGCGAGAGTGAGATGGCAAGATACTTGATGAGCTCTGCTTTCTGCTCCCACACTGCTTAAATCTCGGTGCGACTAGTTCGGATGAACTCGCTTTCGTGGACTTCGTCTGCAGGTAGAGGGGACCGACTATAGGCTCGTAGCTGTGTCGTCGATTATTTGACAGTTCGGCTTGGATTTGTGTCCTTTACTTGGTCGCGTCGGTCGGTTTATTTGTTGGCTCGGGTTTGTGCGGTGTAATTTATGTAATTTAACCCTTCATTATTGTTTAAAATGCGTTTTCGTGTGTTCCGTGCATATGTCCTAGTGATTGAGAATATTGTTGACTTTCAAGGAAGTCGATTGATCATATTCCAATCACTAGTCACATGCACGAACAACGCCTCCATCATTCTTCTTTGATCGCGAGCTCCTGTTGTGTTTTTTGCGGTTTTGTTGGGAACCAACACGAGTACAACAGATTTTTGGCTCTGTTGTCTTGGTAAAGTTTTAAAAATGATTTATATTTACAACTAAAATACAGTTAATAGCAGTTTGCGAAAAGTATTTGAGAAAATAAAACTAACAAAATCGCGCGATTTTTTTAGTTTTATTTTCTCAAATTATCAAAAACTAGAAAAGAAAACAAACTTATAAAATTCTAGAAAAGAAAATTTGAGAAAATAAAATTAAAAAATTTCTCTTCTCAAACAATAACCTGCGGTATTTGTTTCGAGAGTCATAGAAACATATTACTTCAACCCTACAACCGTTGCAAGATCTGTAGTTGTAGCTGTTTTGCGAAGATAAACGAAGAAGCAATCGCTAATAAGAATAAATTAATATGTCCATTTGGCCGGCAGATAATTAAAAACATATCTTTTGTTTACTTTTAAAGTTTGTTTGTTCAAAGACTAATTGAAATCCAGAATGTTTTGCTAAATAGTATTTCTTCGAAAATTTGGGAGTTATGTCCCATCTCCGACAAAAAAATGTTGGAACTTATGTCCCACTTGGGTGGGACTTAAGGCCCAAATTCAATTTCGGCCTTATGTCTCACTCAAGTTGGACATAAGGCCCAAAAATAAAAATTGGGCTTTATGTCCCTGGGTCTTATGTCCCTGCACCGTCGATGTCGCTGTACAGCTTGTAGAGTTCCCTGTTAAATCTCCTCCTCCAAATCTTGTCAGCGAAATCGAGACTGAAAATCACTCGAAAATCACTGCCCCTTAGAGCAGGACTGGGGTGATGAGGGTCTTATATAGAGCCTCCGTAGTATTTCCTGACAAGGTCCTTACTAGTCCGCTACCTTCTTCGACCAAAGAAACAGCGGTTGGCAAGTGTAACTCTTCGTTTGATTTCTGCTGTTGTGTCATTGTCAGAGTTTACACCGGAGCCGAAGTAGCCAAAGTCCGAAATCACCTCAAAGTCTTAGCTGTCTATAGTGACGTTCTATCCGATTCGTCAGTATTGTGTGCCCCTTCTTGTTGACAGGATGTATTCACCACTAAACCCATTTTTGCCGCTTTTGCGCGTTAATATTTGCAAACGTCAATTGGCGTATTTTTTTGGGAAGTGAGTATAACAAAACCGAAAGTGAGTATAACAATTTTGCATGTAAATCCAACAGTGAGTATAACAAAACCAAAAGTGAGTATAAAAGTTTTGCATGTAAAAGTAAAAGTGAGCTAGCTATAGATTCTCAAAAAAATACGCCTAATGTCAGTGTATGCAAGTAGTTGCACAGTAGGCTTTTGGAAAATTGTGTCTCTGGTGTTGGCTTGTGAGTTTCACACAATTTTCGCAAGTGTGATGTTGCATCACCTTGTCTGACGACTGTCCTACTAGCTCTGGATCCATTTCAGAAAGTGGTCTTTCAACTCTCAACTAAATGTTTGCTACACAAAAGTCTCTCTGTTTCCATTTGTCCAATCGATGTCTGCTTCATTATCATCAGTCATCCATCACTCATCGGTCATCATCATCACTACTGAAAAATTCTTTCGAAAGTAGTTCACTTTGCGTACTTAAAATGATATTCACTTTAAGAGACGTTATCCGTTATGAATGACTTATGAGTAGGGTGCTCCATTCCCACCAAAAAGACGACACCTTCAAAAATGTCAAATGAATTCAAATATAGTTTTTGTTTTTTTTTAGAATTATAGTCGTAAAATTCCGAGCAGGTCATAATTCTAAAATTATTTTTCCAAAAAAAAAATTGCTTTTACAATTTCTATTCCGTTCTTCAGTCCATTGGCTCATTAGCAAAGAAAATATTCGCTCAACATTAGCATTACCTATGTGCAGGAATTGAAAAAAACAAACTGTGCAATGTAGGTATGAAAAGTTCGCTGTGTAATTCAATATTGTAATTTTAACTTTCTCGTATACGTAGTAAGAGAAAGATATTGTTTTCGTACAAAATTTCGAACTCGAGATTTTGATCAATTCTGATATTACGATGATAGGGGAACTCAAAAAAGTGGGTCTCGCAATTCTGTCCGTCCGTATGTCTGTCTGTCCCACCCCTGGGGAGTCTAAACGCTTGGACGGATTTGCTTCAAACTTCGTATTTAGAGTTTGTAGGCTTCCGGCTCGGGACATTTTTTTTTTTTTAAGCTAGCCCTAATATTAACGGTACCTCCCATATAAAAATTTTACGAAATATGACGAAATATGCCTAAATTTAGATTTGAACCAAAATTGATAGTTGAGTTAATGCAAGCTAAAAAGTCCAGCAACGGCAGTTTTGAAAATTCGCTTTTTCTCGAAAACGCTAAAAACGATTTAAAAAAAAAATTATTTTTAAGGTACTATTATCATTCTTAACTTGATAGTAAACTCAGTTTTTCTCTAAAAAGACCGCGTCTTTTGATATCCACCCTAATAATAGTACTTTAAAAAACTGCTCATATATCTCTAAAACGCCATTTCGATTATGATAAAAATGTTACTGTCAGGTAATGCTTAAAACCATAGATACCATTTCCTCAGTTTTGAGCTAAACAGTTGAAAAACAGTGTTTTTTGAACCATGAATGCGTTCTTCGACTTCCAATCCAATCGTACTTTAAAAACTACACATAAATATCGAAAACGGCATTTTCGATTTGGTTAAAAATGTAACTGCTAGGTAATGTTTATATCCTGAAGAATACGTCGTACTCAGTTTTCAGCTAAACAGTTTAATAACAGTGATTTTCGAATCCAAATTGTAATATTTGTCAGTATAATTTTACAAAAAACCGCTCTAACGATTTTGATCAAAATACATATTTAAGACAACATAAGCATTCTAAACATGATCACGTACTTAGTTTTTCTCAGAAAACTCAAATATTGCCGTTTTATGAATATTTCTCAAAAATGACTACCCAAATCCCGATCTTTATTCACACACGGTATACTTGCCTCCTTCAAGTCTCAGTTCGGGGTGAAATTTGAAAGTAATAAAATGTTGAAGTTAATACGTATGTTTATGTAGTATGTATTACGTTGTTGATTAATGATTAACAAGTGCTCAGTTATCTGAGTACATCTTGAGTGCGTATGATTTTAAAAAAATTGCTGAAATGACTGATATTCTGCTAGATTCGCAATGAACGAGAAAGTTACGTGAGACCCAGTCGTACACATTTTTTTTAAAGTAGTCTACCCATTTTTCGTGCATAGGTGCATTTAAAAAGTTGCCTTACCTTACAAATATTTTTAGGTTACAAAAATGGTCAAACAATTTATTTTCGTTTATTTTGTTGGGAATTTTGTTTCAATCCATTTAAAATAATTAAACTCGTCCAGAGATTCGCCCCACCTCTGAAGATATTTTAAACACCTTGAATAAACTCCTAATACTACATTTTTTCCACGTTTAATGCATCATATTAATTTCCACATTTAAGCATAGTACGCTGCTCGAGCGAAACATTAGCTAAAATCCAAGCTGTGGATATAAGTGTCACAGAAAACAGCTATTCGTTGAAAATAACTTCCTTCAAAAATCCATCGACGTGAAAAAGTGTTATTTTTTGCACTTTCTTTTTTCCTTGTCTGCTTTTCCTTAATATCAATTTTATCACTTTCAAAGGATTCCTCATTGAAAAACCTTATCCTTGTTCTCTTTTCCATACATAAAAACTCAACGGAAAACCATCACCACGATCTGTCAAAATTTAGCTTGAAAAAGTGTGCCGAACCATTAATGGGTGCGCTAAATTGTGACAGATACATGCAATACAGTCTGAAATGAAAATTTGATTTTTTAGCTAAAGCAGTGTACCGCTCGGCTAAATGGATTCATTTAAATTTAGCTAAATTTTGGAGAGAATTTTGTATGGGAGCTAAAATTTAGCTCGAACAGCGTAGGTACTAAGCTTTAACTACAAATTTTAGGTGGTGTTCTGTTCATACCAGAAAGATGCAGACAATTTCTAGATTAATGTTGAAAAAAAGTTTTGTTATAGTTTTTGTAATGTCGAAAGATTCCGTAAACTGAGAAATCCCAAAAGGAGGAAAAATTGCACATTTTTTAAAAAGAGGACATGTCCTCTTAAAAGAGAACGTCTGGTCAGAACGTATGGTATATATGAGGGGTTCCCAAATTTTTCCATAATGCGACTCCCTATACAGGTTTTACTAATTTCGCGACGCCCTTCTAAAAGCACACAACGGATTACAGATATGTGAATATAAGCTAAGCTTACTGAAGATTCACTAAAGGCGTTTTCAGTGAGGATTGGTCGACATTGAAATTTAATAAAATAAGCTGTGTGCAAGGTATTAACGAATCCCATGTAGGTATGCCATTATTGAATGGAATATACATAACACCAGGCCCAAATGTCCGTCGCAGCTTCTCACGTTGTCACGGATCCGAGTGGTCCAATCTGCCGCATAGATCCGGCTTAATTTGAGCGATGGCATTGGTTATGTTGGGTTTAAGGACATCGGTCGATTGCGGTTTATTCGCATTGAGCTGCGACTTCAGGCAACGCCACAAGACAAATTTAGCGAGGTTAGACCGCACGATCTAGGTGGCCAACGTCATGAAAAAGTACAGAGCAATGACGCCATCGCCAGTCTAAAATGCGCACCAAACAGCTTTTTATGGATGCATTGCCACCTCGTGCTGGTTGGCGTCATCCCATTATGGAAATTTGGCCATTCATCCAAAAATGCGGCCCGTCGCTAAAGATGATTTTTCTATGGTCATTATACATTATCATTAACTTTGGGTCCTGGGTCAGTTGGATCTTAAACGGGTAGAGGCCCAAGTCTCGACGCAAAGTTGAAGTCTGCAAAATTCGTATACTTCCTGTGCACGGCAAAACACAATGGCCAACATCGATCGAACCCGACCCGACATTTTTTTTCAAATCGAGCTTAAGCTGATGGAACGTCGTGTGCAGGCGACCTGTGCGTATAGTCTTGCGACGCCCCTAGGATAGCCCCACGACGCCCCAGGGCGTCGCGACGCACAGTTAGGGAACTCCTGGTATATATGGTTTGCCGCGTGGAAAAATGTTACGTATACGCCCCATGTGTTTTTTTTTATGGCAACTCATTTTTTCCAACAAGGGAAAAACTAATTTCTGACGAATTTCGACTATTATCAATTTGACAGTGTAAAAAAATCACAGACCACAAATGTACTGACATATTTTCCATTCGTATCCTTTTTTTCTACATTTCTACTGGCCCAGAAAAAAATATTTAATTTTAATTATTCGTTGGATGGAATATCGAAAACCGAACATTTAGTCCTGCTGGATCGACAACGTTTTCAGCCTTATACGAGATTTGTGGAATGGATATTTGAAATTCAATAACTTTTCATTTGCATACCATCAAATATGGATGAAGGAAATTTTTGTTGACTGTTGCCGGGCATGTGTCTCAGGTAGGACACATACATGGAGAGTATGTGATATCAGCAGAATAATAGCATACTCGGTAACACCTGCTGAATCTAATCTGTTCTTGTCTGCACCACAAAGGACATTGTGGACACACCTTATACATTTCTTTTTTTGGTATTACTGGGTGAAAGATGCAAATCAGTTAAACCACACATGTGCATGGTATTGAAGGGAATTTGCGTAGGATTTGCAATGAGACAAAATCGATAGTAGGAGTATGTGACCACGATGGGTTTATATATTTGTCAGGTGTTGTACTAGAACTCGTATTAAATTGTTGGTAAGTGTTCATTTTAATTGTCTCTTTGTGGTTTAGGTGAATTTCTGTGGGGTTTTAGTTGGAATAATTTCCCAAGGATAGTGTAGGACTTGTGATTTCTGTTCTATACAACAATGTAGGTTATTATTAGTTTTGTTTTGTTTGGATAGTTGAGAGTAGCCATTGAGACTAAGCTCAGTCTGCGACGAAAGTTGGTCAAGGCTTACATATATGTACATCGACAGTATATATCGACTATAGGCAGATGTGTTTACCTTTATGAAATATGGAGGCAAAATGTATATGTACAGAAGGTGGGCGCAGTAGCTGAGTGGTAAGTGGACCGGACTACTGAGTGATAGGGGTCACAGGTTTGATCCTCGGAAAAGAACGAATTGCATCTTGACTTTTTTTTCCACTGCGATACCTCTCACGAACTAGTATCCGAGAGTACCCATAACTGACCTGATGAGAAGGCTTATCAATTCAGCTGTATTTGCAGGCATATAACCGTACCTTATATTCGTCCCAAAGATAAACCTAACGAATATTTGTAGCTGAGTCTAGAGACCTGTTGGGCTAACTATTGTTATGTTTATATGAAGTCATTAAGAATTATATAATGCATTCCCTTACATCGACTAATATGTCTAAACTAAAACTACTACAATAATTTATTGAAGAATAATATGTACCTACTATCTAACACGTATGATGTATGATGTATGAAGTAGTTAATATACAAAGTACAGCATACCTACCTAATATACAATATAAAGATCATGTTCAGAATATAGATACATATATGCTAAGAGATCATTCGATTGTCACCCACTGTTAGAAGTAGAAGTACCTTCCAAATTACTTATAGTTATACTTATACTTATAATTACCTATCTTAAGCTGAATTATACGAATTACATGAGTAACCTTGAACTATTCAATTTAATGTGTTTTACTGCCTAACTTATTTGAAGTGAACATAACAAATTGGCGACGAGGAAAACAAGAAAAATCGCGTGTGCACATAAGTAGTATTGCTAGCAAAAATGGCAAATAATCAAATTTTCGGAAGAATGGAGGAATATGAACCGGGGGACGACTTCGAAACCTATAATGAACGTCTTCGTATTTACTTCGAAATAAATTCCATTACCGAACAAAGTAAAAAATCCCTTATTTTGCTAAATCTTATTGGGAAAAACACTTTTAAAATACTAAAGTCATTAGTGCAACCAAAAAGTCCATCCACGTGTACATATAATGAGTTAATCGGAGCTCTGCAAAAGTATTTTGCTCCGCGTTTAAACATCAGAGCAGAGCGCTATAAATTTAATAAAATAGTTCAAGAAGAGGGGCAAAGTGTGCAGGAATTTATAATCCGCTTAAAGGAAGTAGCGCAAACATGTGGTTTTGGCGATTATTTAAAAGAAGCAAATAGTGGAACGTCAATCAAATGCTGTGATAAAATGAAGGAAGTCAAACCATTAGAATATAAAGCATTTGCTTTAGATGACGCCTTAACTGACCGATTTATAGCGGGAATCCGTTGTGAAGAAATTCAACGCGCATTATTGAATGATGCATCATTGACCTTCGAAAAATGTTGTAATATCGCGTTAACAATGGAGATGTCTACCAAGGAATCGAGAGCGATTCATCCGAAGGCTATGACACAGTTTTCTATAAAGGCAGCATCGACTACCACACATCAAAAGTCAAAGTCGAATCTAAACAGTGCAAAGTGGGGAAGGTGTCAGCGTTGTGGTCGCCAACACGACTACAAGACGTGCCCAGCAAAAAACTGGAAGTGTTACAACTGCAATCGAATCGGGCATACATCAGTAGTCTGCAACCAGCCAAAGTCCAAAAAGATAAAAGTCGTGAAGTCAGTCTCTCAGGAAGAGTCGGAGTACATCGTGCAAAATATAGTCGTGGAAAATCAGCACTTACCGATGGAGTTAGATACAGGAGCTTGTCATTCATTAATAAGTTTAAATGACTATAAGTCTAAATTGTCTTATATACCCTTGCAGTCTGATGTTAATACTCTTATTACACTTACAGGTCAAAAACTAAATGTGCAAGGAAAGATCAAAGTCCGCGTGGAGTATCAAGGGAGATCGTATCAATTAGAGCTGATAGTGGTAGATAGCAGCCATAATTTCACACCGCTATTAGGCAGAACGTGGCTGAAAGAAATAACACCCCTTTGGAAAGACAAAATATTTGGAGATTCTAAAGAGTATGTACATAAAGTCCAATTAAGTTTTATAGATTTAGTCAAATCCTCTTTCCCTAATGTGATCACGTCTCGGCCAAGCGAAACCATTAATAATTTTGAAATTAACATTGTTCTTAAGGAGAATATCTCGCCAATTTTCCACAAGGCATATTCAGTGCCACTTCGAATAAAAGACAAGGTCGAGGCCGAATTAGATCGTTTAGTAGAAAATAACATATTATTGCCAGTCAAGTCCAGTTCGTGGGCAAGTCCAATTGTTTGTGTCCCAAAGCAAAATGGTGAATTACGCATTTGCATGGATTGCCGAGTAACAATAAATAAATGCATAGTCACCGAGCATTACCCTTTACCGGTGATTGATGAGATATTCGCAAGTTTGGCAAACTGCAAGGTGTTTTGTACCATTGATTTGTCTGGTGCTTATCAACAGTTGAAAGTTACTGAAACCAGCCGCGAATATCTGACCATCAATACGCATCGGGGCCTGTTCCAATATACACGTTTGCCATTTGGTGTTAGTATGGCCCCATCTGCTTTTCAATGCACAATGGACCAAATACTTAAAAATCTCAAAAACGTTTTTTGTTTTATTGATGACATTATAATTGGTGGTTCTGATGAGAACAGTTGTAAGGCCAATTGCTGTGAGGTACTCAAACGGCTAAGTGAGTATAACGTTAAAATTAATATAGGGAAATGCAAATTTCTTGAAAAAAGTGTGCAATATCTTGGTCATATTTTGTCTAACGGACAAATTTCCCCAAACCCTGAAAAAATTCGAGCGATAGTAGAAGCTCCTGCTCCAAATAATTTGCAGCAATTACAATCCTATTTGGGATTATTGAACTACTATGGTAGATTCATACCAAATCTTTCAACGAAATTAAAGGACTTATATTCTTTGTTACAAAAAAATAAAGAATTTCTATGGTCTAATCAAGTCCAATTATGTTTCGAGTCCAGTAAAATGCTTCTGACACAGCATAATATATTGGAAATGTTTGATCCAAACAAACCCATCATAATTGCGACGGATGCGAGTCCGTACGGTGTGGGAGCAGTGTTGTCACACATGGTGAATGGAATAGAGCGGCCAGTGTTATTCGTTTCAAGTTCGTTATCAGCAGCAGAAAAAAATTACTCTCAGCTTCACAGAGAGGCTCTTGCGATTATATTTGCGATAAAAAAATTCCATAAATATATTTTTGGGAAGCCTTTTAAAATATATACGGACCATCAGGCTCTTAAGGAGATTTTCAATCCGAGAAAGGGAACAGCGGGTGTGGCCGCGGCACGGTTACAAAGGTGGGCTGTAATTCTCTCTTTGTATGACTATTCGATTGAATACCGCAAAAGCTCCCAAATGCAAAACGCTGATCCTTTGTCTCGTTTGCCACTTACAGCGTCAACTAATGTCGATGCAGTCAGTTTAATTAATTCTATAACTGTAGATTCTAATAAATCAATGGTAATTGATACAGATCTGGTTCAAAAAGAGACTGTAAGAGACCCTTTTTTGTCAGAGGTGTATGCGTGTATAAAAAAGAATCAATGGCCAAGTAAAATGCCGAGTCAGATTAAGTCCTATTTCCGAGTCCGTAATAGTCTTGCTGCAGAAGAGAATAAAATATTTTATGGAGACAGATTAGTTATTCCATTAAAATTACAGGCCGAGGTTTTAAAGTTGCTGCACAGTATGAACCATATTGGAATTGTCAAAATGAAATCAGTAGCAAGGTCTTACGTTTGGTGGCCTAGTATTGATAAATGTATTGAGACGTTTATTAAACGTTGTCATGTTTGTCAGTCAACAATGAATGTTGCTAAAGAAAAGGTCGAATCAAGGTGGTATACCTGCGAATACCCATTTCAGCGTATTCACCTAGATTTTTTTTATTTTGCAAAATTTCAGTTTCTGATTGTAGTCGATGCCTTTAGCAAGTACTGCGATATTGCGCTAATTCCAAGCAACACTGCTGAAAAAGTTATCCAGATTTTAACAAAGTTTTTCGCAACCTTTGGCTTTCCGGGCGAAATAGTAACAGACAATGGGCCTCCATTTGGGTCGTTTAAATTTAGAAGTTTTTGCGAGAATCACGGCATCAAATTAAGTAAGTCACCACCATACCATCCTCAGAGCAACGGGTTGGCTGAGCGCAATGTGCAGACGGGAAAGAAGGTTCTTAAAAAATATTTGTTAGAAAATAAAAGTATGGACATTAATGAAACAACTATTTATTTGCATTAATTTATTTGTGTACCCTCCACAGGAAGGTATATATTTACTTTGGCAATACATTTGTAAGGCTAAGAAGGAGTCCTCGAAGATCCAATAAAGTATATATATTCTCAATCAGTTCGTCTGTCTGCCTGTCTGCCTAAATATGATAGCGCCCAAACAAATCCAGGCGAATGAAATTTTGAAAGAAGACTTTTTTTTACCGTCATCGGGTTGCTTTTAAAATAGGCTATATTGGTCAAGTAGTTCTGATGCCTCTCTATGGGGTATTAGGCCCATGTGTGTACGTAACAAAACTATCATGGCTAACATATTTGCATAAATTGAACATGCATATATGCAGTGAAGGGTATCAAACCATCGGTGGTGGGATGAGTTTGGGTACTTCCTTGTCGCTGGTTTTAAACTCGTAAATGTTTTGTTTCAGTTTTCAGTACAATTGAGAAAAGTCAATTTTCATCACTGGTCAGTATCCCAATTTTCGTAGTTATAGAAAACACCATAACTATTTTTAGTTGTTTTCTTATTAATTTTATTAAATTGAAGAAATAAGTAACGTGTTGTGACTTTTAGCATGTTATAAAATATTAAAGCTAGTAGATATTTAAAAACAAAAAAAAAAAGAATTCAGAAACATTTTTAACTTATTTTCGAGTTGGCCACAGAAAAATAAAGACTTCAAAATTCCAGTTTCCAAAAAAAAAAAAAAAAAAAATAATAATAAAAATTACCAATATTTACTGGAATAGTCTTTTTTTTTAAAAGGGCAGATTGACTGAAGATGTTCCACTAAAATCCGACATATTTGGCGCAACAGGCCATATAGGCACCCTAGGCACCCAAGCTTCTCATAACCATTTGTTTTTTTAAGTTTTTTTTTTTTAGGGACGACTACTAAAGACTTTAAATTTTTAGGCCGAGTCAGAATGGCTGATTTAAAAAGCATTTCAGGACAGTTTCAGTGGAAAAAAAACCTTAAGACGTAATTTGTGTTTTCCGGGGATTGAACCTGTGACCTCTCGCAAAGTAGTCGGATCCAAATAAACTAAACTTGGATTTGGTACTCCAAAGTACTTTTTTCCAAAGTTGCAAATGTTTTTTTTAAGTGGAGTCTTTTGAAATTTCGGCTCTTGCTTAGGTTTTTGTTGACCATAATGTATTTTTTTATGGAATATGCACCCACGAAGATTTTGTTCTACGACACAGCGCCCTGAGTTCTTGATGGAGTTTAAGTGCAACAATCTCCTTAATTTTAATAAACATTAAAAATGGATTGGCTCTACTTGTCCGGCAAATCTTTCTTTGGAGTAGTTTTGCGTCCACTCTCATTTCTTTTGCGGTTCTTAAAACTTCCGGTCTTCTTAGAAACTTGTATTTCCTCGAAAACAAGCATCGTAGAAAAACAAATCTTTTCGCTATCAACGGCATTGATTCGTTTTCATTTTGATAGTTAGGAAGTTCTGGAGTACACGATTTATTTTTACCCATTTTTGTACTGTGTAATCAATACACAAATTAAATTCTTGCGAACAAAATGACAAACTTACAGAAGCACAAAATTAGCTAGTCTGATGGAATTTTCATACTTTGCGCTCATCTTTCCGCGGAGCACTTGAATTTTTAGGGCGGAGCACCAAGTCCATATACAAGAACCGAATTATTTTCAACGATTTTTGGGCTTCTTTCTGGGCAACGATATTGGGCTACATTTCTTTAAGTTTTGGGCGCTTAAAGTAAACAAAATTCTGGCAACCCTGCCGGTGACTCCTTCTTGACGTTACAAACGTAATGGCAAAGTGAATATACCTTCCTATGGAGGGTATAAAAATGAGTATACACACATCCGGGCACAAACACACTACTCCGCAGCAACCGAAACACACGGGTATACTGAGAAGGTATACGAAAATGTATTTTCATTCGTTTGTATAATTCACACTCGCTTGTAGAACTAGTCGCAAGACTCGCAAGGCTTATTAAATTAGAACCACGCGGAATCCACTATCTGTGACCTAGGATTACAGCTAGGCGTAGAGTTTCCCAAAGTGGTCTGCTTTCTGTTAGTCACAAAGTACTTTTTTTTTGTTTTAAGGGAATTTTATAAATCCTGGAGCACTCAGACCAATCCCGGTCCGTTGTACAACTACCAAGCAAAAACCCTTTTTGGTGTAGTGGTGGAGAAACTCTGATATTATTCGTTTCTCTTTATGGTCGGTGGCAGAGTATTGCTGTCCCCGCCGGGGCTCGAACCAACGCCGCTCGGGGTCACAAGCAATGACTGTAACCACTATGTACACCGTGGCCACCGCTTCACAAAGTACTTAAACGTAGTTGTTTTCATAGAGCGTCGCAGAATCACACCTATCGTTGGTCCGTTTTTTACTAACTGGGACTGGGACTCATGGGAGTCACGCTCAATTGTATTATTCACTTTCTAAAAAATTTGCCCAATTAAAGAGGTCCAATAAATTGTTAAAGTATTTGTAAGTCGCATGAAGCTACTCTGTTGCAGTGGCGTGCAAATTTTTTGTTTATCCGAAAACTAAAAATATGCCAGGACGGCATTTTAAGAAGTGATGAATTGGTGGCACCATACATTGTTTGCCACTTCAATGCGCGTTAAATCACTTTTAAACTCTCATATTCAATATTCATACTCGTATCCGTATCTATGCACAAAAAAAACTCTCTGCAGATATCATTAAAGTCTGCAATTCATCAATTAACTCTGCGCAACACAAATCTACTATTCCTCCCTCAAATAGGATATCTATACCCAGCTGTCATTCATACATTATCTACCCCCAAAAGAGGATACACACAGTAGCCTATTATATCCTTCAAAGTACTCTCATTCAGTCATGCATTCAACTGCCCTCTAGTGGGACAGTAACGGATGAGCTCTGCTCGATCCGCAAAAACCAAAGCAAGGATGACAAAACATATATACACAACATTGGGGGTGGGAAAAAATTCACATCAACTAAAGGCGTTTCATTGAAAACATTAATCTGTGCGCATTTCTTTTGCATCCGTTACCATCCCGAGTCCTGTGTGTAGGCCACAACAGGATGACTTACAAACAAAAAAAGGACACACATTCAAATCCTTTAATTTATTTGACTCACAACACTAGGCAGTAGGCACTGAACTGCACATTGCCTTTGTTGTTCTATTTTGCCATTGCAGGACATGCAGTGTAATCCAAACAGGAAAAAAAAAATGAGAAAAAGAATAAATAAATGTAAAACAGGACACACTCATTAATCATCCGCCCAACTGACCGTGTTCGCTTTGTGTGTGTGTGCGGGAAAAACCGGCCCTCTTCACTTCCGTTCTGGTAATTCTAGCGGAAATGTTCCATGATGTTATCGTTGCGTTCATAAATATTCCACGGAAATAGATCCTTTTCATTCGATATCCTGTGTAGACATGCAATTTTTGTTTTTTTTTTTTTCCCCTGTAGTCCTTTTGCATATATGGCATATAGTGCTGTTTGAAAATTACAAAATTCCGTGCTAATAATGTAATTTACAGCCTGATTGCCGTTCGGAGGGTGTTTAGCCTAATGACCTCTTCAGCGGAATTCCACAACAGGAGTGCGGGGGGGGGGGGGGGGAATAAAAAAAAGCCGATAGGACACTTAGGATTCATAATTAATATCGGCATTCTCATTGCTAATTTAATGGAACTGGCTCATTATGAACTTCCGTCACGTCACACAACGGGCTGTATGGGCTTCCTGGATTTTGTGCGTGCGCGTTGAATTGAATTGGCGAACCCGTCTGTGGTGCGCTGCTCACCAATATCCCTAATTATGTAAATTAGTGGGATATGTCATCCCGTTCTGGATTTTGATATTTATTATGTTCTCGGGTCGTTTTTGTGCTCAGTCCTATACCTCCACTCCCACTGTCAGTCAGTTAGTTATCCTGCGCCCGAAATTAGCTTAGCTTCGTTGTCTGCATATCAAATGGCAGCGCGGTGTTTCACATCATTGTCGCCAGCATAGCACTGGGTTGATAAATCCTTTGGTTGCTGTTGCTCTGTATCCAGTGGCAACAATCTGCTGTTTTGTATCCGGAAGGAGGTGCGGATAATTTAACAATGACTTTGCCATGAGCAGGCGAAAATTTATTCTCTGTCGTATTATTTATGACAAATTATGTGTCTGCGAGAGGATCGCTTCTTGCATTCCAAATAGGTTTTCAAAAAAGAGACTGGGTTTATGTCGCAAGTCGCATGTCGCACCCTTGACTTTCACTTTCCTTTTCGGTTGGTATACATACGCCCGTAGCCAGAGGTGCACTGGGGCATAGTGTAATGCGATGGTAATACTTTTTGTTGTGCGCAAAGGTGTGGATGTTGGAGACAGATTTATTACACACTTGCGGTCTTCCAAGGCGCGGAATGGTTTTATTTGTATGTGTGATTTTCAAGCTGTCTTCTGTACGAAAAGAATACTTGAAAACATATGTTGTCTGCTTGATTATGAGTGTCTCGAGGGAGGATTAGAGTACGAATCTTAAAATATGGGACTGCGACTAAAAAAGACACTTCATAATCAATATAAAGAAATTTTTGAAATTTAAATTGGTGCGTATATATCTTGATGAATTTCCTTCTACGTGGGGGAGTGATACCAAAATAGCAAAGTCGCAAAGTTAACAGGATGCTATTTCCGAAAATGTCATCTTCCCGTTCACCCACGGCGAAAAGAAAAACTCAGCAAGGACGATAACAAGTTAAATATTCATTAAACTGTCTCCAATCGAATCATCTATCGTAAAATCCCATCAACATCAAAGACCAACAACTTAATTCCGCACCACACCATCCAGATTGAGTCCTATCAAAGGAAGAAGAAAAACCATAAACACAGCTTCATCGAATGAAATGTAAACTATTGCTGAAAATTACCCTCAGGTCAAAGCAATTTCAAATACCCCCAAGGCAACACGATTCGATAGTAGGTACGACATGGAATTCGATTTCTCGTGCACTTTGAAAGAAAAAAATAAATAAATAAAAAAATAAATAAACAGACACACAACACACAGAGAGCCCTGAGAATATGAGGAGCAAACAGATGAAGCGATGACGATGACAGCGTAGATGCAGATACAAATCGAAAGCTCGTGTCACCAGCAACCACCTTCGAGCACCCAACCAACCATTTGGAGATACCTACCATTAGAAAGAACTGGTATAGGTTTGCTGCTCCTGGTGCCACTGTTTTCTCTTCAATGCAATTGAAATATAGCCGCACCACACTGTTTGCAAGCATCAAAGCAGACTTAGCATCCACTTTAACAAATTGAGGAATGAAATCATAAAAAGAATGCGGTATGGCAACAAAATCAACATGGGAACACCATAAAGACTTTGATTTGTGGTAGGTGGAGGGGTGATTTCTTGATTAGTGCACATGCACAACTAGGAAGGATTGACAGATACGTGAAGTCCGTGTGGTACATTATTGGTATTAATGACTGGAATTGGGGGAAGGATTATATATGTGAGACGATAGAACGGTGTGACTTCAATTAATCCTCAATGCCATGTCGCATTGAAATTGGCAATTTGTCGTAGTCCTTAAGGGTGCACTGCACCGTCGTTGCGTGAGTGGTCCGTTCTATATAAATCAAATGAATTTCTCTATATGAACGGACATTTAATGATACCTGGTCATTAATAAGAAGGAACACGAATTCACCGCATACCAATATAGCCACACTTTTGGGTATTTCTGCTCTGGTGACGCATTCCGACCATTAGTCGAAGTGGCGCGATTTTTAATATAAAATTACGCCATGTGTATGTTTGCATAGTACCCAGACTGAGAGCAAGGCAATAGCTCAGTGCGACTTGCAAAGAACTTCAACATGCTTCCCATGCAGGTACACATATGGTGCAATTCAATTTATTGAAATTGATAATAAAAAAACATTTCATTGGTGAAAAGGGCCCATACACGACACAGACACGTCGCTGCAGACCAATATATTTTGATGTTGTGCTCATGTCTGCGCAGATCGTCTGTGTCGTGTGTATCCATGTCGACTGTTTGCAGCGACCGTCTGCGTGAATTCAAAATTTGATGACATTTTTCTTGGTCTGCAACGACATGTCTGTGTCGTGTATGGTGAATTTTGCACAGACGAGCAAGAAAATTCACGGCGCAAACATAATTGAAAGCTTCTCGCTTAGAGAAATCGGTTCCCTCATTCAAGTTTTTTGTTTAGTTATTAATGGACTTATTTTTTATAGCAGCTTCATTCAATTTTCTTCATCCATTCGGCCAAAATTAAAGAAGTCGACGACAACGACGAAACGATAGAAAGTAATGTCTGTGCAGATTGTCTGCAGCGTGTGTGGCGAAGGCATTTTTGTACAGACTTAAGGTCTGCAGTGACGTGTCTGTGTCGTATATGGGCCCTATAAGGGATTTTAATAGGAGAGTTTTAAATGTTGACGCCAAGGTCGTAGTTATAACCCAGTTAAGACCACCATCAAGTGATGGAAAAGATTGGCAGAAAGTGTTCCTTAGAATCACTTCTAGTAGCTAGCTACTCTCAGAGAAGAATCGCACAGTCGCAGCAAGTTATATCGCCGGTACTGACGTCGACCATGTACTTTCCGGTGCCGTGAAATAAAGTCGAAAGAAATAATGTCGAATCGTGTTTATTGCCATTTCAGATTGGCAATAATGTCGAATTGGTAAAAATGGTAATAAGATCGAAAAAAGGGAATTTATGGCGAAAATTAAATAAATAAATCTTATAAGCATCAGTGAAACATGCAACCCCCTGTTTGTGGTAACTGTAAGATTTGGAGTAGGTGCGCTGCAGGCTTCTGGCTTCAACCAATCAAGCTCCCTCCCCCCCACGTGAAATTCTAAACAAAAGACAAAAAACTAAAACTTTCTAAAGCCCCATTTCAGTTTCAGTTGAGCCATCAGTTAAGATTTCAGTTAAACTGATGTCTAAATGCAAAAATTTAAGTTAATTGAAACTGAAACTGAGGCTGAAACTGATGAAATTCCCACAAGTTTTCAGTTCAGTAGTCAGTTTTAGTAGATATATGTATCTTCTAACCTTCGGCTAATCACGAGTACATTGAAAGCTCAACTGAATACTAGATTGATGTCTAAATGCATCGTAGAACATCAGTTTAACTGAAAGCTTAACTGATAGCTCAACTGAAACTGAGACTGAAATGACCGTCTAAATGTATTAATATAAATTTAAATCTATAAAAATAAGGAGACCATCCCGGTAGATATATAGTATTTTAACGCTAAGTATGTACAGTGTGCAAGCCATAGCTTTAACCTGGCTCTGCCATGTCAACTCCTGCAATTCGCAATTTCCTTGGTGTAGTTAGTGAAATAGCTAGTTTCTTTCGCAACCGTTCAAATGTCATTCAAAAACACGCACCAGAGGCCGAAAAACTCGACTTCTACCCCTTTGTGAAAGAAGATTCATTGGAAGGCATGACAGTATTATTTCCTTTGTAGAGCTGTTCAAATGCATCTCAAAATAAGAGCAGAATGTGGGCGATTTCTTCGAAAGCATCAACACTTTTGGCAGCTGTTCAAAAAATTGATTTCCTAGTAAGCCTTATTGTGTGCGAAAAAGTATTCAGTTTAACGCTGCCCTTATCAGTTTTCCTACAGAACAAATCCTTAGATTTCGGTTCTGCAATCGACCGCTCAAAAGATGTTCTGAATTCTCTTAAGAACAACAGAGAAAATGCCGAAGATTATTTCAGAGAAACTTTTCAACCTCATCCCAACTTGCCGAGGACTTTTTTGAAATTGAATTCAGAGCTCCATCACGAACTTCATAGAAACAAACAACGAATTACAATCCAGCCAGAAACCTCTTCTACTGAAGCCTATTTTAGAGTGTCTAGTCTATACTGATTCCTTGAATAGATTCGTTTATACAAAGTGTAAACTGAATGTAACCCACCCATAACCTAGCCTCAGTAGCTACATCTACTGGACGATAGATGCCAACAAGTTGGTAACTGAAGATCAAGAGAGAGAGACAGAAGGAGTACGAGTTAGCAGCGAGCATTTTGAGGGTGGTCATTGTAATGTGACTCGTGATTGTAAAAGCACCTACTTAGCGTTACTATAATAGAAATCAATCCGAGTCCGAAAGTGAGTTTTTATTGAACCCAAATCCTTATTAACAAAAGTCTTACGGATAGATTCATGGTCAACGAAGACGTTCTACCATAATTTCAAGCTCTTCTCCCAGTTTTTGTTGTACTTGAGCGCGTGAACGAAATGAAAAATCTAACACGTTACTTTGATAATGCAATTTCGTTGTCAGCTGTGACAGCTGGGATGGGCGTGGGATTCTGTAAAATACGAAACGAAAAACGCTTTTTTTTCACTATACCTGTCTCTATAATAGCTGTGGCAATAGACAGAGACAGCTATTGTCGAAACGATATCGTTCGATCGTTTTCATTTTACATAATCTGGCCCCTGAGTATTTCCTTGGTGCGAAAAAAAATCGTCGCGTGATCCTTCTACCGAAGTTTTGAAATTGCTTGATATACATACAAGACTTACTTTAGACTTATAAATGTCTTGCTTACGGTTTTAGCAACGCTTGCAGTGACCACAGCTAGTGTTGAAAGAACCCTTTCAGCTATGAAAATGATTAAAACAATGTCCCGAAGCGTTATGGAGAATGCAAGGTTAAGTTCACTTGCTATGATATCTGTTCATTCGGATATTATTGTGGACCTAAATAAGGTGATTGAGCTTATGTCAACAAAATCAAGACATCTTCTGCTTTTAAAAAATGTGTGTAAACAAATTATTTAAGTATGTTCGTTAAGGTACATACGATTTAAAAACTAACAGGAATCAACGTTTTGGAATAGGTATTATGTACCTACCTTGTTTTTTGTTTCGTAAGATTTGGAAGTAAGTAGAACGTGAACTACTTACCGACGACGTCGTAGGTACCCTATCGTCGAAGTTATGGAATAAGTCTTATAAAATGAAACGCCTCAAATAACCACAACGGTCGTGAAACGCCACTCGAAATAAGGGTGGTTGTAAAATAACACCTGAAAATAAGGTTACAGTACGGGTAGGTCACTTTAGTGAAGGCCGTGAGTGAAGCCGGAACCAGACTTGTGTGGTGATGTGAGTACTTTAAGACTAACCAATGTGACTCTCTTGTCTATTGAGCGAGAGGTGTAGGTGTGTGATGCTATAGACAATAGACATGTTGTAACCTGTACATTACACAATTACGATGACTTTTCTAGCGGAAAAGTTCTTTATAATTACTGTATATTATAGTCTATTAAATTGAAATGGGCGACAAAATGGTATTCCGCCCCGGGCAGCTGACACCCATGATAACGATACGCCACTGCATGAAAACCTGCTTCGTCATTTTTTCTCATCAGTAATGTAAGAAAAGTCCACGCCCACAAAGAGACATATGGCGCAGCCAAAGAAGTGTAGGCTGGAGAAGTCTCACGATAAGTTCCCTATAAGCACGACATCATGGGCCAGTACCACGAAACAACAAGTATTGTTAAACAGTAGCAATTTATGGGAGCAATATGTTAAAATGCTCCCATTCCACAATACTTGTTGTTTCGTGGTACAGACCCCATATTGGCGATGAACGTGTACTTGCTGAGAGCACATCAGCAGCAGATGGATCAGTGGCAATAGATTATCTTGCGCGATAATCCAAAACTGCATCGATACATCGATATTTTATTATCAAGATGAAAATATCGATGCAAAAAAAAATGGACCCAAAAAAATCGATAGTATCGATTTTATATGCAAACTTAAAATTTTCCTGAGTTTTCTATTCATTTTTATTAAAAAAAATATTTTTATTGTTTAGAATACTCAATCAATTTCTATTTCACAAAGGAAATAATTCAAGACAATAATTTAACTTTTTTTGATTGATTTTTGAACAAAAAAAAATGTACAAGAATACCCAGGAGAAAAAAAAACCAATTGTCAATAAGTGACATACCGACAATTCAAGTTATTTTTCGCGTTGAGGTAAATTTGAATCCAGATAATTCAAGTCGACTTACGATGACTAGATTCTTGAATGAGGCCAAAGTCTATATTTCAAGATTGGAAATTTGCTAAGCGACTGTCAAAAATTGGCAAGAAATATATTTACAAAAACAGAAAACGATTTGAGTTAAATTTGTTAGGACGCACTGAATCTGACACCATACCTTCTTCATAACGTCTGCTCACATAACTAGCTCTTCGCACTTGCAAGTAGGTGTGGTATTGCATTGAAAGACGGACTCGCAAATACTTTCTTTCTTTCCTTCCCATCGTGGTAGGTAAGCCTTACCTGATGGTGTATTTTAAATTCCAAATATTTGGCTCGATGACAGCCTAAATATAGCGTTTTTTCAGTCATTTGACAACAAGTGTGGAGAAGGGGGGTGGGGAGGGGGAGGGGACAAAAAACATTAAAATGATTTCGCATCTCACTCTGAATGCATCCACTGCAAAGAAAGCGATCGAAATGCGATTGACGGCTGTCTAATGGATCCAGTCCGTTCAGGGATGTTTTGAGTAAAAAAAACCTAAACAAACGGCTTTGCCTCTCTATAAAAGAGCTTGTTCGAAAATTTTGGAGGCAGTCGATTGTGAGATGTGAAGCTGATCACATCTATTTGGTGCGCTTTTTCGCTCGTTTTTTGACACATACTTTGGCGCAATTTTTTGACGCGCAGTATGGTGGATTTTTTGGCGCGTTTTTTCGCGAATTTTTTTCTGCATTTTTGGCGGGATTTTTTGGCGCATATTTTTTCATCGCTTATTTTGGCGCGATTTGATGGGCGTTTTTGGCGCATTTTTTGCATAGTTTTGGCGCGCATTTTGAGATGTTTTTTTGGCGCTTTTTTTCGCGAAATTTTTCCACATTTTTAGCGGGATTTTTTGTCACTTTTTTGGCGCATATTTTGTTATTTTTTCAGGGCCATTTTTGGCGCATATTTTGTTATTTTTTCAGCGCGATTTTTGGCGTGTATTTTGCCGAGATTTGTCGGGCGTACATTTTTGGCGGGATTTTATGTCACTTTTTTGGCGCATATTTTATTATTTTTTTCACCGCGATTTTTGGCAAGATTTGTCAGGCGTTTGTGGCGCCTATTTTTGGCTCTATTTTGATTTTGGAGGGTTTTTGGGGCATTTTTTCGCGAAATTTTTCCACAATTTTTGCCGCGTTTTTTCGCGAAAATTTTCATTTTCTTTTGGCGCGTATTTTGTTATTTTTTCATCTCGCTTTTTGCCGCCTCTTTTATTATTTTTTCATCGCGGTTTTTCACGCGCTTTTTTGGCGCATATTTTGTAATTTTTTCATCGCGATTTTTGATGGGTATTTGGCGGGGTTTGTTGCGCGTTTTTGCACAGTTTTTTTCGCAAAATTTGTTTGGGATATTTTTTGTTGGTTTTGGCACATCTTTTGTTTTTATCACGATTTTTTACGCGTATTTTGGCCGTATTTGTTGTGCATTTTTGGTACATTTTTTGCACAGTTTTTGGCACGTATTTTAAGGTGTATTATGGTGCGTTTTTTCGCATCCACCTTTTTGCCTGGATTTTTCGTTTTGAAATGACGGGAAATAAACAAGTTGACGTCAATCTACCAGTACCTCCAAGGAAATTATCAAAAGTAGTATAATAAAAGAAGCGATGGGCCCACCAAGGTGCCTTGTGATCGTTCTCCTCACAACCTAACCTAACCTATCTTTGTGCTGATAGGCTTTAGTGAAATGTAAGTTGAAATAAAGGCACTGTGCGTCCTCGGTAGTTTTGAAGAAGCGCATGCTATGGGGCCCAATTTTGGGCTACTGTATCGAGCATTTTATGCTTCATCTTGCTTCAGTATTGACATCCAATTTGGCGATACTAAAAACAGCCCCAAACGTAAGTTACTCTCATTCACTACGAAATTCTGACTTGCTAAAAACTATTAGAAAGTAATCTACGTAGAAAGTGGAACACGCACAGATTTTGCCTAGTTACTATGCATAGTATGTAAAGAAAGAGCTTATTTGAAATACTATATTATAAAAATATTATGTACCTACATTAAGCCGATAAGAATACGAAAATGTTTTAAGGTTCTTGAATCGTAACGAGGCGTGTTGTTATAACTGAGACAGTGGTATTTGAGTGCAAAAAAATCGGGATAAAAACATCGATGCATTGTTAATATCGAAAATAAATTATCGAGTGAAATAATCGATATTTTTTTACGACAATATCGATGAATCGAGTGATTCGATATATATCGCGCATCACTAGTTCCAACGTGGATATGTGGACGAGGATATCATAAACCACATAGAACTAGACAGTCGACTTCTGTGTACCTACCCGATTCTTCCCGGAATTAATTCCCCTGCCTGTGAATAGGTACGTGTGAAGTATCAAAATCAATGGCGGCAATGATTTTCCACGCTATATACCATGGTGGGTGCAGTAGCGCAGTGGTTAGTGTGCTGAACTACTGTGCGAGGGATCCCAGGTTCGATCCCCGGAAAAACACAAATTACATCTTAAAGTTTTTTCTACTGCGCCATCTCTCGCGAAGGTCTGACAAACATCCGAGAGTACGACTGTCCTGAAAAAGATTCTCAATTCAGCCGTTCGGACTCGGCATAAAATTGTAGGTCCCTTCCATTCGTCCCAAAAATAGAAACTCACACAAACGAATGGTTGCGAGAAGCTAGGCCTTGGGTGTCCACCGCCTGTTGCGCCGCATATTTATTATTTTTTTTTTTTTATATACCATGGGCCTAGAATTTTTCAAGTATGCGTGCGTTAATGGCGCTCTTTTCATTCTGTACATCACCAATACATGAAAAATCCCTGGGCCCGCAGGCAGCTTGTAGGCAAAGTCCGTTATGTGGGAGGAATCGACGGTCTAGTTCTATGTGGTTTGTGGAGGATATACTGACCGCAATGAAACCACTCAGTGCGCGAGAAGCGGGTGGTCAAATCTATTGATGGATGCTATTGCAGAAGCAATGTTCGGAAGTCTATTGTAAGGGGGAAAACGATCTTCCTAAGAATACAAGGCAAGCACAGAAGACTGCAGAGATTAACATGAGAATACGATGATAGATTCAGAGACGGTGCTAACCATTTGCTGAGAATACTTCTGGAGAACACGCTATCAGACAGTATGTGTATGATCCGTCAGCCTGAATGATGATAGTCAAATGTCCGCCGATCAACTTAAATCCAACAAGGCTGCTGAAACGGATGGCCTGCTCGCGTGTTGGGAAGCAGCATATGCCAACTTATCTGCAAAATTTGGTCAGCTGAAAATACGATTCTCTGCATCGTGTGCAGGTCAGAAAAGCCAACCAAATCTCCACAATCTTCCCTACATACTCTGGCATTACAGCGTATGTAGGGATGAATGATGTGATTTAAATATATCGGCATTCCTTTCAAATTTATCCATTTGTGCAGAATAACGATGGAGAAATTTCGATACTCTGTCAATGTAGGAATGGAACACAATCAAACCCTTTGATGTCGAGAAGGTTTAAAACAAGGTGACGCGCTGTCATGTGAATTCTTCAATCGTTCGAAACTCAAAACCACCTTTAGCACCATCAAAACTCTGTTCAAATATTTATGCATTTATGCAGATAATAATGACAATATCGGGAGAACAAAATGAGCTGGAGCCGGCAAAGATGAATTTACCTGGTAATGAGAAAAAAATTAATAAATAAATAAGCGCATAGGAACCCTAGGCTTATCTTCTCACAACCATTCGTTTGTATGAGTTTTTAATTTTAGGACGAAAGGGACCTACAATTTTATGTCGATTCCGAACGACTTAATTGAGAAGCTTTTTTAGGACAGTTATACTCTCGGATGTTTGTCAGCGTGTTCGCTAGAGGTGGCGCAGTAAAAAAAAACCTTAACATGTAATTTGTGTTTTTCCGAGGATCGAACTTGGGACCCCTCGCACAGTAGTCCAGCACACTAACCACTGAGCCACTGCGCCCACCTAGAAATTGTAAAAATGCATATCTCCAGGATATCACTTGGGCTATCGGCCAAAGGCCAGCGTTATGAAAATTCGAATTTTTTTGAAAACAATTAAAAAATAAATCACGTTTTAGGCAATTATTCGACTTTACATTGTCTTTGCAGTCATTTTATTGATTTTAAAATTTTTAGCCCCTCCTCCTCTTCCTCTTGACGGTGTATTTCAGATTTCTGAATCTGACTATTTTCCTCACTGGACCGGTAGGTGTAGCAGGTGTAGTAGTATTTTGAGCTTCAACAGTTCCTAAGGCGACAACAAAGCCGATAAAGGCCAAGAGCCACAAATATAGTTTCATATTTAAGGCGACTTATCCTTCTTCTATATTAGAGTTAATAGATGTATAGAACAACTGATACTTACTAACGAATAGTGAACGGCTTTTATAGGTAATTTTTTTGAACAACTGTACAAATAGTTTTTGCAACTAAGAATCAGCTTTATTTGTCAGCTTCCGTAAGTACATCAGAAAATATTTGTTTCTCGTTGAAAATGCAAGCAACTTGAATTGACAAGAAGTTAACAAACAAGATGTCAAAGCTTTGAAGTTTCATAATGTCAGAGATAAGTACCGTTCATGTATATGACATTTAGTTATTGAATTATCCTTTTCTGATTGAGAGATTATTTTTACAATAATTTTTACTGTTTTGTAGCCCTATAGCTAGCCTAACACACACACTGAAGCAATTCTTGAATCTATAGTTGATTGACTTTAATGCGCTGAGCTCAAATCTGCAAAAAAAAGTTGGCGGTCTCTTACCGTTTGGGCGTGCTACGCCCACAAATTTCAAAAAATACCATATAAAATAGTACCAAAATCTCAGTAATGGAGTGTCCAATTTTTGTAAAATAATTTTTTTTATATTCCCTGAATGTGCAGTTAACTTATTAAAAAAGTTTCAACAAAATCGGATCATAAACGCCGGAGATATAAAATAATTAAAAAAAAACGCATGATTTTTGCGGTAAAATTAAGCAAACAACATAATAAAATACATTGCATATACCCAACCTTGCACCCACTCCAAATCCTACAGTGACCACAAGCAGGGGGTTACAGGGGGGTAGCATGGCCCCCCATACTTATCTCACTGTTTATGCGATATTTGTAAAAACTAAAATGTGATAAGTCAGTAAAAATAATGTTTAAATACAAAATACTAGCCCGTCGTCTTGGAAGTAAGTGCGATGTCGGTAGAAAAGAGCACAAATTTAGTGTTTCAAATTACTTACTTACTTACTTACTTACTTACTTAGATGGCGCTACAGTCCAGGGTGGACCTGGGCCTCAACCAAGAACATTGGTCCTGGAGTGGCACCTCTCTATTTCCTCGTGGTGGTTCAAATTTAGTTTTTTTTTTTAATTATCTCATATCTTCGGTCTTAATGATCCGATTTGGATGAAACTTTTTTTATAAGTTAACTGCACATTTAGGGAATATAAACAAATTAATTTGACAAAAATTGGACACTCCGTTCTTGAAATGTTGGTACTATTTCATATGGTATTTTTGAAACTTTGGGGCGTGCCACGTTTAAACGGTGAGAAACCGCCAAATTTTGTTTCGAGATTTGTTTTTAGCGCACTGAAATCAATCGGACTGTGCAAAAAAAACCGTTATTTTCGAATGGGCAGTAGAGTAAAATCTTGCCGAAAGTTATTGTCAAACTAGACAGGGAATAGGACACGTACGACGCAAGTGGCGGTACAAGTGTCAGGGAACTGTCCAATTCTCACCTAACTATGGTCGCCTGCGTTGAGCAAAGTCTACAACCCTACGAAACTAAAACGGCTGCAGAGAACAGCCACTATAGGCACCTCGGGGGCAATGAGGTTGGCCTCAACAGATGTCCCACTCTAGCACTGAAGTTGAAGTATCATTCTTTCTACTTTGTACCCTTACGTCTAATGGGGAAAAACGCCGTTTTGCTGAAAGGACGGATTCGATCCAAATTGGGGGGCGCTCTAAAGTCGTAAACTAGTGGCCAACCTCCCCTATAGCCAAGCAAACCTTTAACACATTCAATTTAAAACATCGTGCGTGCGTTGGTTGCCTTAAAAATGTCGGTCAATATTCATAGCTGACATCCCTTCTCTTATTCCAATCTCGCTAAATGCTGTTTACCCAACAATATCTCTGCTTTCTGAATTAAAAGTGTTTAAGAACTCATTCGAAAGAATTTTAATATTCGCCCTAGAAATCGAAAGGCGAAAAATTATTTTCTACACGATTATGAAAAATGATGAATACCTTGTACAAGTCGTTTCACAACTCTCTAGTACACCCCCACTCGGCTACAATCAGCGCGCGTTTATCCTTGTGCATAGCCGACACACTCAGACAGATTTTCTTCCACACCACCATCATCGGAATAATTCGAAGCGATAGTAATGCATAAATGAATCTGAATGCCCTTATATTCAAGCTTGGAGAGATGTTCCTCAAAAGCGGATCTATCCGTTGAATAATCCCCGATATCTTTATGACGCTAACATCCACATCTGCATATGAAACTTCCATATAATACAAATTCCCATAAGCATCAGAAGAAAAAAAAAATAAAAACACTTCTCGCAAGGATAAAAAGGACACAGAAAACGAAACGACGACGAAAAACAAATTCGAATTAAGATCGCAAAAATTGATACTTGTCGTCATGTGTTGCGAGGGTGAAAATCCTTCAATGGATTTAGATTTACCAAATCCTTTGCATTTGTGTATACCCTTATCGTGCATATGGCTGGGTATATATGGAAAGAAAAGGAACTCAAAAGATAAGCCAAATCGAAGTATATAGCGCGCTCGGCGGAAGTGAAACGGATTATGGCGCCTATATTTCGAATGTTTTGTGTCGCCTCTTAATGGGGACGTGAGTACAAGTGGCATCGGAATGGGAAACCCCAACCCACTGTATCAGCAGGGCGCGGTTTACGGTGTGGAAGTGATAATGTCCCGAGGAAAATATGTCGGTGTCGGCCCGTAAATTGCCACACACAGGGGGGTATCTCGTATATGTGTGTGTGTGGAATTAAATCTAGATAAAGCCAGCGTGGGAAGACATTAGAGGGTAATTAGAATTTTTAACGCCCCATAATTTTATCGCAGAGGGTAGTCAACCAGCCTAGTAGATACTTTGAAAAGGCAAAGGCATGAGAGGAGAATAATGTCAGTTTCATGCCACAATCGCTGGTGCACATGATGAGCTCGGTTGGTCTAAAAGAGGATCTGGCTTTTTATGCGATGACAATAGAAAATATTTTCTGTGACAAAAAGTTTCCTGACGGATGACAACGATAAGAGGAGGAAATTCCCAAAAAGTTGTTGTCTATCCTTATTTTGTTTGTATTCGTATGGGAGATATTTTTCTAATGATAGATAAAGTGAATCCCGACCGAGATTATGCCGAAATAAAATGCAAGTTTCCGACATTAAAATCACGTACTAGGAATTGAGGAATTTGAACTTGTCATTCAGATTTTGTCTTGGATAACATTTTTTTGTGAGGCAGAGGAATAGTGTGGCGAGGCGTTTCATTTATTTGTAAATGGGTACACTGCCACTTTCATTTCATTTCATTTCCCAAAATGCAATAATTTCACTTTATTTATTAACTACTCGGCTGAATTTAAAAATTCTTTGAGCGTTTTAATGGCGATATCCTGCGGATCAGTATGGGTTATTGATCGTGAGGAGGGGTAAATTATGTAGGAGCTATCTCTGCAATTATACTACTAGCACTACTAATCTGGAACAGGTGACACCCTCCGCAAATTGTTTGATCTTTGCAATGATGACTCTATAGGTAACTCTAAAGGTGACAACGGGCGTGGTACTTCCCATATACAAAATTGCACATTCCACTTCGAAAAGTAGTCAATCAATAATTGAGCTGACACTCAAAATTGTTCTAGTTTTTTTTTAGATGGAACTGAACAGCCAGATCCTACAATTACAGGATATCTCGACATATTATATAGCAGCTTTAGCACAGAAATTTAGTAGGTATACAAATAGACGTTTGATTGCATCATTGTAAACGTGTGCAGAAGCGCAAAAGTCTGTAGGCATCTTCACAAACGACTTTTGCAGACGCTGCACAGTTCTTTCACAGGAGGATCCAGCAATAGCCGCGTTTTATTATCGCTATTGATCCATATGGACCATCCCTTGTAGCTTGTAGTACAAGCGAATTTATACAAGTGTATCACATTTCTGTAACACGAGACTAGTAGTTTCTACAAGTGTAGCGGCAAATACTACAAGTGGGAAATTTCGTGTTTATCCTGTTTCCGTAACTCAGAACTACAAGTGTAGAAAAAAAGGAAATCTGACTTGTAGACTAGTAGATGAAATCTTTCATGTGATTTAAGATTTGTAGAGGCTTTAATTAGGCATAAATAGTACCTAAATCGTTTTTATGAATTATGTATTTCAATAAATTTTGTCATCGTGATTGTATACATTCTTTTAACTAGAAAAAGAGTTTCAAACATCAATTTTTGTATATTTATGATCCTTATTTAGGGAAATGCCTGGCTGCTTGTAATAATATGGTGTTAAAAAGAAAAACATTTCAGAAACAATTTTTTTTAAGAAATGGCATTAATTTTCCGTTTATTAAGATTAGCACACATCTCTTTTTTTTTTATTTTTTTAACTTTTTCAGTAAGAACTTATTTTTAAACTTATAAATTAACTAATTTAAATATTTTTTTACAATCTTAATAATGAGTCGATCCTCCCTTGTTGAGAATCATCTCATAGATCCGATTGGGAAGCGATTCGTACAACTTTCCAATATAATTCAAGGAAATGGCTGACCAAGCACTTTTAATGCCTTCAATTGATTCCTCTTTGGCAGAATATTGCCTGCCAGATTCGTAAACTTTGCGAGCCAGCCATACCCATACGTTTTCTATTATATTAATGTCCGGTGAGTGAGGCGGCCACTGCAATAAATCGACGTTTTGTGCTTCAATCCAAGACCTAATCACCCGGGCAGCGTGAATCGGAGCATTGTCGTGTTGGAAACGCCATGGCACATTTCCAAATAAATTTGTATAATGGGGAAAAGCTGTTTCCAGTACGTTTTTATAAGTGTTTGCATTCATATTTGTGTTCAAAAATTGCAGATCGCACGTACCATAATAAGAAATAGCTCCCCACACCATCACACCGCCCACACAACTATGAAGTCGATCTAAATGATGTTCCTCCTTCCGAAGATCATGGAAATAATAGTTGTATCCATCGGGTTCTTCCAAATTAAATTTCTTTTCATCCGAAAAGACAACATAGTGCCAATCAGATTTCTAGGCCATGTGATCTATCGAGAAATAACTCTCAACATCGGCGACGTCACAATGGACAGACTGATATAAGTTCGAACAAGTATGTACCTAGTTAAAGACTTTATCTAATAAGACTTTGTATAATACAAGTACTTCAGGGTTGTCAGGTTTTAAAAACCGGAATCGCAAAACGTAAAATATAAAACGCCAATTTTCAAAATTTTCCACTTTCCACATCCAAAAACCATAAAAATCAAATGAATTCGTGCAACTCGTAATTTGTACGTAAAACAACTTAATGCAAATTCCCCAAGCTCCTGGAACTCTGGGCGCAGTAGCGCAGTGGTTAGTGTGCTGGCTCTCAGGTTCGATCCCCGGTAAAACACAAATTACATCTTAAAGTTTTTTCTACTGCGCCACCTCTCGCGAACGTTTGACAGTAATCCCAGAGTATGACTGTCCTGAAAAAGCTTCTCCATTCAGCCGTTCGGACTCGGCATAAAATTGTAGGTCCCTTTCATTCGTCCCAAAAATAGAAACTCACACAAAACGAATGGTTGCGAGAATCTAGGCCTTGGGTGTCTACCCGCCTGTTGCGCCACCTATTTATTTATTTATTTATTCCTGGAACTCTGGCTGACCTAAGGCATTTGTCATTTTGTACACCTTGTTCCAAAACTTCAAAAAGTCTTATCTGGATACACTTTCATATGAGCAATTGACAGCAATAAACTTTTTTCTCTGAGCCTCATTAAGGTTAGCTTTTGGGTGGAATCAAGCTTACAAGGAGACTTTTAAAACAGGGTCGTGTTTGGTTTAATCAAACGCCTGGAGAAAAATATCACAAAGAAACAAAAGGTGTGTCGCAGTCAGGCAAAATCTAAAAATATCGCATTTTTTGGGGTGCGTCACCAAACCGATTTTCGTGTCGCCAAATGATATTTTAAATCAACCGTTTCGCGATAAATCGCCACATATGACAGCCCTGCTTAAAACTGCAGTTTTTCGACAATTTTGCCAAAAAACGTCTCGCATGTACGTCTACCCTTTATTTTGCAGAATAATATTTAGACTTGTAGTTTTGTGTTACAGGCCCCAGGTTCGATCCTCGGAAAAAAACGAATTACATCTTAAGGTTTTTTCTACTGCGCCACCGTCTGACAGTAATCCGAAAGTATGACTGTCCTGAAAAAGCTTCACCATTCAGCCGTTCGGACTCGGCATAAAATTGTAGGTCCCTTTCATTCGTCTCAAAAATTAAAACTCACAAAAACTAATGGCTGTGAGAAGCTAGGCCTAGGGTGCCCATAAAGGTCCTGTTGCGCCAACTATTTATTTTTATTTTTTTTGTAAGTTAGTTAAAAGTCCTACCATATGTTCCTACTATAAAGGGTGGTAATGACCTATGGGTGAAAATTACACATGGTAAAAACTGCTCTAACCTAATCTAAGCTAGCCAACTCTTGAAATTCAATTGGATTTTCTTTCGCATTAAGGAGCCCATTTGTACAGTTTAAGTTCAATGTATTCAAATGAATTCAGTGTCTTCTATTTACATAGGTATACAATTTGAGGTTAACATTTAATCCCACCCACACTTGTCGCAGTTGTTTGTTTGGATTTGGACAATGCACATCAATGTTTACAATTTTCAACTTTAGCGTCCATGAGTGTCGTGAAATATCATTTTAAATATATATATTTTTTTTTGTATGGAAGGTGCCACGCCCCTTTGCTTAATTTTGATCAATCTTCTTCTTCTTCTTCTTTGGGCCAATAACAAAGTTTTTCTAGGTAGGTAGGTACCTACATACCTACTTATAAATTAAACCTAAAGCCTTATGAACTTTAAAAGAGGTTTTATATCTTCAATTCCAATATGGCGTTCGAAATAAATTTTAATTAAATTAAATTGAGGGCCTTACGCCTTACTACAAAATTATAAGATAAATACAATTTGGTAAGATGGTTGGTTCACGGAATTCTACAAAGGAATGAAACCAGCGCTTATGTGCCATTTTGCTTTTTTTGAAGTTTCCGTGTTTCGTTTTCATAGCCGCTGTTTTCTGCCGTTTTGAAAATTCTGTTGGTTATAATTTTCATGTTGAATAGAAATCTCTGACGTTACACATGTCGGTCAACTTAATAATCTATGCAAGTGCACGTAGGACTCAAATTTCGTGCTCAAATTCTATACAATTTTTCTACTTGACAGCATACAGAGACGATCAGTTCGACTTATTGGAGGCTCTACACTCACATCGAATCTACAGCCGTTGGTGCACAGAAGACAAGTCGCTGATCTTTGCTTGTTCCATAGGTACTTCCATGGTAGATGTTCCGAGGAACTCAAATACCTTAACCTTCAAAGTGCAACTTTTGGGCGCCCCACAAGACAGGCCAGCTAATGTTCGTCATGACCATCCCGTACACTTGACAACCGCGAGGACATCAATTTTCCAAAACTCCTTCTGTTACAGGACAAGCAAACTTTGGAACTCGCTTCTTGGAGATTTATTTCCAGAAGACTACAATTTGCAGCAATTTGAGTGCAGAACTAACATACATTTGCAAACTGCAAGCACCTAGGGGCGCTGATGAAGCGTTATAGGTTCGCCTTTCCCGGGAGAAGTATTTAAGAAAAAAAAAAAAATAAGGTGACAGCGTTTGATTCTGATTCATTTTGACCACATTAAGGTTGCTGTAGACCTCCGCTTCAACATTCGTCGTTGACCATTTATAGGCAAGTACTACGTGGCTTTGAAAATTCAAAGCAATTCCTTGCTCATTTCTACTCTTTGAATTCATATATAGGTATAGTAGGTACCTAAAGCCATCACAATTATCCCTCCGGTCGGCCAGACATCAGCAATAAAAATACCTTTCGAATTGAATCCCCCTTATGGAGCCGCATTCCCGGGGGACATTCTATAACATAATTTATTAATCTAATAATGATCCTTATACTCGCCAAGCCCAAAAACCAACCAATCGCTGCCAATTTTCGATAAAATATTATTTATTTGATGACATTTCCACTCCATTCCCCTAAACCACATCACAGTTCACCTTCGAATTCGCATTCCACTCGATATGGCCTTCTCCAGACGGACAATAAAAAGCCAAGCAAAGCAACCATTTCCCAATGGAATGAGACAATGACAACGTTTTCATTTCACCCTCTTTAAGTGTCTGCTCCAAGGGGACCCAACTCTATCATACACATGTGTGGCTGTGGATCCACTGCATGTCCCCTGACGATATTAGTGTCGCAATAATATTGCTTTTGTTAACTTTCATATGGGAAGAGTCGCTTCGCTATCGCTGTCTATCCCTAATGTATGCACACACATACACACAAATAATGTTCTTCTATTTTGAAAATCACTCCAGACAATGGCCAAGAAGATGGCACAACTTCTGTGTACATATATACAACAGGGAACCCTGTCAATATTTAGTTAGCCACACCAGTCAGAAGGACAGGATAGGGGACACGATTGTGAACGACAGACCGTTGTGTTGGAAATTTTGTTTACTTGTTGCCTCAAGGTCTGTTATTTCTATTAAAATAATAAGTTACAGCTATCCAAACTGGGGACCCACCTCTAAGGCCTTTTGTTGTGTGCGCCCTTTAGAGCGACACACGGAACCAACCATCCAGCCATTGAGCCAATTATGCACACCCGGATGGATGGATGAATATTTTAGCCAAACAACTTTTATGTCAATATTTATGGTCTACACAACTTTATTTTAGTTTGGCTTTTACTTTGTCTGACGACAGTGTGCGGTTGTCCATAATCATAATCGTTACCAACTGAAGAGATTTGAAGATGAAAATCCAGATGAATCCAATTAAAAAAAAAATTGATTTTTTGTTTCCTGTTAAAGAATAACATGTGTCCTTTGTTGGCTAACAGATTTTTCCAAAGAAAACACCTCCAAGGAAGGAAGTTGCAAAGCGTTGCGGGAATTGGTACGGCAATTGAACAGGTAAACAAGACTTAGGCAAGTCAACACGCGCAAGAGGAGCATAAAGCGAGGGTGGTTATTGGGTCTTTGTATCATTTTGAGATAAACAATCCTTTTGTCAATATTGGGGATGGGGATGTACATGAATGAGAGCAGTAGGATGCAGAAGGTGTATACAACAGCAAGCTAATTGGACGTTCTATTTTCTTGGACATAGTTTTGTGGTCTGTTTTTTTGAATGAGTTGGGAATTTTGCCTTTTAAAACTTGTTGCTTAACTTTACGAATTGGTATCAATCGAGATAAAGTTTGAGAAGGGAGGGGATATGTCGCGAGCAGAAAAGTGCTTTCGAGTGAGATATTGAGTTCTCTTTACTGCAATTGCAATTTTCATGTCATGATACCGTCCTATTGGACTCTATTCTTAGTTTGCTCATTATGATCTTTGTATTTTAAACCACTTCATCCCCCCAAGCTTCTTGGGATTAAGGATTTCACCAACTGTGTCTCGGGGGATGATACCGCGCCAATTGGTTCCCCCTCGTTTTTAAACTGATGGCATTGGAAAAGCAGATGCTCAGCGGTTTCTATTCAATCAGCACATTGTCTGCGGAGTAGCTCAGCGAAGGGTTTCAGGTTCGATCCTCGGAAGACACAAATTAGTTCTAAAGTTGTTTTCCACTGTGCCACTTTTCGCGAATTTCTAACAAACATTTGAGCTTCAAAATTCAGCTGTTTGGACTCGACAAAAATAGTAGGTATACTTCAAGTCGTCCTAAAATTAAAAACTCACTAAAACAAATGTTCGTAGGCCTATGGTGTCTATACGGACCTCTTGTGCAAACTATGTATTTATTCAATACAACAAAGGCTTCTTTCACGCTTGAATTTGTGTAGATATCACCGAAAACATCCATGGACTGTCAGAAACTATGTTAGGTGGAAACCTGCTTCACCACGCTGTTTCTATATCCATGGCTGAACTTGTGGTACAAACAAATGCGCCCGCACCTACCTTTTTTAGAGGTATTCCAGCATCCTTGCCACTCTCCTATGATGTGCATCATGAGTGACATCTATTGGGCTTTTCCGGTTTAAGCAGCTTTTTGTACATGTACTTCTTCTATGTGCTCTAGTAGTTCGTATTGTCGCTGTTACTCATCTGATGTATCTATAAAACAGGCTGCATCGGTATAGGTGGTTGGCGCAGCACACTCTCGAAGTACATACATATTATATTCTTCTATATTTCCTCTTGTCATCGGCGAGCGCCACCGATCGCCCAGATTGTTGCTGCGTATTATGAACTCTATTACTCTGACCGAAATCAACCTTGACTATGTTTAAGGCCTCTCGTTCCCGTATTGGGCATGAGAGCAGCACTGCTTTGTGACTCACATACACTTATTTGTGATGATCGGGGATAGCCCGCATTTAGTACTTAGTTACTTACTTAAGGTGGCGCTACAGTCCGGGGTGGACCTAGGCTTCAACCAACAAGGGTCTCCAGCCAACACGATCTATGGCCAGCTGTCTCCAGTTTCGCACTCTAAGTTGGTTAAGAAAGTCGTGGCGTGCGCCACCTGAGTCGCGGTCTTCCTCTATTGCGCCGTCCCTCGGGTGTGGATTCAAAAATCTTCCGGGCCGGAGCATTCACGCCCATTAGCTCTACATGCGTCACCGCAGTCGCTGAATTATCACTCTTCTGGCTAGGTCAATGTCGCTGTACAGCTCCTCTCTCTGTATAGCTCGTCTCTATAAATGCTGTCGTAGGCGGCCTTAAAATCGATGAAAAGATGGTGGGTATCGATTTGAACTTCCTGGGTTTTCTCCAAGATCTGCCGCAGTGTGAATACTTGGTCGATGGTAGACTTTCCTGGCCTGAAGCCACACTGATAGGGACCAATCAGGTTGTTGACGAAAGGCTTCAGGCGTTCACACAACACGGCAGATAAGATCTTGTAGGCGATGTTAAGAAGAGTAATACCTCTGTAGTTGGCGCAGTTCAGAGGGTCTCCTTTCTTGAGGATCGGGCAAACAATGCTAAGGTTCCATTCATCGGGCATACTTTCCTCCGACCATATTTTACAGATGAGTTGGTGCATGCTCCAAGTAAGTCATCGCCTGCTGCTTTGAATAGCTTGGCGGTTAGGCCATCTGCCCCAGCGGCTTTGTTGGACTTAAGCTTAGATATCGCTATCTTCACTTCGTCCAGGTCGGGTGGGCGGAATTGTTGGTCTTCATCGTCCAGGTTGAATGGTTCATTCTGCCTGACAGCGGGATTTAGTTCGTCATCGCCGTTAAACAGTCTGCAGAAGTAGTTCTTCCATATCCTCAGCATCGACTGCGATTCTACTACGATGTTCCCTTGTTCGTCCTTGCAGGCTTCGGTTCGGGCTCTGTAGCCTTGGCAGGTTCTTTTTACCCTTTGGTAAAACTTCCGAACCTCATTCCTGCTGTAGCATCTCTCTATTTCCTCGATCGCGCGCTTCTCGTGCTCCTTCTTTTTTCTCCTGAGAAGCCCGTGTTCTTCTCTTCTTTTCTGCGCGTAGAGCTCACGAGCAGCTCTAGTCCTTCTTTGCAGCGCCGCTTTGTATGCCTCTTGTTTCGCTGCATGTGCTTGCCGGCACTCGTCGTCGAACCAGGGGTTTCGTTGTGGTGGTCGAGTGAAACCAAGCACATCAGAGGCGGCGTCTCTGATGGCTTTTTGGCAATGTTGCCACTGGTCTTCAATGCTTGCTGCTGGCTGCATAGAACCTCTTGAGAGATTAAGAGAGACTCGATCGGAGAAGGATCTGGTGATCTCTTGCGATTTTAGCTGTCCGACGTCAAACTTCCTCACAGTATTTATTTGTCTTGGCGGTGTTCGGGATATCCGAAGGCGTACCTTGGCTACAACAAGGTAGTGGTCCGAGTCAATGTTGGCCCCTCGGAACGTTCGGACATCCATAATACTGGAGGAGTGCCTTGCGTCGATCGCAATGTGGTCAATCTGGTTGACGGTTGATTGATCGGGAGATCTCCAAGTGCCTTTATGGATATCGAGATGCGGGAACCGCGTACTTGCTATGACACCATTTCGCCCCGCCGAGAAGTCGATCAGCCTAAATCTGGTCATTTAGTACGGGTCCGAGGTGTTTCATGTGAAGGTTTGATGTTATTTTGTTTAGCCTTTATCCTACTGCCTACAAGAACCGCTTCACGTTTCTGTTCTGTAAGAGTGAGGCCAATCGAACTCAATTACTTCCACGCAGCCCTCATTGGGTAGTTGCTTAACTGTTCGACGTTCGACCTCTTAAAGTAGTTTTCCAATCACAACGATTGCAATATCGTCAGTGAAGCCGATCATTTTGGTCTACTTAACGCTAGACATGACTGTCATTCCTATGACCGGCCAGTGGAGAGTATTACATAACCTCATTGTTGTATTCACACGGAACACCCTTTAACATGGCTTTTATCTTTAACTGTTAACTATTACTAGTATACCATCAGTACCTAAGTTGTCATCCGATTCTTATATACATTCTAATGTACGATCTTATGAGGTAACGTAAATTCGACTCATGCGACAGTCTCGTGATTTCCTTCATTAGAAGCGGATGTTTCTTAAGCTTAACCTACTGTACTTACTTACTATTAAAATTATAACTTACCTAAGAATTAATAAAAAATGAACTAAAATTACGCGTGTTTAAATAAAGATATAACAGTGGCGACGAGGATAAAGCCAATAAAATAAAATAAAACGCTATAAAAATAATGATCATAGCTGCGATACATTTTATCGTGCAACGCATATAAAACAATGGTAGAACCAAGTATAGCAGATAGTGAACGGAAAAACTTTATAACTATAATGTCCAAAAGTAGTGCATTCGACCAGTATATTCCTGGAAACAATTTTAAAGTGTGGGAGAAGAGATTCCTACAGTTTCTTCGACGGGAGAAAATAAGCGAAGCCGACAAAACCATGTGGTTAATCACAGTGATAGGTTCAGAGCCATGTGAAGTCCTCATGAATTTGACTAGTCCAAAAGAAGCCGAAACAGTTGCCTTTGATGAGTTAATGACTATTTTACGCAAGCATTATGGTCCCACTACTAATAAACGTTCCGAACGCTTCAAGTTTTATAAAGCGCTTCAAGACAACGGGGAAACCATTAGTGAGTACATAGTGCGAATCAGAATGCTCTCTCAAACTTGTGAATTTGGTGAATTTTTGGACGAGGCCTTATCTGACAAGCTCATAACAGGATTGCGAAATGAAAAAATACAACAAACACTACTCAACAGAGAGGAGGCAAAATTCGAAAAGTATTGTGAGGTGGCACTTAATATTGAACTAGCAGAGCAGTCAACACGAAGCATGAAAACATCCGCTATGTCAGTCGTTGGATATATTAATAAAAAATATAACCAAGAAAGTCAACCAACGTGGAGTAAACGAGATCGAGATTCAAGCCATCCAAGTCAAAGGAATGCACGGGGTCGCAGTAAAAGTCATCGGAATAATCGTCAGAGCAGCGGAAGCCGGAGTAATACAGCGTGGAGTGGTAAAGGGAGTTGCAGAAGGTGCGGAAGAAATCATTGTGAAGACACATGTCCAGCAAAATTTTGGACATGTTTTCCATGCGGGAAAGACGGTCACACGAGCAAAGTTTGTTCGCAGAGAAGTCAACAGATTGGCAGCATCAACGCTATTGGATGCTTCAGTCAGGCCTGTGAATTAGCAGTTGACATTTCGGGACACACTTTTGCCGTAGAAATTGATACCGGAGCAGCTGTGTCAGTGATGAGCGAAAGAGAGTATCGTTCTAAATTGTCTCATTTGTGTCTTATTAAATCTAATCATGTTTTGACCTCAGTTTTAGGTAAATCAATTGCTGAAGTAGGAACTTTGAAGGAGATTGAAGTGCGACTTGGAGACCAGACCCAATGTTTAGACGTAGTTGTTTTGCAGGGCGATCAGCCAAAGAAAATGTTGATGGGAAGGACATGGTTGGACGTATTTTTCCCGAATTGGCGAAAACAATTTTTGCAGTCAAATATCATTGCGAAAGTAAGTGATTTTTCTAAAGAAATAGTGAGTAGATATCCTTCAGTAGTACATCCAGAGAATAACCATTCGATTGTTGGGTTCGAGGCAGACATAGTTTTAAAAAAGGACGCAAAGCCAATCTTCCATGTAGCTTATGGGGTTCCATTTAAATTAAGGGAAAAAGTAGAAGCAGAAATTGATCGCTTATGTAAAGAAAATATTTTAGTGCCGGTTAAGCACAGTCGCTGGGCCAGCCCGGTGGTAATAGTTCCCAAACCAAATGGCGATATACGTATGTGTGTCGATTTCAAAGTCACTCTCAACCGACTTATTGAAACTCAACATCACCCTTTACCAAATCCGGAAGACATCTTTGCTAGTCTAGCAAATTGTTCAGTTTTTTGTGTATTGGACTTAAAAGGTGCTTATCAACAATTAACTGTGAGTCCAGAATCCCGTGTATATTTGGTAATAAATACATTTAAAGGACTATTTGGTTATTTGCGTTTACCGTATGGTCTTGCGGACGCACCTTGTATTTTTCAGTCTATTATGGAACAAATTTTAGCAAATTTATCTCATGTTTTCATTTTTATCGACGATATTATAATAGGAGCAGGCTCGGATCTAGAATGCCGGGAAAAACTGTTTATGGTAATGGACAGACTGAAAAAACACAATGTCGGTATCAATATGGACAAATGTTCGTTTTTTCAAAAGCAGGTTCAATATTTGGGACACGTCATTTCCCACAATCAGATCAAGCCAAACCCTGAAAAACTAAAGGCTATTCAGGAAGCTCCTCCACCTCAAGATCTGCAACAGCTTCAGTCCTACCTCGGTCTCATTAATTATTATCGAAAGTTTGTGCCGGATTTATCATCAGAATTGCAGGTGTTGTACAGATTGTTGCAGAAAGGAACGAGGTATATTTGGTCAGCTAAGTGCCAAGAGGTTTTTGAAAGAAGTAAAAAACTTATGGTCAGTCATCAAGTACTGGAGTTAAACGATCCGGCTAAAACTATTTTCGTGTCAACCGACGCAAGCCCATATGGAGTAGGAGCGGTGTTGTCCCACCAGGTAGGAGATACACTTAAGCCGGTTTTTTATGCATCAAGCTCACTCTCAGATTCTGAGAAAAACTATTCCCAGCTTCACCGAGAGGCCTTAGCCATTGTTTTTGCCCTAAAAAAGTTCCATAAGTATATCTATGGTCATAAGTTTCATATTCTTACGGATCACCAAGCCCTAAAGGAAGTCTTTAATCCCAGAAAAGGGACGCCATCTGTGGCAGCAGCAAGACTGCAGAGATGGTCCATATTTTTGTCGATGTATGAATATGATATTTCTTATCGCCGGGGTCGAGATAACGTGGAAGCAGATTTTTTGTCGAGAATGCCTTTAAAGGAAGGCACCCAAGTAAAACAAGTTGGTATCTTTCACCTTGAGCTAGGAAAGTCAGTCAATTTAGAGTTGGTTAAAACTGAAACCGAGTCTTGTCCAATTTTGTCCAAAGTATATGAAAATTTAATGTCTTCTTGGTCAAACGAGAATGTAAAGTCTTCCACATCCCAAAAATTTTCGATATCAGAGTCTATAGCAGTTTTTAGAAAATATGAGTCAAATTTAAGTACCGATTGTGGAGTTATTTTTTATGGAAATCGGGTTGTTATACCGAAAAGTTTACGCCCAAGCATACTTCAAATGCTTCATGAAAGTCATTGGGGAGTTATTAAAATGAAAATGATCGCCAGGTCATACGTTTGGTGGCCTCAAATTGATGGCGACATTAACGATTTCGTAGCTCATTGTAGACAGCAAATGTCCCAAAGGAGGAAGTTAAGTCAAGGTGGCCGATAACATCGTATCCATTCGAACGCATTCACTTGGATTTTATGCATTTTTCCGGTAAAAATATTCTGGTGTTAGTGGATACATATTCAAAATATTGCGACATTCGAGTTCAACCTTCGTGGAATGCCCAAAAATTAGTCGAGGAACTAATGAAAACATTTATAGTGTTCGGTTTCCCAACTGAAATAGTCTCTGATAACGGGCCTCCGTTTAACGCCTCCTATTTCGCAAAATTTTGTGAAAATAATAGTATCAAGTGTTCCAAGAGTCCTGTTTATCACCCTCAATCGAATGGTTCTGCTGAACGAATGGTGCAAACGATAAAAAGGGTTTTCTACAAATTTATATTAGAACGTCCAGACATGTCCTTGTCCGAAAAAGTTGACAGATTTTTATTAAATTGGAGGAATACTCCATCTACGGTAACATCCAAGTCGCCCTCCGAACTTCTCTTTAACTTTAAGCCAAAGATAGCGTTAGATAATATAAATTTTAAGAAAAAGGTAGATTTTGATTTGTCGAAAAATGTCATAAATGATTGCCAATTTAAAAATAGTCCAAAAAGAGTATTGGGAGATAAACGTCTTAAAATGTTTAAGAGAAAAAATGTATCTAGTAGTACGCAACCTTTTAAAGAGGGAGAAGTTGTGTGGTATAGAAACCATGAAGTTAGTTTTGTACATTGGATTCCAGTTAAAATCATGAAAATAGTCAGCTCCTTAACATATTTGGTAAATAATAATGGAAACATAAGATTAGTACATAGAAATCAAATTAAAAAGTCAAAACTAGATTTAAGAGTCAATAATCCTGAAAAAATTGAGAAAATTTTACCTTTAGAGATGAACGTTGAAAATGAAAATTCAAATGATATTCTTGTCAGTTTAAGTCAAGCAAAAAAAACCAGAGCAAGAAAAAATTGGAATTTGGAAATTGTTGAGCCAAGGCGGTCTGAGAGACTCAAAAAGTAAAATAGGAAATAATATTATTTAAGAGTAATGAATTTATGTAAATGAACTGAACAATAGAATAAGGAATAAATTTAAGTTACTGAATTGTGAAGCTTTGTTAAAAGTGGGAAGATGTTGTATTCACACGGAACACCCTTTAACATGGCTTTTATCTTTAACTGTTAACTATTACTAGTATACCATCAGTACCTAAGTTGTCATCCGATTCTTATATACATTCTAATGTACGATCTTATGAGGTAACGTAAATTCGACTCATGCGACAGTCTCGTGATTTCCTTCATTAGAAGCGGATGTTTCTTAAGCTTAACCTACTGTACTTACTTACTATTAAAATTATAACTTACCTAAGAATTAATAAAAAATGAACTAAAATTACGCGTGTTTAAATAAAGATATAACACTCATGACCTCACTGGACCATGTCCTCTTAGCAGAGTAGGTATAGCGTAAAAGTACGTCCCACCAATTTGTTAAAAAACAAAAATTACCTGACTTAACACTAGTCGACACTTTCACGTCTACACACAATGTCCTAAAAAAATAAATACTCCCCAACCCTTTAAAAAAAAAAAATATTATAAACTGAAGACATTTCCTTTGTCCAAAAACTATACCTTATCTGCAGCTCGCCGATAGAGGAAATGACAGACTTGAAGAGAAAAAAAAATTCAAAGAAAATGCAATTTCATTCGACTGCCACCCACCATATCAAGTTGCCAATAAATCTTTTCTTAGATTTTCCATTTCTCACCTCTTTCGACATATAACAATCACCGGCAGGGAGTCAACAAGAAAAAAAAACACAAGAACTAACTTCTTTTAGAAAATTACCTGAAGTGCACCGAAAGTCCTTATTTCCTGTTTGGCATCTCGCATCTCGCGTATCCACTCGAAGAAGACGAAGAAACGAAAAAAAAAGAGGAAAACTGCGGAAACGGAATTGAAAAGCTTGAAAGTCGATTTCCATTATTCCTCGTGCCAAATCTCGTGAAGCCACAAAAACAATATCGACATGAACCCTTCTGGCATTCATCCAAGAAGTCTCCCTCCTTTCCTCTTCTCAAGTGAGCAATTTGCAATGCATTCCCTAAACGATGAAGTGAGCTGAAATGCTTCTTCTAAAAACATCATGCAGTATTTATCCACCCAAATGAAGGGAGCATCATTTAGCCAAGAGTACTTAAAGCGCCTCTTGACTTTAAAGCACCCTTCACAGCCTTGTCGCACAATTAAAACGAAGGAAACAAATGTCAACATTTTGTCCATCCAAAAGCCTAACCAACGACGAGACACAAGCCTAACAAATCGAATTTGCTAAGCAAACATCAACTATATGCGAGCCAAAAACGGTGATGGTTAAGGACATGTACGAGTATATGTAAAGGCAGTGTGATGTGAGCCTTTTGACAAAAAACCTCCGCCTGGTTGAACACTAATTAAGGCTGCGAAATAATTAAAATGTGTACACACAACACAAACACATACACAACGGCACGATGCTGCTTCTGTTTAGTTAATGTGCCTTCCTGCTACAATATTCCGATTGATTACTGACGAGGAAGGGATGAGTTAACAACTGCAAGGTGAGCTCACCGGCCGGCCGGCCGGCGCACAGTGAGAGCGGACAAATGTCCAGTAATTCATTCTTTATTTACTTGATGCTAATATTAGACGGATGAGCTTTACGACTGACTGATTGGGGTGAATTTTAATTTCACTTTGAGGGGGGGATACCGATTTTAGTCGAGTGCCATAGTCCTGCCTGAATTCGATGAATTCCAATCATCGATAAGCCGATTTAAATCCAATGAACTCTCGGTAAACTTTTGGTCAACGAAATTGATTTTGAATTTCAATTTTGATTGGAAAGGGAGAGAAGGACTTTTTTTTTATTTTGGTTTTGTTTTTTTTTTGTATGGGCGAGACTTTTAATTTAATTCATTAAAATGCACTTAATTATTGAAACCAGTTTAATGGCTGGTCATTTTAATTTATTATCCTAATACGTGGTTGTGCATTTCAATTAGAGGGGCAGTTCGTGTTCAGAGTGGCTTAGTGTATCGATTTGTTAGGCAACTGCCAAAAACATGAGCTGTTGACGAAGGATAGTGTTCCGCCCAGTCTCTGAAAATTTAATCTGACTTCGAAAGCATTTTCCGTCAGAAGTTCTGGGCAATGGAATAGTTGTGTAAACGTAAAGTGTTTCTGAACAAAACGACATCCAGATACAGATCAAAATTAGCTCTTTTTGTTAGCGATTGAGGAACTCACGCATCCACGCTTAGCATCATCCATAACACTCACTCAATGCTGCGCAGATGCTAATGGGAATGGAACTAACAATTGATTGGTTAGTTTTACTGCTACTCCTCTCCTTTATAAGTCTGGGGATGGTGAGTTGTGGTCCCAAAACAGCATTCATTCGTTGATTGCGTTTTTTCTGACAAGAAACCGAAGAACAGCCATATTAACCAACCAACCAGACTGCGTGAGACCCCGCCCCCCAACATCGCGAAGAATGACTGTTCTTTGAGAAAAGTCTCACAAAATGTCCAAATTCAGTCTACCACATTCCCTTCCCCACTATTACATTAAAATAAATAAATAAATAAATAAATAAATAAATAAATAGGGGATTTTCTGTTTTTGGGACGAATGGAAGGGACCTACAATTTTATGCCGAGTCCGAACGGCTGAATTGAGAAGCTTTTTCAGGACAGTCATACTCTCGGATGTTTGTCAGGCGTTCGCGAGCGGTGGCGCAGTAGAAAAAACCTTAAGATGCTATTTGTATTTTTCCGGGGATCGAACCTGGGATCCCTCGCGCAGTAGTCCAGCACACTAACCACTGCGCTACTGCGCCCATTATTACTTTGCTTAAATAAAGTTGCTGCCACACGCGGCTTCCGAATGGCATACGCGTGGGTGTAGAATATCAAAAGAGAAGAAATTTATTACACTACCGTCAAAAGAATTGCGAGTTGGCGGTCTTATGGACAACAACGTTCTTGAAAGCTAACTCTGTCAAAATGAGAACCCAAAGCTAGCCATAGCTCCTAACTTGGAATTGAATTTTATTAGAATTGTTCACATGACATAGGACTTTAAAGAGGCGCCAACTTTCAAGCTAACTAATAAGTAAGTAACATTTCATGGCGATGGTGGCCATGTTGTTTTATGTGTTGTAAATTTTCTTGTTTTTTTTTTTATTATTTTTCAGACGCTTAAGACAAATTTCCATTGCAAATTACATCGCCATGCTACTTTTTTATCAAAATGGATGTTCTGCGCGCGTTACGCCTATTTTACGGTTTACGTAGCCGTCCTTTCAAGTCGCCTATTCAACGTCTGATCTCTGATGGCCAATTAAGTAAACAATCAAAAGATGGCCGTAAGTCAATAAAATGCAAAATCTGCAGAAAACATCGCCGCTGCCCGTACACTTGCACACTTGCGTTTTTTTATCGCGCTGGCCCGCAGCGGGTCCGCGTTTGCGTGTTACAGTACTCACACCTAAATTGGGTGATGCACACCAATAGGCGGACACGCTGCTAGCCCGCAAGTCATTTTTGCGGATAATAACACCCGCAGTTCCCTATGACTCCGCTGCGGAGCCATGCACACGTGCGTTATTTTTCCGCAAAGTTCAAGTGGAGGTATGTACAATCAAATATAGGATATTAATTTTGTGAGTATGATAGGTAAAAGGAAACTTCTACGAGCTCGCACAATAACGAAAACTTTCATATAAGAGATTAGGTACATGTACATTATGACCGTCAAAATATTCAAGTTGAAGGTTAAAAATGGTTATTGGTAGGACTTATTGACAATTTAGATTTTTCTTGCTCGACCGACTGTTAAATGTTTAGCTAATACCATTCATCACATGCTTCTTCAGGGTTATCTTGCACAACTTACGCGACAGTATTTGCTAAGACTAGGAATCTAAAAACAGTTGTGATAATACCTATTATATTGATGAAACATTTTTGTGAAAGTCAAACAGCCAAAAATAATTTTGCAGACACAAAAGAATTTTTGTTGCGCAGTTGACATCTAAATAAAGTTCAAGATCATTGATAGATTTGACGTTTCATTTCATATACAAACTGAACCGATTGGAATTAATAAGTCGAAATAATCGAAACTTGAGTACGTTTACTTGAAATTTAAACAAAGTCTACAAATATATCTACACACTTAGCTTCGATTTGATGAACCCATACTGCTGTTCTTCTGTGAAGACAGCATCGACTGTCTACTCTTTGTCTTGCGAAATTCTTCCTGCAATTTCTTCTCCTGCGTATCTTGATCATTGATGTAATGCAACAGCTCAACAAAACGCATGACTTTCGCGTTGTTCAAGAGCTTAGCTATTACAGTAGCTTCTATCAGGGTTTCGTGAATTTTTTCGATTTTACGCAAAACTGCATGCGACTTGCAGATCAGTATCAGTCCAAGAAGATTCCACACAAGACTGTTGCATATTTTTGATTCTGTAGGAAAGAAAATAATGTTAAAAGTTGAGAAAGCTTAGCTGAATTTAGTAGCAGGATTCGATTCGGTAAATTCAAACAGACTCTTAATTGGACTCCTCTCTGAAGAGTTTATTCACATTGACTCTCAAGAAGCGATTCAGGAAAATTCACATAAATAAATTCAGTAATTAACCACAAATTGAGTAAAGAAACTGGCTTCTCTGAAGAATTGATTCTATTGAACTGATTCACAAGAATATATTCCGAAATGGATTCCTATCTTATACAGCTCGCTTCTTTCTGAAGAACTGATTCACTAAATTATTTGACCAAAATCGATTCAGGAATAGACTCATAAGGGTAGTTTTTCTCTAAAGAATTGATTCACGAATGTACAAATCGAACAGCCTCATGTTCATATTGGTCGGTTCTATCTGAAAAATTGATTTACTAAAGGAGATTTAAAGAAGGAGACTTCTGACAAAATTATTCCCTGACCAACATGAATCGATTCAACATCAATCGCTTCTCTTAAGCAAGGCGCGCACTAGGTAAACAATGGCGTGGTTCCCAAGTAACAGATGATGGCATCGCCAAAACCTATAAATAAATGTATAATAGAGGGGTAGCGACGTGGCTTTTTCAGGTGGCGTGCCGCCGTGCCAGTCTGGTGCCACTTGTTTGGTATAAGTAACTGGAGATTTTCCTTCTCCGCTAGAATTGACATAGTTGTGCCATGCCTAGCGAATTCGTCGGCCGAGCAGTTATTTGGAATGTCCCTATGGCCCGCCAGCCGCCACCCATATAAGGTGAATTTTAAATTGTTCCGCCATCTTCTTAAGACACAAGCAGCAATTGAGGGCAGTATTGCACTAAAAGATGACCGAATCCTCAAATAAATGTTTGCGCTATTGAAGCTACATATTAATTTTGATCTGTGCTAAGAAGTGTCTGGCCTATAAAATGAGTTATGCAGTTCCAGAAATTCTTGAAGAATCTGACTCAGATTTGTTAAACAACAATAGACTTGCCAATCCAGAGTATAATCCGAAATCCATAGACTTTGAATCTGGTAAGGATGAAGACAACGAGCCACTGCTCTCGTTAAGATAACTTCTTAAGACTACAACAAGCCCTAAAATACCTCCCAGTTCGTCTGCACTGATGGTAAAAATAGTGATAATCTTAAGTCATATTGCATTAAACGAAAATTGTATAAAGTAAAGGCTTAATACTCCCTATAAGCAAGGGAAAAAAGATTTGTAAAAGATCTACACATTGTGACTTAACCTCCTTTTCTTACTGTTTAAATAAAAGACTAACAAAAAATGAAAAACTGTTATTTTAAACTCAGAACTGATACTTGAAGGGAGGCAAGTAGGCGATGAATTTCGAATTATATTGCCACTGAAGTTTTGCCCTTTACAAAAATATACCGTGTGTGAATACAGATCGTGATTTGGGTAGACATTTTTAAGAAAAATTCATAAAACGGCTATATTCGAGTTTTTTGAGAAAAACTAAGTAGGTACGTGATCATGTTTAAAACGCTTATTTTGTCTTAAATGTGTATTTTTGTAAAATTATGCTGACAAATGTTACAACTTTTGATTCGAAAAGCACTGTTACTAAACTGTTTAGCTGAAAGTACGACTATAGGATTAATACATTACCTAGCAGTTACATTTTCCTTAAAGTAGGTAAAATTTTTAGCTAATGGGGTGGAAATCAGTGGACGCATTCATGGTCCCAAAAATACTATTTTGCAACTATTTAGCTAAAAACTGAGCAAAAGGTATTACTATGGATTTAAGCTATCTGCCAGTTACATTTTTCTCATAATCGAAAATGGCGTTCTTGAGATACCTATGAACAGTTTTTTAAAGTACATACTATTATTAAGGATTTGGGTGGATACCAAAGGACGCAGTCTCCTTAGAGATAAACTGAGTTTACTATCAAGTTAGGAATGACGATAGTATCTATCTTAAAAATAAATGTTTGTTAAAATCGTTTGCACCGTATTAAAAAAAAGCCCAATATTCAAGTGTCGTAGCTGGACTTTTGAGCGAAAAACAGGGTATGCAGTCATGTTGAGCATGCATACATTAAATAAACTATCAATTTTAGTTTGAGCCGTTTTTTAAAAAATCTGAACCGTGTAAAATTTGTACATGGGAAGTACCGTTAATATTCGGGCTAGCATAAAAAAACGCCTCTAGCGGGAATCCCACAATCTCTAAATACGAAGTTTGAAACAAATCCGTACAAGCGTTTAGATTTCCCAGCTATGGGACAGACAGACATACGGACGGACAGAATTGCGAGACCCACTTTTTTGAGTTCTCCTACCTATCATCGTAATATCAGAATTGATCAAAATCTCGAGTTCGAAATTTGTACGAAAACAATCTTTTTCTCATACGTATATACGAGAAAGTTAAAAAATGTCAATCACTGCGAAATATTTTTAATTTAAAAAAGTAAGAATTTGACTGAACTCGTGACTTAACTACTTTACGAAATTACAATCAATTTCAAATTTAAGTAAAATCAGTAAATGACATTAGAAACGCTTGTAATTTATTGTATGTAGTATATGTTGTATTTAAAGGCAGAAGTTCAAGCGCTCGTAGATATGACTAAAAATACTTCAATCAAAGATCCAAATTGGAGGGTTTTATTTCGGCCTTTGACTGTTGTATTTTTAGAACCTAGGAGCGACTGAACTTCGATGTTTGACTATAAAATAATATGCAAATGTCAATATGTAGCGGAAGAGAAATGTGATTAAATGTGATTATTAGAGGCATATCATATTGTAGCGGCTAGTGACGATGTGGATTTTGGCATTACAACTGCGTATTTCTGTTTAGCACTTCCTATGCCACTAGCCACTTGGTCACCACGCCACTGCCACGTCACTTGCTCACTACTTCAATACGCGCCTTGTTTTAAAAAGAATTTATTCACCGAATCGACTCACTTGCATCGACTGGAGTCACTTCGCTCTGAAATCAATTCACATGGATGGATTCTAAAGGTTTATAATACACTAATGGGTCTTTCGAACCCATTTCGACTCATTTTCGGGAATTAAGTAAAGTACATGTTTTTGTCGAACCGGCGCTATTTCAAAACCGATATTTTTCAAATGAATTTTCTCTTTAGAATGATTTCCCAAGTGTGAGATTCTGTAAGTTGAAAACGTTCAATCGTGTTCGCTTGCACAAACTTGTTGCTTCATATAATCTCGAAAAGAATTTTCCTTTCGTTTTCGTTTTTTTTTTTTTCTAGTTAATTTGCGGCTTTTATACCCAAGCGTTCCTAATAGTAATGGTGTGAGAATCAAAAAAGCAAAAGGCGCAATGTATAGGTACTGCTGTCAAAAATCAAGGATTCCTCGAACTTTGAAAATAACGTTTGGAAAGTGGAGGATAAAAACGAAAGGAATTATATGAAGCAAATTTTCGCTTTCGTTTTTTTTAATTGCTTAAATGGTTTTTGTTTCGTTTGTCTTACATAATCCCACACCTAAATTCTGCACCCACCTTCTATTAATTTCCTTGCCACTATACAGCACTCGTCAAATCGTGAATTCTTCAAGTGACTTCTGGCAATCTCATGCCATATATAGCACTTCTCTATCGCATGCTTTGCGAATATTATTCGTTTTTCCATTCGAGCCATAAATTGTCTGTGGAAGACACCTTCATTTAGTATTTGTAGCAATGATTCAAATAGAGGGTAGCCCATCCTTTTGTGTGTATTTGTTTTTAATTTGAAATTATAAAACTACATAATGGCCGCGTTCCTCTGACCGCTAGATGACTAGCGCGCATGCCCCATGCCAAACTCCATATAAAAAAAAACTGACATTTCGTCATTTGCGCTAGAACTCTAGCACATATTGTGAAATGTCAGTTTTTTTTATATGGAGTTTGACATGCCGCTAGTCATCTAGCGGTCAATGGAACGCAGGCAATTTCAAATAAATCAATCATGTGTCAATCTTTTAAGCGCAAAAGATCTGTCAGTGTCAAAATAATGTGTAATTTAAATCTATATCAATCAGATGGCTCATCCCATACATACTTAAGACGTATGGAAGCTAGATCAGCAACATCCTCATCTTGATAGGTTGACTTATCTCCAAAAACGAACGCAACTGGTTCCTTGTCTTTATCCCTTGGCATTTTTAATAGTACATGTAACCGTTCTTCCTGTTTATGTTCGGTCAGATTTGTCGGTGTATCTACATATTGATCAATATGAGCCAATGCCAATAAATTGTACACTTCGTTGAGAAATTCAAATTTCCATGGCATAACACGACGTGTCTTTAGAACTACATAATCGCCCATAACTTCTTCCACGTATTTGGAAAGTTTCTGAAATAAGAACAGACTCATTATGCTGCATGTACTTTCTATTCTATGAAAGGTCGTTAAATCAACCGTCGCTTTGAACCCTTGATCTTCATTCACTTTTTTTCCAACAGCGATCATGACATGTAACTTTTAGGCGGCTCTCAGATTGAGGCAACAAGCAATAAGCAACTATAGTTACTATAGCAACTGCCAATAAACAATAAGCAACATTTTTCGTTCGAGCGATATTTAGTTGCTTTGATGTGAGACGTCTAATTTAATTCAAAGTAAAATAATTGTGAGCGATAATTTTGCGTGTTTCCTATTGCCAGTTGCTTATTGATTGTTGCCTCAATGTGAGAGCCGACTTAGTCAACGCCCAGCCAATTCAACTAAAGGCATTTTCAAGCCAACGCGAAAAAGCAAAACTGGGAGCGAATTTAGTGCCAAAAACGCCATCGCCATGTATTTATATCTAGCTTTCGTGTTGGTTTGAGTATATGCCTTTAATTGAATCGGCTGAGCGTTTGAGCAGACTTTAAAGGCAAGGATTTCCGTCGCACAAGTATTCCGTCGCAAAAAATGGAAACATTCGCATAGCAATAGCAATCGCTGCGTTTTCACTTTGAAAGCGATCCCATCGATCGCACTTACCATACTCGTATAGCCACTCCTCGTTCTTACCTCAATTTGCTTGGCCTTTCTCAAATATCGTATTCTCTTCAAAACCGCCAGCATGTTCCGATGAATTTGATATTGCACTCGGAATAGATGCTCTTCGGTTCTTGTCTGTGCTAGTCTCTTGTTAGGGCACTTTCGATAATTCTCCGTATACAATGGACTGCGCGAGTGCAACATTTTCTAAAAACTAACGCATGTCAACAACACAACTGTGCTACCTGTCACCTACTTACTAAAAACCGCATTGTTACGTCATATTTACTTTGAGTTAAATGCTCCAGTAGTGGCCTGCTCCATTGTGACTGTTGCAGTAACAGGCTTGGATTACTTTTTAACGCCTTTAAGAAAAGTACGTCAATCCAACTTTTGCGCATGTAAATTTGATTGAAAACATTAAAAGAACGTGACCTTCGAACTATTTCTCTAGGGGACAGCAATACTTTCTGAAAATTTTGCCATTTGAATGTGACATTTTGAGAAATTTGTTGATATACCCTCACCTCCTTTTCAAGAACACTGAGGACGTCACATTTCTCTTGTTCTCGTAACACTTTCCATAATGGCCTCTTGTCGATTGTTTTTTCTCGAATAAGCTCTTCCAAAGCTTTGTAAAAGTAAGACTTCTTTTCAAGAATGAAGGGTCCCAGTGTGTCGCCCAGAGTTCCATTGAAATTCTCATCTAGCTGCGTAAAGATTAGATATTACTTTTGCCCATCTTGGACAGGGACTTTGATGTACGACAGGCAAGATTCAGCGTAAGGCTTAGTAAGTGTCAGTAGTTCAGTACAAAGTAAATACCAAAAGGCAGAGCTCTAAAAAGAATTGCCATTGAATTACATAATAATATTTCGTATAGCCTTTGTCAAAAAATGGCAGAAGTATTTTCTAGTCGAGGACAACAACCAATTTGCAATTTTTTAGACCTCCAGTCTTTTCTATTTCATAGCCCCACTGTTGTGACGGATATTAGTAAACTGAATCCCTAATAAGGGGGTGAAAAGAAGTGGAATCGGCTCCAAACCTCGGAGCCCAGATCCAATCTCAAAGCTTTGTTTATAAGTCTGCCTTTTATACATAACTCCTCAAGTTGCTTTTGTAGCTCAGAGCTAGAAGAGTGATTATAGCGCTTTAAAAAAAAAACAATTTGTTCTCTAAAAACAGTTGAATAAATTATTTCGTAGCGAGTCTCAAAACCAACAAAGTCTAGTTAATCTAGGACAAGAACCAATTCCAATTTTATTTATCGATCACTCCAAGCAGCATCCGTAGTTCGTTGCAAATTTCAAGGGCTGTGCTTTAAAAAATATCGAACACGGCTAGTTTTTATTTTCTTACCATGGACTTGAACCAATTATCGACCTTCATACAACTCTACGGCTACTTACCACATCACTTCGATTATGAAAAGCAGTCAATTTCAATCCTTTAAATTTTAGTGAATTATTAAACAGTTCACACTTGGAATCTTCAAACTCGTTTAATTGGTACAGAGCATCGCAAACTTCCAAATTAAATGGCTGACTTAGAGGGTCACTCGCTAAGGGATGTATATTTTTAGTTCTCGAAACTTAAAAGTCTGTTAGACCTACCCATTGCGGCTCTGGCATCACGCAAGGCTCCAGTTGTCTGGGCTATACTACGCTTACACCGACTTCGATTGTACAATGCTTTAGGGTCATTCTAAAAGGATACATTAAAGCCTCATACATGGATTCACATTTATGTTGACTGATTACTTTCAAGTCCAAAGATATATCGTAATAGTCTGCAGCTATGTCCAATATTTGCTTGTGCGTATAGAAGACTCCCCATTCTCGATAAATAACTTGAAGTTGGTCCTCTGTCAGTGCTATTTTCTTCCACGGTTGCATTTCTTCGACAAGGGGTTGGTTTTTATTAAAAACATAAACAAAATAAAATGTCAATGTTTGTTTGACTTGAAAATCGTTGATATTTTCTCGCCGTGCTGTGACTGTAGAGTTGTGATGTGAATGAGCAATGCTTGACAGAGTTTTAATTTTGCTTTGTATATGGGGTCAACGACATTCCGTGAACTTATAGGTCGTTCAAGATACCATCGATTCTAACCCTGGCATACAGTGTTGAAGTAGATTAGGTTAGATTAAAGACGGCTACGAGAGAGAAAGATCATAGGCACTAGACATTTTAACGGCCCATAGCGACTCACCGTGTTGAAGTAACGAACTAGCAACACTTCCTTTCTTGAACAGGAAGGCCTCTAAGAAAGCCAAAACTATGAAGCTGAAGGTGAATTGGGTGCTCTACAAAAACACCCAATAATAATAATTAGGGGTCCGATGGAACTTTTTCCCTTGTCAGCAATGTACCTAAATCAAATTGCTGAATGGGAACCATTCCGGGGGAAATATTAATTCGCGATAGGGGTGAATGAAATCGTTGTCGCAATAGGTCCAAATAGTACCAAACCTTGCTTTTTACAACCATTCACTTGTGTGAGTTTTATTTTAGGGACGAATTGAGAGGATTTCTTTGGACAGACAGTTGACAGTAATACTCTCAGATATTTGTCAGACGCTTGCGGGAGATTTGTATTTTTTCTGAGGGTTCAGCCAGAGACCGATCGTTCAGTAGTCCAGCTCACTAACCATACTCACTGAGCTACTGTGCCTACTTACAAGTTGAAAAGTCAGCCTGTAAGAATCTATACATATAATAAAACTGTAGGAATTTTCTTTGGCCGTTAAAAACTCAAAAACTACTGGACAGATTTTGGTGAAACTTTTTTTAAAATGTTTATTAAGACTGTGAGACTGCTATAGGCTACAGCCACGTTTATAGCCACGTCCTTAGGAACAGTTTTTAGCCAACATAATTTTTTTAAAGTAAAAATATATACTTACACATATACCTTGCTACAAATGGATGTTTATACTTTTGCGTGCGAGCACGGGTCAGCTAGTATTTAATACTGACACTGATTGGAAAATGGTGAAGCATAATTGACGAAATAATAAAGAAAAAGACCAACACATCCTGGTTATCTATGCCCTAGGGAGGTAGGTATAGGTAGGTAGGTAGAAGTGGTGGTTCATGCCTTTGAACCCAATTAGCACTGGGTGTGCCGTTTTGTTACCACTCTTCGTGTGACCTATTTTGTGGTGATTGTTAAGGATGTGGTCCAGTCGGTGCCTATAGCCGACCTGTAAAATTGAGAAAACGGATAAGATCCTGTATCCCTTTGCCCGTGATGTCGCTGAGGTCGTCAAAGAATGGTTGGTTCAGTGCGCGCAGTCTGGCTTTCGCTAGAGCTGGACATTTACAAGTGAGCAAGTGAGAGAGAGTTTCTTTTTCATTTGTATAACCGCAACTGCGGCAATGAGGATTGTATGGGATACCTAGTTTGGCCGCATGGTCTCCAATTGGCCAATGCCGCGTGATTATTGCCGTGATTCTGGCGATATCTGGGCGGGTTCTGTTTAGTAGGTTATTTGTTCTGTTTTGGTTATAGGTAGGCCATATCTTCCTTGATATAACGCAGTTTGTCAATCCCGACCATCGGAGATTGGCTTTCTGCAGAAAATGTGAATGTATTTGTCCCTTAACCGCTCCTAGCGGAATGTGAACCTTCGTTGTGAGTGAGGCGTGGAGTGCTGAGCCCTTCCTGGCCAGCTCGTCCGAGCGCTCATTTCTTGTTATGTTACTATGCCCTGGAACCCAGAGAAGTGTGACCCTGAAACGTTCGCTCAGACAGGCAAGCTCGTTCCGGCACTCCTGCACCAGTTTGGAGGATATGGTAGCCGAATCGATGGCTTTGATGCCGACTTGGCTATCTATAAGGATAGAATCACATTTTTATGTGTTTTGTTACGCCCTAGTTGCGTGCAGGCTTCTCGAATGGCCAGTAATTCGGCCTGGAAAACGCTGGCAAAATCCGGTAAGCGAACAGAAATTGATGTTTGAGGTGATTCCGAAAAGACACCGGCCCCCACACCACAGCTCATCTTAGATCCGTCGGTGTATATGACCGTGTCGAAGACCTTCACTACTTCGTCCCTCTTCCACTGAGCCCTTGTTGTGTTGGGAAGCCGACGTGGAAGCCTTTCGTGAAGTTTAATTTGGGAGTGATGTAGTCCGTTGGAAACGTGACCATGCCGTTTGGTAACGAATCCAGAATGTTAGTATGACCATACGGCCTTGCAGTCCAGCATCCAGACTCTTGAGTCTTATAGCACTGTATAACGCTGTATATTTTGTGTGTAGGTCAAGAGGTAGATGATGCAAGAGCACAGTGAGGGCATCTGTTGGGGCCGACCTCATTGCCGCCGTGGTGCCTATACTGGCTGTTCTTTGCAGTCTTTTCAGTTTTGTGAGGTTGTAGACTTTGCTTAACGCAGGCCACCATACTAGTGATCCATACGTGAGAATTGGACGCACTACGGCTGTGTACATCCACAAGGTCATATTTGGTTGAAGTCTCCACTTCTTTCCAAAGGTTTTGCTACAGGCATAGAAAGCGACCGACGACGCCTTTCTTACTCTGTGTTCAATGTTATGTTTCCAGTTAAGTTTCGGATCGAGCATGATACCTAGATACTTAGCGCTGGACGACAATGTGAGTCGAGGTGTGAGTGGTTGATCATTTAGGCGCGGTAGGGTAAAGTCGGGTATTTTGGTTTTGGTAGTGAACTAGCATCAGTTCAGTTTTGCTCGGGTTAATACCGAGGCCACAACTTGCTGCCCAAGTGCTTATCTTGTCTAGAGCGGCCCCCATAATTTCACTAATCACGGTGGGAAACTTCCCAGACACTAGTATCAGCACGTCGCGTCGTCCGCGTACGCGACAACTTTGACCCGTTCCCTGTCTAGTTTCACCTAGGGAGGACTGTACCACTTCTCGTTTCTTAATGGTCGAAACTAGAAAAGGGAACAAAAAGCCTCGTGGTCGTGGCACTAAATAAATCCTCTACCCGCATCATAAATGGTGTAATCATGGGACACTGTGACACTGGATTGATGCACCTTATATGAAGATAGAGGAAGGATTTATGCAGATACTGCGGAGATAAGGAAAAGGAGTCAATACAATATTATCTTTGCCACTACCCTGTTTTGCAAGTACGATACGATACCCTAGGATAGGATGCAGGTTGTTTTGCAAGCAGAGCAGAGTTAAAACGTTAAAAGGCTTTCTGATGTCCTGCACTTCACGCGGAAAATAGCCCACGAGTAACTTGATGAATTTCGGTCTGTTCGATCTTTATCAGCCTTTCTCTTAACAGGGGATTTACAATGGATCTTCTATACATCTCCGAGTTAACATGACTATTTGATTATAGCCTAATCTGAAAAAAAACATCCCGTCTGACATGTCAGTGCATTACAAGTGCAATGAAAACCTCTTCAAATGCCGCCTTACACTGCATGCTTAACTTTAGCAACGGTGTTATAATTCAGGCATGTTTTTCTAAACTCACATCCCTCCCAAATTCACTGATTGCTTAGCAAGCCTAAAATACCTGGCAATCAGTGTAGTAAATGGAAGGCCGCTGCGTATATCCTGACAGTACAACCCCACCCTTTGTTGCAGCGGTCAAACTAACTGACTAAACTCGGCTCCTCTTCCGTTAAGGCTCTTACAAAGTACATGCTCCACTGCCACACGTTAGACAAACAACTTATGCTTATGTAGTAGGCAAAGCAAACCGTAGAAATATAGGAAACTGTGGCTTAGTAAGGCTGACCTGGTCAGTTCCGGATGCACAATGATGGAAAATAAAACTATATAAGACTTAAAATACTTGTCTCCTAGGGTCGTAGCTTCTTTCTGCATCCTGGCCAGACATACGCAAAGACTCAGTTTCTCCATAGCAATGCCTTAAACTGAAGATAAAGACAAAGATGAAACCGTCATCCACCATTTTAAACTCATGTATAGGTATAGGCTTATTTAAGAAATTATGCTTTCTCAACGTCTTCTCTTACTTCCAAGCTCAACTGACAGACGCAAATTGTTTACAAAATCTGTCATCAGAAAGGCACCAATCCCTATCCACTCCAGTGGTATTCAAAATGTCCGCCGACCATCGAGCGCCACTTTAACTCGCTACTCATGTCTATGGTTTCATTAAGGGTATTCACTTAATCTGATAAATTTATGAAGCTCGTAAATGTATAAATTTCTGCGGTGCTTTAAATGAACACCCCTCGGAAATGTTATTGCGTAAACCGCGTAAATCGACTGTAAATCTGGAATCAAACAAACAATTCATACGGGCTGTTTGACATTTGTGACTTGCGTAACTTTCCGCGGTTGGTTTCCGAGGCTAAATCGTCGCGGAAAATTATTCTCCATATACAAAATCTGACAGTTCATTTACGAGGGTGTAAATTTCTGCAGTTTACGCAGTTTACGAGGCTTTTACACGTTTAAGTGAATACCCCTATTAAAATGTCTTCCAAGAGTCATGCACATGTCTTCAAATATTTATACTTTTCGTTTCTACAACAGTCGCTACTCGTTTACCAAGTGTTCTAATACTACGCATCTCAACATCGTTGGAAAATAGATTGCAAAGTACATTATGCACACGACACATAACAAATAAAGCTGTTCTTTGTTCAAAGTATTATGCTCTATATGATTTGGCACTCATAGATTTTATTATAAAAGGTAAAGCCAGGCCTTTGAAAAGTATCAGTTTTCCTCCATCTATCTTGGCTAGCGGAAAAAGAAAGCGCATCTATATACAATGAAGTTATACTTGTGGTTCTTAGCTGTTTTTGGATTGCTTGCAGTATTAGGAACTGTGCAGGCTCAAAACACAACTACCCCAGCACCAGCTGCTGGCCCAGTTAAGAAAAAGATTAAAATCACTGGATTGAAATACACGAAAAAGACGTTCCGCAAGAGAAAGGCTGGGAACACAAATAACAATGCACAAAAAGTCTCACCAGTTCGAGTAATAGTAGTTGGATAGTATTTATCAAATAATATTTGAGCAGTCGTAGTACTCCTCGTAATATCGTGTAACGTGTGATCTTATATACTGCTTGTAACTAAATAAAAAAATCCGCATTCAAATATGTTTACGAGTTTTATTCTGATTTCTCCGATCTTGTGGATCTACTGCTGTACAATGAGATTCGGCTCTTAGTAGATCGCAGAGCTTCGGATGACTTCTTCGCCTTTATATCTGCCTTATTGAGAGCCACACAGAGGAGTAAGAAATTCGTTACTTTTTCGCTCTTTAAGGACTCGGCTATTGACAGTGCCTTATGCAATGTCGTGGATACCTTTTCGATTTTCCGTAAAAGCGCATGCGTCTTGCATACCAGCATTATTGCATGTAGCATCCAAACGAAGCTGTTACATTTCGTCGCTTCTGTAAATGGCATAATTATGCAGCAAATAACTGATTGATTGTTATATAATGTTACCTGCAATACATCGGTCTGCAACCAAGCAGCACTTGTCAAATTGGTTGAGTTTTAAGTTAGTCCTGGCCATCTCGTGCCATAAATAAGCCTTCTCGATGGGGTATTTAGCGAATTCCAGCCTCTTTGTCAGTCTCATGTTTAGGGATCTGTTGAAAGTATTGCTTGAATAAAAATAAATAAGAAAATCTTTATCAGGACGTCTACTTGAGTAAGGCCAAATTTTTATCAGCAGCATCGACGTCCTGGTAAGTTGCTCTATTGCCGAATTCATAAGGAGCTGGCTCCTTCTCTATGTCAGATTGTAATTTAAGAAGAACTATCAGACGATCCTTTTGTGGGATGTCGGTTAGATTTTCAGGTATATCCTCGAATTGATCACATAGAGTCAGTGCTAATAAATTGTAGACTTCATTGATGAACTGAAATTTCCACGGCATCACTCGGCGAGTTTTCAGCACTACATAGTCGCCCATAACTTGTTCCACGTAATTTTGCAATTTCTGCAAGTAAAATTAGGATAAATTTGCTAAATACTTTCGACTAGATCTAGATGGGAATGAAATGACTCAGACGAATGATTTTAGGCAAATCAGGAGGTAGGATTCTGTAATAATCATTTTCGAACGTTCTGTGGTTTAAGTAACGTTGAAAACGAAGGGAATTTTCGTTTGCGCGAAAGCAAAAAACGAAAGTTATTGCATTGACGTTTCGTTTTGTTTTTTTACACCCTCCACAGGAAGGTATATTCACTTTGCCATTACGTTTGTAACGCCAAGAAGGATTCACCGGAGACCCTATAAAGTATATATATTCTGAATCAGGATCACATTCTGAACTCGACGGTAGTTTTGCTACCTACCATACAAAACTTTTATGCAGTGGAGGGTATCAAAGCATCGGCCAGGCCGATGATAACACTTTTACTTGTTTTACTTTATGTAACTCCAGAAATGAAAGATATTTTTATTTCGTGCGACGTCAGCTTTGGCATTTTTCACTTTCTTGAATTATTTTAACTCCCATTTACGGCCATTTCTAACGAATAAGTTATCAAAATAATGGAAGATACATTTCTGGAGCACTAATAACACTAGTCAACACCAAAAGAATTTCGTAAAAAGTATGTAGTACATTTTGTAGGCACACTCACTCCTATTACCCCAAAAATATTATTTTTCTTATACTACCTCTAAAACTGGTAGAATATTGAATTCCGAAAAATTTATATTTTTAAACTTATTTAATGGTAGATGTACATTTTAGACTTATATTCTGTGCAATTAATATTAGATATTTTAAATATTTTTATTGGGATCGAGGAGAAATTGCAAAAAGCAAAAGGATCAGCTGCTGAAGTTGCGGTGAAATCGAACGCCGCCTTTTCTGCAATGAAGGATTTAAGACCATCAAATAAATAAATAATGTATTAAATGGCGCTGAAAACTTAAAATTAGCTTCAAATATTGCAGTCGATGTCAAAAGGTATTTTAACTGAGCTCCACTTCTCTGTGCCCATGTCCTCTCTTCAGTTCTTTCAAAGGTTTCCTGAGGGCCAATCGCAGGCGTTCGTTGCCAAATGTTTCTGGTTGTACGGTTGTAAGGCTTTAAGAAAAGCTTAGTTTTGCCTTTTTTTTTATCTTTTACATAAACAAAATCCGTTTCCTGGTAATAAAAGATCCCGAATTAACTTCATACTTAAATGACCTAGAAAAGGAAGCCTGTGCATCGTTTGTTGCAGTCACTGAAAACTTTTTAGAGAATCATAAATCCCCGCAATATTTTGACCTTTTTGACAAAAATTTGCCAACTTTTTATAAAATGAAAAGCAACATGTCTTGGAAAATAAATTGTCTGCACTCGCATTTAGATTTTTTTTCCCCGAAAATATTATTATTATTATTTATTACTTTTTATTATTTAAATTTATTTATTTATTTCCAAAAACTACAAATAAAGAAATTTAAATATTAGATAATAATATGTGCGAGTGCAGAAAACATATTTTCAAAGACATGCTGCATTTAATGGGAGCTATCATGAAAAACAGAACACGGAGAGCGATTCCACCAAGATTCAAGATATAGCTGTCATTGAAAAACGATATCAAGGACAATGCAACCCTGCGATGCTGGCAGACTGTTGTTGGTTATTAATTAGGGAAACCCAAACCACAGAGTACCATCGAAAAACGAAAAAAGTGAAGAAGGATTTTTTTAGTCCAAAATATATGAGTAATTTAAATATAAAAATTGTTAAAATAGTAAGAAAATAAATATTAATATATCATAAAATTGTGACGTGATAGAAATATTTTATTTGACTTTCTGCAATATTTCTAGCACATAGAACACGAATCACATGAAATTATTTGCGATATAAGAAAAAATATTTTTTTTTGTTGACTAGTGTAATTTGCACTGCTTAAAAGGTATGTGTCTTCAATATGGCAATGCTGCTTGAGACTACTTTGTGTGGAAAGACTGCACAATTCAATCAAAACAAGTCTAATTGTAACCAAAGAAATAGAAGAAAACTACAGAAAGAATTACATGAAGCAAATTTTCGCTTTCTTTCGTTTTTTGAAAAGCGAAAACATTTTTCGTTTCGCATTTTACATAATCTCACCCCAGTTAACATGGGTTAAATCACAAGTTTATCACGACCATAGCAGCGTCTTCGAATCAAAGGTCCTGGCAGTGACAACAGCAGCGCTTAAGTCTGATGTTAGGGAGGGCAATATCACCTGGAAGTATTACCGTCTTTATCGACAGCCATAACTGCACCAGAAATGAAATCGAAGCTTGTGAAGAACTCAAGGCTCTTGGCACACAGCACAAGGTATCGCTCTGCTCGGTTCCGGGACATGAAAGCATTCCGGGCAATGAGAAAGCAAACGAATTAGCAAGACAAGGTTCGACAGCTGTTTCAGATCAACCTCTGTGAACATCCCGCCTTGCACACTTAAGCTTGAAGTAGGGAGAAAAGTCTCAAGAGAGCCGAACGCTAGATGGGTCATCTGAAGTACTTGTAATACCACAAGAATGCTATGGCCGTCCTTCAACGAAACCAAATCCGAGAATAGAATACGGACGGATAGAAAATTTCTGTCCACCCTCATAGGTATCAAACGGGGCACAAAATGGGCTTAACGGAAGAAGAACTTTATATAGAGGCTGCGGTGATGAGAGAGCTCTTGAGAACACAACCCACTTCCTATATCACAGCCCAACACACTATCACCCATATTGTCGTTGTCGTTTACGGCTCTAAAAAAAAACGACGCTACTGTTTGGTATTGGCGACTAAAAATAAACTACTTTTGTCGCGGCGACGATCGACAAATGGCGTCTGAAATGTCAAAAAATGTGGATTGTATTTTTCGACGACGATCGTCGGTATTGCGTAAGGCGTTTTGTGACGACGTTTGTCGTGGAAATGATACATTTCTGTCGTCGACTATTTTACGGACGACAGTGTGATAATGTGTTAAAAAAAAGTATGTGTACTTAATTTTAAATTAACTCAAGGACAATCATAGTTATTTTGCAGAATGGAGATAACAAATAAAAGACAATTTCTACATTTAGTGAACGAAATGCAGAAAAATATTCCTTTGGCAAAATAATTCACGAAGGCCTAGAAAAAGTGATGTTAATGTCAAAGGGACGACATAGCCTTATCTCCGAATTGTCTTGGACCACCTTTGACTTCGATAGTCTATAATACATTTAAAGTCTAAAACTAATTATTGTTATTAAAAAATGTTTGAAATTTAAATTATTTCTACCACTCACTTAACGTCGCGTCGGGCAAATCCAAGCGATTGGATTTGGTTCGAATTTCCTTTCATAACTTTACCAGCTCTTTTTTCTGGTTTTCTTCTTCGTCACTGCTTTAAAAAAAACATCCCAACACTCTTCATTTTTGATTTGTTTTATTAACCAACTCACAAACAACACACCAGACAAAATATAAATTCGTCGACTGAAATGTCAAACCGCATGTGTTATAGTTTATGGAATGTATGTGGAATGTGAGAGTTCAGAGATTCGAGTCGTTTCAGTTTCGCAATACCAAATTCCAAACGACTCGACACGACAAACGTCAGTAAGGGACCACCTCTTTCCCTACGGGCATAACAATGGGACAGTATTGACCTGAGTGTGGCACGGAGATATCCTTGCCAGCCCACAAACCTAACCTAACCTAAGTTTATCACAGGCTGATCGCATAGAATAAGTCGACAGCTAAAGTTTTCAGATGAATCGTTTCTTTAGACGAGACGATTATTCAGATAAATTGACTCTTCAGGCGAATGGACTTGTAAATGAATCTTTTCTTCAGATCCTTTTTTTTCAAATATGTCAGTTATTCAGATAATTCAAAGGGCACGGTGGTGCCCCAGTCAAGTCCTCTAGTAAGGGCACTGCCCCTTTTTACAGGAACAAACTCAGGCATTTTTCGACCCCCCTCTAACTTCCGAACCGATTGAGCCAAAAACGTCCAACTTGAAATATTTATCAAACTCACTAAAAAGGTCCACCTCACCAAATTTCTTCTCTATAGCATTAGTGGTTCTCAAAATACAGGGCTTAACAAATCGCAAACACCATAACTGAATGACTCAATCACTCACTTAGATGATCATCAAAATTATGAAGCACTTCCGGCCATCCTAGAATCGTAAAATTTGGCAGAATGCAGTTTGTACACTGGGAAATGTCTAAAACTTGAGATTTTCCGTTCAGGAGGCATGGTATACGCCGACTTTTGAAAATTGGTTATTATTTATTTTGGGCCACTTTTCATTGCCGTAGAATGATGAAATTTGGTAAGAGCGGTAGAACTTGCAGTGTACAGTTTCTTAGTTTAAGAAGGTTAAATGTTAAAAAAAAAATTGGTAGGTTTACTTGGCAAGTTTTTCGTTTATAACTTTATTACATTATACAATATATTAGAATTTAAAAACTTGACCAGTGAACCTACCAATTTTTTTAACATTGAACATTCTTAAACTAAGAATTTGGCGTACATTTAGATCTCATTACTTTTCGTGGCTAACTAGTTACGCACATAATTTTTGCTGATCGATATAAGAGAACTTGACTCTTTTTTACATTTATGTTTTTAGTGTGATCGGCTCTTCAGAAGAATTTACTCTCCTTTAGGCCAATTAGGGGTATTGCGAATAAATTCCGATGTAAATCAAATTGCTGAATGGGAAACATTCCGGGGGAAATATTATTCGCGATAGGGGTGAATAGGAATCAGTTCTTCAGATAAACCGGTTTTTCAGATATTGGTTATCGGTTATTCCGGATTTTTATTTTTATATTTCCAAAAGCGATTCAATCCATTGAAAAGCGATAGCTATTTAGTTGACAGATTGCTGGCGGATTTATTGTGGATAAAAAATAAACTAAATTCTTGTGACGGGAAAAAGCTATCAAACTTTAGGAAAATAAGTGGAATAACCCCCAGGATTATTTTGATGAATTCATCAAATTCGTTTTCATTCGAATCGACTTTTCAGATGACTCCACCCTTCAAATGTATTTTTATTCTACAAATGAATCTATTTTTCAAACAAATCGGTTCCCTAGATAAATCGATTCTTTCGAATAGATGAAACGATTCCTCAGTTAAACTGACACTTCAGATGCATCGGTTCTTCAGATATAACGATGATTTTAAAGAGTGGATTCATCAACTGATGTTCATTGCAAGTAATATTTAAAACTCTTCTCGTTAGGGTTCTGTCACGTTCACACTAAACGAGTCCGAGTCGAATAGAAGTTCCACATTCATGGTCTCCAACTTTTCAGTTAAGACTGACGGACGGAAGAAGAATCACCTTCCCCTTGAATCTGGGCGAATTAAACTATTTTCGGTTGGTGTGAAGTAAGATTTGTAGCTGAATCTTGACGAATCAGATTCGCCTTGATTCGGATAGATTATCATTGACTCGTATTCATTTGGTGTGAAGGGCCGCTTAAGATAAATTGACTCTACATAAATTGCATGACTTGAGTTAGTGAATCGAATCAACTATGAATACATTTTTCAAAGTTTCAAATCCCAAAAGGGTACTGATTAGACAACTGATATAAATTAACATTCCACTCAGTTCGTGAATGCTTCTTTGAAGAGCGACTCACCTCTAATCTCCGGTTCGCCCTTAGCAGATGCATTGTCCTGAGAATTTTCAACAAACTACGATGCGTCTGATTTTGAGCATGAAAGAGAAAATCTTCAGTCTTTTTCTTGCGCATTGTTCGACTGGGGCAATTTCGAATCTTCTCTGTATAGAGGGGGCTGCGAGCATTCAACATTTTCTACAAAAAAAAAATATGAGGAATTCCATTTGGTTGTGATATTTACTATGAGGACTTGCCAACAGTTTCCAAACAACATCGTATTTATGCTTAGTCAGATCCTCCAGCAAAGGTCTACTCAGCTGCGACTGAGGAAGCATTAGATTTTTGTTTTTCATCAATGTTTTCAGAAACAGGACATCAATCCAACTTCTTCGCAGATAAATCTGATTGAACCAACGGAATGATCGTTTTCTTTTTGCAATCTCTCTAGGTGACAGTATTTCTTTCTGCAAAAAGCAACTTTCAAATTGAATTCCCTTCGCGATATAGCCTGTCATCCAACCTCGGTTTCCAGAACACTGAGGACATCACACTTCTCGAGCTCTTGCATGATTTTCCACATTGGTCGCGGATCGACACTTCTTGAACGCAGCATTTCACTGTACACCTTGTCGAAATGTTTGCCATTTTGTAAAATAAAATAACCCAGTTCGTCGCCGAGTGCATCTTCGAAGTTCTCATTCAACTGAAAGGTTTATATACTCGTATCGATTGAATTTTATTGTCCTCGTTCATTTCGACTTACCACATCAATGCGATTTTTGAAGGCATTAACCTTCTTGCCTTTAAATTTTCGCGAGTAATTCGATAGCAAACTTTTGCTTTTCTCAAATTCGTTGAGCTCATAAACACCGTCACAAACTTCCAGATTAAAGGGTTGATTTAGGTCATCGAGCTCTGAAACAGATAGTAGAAGAAGCTCAACAGCATGAGCCTGAGTAGACTGTACGAACCTAGAGCCCTTGTTGAGTCTGCTAGTGCTTCCTCGGTCAGGGCTATGTGACGTTGGCATTGGCTTCGAAAATGTAATGCCTTTGGATCATTGGGGTTCAAGGCCAACGACTTGTTGTAGTAAAATTCGGCTACATCTTGATTTTGCTTCTTTGTGTAAAATAGGCCCCATTCCCTGTAAATGATTTGTTCTTGTTCTGGAGACCAAGCGATTATTTTCCAAGGGTCCATTGAAAGTGCAAACTAATTTAGACAAATAGCACAAAAATGTGTCGCATTCCAAATACTTTTTTGAAAAAACTATTTTTTAACAAAATTTGATGTGAAATTGAGTGAGGTCCTGATTGTAGTCTGAAATTTAAGACGATAGAGGCATTCGCTTATTTCTTTGTTGCACAGACATAACTTCACCGCGTGCAATGTAGTATTGTGCATGGTGTCAAAGACAGTGCGTTTCGCAAAAAACAACGGAGGGTGTTTTAATGGCAGTCGAATGCAGCAATCAAATGCGTGGACAATATCAAAGAATGAACTAGGATGAGTCAAAATGTGTACGCTATGGAAAATGTATCTAAGCTGAAGTCCAACAAAGATGCTGGACCGGCCGGGGTTTAAGGTAGCGGGAGATCATTTGGTAGAGAGCATACAACAACTCATTTACAAGATTTGGTCAGAGGAAAGTATGCTTGACGAATGGAACCTCAGCATTGCTTACCCGATCTATAAGAAAGGAGACCCTCTAAACTGCGCCAACTACACTACAGAGGTATCAGTTTTAAAACATTACCTACAAGATTTTATCTGCCGTGTTGTGTGAACGCCTGAAACCATTCGTCAATGAATTGATTGGTCCCTACCTTATCAGCGTGGTCTTAGGCCCGGTAAGTCAAATCGATACTCACCATCTAATTTATCGATTTTAAGGCAGCATAATGGCAGAATTTATAGAGAAGATCTATACAGAGTGATGTCTAGTTTTGGGCCTCCCTGCCAAACTTGTCAAATTGTGCAGAATGACGATAAAGAACGCTCGCTGCTCCCTAAAGGTCGGAAACAATCTCACCGAGACCTTTGATGTCAAAAAAGGATTTAGACAAGGTGATGCGCTGTCATGCGACTTTTTCAACATTATTCTTAAGAAAATTGTGCGAAACTCGCAAGCCAACACCAGGGGCACAATTTTCCCAAAAGTCAGTCTAATTACTTGCTTACGCTGACGACATCGACATCATCAGCGAGCTGTCACTTGTGTCGTTTTCGGTTGGTCGTCCAGAACCGTCCGGAAGCAATCCCAACGCTTTTGAAAACGTTCGATTGACACTCAACTGACAGTTCTTATACTGAAAAGAAGAGAAATTTGAGTTTTTCCGGACGGTTCTGGACGACCACCCGAAAACCACATTAGTAAAGACGCGCCAAAAATAGTTTTAGTGGTGAATGAGCGAAAAACAAAATACATGCTGTCAACAATAAGGGACACACAAAATTGACGAATCGGACAAATCGTCACGATAAACAGATAACACTTTGAGATGGTTAGGAACTTTGTCTACCTCGGCTCCGATATAAACTCTAAAAATGACACCACAGCAGAAATCAAACGAAGAGTTACACTTGCCTGTTCTTTGGCCTAAGAAGGCAACTGACTAGTAAGGCCTTGTCAAGAAACACTAAGGAGATTCTATATGAGACCCTCATTATCTCATTTGGAGGAGAAGATTTAACAGCGACATCGAAAAAGTACGTATCACTCGACTAATATGGCTAGGCCTAGGACTCAGTAGAGTCTTCGATTCCAACCCGAAGGGACAACACAGTAGAAAAAGACCTCGCATTAGGTGGCGCGCACAAGTAGAAGTGGACCTCAACCAACTTGGAGTGCGCAACTGAAGGCGGCTAACTAAAGATAGGGTTAGCTGGAGTGGCGTGTTAATTGAGTCCCAGGTCCACCCGGAATGTAGCGCCATCTAAGTGGGTAAGTTAGTATTACAAACAAACAAAATTGGCCAATTAACATCGCCACGACGTGAGATAACACGGCCGTTGAATTTCTTCCTCAAAAGAGCCATTGTTTCGTTAGCTGTGTGGCAAGTGGCACCCTCCTGTTGAAATTTTTGTACTATTTTTCCGATTGTACGCACATTTGGACGATTAAATTGACCGAAAAAATCACGAAATGCACGATGTGCATTTTGATTTGAACGCCTATTTTCTTAATAAGCCTGAATAACTTTAACGCGTTGCTCGATTGTGTATCTTTCCATGGTTCAAATTGAGAAATGTCGAATGAAATGCAGAATGACGTTTAGATGTGGTTCACATTCAACATCGGCCCTTAAAATTTAATCACCCTTTAGTAGTATACAAGTATTTGAACTTTTATATCAAGGGAATTGAATTGTAAAATCCTCATCGTCGAGTTTTTCAAATTAAGTTGGTCTTGGACAAAATTCTCTGTCCCTACTGGGCCGTATAATATCCACGTAATATTTATCAAATTTGTCTTCTAAAATTTCAAATAAATCCAAGTTGAGACACTTGTTTCTGCAAATCTACTCTCGCAAATCTACTTTATCTTCCAGATAAATGCTTTAACAGACATTTGAACCTGCTTATAGGCTACCATAGACTTTAACTGACAAATATCACTATCCTAGAACTTAGAAACCGAAAGTTTAAGTTTATCTGGCAGATAAGTTCCTCATAGCCTTTGGCTCTAAGGCTGCAAGCAAGCGCACACCAAGATACAAAGGACGAAAGCGTGCGTATGAAGTGCATCTACCTGGACAGTAGGCCTAAGCCTTCAGCTTTATTATAATGTACCTAATAATATTTTCATTCAATTGACTGAATCGACTAGCTTTTTAGAAGGCTATCCTGTGCCTGTCAGACCGGAATTTACAATATATATATTTTCGATCGGCCCTGTTGCATACCTATTATTCTTAAGTACGTAATCGGCTCTGGTCAAGCATCGACCTTTAATAATGCTTCCCAAAAACAAGCCTCACGACGTGCTCACGACACACGACATACTGCTAGGTTCCACATTTCACTTTCACTCGAAATGAAATCGGAAATGAATTTTTCTGTTCTACATTTTTCCCTGTATTCGATTTCGATTTCAAAATTTTCGGATTTGATACAAAGTGAAATTGTGATTTCGAAAAAATGTCGGAGTCTCCGAATCGCTCGAAATGCAGAACACTGAAAAAAAATTCACTCGATTTGATATTTCGATTTCACTCGATTTCTGGAACCTATAGCTGATAGTTGGTGCAATATTTTGACCGAAATTTATATTAAAAAATCGCACTATTTCGGACAGCATCCATTTTGGAAGTAAATTTGCAATATTTTCCAAAGTTTTTTAAGCGTTAATCTATTTCGTACTGTGAAATAAAGTACAGAGTTTATATTTAGGGGTATCGTGAATAAATTCCGATGGAAATATTTCCCTTGTCAGCAATGGAAATCAATTTGCTGAATGGGACATATTGCGGATGAAATATTATTCGCGATAGGTGTGGCATAACGCATAATACTCCAGAATGCATTTCGCCCCGATATGTGGTGGGTGGGCTCATCAGTAGACGAAATATCACATCTGTCTACTGAGTTTCTGTCAATTTTTTTTTTAACTTACAAGAGCTGTCAGTGTCAAAATAATGATTCAAAATGAAACCAACAGATGGCTCACACTTTTACAACACAAATCAGGTTAGCAAATATTCTAAATTGTACAAGCTGCTATGAGTGTCTAGAAAGAGAGTTTGGATTTTTTTTTATTATTCGAAACACTTCGCATAGTAGGTACTAAGACCATGGATATCATATCGGATAGTCTTTGAGATTAGCCCTGAGTTCTGACAAGTAAAAGACTCCACGAGCAACTAAGCCTAACATTTATGGATGTGTCAGTCGCGCCAACAATTTTTTTTTTTATTTACTTCTAGCCTCAATCGATACGATAGGTGGCATTAAAATAAATATTAACACTGAATCGCAATCGAGCATAATGTTATTTCTATAACCCACACACAACTGGTAGAGTGGTAGGTAGGCACCATGTTCTCAAATAAATTATCCTTTGAATCACAGCAAGCAATTCCGTTCGCCCAATTACCCAGCAAACTATCGCTTCCCAAAATCAAAGCACCGATTCAAAGAAAATCCTATTTTCGATTTTATTTACTTTACTCACGGAACTCTTCTGCGTGTTCGTGCCCCTTCCCTCATTCATACAGAAATTGCAAAGTTAAGTTGCTTTGCTAATAATGTTCTTGCTGTTTCTTTGATTTTTTTTCTATATCTGAATCTGAATCAGAATCAGAAAGCCGCAACCTTTTCAGGTGTTTTCCATTTGCACGGGTGAACTTTTTTTCAATCATCACAAATTCCCATCAATATTCCTTCGATTTGCTTCCACCCCGCAGATTTACACAAATCCTCTGTCCCGCCTACCATCAGAGAGTCCTTACGACTGTATCTCCAGAATGTATACAACCACCCACCAACAAATTCAGAAAGAAAATTAAAATGCCAGCAAAAATAAAAAGGATCAAGAACAAAGTAATTTTTGATTGAGAAACAACAACGCTGAATGTTGCCAGCATTAGGTTGTTCTTGCCCTTTTTTTTTTGAAACTGAATTTAATTTAAGAACAACAACAAAAAGAAAGCTGTCAAAATGGAAAAAGTTTCTGTCGCTAAGCATAAATTTCTCCTCATCTCGTTCAGGTAAATCCGGATCGAAGTTTGGCGCAAAAAAAAAACAATAAGAGCGCTAGCGAACTTTTCGCCTAGTGTAGCCATAACTTCTCATGGTTGTCAATTTTCCATGATGGGTGTGTTCAGTGGTGGCTACGTGAGTTGTTTTTTTTTTTTCACTGCGACGCTACCTACCTTGGGTTAACTCATTTTTAATGGTTCGCTCGCATCGAACAACATATTGGCGCAGAGACTGGAGACGCGACATAGCAACTGTTTCCATTGAATATTCATAAATAATTGTTTACGAAAAGTTTTTGGGGAAAATATTTGAATGTGGATAAATGTACGGGGAGGTGGCGTATAATACCAAATTGTGTTTTGTTTTCGGGGAAAACTTTTCGCACATAAACTGCATCATATCCCAGCCACTGGCAGGGAATATAGTATCAGTCTGCTCTATACGCGAGGACATCGACGTATGGCTGTTTGCCATGAAAATGTCGACGGTCGGTGGTTAAATTTTAGTACGGATCGCTAAATTAACTATTATACATATGGACATTCTTGTGGCGTGGAAATATTTCCAACGCAGATGTGTGTGCGAGGACTGCGTGGGACAGAGCTCAGGTTCAAGTTTAGTGGGCGGTCTGTGGGGTCATGAGCAGGTTTTATAATTTTCGTTGCCAGAAATAATTAGTAAAGTTTGTGCCACACACGGGGGCACTTTGTATAATTTATTTGTACATAGTAGTGTCATCTTGTCGAGTACCTACTATTTTAAATGTATAAGACTCGGCAGTCGTGACATTGACCAGGCATAAAATGTCGACCAGAGGACTTGTCGAAAATACATATTTTCAAAGTATTAAAGCGTTTAAATTGAAAACACGTTTTAGTTGCTAAAATTACTTTAATATTTTGATTACTTCTTTTTTGCTTCATTCTTTATACAACGCGCGAACATTTTCAATGACATTCTGCTACTTTATCCGGCGTTACTGTCCAAATTCACGAAACTACATTCCCTCTTTAAAATACTTTAAAATGGGGGCACAACTTTCAAACCGTGTGTGCGACTTAAATGAGAACCATAATGGAATTGTTGAGAAATGCTTTTTTAACATAATAATGAATTTAAATTATGTGGGCGCAGTAGCGCAGTGGTTAGTGTGTTGGACTACTGCGCGAGGGATCCCAGGTTCGATCCCCGGAAAAACACAAATTACATCTTAAAGTTTTTTCTACTGCGCCATCTCTCGCGAACGTCTGACAAACATCCGAGAGTATGACTGTCATGAAAAAGCTTCTCAATTCAGCCGTTCGGACTCGGCATAAAATTCTAGGTCCCTTCCATTCATCCCAACAAAAAATAGAAACTCAAACACAAAACGAATGGTTGCGAGAAGCTAGGCCGTGGGTATCACCCGCCTGTTGCGCCACCTAATTATTTTATTTTTTAATGAATTTAAATTAATTTATTTTGCAATTGCTCATTTAATCAAATGAATTTAAATAATGGCATTTTCCTTTAACCATTTTATTATTACCCAACATTGTATAACTTACCGTATACAGTTTTTTGACGCGCTTAGAAAAGTGTCAAAATCTATTTAAAAAATCCAAAAAAAGTACTAAAAAAACAAATCGAAAAACGCGCAAAATACATCTCTAAAATCGCCTCAAAAAAAATATTCCAAAAAACGCTACAAAATACGATTATAAAATGCCTTTAAAAAAGCCCCAAAAAAAGTCTGAAAAACGCGCCATAAAACACCTGCAAAAATGCAACAAAAACGCCTTTAAAAATGACTCAAAACACGCCAAAAAACACATACATTTTCAATGCATACATACATTTTCAATGGCCCGCTTATCCATTAAGTGGGTCGCGGGTGTAGGTTACCTAAGTGGACCCTCCATAGCTCTCGATCCTCCGCCATCGACTCCAAATCATCAAGGGCAATCCCCATACGGGTAGAGGAGAGATTATGAATTTGATCTAACCATCTCATCCTGGGTCTACCTAGGGGACGCCTGCCCGATGGTACGGATTCCATAGCACGTCGTGGAATCCTGGTCGGGGACATGCGTTTAACATGACCAAACCACCGAAGCATGGATCGCTCCGTCCGGAGAAGTAGCTGCTCGACATTGAGTTCCTCACGTATTCTGGTATTTCTGATGCGATCTCTACGGGTCACACCAGCAATACTACGGAGAAATCTCATTTCGGCAGCTTGTATTCGCGATCTTATTCTTTCGGTCATTACCCAAACCTCATGACCATAGGTAAGAGTTGGAACAAACACCGAATTAAAGACTGACAACTTAGCTTTGACACCAAGTTCAGTCCTCCTGATAACAAAATGACCAAGCTGTCTCAAAATCGATCCAGCCTGACCAATCCTACAGGAAAACTCGGCATTGCTCCTTCCATCACTCGTGAATAAGACCCCGAGATACTTAAACTTCTCCACCTGTTTCAATGGGACTCCACTAACATGCAGAGTGCATTGAACAGGCGTTCTGGAGACGACCATCACTTCAGATTTGTTCACATTTACCTTCATCTCAGCTTCAACACAAACGGCTACAAACCGATCGAGTGCGCGCTGAAGTTCAGTCTGAGAGGACCCAAGGATGACCAAGTCATCAGCGAAGAGCAAATGACTTATCCTCAGATCTCCCAATTCGAAACGTTCTTCGCCAAGACTGCGCTGTAACATCCAGTCCATATAAGTAATGAAAAGGAGAGGCGACAAGACGCACCCCTGGCGAAGTCCAACGCCCACGGTGAAAGGTATTGATTTAACGCCGTTTACCGAAACACAGCTTTTACAGTTTGTGTAAAGAGATTGAATGGCTCTCAAGAGAGAACCATCAATTCCATACTGCTGTAATACACTCCAAAAAACACATAAAACTGAAAAACACTCCAAAAACGCCTCTAAAAACGCTCCAATTGCATCGAAGGTACCAGAACTACTCGACCGATTTCAATACATTTTTTCCCATTTTCAATACCAACCTGACGACGAGACAGGGTAAAAAAAAGTCCTTTCACAACATTTCATTTGTCTACGTGCGTCGTCGGTCACTTCGCTTGGACGCTATCGTTGTGTCAACAGACAGACAGAATTTGATCCTGATTCAGAATATATATATTTTATGGGATCTCCGGTGACTCCTTCTTGGAGTTACAAATGTAATGACAAAGTGGATATAATGTTCCAGTGGGGCTGTGGTGGAAGAGCGTTTTTCTTGGATCGTGGAGTTCCTTCCATTTATTTGGAATTGGAGCGCCAGACTAAAGTACAATAATGCAGATATTTTGAGACTTGAAGTCTGCTGCAAATTTTAAGCCTTCAGTTGACCAAACTTAATAAAATTTAATTTTTTTTTTTTGAATCTGCAGTTACGTTCATTTTCTTCTTTCTTGGATTTCCATTCTAGTCTAGAAGTTCTTTTCTCTCTTAGTTCTATAGCGTTTAGCTTTGGCTTAGTTTAGCTTTGGCTTATTTAGAGGAGAAGTGCAACAATGTGCCGATTACGCCAGCCGATTTAAATACAGCAGTTTTTCTCACTCCAGTTGTCCTCTAGGTTGTTCGATAACTGTCCAAACTAGAGTTGGGCAATTTAGTTCATTTGAGTGATCGATCAATTTAGTTCAAATCACGCTACTGACCTAGTTCGCTCATTTTAGTTCAATTTAGTTCATGGGGTTGTTGGATGCAGAGCATAAAGTACCCAAAGAAGCCCTGTGGTAAGAGGTCACCGACGCGATTCACGTTCAAAAGCCACCTCGACAAATACAGAAACAAAATTGGGTCATGCTGCCAATGAAACCGTATCGATTTCTTGGGCACTCATTCCGTAAGTCAATAATCGCATGACGATAGTGATAGGCTGTCATCGAAACGGTATCGTAACATTGAAAATTGCTATCGTCTCCACGACATCGTTTCTACGATCCAACATTTGCTTCTTGCAGCTCAATAATCGACAGAGCACTATCGTCCAGACGATAGCGATTTCACGATAGCTAATTAAATTAGGTATTGTCATGCATTGATTTGTTTATTTTGCAGACAAGTTTAAGCTTTTTACAGGAATTTTAAAGCGAGCAATTGAATTAAGATTTTTTTACGATTTAAATTACGTAATAACTCATTGTTATTTGTCAAGTGTCATTTATGACAATAACGATGACGTCTAGTCCTTTTTTCAACTACTGTTTGTGAGCTCCTGAAAGGTACCGAAAGTTCTCAAACTTTGTGCAAAATAAACGATGGTGGTAGAGTTACGTGAAGCAAATAAAAGACGATCTCGTGCACTACTATCGCTTAGACGACTATCGTGTTAAATTTTATGGAATGAGTACCCTGGATGCTCGCGTATACTGGCATCTTGATGTGTGGAGTCACCAAAGCTAGAATTCCATCGAATCGTGTTGAGCCCATTCGCAAAAAATTGTGATAAAGTTCCGTCTCCTCAGCTTTGAATTTGGAGTAGAATCCTTCCTGCTGACAACGGGCCACCCGCACTCCTTCGTCCAAACACTACGTCGTTTTTATGTGCTTAGTTTTAGTTTATTCCGTTTGTATGAAAAGCATTGCGCGGTACTAATAATCATTTTTAGTGTCCAAGATAAATTTTACGAAGTCAAGAAAATTTCCATATAAAATTACCTATTGTGACCGTCAACATATAATTTAATATAGTAATTTGAAGGTTAAAAATGATTATTGGTAAGGCCAATTGAAAATAATAACCGTGAACTAAATGAACTAGTGAACTAAGTGTGTGAACTTAATTCAATTAGTTCATTGAACTAGTTCGTTCGTGAACTACACAAGCCTAAACTCCAAACTCATAATTAAACTTGGTTAAAAGCCAACCAAGACTGTCGAATACTGATGACATTTTTTTTATTTACACTTAGCATTCTAGCGTTTATTATAACTACCTATACTATTTGTACAACTGTTCGTTATTCAAATAAAACACAACACAACATTGGGATATAAAAGTGTCACGTTGATAACAATAATGGCATTAGTAACAACCATTCAACTATGTCTAGACAGGGAGTAAACATCCAAAGATTTCGCTCTAGTGTAGCTCTACCTATTTGGTTGCACTTGTAATATGCTACAAATATTATGGGATAGTATCAGCACCAACCACAGCAGCGTCAATGCCCGTAAAAAGTAAATCGTCAAGGTCAGTAATTTAAAGTTCAAAGTCATGTAAGACGGTTCAAAGTTAAATGTTCTACATGTGCCCGGAATTATAAACTCAGAGGATTGATGGCAAGTAATAAATTGTTAAAGCTTGCAGATAACTTTGATTGACGCCTAAAAGTAGGTGGGCACTTTTAATTCAACGTACTTAACTTAACGTATGTCATCTGTATGTGTCATCGTATGCGATTTTTGGAAACGTATCGCAGTCTACGTCATCTCTCACAACATTATTAACGCGCAATAGATATTGAATTGAAGGTTTGTATCTAGGGTAAGTTATGGCATTTGTTGTATTAGGTACATCATTTTCGGACCTCCTCCGGTAACATAAAAGTTGGTGAGTTGCGATGATTCTCTCAATTACATTTTTTTTCCGAAAAGATTACAGACGGACTACGGACTACGGAGTATAGGATATACTCATCGATAGCGAGAGTCTTGAGTTCTTCTACATTTATTGTCGATAGAGTTGGGGCCAACTAGCCTCATCTGCTAGCATATAGTCCTTAGCTAACTACATAGTCCAAATAGGTTAATATTGTTTTCTGAGTTGGTGCATAACTACACACACTACAATGACAGTAGCCACTGAATGAAGCATAAAATGACATGAACATATTTGGCGATTGCTCAGCTTCAGAATATCACAGAAGGAATAGAGATAAAATGAATCTGGGACGAATTTACTGAAAACTAATTTTTTTAAATCTAATAAGATCGTTTAGTGAGGGAAGTGTAATCATTTTTTTAGAAGTAGAATTTATCATTTGAACCCCTTTCTGCTATTTTAGACCTCGAATACTTAGATCCTATAAATGATGAAACAGCGCAGTCATAAAATATAAGACGTGCGACATTCTTCGCACTAAAGAGTAAGCACTACAAATGAAAAAAGCGCCACCTAGCAGTTTTAATTCAGACTAATTTCTAAATACTGCTGGCGCAAATAAGAACCAAAATTATAATAAATGGATTTCTTATAATAAATTTAGGTAATAAATTGCCGAAAGGATACGATCGCTGATATACAAGCTGCTGAAATGAGATTCTTTCGTTGTATTTCCTGTGTGATTCGCATAAATCGTATAAGGAACATCGGAGTACGTGATTCCATCTCCGGAATCCGGAAGCGGTTTATTTTTCTGTGGCTTGGTCATATTAAACGCATGTCCACAACACAGATTCCAAGACGTTTATGGAATAGACACAGATAGAAGTCCCCTAGACCCAAGATGAGATGGTTAGTCCTTACTTACTTACTTAGATGGCGCTACAGTCCGGGGTGGACCTGGGCCTTAACCAACACGCCTCTCCAGTTAGCCTGATCTTTGGCCAACCGCCTCCAGTTGCACACTCCAAGTTGGTTGAGGTCCCTTTCCACTTGTGCGCGCCACCTAAGGCGAGGTCGTCCTCTACTGCGTTGTCCCTCCGGGTTGAATTCGAAGACTCTTCCGGCCGGAGCGTTGGTGTCCATTCGCTCTACATGCCCTAGCCATCTTAGTCGAGTGATACGTACTTTTCTGACCAAGTCGATGTCGCTGTACAGCTCGTAGAGGTCGCTGTTAAATCTTCTCCTCCAAAGCCCGTCAACACAAACGGGACCGAAAATCAATCGAAGAATTTTGCGTTGGAAACGACCAAGAAGATCTTCATCCGCCTTTGTTAACGTTCATGCTTCTGCGCCATAGAGTAGGACTGGGATGAAGAGGGTCTTATATAGAGTCTCCTTAGTGTTTGACAAGGCCTTACTAGTCAGTTGCCTTCTTAAGCCAAAGAAACAGCGGTTGGCAAGGGTAACTCTTCGTTTGATTTCTGCTGTGGTGTCATGGTGTCTGAAGTGGTCAACATGGTAAGTTCCAGTTCGTATAATTTTTATTCTATCCGTAGGATGATCGCCCTTTATGATATAGAGTTGGAAGGTCTAATTAAGCATCCTCCACCCACTCATTCTTTAATAGGCAAGCGGGTCATTGAAAATGAAATGAGAATGGTTTATGAATATTGAGATTGAGATGAGGAAATTGTGTTCAACCTTTAGTAAGGCCACATCTCGCTAAAAGTCAATCAGCATAAGCCCGTTTTCAGAGGAGGTGCTCCAGTTGCATTTTAAGATAGGCGCGCAATCGAGTGGTGGAGAATGTTGGAATCATTAAAGAACATGTAAACAAATGAAGAAACATGCATCAAAGTGAAGTAGGGGCAACTGCATATTTTTTGTTTACTCGGAAATTAAAGCCATGCGAGACGACCAATAATTCAATAAAGGACGATCTTTAAGAATCGATATTTTGATGAATCGGCATACAATGTTTGCCACTTCAATTCGCATGTATGTATAGGTCGTACAACACTCTTTAATAGAGTCATATAGTGAGCTGGCTTGTTGGCTGAGGCCGTGGTCCACTCCGGGCCGTAAGCACCCCCAAAAGTTAGTAAGCAATGTAGAGTCATTATTTTGTTCAAGATGCAGAGACACGTTTGTTTCATAGTCTACCCGGATGCAGCTACTTTGATTAAAACGGAAATCTACGGGCTGTGGGACATAGAAAAGAAATATTTTAAAATGCACGACAATCAAGAACGATCAAAATAAATTCACAAAATTGCGCCTCACTGACATGCCTGCATTTTTATTTTCCAAAATTTAGTAACCGATTTTCAATCACCCTAGTATTCCATACAGCGTTGCCACTTTGCTGCAATTGAAGTAGATCTACTGCATTTTTTTCAAAATTTAAATCTACTGCCACCAAATTAAGTCTACTGCATTTTTGTAAAGGCTTAAATGAGGAAGCCAAATCCAAAATAGTAGATAAAATACAAACAGAAATACAAGCCAATTTGGGAAACTGAGTTTTCCTGGCTTAAATTGTCGAAGGAAACTGTTTCAGCAAAATATGTCTTTGAACAACAACAGGTCAAATTAAGACGTCCATTCTGAAGAAATATTTTCTAGCTTGATGGGGTTTTTCGTGCTGCAATTTTATATCGAGGCTTGTCAACAGATAAAAAATCGGTTTCATTTTAATTATGAAAGACTAAAACCACTGATGTAGGTAGATACAAAGTTAGTACCTAGTGGAAGGCAGTATACCCTCGATATTGCCTATTTTAAACTTGTTTTCTTTTTATGATGATGACAAAGAAAAACTTAATAGCCAATGAAGATGAAGATGCATTTTTCTGTTTTGTTTAAATACTCGTCTTTATTAATTTTGTATTGTTTATGCTATGTTTGTAATTTACCTTGGTTTTGTTTGAAAAGAAAAATCTACTGCAAAAAAATTCAATCTGCTGCATTTTTTTTAGAGAATCTACTGGGAAAAAATAGTCAAACAGTGGCAACGCTCTCCAGAAGTAGCATCGGGGCCTGCTATTCATGTCTGTGTTTTCATAAATTGTACTTTTCATACCCATTCCAATTCTCACTCCACAGACTTTTAAAACCAATACGCATCGGCATCTACTCTCTTCCTTGCTCTAATATGCATAACACTGCATTTAGAGAGGTGCTCTTGAATAAATCCATAGATCAGGGATTCCCTAACTGTGCGTCGTGGCGCTATCCTAAGGGCGTGGCAAGTTTTATTTTTTCACTGATGAAAAAATAAAGCGGTTCGCGAGAGTGTCAAGAAGAACCCGAGACAGTATCAATTCCTCGCCCTGCACAAGAAATCGGCCTTTTGCAGATTACAACATGGGACTTGGGCTTACGCCCAAATAGGAGGAGAAGCTCAAAGTTAATGACCATAGACAAACGCCGTTTGTTCGCTTACTTGGCTTCGGAGTGCTTAGAAGAGGACCTCAATTTTGGCCGAAAAATCATCTTTAGCGACGAGGCGCATTTTTAGATGAACGGCAAATGTGCCATAAATATGGAACAACGATATTTCAACGTCGAGCCATCCTTATTAAAAAAAAAACCTTTAATGAATCTTCAGTAAGATCTGCTTATTCACATATCTGTAATCTGTGCTGTGCTTTAGAAATATTTCAACCTCTCTATAGAGTCGCAGTGTGAAAAAGATTGGGAACCCCTGCCATAGATTGTATGCGACACGCCCACTTTTAGAGGGCGTTTTAAACAAAAAATGCGATTAGTTAACCTTTTTAGATGTATAAATAAATTAATTTCGTGAATTTTAAGCAATGATGGTATACAATACATTAAGCATTTTTCCTTGTAAAATTGTTTTTTTACCAACAAGCAAGCCAAACGAATATAATAAAATCTACCAAACAAATTCCGCTAAAACTTTAACATAACCAATGACCAGACCACCTCATATCATATCACTGCTTAATAAGGATACTATTGTTGCTTAACATCAGCACAACATGTACGTGATGCGCCTAAAATCCTCAACAAGAGTAAGAATAATCAGAAACTTCTTATGAACGAAATAATTAAATTAATCCCCCCAAATCCTTTCTTTCGGTTGTTTTCTGTTTATGCGACAAAAAAAAAGAAAACAGATAATAGAATCCTTTTATCCTGTCCAACACACAAGTTTGATAGATGAAATCTCATTTAATCCGACATTGAAAGTCCGCCAAAGTTGTGGCAGCAGCATTCTTCAACTGCAAATTCTATAACAAAATCAACAAATGTATCCTACCAGGGGGTATCTTCAGATTCTCGACAAAAAAGTAGAAAAAAAAAAACTTCAAGTCTGCCGAGAGTTGTTAAATAACGTGAAACCGAAGTGAATATAATTTTCTTTTTGCTATTTTTCTTTTCGGAAAATTAACTTTTCCTTGCACAAACATTCGTATAGAACAGATAGAAAAAGTCTAAGGAATTCTTCAAAGCGTCGTCGGCGTCGTACAATAAACCGCGCCACTGTTATCCTTGTCGCAGTGATCCTGTAGTCTTGTATCTGTAGTGTTTTTCGTTTTCATTATAGGACGGGGAATTTTAAGCGAAAGAGAGGGAGACTGTGGTATATTTTTAGTTTCGATGCGACTTGAGTAAACTTTTCGTTCGAGAAAAGGTCGTCCTTTCGAATTCAGGGATGAAACGGTGGCTATTATCTGAGAAAAAAGGAAAGTACGCTTTAGCAAAAATTTAATGTACCCGACTGAATGGTGATGTGTCTCGTCATTTACCTGCAATACAGCTGCCGACAGGCAGTCATCCGATGAACGAAGGCGGAAAATGATTATCATGTTCAGTTTACTGCTTAAGGGGATTTATTCGAAAAGGTGTTCTGCTTTTTGTTTTGCAATCATTTGGATGCCGAAAGAATTAGGGACTCTCGATGGGAAAACTGTAAAAAATGTTGATGGTGGCGATTTAGATGTTGAAATGGTCACACCGCCTTCAGGCGGTGGGCGAAGGTAATGAACGAACTGGTTTAATGTAAGCGTGGCTACATAATCATTCCCTTGAATGTCATGTCCAACAAGAATGGTCGATTTTAAGGGATGAGAAAAAATTACAGTTTGTACCGAAAAATTAGGGTTTTTAATGCAAACCATTTATTTGCTATTTGCGTTGAGAGGATGAGGACGAACAAATTAGTTGTTCACTTCGACCTTACAATCGAATTGGCGAAATATCTATCATTCCAGCGACACATCATTTCCATGATCATGTATCCACATAGTCTAGGCAACCTACCTTTTTCACCTGGTACGCGCTGCGGAGGAAGAGCTAAATACCGGGGGTATTGCGATGACCACTATAATGGACATTGAAGGTGCCTTCGATAAGATATGCTTTGAAAGTCTGAAACAAGCATTGGAAAAACGTAGAGTTAACCCACTGGTGGTAAGATGGGTGGACAATATGTTAAATACAAGGGCGATAAATATCCAGACGGGAACCTCAAAAATCCGAGGAAGGGTCAGCAGAGGTTGCCCACAAGGAGGTGTTCTTTCACCTACACTGTGGAATATCACTGTGGACTCTCTTCTCGACAGATTTAAGGCAACTGGCATTCACACAGTGGGATATGCTGAAGACATAGCAGTAATGGCAAGAGGCACAGCGGATATCATGAGGAGTGCACTCAAAGTGGTTGAGCGGTGGTGTCTGGAACAAGGACGAAAACAGATTTAATAATCTTCACTAGGAAGAGGAAAAATCTGGAATTTCAGCCCTTAACATTTTTCGGATCGGTACTAACAACGATCAAGAAGGTTAAGTATCTGGGGGTATACCTAGATACTGGACTTACTTGGAATTATCATGTTGAGGAGAAGGTCCGAAAGGCAAAAAGGGTACTACATCAGTGCAAACGTGTATGTGGACAGAGGTGGGGACTCTCTCCTAGGTCAGCATACTGGATGTATACGATGATTACTAGACCCATTATCACCTACGCTTCGCTTGTATGGTGGGCGAAAGCCTTCCAGAAGACTGCTAAGAAGCACCTGTATAGGGTCCAGCGTTTAGCATGTATAGAAATTACAAGTGCAATACACACAACACCAACATGCGCATTGGAAGTAATCTTAGGGATCTTACCGCTAGACTTATTTATTAAGAAAACAGCAGCCCCAACAGCACTTCGTCTGCATCGAGATGCGAAATGGCACAATAGAGGTACCATCTATGGACACAGAACGATCCCGGAGCTTGTCAAAAACGAGATTAGGGAGCTGAACATGCCTATGGATGGTATAACAAAGGTGCGTATTATGGAAAGGAATCACAAAACTCGTATTGAGAAAGAGAGGAATGGTGAAATCGTGATTTTCACAGACGGATCCGTGATGGATGGCGGAGCGGGGGCCGGAATCTTTTCAGAAGATCTGGAACTAGCCCGTCACATTAGCCTCGGGAAACACACTTCAGTATACCAGGCTGAGATGATTGCTTTGCGGCATGAGTTGGATTACTTGCTTGAGAGTCAAGTGGAAGGAAGAAATATCCTACTAGCACTGGACAACCAGGCGGTGAGTAGATGCATGGAGCGGACAACCATCACAATATCACTGGCACTGGAATGTGTATTCAAGTTCAATAAGTGTTCATCTAAAAATCAGGTAACACTGACTTGGGTACGAGGACACATATGGATCGACGGCAAAACAGGAGTCAACTGAAAAGTTGCTGGGACCAGAACCATTCTCTCCAATTGGTAGAGGAATGGTAGAACAGCTGATTCACAAATGGCTGATTGACAAACGGCAGAACACCTGAGAAGGTGGTCAACAAAAACTTACCAATGCATTTATTACGAGATGCGATTATGCAGATAATCCTCTCATTAACGAGTTGGCTTAGTAACAATGCCTCATTTTTTTATTTTTTTTATTTTTATTTGTTTTTTTTTGGGATGTAACTGGTATTTCATTCTTCTGATTGTTAAAATGTTAACCTTAATAAGTGTTACTGATTCATTGTTATTTGTTGTTTATATAATTTTTGTTTATTTATTTCTTAACTTATTTAATTAATTATTTATTTATTTATTCTTATTTACTTGTTGTTTGATTATTTACTTATTTATTTATTTATTCATTTATTTATTTTTTTATTTATTCATTTATTTATTTATTTAATTATTTATTTATTTATTTATTTATTTATTTATTTATTTATTTATTTATTTATTTATTTATTTACTTATTTATTTATTTATTTATTTATTTATTTATTTATTTATTTATTTATTTATTTATTTATTTATTTATTTATTTATTTATTTATTTATTTATTTATGTATTTATTTATTTATTGATTTATTTATTTATTTATTTATTTATTTATTTATTTATTTATTTATTTATTTATTTATTTATTGATTTATTGATTTATTGATTTATTGATTTATTTATTTATTTTTTATTTTTTATTTATTTATTTATATATTTATTTATTTATTAATTTTCTTATTTGTTTATATATATTTATATGTTTATATTTTATTTATTTATTTAAAGGCATTTAAATCATTTTTAAATTATTAGCATAACAATTTAATTGAACTGATTCATATGCTGTACATTACATAATTTTATTATTAATATGTATTAGTATTTTTATTTTTTTTTTTTTGTCTTAAATTAGAGGTTTTTTTTGGTATTTTCCTCTAAAGCATTTTTCTCAGAAGAGCCGATTACTTTCAATAATGTTTCAGTAGAAAGATATCATTAATATATCACATCTCTGTATTGAACATATGTATGTGCGATAACAAAAGAAATGTACATTCTTATACCAATAAAATATATCTCTACTTGTGGAACAATGTAGACAAGCTAAAATGGCAATACAATGTCCGACATGCTCCACTCAGAAAAAAGGCTCTAAACATGAGTCGAGGAACATTGAAATGGGTGGTGGCGTTAACTACAGGTCATGGTAATTTCGGGTATCATTTAAGGAAGATGGGCCTTAGAGATGATGGTACTTGTAAGCTATGCCTGGATGAATCTGAGACAGCGGCACATATATTGTGTCAATGTACGGCTTTGGCTGGCAGAAGAATGAGGATCTTGGGAAAACATTGGGTCGAGACCTATTGGATGAGACTGATCTCACATAAACAGATGCTAGCGTTAACACTAGGAATCGAACTCAGGGAGAGATCTGGAAAAGTCCAGAGAGTCTCTCTGGGTAGGGTTTATAGTGGTAGGGAGACGAAAAGAGACCCAACAATGGTCTGATTCGAATATCTCTCGAAAGTTATATATATATACCTTTTTCATGAAGAAAGTTGAATACTGCTGCAAACATCCTTTTACAGCCAAACAGCTTTTAAAGCCTCTTATGCTACAATGATTACTACATCCAAAATTGTGGAAGAAGTACCTAGTCGTCAATGCTTGTAATAGGTTGGAAAGGCGCAAATTTTGATCACCCATACAGGTATTAAGGTCACAGCTATTCGTCAAGCCACAGCGTGGCAGTCGATTAAACGGTATCACAAAGGGATATCGTCATATACCCTAATATCCAGCGCAATAAGATCTAAGGCGGTGGAAGATTGCCGCGTATCTCTCAACGAGATAGCTGGACAGTACAACCTCACCCTCTGCTGGGTTCCTGGTCACTGTGACATCCCAGGGCACTGTGCAGCGGACGAACTAGCAAGGCGAGGCTCCTCTGGCGTGGACAGTATAAGTCTACACAACGTGTATGCACCACTTTCCCACGCTAAACAAATAATTCACGCGGACGCAGCTAGCAGAGCAGTGTTCAGATGGAAACATTTTGGATACTGCGACACTGCCAAGCTCACCTGGCCAGCTCTGGACGCAAAGCGATCCAAGGAGCTTCTTCGACTCAAAAGATCCAACATCTCGAAAGTCGTTAATGTGATCTCCGGACACTGCATATTAGGCAGACACGCCCAAAGGCTCGGCCTGCCTTACAATGACTTCTGCAGAAGCTGTAGAGACGAAGAGGAGGACGAGTCCGTCACTCACTTTCTTTGCAGTTGCCCTGCCCTGGCCAATCTAAGAAAGGCCCACTTAGTAAACTATTTTCTTAATGATCTCAGTGATCTAGGTAACACCAGCTCCAGCGCCGCTATCATTCTTAGCTTCATAACCGGCAGCAAATGGTTTACATGAGTAGCCAGTAAAGAAACAACTCCCCAAATCCCAGTGGTATGCACAATGGGCCGAATCAGCGTTGTTATATGATCTTAATTATCTTATTTTTTAAGATATTGAGGTGGTCTCCAGATGAGAAGATATTCACTCAATTTTAATGCATTTTTTCAGATCTGTAGAATTTTAATAAGATTTGTTCAGATATTAGCTTTAAAATAAAAATTTAATCAAAAAATATATATTCTTATTCAATTTAGCATAGTCTTGGCGCTCAAAATTGGTTGCCAAACATTAATGACATTGATTGTAATTTCAGTTTTCAAATTACACCGATAATCTGTTGAAATTCGCAATTCTGAATGTTTTAAATGATTGTATGTTCCCATTTTTTTTTTTAATTCTGCAGAGTCCCTTTTATGTTGTAGTGTAAAGTTGAATATTTGTAGAGTACATTGCACAATTCGGTTTCAGTATGATTTAAGCAGTTGCAATAAAGCTGCAAACGACCAAGTTTTGAACATTTTACCCAGTTCAGTAGAACTTACAAAGTAAATAGTTAGCGAGCTTTGCACAGCCTCAAGTTATAGAGCAGTGAGAAATAATTGACAACAATTTCGAAGTTTCAGATTGGCTTCTAAAAGTGGGTTCTCTCAAATCACTCGACAAACAAAATATACCTACATATATAAGTACTTTTCTTAAGATTTTTTTAAATTCACACTTTAATGGGATTATAGCTCTTCTGAACTCAAAATATTAAAACTTCGACTTATTGGTCTTATGTATATAATTTAATGGCGGTTTTACATAATAACATTTCCCATCAGATTTATTCAAATATCGAAATCGCGGAAAGATGTTGATAAAAATCGGCTTGCCTATCCATATCTCAAAAATTAGTTTAAGCGTTAAAAAAACAGAGCATATATCTGAAACACCTTCAAAAACGCTACACAGGCACACCTAGTTTTTGACTAGAAAATAGGGTACATATTCAAAATACATATAGATATAACTGCCATTTAAGATGAATTAAGATATGAAATCAAAAGTGTTAAGATCTAGAAAAAATCTTTATAACAACACTGGGCCGAATGACGGCCTAAGTGTTTCTCTCATCGAGAGCCACTTTAAACTAACTAGCTAACTATTAAGGTCATAATGAACTAGCAGACGAGAATCATATTAGTTACTTTTCATAAGATTTTAGGACAGATTCCAGACCTAACCTAGACCACTTCAAGATCGCCTCTTAGTTAATTTGAAAAAATAAGGCGACGCGTCTTCTTTGAACGAATGCAAAACTTGTTGATTGTAAAATCATAAGTCTTGTTGAAAATCGAGCAAACAGTGCGTCTAGATCAGATGTGATGGTCGTCTACTGATGAGCCCACCCACCACATCGGGGCGAAACGCATTTTTGGAGTAGAAGTAGAACCCAACTCAATTGTAAAAAATTTGTAACAACAAGTTCGTTGTAGGACCTATTTCAAAACACCACTCATCAACTATCACCGCAATAGTAAAGTTTTATTTATCACGTCAAAGAGCTTAATTGCCATTCACCAGCTTGAGTCGCGACACAAAGGCTCTCTTCCATCTCCAGCATGGTTAGCCGCTTAAGCAGCACCAAGCCCCAAACACTTTCCTCAATTAGATAGAAAAAAAGCGAAAACCGCAAAAGCTCAAAAATTAACTTAGAAACAATTTCAATTGAATTACGAAAAGGTGTAACTTTAGCCCCTTCCCTCAGTAGGTACCCTATTATGACTTCGCTGCACACCTTTGTGTATCTATAACTCTTGAAACCCGTACCATCAGTGTCACATAATCTAATTTGTGTTTCCATATAAAGTTTCTTCTCCAGAGATGTATCACCTCGTATGTCCTTTTTTATGTACCTACATAATCCCTAGAATGAGTCTCCCAGTGTTTAGGTCCTCGAACTCAAACTATATAAACGCCTTTAAACACCAAACATATGCGGGACAGTAACGAGCCCATATTCGAATTACTGAAGTTTTAAAATATCTCCCCCGTTAAGCCAATTTATATTCATGAAATTTAAATTGGCACATAATGTTAGTCATTAAAAGTTTTACCATTAGATTTCGTTTGGCCCTGTGGTGGATGAGAAAAATGTTAAAGAAAAAGGACCTGTACGGAGACATAAAGGGATACTTCTTTTTACATACACATTTGGTTAGTTTTTTTTTCTTTTTTCGGGTCACCTACATACGCATGTTTGTATGCGATGTGTGCCGTCTGGGGTCTGGGAATTCGACAAAATTAGTATTGGAATTTAAGGATACAAGAATTCCTATCCTCTCTAATGTAAATTTACGTTTTAAGAGGTGGTGTGCTTTGGCACAATGAGTTCGATAAGTCCTTTGAGCAAGAAAGGCAATCGCTTGAAATGAGGCCCTCAATATCGAGGCAGCCTAAGCTCAAAATAATTCTTGACAATAATTTTTTTAATTAAGTAATACCGTTAATGTCTTCTTCAAACATTTTAACAACATCAAACAGCTTTTTTTTTATTCAATATTAAAAAGAAAAATGACCTCTCTGCGTTCTGGTGGTTCTCGTTTCTTACCAAAATATTGATCGCCAATTAAAAAGAAATATGTAGCTAGATATGTAGGTACTAAAAATGTTTCATAAATCTATATACGGTTCTTATGAAAGGAGGTCCTAGATCCTGAGGACCACATCCGGGTATTTCTGATTTCCATTCGTCCCAAAAATAGAAATTCACACAAAACGAATGGTTGCGAGAAGCTAGGCCTTGGGTGTCACCCGCCTGTTGCGCTACCTATTTATTTTTTTTTTTTTTTATTTATGGAGATATGAAAAATGTTCTCATAATAAAATCGTAAATCTCATAAATATAAACCAATCAATGCCAAACGGTAAGAACTAGGACTAGGAAGCAGATATTTTGAACCAAATTGCCTTTTATGGCCAAAAGAGATCAAAGTTTGCATGTGAAAATTCATATCTTTCATCCGATCGATTTCATACTTGCTTCATACTTGCTTCATACAGCACTCGCCCACCGAAGGTTCCGTACGTACGCAGTACTAGTGAATTACATTTACATAATTTTTTAGTTCATATATATGTATAGGTACTGTGCAGTGCATGCATAGTTAAGAACGCCTTCATCGTCACTCGTCAGTTAAATCCACCGACTCGGCTCCACCCAACTAGCAATAACAATAATACAAATACAAAGAGCACCCATGAATGAGAAAAAAAATGAGGACCGCGGTCGATCCAAGAGCACCATCATTCATCAACCAATAGTTAGTGATGCTGATGACTGATGATGATGAATGGGGAATGGGTAATGGATATGCAAAGGAAGTGGAACATGGAAGTTCCAATATGTACAAGAGAATGAGTCAGTGTTCCCAGGTTGAGGGGAAAATCACCATTTTTGCCGATTTTTTAAGACGAAAGGGAGAAAAAAGGGGAAAGGGATAAAAACGGGGAAAAAATTCAAAAAGGGGAAAATCTTAAAATCCTATCAAAAACAGTTTGTAAGAAAATCTTCTAGAATGAATACCTACAAAACAATCTACAAAAAATAACCATGCTCAAGAAATGTGCCCATGCAACACCCACTTAATTTTTTGTTTGGCTTCTGAATGCATTCATTTTTTTGACATTTAATAAAACTATAACCATGGCCATATACTCCTTACCATGAACGTCGTGTACAGAGAGACAGCTAGATTTTGAGTGAGTAGAAAAAAAGATAGGTAGTACAGAAAATTGGCCAAAAATCCACTTTCAGAAATAATTTTCACATGAGCATGGCGTATGATTACGAAGGTTATTTTCCGGAACCATAGCACTTTCGATAAAAATCTTTAATTGGTATTTGCGTTGGTAGAGTGAGGACGTAAAATCGGGCGTCCGCTTCGAATTTACCATCAAATTTTTGTCTTTTCGATTTCATTACTCCTGTACCTGTCAAATTTCATTTTATTGCAATGAGGGTTTGTTTTTGTGTATAGCCAAGTCGTTCATTAGAATGAAAGTTATGCCACACATCCCTTCCCATGAAAGTCGTTTCGGGCGAGACAGGTCGATTTTAAGTGAGTAGAAAAGAGAATGGATCTGCAGTGTAATATACGCTTCTTTTCTCAACTAGATAACCTAAAAATCTACCCGTCTCGCCCGACACGACTTTCATGGGAAGGCATGTGTGGCTCAGCACATAGTGTGTCCTTGAACTATGCCTTAATTCAAAATATTACGCGAATTTCTAAACAACGGCGGCACAACTTAATGTGTAATAATTCTCATTTTATTTTGGATTTTGAATGAAGAAGGAACTAACAAAAAAATACAAATATCTCAAGCAATTGGAAGCATTGCTCGAGTTCAAAACATGGTTAAGTATGATAAGATTTTTTCTTCGGAAAAAAAAGGGATTTTTTTTCTTTCTAAAGGGGAAAAAATATCATGTTGGTGTTAAAAAAAAGGGGATTTCTTTTCTTAAACCCTGGGAACACTGGAATGAGTATCTATTGAAGTTCCAATTCCAATTCCAGTGAACCAAGTCCGACGCCGCGCCGACCGAGACCCGAGAGCGAAAGAAAAAGAAGAAACAATATTATGTATGTGTGTGTATGAAAATGAGTATTTCTTGGAGTTCCAATACCAATTGGAAAGGAAATGCTTAAGATAACACGCTTATGAATGACATTTAGGACATATTTTTGTAAATATCTCGTAAAATATTAACTTTTCGGCAAAACAGTCTTGAGCACATATATAGCTACAAATATGATCTACCAAATAGGAAAACTGTTTTTTGTGCAAATGAAAATATTTTTTTCGCTAAATTACTTATTAGTATTACCTACTCCAAAATTAATCAATGTGTCGCTATCATTGGCATTGGTTGTTTAACTAGAGGTTATACCGGATGCTGTTTGCAAATTTTAGCCTTCTACGTCAATCAGTTCTTGAGATAGACCTAGGTACAAAATTGGCTTAGTTTATTCGGACAGACATTGTAGCGAAAGCAATAAGGTTCCTCCATATGGAAACGGAACCTTAAAAAATAAATAGGACTGTTCGAGAAAAAATCCGGAAAGAAAAACTAGGCCTGACAGTTTTTAATGCTGTTAAGCATAATTTTTTAAACTATACTATTTCTACATTTGTGGGCGAAGTAGCGCAGTGGTTATTGTACTGGACTACTGTTCGATCCCCTGATCCCAGGTATGACTGTCGTTCGGACTCGGCATAAAATTTTTGGTCTTTTCCATTCGTCAAAAAAAAAGAAGCTCACACAAACGAATGGTTGCGAGAAGCTAGGCCTAGGATGTCTACCCGCCTGTTGCGCCACCTATTTATTTTATTTTTATTTCTACACTTTATTAGGCCGCGCTAAATAATTATCTTCGGCTAATTTTCTAAAAACTTCTGAAGTGTTGAAAAAAAAGCTCACCAATTTCAAATTTTAAAACACATATTTATGGAACGGTATTCATTTATTTAAATTCAGTGTTTTATTTCCTCTTAAGTATTATTGCAAAACTTAAGCAAAAAAAAAATGTCAAAAATTAGCCTCTGCGAGCAAGATAAATTACGGAAAGCTGAAAATTTGGTTTTCCTCCACGATAGACAACTATCCGAAGATAATATTATTTATCCCAGTTAACGCACGGCCTTAAGATCAAATAATTTATAATTTATTTTTTTATTTATAATGAGTATTATAAAATTTAACGATGTCGTAGGTAGTTCAGTATTGTCAGCCCGCGCAAATGTTTCCGAATTTTTTTTCTCGTAGTATATTCCGCGGCATAGCTTCTCACAACCAGCGTTGCCACTTTGCTGCAATTGCAGTAGATCTACTGCATTTTTTTAAAATTTAAATCTACTGCCACAAAATATGTCTTTGAACAACAACAGGTCAAATTTAGACGTCCATTGTGAAGAAATATTTTCTAGCTTGATGGGGTTTTTCGTGCTGCAATTTTATATAGAGGCTTGTCAACAGATAAAAAATCGGTTTAATTTTAATGATAAAAGACTAAAACCACTGAGGTAGGTAGATACAAAGTTAGTACCTAGTGGAAGGCAGTATACCCTCGATATTGCCTATTTTAAACTTGTTTTCTTTTTATGATGATGACAAAGAAAAACTTAATAGCCAATGAAGATGAACAATATTCCATGTTCATTAATATTAATGCATTTTTCTGTTTTGTTTAAATACTCTTCTTTATTAATTTTGTATTGTTTATGCTATGTTTGTAATTTACCTTGGTTTTGTTTGAAAAGAAAAATCTACTGCAAAAAAAATTCAATCTACTGCATTTTTTTAGAGAATCTACTGCGAAAAAAATAGTCAAACAGTGGCAACGATGCTCACAACCATTCGTTTGTATGTCTTATAGGTTTGCGTACGCTATACCTATAAGAAAGAAATAAAATAGGTTTCATGGCGCCCGAATTTTTCAATTTGAACCGCGGATAAATAAAATAAGATTGAAACTTATAGCATCAATCATCAGCGAGACCTTCGATGTCAAAAAAGGATTTCCAGACAAGGCGATGCGCTGTCATGTGACTTCTTCAACTTCGTTCTTGAAAGAATAGTGCAAAACTCAAACGCTAACACCAGAGGCACTCAACGGATTCTGTGATAGCTCTTTCGGGGTTCGTAGCAAAATTCCGAATACGGCGGATTCTGTCATCACCCAGACTATATTTCAAAATACGACATGGACATAATCGGCAGAACGCAGCGGGATGTCACTGGCGCGTTCATGAGAGACGGAGGCGGTGAAGACGAGTTTGGCGGTCAATGAGGCCAAGACAAAGTATATTCTGTCATCAAGAAAGGACACCCAACACCGACGTCTTGGACAGAATGTCACTATAGACAGATATAACTTTGAGGTGGTTAAGGACTTTGTCTACCTAGGCTCCGCTATGAACTCAGGCAATGACGCCACACATTCTTTGAGTAATTTTCGGTCCCGTCTGCATGGACGGTGAATGGAGGAGGAGAAAAGACGACGAACTGTACGGGCTGTATAGCGACATCGACCTAGACAGAAGAGGGAAGGTCCAACGACTGAGGTGGCTGGGTCATGTAGAGGTAATGGACGATAATGCTCGGACCCGAAAGATCTTCGGAAGACCGAGGAAGAACGCGACTCAGGTGGCGCACGCAAGTGGAAGGGAAGCTTAACTAACTTAGCGTGCGAAACTGGAGACAGGTGCCCAAAGATCGTGCTGGCTGGAGACGATTGTCAAACTACGACAGTCCTGTCGGCACTTCTGTCTGTGAATATATGTGAGAAAATTATACAGAGGTACTAATGGCAGACGGTGAACGCCCTAATTTTGGTTCATCCTCTATGTCATAATTTACAATGGTACTTAAGAAAGCTTTAGAGTATGCTTCACCTGAAGCAGGCCTAGATCCTCGAGATAAATGCTTCATCAGAGGTGCGTTAAGTCTCCTTTCATTTGCATTATTTTATGTTCATCTCATAACAGGATGAACGAACTTTTCATTAAAGCTAAATTCTCGATCTTTATAGTTCAATGTTTGTTGAAACTCTTACCTATGGTGATGCAATTTGGGTCTACATATTTTCCGAAAGAATTAGATCGCGGATATAAGCTGCCGAATGAGGTTCCTAAGTTACACGTGGGGTACCTACTTATGTATTTTCAATATGACCCCAACTCAGGCAAATCCGAGAAATCTCTCCACTATGCGTATAATATAATGATTGTGCTTACTTGATGGTTTCCAGTCCGTGGCGGAAGATCGTGAGCTATTGAGACCTCACTTAAAATGCCTACACCCGCTATCCAGGGCTTTAAAAATAAATTAATTTTTATAATATCCGTATTGACTATAGGTTCATTTTTGGTTTTTGGGCGCTTTGCACTGTAACTACCCCACTGATCCAGACTTGAATCTTTAAGAAAGCATTCAAAATTAAATTGCTGAAATAACAGAACAAATCTGCAAAATTTGTCATGAAAAATGTACTCGCCCTTCAACTATGAAAAATGACAAGTTCTCAAAAATAGTGATCAATTTTTGCCCCCATAATGAATTAAACGAGAGCTACAATTCAGCATTGTTATTGAAGAATAGATACATTTGTTGAAAATATTTTAAATGAACATATTCTCTGTGTAAACTGTCTCTGTGTAAGCATGCCTTGATTAAACATAAAATATTGTACCTACCACAAACTGGTTTACTTTTTCTGAAGGTACACAAAGTTTTGGAAATATTTTAAGAACATGCGTACAGTTACAGTATGTATTCATAAGCAAATAGGAAATGGCCTAAATTACCAGTTTAGCTAACAGCTTTGTTTGTTCATGTATAGTGCGTACAGCTTTCCCATAAGGCCCTGAGATTTGGATCTCGTACGCACCAATAATATTTTTTTCACTAAAAGTTCACTAATATGGCCTTTATTATGTTTGAAATGAGAACATGTTGGTTTGAATTGTTATAGAAAGTCAAGCAATGAAAACCACATTTATGAGATCTGCCAAGTCCTCCTAACAAACAAAGGATGATGTCTTCCTCTACAGCTCCTTTAAAAATCATTTCAAACCTCAACATTATACCTTGCTATTAGAACACAGAGAAAATCCTTTTAATTAACGCTAATTCCAACGAATCAAAACAAAAGAAGTTAGTAAAAACGGATATCCTACAGAGAATCCTTTTCGTGAAGATAATTAATAATCGTCCAGAGAAACCCATTCGTTTTTTCTTTCTTTTTTTTTTGTTGCGCATCCCATTCCTATTAATTAATCCTTTAATTTTTGCCACAAATTTCTGGAATAATTATCTAGAAAAAAATAATCCCAGAATAAAAGAATAGCAAATAAAGGATAAAATTAGGAAATCATCAATAGGTAGGTAGAGCAATCATACAGTTTTTTTTAATGAATTTGGTGATGCGAAAGGTTGCATGAATAAAATGATTGAAATTGTTTCTCTAGGCAGGGGTTTAATTCACCTCCGACATAGGGTGTTGTGTAAATAGCAAGAAATCGCCGATCCTGGCTAATGAGGGAAACAATTACATGGAAATAATATATTTTCCTTTTTTACAAAATCATCATCATCATTACCGTTTTTGAGAACTTTTCACTTTTCATAGTGGAAGGGCGAGTATATTTTTCATGACTCTCATGATGAAGATAAATATTAAATAATACGAATTCAAATTGGTTCTAATTAACTTTAAGATGTTGTGTGATGAAATTGTGTGTTACAAAACCAGAGGGCGGTTTTCGAATATTTGAATGACTTTTGACATTATCAACAGTCAGATGTCTATGCATAAAGTCACCTATAGCATTTTTAATGTAAAACATTTTTTCTTGCCGTGTTGTTGGAGGAAAGCTGTTAATGTTTTGTACCCAATCAATAACAAAACAAGTTAACGTTTTTGTCCTGTTGTTGTTTTTCTTCGGACATGAGTATTCGGCCTGTTTGTTTAAAATGCCAGCTTTCAATGAATTTGCTACTATCTACATAATTAGTAAAAATTGTTTATTATAATCTTTCGACTTACCGATAATCATTTTTAAACCTTCAACTTAAATATCGTCGGTTCTAAGGCAAAAGTCACTAAGTACAAATTTTGAAAAAATGTGATTTTCTGATATTTCTCATTAAATTACACAACTAACGTGGTTTTATGCAGGAAAAAGTCAATAAGTGCCAACAAATTATTCTAATACGTATTAAAAATTATAAAAAAAACACAAAAAAATAACTTTTTCAGCCCAAAAAATATGTTTCAAAATCATTATCTCCACAAAATAATTTTGTTAGTTAGTGACTTTTACCTTTGAACCGATGATATTTTGACAGTCACAATTTCGCCGCGACACTAAAAATGATTAATAGTGCCGCGCTTTGTATTTTTTTCAAAGTGTGTTCTATGCCGTGCTATTTTATTTTGGTTTCGATTTGAAATATTTGTAAACGAACACAGCTATTGCAGCATGTAAGTACAGTGTAAACAAAATTGACAATTATTGACGTTTAGCAAACAGCAGATGTTGGTTAATCATGTAACCTACCGAATTACAATCAAATATTGTTTGACAAATATGTACAGTACATACATATCTCTATGTTTGCACCTTAAGCGATTACTGTGAAACAGAGTACTTAGGTACTTTGTTTTATTTTACAGAGACAAATATTTTTTAAAACAAACATTTACTGTAAGGTATTTATTTGTCTTTGTAAAATATAAATATACGAAAGCAATGACTTCCATTTGAATTGGATTATATGGTTTAGGTGGGTATCGGTTTGATTCGTCTTTTTTATCTCATTTTTTGTTGTTTCCTTTTTGTCGTTTCGCATTTTGTTGTTTCAAGATTTTTATTAATATGTTTTTCAATTATTTGGTTTATATTTGTTTCGAAAAAATATAGTTTTGTCTTTTACTTAGTTCGTTTTAAGCTCATTTCGCCTTTATTGTTTAGTTTTTCGATTATTTCGGTTTTCGTTTATATCGATTTCAATTATTTCGACATCGTTTGTTTCGTATTTTTTATGTAAAGAGCCCAAGGGCATTAAAATTCGCGCGAATTCCTTTTCCTTTTTTTGTGGAATTAAATCTCCTCTTGATATTTTTTCGATGACAGCTTCAACATTTGTCATTTCTTTTTTAAGGTTAAATACGCCAATGCTTGATGCACCTATGACAGAATCAATGTGTCTCTCTGAAATGCCTCAGCATAGTTTTAAGTTGTTGGCATATTCAACACAAACCAGTAAGAACTAGACCGCTCGACTTCCCGTGCACTTACCCGATTCTCACCGGAAAAAAATTACCCTGTCTGTGAATGCGTGTAAATGTCAAAATTAATGGCGGCAATTATTTTCCATGCTATACCATGGGCCTTGGATTTTTCAAGTATGCACAATGGCGCTCCTTTGATTTTGTACAGCACCAATACATGAAAAATCCTTGGCCCGCCGGAAGTTTGTAGTCAAAGTCAGTTATGTGGGAGGAGTCGACGGTCTATTCTTACTGGTTTGTGATATTCAACTCAAACTGGCTGAAAATGCTCCAAAATAACGGAAGGTAGGTTGGCGGTTTTTTATCTCTGCCGTCAACATAGATCAAACCAGTCAATAATTGGCTGTGCTTCAGGTGGTATTTCTTTCTTTAATTCAAATTATTACAGGCTGAAGAAATCCGATCTGGAGGCAAAAAAGAAAGTGCGCCTATATGTCGAATTTTCAAGAAAAATTCCAGTTCAGAGCCATACTTTGTAAGCCACATTTTTGTATTTGGCGGTAGATCGATTGAAAAAGGTGGAAACTACATCCTTTTGGAACACAATCCACAAAACAATTTCTAACACTATTTATTGCAGCTTTTTCGAAGTCCACGACACAGAGTTTTGGATTCAATTTAACTCCGTGTTTTAAAGCATAATTATTTAGACTTTGGAAAACAAAGTCTTGAAAATATGATAGCCTTATCGGGCTATAGGATAAATATTTTTAACGCCAAAAATATCGGTTCCGAGGTTTTAATAGAGGTATGGGTCGTCCTTTCTTTTAGGACATCAGCTAAAGCCTAAACGGTTTAATGACAATGTATTTGCTTCACATTTTGTGGCTTTGTGCTTGCGCTTGGAGTTTGTAGGGATATATCGGCACCAAGATATCTATAAATATAGTAGCTCGAAAATAATCGGTTATTTCCATGTAATGGATTCACAAAATGAATTTTTGTTTTTTTTTCACACCTGAAGGCGAACTCAGACATTTTTATTTATATGTAGCTACCACAAGGTTTTCTAACTTTAATCTTCGTAAAGGAATTTAGCTGTCAACAGGTCATTAAACCTTCAAACCAATTCAGAATTCTATGTGTCTTAACAATCCGAGCTGACAATATAAAACTACCACCTTTTTGTAGTCAATATACGAATGCAACTTCAGAGACCATACTGCGAGTAGACTGGAGAAAATCGCTAGAGCCTCAGAAAGTAATATGCAGTCAGCATTAAATGCCGAAGACTATAGTGGTATTGACTTCAAAAAGGCATCCAATGCCTCCGCAAAGCCTTTGCATTGAAAAAATGGACAAGCTCACATAAGCTCTGCCTATGAGTTGGCAACAACATCGGATCCTCAAGAGGAAAAATAATGAGTACAACACCGCGGGAAGAAATATAGTTTATATTCCATAAAAAACATTGCAAACTTTTAAAAACCGTAAAAAAAGACGACTTATTAGAAAGCCAATCCATGATTTGTTCGAAAGAAAGTATGCCTGATGAATGAAACCTAACCATTGTTTCACACCAGCCTACAAGGAGAAAACCCTCTAAACCGTGGCAACTGTGAAGGCATAAGTCTCTTTAAGAGCGCATACACGTACACTGTGTGAACGCCTGACTGAAACCATTTATTGACGAACTGATTGGATTCTACAAGTACAATTTTGGGCGCAGTAACGGACGGGTTTGCGAATATTAGATTCGAATCGCCAAAAATTGGTCTAATTATGAATGAAGGCAAAACCAAATAAATTCTGTCAGCAAGAAGGAACAATGAAGGATGTTGTGTACATTGATGAATCGAACGGAATGTCAAAAAAGAAACTTATAACTTTGAGGTTAGGGGCTTTATCTAACTTGGCGAAGATTTAGGCCTTCTTCAAATCGTTGTTCCTTTCGCCTAAGATGGTAATTGAGTAAACATTGATAAAACTCTGAAAATAAGGCCCTTATCAGTCCAGACCTTCTATACCTATAACGCAGAAGCATGGGCGAAGTAGAATTTAGGTATCCTTGGTTGGTTTACACGCAATATTTTTCGAGTGATTTTTTTATGAAGATATGTAATGAAAAAAAGAGACTTAACAAAGAACTCTTAAAAGCTATATATCGGCATCCTCCCAGTCAAAAAAGTGCGTATCGGCTTAGATGAGACGCACAAGTGGGTGTGCTCAACTGGAGGCCAAGTTTGCCAAAGAAGGCGTATTAATTGAGGTCTAGGTCCATACCGCCTACCTCCATGATTTGATGCCAAAAAAAAAGGGTTTGACTTGAATGTCCCGCGTTACTGCATTGGGCTGACCATAATTTTTCAAACCTGATGTTTACTTGATAAACACTTTTTTTTATTACAGATAAAAGTACAAATCAAAAGTTGCAGAAAGTTGTAGAGCGTATAACTTTTACTTCAATCCCCTAATGCGGCGATGGATTTATTGATGACTTACTGCTGCCCATAAAACATCAAAGCAATAAAATTTAACTGTGCAAAAGGTCAAAAGTCCAATGAAGTGAATGCAATTAAATTTAACGACTCCTAAAATCCGTATCCCCTTCAAATAAATATCTGAACTTAACTTCATGTTCAACATTCAATCACTACATTAGCATTTCTCTCTACAACAAACAATATCGCCGATGCCCATCCGAAAGCCCGATCTATATCACCTGCGGCGCTTTGCCCACTTCAGATCGCCTAAATTGAAAATCCGACATAATTCCACTGTTGAGTACATTTTATGATAGCATCTTCGAGTGCCATAACTTTTAGGGGTTGTTAGTCCCGAAAACGAAATAACCGCCTTCATTAAAAATTTACGACTCTCGTCCTATACCAAAAGGACCAATGCTGAACGCAGTATCCGGATGATGATGGGAGGCGGTGAAATTATATTCCTATGAAGAATTCAACTTTGTGGAATTTTCAAGTCGATGCTTTTTATTTCTTATACTTGTTTTATTTCACCAAAAATAGTTTCCTGCCCTTTGCCATGAAGGACATAATTTCATTGCCAAATATTTTCCAGTATTATTAGGTGTGCGGAATATTCTGTTAATCCTTTGGCCCAGGGAGAAGAATTTATTATTTAATTGTTGAAACGATTGGTGGGTTTAATATTCTTGGGATATAGACTTTTTATACCTACATTTAAGGACGAAGCAACAGCCGAAAGGTTGCACATTGGACTAGATCTAGATCATAATTAATGCAAACAATAAATTTATGCAAAACAATATTAGATTGTGTGCAAGCTGTCTATATTTGGATTGGACTGATGCGATAGAAGTATACGGCAAATGTTTGCAAAACCATTTAGATAATTAATCATTTACAACTTTATTTGCGTCGATTGACGTTTGCCCTTGACACTTAATGAAATCGAATGCTTTATGCAGGTCACTACAACATTTGCCTTCGGTATGGAAATAGCTACTTGTCCCTAAGAAACGAAGTTATTTAATCATTTTCAGGAGGCGAATGTTGGTTGAGAATTGTTCCGGTTTTTATCTATCTATCCATTTATTGAACATAACTTTATGAAAGCAAGTTACGAGTATAATTACAAACTGGAGAATATCTATATATCCGTTTTACCTACCAATTGTAGGTATAGTAGTGATATTGAGAGTTTAGTTGAAAGATTCGCAATTTCATTTGCCAGCGAGTTCATTTGAGAATTGCAGCCGAAACATATTTCATGCTGAAAGATTTCGGAAAGGAATTGGTTGCGATCTGCCAAAAACCAATGTGGAAGAACAAAAAGCGAACATCCAGAAGAAGTGTATGCGAATGTATACGCGAAGATTACCTACGCAGTTTGTTAGAAAAGTTTCCTCTTACAATAGTTGTGTTTTTATGAAACCTCGCCAGCCAGTAGTTGCCAGTAGTTGGCAGTTGAGGCACATTTCACATGTATGAGTTCTAAAACAACAACCTGCTGGAAACTGCTGGCAAAGTGGCAACAACTCTTGATTTTCTCCCCAGCCGTAGAGCTGCTGGCTGGAAGCTGGCTAAATTCAATTCACAATGAACAAACAGGTGGCGCTAAATGCAACAAGTGGCTTAGAATTTCCGTACAATTTGCTTAAATCATAAATGTGTTCTTATATCATGCACACAACATTCCAGAGAAAAATGTCAGAATTTATTTAATATTTCTACCAAATGCATAATTTTATACGAAATGCTGGTATGCTTTTAGGCTTATTACCTAAATTCATTCGGCTGGCTTTATCTTGCTGGCAAATGTGCTGGCAACTGTCCAAATGAACGGCTGGCTGGCGAGATTTCAAAACAATGCCTAATAATCTAATTCAAATTTTTGATTGGCAGTTGATGCGCATATCTACTGTCTAAATCGGCCGATTGTTGGTCAACTTAACAGAAGCCTCATCAGTAATAAGAAGTGCAATTAGCAAATTAGTACTGTTATTGTTTTTATAAGAAAACAAAGGACAACTATAAACATCTTTCTTGAGGTCTCGAATCTGGAGGCTGAGATCCAAAGATCCTCCCAGCTGAAGAATCATTGTCTATTCACTCGATGTGGCAGAGCCAATGTAGTCAACCTACTCCGACATTTTGGACCAAGGTCTACCTTTCTTCTTATCACATAGCACCGTACCGTAAAGCCAAACTGGTAGGATAAGATTCTTGTAAGCATACATCCCCTTGTTCGAGTTAGGAGTTTCGAAACCAATTGTTTTGCCAGAAGTTGCAGCGGTTTCCTACGATTATTTTTCGCCGAACTTTTAATAGCTAGAGTATATGTCATTCGTGGAGTTCATGTTTACTCCGAGGAAAGCGAACTCCTTAATCATCTCGAAATCGTTGCTATCAATAGTTACATTTAGCCCTAAATGGTAAACAGATGCTTGTTTGTCTGTTAATATTATGTACTTTGTCGTGGCATCGTTTACTTAAAGAGAAACACAACAAAATATCGAAAGATGATGCCAATATCGGCCGCCCACCCCAGTAGCTGAACGGTCTCCGTGTCGACACCAGCCGAGCATACTATCGCACAGTCGGAGCTGATGACTGTACAACAGAGGCGGCAGTTAGGTGCTTTCTACACTGTCAGTGTCCAGAAGAAATGACCCGCCGATCATAACAAGTTTTCTAGCTGTATATAGGTTGGGTGTGTATGAATCGGGTAGGCGCTGATTGGCATCAACTTGGCGGTGCCCAGCTGTTGCAACTTTTTCATACACATCAATTGTGCTTATTTTACCTCCGCGTGGTAACCACCGGGTACTGGTCTCGCTCAACCGGGCTTGGCTTGCTAAACTTATAAGCGCGAGTGTTGAACACGAAGAAAATAGCAACACTATAATGCTCTGTCGGAATGACTGACTGAACGAGTCTCAGAGGTCTTACATGAGCCCCTCAGAAAGAGGACATACAGCGGATGAATACACAAGATTGAATCAACGGTGTTGTCAACAGTCGAGATGGCAGATACCTTGCGTGAGCTTCTCTGACATATTTGGAGCAAAGGTCTGTAAGGATTTTCAGCACTAGTCAGGGTGCTGAAATAGAGATGGTGGCGGATGAACCCTTTATGGGCCAACGGCAGCACTCATATCCCCGAAGTGGGTTACTGACAACGGAGTATCCGACCCGCTGTCCTAGGGTTATCTTAGGGCCTGGTCCTCCAGGTTGGGGGTTGTGCGTGGGGCTAACTACCCAACCACGGAAAAAAATAATGGTTACGAAGCAACCAAGAGCCTCGGATACGGATGGATTCACTGTTGACGACCCTGCAAAACGAAAAAAGGACAATGACTTTCGGATCTGCACGTGGAATGTTCGAACCCTGAACAGACCGCGTGCAGCCGAACAATTAGCGGAGGCCCTAGACTGCTACAAGGCAGATATCACCGCCATTCAGGAGGTGCGGTGGGATGGGCCAGGCAAAAGAAGGATGAAAACCTGTGACATCTACTACGGTGATTGCTACAGAGAGCAGAAGCAGCGTCTATTTGGATGCGGATTCGTTGTAAGCGGCAGACTTAGGCAAGAAGTCTTGAGCTTTCGACACGTAAGTGAGCGCCTTGCAACTATCCGCATCAAGGCTAAATTCGCCAACATCAGCCTGATATGCGCTCACGCCCCCACAGAAGATAAAGACGACGCTACCAAAGAATGTTTCTATGAGCTCCTCGACAAAACATATGAGCAATGTCCTAAATACGACGTTAAAATTGTCTTAGGTGATTTTAACGCCAAAATAGGAAAGGAGGACATCTTTGGTAGCACAATCGGAAAGCACAGCCTACACGACACCACGTCTGGAAACGGACTTAGGCTAATTGACTTTGCTGCGGGACGTAATGTTACTATAGCAAGCACACGGTTTCCACACCTCAACATTCACAAAGGAACATGGCGGTCACCAGACCATCAAACGGTCAATCAAATTGACCATGTTGCGATCGACGCAAGGCACTCCTCCAGTATTATAGATGTCCGAACTTTCCGAGCGGCCAACATAGACTCGGATCACTACCTTGTTGTAGCCAAGGTACGTATGCGGATATCCCAGACACCACAACAACGAGGAAATACTGTGAGGAGATTTAACGTTGAACGGCTACAAACGCAACAAACCGCCAGAACTTTTGCCGATTGCGTCTCCCTCAACCTCTCGAGAATTCCTGTACAGCCAGCATCAAGTGCTGAAGACCAGTGGCATCGATGCCAAGAAGCCATCAGAAAAGCCGCAACTGATGTGCTAGGTTTCACCCGACCACCACCGCGAAACCCCTGGTTTGATGAAGAGTGCCGGCAAGCACATGCAGCAAAGCAACTGGCATACAAAGCGGCGCTGCAGAGAAGGACGAGAGCAGCTCGTGAGCTCTACGAGAAAAAAAGGAGGGAAGAACACCGGCTTCTCCGGAGGAAAAAGAAAGAGCATGAGAAGCGCGCGATCGAGGAAATAGAGAGGTGCTACTCCAGGAACAATGTTCGGAAGTTTTACCAAAAGGTAAAAAGAACGTGTCACGGGAACAAGACCCGAACAGAGACCTGTAGAGACGAACAAGGAAACCTTGTGGTAGAGTCACAGTCGGTGCTGAGGACATGGAAAAACCATTTCTGTAGACTGTTAAACGGCGAAGACGACACAAATTCCGCTGTCAGGCAGAATGAACCATTCAACCTGGGCGATGAAAGCCAAGACTTCCGTCCACCTGACCAAAATGAGGTACGGATAGCAATATCCAAGCTAAAGTCCAACAAAGCTGCAGGACCGGACGGTTTATCGGCCGAGCTTTTTAAGGCAGCGGGGGATGACTTGGTAGAGAGCATACACCAACTCGTTTCTAAAATTTGGTCAGAGGAAAGTATGCCTGAAGAATGGAGCCTCAGCATTGTTTGCCCGATCCATAAGAAAGGAGACCCTCTAAACTGCGCCAACTATAGAGGCATCAGTCTCCTTAACATCGCTTACAAAATCCTGTCTTCCGTACTGTGTGAACGCCTGAAACCATTTGTCAACGAACTGATTGGACCCTATCAGTGCGGTTTTAGGCCCGGTAAGTCCACAACCGACCAAATATTCACACTACGGCAGATCCTGGAGAAAACCCAAGAAGTCCAAATCGATACTCATCACCTATTTATCGATTTTAAAGCCGCATATGACAGCATTTATAGAGACGAGCTATACAGAGCCATGTCTAGTTTTGGCATCCCTGCCAAACTTGTCAGATTGTGCAGAATGACGATGGAGAACGCTCGCTGCTCCGTAAAGGTCGGAAACAGTCTCACCGAGACCTTTGATGTCAAAAAAGGATTTAGACAAGGTGATGCGCTGTCATGTGACTTTTTCAACATCATTCTTGAGAAAATTGTGCGAAACTCGCAAGCCAACACCAGGGGCACAATTTTCCAAAAGTCTGTGCAACTACTTGCATACGCTGACGACATCGACATCATTGGCAGAACACAGCGAGCTGTCACTGGTGCGTTTGCAAGTATCAGTACAGAGGCGGCAAAAATGGGTTTAGTGGTGAATGAGGGCAAAACAAAATATATGCTGTCAACGAGAAGGCACACACAACATCGACGAATCGGACAGAACGTCACGATAGACAGCTATAACTTTGAGGTAGTTCGGGACTTTGTCTACCTCGGCTCCGCTATTAATTTTGAAAATGACATCACATCAGAAATCAAGCGAAGAATTACACTTGCCAACCGCTGTTACTTTGGCCTAAGAAGGCAATTGATTAGTAAGGCCTTGTCGAGAAACACCAAGGAGACTCTATATAAGACCCTCATCATCCCAGTCCTGCTTTATGGCGCAGAATCATGGACGTTGTCAAAAGCGGATGAAGATCTCCTTGGTCGCTTCGAACGCAAAATTCTTCGAGTGATTTTCGGTCCCGTTTGCGTTGACGGGCTTTGGAGGAGGAGATTTAACAGCGAACTCTACGAGCTGTACAGCGACATCGACCTTGTCAGAAAAGTACGTATCAGTCGACTAAGATGGCTAGGACATGTAGAGCGAATGAACACCAACGCTCCGGCCCGAAGAGTCTTCGATTCCAACCCGGAGGGACAACGCAGTAGAGGAAGACCTCGCCTTAGGTGGCGCGCACAAGTGGAAGGGGACCTCAACCAACTTGGAGTGCGCAACTGGAGGCAGTTAGCCAAAGATCGTGCTAACTGGAGAGGCGTGTTGGTTGAGGCCCAGGTCCACCCCGGACTGTAGCGCCATCTAAGTAAGTAAGTAAGTATATAGGATCCGACTCTTCATCACCAGAAGTAATCCTCATAGCAGTGAAAGAGAGAAACTAGATTCAACCACCTCATCCTGGGCCAACCCAAAGGATGACCCTTTCATGACTCGGATGCCATATACCCACTTACGTGTGAGTTCTAAAATCTAAATTCAAATGCATTTCAAGATTTACTTGTTCGTATTTTTATTATTAGCCCCTTTTAACTTGGTATTGCAAGTTCCGGATTCGAACAATTTTCCTCACTGGACCAGATGGAGTAGTAGTATTAGTGAGTGCAGGTGGAGTAGTTGTAGTAGTTTTGGGAGTACACGGGTCTGGCATCGGATCACCGGTGACATCGTCTATACAATCTTCATTAGCATCTACAGCGTCAACAGTATTGAAAGCTGCAACAAACGCGACTAAAACGAAGAGGCCCAAATATAATTTCATATTTGCAATGGAGTGTGCTTCTCTTAAAACAGATGTCAAACAACTGATACTATTCAACGGAAAAGGCGGTTGCTTTTATATTCAAAAACCTCCGTCTAACTATCGAACAACTTTATTCAATTGTTTTACCATTAAGTAAATACAGCTTGACACTATTTTTAAATAAACTTAAAACAGATTTGATGCAAATATAAATTTAGAAAGCAAATTACGAGGGGCTTTATGAAGCACCAGATGGGAGGTCATAGCTGTTCGACAACTTCTCTCTTACATTTTGTATATCTCTTTATTGCAGGTGATGGTCAGTACCACATTGAGAACATCGAAATATGGTCTAAAATCTAAACCAACAACTTTCCGATTACACGTTTTCTCAGCAGCAACGATTATAGCGGTAGTAATCGTTGGCTGGTAGAGGTAAATACAGCCACGCTGACCTGGGTAGAAATGTACAATGGGGCCTACAGGTATCAAAAACGTGCTAGCAAAGCCCAATGAGCACGACGAATCTTTACTTCTTTACGTCTGGTCTGAGGGAAAGCATAGCCGAGGAAGACTCCATATTGGGTGTATGAGCAACCTCTACAAACTTAACTTGTTGTACGTAACTGAAGGCGACCCCGGCGCGGTATACTCGTTTTGTTGGTATTTGAAGGTAGCTAACTGGGAGCTGGCTTTAGATCCCAAACTAAGAGCACTATCTAGACAAAAGAAAACCAAAGAAGTACACACAACAGTCATGCAAATCGATTTCGCAGAGTCCAAAAAATCCTTGCTATCGCCATGAGGAGCTGGCTCACAATTTTATAGAGACAATGGATAAAAAGCTGCCAAACAAATTGGCTTTTGTTTTTCAAAAGTAGACCAACGAGACGACGACGTTAAGGCCTCAATTCAAATCAAATTCATTTACGAAAGTTTCGATATCAAATAAAAGTCTAGATGCCTATGCGTTCTTCAATATCGATACCACTTGGAAAAAAGCCTTCCTCCATGCTCCCAATCTACCCGCATTCGATGGACCAGTGCGAAAGCATACAACAACAAAAAAAAAAGAAATCATTTTTCATTTTGCTTCAAATTTAATTGATTCTGTTTTTCTACAGAACTGCAATGTGCTTCTGCTTCACATGCACTTTAACCAATTGCACTTTTGGGGTCAAGAGGAGTACACAAAAAAAATTCTGAGAGTAGCCATCTACACATATTTATCCAAATAAACGAACAAAGACAGAGAGAAAGAAATAATAACAAAACAAACCGACAGCGCCTTCGATTTTGGTTGATCCATGTCCTGGCCACGTTCACTCTGATCCCCTTTTGCATTGTTTATTTGCCTTTTTTTGAGGGGGAGGAAAAATTGATTTGGATTTGAATTTGGGACTTTTTTTTCTCAGTATTGTCAAGCTTATAGTTTTTTCTCTTCCTTAATTGTTGTTCCAGTGTTGGTATTTTATTATGCGCAACGCAAATGCTTTTCAATTCAATGGAGATGGAGAATAATTGCATTTGAAAGTTGGTCCAGCGTAGTTGGTAATAGACCAACGGGAAAGAAGGAAGAAAAAACAAATGGGAAGCCGGCATCTCTAGAAATGTATATAAGTACCTAAGTTAAAGGAAGGTTTTGTTATGTCTTGCACTTACTTTTGTCCAAGCTTTTGTTGAGAATTACTGTCAAATCCTTGCTCCTTTGGAATGAAAGAAACAAAATGTCAGAAAAATTTCAAATTTAATTAGATATCCTTGGGTAAGTTTGTTTAGAAATCCGTCTTTGTCTTCGTTTATAATTTTGCATATACAACTAAGTATTTCCTTCTCCGTCAGTTTGTGGTTGACACAAGAGAAGAAAGTTCTCCCTGGTTCTCCCTTCGCTAGTGGATTAGGTTAGGTTAGGTTAGGTATGAGGGAAGTGCACAGCTTTAAGAGTGCTGTGCTTTCACGGGGGCCTTTTGGTCCATTGTGATCCCTTGGTTTTTGGTCGTGGATTAAAAATTTTCATTTTATTGGACAACACAAAAAACATGCATAAACACTTTACCTGGTTTCTAGGAGTTGTTCCTTGGCGGGGTGGGACTACTAAGTGAACCATCCCGTACTTTTAACAAACCTGATTGTATTCGTCAGTGGTACCTGCACTATGTCCTCTAGGTCTCCGAAAAGTCTGTCTCCCATGTATCGGAGTCGACTGGTTTGGAGGTTTGGGCATTCGCAGAGCAGGTGCTTGATGGTCTCCGTTTCCTCTATGTCTTGACAGCTCCTGCAGTAGTCTGGTGAGTTAATGCCCAGTCTTGTGGCCATGGTACCGATGGTACAGTGGCCTGTCAGTACACCTGTTAAGATTCGAGTATCTCGTTTATTCATTTTCAAAAAACACCTTGTTCTTTTTTCGTCAATTCTTGGCCAAAGGCTACGGGATATAACACAGTCGTGTCTGTTAGACCAGGTGGTGTTAATTTTTTCCCTTGATTTTTGGTCAATATTTCTTTTTGCTACACTAATTGGGATGTCTATTGATGCAATGATATTTACTGCATCAAGCTCCGACCCAGTTCTTGCTAGCTCATCTGCTTTTTCATTTCCATCAATGTCACTATGTCCGGGAACCCAGCAGAGCGTGACCTTGTGTTTCTCGCCTATTTTGTTTAGGGCTCTTTGACAGTCTTTGACTGTCTTTGCTTTGATAGTTGCGCTGTCTAGTGCTTTGATGGCCGCCTGACTGTCTACGAAGATTGTAATCTTGGAAGGGTCGAGATTCTTTGTAGATATGGTACTTGCTGCCTTGTCGATGGCGACTATTTCAGCTTGGAAGACACTGCATTCATCTGGCAGTTTGTACGAGTCCCTTATACCTAGGGACTCGCAGAATACTCCGGCACCTGTGCCTACTTCCATTTTTGACCCGTCAGTGTAGATGTGAATTTCTTGTACGCTTGCGTGCGTGTTAGTAATCCAATCCTGTCGCTAGTGGATTAGTTCCTGTTCAATTGTAGTGGTAAATATTTTCCGTATAGGTCATATAAAAGCTAAAATGTATAACTAGATGACCCGGTGAACTTCGTACCACCTAAAATTGAATTGTTGGTAACACAGGAACACTCTTGGGGGAATACCTAAGAAAACCAAACCTGAAGCTCAATTTATTTGGTGATTGAAGATACGATTAAAAATTGTTTTATTTTTTTTTTTTTATGTGCCACACCCTTTTGTCCAATTTTAACCAAACTGCACAGAAACTCCTTTGGTCCAATAGCAAATATTTTTGAAAAATTTGAACTTAATCAATTTGGTGAGGTTCGAGATATAAAACATTTAAAAGTTTTTCTATGGGAGGAGCACAGTCCAATTTTTTTGACCAAACATCCCAGAAACTCTTCTGGGGCAATAAAAAAGATTTTCTTAAAATTCGAGCGCAATGGTTTTCGAATTTTGCGATTATCCTAATTGTTTACAAAAACGCCTAGCCTTCGGCGTGCTTTCCTATCAGGCAGTGCCCATCCCAGTAATGGCTCGGTTGAGAGAAATCATATTCTTAGAGAGCATCAAATCCAGCGTATGCTAAATTTATTTTGTCGCTTCATATAGTGCCATTTGCTTAAGATTTCTACTCTCGACTCGATAGCATCCAGCTTTAATTTTTGTTTGCAAGTAGCGATTGGGATGCCCAAAGTGCCTTTATCCGGCAAAATGGGTTGGGTTGTTCCTAGGTATTCTGGCGAGTTCATCGGCCTTACAATGTCTCAATGCCCTGGCACCCAAAGAAGATGAATTTTAAACTGTTCGGCCATCTCCGTAAGAGATCGGCAATCGAGGGCTTCAAGATAGGTTATAGAGATCGAATGCTTTTCGGACAGCCAAGCAGCTATCAAGCGTGGCTGTCCGAAAACATGCAGTATCTTTAACTGATATCACTTTTTTCTTGAGCCGAGAAAAGACTTCTTCTATCGCCATAATTTAGTTCGGTAGTTGGATAGTCGGAAGAAGAGCTTAAGATTAAGATCTTAACTCTTTCTTGAATGGTAGGCTTCCAACTAAGCTTCCTATCCAGGATAGGTAGGTAGGTAGGTAGGTAGGTAGGTAATTGGGTGCCCTAGTGGCGGTTGTCACAGCTTCACGAAGACCATCAGTTGCGTCAATCCAGTCACGGGAGCCTTCCATTTCATACCTGTTGGAGACCAAGAATATACCGCTTTTATTGAGTCACCTAGATTTGGTATTAATCACAGGCATTCCCAAGCTTTTGTATCTCGGGGCGCTGATTTCCAGCCTGTCCTAAGAGTAACCGAAGGATGTGGAGTTTGTTGAACTACTGGAACAACCCCGATTTGAGTATGAATCTCAGGAGTTCCTTAAGATCAACATTCTCCAGATCTTCTAGTTCATCGAAGAAGAAGCTGTTGAGAATCTTTTGTCTACTGTTTTTAACGGCTGGGCATTCGGAAAGCAGACGACGAACAGATTCTATTTCTTCAACGTCTCTGCAGCTTCTGCAAAAGTCATTATGCAGTATGCCTAGCCTTCCCGCGTGTACGCCTATCGCACAGTGTCCAGTAATGACCCCCGTGAGTATACGATTCTTGCGGCTCAGTCCGATCATAAATTTGAATCTCTTTTTTCTCACTTCTGGCCACAATTCTTTTGCATGCCTGCAGGTGCTAAGATTGTTCCAGCGTAGGTTTGTTCTACTCAAGGATTCAATGTCAACCTTCCTAGCAAGCGTGCTTAGCGGAGTTCTTACAGATTCTAGGGCCATTGATGCATGCATTTTTGACCCGTTTCTTGCAATCTCATCCGCCTGTTCATTGCCTGGAATATCAATATGCCTTGGTACCCAGCATATGGTCACCGTATTGGCTCGTGACTTACTGCCCTCGACTCCAGGGACCCAAATATTTTGATTTGTCTGAGAAAGTTAGGCTGAACCATTGAGAGCGGGTCGAGTACGTTGGTTGAAGGTAAAAATAATATTGCCAAAAACACAATTTGGTTATTAAAAACTGAAAGACCCCCATCAGTTTGAAGCATCACGGATTTATATAGATTTTGACCAAAGGTTAGGTTAGGTAGTAGGTTGGCAAGACAGGAGAAACCTGTACGTGTCAGACTTAGATCAATTTAAATCCGTTGTGTCGCCCTAGGGATTTTTGACCCCACACAATGGAAATCTATGAAAAACCTATGGATTAGTAAACCAACCGTTCTATTTACAAATTTAAGTAGGTCATTAATAGACCTATCGAAAAGTTATTCTAAATCCTAGAAGAAGTAACTACCAAGGATTCTATTTCTTATGTGGCAGAGCACTGGGCAGTGACAAAGAAAGTGTGGGATGTCATTATGCACCTCTTTATCACTGCATCCTCTGAACAGGTCATCTGTGCTGATTCCAATTTTCCTGGTATGGTATTTCAGCATGTTGTGTCCGGTGTTAATACCCACAATCGAGGACAATGATTTCTTGTTCAATTGTACTATTTTTTTCAGTTTTCTGTTTGTTGTAGATTGGTAACATTTTCCTGGTTATGACACAGGATTCTGGCTTGTTTTTTGTTTCGATTATCGCCATTAAAATTTTGTTCCCAATCTTCTGTCTGAGATTACGGGGGGAGGGTCGTTACTGTCAAGAGAGGGCCCTTTTCTTACCACCTCATCAGCTTTTTCATTTCCAGATATACCTCTGTGCCCGGGAACCCAACATAGTCTTACAAGTTTTGATTTTAACTCAACGGCAGAAATCGCTTTTATTGTCACTTTTATTGTCACTTGACTGTCAATGACAGAGGTAATAACTGCATGAGGTATTTTGCCATCATCTGTTTACCAGCTGTTGTCACTGGCCAGTACCTCAACTTGGAATACGCTGCTGTAAATAGGAATTCATGAAGCCCGATTGAACTGGATTATAGTCCGAGGCGTTCCGTCCGGGTAGAAACCCGCGTCAATATTAATTTCCATCTTTGATCCATCCGTGTATATATGGGTGTGGTTGATCCAATGGATGTTGGTTGATCATTATGCCATTCGTCCCTGCTGAGAAAACCCGTGGTAAATTGTCTTGTGATATCTAAACGGCGAGTAGTGTAGTCCGTGTATACATTATTGCCCGTGTATTTGTTCAGCATATCCCGTCAGGCTGTGTTTCCAGTTTTTGGTCTGGCTTAACCGAAGGGTCTCCTGTGCAAAGAGATTCTGACCATTAGAACCACATTGAACAAAATGAATCGATTGTAAATCTTACAGCCATTTCACTTCTACAGCATTCTTTACAGTGAATGATATTTTCTTTGTAAGAACGATACTACAACTATACAAACAATAGCCAGCCAACTTAAATGAGCTCCTAGTTACCATACCAGATGGGAAATTTTAAAGGACATAGTTCAGCAACAAACCAATCCTGGTGTACACAAACCAAATCTCGATGACTAAATTTCATTCAAGTCCAATTAAAACCAAACCAATTGAGCAAATACAAGCTATATGCACCCAAATGCCAACAACGACAATGGCTCAAACTATATTTACACTAGTTGCAACCACCACAAAAGCAGCAGACGTATAAGCCAATATAATTTGCATAAAGCCATAGAACACTCCCCAATTTGCATCTGAGCCTGCATTTCCAGCATCAACCATATAATTCTCAATTCGGTTTTTCAGACCCTCCATGGCTGCCATATCGATAGCTTGCGCTCTCAGCGAGTCGTTATCCCGGCGAATCCATAATTTTATTTGCTGTGCAAATTTAATGTCACAATTTCTATATATACTGTCCCTGTCCTTTGGAAGACGAAGTGCGACACGACCGACACACACAATTTATTCAAACAGTGTATCCCGCATGTCCTCCCGGCCGACCAATGCAAAACTACACATATATGTAAATTCACAAAACCACACACATACATATACATATATGTATGACGATGCGTTACCCGAGTAAATACCGAAAAGCGACAATAACCACCATCATTCATCTAGCTGGCTTGAGAGGTTCCGAAGAACACTTATGGTCACGTTATTGCATCATTGCCAGGGATTAGACGGTGGGGTATGGCCAAACAGCAAACTAAACGCAATCCCTCTTCGGTTGTGAGTTCCGCCCGACTCGAGTTGCACATGAGTAGGTTTCTGAGTTCTGACACATTTCATATGCTTCCACTTGACGATGAGAGGGTCTTATGCACTTACATCGACTCTGTCTGGCGGTGAATTTTGATATACTGTGCAACCAGCAGGCCAGACATCGTCTGGACTCCACTCCTTGCGACGGGTTAATTAACACTTGGAGTCGAGGGAAGAGGAAAATCCCAACAGGAAAAAAAATTCGTATACTCTTTCTGGAAAGGAAACATTCCATTGCGGGATGTTGTTTAATTAGATCTTTGGCCTTGTTGCCTTCTACGGAAGGGTGGCACTTGCATGGAAGGTTCACGTGAATCTAATTTTACCAAACGCGTCTAATAAATTAGCCACTTGGCACGTGGTCTGCATAGTAAAGCGCTGCGGGTGTATAGTGTACCTGCGAAGGTTAGCCATTAGAATTCTTTCCTCTTGTGCGGTATGGTCCAGGCTGGGGAAAGCATCATGGCGGCACAAAGCAGCGGTAATGTTACAAAAGGAAAAGAATTGAGGAAAGGCACGTACATTGGGAAAGTAACCACTTCATGAATTTTAATTTCTCCAGTTAAAGTCGGTGATGGAGAATTTATTTCAAAAGTATACATAGCCGTTGCCGCAGGCTGAAATCTGAAGAAAAAACTTGCTACTTCTTCTGGTAAGCGTAACTTAGCGAATACCTCTTGAGGTGTTCGTACTCTGTGACTCTGTGTTTTTCAGGATTTACATTCATGTCAGTAACAGGTACTTCTGAGCAACAGGCCTTCGATAGTTAAAAAAGTGTTCAGAGTTCAGTAAAGCGACTTCATATTCTTAACCCTAAATTCAGTGTAACTATTCTCACATCCAGAAAATGTTTAGTTCAAATTTAATTCGTGACCCCTGACCCTTTAGTCAACGCAGGTACTCATTTGATCAGGACGTCTTTTATATACATATTTATCCCCATCCGAGTGACTGCGTCAGTTAGCAGAATTGAAAGTAGGTTTCATGCTAACTCTCTAACTGGGTCAACTCGAAGGCAATACTTCGTATGATGATTGACAGAAATCGTGAATACCCGTAGTTATAGACAAATAAAAGCTGGTTTTGGTGTCAAGTCAAGCTGTATTTACTTTGGTAAAATATTTGAATAAAGTTGTTCGATAGTTAGATATTTTTGAATATAAAAGCAACCGCCTTTTCCGTTGAATAGTATCAGTTGTTTGACATCTGTTTTAAGAGAAGCACACTCCATTGCAAAGATGAAATTATATTTGGGCCTCTTCGTTTTAGTCGCGTTTGTTGCAGCTTTCAATACTGTTGACGCTGTAGATGCTAATGAAGATTGTATAGACGATGTCACCGGTGATCCGATGCCAGACCCGTGTACTCCCAAAACTACTACAACTACTCCACCTGCACTCACTAATACTACTACTCCATCTGGTCCAGTGAGGAAAATTGTTCGAATCCGTAACTTGCAATACCAAGTTAAAAGGGGCTAATAATAAAAATACGAACAAGTAAAACTTAAACCTGAAATGCATTTTTATTTTAATTTTAGAACTCATTCGAAAGTCGGTTTGGAATGAAAGTCCTGATGTAGGCGTCTTTTGGAATGGTCCAAAATGATGGGTTAAGTCCGAAATTCTATCTTCTATTAAAACACACACTTCAGTATCTTAATGAAATATTCCATCACTTTTTTTAAATGCTATCAATGAGGTATATCAACCGCTAGCGCAACATTTCATTTATTCATTCTTCCGAAACCGATTCTAAATCATCAAGGACAATCCCCATACTTGATTTAACCATCTTATCCTATGCCTATAAATAGAGCACACTTCCACAACTTGGAATCTGAGTTGGGGCCATTCTTTTAATGCGACGAAATACCGAAGGTTCATTTGACAGCCTTCAGAGGTGTTATTTCCAAAATGCTCAACACGGAGAGTGAATTTTCTACTGCATTCCCATCATCATCTTTAAAGGGTTCCGTTCGAGCATTGTATCATTTGAAAGATCGTTTACACTATAGTACGACCCGAAATTGGTTCGATCACCCGTTCAAGCTCATTATTTTTATATCTCAGAAGTCAGTGCACTCCTCCATTTTTTTCTTTTTCAGGAAGTTCATAGGCAGCGCCTCGTTTTTATGGCTGTACTCCGGTACCCTCATCAAACCAAAGAGGTCGATTCCTGAAACACAGCATACATTTTGGCAATATTAAGACATTTGGCCATCTGTATTTGATAGTGGCTTTATTTTTGCTGAGAGATTAAGATAGACGAGGTCGGTACAAGTTTTGGCGGTCTCTTGCGATAGTCAAAAGATGGTGCGACATCAGACCTGCTTACAATCTTACAGTACCCATTGAGTGTTGTGGCAGGATCGATATCAACTCGTTCATTAGCTACTACCAACCACCATAGACCTACAACTTTGTTGGACGCGCACGAAATGTTCAGACGTGCAAAAATTAGAGGGTTGTCCTCTCCAGCGTTGATCGCAATCTGATCTAGATTTTCCTCTGTATATTGAGGTGACAGCGTTGTTCCGAAAAAATTTTGGAGTTGAGCCATTCTCCGAGCCATATCAAGTTTGAGCCACTTTAGTTAAAGTGGTGGGATGGGATGTGTGTGCTTAATTTCTTCTTATTTTTTATTTGTTGTGTTTGGATGTTGAACCGATCGCGATCTAAACAAAACTCCCGAGGGGACTGATTTTCATCATCCCGAACTGGATTGCATCTAGTCGTTCGACTAATCGGCAATTTATTTGTGATTCATTTTAAAAAATTAAGAGGATAAATCCGCCGCTTGTCGCATTTCTATAATTTTTTGATTGAAAAAATTACTTACTGTCTTGGTCCTACCTAACTCTTATAGATCAAGAGGTTTTACCCGCCTTAATCTCCTGATTACATTGTCAGTATTTAAAAGTTCTGTTATTTAATATGGTAAAGACGTTTACTTCTGTGCCTGTGGAAGTGTTTCCCTTGTCAGCAATGTAAACCAGACTGCTGAATGGGAAACATTCATTCATTCATTCATTTTCAATGGTCCGCATGTCCATTAAGTGGTTGGCGGGTGTATGTTGCTCAAGTGGACCCTCCATAGCTCTCGATTTTCCGCCTTCGACTCTAAATCATCAAAGAAATCCCCATACGGGTAGAGGAGAGATTATGAACTTGATCTAACCATCTCATCCTGGGGCTACCTATCGCCTGCCTGATGGTATGGATTCCATAGCACATTGTGGGATTCTGTTTGGGACATGCGTTTAACATAACCAAAGCACGGACCGCTCCGTCCGAAGAAGTAGCTGCTCCACATTGAGATCCTCACGTATTCTGGTGTTTAATGCAATCTCTACGGGTAACACCAGCTGTACAAAGGAGGAATCTAATTTCGCCAGCTTGTATCCGCGAACTTATTCTTTCGGCTATTGCCCAAACCGCATGGCTATAGGTAAGAGTTGGAACAAACTCCGAATTAGAGACTGACAACTTACATATGACACCAAGTTCAGTCCTCTTAATAAAAAAAAAATATCAAAATATAAAAAATTCAGCATTGCTCCTTCCATCACTCGTGCATAAGACCCCGAAATAGTTAAACCTTTCTACCTGTTTCAATGGGACTCCATGCAGAGTCGGTTGAACAGGCTTTCTGGGGACAACCATCACTTCAGATTTGTTCACGTTTACTTTCATCTCATCTCAAACCGATCGAGTGCTCGCTGAAGTTCAGTCTGAGAGGACCCAAGGATGACCAAGTCATCAGCGAAGAGCAGATGACTTATCCTCAGATCTCCCAATTCGAAACGTTCTTCGCCAAGACTGCGCCAAAAACCATCCGTATACCTCATACCTCTTGCAGTTGCCGTAGAATATCTTAGCAAGCTTCCTTGGTTGCATTACATCCACTGTGGGGACTTCAGCAAAACTGGCGGGATGTTGACCCTGACGATTGCTTACATTAAGAAAGAATAAGACTTCTTACCTAGGTAAATTGGCGGAACTGTACCATGAAAGACCCTAGGCCGAGATTTTCACAACCACTCGTCTGTGTGAGTGTTTCTTCTTGCAAATGGAAGGGACCCACAATTTTATGCCGAATTCAAAAGGTTAAAATGAAAGAAAATTATGCTCTCGAATGGTTGTCAAAAGTTTGCAATAATGTAAATTCCGCTTATATACATATAACTTATATACATATAATATAAATTCAGTTCAATTTTGCGACCATAAAGAAATCCTTTCATTCTGTTACAGTTGCCATTTCCATCACTTAAGTCGTCATATAAGAGAAGCAGTAGTCAAACGTAGAAACCACTCACAAATAAAAATGAACGCAAAACGAAAGGCGATCGACATCAACGACAACCTTCAATACGTATTCTTCCTGTGAAAATCCCTTACCGAGCAATTAATCAATCCTAGAGGCTAGAGTAGTGTCCTATGTGGTTGATGTCCCATGCTACCACTAGTTGGATAGTAAAAGGGTAAAAGAGTCCCAAAGCGTGGCGCCACACACAGGCACTTCAACGTCCAACGAACCAATTCAAATTTGATTCGCAATTCATCGAGCCATTAACAAAAGTGAAGAATCAGAAACGAATGAGTCAAACCGTAAACAATGTCCTTCAATTAGTTTTTCTTTTTTTTCACTTTTTCTCTGTATCTCTGTTGCTTGCAATTGAGTGCACACAGTATTGTCAGGATAAATCAGAGCATGAAAATTCTGAACTTCAGAAACAAGAAGTCACTTTGTTAAAAGGATTTCAATGAAAAATGGGAAAATAAAGTATGGACGGTAAAATTTGTTTTAGTGTTCATAAATGACTATTGAAACTATACATATAGAGTTCACAAGTGCAAGAATATGTGTATGTGCATATCAAGCGGACGAAATTTTATTTTTGTTTATTGATTTTAATAGAGCATTCAATTAGGTACGATGCATCCAGCGGGTCTAATATGACCCAAAAGCTCTAGTTCCATGCAACAACTTGTTCCTCGGCCGATCGGTCTACAAATTGACGCCGCATCCAAAATAGATGCATTGGATAGTTTTCTCATTGCAGCAGGTACACAAACCTATTTATTTGCTGAATAGGTACCTTTGTGGGAAACGCTCACTAAGCCCGTTTTTATTTTACTTCACTCTTTCCAAATTGTATTCCAATTTGCAGCAAGTAATAAACTGGCAATCAATTTAGACTCCGAAAAAAAAAACGTATGTCGCATTCATGCTCTCATTTCCGTTATTAATGACACGAACCCAAATAGTTTTGGTTTCGGTCTGAGAGCGAATATGTTATCCCTCGATTATCCAGAATCGACGTTTATCCATGATTTAGGTGTGAGTCAAAGATCAAAACCCCACAAATGCACGACGAATATTCAATTCCACAACCGTCACCCAGAGGGGGAGTAAGCGAATGTAAGTTGTAAAAGAAATGACCAGTAAGTGCTAGAAGAGAATAAATGACGATGCTAGTATATAGATAGATGAGACCGCGGTATAGCTACAAATATACCAAGCACAACGTAGCGGAATAATACAGATTTTTGCTGTGCTGTGGCCTGTGGCACATTATGTATTGGCCGCTGGAATCAGGCCATAATGCGGTCTTCAGTTTTTTTTTGGCTGTACTGCTTATGACGACGATGTCGCGTGAGGGATATGTGTTATAGCGCGCGGTTACTGCGGTATACATAAGCTGCGCTGGTGCAAGTAAATTGCTGTCACGATAACTTTGGCTAGAATTTTGATGCGTGGGGAGACTAGTTTTTGGCGAGCTGATTTGGTGAGCGGACGTACTGTCTGGATTGTGCGCTGGTGTCACGTAATCCAGCGATTTTGTTGGCCAAAAGTTAGCAATGTGCATCGGTATAAATTGTGTAAAGTCACGTATAACACATATAAAACTAGTTGCTGGTGCACAAAATTCACGCCGAGCGACGTTTCGAGTTGTTTCATCGGTTGCCACTATAAGCAACGAAGTGTGTTTCCAAGCCACCGCTACGCAACCACCATCGCCACCGAAAGTGCTCCTCTATACAAAGAAGAACCAAAGTTCCAGCCATCGCTTACTTCCACCAAGCTCACTGCAAACAGTGCGTAAATCAAGCTGCCTCGCCGCCCCGTGGGTCTGACGTCAAAAGAAAACCCAACTGCATTGTGGTGAGCCCCAATACCCACGTTACGCCAAACCAGATCGGCGTACAGCTCGTAATTGACATACCGTTGCCGTTGGTGAATTACGGCCTCAAACACCACCTTATAGCTTCCGATTCCACGGCACTACAACTTCGATAGCCTGGAATAAATCGGCCATAACGGAGCTCAAAATTCAATCCAACCGCATTGAACACCGCACGACGTCATCCATCCCCTTGCAAGATCGGCGAACGATACGACCCCATCACTCTGTCGTAGTCCTCGTTCCCGGCCTCTGAAGCAAGTGGAAAGTAGATCCGCACCAGAAAGCAGCAGCAAGTCACGCTTCCAGCAACATAACTCCCGGAACACGATACGGAGCCGCAACTTACATCGCCTCAGCCGCTACCAACTCCAGCATATTTGCTGTCAACTGTATTCACCCGATCAAATTTTCACCTCCCCCATCCCATCCTAATTGTTGTCCACTTCAGCTGCCAGGTTTTTTGTAAAAAAAAGGAGTAAAAAGCTAAGTATTTTATTATGAGATATATGTAAGCCGACTTTCGTTCATCTAAATTTAAAACAATTTTTCCCGCGCAATTTAGCATATATGGATATAAAAATCAACAGGACGATGCTGTGCACACCATCCCCCCCTGCCGTTTTCGTAAGCGACGTCAATACTAATTATTGTATAGTACCCACCGATATTGATGGGGTAAGTCCATTTATTAATTAAATTTAGTGAACGAAATCATTTTTTAAAGAAAAGAAAACAAAATTTCTCGAAAAAGTATAAGTTACATGCAAAAACAAAAAGTATTAGTTACATGCAAAAACAAAAAGTACTAGATACACGAAAAACAAAAAAAAAAGTATTAAATACATGCAAAAACAACTAAAAGTATTAAATACCTACCTTCAAAGACAAATAAAATAATTAGATACATGCTATACTAAAATAAAAGAAATTGATTGAAATAATATATTAATCCGATATCTAATCGTGAAACTTTAACTATCTAACGTAGAATTAAATCAAGATTGAGATAATTGCTGCTGAGTGTTATTAATAGTCCCCTCCCCTCCCCTAAATTTAAGTTATTTTAGTATATTATGATTTAGTTTTTAAGTTCTGAATTTTCGACGATTAATTTTGAATTACCAGATTTTTAAATTGCATTTTCCTAATTAAAGATCACACCGTTTTAGTATTTTATTAAGACTAGTAGAGTTAAGTTTTTTTTATGAATTCGTCGACTAATAAAAACATTTGTGAAATTTCTAAAATTCAAACTTCGGCCTTATGATTTGATTTGGGTGTTTTGATCTTGGACTACTGAAGGTTATCAACATGTTAGAGATACTTTTCGTGCGCGATTAATCGTGAGGATGAATAGAAGCTGATGATTTAAATTTTTCGGATGCGATGATGAAGTGTAGGGGTATACTGATTTAGATCAGGTCCAAAAGAGGTCTTCGACCTCTTTCTATTAAGGGGTGGCTAACTTTATAATTTTGGAGTGGCTTAGTCACCAAGGTGGTTGGTTTAGTGATGTTAAGTCACTACCACCATAGGGGTGGGTCACACTCCGAGGGAGCCAACACATCTCGCTCCCTCCCTCTCTCCTAATATGGATAGAGGCATGTGGGGATATAGGACTCATTTAGGTTTGTTTCGCCAAATATGTGTAGATTTTTAGGACAGCTTCGGGCCTCTATTTTAACTTAACATTATTCTCAAACCACATCTGGAGACAGGCATGTAAAATGTAACATCGTTCGGCAATCTAGGAAGCAAGATCCCCCCCCCATTCCGACGAGCTGAGGACGGAGCCCCACAAGCATGCCTGCCGCTTCTTAGTGTCCGAACACCCTCCCACCTTAGCCCGGACTGACCTCTTGTAGAGCCTGTAGTGCAGAGGTCATATGGGTTACCAAAGGTTGGGAGGTTATTTTAGTTATTGCCGCGTGAATCATCATTGGGTTAGTTACATTCACGGCAGGAGTGGATTGGATGACGCGAGTGTCGGGATTTTATCCATTCGATAGTGGCGTATCCATATTCATCCCTTTTAGGATCCACTCTCAATCAATTTTTTTTTCGTTACAGGTTGGCGCCCAACGTGGGGCCCGAAGTTGTCCAAGTATACTCCAAGTATTTGTTTCCAATATTCCTTCTAAGGTTTACCTTAACTTTTATCTTTTGAACTCTTGATCGAGCATGCTCTCAAGTTGTTCTGGCTATATTTTTTTTTGTGGGATTATCATCAGAATCCGTTAAATGCCTTTATGGCTGTCCGTTTAGTTTGTGTGACTATCCCAGACTAACGTCATTGCTGCCACCTAGGTATAAAGGATACGTTCTCCCGTATTTCGTTTTCTGCAGATACATGTGCTGGAAGCTATGGCTTTGAGCTTGGCCTTGTATTTGTATTTCGATCCTTAGGTCATCAGATTTCCTTTTGTACTTTATCGCATAGAATTTTTAGTTGCTTTGTCCGGTATGTTAGTGATAATATTCCTGATATATGTCTGTTGCTAAGCACTCGTAATTTCTTTGTTTGTAAAGATCTGTAGGATGATGATCAAAAGTTAGCCAATTAAGATTCTGAAGGTTTCGTTTTATCCTGTCGATCGTTAGCATGTTTTGAAAACTTTTATTTTCCATTTACCATCTTTGGAATTCAGCAATTATAGCGCCTTGTCCGGTAAGTTAGGACACGTTATCCAGACTTATGTACGTTGCAGTTGCGCGAGGTTTAGCTTTATAACTTTATTTGCGTTTGATTTGATATTCGCTTATGAAGCTTAACCCAAATGCTGTTGATCTTAAAACCAACTATGTAAACATACTATAACGAACGTTCATTAACCTACCTATATCCCTAAAATACATCACGTTACTTACCATATTAGATTTATTAGTCTACCAATCATAACCCCTCACGAAGTCATCGTATCCGAACTTTTATGAAACACTTACTTAACATTTAACCACATACATTTATCCAATCTAAAATTTCAGAAATTTTATTGTTGGTTACGAAATTTGTTTTTTTAATTGAAAGCATACGTTTTATGCCCATTTGCTTAGTTACAAAACTACATTATCTATATAATTATATTTTTTTTTATCTTTTGTGAATTCCTCACAATAATACCCTCAAATAAAAATGTCGAATCTGAATTCAACTTTCGAAAGGTTCTTACGTCCAAAGAAGGACAAGAAGACTAAGGTTAACGCTAAGCTTTGCCCCAAATTCCTGAAAATGAAGGTGTGCAAGGTCGTTGGAAACAACCTTTACGAGTTACAGGACCTGAAAGGTAAAAGGATAGGAGTTTTCCACATAAAGGATCTCCGAACTTAATTTTCCGAAATGTTAAGTATACGCCCGGATAGCCCAGTCTCAGCATGAGATCGCATAATTGGGATTTCATTATTATTTAAGCGTTTTCTTTTCTTATCACTTGTGCTCCTGTGCACTTGCAAAAGCGATAAGCTTTGTGGGAAACGCTCACTAAGCCCGTTTTTATTTTACTTCACTCTTTCCAAATTGTATTCCAATTTGCAGCAAGTAATAAACTGGCAATCAATTTAGACTCCGAAAAAAAAAACGTATGTCGCATTCATGCTCTCATTTCCGTTATTAATGACACGAACCCAAATAGTTTTGGTTTCGGTCTGAGAGCGAATATGTTATCCCTCGATTATCCAGAATCGACGTTTATCCATGATTTAGGTGTGAGTCAAAGATCAAAACCCCACAAATGCACGACGAATATTCAATTCCACAACCGTCACCCAGAGGGGGAGTAAGCGAATGTAAGTTGTAAAAGAAATGACCAGTAAGTGCTAGAAGAGAATAAATGACGATGCTAGTATATAGATAGATGAGACCGCGGTATAGCTACAAATATACCAAGCACAACGTAGCGGAATAATACAGATTTTTGCTGTGCTGTGGCCTGTGGCACATTATGTATTGGCCGCTGGAATCAGGCCATAATGCGGTCTTCAGTTTTTTTTTGGCTGTACTGCTTATGACGACGATGTCGCGTGAGGGATATGTGTTATAGCGCGCGGTTACTGCGGTATACATAAGCTGCGCTGGTGCAAGTAAATTGCTGTCACGATAACTTTGGCTAGAATTTTGATGCGTGGGGAGACTAGTTTTTGGCGAGCTGATTTGGTGAGCGGACGTACTGTCTGGATTGTGCGCTGGTGTCACGTAATCCAGCGATTTTGTTGGCCAAAAGTTAGCAATGTGCATCGGTATAAATTGTGTAAAGTCACGTATAACACATATAAAACTAGTTGCTGGTGCACAAAATTCACGCCGAGCGACGTTTCGAGTTGTTTCATCGGTTGCCACTATAAGCAACGAAGTGTGTTTCCAAGCCACCGCTACGCAACCACCATCGCCACCGAAAGTGCTCCTCTATACAAAGAAGAACCAAAGTTCCAGCCATCGCTTACTTCCACCAAGCTCACTGCAAACAGTGCGTAAATCAAGCTGCCTCGCCGCCCCGTGGGTCTGACGTCAAAAGAAAACCCAACTGCATTGTGGTGAGCCCCAATACCCACGTTACGCCAAACCAGATCGGCGTACAGCTCGTAATTGACATACCGTTGCCGTTGGTGAATTACGGCCTCAAACACCACCTTATAGCTTCCGATTCCACGGCACTACAACTTCGATAGCCTGGAATAAATCGGCCATAACGGAGCTCAAAATTCAATCCAACCGCATTGAACACCGCACGACGTCATCCATCCCCTTGCAAGATCGGCGAACGATACGACCCCATCACTCTGTCGTAGTCCTCGTTCCCGGCCTCTGAAGCAAGTGGAAAGTAGATCCGCACCAGAAAGCAGCAGCAAGTCACGCTTCCAGCAACATAACTCCCGGAACACGATACGGAGCCGCAACTTACATCGCCTCAGCCGCTACCAACTCCAGCATATTTGCTGTCAACTGTATTCACCCGATCAAATTTTCACCTCCCCCATCCCATCCTAATTGTTGTCCACTTCAGCTGCCAGGTTTTTTGTAAAAAAAAGGAGTAAAAAGCTAAGTATTTTATTATGAGATATATGTAAGCCGACTTTCGTTCATCTAAATTTAAAACAATTTTTCCCGCGCAATTTAGCATATATGGATATAAAAATCAACAGGACGATGCTGTGCACACCATCCCCCCCTGCCGTTTTCGTAAGCGACGTCAATACTAATTATTGTATAGTACCCACCGATATTGATGGGGTAAGTCCATTTATTAATTAAATTTAGTGAACGAAATCATTTTTTAAAGAAAAGAAAACAAAATTTCTCGAAAAAGTATAAGTTACATGCAAAAACAAAAAGTATTAGTTACATGCAAAAACAAAAAGTACTAGATACACGAAAAACAAAAAAAAAAGTATTAAATACATGCAAAAACAACTAAAAGTATTAAATACCTACCTTCAAAGACAAATAAAATAATTAGATACATGCTAAACTAAAATAAAAGAAATTGATTGAAATAATATATTAATCCGATATCTAATCGTGAAACTTTAACTATCTAACGTAGAATTAAATCAAGATTGAGATAATTGCTGCTGAGTGTTATTAATAGTCCCCTCCCCTCCCCTAAATTTAAGTTATTTTAGTATATTATGATTTAGTTTTTAAGTTCTGAATTTTCGACGATTAATTTTGAATTACCAGATTTTTAAATTGCATTTTCCTAATTAAAGATCACACCGTTTTAGTATTTTATTAAGACTAGTAGAGTTAAGTTTTTTTTATGAATTCGTCGACTAATAAAAACATTTGTGAAATTTCTAAAATTCAAACTTCGGCCTTATGATTTGATTTGGGTGTTTTGATCTTGGACTACTGAAGGTTATCAACATGTTAGAGATACTTTTCGTGCGCGATTAATCGTGAGGATGAATAGAAGCTGATGATTTAAATTTTTCGGATGCGATGATGAAGTGTAGGGGTATACTGATTTAGATCAGGTCCAAAAGAGGTCTTCGACCTCTTTCTATTAAGGGGTGGCTAACTTTATAATTTTGGAGTGGCTTAGTCACCAAGGTGGTTGGTTTAGTGATGTTAAGTCACTACCACCATAGGGGTGGGTCACACTCCGAGGGAGCCAACACATCTCGCTCCCTCCCTCTCTCCTAATATGGATAGAGGCATGTGGGGATATAGGACTCATTTAGGTTTGTTTCGCCAAATATGTGTAGATTTTTAGGACAGCTTCGGGCCTCTATTTTAACTTAACATTATTCTCAAACCACATCTGGAGACAGGCATGTAAAATGTAACATCGTTCGGCAATCTAGGAAGCAAGATCCCCCCCCCATTCCGACGAGCTGAGGACGGAGCCCCACAAGCATGCCTGCCGCTTCTTAGTGTCCGAACACCCTCCCACCTTAGCCCGGACTGACCTCTTGTAGAGCCTGTAGTGCAGAGGTCATATGGGTTACCAAAGGTTGGGAGGTTATTTTAGTTATTGCCGCGTGAATCATCATTGGGTTAGTTACATTCACGGCAGGAGTGGATTGGATGACGCGAGTGTCGGGATTTTATCCATTCGATAGTGGCGTATCCATATTCATCCCTTTTAGGATCCACTCTCAATAAATTTTTCGTTACACCTTACCTACCTTTTTATGTATAAAAATCAATGGAAGCGTGTCTGTATGTTACTTAAAAGCTACTACAATTGTTCATCAAAATGTGATGAAACTTTGGCATGTTGTTTTTTACGTGTCAAGGATGCTAATTCTAAAATATTACAGGAGGAAGTAGAGTGGAGAAAGCTTTTTGTCAATGAAGTGAAAAATACATTTAACTTAGAAAGAACATTTAAAATGCTACATGGGAGCTTAAGATGTAAATTTCAAATATTGATGTGTATTGTCCAAACAAAGCACTTCGCAAAATGTAGGCGGGATTAGGAAACTGGGCGTGGCATCTGTCATACAACAAAATTATTTAAAAAACCTATATCTTGACATTTATGGAAGACTAGCTGTACCCGGCCGGCTTTGCTCGTGCCTTGGAATTGTATCAATTGCACAGATATATTTTTGTCCATCAAAAAATAGATTTTGGCTAAAAACTTTTCCTAAGGACGTGGCTATAAACGACATAGCCTATAGCAGTCTCACAATCCTAAGGAACATTTTAAAAAAAGTTTCATCGAAATCTGTCCAGTAGTTTTCGAGTTTTTAACGGCCAAAGAAAATTGCTACAGTTTTATTATATGTATATATTTAGCCTTGCAATTTGGTAAATGGACGTATATTCCGTGTTGGAAATATTTTATAGAATTGGGAAGGGGGGAGAAATATCGAAGAGGCGTGGCACCTAATAGAATTCTATGAAAAGCCTACGTTACTTATGGATCTTTCGTAAATTACTTCTAAGTACTCGAAAAAGTAACTACCAAGGATTATTTTTGTTTTCTGTCTGACAGAGCGCTGGGCAGTGGCAAAGAAACTGTAGGGTTTCCTCATGCAACTTCTCATCGCCTCAGCCTCTGCACAGGCCAACTCTGCTGATTCACAATTTCTTGGTATGATATATCAGCATTTTGTTACCGGTTTTCATACCCACAAGCAAGAGGACAATGATTCCATTAGTTTTCTACTTGCTAAAAAGTGGCCACATTTTCTTGGTTATGATATAGGAATCTAGTTCCATGTTTCTATGTTTCAATTGTCGCCATTAAAATTTCGTTCCCAATCGTCTGTCTGAGATTACAGGAGGGAGGTCATTACTGTTGTGTCGGCCTGATTCAATGGAGGTCTCCTTTCTTACCAACTCATGAGCTTTTTCACTTCCAGATACTACTGTGTGCCCGGGTACCTAACATAGTTTTAGGTTGTACTGTGCGCCATGAACCCGTAGCACACCGACTTACAGGCTTCGATTTTAGCTCAACGGTATAGAGATCGCTTATGTTGCCTCTTTACTGACAATGATAAAAGTAGTATCTGCATGAGGTATTGTCATCATTGCCTTAGTACCTTAGCTTGGAATACACTAGTCAGTAAGTCGTCTGATTAAACTGGATAGTCCGAGACATTTGGAGTAAAAATCGGCGCCAACGCCGACCTTCATCTTTGATACAACTGTAGAGGTGGGTATGGTTAATGCGATGGATATCGGTTTATTTTGTTACCACGACTCGTGTGACATACTTTGTGATGAATGTTATGGATGTGATCCGGGCGGTACCTATAACCATCCTGTGAAGTTCAGAAAGCGGAAAAAATCATGTATCCTTTTGCCCGAGATGTCCCTAAGATTGTCAAAGAATGGTTGGACCAGTGCGCGCAACCTGGCGCTTGCTAGAGCTGGACATTTGCAAAAGAAATGAGAGAGAGTCTCTCACCCAGAGCTCCTGAATAATGCCGATGTCGACGTTTTTCTCCCGTAGAAAAACTAGCAGATTATCGGATTCACACTTTGAGTGCCTCAGGTAAATCTATATAACTCTCAGCACTATCCGCTGATGTTGATGGGGTTTTGTCGACGATCATAAGGTCCTCCAACAGCTAAGCAACTCGGCGGAGTCAAAGTCTGCGAGAGGTTCCCCTTGGTTGTTTACGCTGTGGTCTGGTACTTGCTTCTTATAATTTTCCCTGCGGATTTGAGTTTGGTTTGCGTGCGTTTTTGTTGTCGATTGTTTTGCAGTCGATTTGATAGCCTTAGCGCTCTCGCTGCTTAGTAGAGGGACGATTGCCTCCTGACTGGAGGCCAAAAATTCGTCCTCTGATGAGGTGCCAATCACTGGCAGCCCCTTGGTCTTTTTGTTTTATTATTTTTTTTTCTCCTTCTTTTCTTTCCATTTTAAAATGGTACTGACATCTAATCTTCTTGGTGGAGTTATATTTCTGTTCTTTTCTCTTTATTTACAGCACTTCTCGATATAGTAGCATACTCGTTTCCAATTTCCCTTGCTCGTTGGCATTACCGTGAAATTGTTGTCCGGTTCGATTTCGCCGATACCTCAATATCTATAGTATCTATCTGCTCTAATTTTGTATCACCCAATTGTCTAGTGAACAAGCGTTGATACGTAAACGTAATACGTAGGCATCTATAACTATTGCCAGGCATTCCTAATCTAAAATATTCTGAATTTCTATCACGTAATTTCTACATTTAGATACTAACTTAATAGGTAAACTACTATCGAAACGATGCATAAACATTCACTCGGGCGTATACGTAACATTTTTTCAAAGACCAACTTTCATTTGAAATACTATAAAACTCTACACCTTCCATCAATCTATAACTAAGTCTACAATAAATCCAAAAGCATATTCCTCAACAACAGGCAGCAGTATCAGACAAAGGTTTCACTTAAGTGCTTTCCAGTTGCTAAAGAAAATCTTGAAACTCGAAAGTTAAATAAAAAATAATTGCACCATAAAATAAAATTAATAAAATACTTAATCAACCCCAAAAGTCCTAAATTAGCTTTTAAAACAAAAAAAAGGGAAAAAGTTCAATCCATAGAATATATTTCCTTCATACTGACGAAACTTTTCCAATAAAAAAAACTTTTTATTCGGTGTTGTCCAAAATAAAAACGAAATAAAATTTGACGTTCGTTTTGTTAATTTGATCAACGCGATGAAGTGCGCAGAAAACAATCCATTTTCCGCGTATCTTAAGCACTCCAACCCGCACATACATGCAACGCATAGCAGAAATTTTCTCATATTTCATGGCGAATTCATCTTAATATACCCACTTGAGACTTAAGTCATCCTACATGCGACTCAATCTTTATTCGGACCATACCGCTCCCCCTTCATTTGTAACCATAAAATTTAAGACCAAGGATAACACAAAAATTATTTCACTTCTGTTTGCGGACGGTCTACTGATGCTACTGCTTTATCAAGGAACAACCACCCACCCACCCCTGTCACATAACAATAAAGTTCTACATCGTACACCGCGACCCGCGCAAATTTTACATCATCATCAGTCTTATCTCATGGTACAGGTCTATCGGAGCAGGTCCATCTCCCGCGGATTTTACTTACACCGACAGACTGACGACGACCGACGACGGCTTTTCGTTCATCGTATTCTCTCTCCTTAAATAAATCAAATTTCGCGCTGCAAAATGAAATTATCCCCAACGCAGATTGTATTTTATTACAAAAGCGGATACGTTCACACAACTCGAGGTCTAGTTGTTGTTCTTCCCAGTGGACGAGAGTGCACTAGTTGGCCGATGTTTCTGTTTTTTTTTGTGCGTCTTGCTTTTCATCTTCTTCTGGTTTATTTTTTCATCAACGGTCCATAACTTTCAGTCGCGTTTATTATATTGGAAAATAAAAAAATGAGCTAGTTGTTTTTTTTTTTGTTGCCTCTGTAATCCTGTTTTTATTTTTATTTTCAGCCAGAGGACCTTCGCTAGAGAGTGTGAGGTAATGAAATATAATAATCATTCTCATCAGTGGCAAAAAATGGATTCTCTGGTTCATTTCGTCTATGATGGACGATGGAAAGCACGGACGGCTGAAAGGATGTTGTTTTAAGATTCACATCACAATCTACCAGTACTCTGCTGGGAATTTCTTAATAATCAGTCAGTCGACATTTTTTTTATTTTCGTTGGCTTAAATAAAAAATTGCAAAGAGTGCTGGCAACTAATTTGGTTAGTCTCCAGAAGAAGGGACACAGATATGTATTGAGACACAAGTGAGAGGCTGGAGCTGGACTTGATGTTGTTAACTATTTGAGTGTCATTTGGTGGGAATATAACGAACCAAATATTAGAAAAGTACACTTTAAGTGGAAATTTCGCTAACACAAATTTGCAGATACGCAAATCTCGTTACACCCTCCACAGGAAGGTATATTATTCACTTTGCCATCACATTTGTAACGCCAAGAAGGAGTCACCGGAGACCTCATAAAGAGTAGGTATAAATTCTGAATCAGGATCAAATTCTGAATCGATTTAGCCGTCTGTCTGTCTGTCTGCTAAAAACACGATAGCGTCCAACCGAATCTACCTATAGATAGAACTTTTTTTTTGCCGTTGCGTTGTCAAGTTGGCATTAAAAATGGCCTATGTCGGTCGAGTAGTTCTGGTCACTCCCATACGGTGTTTAGGGATGTTTTTTTACAATCGTGGTAAGGGCTTAAATGAGGATATGGAAAAAACATTTCTGCAGACTGCTAAACGGCGAAGACGACACAAATTCCGCTGTCAGGCAGAATGAACCATTCAACCTGGGCGATGAAAGGCAAGACTTCCGTCCACCTGACCAAAATGAGGTAAGGATAGCAATATCCAAGCTGAAGCCGAACAAAGCTGCAGGACCGGACGGTTTATCGGCCGAGCTTTTTAAGGCAGCGGGGGGTGACTTGGTAGAGAGCATACACCAACTCCGTTTCTAAAATTTGGTCAGAGGAAAGCATGCCTTATGAATGGAGCCTCAGCATTGTTTGCCCGATCCATAAGAAAGGAGACCCTCTAAACTGCGCCAATTTTAGAGGCATCAGTCTCCTTAACATCGCTTACAAAATCCTGTCTTCCGTACTGTGTGAACGCCTGAAACCATTTGTAAACGAACTAATTGGACCCTATCAGTGCGGTTTTAGGCCCGGTAAGTCCACAACTGACCAAATATTCACGCTACGGCAGATCCTGGAGAAAACCCAAGAAGTCCAAATCGATACTCATCACCTATTTATCGATTTTAAAGCCGCATATGACAGCATTTATAGAGACGAGCTATACAGAGCAATGTTTAGTTTTGGCATCCCTGCCAAACTTGTCAGATTGTGCAGAATGACGATGGAGAACGCTCGCTGCTCCGTAAAGGTCGGAAACAATCTCACCGATACCTTTGATGTCAAAAAAGGATTTAGACAAGGTGATGCGCTGTCATGTGACTTTTTCAAAATCATTCTTGAGAAAATTGTGCGAAACTCGCAAGCCAACACCAGGGGCACAATTTTCCAAAAGTCCGTACAACTACTTGCATACGCTGATAACATCGACATCATTGGCAGAACACAGCGAGCTGTCACTGGTGCGTTTGCAAGTATCAGTACAGAGGCGGCAAAGTGGTGAATGAGGGCAAAACGAAATATATGCTGTCAACAAGAAGCGACACACAACATCGACGAATCGGAGAGAACGTCACGATAGACAGCTATAACTTTGTGGTAGTTCGGGATTTTGTCTACCTCGGCTCCGCTCCAGCTGAAAATGACATCACATCAGAAATCAAGCCTAAGAAGGCAATTGATAAGTAAGGCCTTGTCGAGAAACACCAAGGAGGCTCTATATAAGACCCTCATCATCCCAGTCCTTCTTTATGGCGCAGAATCATGGACGTTGTCAAAAGCGGATGAAGATCTCCTTGGTCGCTTCGAACGCAAAATTCTTCGAGTGATTTTCGGTCCCGTTTGCGTTGACGGGCTTTGGAGGAGGAGATTGAACGGCGAACTCTACGAGCCGTAAAGCGACATCGGCCTGGTCATGAAAGTACGTATCAGTCGACTAAGATGGCTAGGACATGTAGAGCGAATGAACACCAACGCTCCGGCCCGAAGAGTCTTCGATTCCAACCCGGAGGGAGGTAGAGGAAGACCTCGCCTTAGGTGGCGCGTAGAAGAAGAAGAAGAAGGGCTTAAATATCCTTCGCATGAGTCTCTCGGTCCTCGCTTCGTATGGCCATAGCTTTTTCGTGGTAGCACAAGTATCCATGCCTATCCATATCTGCCTTTCGCCTCGCTTGGGTACTCTTGGCACTTTACAATATTCGAATTCAGTTCTCGTACCTAAATTTTTAGTTATTGCTTTTACCTAACTGCCTGTCGATAAATAAGGCAATATCGATTCTATCACTTACTCACCGGCAGCTATTGTCACTTCCAAAGCCTCCGTTTGAAGACGCTGTTATGGCCCGGGAGGCATGCCGAGTTTGATATGCCTACCGATTCAGAGAAGATGTCCCAATCCAGTGGCCATTTTTTTATTCGTATAGATAAATGTCTACTTTTCCATTCTTTCCTATTGAAAAAGGTGATCGAGAAAGGTCTTATAAATTTGGAGTGTTGTACTCAATGATAGGTAACCTGATGACCAAAGTATTTCGGTAGAAGCGTCGAACGATAGGTTTCGTTCGGTTTCCAATTTTGTTATTAGCTGATTCTCATGGCTTTAAAATGGCGGCTGATGATTTTAGAAAGATGTCTAGCGGAAGCAGATTGAGGATAGCCTCAAGTCTTGCGGATTGATTTGTCCTTATCGCACTGGTATCGTTGAAGCACGTAAGTCTTTTTTGTAATCTCTATATATATAAAACAAAGTGGAAAAAACTCTTTCCCTCTGTCGACCGTCATTTTCAACCGATTTAGTTGATTTTTTTTAAATGTTTAAATGTCGGTAATTACGGTGATTGGGCGATAGGCTAAACAAATGCAAAATCGGACAAAGGGACATGGCACCGTTCATAAAAAAACATTCAAAGTCGTATATCTCGAAAACCACCAAATTGATTGAGCTTAAACTTACAGGTAATCTTGCGTATTGGCCGTGGAGTGCTCCTGTGAAGATTGGTCAAAATTGGACAAAGGCGCGTGGCACCGCTCATAAAAAAAATTAAAAAAACAACAAAAGACCAGGCGAAGCTGGCGGGGGTTCAGGTAGTAGATTTTATGTAAGTGTCTGGTTACTTTACAAGTATACAAGCCTACCATATATACGGTGATCATCCGTCCCGTATTTCAGGGACAGTCCCGTATTTCAATCGGCTGTCCCGATTTTTTTTAAGATATACGAGACGTACAAATGTCCCGTATTTAATTTTAAGTCCCGTATTCCCATTATAAACTTTTTAAATTATTATTCAAACATTTTATTAATTTAAAAAATATTTTCTTATAACTAAGGCCTTAACGCTCACTATTCAACATGAAATGCACAATGCCACATTGTCCATGACATTTTACACACGACACAATAATTGTATGCAGCATGCCTACGATATGTTCCCGCAATCTATATATATAGGTAATATAAATGTAGATTCCGACTGACAGATGATCAACGCCCAGCCTAAACCATTTGCTCTAAAAAGCTGAAATTTTGCACAGAGGTTTTTTTATAATGTATACAAGCACTAAGGAAGGATTTTTTAAAATTCGACCCCTCAAGGAGTAAAGGGGGGGTCAAAGTTTGTATGGGAACATTTTTATTTTTCATCCGATTGATTTCAAACTCGGTTTGTATATTCTCTATGAGAAATAAAGAAAATGTTTTCTTTGATTTTGGAAATTCTACCCTTAAAGGGGTAAGAGAGGGGTCAAAGTTTATTTTTCATCCGATCGCCTTCAAACTTAGTTTATGTTCACTATTAGAAGGAAAAGAGATAATTATTTTTTCCGATTTTGAAAATTTTGCTTGGGGCCCAAGTTATTGGCGATGACTTGTTCTAAGGAGGCGCTTTTCTTAAGTCACGAACCGTTCGTCGTATCAATTTTAAACTTTGTAATGCGTCGCAAAATCTTTCGCCGTTGAATATGCTTATCGCTTCATCTAACTCCAGCGTACGTACTCCAAAGATATTCAACCGGAATTCTGTATGAATGGGGTTATACTGCTAGAAAGCAACTCTTCTGGTTGCAAGAGTATAATAAGATCTGGGAGGTGTGAAATATAATGAAGGGGTAAAAGCTCCCCCTATTCTAAAGATGGTGCTTATCATATCGCTGTATTTGCCAGCAAAGAAATACGTTTTGTCCCATAGATTGTGACTCAATCAGCTATAGTATGATCTGTGTTGAGATGCCAGCGCTTCACTAACAAAAATATTGATCATAAATAATCTTTGAACTGTTTTCTCCAATAGGACATTAAACACATTTTTCAAAGGTACTAACTTCTCCTTAGGTAGGTTTTCTGCGCGATAATTATTATTTTTTGTATAAACTCGCTAGTTCACGGTCGATTTGCGTTCACAAAACGATCATAAATAAATTTGTTGAAATTTAGACAGGGCAGCCATCGAGTCAGCGTGTAAAGATTAGATAATAAATATGAAGAATGTCCCTGTATCCTGTTTCCCGAAAAAGCGAACAATTAATTTGATTGAGGATAACAATAAGCGCCGGTGTAATGGAAAACAACTGATTGTCAATCAACCGATTGCCATTCAAAAGTTTACCACACGGGATCTCAAGATTTGCTAAAGTTACGATTTCTTCGCCAAGTATATTCTTCTGAGACGAACAGACATTCCATGAGTATAGCTACGATTACACGGCCATTTTTTCGAGTCATTTAACTGGCGCTGTGACGTCAGGAAAAACTGTCGCATTAGAGCGATATTGAAGCTACGATTCGTCATTGAAAAAATGGCGATCACACGAAATGTTACGGTCGCCCTCCGCCTTGACCCGAAGAGTAAACCTACCCCGACCACTGCACTAAATGTCATCCTAGGCCTATTAGCCTATTACCTATTCTTCCAAAAAACCTCTCTATCATCATCCCTCCAAGGTAAGAGTCTAGTATACAGACGGGTCCAAGATGGATAGGGACTGGATCTGGCATTTATGGAGAATCGCCTCAAGCGAATTTTTCAGTCAGCCTAGGCAAATTCTCGTCCATATTCCCCACATGTAGACTATGTCTGGTGAGCGACGAAACCTCTCTTCACATTCTCACGGAATGTCCGGCTCTCTTTTGCCTTAGAAAGAAAGTCCTTGGCGAAGAACTCGTTAACTCAGCAAATCTTGCTGGAATACCCCCAGAGAAGATACATACTTTTCTTCCTGACTGTCTCCGGAGTAAAAAGATTGCTCTAGGAACCTATCAGGGAAGGCACAATATGGCCCTTTAGAGAGGCCGCAGTGCCAGAGCCCAATAAAGGCTCTCCCGACTTAATATCTAATCTAATCTAATCTACACGTTTCGCCACGAGTCAAAAATCCAAATGATATCAGCACAGATATCGTATTAAATGCTTTGTCATTTGCCATTTGCGTAGAAAACTGGCATAGCATGAATTTCGAGCCTTGCCATTTTTTGGAGGCTAACATTTAAATGGCGCAACACCCAAAAAGTTTAGTCATTTGTCCTAGGCGTCATTGAAGAGCGATCACACGGCCATTTTTTTTCCGCCATTTAAATGGCACAAAATTCATGCCATTTGCTCCGGCAGTTTCCTAGTCATTTAAATGACGCTGAAAATGGTATCCCAAAAATGGCGATCACACGGAACGCCATTTAAATGACTGCTATGTGACGCGATTTTTACGTCAGAGCGTCAGTTAAATGACTCGAAAAGATGGCCGTGTAATCGTAGCTGATGTAAAGAGAGGAATCGTTACTCTTAAGACAGAGTCTAAATGTAGGATCCAGTTTGACGCCAATTTGATGAAAATCTTTTTTCATGAGGCCATGTGCATTTATTATATCTCTCAGGAGTCTCAGGTTATTTTTGTCCAGATTAATGAGAGAGTAGGATTTTCTGGTGGAAAATTTTGGGATGAATTGTCTGATGCAGTTCTCTGGTACTTTGCGCTATCCCAGATACTGAGGTGGGACATATACCAACAAAGTTGATGTGCCTAAATTGCAAAGCAGCAACAATCCTATATCATTCATATAGGTACGTGATTTATGCTCAACTCATAAATTTATAAATTAAATTTCCAAACTCCGAGTGTTACTTCTTTGAGTTGAAAGCAAAATTGTTGAAAATCTTATAAAATCTGCCTCAAATAAATTTTTGATAAATTTTCCAGAAAAATTTCGCTCCCATCAATAACCAATTTGTTAAAAAAAAAAAACGTTGTTCATTTATAAACTCGTCATAGTCATTATTCCAAAAGTCATTTCAATGCAAAGAGTTTACCATCAAAACCGATTATGAAACTATATTAGGTATAGGTGACATCACCCAATCCTCCCCTTCATATATGCAAAGTGAATTTATACGTCCTTGAGCAGAAAAACAAAACTTATTCCATCATTACCATTCGAGGGGAGCTTCGAGTAGATAACAGTAGAAAAACTTAAACTGCACCCTCAAGCAAAATCGATTTGCAATTTTCAAACGAAGAACAAAATACAACTTTCAACAAATACAAGTGCACAAAGTAGGATAGATAGATTATATTTATACACATGTGTATTGTGTTCACCTCCAATCTCGGTATATCCTTAAAAATAAATTTTCAAAATGGAAACTCCTCAACAGAACAAATTGAAATCTCTTTTCTCCTTATCCCAGACTTCGTCTTCATAGAAATGATAAATAAAGGACACAAGTGGCAGGTGGGTGCGGCAAGGCATTCGACGAATATCAATATTATATATAAATTTCTGCCACTTCATCGAACTAAATTAAATTTGACCAAATTTGCTCCGGCTTGGTCTGCGACACGGCTCCTGAACGGAATAATAAATAATAACCACAAGCAATTCAGAGAGATTTCTCGTGGTGTGCGCGTTCTTTTTTTTTATTATTATTCTAATAGACAAACATAAATGAACATCAATTTTCGAAGAGAAAATGAAATGCGAATGCTGATTGACACTGACATTAGATAAAAATGGCAGTATCCTTGCAGATGAGGGATGCCAACTTACAACAGCCACTGGTTGAGGGTTAGGAGAATACAGTACAATAATGCCAACAAAAACTGATAACAACCCTAATAAGGAATATCTTATTTTTGGGAAATTGTATATTGATGGGGCTAGGGTCTGTTGTATAATACTGTGATTGAAAGATTGAGTGAGATATATTTGAAATTCTGATCGCAATTGGGCCGTGGCTGATGTTTTATTCGCGTAGAGCTATTTCGGGTGGATAGCGTAATTTGGATGTGATTTGAATTTCCATAGGGATGATGGTAGGGGTTATGTTGGTGCCAATATTTGCGTCAATTTATTGGGAGATTCAAGTTATTTTCTGTTTGTATTGGGTAGTTGGACAAAATCACAATCTGAGTATACATAAATGTACAACCAACAATAAATGTCGTATAATGAATTTCGTATTTCCCCTGTGTGTTAAAGAAGTGAGTACCTATAGGTGCTACAGGGGACTGGTAAGCCTCAACATTGTTTATTTGTCAAAATGCCAAGCGAGCGTTTTTTTAACGTGGCTTTGAGTTTGAGTGTATTGGTTGCTGAGTAGCAAACTCAGATTTCATCACCAGGCAACACTTGCAACTATTTCCAACATGTTAGGGGTGTTTTTAGAAGTAGTACAAATCAAGGACATAAAAATCATGTATATCTACGGTATGATTTATTAGATAATTTTATGGCATTACTATTTAAATATGATTTCGCGCATCTGGAAGCCTAATTTTAATTATTGCACCATTGAGACAGAGATGAATCTTGTTAGGAGATCCAAAGGAACGCTACTTGGACAATTTTCTGCAAACAAATAGAGGAGTCTTTAGAGATCTTCGTGTCAAGTCTTTTAAAGAAAGAATGATGCACTTCGAATCACACGGCTCTGGAGTTCCAAAAATATTTAGCACCCTTGATTGCAACATTGAAATTTGCAGGTATATACGCCTAAGACCAAAGCCACGTAGTGTGTTGGAACTTAACACAACCATCGTTTAACCGAGCAGCTAGAAACTCGTTCATTGTTTTTCCTTCAATATAATATGCTGACCAAGCTAACCTCGACTCGACATCTCGTTACGATCTGTCACTTCGTTCTTTTTGGCGCCAACTTCAACACGTATCGTCCTTTCTTCTCTATTTCTATTAATTAATTAAATTGTATTAAATTGTATTTGAAAATTAAAACAATTGGAACTAAAACTAGTATCCTTCACCACGTTCTAAGATAATATTATAAAGAAAATTGGAGTCACTTCAAAACCAACGCGTGGAGTTAATAATAAAGAAGACTGTCATTTAACTAAAATTAGCTATTGTCCGCGAGGATATAAAAGAACCGGTTTACTTCGTGCGCGATGCCTGGGGTTAGTTAAAAATTTAGACCCACTCAGCAGAGCGTATTAGGCCCGAAACACACATGCGATTTCAATCGCGCGTCTTTTTAGTCGCAAAAAATGAAGCACACACATTTCAATATGAATGCGCGCACATAATTTTGGATTTTATGTGCGTGCATTCACATTGAAATGCGTGTGTTTCATTTTTTGCGACTAAGTAGTCGCGCGATTGAAATCGCATGTGTGTTTCGAGCCTTATGGGGGATGTCAAGCTTGGTTGCTGCGGGCATTCGGACCAGTGCAAGTGGCACGTATTTACGGCTGTCAGTTAGCGATGCTTGCACCAATGCAAATACTTTTGTAATACTGTTCGTTGTTCTAGTTCTATAGTAAGCTGACTAATTAGAGAGTGATCTTGAACCAAGTGTCTAGACCGTATCAGTATCTCCCGTCAGTTTCCTACAAACTTGGATATAATCATTGTTGAATCATATAGCGGCCTGGCTATCGACAAATATACATATTTTTGTATGTACATCAACAATTGGCAAAAAAGACACTGGATGAATTGGGGAGGTAGTAGATGGATTTAGATAAATGTAGTTCTTTTAAAAAGACAGCTCCTTTCACAACATCCCGTAGTAGCCAAGCTAATAATTCAATTTAGCCGATGATAACTAAAGTTTTCAAAAAAACATCAATACCCAGCGCTTTCCATGCTAGAAATAAAATCATTTTAACTTGGAAGACACTTCTTTCAAGACATAGATGAACTTTTTGACAAGTCTACGAGTATGTGTATCTCTTTCGTTCGTAATAAGATATAAACCATTTCGGTCTGTCATCAATTTTATAAGCAAGCGTGATACAATTCGGAATATTCTTAGAAACTTTACAATAACAGTTTTTTAATGAAAAAAATGTTAGTCAAATTAAAAAATTTTCAAACGAGCTAAAATCAAGAATATCAGTGCTATTTCAAGCCTATTCGTTGACGAAAGTATGGTAAACTCGGAAAATCGTATTGCAAGTACAAAAATCTATATAACGGGCAGGCAGGACTGGCTCTCCTGGAGTACTGTCATGAAAGGTAAAGCCATCTTCACAAATGGCTCGAGATGGAGAATGAAACGGAAGAAAAAATCTACTAAGTTGAGCCATTCATACCGACTAGCAAATCAGTGCATTTCCAGGTAGAGATCTAAGAAAACGGCCTTGGGTTTCCACCCTCAAAATTTTGTCAAACGAACAGATCAATTTGTCATTTCTTTCCTTGCGCGCATTTCCTGGCTTTTTTCTCAACGGCCATTTTGCTTCTTCGTGTGCACTCGCGCAGTTTGAATTACATTTAACATATAAATAAAATTGTACCTAAAACTAAATTGCAAATTAATAAAATTGTAAACAAGAAACCTAAAGGTAAGAAAAACACAATACAATGTAAAATAGATAAAATAAATGACTAAATTTTAGAATTTTTAAGCCGCAAATCAAACCAAACTTGTTAGTCATTTCGGCTATAAAAACTTCAAATCCGTAAGTCAGTGCATCTCGGCCAATCTCGGCATTGAGAGCAAAAAACCATGACGATGACACGACACACAGTAGTACTGTGCTGGGTTCCTGAACACGTTGGTGTGGAAGGGAACGAGGCAGCAGATAATCTGGCCAGATGCGGCTGTGAAATGGATATACTAAAGGATGTCCCATAACTCACGCAAAATGTAATTTTTATAGAAAATACAGATTTTTTAATGAAATACAAAAAAATAGGTGGCGCAACAGGCGTGTAGACATCCTAGGCCTATTTTGGAACGAATGGGAGGGACCTACAATTTTATGCCGAGTCCGAACGGCTGAATTGAGAAGCTATCTCATGACAGTCATACTCTCGGATGTTTGTCAGACGTTCGCGAGAGGTGGCGCAGTAGAAAAAACTTTAAGATGTAATTTGTGTTTTTCCGGGGATCAAACCTGGGATCCCTCGCACAGTAGCACACACTAACCACTGCGCTACTGCGCCCACAGAGATTTTTAATTAGAAAGCTTAAATTTTTTATTGATTCATAGAGTAAACAGATTGGGGCTATATATGAAAAGCACATCGGATAAATGGCCGTAACGGCTTTGCTGGCAAGTATGTATACTCTTTTATTTAAATTTGCCATTACCGTTTCGCATAAATGGGGCTGAATTTCATTAACTTCAAAAAACCACAAAGAAAAAAATTGCAATGGCGGTAAATCGCAAGATCTGTATCGCCAATTCTGATCGCAAAAACGGCCGATTACACGATTAGAAAATGACTTATGCAGTAATTAAATAATTGTTTCTCTGGCTGTACATGGCATGTGGCACCGTCTTGTTAAAACCACGAGTTGGTCATATCCATATCTTGTAATTTAGGCACTAAAAATTGGGTTATCATGTCACACCATTAATGGTTACTGCCTGACCAGTCGCATTTTCGAAAAAGAATGGTTCGATAATTCCTCCAGCCCAAAATCCGCACAAAACAATCACGCGTTCTGGATGCATTTGTTTCGCAATAATTACTCGCGGGTTTTCTGAATCTCAAATGCAACAATTGTGACGATTAACGAAGCCATCAAGATGAGAATGAGCTTCATCACTAAAGATGATTTTGTTCCACTTGTTGCTGTTCCAAAATCCATTCAACGAACTTCAGATCACTCTTAACACACACTTAAGATCACTCTTGAATTTTTCAATTCTCTTCACAGTTGATGGTTTTAAATCACTATGACGGCCATATTTTGTTCGAAAACTGCGGACTGTAGCTGACAAACCTTCATTATTTTTAAAATAGTGCTCAACAATAAAAATCCGTTGTTCTTTCGTATAGCGATCCATTTTTACTAACCCCAAACTGGCAGCTGTCACATTGTTATTATTTTTTCTTGGCATCACTGTACTCTACTAAATGCCGCAAAATTCAAAATCTTGCGTGAATTATGGAACACCCTTTATTAGCTGATATTAAAGAAGTACTATCACCGTTCAACGTAGCTAAGAGCGTCATTGATAATGTCACATTACACTTTCGGTTGTACAACAACTCTCAGTTTGTGACCCGTAATTGGTCAAAAAATCGTAACAACTTTTGACAAAAACCAAATCCGAGTGCTCGTCAGGGTAATAACCGGACACCGCAGCATTCGGAACATGACCAAAAGACGGGGTATCTATACAAATGACTTCTGCAGAAGTTACAAGGATAAAATGTGAATACAATATAAGAAGCATCTCCTGTGTTACTGCCCAGCCCACCAAGAATGGCGCTACTCTTTGGTAGCTTGGAAGATCTAGCAATGATTCCGCTATCAGATTTAAGAAGATTCATCAACAGATCCGAATGGTTTTGTTAGTTACATGTCCTATCATTATGCACTATAAAAAAATGGACTTCAATGGCTTCTGTGTGAACATTACAGCTCATAGCCAAATGCTCACACCCCGACACTTCTCATAAATCTATTAAATTGTTATTGAAACAAAAACCAATTTGGCTTCGATGCGGCAACCCTAACCTCAAACATAGAAACAATATTATTCTACTCCGTTGACAATGGTTAGAATCAGTTTGAAAATACTTAAACTCCAAATACGTATACCTAACCTACGCGTCCAATAGACTAGATTTAACCATTTAATGCATAAAATACCTTGTAATTTTGTCAGGACCATAATATACACAATAACCTTCAATTAAAAGCGCACCATCTATGTGAACACTTCCGCCTTTTTTTCCCATTTTCCTCACAATGTACATACAGTCGATAAAAACAATTGGATTACCAGCATCCGCATGTATCTTTCTCCAAGGTGTAAATGATGGCATACCATGATCCGCTGCGGAAAATAAAATCCACAAATACATGCAGAAATTAATTAAATTAATTAACACGGCATACACACAATGTTAGCAAATAAACACACACGCCGAACGACCATTTCACATAATTGGAATGTATTTCCCTGGGAGTTAGTGTTGCAATTAATATGAGAGATAGCATCGCTTAAATTTCACCAGCAGCACCCCATCATCCAGTGCCATAATACCAAGAGAACGTCCTCACTGAAAGATTTGCCTCTATATTTGACAAGCTGAATGTAGGGGGTGGAGGCGGTTGTGGGCGCCTTGGCAATAATTACTGACTACATATAGTGAATACATATATGTCTGCCATGTGTCCCATTCGTGTGCTTATCACAAAGGATGATCGTTAAATCTTGGAAGGCATATGCTGATGGTGGAGGTGGTAGACGTAGAATGATAGGTGGTAGTTGGCTTAGACTTCGCAGCGGAGACAACTAATGAATGTGATATATGATATATGTGTACATCCTGCCAGTCATTCGTCATTCATTCATTCTGCTGTGCCGCCGCCGTTGAGTTAGACGGATGGCTGAGTGATGGGTGAGTCAGTAAATAGTAGTGATTCTTTCTTATCCAAATGGTACATGTACGTGTATAGACTGATGGGAAGAAAGGTGGCTAAGGGTTATCTGCTAATATGGGCGATATTCATCATTTCTCACTTCAACAGCAGCCCCATAGAATGACAAAATAAGGACTGCAGCATTACCAGGGAGATGGTCAGAGGCAGATATAGTCGAGCGCAAATATTTTGTCAGCCATGAAAGAGTAGTTGTTCATCGAAAGAGCTATTTGCTCAGGTATAGAAGCAGGTGGTAGCACGATTTGTATAGGGGCTGTGGAAAGCTTATTAGATGTGGAATCTCACTGCCCCAGGGTGAATGGCGAGTGTGGAATTTATATTTTATACAAATAGCATTCATTCGCCTAGGGGTTTTGGGAAACCTTTCTTTCAGTAAAAACTGCTGAATTTGAATTTACTTTTGGAGTTAGAATGTGATAAACAAACACACCTTATTCTCGAAGAAGGCAGAAATCACAAATCATTAAATCTTGTCAATTCCTGACACACTGATGTCAATTTGACGTCAGATTTTGTTCTTAAGACGATTTTTGACATGTGTAAAAATGGACGATTTATTTTATTTTGGCACATATGCATAAAACCCAAGAAGTCCAAATCGATACTTACCATCTATTTATCGATTTTAATGCCGTATATGACAGCATTTATAGAGAGGAGCTATATAGAGTCATGTCTACCTTTGGCATCCCTGCCAAACTTGTCAGATTGTGCAAAATGACAATGGAGAAAAGTCGGAAACAATATCACCGATACCTTTGATGTCAAAACAGGAATTAGGAGAGCTGATGCGCCGTCATTAGTGATATATTTCGAATCACTCGATTCATCGATATTGTCGTAAAAAAATATCGATTATTTCACTCGATAATTTATTTTCGATATTATCGATGCATCGATGTTTTTTTCCCGATTTTTTCGCACTCAAAGACCACTGTCTCAGTTATAACAACACGCCTAGTTACGATTCAAAAACCTTTAAACATTTTCTTATTCTTATCGGCTTAATGTAGGTACATAATATTTTTATAATATAGTATTTCAAATAAGCTCTTTCTTCACATACTATGCATAGTAACTAGGCAAAATCTGTGCGTGTTCCACTTTCTACGTAGATTACTTTCTAGTAGTTTTTGGCAAGTCAGAATTTCGTAGTGAATGAGAGTGACTTACGTTTGGGGATGTTTTTAGTATCGCCAAATTGGATGTCAATACTGATGATCAAGGCACCTTGGTGGGCCCATCGCTTCTTTTATTATACTACTTTTTGATAATTTCCTTGGAGGTACTGGTAGATTGACGTCAACTTGTTTATTTCCCGTCATTTCAAAACGAAAAATCCAGGCAAAAAGGTGGATGCGAAAAACGCACCATAATACACATCAAAATACGTGCCAAAAACTGTGCAAAAAATGCACCAAAAATGCACAACAAATACGGCCAAAATACGCGTGAAAAATCGTGATAAAATCGCGCCGAAAAAGCGAGATGAAAAAATAACGAAATATGCGCTAAAAAAAAATAAAAAAAAAATCCCGCCAAAAATGTAGAAAAATTTCGCGAAAAAATGCCCCAAAATCCGTGTCAAAAACCCTCCAAAATGCGCGCCAAAATAGAGCCAAAAATATGCGCCACAAACGCCTGACAAATCCCGCCAAAATTCGCGGTGAAAAAAATAATAAAATATGCGCCAAAAAGGTGACAAACAATCCCTCCAAAAATGTGAAAAAAAATTCGCGAAAAAAACGCGCCAAAATCCATCTCAAAATAAGTGCTAAAACTATTCAAAAAAATGCGCCAAAACCGCCCAACAAATGGCGCCAAAATACGCGCCAAAAATCGCGGTGAAAAAATAACAAAATATGTGCCAAAAAAAGTGACAAAAAATCCCACCAAAAATGTGGAAAAATTTCGCAAAAAAACGCGTCAAAATACAACTCCAAAGTACGCGCCAAAACTATGCAAAAAAATGCGCCAAAAACGCCCGACAAATCTCGGCAAAATACGCGCCAGAAATCGCGGAGAAAAAATAACAAAATATGCACCAAAAATTGCGCTGAAAAAATAACAAAATATGTGCCAAAAAAAGTCACAAAAAATCCCGCCAAAAATGTGGAAAAATTTCGCGAAAAAAAGCGCCAAAAAACATCTCAAAATACGCGCCAAAACTATGCAAAAAATGCGCCAAAAACGCCCATCAAATCGCGCCAAAATACGCGATGAAAAAGTAACAAAATATGCGCCAAAAAATCCCGCCAAAAATGCAGAAAAAATTCGCGAAAAAACGCGCCAAAATAGATGCCAAAATACGCGCCAAAAAATCCACCATATTGCGCGTCAAAAAATTGCGCCAAAGTATGTGTCAAAAAACGAGCGAAAAAGCGCACCAAATAGATGTGATCAGCTTCACATCTCACAATCGACTGCCTTCAAAATTTCAGAACAAGCCCTTTTATAGAGAGGCAAAGCCGTTTGTTTAGGGTTTTTTTTTTACTCAAAACATCCCTGAACGGACTGGATCCATTAGACAGCCGTCAATCGCATTTCGATCGCTTTCTTTGCAATGGATGCATTCAGAGTGAGATGCGAAATCGTTTTAATGTTTTTTGTCCCCTCACCCTCCCCACCCCCTTCTCCAAACTTGTTGTCAAATGACCGAAAAAACGCTATATTTAGGCTGTCATCGAGCCAAATATTTGGAATTTAAAATACACCATCAGGTAAGGCTTACCTACCACGATGGGAAGGAAAGAAAGAAAGTATTTGCGAGTCCGCCTTTCAATGCAATACCACACCTACTTGCAAGTGCGAAGAGCTAGTTATGTGGGCAGACGTTATGAAGAAGGTATGGTGTCAGATTCAGTGCGTCCTAACAAATTTAACTCAAATCGTTTTCTGTTTTTGTAAATATGTTTCTTGCCAATTTTTGACAGTCGCTTAGCAAATTTCCCATCTTGAAATATAGACTTTGGCCTCATTCAAGAATCTAGTCATCGTAAGTCGACTTGAATTATCTGGATTCAAATTTACCTTAACGCGAAAATTAACTTGAATTATCGGTATGTCACTTATTGACAATTGGTTTTTTTTCTCCTGGGTATTCTTGTAAATTTTTTTTTTGTTCAAAAATCAATCAAAAAAAGTTAAATTATTGTCTTGAATTATTTCCTTTGTGAAATAGAAATTGATTGAGTATTCTAAACAATAAAAATATTTTTTTTAATAAAAATGAATAGAAAACTAAGGAAAATTTTAAGTTTGCATATAAACCGATATTATCGATACTATCGATTTTTTTGGGTGGATTTTTTTTTGCATCTATATTTTCATCTTGATAATAAAATATCGATATATCGATGCAGTTTTGGATTATGGATGCAACACTAGCCGTCATGTGACTTTTTCAACACCATACTTGAAAAAATTGTGCGAAATTTGCAAACACAATTTTCCAAAAGTCATATACCTTGGTGCAACTACTTGCATACGCTGATGACATTGACATCATTGGCAGAACGCAGCGAGCTATCGTTGGTGCACTTGCAAGTATTAGCAAAGAAGCGGCAAAAATGGGTTTAGTGGTGAAATGGGGCAAAACAAAATACATGCTGTCAACAAAAAGGGACACACATCATCGAAGAATCGGAAAGAACGTCGAGATAGATAGCTGCAACTTTGAGGTGATTAGGGACTTTGGCTATTTCGGCTCCGCTATAAACTCTTACAATGACACGATAGCAGAAATCAAACGAAGAGTTACACTTGCCAGCCGCTGTTTCTTTGACCTTAGAAGGCAATTGACAAGTAAGGCCTTGTCAAGAAACACTAAGTAGACTATGTAAGACCCTCATCATCCCAGTCCTGCTCTATGGCGCAGAAGCGTATGGACGTTAACAAAGGCGGATGAAGATTTTCTTGGTCGATCGCAAAATTCCTCGAGTAATTTTTGGTCCCGTTTGCGTTGGCGGGCTTTGAAGGAGGAGATTTAACAGCGAACTCTGTGAGCTCTACGTGTACAGGGACATCGACTTGGTCAGAATGTAGAGGAAGAGGAAGAGGAAGAGAAAGAGGAGAGGATCTCTCCTTAGGTGGCGCGCAGAAGTGGAAAGGGACCTCGAACAACTTGGATTATTAGGTTATTCCCCCCAACGAGCGTCGAATTTGAAGCAGGGAAAGAGGACTAAACTGTAAGTTACTGAATAAATCCCTAATCAAATTTGGAAGAGCAACGCCGTATATATTAACTATATGCAACGGCGACAGATGACAAAAAACATTCCGAGGGGAATGGGAATCCCATGAAACAATTCCTCTCCACAGTTCGAAGCGAAACGAGCCCATACCGGCAAACCAACCGGCGACAGAGGCTCTTAAAGATATAACGACGAATGTCAGTAGGTACCGATGAGTCTCCATCAGAATCCTCGGTAAAACTTTTAAACCCGGATGAATGATGGTCAGTGCTGATGGCACCACTGCAGAAGGGATGAAAACCAATTTCTAAAGCTTAAAAGGGAAATAGGTGGTCTATAGTTGTGGGGGTGTATCATTTTCCTAAGCCACATATAGTCAGAAGCTTCTGCAGGGCAGTGTATACCGGGATAGCCAACGAAAAAGTACTAGTAGTGCATGCTGATCAGAATAAAGAACTATAAATACGCGAACGTAGGGCTCTTCAAATATTGGACAAAAAAAATTTCAATTACATGGTTTTTGTCATAAACTACAGCACGATGGGGCTACTTGGGGAGCTCAAGGGGATACCTATTCTTGTTTAGATTTGAATCAATCAAGATAATCCTGAAAAGTACAGGTCTGTCAGCCATTCTTCAAAGCATCAATACAAACGCCACAGAACAAGTGGCTAGTAAAAGGTTTTTCAATGAAAGGTGTTATTGTGAATGGCCCGCTATTTCGGTAGCTGTCACTTTTGAAGCTTTTATTCTTTGGCTTTTGACAAGTAGAAACTACGCCATTACTAAAAATGGACCGATAGACGCTTTAACAACGCATTGAAATTATTAAAACAAAAATGGTGAAAATCTTGCAGTCACATTTCGCAAAACATTTTTTGGTCGTCATGAAGCACCTTGTCGGACCGCAATACAGAAATTGGTGGAAAAATTCGAGCTGTTGGGACAAATTAGTGATGTGAAGAATAAAACCCGTGCACGTCGCTCAAGAACAACTGAGAATATTGCTGCTGTAGCGCAAAGTGTTGAAGAAAACCCAGGTTTGTCCATTCCTCGTCGTTTTTTGGAATTGGGCATTCCACAAACGTCATTACCCCGTATTTTGCATAAAGACTTGGGTCTTAAGGCTTATAAAATTCAGTTAACAAAAGAATTCAAGCCGGCCGATCATCAACAACGTCGCTAACAGCCCAGCGTCGATTCAAGATCTCAAAGATAAAATTTGTGAGGCTATCGAGGACATAGGGCAGCCACTTTGCGATTTGGTTATGGAAAATTTCATGAAAAGGATATGGTCCTGTAAGCGTGCTCGTGGTGGCCATTTGGATAATGTTGTTTTTCATTATTAACGGCATACCTTCCTCTTTATTATGAAATAAACATCCGATCATTTATCTCAGAAAATGGGATTTTTCTTTGAATACCAAAATAACACCTCTTATTGGAAAATCCTTTACTTAGAACAGCAAATGTAAATCGACAGCGCCGCTCTTGCATCAAAAACTCTCTATATCGTTTATTACGTGACACATGGAACATAAAACGAGATTGGAGATTGGTCTACTTTTGTTGAAATCGATATCTGCAAAATAATCTTAATAAAAAAATTTAAATTTCCAATGAAAACTAAATTAGATTCATCGGAATGTGATAGACAGAATGCACAACACAAGTTTGGAGGTATTTCCGCTCACCGAGATCTGGCGAAGAGGTGGGAAGGTTTAAAATTGAGGTTACTGACGCACGTATTTTAAACAATGCCATATATTGGATAGGGTTGCCTATATTTGTCTTATAAACAAAAAAAAATTGCGCGTTAGAAACATCAATTCATAGAAAAAATAAAACAAATGTTTGTTGTAATAATTTTTAATGTAGGGCGATGTTAATTCCAGTTTATGGTAAATGTTTAGTTGTTTGCTCAAGCGATTTTTATTTTACTTCCTAAATTGTTTGTAGTAGAACCATACATTTTTCTATAACTATATCAGCGAGTGTTATATATGTTGGATAATAAAACGAGGTGATGTAAAAATATACAAATTCAAGTTTTATTTAAGAATAATGTTTAAAGTGGAAAGTGACGACTGCGACTGACTCTCTTCTGCCAATCGCCAAAAATTATGAAAAGAATTAACTGCATTAACATTTACATAGCTTTAGCGTAAAAAAAACTTCGGATAGCCGCAAGCTACGGTTGGTATGTACACTGCACATACGATGATGAAAAGGGATTAACTGGACGTCGGTGATCTTCATTTGACTTCAGGGTAAAAGAACATTTCTTCTCGGTGCGGTGATCTTCATTGGAATTCAGGGGGATATAATCTCTAGTCGTCGTCCAACATATATTTTGTATTTACCTTCCCAAGAAGTCGCACAGTTTTGGGATTGACGCTGTGAAAAATTTCATTTAATTTCCTAAGCTTTAGAACATTTTTAATAATTTAATGGAAATTCATTTTTGTACCAATCCAATCTAAGTAGATGTCGCTGCCCATTTCACTTGTTGAGATCAGAAACTTTAATTGTTCTGAAAATCCACAGTTCAAATGAAAATCCAATTAAAAGCTTTTTTTGCACCTACTTCGACGTACTGTACTGAAGTGAAGCTGACAAAAGTATGTCCCACGCCCACTGCTCATTATTCTCACATCACTGTGGTTTTTATACTTCTCTCCTGCAGCCATCCCTTTTCACAATTGACAAGGCAAAGATAAAGTAAAAGATGGTAAAAAAAAACCGGGTCAATGAATTGTGCAAAGTACGATGGTCATTAAGGGAGAGAAAGTATTTAACACAAATTCCTTACCCCATGGTCCATTTTTTGATGCATTTTACACAGTCCCACAGTTCGTCCGTATACAGCTGCGGACAAAAACTGATTATGCATGAGTGAGAGTCCTTTGACTGAGCAAACAGAAAATAGGCAAAAGAAGTGCAATCTTGATCAGCGTTGTTATATGATCTTAATTATCTTATTTTCTAAGATATTGATGTGGTCTCCAGATGAGAAGATATTCACTTAATTTTAATGCATTTTTTAAGATTTGGAGAATTTTAATAAGATTTGTTAAGATATTAGCTTTAAAATAAAAATTTAATTAAAATAAACTTACTTCGAATATGTTCTTCATATTCTATTCTTCATATTTTTGGGATTGAAAATACCAATTTTCTCAGATTCCTAAATACGCGTTCAATTCAATTTTGCATAGTCTTAGCGCTCAAAATTGGTTGCCAAACATTAATGGCATTGATTGTAATTTTAGTTTTCAAATTACACTAATAATCTATTAAAATCGGCGATTCTGAACGTTTTAAATATTTGTATGTTTTAATTTTTTTTTTAAATTCTGCAGAGTCCCAGTTATGTTGTAGTGTGAAGTTGCATATTTGTGGAGTACCTATATCACAATTCGGTTTCAGTATGATTTAAGCAGTTGCAATAAAGCTGCAAACGACTAAGGCTGTCAGACTGTCAGAATTCAAAACAATAAAAGGAGTCTGATGACGAAATAGCTATCATTCCTACCCAAGTGACTGTGTCTACGAGTTGTTGTTAATGTAATTCTCTCAAACAATAATTCAGAGACTGAAATTCGATATAATTTCGCAACAGAAATTGTCAGGGTCAATCCCAAACAAGCGAGAATCGTTGTTACTCCTCGCTTCCCCACTCAACGACTAAGGCTTTAACATTTTACCCAGTACAGTAGAACTTGCAATGTAAATAGCGAGCTTTGCACATCCTCGAGTTATAAAGCAGTGAGGAAACATTGAAAACAATTTCGAAGTCTCAGATTGGCTTGTAAAAGTGGTTTTTCTCAAATGTCGCGACAAACAAAATACACATGTGCGAAAGTACTTTTCTTAAGATTTTTTAAATTCAGCTCAGATTACAGCTCTCCTGATCTCAAAATATTAATAGTTCGACTTATCGGTTTTATTGACTTAGGGCCGTTTGCTGATACGACTCATAGTGATTTAAGTCCCACATAAACTCTTATGTGACAGTTCATGCCATACAAAAAGTACCCCAAAAGAATTTAAGTAGAACTTAAATTGTTATGAGTCGTATCAGCAAACGGCCCTTAATGGCGGATTTACATCAGAACTATTCCCATAAGATTTTTTTAAATATCGAAATCAGGGAAAGACGTTGATAAAAATCGGTCTGTATTCAAAATAGGATTACCTATCATCTCAAAAACGCTTTTAAGATTTTTATGAAATTTTGCATATAAATATACGGTTCGAACTGAGTTTTCAAAACTGGTAGATTCAAAAACAGAACCTATCTTAAATATATGTACCTTCAAAATCGCTGCACATGTACCCTACCTAGAAAATAGGGTACATATTCAAAATTTCTTTAGGTATATAGGTATAACTGTCATTTAAGATGAATTAAGATATGAAATCGAAAGTTGTAAGATCTAGAAAAAATCTTTATAACAACACTGATCTTGATAGTCCTTTAATGAATTTTCATTTGAAATCCATGTTTTTTTCCGTGTCTTCAATTGGATGGGCAATATAGATCTTTGTGGAACTAAAAAACACATAGGAAATGAGTCATTTAAAAAACATGCTTAATGGTGCTCATATAAGATGTCTTATGGGTTATGATTAAAGCTGTCTCTAAATGAAGATTACTGAACTTGTTATCTGGAACAACTCCAAAGGAACGACACAACGTTAACAAATGTCAGTTAGGTGTTAAACAGTTCCTGTAAACAGCTGCATTGAATAACACGGTAGTTCTATCTGCACAAAGAACTACATAAGAACCTATGCCAATCGTATTCATTATACGCTATATGACATTGAATTCTAAGCTCAAATGTGGAGTCAGTTCGATCAGTTGCAAATTTTTTTGAAACCCGTGTTGCATACAGCCTAAATGCTCTTGATGTACCTAGTTACCTATACCCTTCCCATTGCACTCGTTAAATTGTACATTTACCCTATGGAACGTATGAACCAACAGACAAAAAAACACTACATTTCACCCTCAAAGCAACCAACACCAGCAAATCAAATAATGTCCTTTGAATAAATTTAATTTGGATTGAAATGCCAAGTGATGGTAATTAATTAGCACACAACAAAATCCCTCTTTTGCAGTTTGATGCTTCTCCTTTTTCTTTCGATTTGAATTTGAAAAGCAGAACGATACAGCAAATGAGAAAAGGATTGTATAGTAGTGTCCTTTTTGCATTGGATTTGTGAATGTTCCGGTTCGATGTTTATTTTTATACCTTTGGACAGTTTTAACCCCTTTTGGGGGTGAATGGAGACGTTCTCATGAAATCATTTTCCATTTGAATTGGAATTTAAATACGGCATCCTGGTTTAAATTCGAAATTAATGTATCCTATCGTTTAGACTGTTTTCTTTTTTTTTTAGTTTTCTTCACTCTATTGGACAATCAATTTTGAATTGGAATTGGTTTGAATGAACGTTTAGGACAAATTATCCATGCAGTCCGCAAACTGATTGATGGAAGGGATTATGGCGTGGTTGACCAGTAATTGGGAAGGGATCTGTATTAAGCACCAAATTTGTGGAAATAAAATGTCAGTTCAAAGAATTAAGTAGGTTCGAAGATAAGGCTTAATATCCTATTTTAAGCTAAGGCCCAGAACACTAAGGATGTCTTGTAGGATTACTTGAGTCAAATTCAATTATATTTGATTAGATCGTTTTAACTTTTGGTATAGAGCTTCCGGACTTCAGCAGAAGCGCATTCCTCAATAGATTCGACAGCCCGCTTCTATTATTCTTTTGTGCCCATAGAGCTCGCGAGCAGCTATTATGATTGGTAGGCTGCTTTCTTTTCTATATAGGTAATTCCACGAAGGATTTCGTTAATTTGGCAGATAATGTACGATGCTCATGTCCAGAGTCGATACCTACAGATAAGTGTTACCCAGATATCAATAAGTCAAACTATAAATTCCACTGACCGCTAGACATCACTAGCACATAATAGATCTAGATCTTTAGAACCAGTTTGAATTTGGATTACTTCATCTTCATGAGCATCAAAAATGAATTTTGTGCCATCATATTAATATTAGTACATAGAAGTTTGAATTCCCATTTTGCTTTTGTTATTTCCAATTTAACTTCTACAGTCCTACTTTTAATTATATTTATTTTTTATTATATTAATTTTATACTTTTGATAGATTTGTTTTGGCAGTTAGTTATTTTTTTCAATTGAGCAGTTCATTTTGCGCTAGATTAAAAAATGTCCTCCCAGAAAAGGATATTTCACAATATGTGCCAGAGCTCTAGCGCAAATGCTGAAATGTCATTTTTTTTTTGCATGGAGTTTGACATGCCGCTAGTCATCTGACGGCCAATGGATATAAACGAAAATAGCATTGCGTGATGTGAAGAACGAATTCAATTTAATCCATCAGCAACTACTGAAAATAATTTCCTATCGCTGATTCATTCACATGTTAGGCAAATATTTGCATATATATTGCGAACGAGAGCTAACAAATAAATCTGTGTCCTAGTTTCATAAAATGTGTGTACAGTTGTTCAAGATGTACCTATAAAAGCCGTTCAGTGTGCATTAGTTAGTATCAGTTCTTCTACGTCTCTTAACCGTAACAAGGAACAATTAAAAAATCATCGCCTCAATATGAAACTATATTTGTTGCTCTTAGCTTTTATCGGATTTGTTGCCGCCTTAGGAACTGTTGAAGCTCAAAATACTACCACACCAGCACCCGGTCCAGTTAGAAAACTAGTCAGAATCAAAAATCTGCAATATACCGTTAAGAAGAGTGGCTAAAATTGTATGAATAAATATAATGATTAAAAAACGTTTAAAACGTGTTTTGTTTTTTATTGTTTTCAGAAATCCTTGGACGCTATCTGAAACGATTTCATTTTGTGATTCTTTCTCATATTTTCTCCCATTGCTATAGGGTATGTTAACGTTCAGTTTGCCTCTAGTTCTTTCATTTTAATTTGCGTGTCTTCATTACTCTGGGGATACTTGATCCTGGATTACATACAAATTTTAGTTCTTTTTAGTGCTCGATTGTGTAATGTGCTTTATCCACCTGTTTCTTCGTCCTATTTTGCAATAACCATTTTTGCATAGGGAGGAAAGCGATAACAACATGTCTGTGGTAACACTGACATCGCCATTTTTTTTTACATTGGCCGCGTTCCTTTGACCGCTAGTCATCTAGCACATAATATCCCTGATGGTGGAACGCTGGCGCTAGAGATCTAGCAGCAGCGGCAAAGTGACATTAAAACCAATTTGAAGTCGTATTATTTCATCTTCATGAGAGTCAAAAATGTACTTTGTGCCATCATGCCGCATATTTATTAATACACTATAATTAAAATAAACAAATACAATGTGTATATTAATTACATAGAAGCTTCATTTCACATTTTACACCAAATTGGAAATATTTGACTTCAGCAGTTTCACTTTTGTTTTGACAGTTCGTTATTTGTTTTCAATCTAGCAGTTGATTTTGTGCTAGATTGAAAAATTTCCCAGAAAAGGATATTTCACAAAATGTGCTAGAGCTCTAGGGCAAATGATGAAATGGCGTTCAATGTGCGTGGTTTCACTTGAGGGACTCACCTATTCGGAACCGGTACATTGAGGTGCGAAGAACCTGCAAATTGGCTGTTAGTTAAAGCAGCAAAAAAACGATCATAGAAGGAGTTCTGCGAAAAATTAGACCGCGATCAGATCTGGCAGGCTATATCTGCTTCTAGTGTTTTGGCAGACAATCCGCCGAAGTGGAATATTATTGAAGGAATTAAATACAAAGATGGTGCACTTCTTCCAATAAGGAGGACATCTTGCGGAGATTTTGCGATTACTTTTCTGAATTGCTCCATCCAATCCAGGGCATTGACGATGACTGGAAGTATGAGGGCGGAAAGTAGTCCCAAATCACTAAAAGCTGGCAAAGTCTACCGGAGTGCATGAAATCCGGCCCGAAATGATCAAGGCTTTATGCGAAGAGGACCAGTTATTGACTCTCAGGATAGTACTTAAGAATGCTTGGGTGCATGTATGCCACATCTCTTTACGCATTCTTTATAGACTTGGAGATAAAGCATAATGACCTGACCGAGTCCCTAGATGGAATCTATGGGTGCATTACAAGAGTATAGAATTGACGGCTCTCTCTTGTCTTGAGAGCTTTTCAATCTAAACGGTACAATAAACTGTGATCGGGTATAAATGGCGCGGCGTTAAATCAATACCTTTCACCGTGGGCGTTGGACTTCGCCAGGGGTGCGCGCGTTTAGTCTTCTTTCCTTTTCATTACTTGTATGGACTAGATATTACAAAGCAGTCTTGGCGAGAGCATTTTGAACTGGGAGTACTGAGAAGAAGTCATTTGCTCTTCGCTGATGACTTGGTCATCCTTTGGGTCCTCGCATCAGATTGAACTTCAGCGCAAACAAATCTGAAGTGATTGGCGTCTCCAGAACGCCTGTTCAATGAACTCAGCATGTTAGTAGAGTCCCATATTGAAACAAGTGTATCTTGGGGGTTTTCTGTAGGAATGGTCAAGCTGGGTCAATTTTGAGACAGTTTGGTCATTCTGTTATTAGGATGACTAAACTTAGTGTCAGAGCTAAGCTATTAGTTTTAAATTCGGTGTTTGTTCTAACTCTTACCTATGGTTATGAATGATATAATTACCGAAATAATAATATCTTGGACAGAATCTACCGAAATGAGATTCCTCCGTTGTACATATAACTCGTGTGAACCCCAGAGATTGTATAAGTTCCTTATCCATCAGAATACGTGAGGAACTCAATGTCGACCAACTGCTTCTCCGAGCGGAGCTGTCCATGCGTTATGTTATGTCATGTTAAACGGATGTGACCCCCAGGATCCCAAGATATGCTATGGAATTCGTATACCAACAGGCAGGCGTCCTCTAGGTAGACCCAGGATGAGATGGGTATACCAAGTTCATAATCTCTCCTCTACCCGTATGGGAACTAAGAGTCGATGGCAAAGAATCGAGACTTGTAGAGGGTCTACTTGATGGATGCCGGTCATTGAAAATGAATGAATGCTTCCCAATTTATGGATGACATTTAAAAACAAACCACATTTTTTTCAATCATTATATTTATTTATACAATTTTAGCCACTCTTCTTAACAGTATATTGCAGATTTTTGATTCTGACTAGTTTCCTAACTGGACCGGGTGCTGGTGTGGTAGTATTTTGAGCTTCAACAGTTCCTAAGGCGGCAACAAATCCGATAAAAGCTAAGAGCAACAAATATAGTTTCATATTGAGGCGATGATTTTTTAATTGTTCCTTGTTACGGTTAACAGACGTAGAAGAACTGATACTAACTAATGCACACTGAACGGCTTTTATAGGTACATCTTGAACAACTGTACAAACATTTTATGAAACTAGGACACAGATTTATTTGTTAGCTCCCGTTCGCAATATATATGCAAATATTTGCTTAACATATGAATGAATCAGCGATAGGAAATTATTTTCAGTACCTAGATGCTGTTTAAATCTACTTCTTCACATAACGCAATGCTTATTTCGTTTACATCCATTGACCGCCAGAGCGTCAGATGACTAGCAGCATGTGAAAGTCCATACAAAAAAACCGACATTTTAGCATTTGCGCTAGAGCTCTGGTACATATTGGAAATATCCTCTTCGGCTGGGAATTTTAATCTAGCGCAAAATTAACTGCTGGATTGAAAAAAATAACTAACTGCCAACTGCCAAAAAGTGAAAGTGCAGAAGTCTTTTCAATTTATTTCTTTGTCATCGTAGGCGTATAAGTACTTGTTGGATTGATTTGTGTCCCTCCGACGACATTTGCTAACCTTTATTTGGTTTATAATTAGTTGTCTTAGGGCTGTAATAAATTGTTCATTGGTCTTTTATCCAGGATTCGTCTGAAATCACTGATCATACTTTGAAGCCGTCGCATAATACGAATTAAGGTCTGCTCAAAACAATGCGAAAGCGGAAGTAAATTTCGCGCGGTAAACGATGGGATATGCCGCTATCTCAATGCTCTTATTTCCCACATCCCACTATCGCTTTCGCGTTTCATATCAATTTGAACAGACCCTTATGTGTGCTTACGCTTGTGTCAAAAATTAAAGAAAATCGGGTCAGTACCCTTATATCGACTCTTTGCTTATCGTCGATATGATAGACCTGCAAAACTAGTACCTGAGTGCTAAATTTACGAGTTGAATAATAACGAAATCTGTCGATAATCGAAAAAAATTCATCCAGAAAATAGCTAATTATAAACATAATTTGCATCCCAACAAATGTTTGAATTGTAGATTGTAATAATGTAAATTAGCTTATTTTGCAACTGTATTGTTTTGTATTTTTTTAATAAGTACCATTGATCTAGGTTGCCATATCAGATTTCGTTGCGTGATATCCGAAACGAAAATCTTCAATAGATTGAGTACATAGGTACACCGGTTTAGATTCAAAATGTAACTAATAGGAAATTACAATAAAATTGTCTACCTCTTGCGCTTCGACCGAGCTTTTGACTGTCGTGACTACATAAAAAGATTAGACAACGGTGAGGCCAGCACCGTCGCCGTACACTTTATTTAAGGAACACTTCAACTGTCAGTTACATCAATCACATTTATTTTAAACTCAATAAACAAATAAATAAGTTTGCAAATCAAAAATATAACAATATCATTAACCTTCACGCACAGCTATGCTGTTTCGTCAATTAACTGTGCTCTGACTGAGCCTCTGATTCGCGCCAATTCCTCTGAATCATTTCGATCATTTGTTTGCACAGTGCTGACTTAGAAAAATAATTTCCTGCGCAAAAGAATATAAACACCCAAGCTAGCAACAGGTAGTAATCTGGACTCTCCTCGGCTACTATCGGCAGTGGACCTCTAAAATCATCCGATGTAATGGTGGCATATGGAGGCACCATTAGTCCAGTATGTTTAGTCACAAACTTCCTAAAATCCCAATCGTCTCCGTAAAACTTTACAATCGGACGTCCCTGGTGGAATAGCAAAATCGTTGGAAGTCCAACAATTCCGAATTCCGCATTAAAACTGTGGAACTTGTGCGCATCAATAGCTGCAATTTTTAGATTAGGGAACAGCTTTGGCAGAGGGTTGAATATTGGCGCAACTCTGGCGCATCCTGGGCACGATTTCGAGTAAAACATGATGAGCACACAACTGCCCTCAACGCTGCGCTTAGTAGAGTTTCCAATTGGCTTTAGTAGTGCCACTATCTCCTTCACTGAGTCCGGCATAAGGAGGGTAGAATTGGCATTATCATTTGGAATGCACTTTACTACAATAGGCGGCTTGAAATCTGTTCGTCCCTTCATGTGAGCAATTTCATTGTCGTACAGACTGCATTCGTTGTCATAGCGATGACCTATATAGTCAATGAAATTGTAGAAGGAGACACCTTTTAAAGGTCCACGTTCAGCAGCTGATGCTGCGTCGTCATCTTCTTTGTTTTTGGAATCCAGAAAATCACCGTTTAAGAAGTTAACAAACGTTTTTAGTCCTTTCAGTTCGATTGATTGTACCATGGCACCTAACGGCAAATAAAACGGATTACAGTCATTACAGACTTACAGTGTCCATATATATGGGGAAGTCTTACTTACCCAGCACAAGAATTAATCCAATTTTAAGGAGCAGCATGGTATTTTGTTTATTTTAACGAAGAATTTTGAGAAAATATGCGAACTTTAAAAACTAATTGGAAATCAACAAAAAATAGTCTTCTATCTTCGCAGACAATAGTTGGAAATGTCATTAATGTCAGTTCTATTGACATTTGAATGGATTTTTCGTGCTCAGTTTGACTGTCACTTGTTATTGTAAGGGAGAGTGATAAGATTGGCGAGGGAAAATTTATTATGTAGTTCATGATAAGTGCATGATGAAACTAATTTTTATTAATGTCGATTTTCTTTGGGCAAAAAAAAGCACTTTTTTTAAGATTCAGATTACTTTTGCGAATCTCGATTCGAAAGAGAGATTCGCACGTACTTTCACCAATACCAAAACAAGTGCCATTTGACAAACTTTGAGGTTAAAGGCCCCGACCCATAGAATCCGTCGCATCCGTTGCGTCGACGGATTGGCGTATTCGACGGAACGAACAGTCCCATAGAATTCGTCGCATACGTTGACAGCCGATGATATATGAGAGACGGTTGCTCTCATTATCTTATATTTCCACCAATGAAAATGCTTACTCTCACGCTCTGCCAACTGTCAACGGTTTGACGGACAGAAAAGTAGAAAGTAAACCTACTTTATCCGTCGCATCCGGCACGTTCGTTGCTTATGGGTCACGTTCCATAAGCTACTGTGTATTCTATCAACCTGTCAGTCGAAAACATTGCCGCAACGGATGTGACGGATTCTATGGGTCGGGGCCTTAAGTTACATATTGTGGAATCAAATTTGAATTTGAAAATTGAAAAAAATGGATATAAATGTAGACGAATGGACCGTCGTAGAAAATGCCAATGGGGTTATTTTCATGGGGAAAGACCAAGTTCTTATTCAAAACAAAACAAGTAAGTAGTTATTGTTTGTTTGAATACAAGTAAAAAACTAACAAATAACAATCCAATTTTATAAACACAAATTGGAATTTAAAAACAGCTGACTGTCAAATCACACACCAACACAAATGCAAAAAAAATTTATCTCATTTCATGTTCGATTGGGGCAGGAAAAATCTGAGATTGAGAGCAAAACGGTAAAAGCCCAAAGAAAATCGACATAAAACGATTTAGTTTTTTCGTAAGTGCATTGTAAAAACAGAAGTAAGATAATAGGAAATGGAAAATACCTATGAAATTCGTGGAACCAATAATAATTTTTAGTGTTGAGGATACATTTTACGAACTCACAATGACGAAATATTTTATATAAAACTATTGTGACTTACAAGACATAGGCCCTTATTGTGATTGTCGATCAGCGATCGTCACGACAATTGTCGACTGCGTCGATTGATTTTAGCTATTCGTACGCACAAAATTGTTTCACTTCCAAGAGAAAGCATCGACCAGACATTTGTAATCGACTACAAGCGGCTGTCAAATCGACAATAATATCGATCGCAATCGACAATCACAGTTCTCGATCGATCGACAGTTGTCGATCAACGATTAACTATCGACACTCACAATAGGGGCCATAATCACCCCTATTCCCGTTCGCGTTTGTCGTATACGACTCAAGTTTCATTTCGTTATAAAACGATGTTGACATTTTTTTTTTTAACTTTTGTTAACAATTTTATTTCCTTTTCTATAAACACCGACAAGTGAAATACGAGTCGTTTACGACAAACGCCAACGGGAATACAGATGATTGTGCGGGTTAAAAAATTATTGTTAGCAACGAGCGGTAAATAAAAAATACGTCCTAGCATTGAGAACCCTTTCAGAAAAAACAAGACCTTCCACAAAACTCGAAACGAACAAAATGCAAATAGACTGGTTTGCTGAGGAATGGGCCGATATTGATGTTAGGTGAAGCAGAAAGTTCAAGGAACAGATCACGTACAAAAAAGATCTTCTGGAAGATATACTTTTCGAATTTGGATGACCGTTATAAACTATTTTTTAAATAATTTTTACTACAGATCATTTTCACAATTCTCAAGCACCACTTGAGCATTTATTAAATCAATTTCTCTTTATGTATTATTAATTATGTATTATATATACTAATGGAAAAGGTAGCAAGAATAAACGTTAACACGAAATAATAATAAATAACTACATACTTGAAACAATCTAAAAACATATTTAAGCACTTATACATAAAAAATTTTAGAATTCCATCAACTAAGCTACACTTAATATTATTTAAAATATGAGATCTGAAAAACATTTCCCAACTTGTTCAATAAATTATGGAAGATCAATCTAAGGAAGTAGCTGTTTAAGGACACTTAGGGGAGGTTTTCTAAATTTTGGCATACAAAAAAAAAATCGCGTTTTATCTTTTTTATTAAAGAAGTGCCACGGTGCCAAGATTCTCCTTTAGCACAGTCTCCATAACGACATGAAAGACTGTCTGGACATTGGCCGTATCTGTGGCGGTGGTAAAATGCGGACAAATAACTCTGCGTGCGTTGTGATTGCGTTTGAGAAATTCACTTTGGATGTACAGGGCTGCTTGGTCGATGTTACGATCGGGGCCTACAGTAAAATAAAAGAAATATATATTTTACTAAGCCTTAGGATGTGCACCTTAATGCATTACCTCTGTAGGAAGGTACAAATAAACGCAGATGTCGGTTGGTACACATGATCTTCTCGCGAAAGAGATCCAATTTGTTGAGGAATAAAATAAACGCTGCCTCCTTGAACCAGCGGTTGTTGATGATCTGTTCAAATAGGTTCAGGCTTTCTACCAGCCGATTAACACTGTTGTCTTCTAGTAGAGTCATATCGTATCCGCTTAGTGCGACGACAAAAAGAACAGCTCGAACATCTTCGAAGCAATACACCCATTTGCGTCGTTGAGATCTCTGTCCTCCTACATCGTACATGCTGCAAATAAAACTGTACAAAAATTGTTCATTTTATTGAGTGCTTCATTGCATACCTAACAATGGAGTCGTTCACAAGAAAGTTTGTCTCAATAATTCCATTAGTGCGAACACGAGCTCGTAGGACATCTGTTGACGATGGAGAATATTTTTCGCTCATGATTCGGTCCATGTTCTCAAAGAGACTGTGAAAGAGAGTTAGCTGCAATTTCTTCCAATTAAGACGACTTGTACTTACTAAAGCGCCGAGTCATTGAGTTCATAGTCATAACCCCTGGAAACAGCTAAACGAACACCACGATCCTTCCAAAGAACCTTCAGTGCCATCCGCACTTTGTCTATAACCCGAAATTCCATATCGAAACAACTTGGATTCGAGAGGACAATCTCAGCGTAGACTCTATTTGATGGATATTCTAGATTAATGCGAAGAATTCCCATTCCAGTGAGAACATATTTCATAGACGAAAGAAGGTTGTCGAGAATAGTCGGGCGAAATGCTGAGAGTTCACTCGGGGTGAATCCATCCGAATGAATTATTTTCATTTGCTTTACGAGGGTGCTTTTGCCTGAAAAATAAAAGGTACAACTTAGTGAACACCAAAAGCCAATATGCGATTGAAGTACAAAAGACCCGCCACTACCCTTAATTGTTTTGTAAACAAATTAACTAAATACAAAGCTGTCCAAATAAATCAATCTTCGATTTCAATATGTCTGAAAAATGTAGGCTTCCACACCCACAAGTCTACGTCACGAATAAGTAACCGGCATCTATCTACTCGTTCGGTTATCGGGTTATCTGTCCATCATTATCTATTGATATAATTAGTTGAAATAATTTAATATCAATATTCGCGCTGCCATTCAATTGTTATCTTTATTATTACGGTTGCAGGCATCATAAACTTTGCCTATATGTATTGCCGGTATCTTTGTGCTTATTTACGGTTTTTTTCCTTAATTTGGTCGTATTTGATTTGCCATATGGACAATTCATTTAATTACTTCCCCAGTGAGTAAGCGCGCCTACATTCAATGAGGTAGGTAGTCGACCAAGAACACGAATAGCGAAGACCCGCAGTTCATTGTACTCTTGCGATGAGCCGTATTAAGGGATTTATCGCAGCAAAGTGGAGCAAAAATAAGCCGATCAGTTCCAATGCTCTTACTTTGTTTACCTTTGTCACATCTACTGTGCTTATGCCAATAGTTAGACTCATTTCTCATTTCTAGTCACATGCTCCAGAGTTATTAAATATTTGATGGTGCTTTAAGGCTGACGTGAAAGCAAATCGTCAATAATATTGCCGACACATTGTACCTCTTTGACCTATGGCACACATTAAGACACGATCGAATAGAATCTAGACTATAGACAGACCAGATAATGTCAGTTTCTAACTTACCACTCTCTCCAGCACCCAGCAGCAAAATTTTAAGCACCTTCGGTCGTTCCCTTTCTGAAGCTTCCAATTGTCTGTCGATCTCGTTACTTCTTTTGCGTGCCACAATCTCTTCATCACGTTCCAATGTAAAACATGCGCCCATGTTTACGTTTAGTGAGGACAATCGACTGCAAATGTACAACACGTTTAAACAATGCCCCACACAGCGTTAACATACAAATGCGATCGCGGTTAGTGTCACCACTAAGCGCACCCCAAATGAAATGACTAACAATGGACGTTTCTCGGAAAAACTTTCGCTTCTCATCAGCCAAACAACTTGAACTTACCATTTAATGAAAACTACGGTGGAAAACCAAATGAATTTCTATTGGAAATATTTATCAAATGAAACTAAATGCAGTGCAATAAAGATAAACATCCAGCAAGCGAAATTACAACGTATACACGGTTAGAATGATAAAAAAAAGCAACTTGTTGCGTGGTTGCGCGGCACTGCACAATTGGACTTTTGGAAAAATTGATCGGTAAAACTACCCAAAGTGCTTGACGAACTGTTGCAACAGATGATGCAGCACTCAATGAATATTATTTGATAGAGAAAATTCAGTTTGGAAATAAATTTAAATACAAAATTAGTGATAAGAATAAATTGATCGTGCGCACAAACAAACGCGTGTCTCCGTCTCTCTTTGTTTGGGGAAATTTCTTAGTAGCCGACCGAAGTTGGTTGTGGCTAGAGTTTTGTGAAAGATGAATGTAATCGAAATGTTATCGATTTTCGATAAGATTGTGGGGTATTGAATATTGGATCGTTGGTGGTAGAAAAATGTATTTGAACGCAATACTGATTAAACAAAAGAAAAACACATAATGCAATAGGCGAATGCCTTCTGCCGTATTAATAAACACATTCAAGTTGTTAGTTAGCTAGCAGACGTCAGATAGTTTACAAAAATCTGATTGATCTAGTTGATAACTTTAACAACGATTTTATTGCCTAATAATCGGGCCTGTGTGAATCTCGGAAGTGTGTTAAGTAGAGTGCTTTTATAACTGTGTGTTAAAGATTATACTCTACTATACTTCTATGAGCTAAATGTTCAAAAAAAAACACGGCGTTTAAAATATAGGTGCTTTTTGAAAATATAGGTTTTTGAAATATCAAGATTCAGAAAGGGGGACAAATTGTAATTTAGTAAGGCAGCCGACATTGGCCTGGATTGATTATTGTGAACTGTTTTTTCAGTTGACGTTTATGGGTAGCATTCAAAAATCCAATTATTTTAAGTCGGTTTGAATTGTCTGGATTCAATATTTACCTTGAGGAAACTATATTTGGCGGTCACACAATAGGTACCTCCTCAGAAACATCAAGTCAGACTTACTTAACTAGTGCTTTGAACGTGCATATGTCAACAATTTCTAGACTGAGTACCTACTAGGTTGACATAATTTGTGAATATGTGTCTAACGTAGTAAGAGTGACGTTATCATTCAAACTTGTAAGTCTAGAGTCTAGCTCTAGACCAACAAATTTGCCTTCCGAGTATATATTTTCTGAAGTTTTCTTTTGCTTTAAATTTGCTAGAAGCTAAGAGTATTTAGAAGGAAATAATAGCCGGTTTTACAGTGCAAGTTTAAACTCCGTTTAGCCAGATATCAGGTTTAAACCGACGTTTAATACGAAAAGGCGTATTACAGTACAAGTTTAAACTTAATCGAGAGTTTAAACCGAGTTTAACTTAACCGGCCATGAATGGGGGTTTAAACTAAGTTTATTTTCCGGAATTTCGTAGTACGATCTCCCTCCTGGTTTATGACGGCGCTCCAGAGTCGAAACAGCCACGGGCAGAGCTGCTGGAAGCTGCAAATTAATTTAGAAGTGCACATACACACAACACAAAGCATTGTCGACTTAGTTCTTGTTCTTCATTTATACAAAAAAATACAAATCTAGCTTAAAACAACGGTTTAACCAGCGTGGTATACAAAACTTTGAACGATAGGTGATGACCTGATGACTGATGAGCTATATCCCGGCTAAGTTGAACGGGCTTTGGCATAACTCCAAGTCAGACGTGGCAGTTTGGCTTGAATTGGTCCTAGGTTGATCATGTTACCACTTCGCTCTTCCCGATTTGTGCATTTCGACATGAGGTCCTAAAGAGAAATCCAGCCTCTATAACTACCTATGGTGACATCGAATTGCGGCTCGCCGAAGACTAGTTTTAGTTTGCCCGACTTGTAGCGAACTAGTTTGCCTATTTGACCCTAGACCATTTCATTTAGGGGATCCTTCTTCTCCACCGGTTCAGGCTGAAAATTGTTTAGAAATAGTCAGAACATGTAATATTATAATCGGTCGTTATCTTACCTGAATACGTCACTTTTTTTAATTGCTAAACTGATGGAAATTTCAAATACCCATGAGTTCTACCAATACTTTTACTTATTTTATTTATTTCACTTTTTTAAATTGCCAAACTGACATCCGAATAAACAAAACTGATAGAAATTTCAAATACAGTGGCGTACAAAACAGACGAGAAAAGTTTAACCGAACTTGGTTTAAACTTGCTTGCGAGTTTAACTAAACCTGAGTTTAAACTCGCACTGTAAAACCGGCTATTAATAGAATTGCTTAGAAGCGTAAAATTTGAAAAAAAATCTTCGTTTTAAGTTTGGAGTTTGGTAGACGTACTTTTTAATAATTGAGTGCAATTGACACAAGTGGCCTTAGCTTACTCAATCGAATGCAAGCCGCTGAGTACTCTAGACGCTAATAGATGGCACAAATGAATAAAATAAACAACAATTGTCGGAATGCAATTACAAAAACTACAGTCTGCTTAATACTTCCGAGCTTAACATTATCCCAATAGAAGTTACTTGCCAGTATAGCTCATGCTGACATGTTTTTAGATTTTAGTATACAATTCATGACAATGATTTCAGCACCATTCAATTTCAGTAGGTAGAAGCGAACCTTGCATCATACCAAAAGTACATATATCAAAAATATACCAATTTAATACCACTTCAACGAAAAGGCCACTCGGAGCTATTCTCTTAAGCATTCGTCTACGTTACTTTGGTGAGATAGGTATTCAATAAAACAGTCCTAATATAGACACGTTATCTATCTGCCTAACTAGTTCCACTCAATCAAACCCTACATCATTGTGTCTCCACCATAATTAATCACATCCAACTTCGACTGTGTTTCTTTTTTTCGTTTAGTTTTTTATAATCCGCCATTATTGTTCGTTAAATTTTCGGTTAGACGAAAAAGAAGGTTGTTCCCATCGCAGAAAAAGCTAGAAGCTGAAACAATTTTTTCTCGCGTAATAACTTGTGGAAATCTAAATAAAATAATTATAATATTGTAGAAAACATGTCTATATTCGGAGCATTACTTGGCGATTTTGAAGACGATGGTTACATGGGGTAAGCAACAAAAGTAGTTTTCATTTGAATTTAGTTAAAAAAATCATATTTTGTGGTCACTGAAAATCGATACATACATGCAGGCTAGTGCTACGGAGAAAATAGAAAATAAAAAAATCTGAGCAAAAGCAAATGACAAAGTGCTGTTATATAAAACTACCATTAATTTAATTCATTTCATTTAATGCAATAATCTCATTGTTTGTGTGTACAATCCAATTGCAGTAATCATATGAACTCAATGAATATGCAAATGCGAAACATGAATCGCTTGATGAACACCATGATGATGCCCGACCCGTTCAACATGCTAACACCATTCGATGGAGGATATAATGGTGGAAACAGCTTGATGGAGCGTGTACCAATGCTTGGCGGCGGCCTCTTTGGATTTCCAACTATGCCAAACATGAATCGTTTGCTAAGCGCAGGTAAGCAAAGTTATAGGTATTTCTGTATCATGGTCTATTTATAGTTGGTAGAACTTCCTTTGATTGGTTAATTTGACGATATTCCAAATTGTTTGCGATTTGTTTATTAGTTCGGTTTTGGGTTAAAGGTGGCTAGCATTGTTTAACCTTGGCAGTGAATCTTAGCCGAACAAATTTCTAGAATGCGACACCAAGGTGGAGTTTGTTATTGATTTATGTCGAACTATGACGTAGAATAGTTTTTGAACCATCTACGGAAAATAATTTCAGGCGCAGTTGAATTAAATATAGAAATGATGAGCAAACTGTGGGCTATTCTTAAACCAAGTGCTTTCTAGTCAATACGTTTCTATAAAGTGGAAAATATTATTGACATGCCGTGTGATGTAATAACATTGGTTGGTGCATAATTGCATAGGAAATGCTCTAAAGGGGGGAAGCGATAAAAAAAATTGAGAAAAATGAAAGTATGTATGTGCAATGTAGGACAGAAAAATGTCAAAAAAAGAACGTGAGTTTATGATATAAATAAATTATTTTCAGCGTGGGACACGGTGATGAATGATTATCGCGTTGTGTAGGCACATACTTGTCTGAGTTGTCTTTTTTTCATTAGTGACGATCCGCATGTACGTCCCAGTATTTCAATATTGTAAACTTTCATTGGTCCTGATGTTATCTGGGTAGGAAATTAGCGTTTTGCTGTTTTCTTTCTGAAGCCGCGAAAATGCTTAGATACATGAGCTCTGCATAATCTAAATGAAATAACCTCTATCTGCGCGTAACGTGATACGTAGAGTTCTGCTTCGATTTCTCGTGGTTATCGTTATGATATAGGTACCTACCAATTGTACAGTTTAAGGTCTAGAGAAAGTTTATACATAAGCTAATCTGTTTACACTGAATGTATCTGAAGGTAGTTCTTTTTTATTTTAATATGTTTGCCTTTACATGCATACTTCCTTCCCTCCCCCTGTGCTGAATTCCGACTGAAATTGAATTCATGCTGATTTCGAATTTCCAGTTAATGGACAGTAATCGCGGTTACATTAATACATTGATCAAAATGTGAGGATATACAAGTTGCATGTAGTTTGCATTATACAGGAGTATATACTAAAGCTACCGTGTCAGAAGAAAAATTGAATGATTAACGAAATGGATAGAATTAAAACACGGCTGCGGTTTAAGGCCATCCATATTAGCAATCTTCTCGATGATGATATAACCGAATACAAAAGCAGGTCAAGGTTGTGATGAAAGCTTAAAGTTTTTGCAGACTCGCCTCAAATATTGGAGCTCAAACGATAAAAAGATTAAGCGGCTATTGCAGTAACTGGAACTTGCCAGTCAACACAGAAAAAAATCTAAAGATGGTAGCACAGGGGTAAAAAAATAGAATACTCATTAATTTATAGTTGCTAGTAATATAAGTACGCGAGAAACTTGTGAAGGAAAATTTAGGTTCTGGCAAAAACTTGTAAAAACTGCAATGGTTCTTTCAAAAAGACTTCATAACACTTCAAACTGTAATCACCTCTTAGGGATAGTACTACCACAGTGTCGATCCAAAAGGGCAACTTCGGTATATGCGATGAGGTCGCGGCATGCTTGTGGTTATACCTAAGCTAATCTAACATTTAATCTAAGCCCTATACTACTATTCTTAGCCAAAATACAAATTTCTTCTCATTGTCCCCCATGGTAAAGGTTCATCACGAACCCGTGGAATGGCCAGCCCACCCTTATGTTCGGTGGCATGATATTCGGCTCTGTCAGATAGCTAGTGTGGTGAAGAGATAATGGAAATGCTTCACTAGAGACAAACGCTACGAACCTGGACGGACAAACAATAATATTCACCGAGGAGATAGGACCACCCAATTCCACAATTCACAACATCAGGTTGAAGCTGCGGACCGTTTTATATTTTATCTAATTGCTTGCAGATTATCTGTACATATTATTAACCGCCGACACTATTTTTTGTGGTACATATTTACCCTATTTACCGTAATCCAATTCAATTTTGTTCTTTACCAAATTGAAGCTTACCATTCATAGATGTGCCGAAAAGAATAATAATTTCAAATATATGTTTACAAAATACGTAAAATAATATTTTTAAATTATCTGCCTTGGTTGGAAGAACAACAACAACACTGCACATACAATTGCTTCGCCAACATATTAACAATTGAAATTTATACATACTCAAGTGACTCAAGTGATGATACGTTGGTTTTAAAACAGTTAAATCCCATGATTATAAGTGTTTTTTAATAAAAAGTTATTGAACTGTACCGTAGTTAAAAACAGGCGACAAAATATGTATTTTTGATTATTTTTTAACAAATCTCTTCTCTTCACAATAAATTACTGACTTCTCTAATTTATTTACAGATATCGGCAACAATGGCGGCGCCTCCTTCTGCTCGTCATCGGTAATCTCTATGTCGTCCGGTCCCGATGGGCGTCCACAAATCTATCAGGCAACCAGCAGCACCAAAACTGGACCCGGTGGCATTCGCGAGACTCGCAAAACCGTTCAGGATTCCTCAAGTGGTGTAAAGAAAATGGCTATCGGCCATCACATTGGCGAGCGTGCTCACATCATCGAGAAGGAACAGAATTTGCATTCCGGTCAACACGAGGAGCGTCAAGAATTCATCAATCTCGACGAAGAAGAAGCCGATAGCTTTGACCGCGAGTTCACCAACAAAGCTCGCATGCACACGCCAGCAATTGAGATGATTCCTGGATCTGGCCATCAGTCTCCACATCACAGACAGTATCATAGAGCTTTGCCAGCTCTACCAGCTCCACCATCTGCTAACCCAAGGTGAGCACAGAGTACTTGTAATATTTAAAGCATTTCCATGTCGTGGCGTTCCATTCAGTTACAGTTATCCATCCCTATAAGTTACTAACGCTCTTTGCCATACACTCTCATAAAATAAAAAAAAAAACAAATTGAGCACTTTTGCTCCGCGCAGTATTCTCTTAAAAACAACATAATTCTCTCCCGCACACATAACATTTCACACAAACAAAAAAAAAAAAAAACTTCCCTCTGATGTTGTACTATATTCCTTCGATGATTTTCACTCAACAAAAAAATGTATTCACCTTTATTTTTGCAGATATAATTATTATTAAGTTAAATAGAAATGATAAAAGTGAGAGAAAGAGACAGATAGGTATGCAAAGAACTTGATTTACATATATTTTCTGCATATACATCCATTAATATTCCAGTAATATAGTTTCATAGTTTCTATACATACGTACGTATTCGTTTCGTTTTGTTCTTCTGTTGGTGAATTCAATTTTGATTTATTTTGTTCAACTTTTTCGTTTTACGTTTCTATTTTTATGTATTGCATTCGGATAGAATGTTAAAAGATACGATTCAAGCACAGCATCGAAAGGAAATTTATCTAATTATTGCATACAGTTTGCATCGTTCATTTTTTTTTGTTTGTTTCCTAAGAATCCTACAAAATAACTACTATTACTGCAACTAGAGTATCATTTCTTCATCAACGCCTTTTGTTAATTTTTTTTTTACTTAAATTTTCCTTTGGAAATGTACATACACCCCAAAAACTTACAAAAAATTACGCAATGAAATATAAAACCAAAACAAATTTTGCTAAACAGCTCGTCGAAAAGTTCTACTACAATTACTACTTCCAGTAGCGCATCGTCGTTGTCATCGTCGTCGTCATCGTCATCTCAAAAAAAAACTACTGGCACTGCTTCTTCAGAATCGGCAACAACAAGACCAGCACCTTCAACTACACCAACTATCTTATCACCACCATCATCGGCAGCTAGGCGCGCATTAAGAAATGCATCGATGGCTACACCGCGTAAACCGCTGCGTACCCCCACTTCATCGCCGTTAGCTCTGACTACGTCAGGTCATAATAGTGCATCGACAACAACAAGGTTTGTTATACTACTACAAAACAAAAATAAGAACATTATAAAAGCAAGAGTTTTAGCATACTCTGTCACTACTACTACTTTCATATATTATTTAAAAAACAATTTTATTCGCCCCTTTAACGCAGAGTTGGATTTACTAGTTTTTATCGTTAAGAGCGGTGCATTTGAGAGGTTTTTTTTGAAGTCCATGTGTAAATTGGGTCATATGTTCATTACAGTTTGGTATTGTGAACCTTTGGGGGTTTTATCATCCTTTTTATTTTAGACTGCATTTCTCATTGACTTTAAATTACATAAATGAAACACACAGAACACGATATTATGTACTTATGTTATCAACTCTCCAACAACCGCATGCGGTCAGCTAAATGCAAGTTGTCGGTTAGGAGAGGAATATTTTTGTTTAACATTATGTAATATGAAAATTTACTTGGGGCCGTTTGCTGATATAACTCTCATAGCGGTTTAAGTTCCACATAGACTCTTATGTGACAGTTTATGCCTTACAAAAAGTAGCCCATAAACATTTAAGTAGAACTTTAATTGTTATGAGTCGTATCAGCAAACGGTCCTTATTCGCTTTGTTTAAGATAATACATTTTACGCACCTTGTACCCACCCTACTTGAGCTAAATTAAGCGAATTTCGTTTATGTGGTGACTCCCTTGACCGAATTACATAATATTTGTCAGAAATTATTTAACTATATTCCCTTACACGGACAAAAACATTTGACTTCTGGTTATTATCTCCGTTTGCATTTGAAAGGTTTGGGTGATTTTTTTTCAACTCTAATAATAATATTTTAGTAAGAGGAGACATAAATGGCGTTAAGCAATAACACCCAAACCCATTTGGAAACAACGGCCAAGAAAATGCATAAGATTAACCGCACATTGGGTACGAATTTGAATCGTACGTAAGCGTATAATTATGGTCGTACAAATAGAGTGCGCACACTGAATACGATTTTCTCCGTTAAATAAACAGTGTCCCGTGTCCCATACGCCGTTTTGTGTCCATAAGCCAAGTAATTACATTTTTCTCTATCCACTTTTAACGTTTCAACGCACGAACGTGTTTGAAAATAGGGATTGTATTCGGACGTCGGAACTACACGTACGTCTATGTACGACATACTCGCTCCCATACTACTTGGAAAAATAAAAATACAGTGAAATCTCTCTTAAGTGGACACTCACGGGACCGTACATTTTTGTCCACATAAGAGAGTGTCCACACAAGAGAAATATTAAAATTCCAAAAAAAAATTTAAAAGAACACAAAATGTCATTTTAAATTCACTTAATTTTGTACACATGTGCATAGGCACATTTATATTCCATAGATTAGTAGATATTAATTAAAATAATAAATTTGCCTCTTATGTTTTACAACCCATATAGTCAGTTCCGAGGCCAGTGGTCTATATCAATCACCCCTATCGTGGAATCCGCCGGGGGGAATTATTCACGGAAAATAATATTTTGCTATTGTCGAATCCGCAAAGTGAACAGTTCCCCAAGTCGGTACTGTGAATAAGTTTCACTGTAGGTATCCTTAAAAACGTTCAAATCGAAATTTTCCCAAACGGGGAACTGTTCAACTTGCGGATTCGACGATACCAAAATATTCTTTTACCCCGGCGGATTCCACGATAGGGGTGAATGTGATGTTGCTTGGTCCAACAAGTGTAAAACAAAAATAAATAATGATATAAATGGAGATCAATTCGTACAAGTTACAAACTGCATTAGAAACGACACATGCCTTGGGGCCGTTAATCAAGGTTCAAGGAAAAGTATGTGCAAAGTACAGTCGCGATCCTGATTTTTCTCCACAAGTTTTGCATACACCCGTTTTACACGCGAATGCTGGTAAAGTGGTTATACAGATCCATAGGCCATAATCTTTCATACAGAGGCGAAAAAAACAACGAACGTGGAAAGAAAAAAAAATCGCATTCTCATGTGAATTGCTCAAATCGTCCATTTAAGAGAATATTTTTACCAAATGTAAGTGAAAACACTGTCCATGTCCGCTTAATAGAATCGTCCACTTAAGAGGAAAAAAACTCAAACAAAATCATACCAGCCAACCATCACACTACATATTGTCCGCTTAAGAGAATCGTCCACATAAGAGGGGTGTCCATTAAGAGGGAGTTCACTGTAAATAGGTGGCGCAACAGGCGGGTGACACCCAAGGCCTAGCTTCTCACAACCATTCGTTTTGTGTGAGTTTCTATTTTTGGGACGAATGGAAGGGTCCTACAATTTTATGCCGAGTCCGAACGAATGAATTGAGAAGCTTTTTCATGACAGTCATACTCTCGGATGTTTGTCAAACGATCGCGAGAGGTGGCGCAGTAGAAAAAACTTTAAGATGTAATCTGTGTTTTTGCCGGGGATCGAACCTGGGATCCCTCGCACAGTAGTCCAGCACACTAACCACTGCGCTACTGCGCACGAAGGTCGGGATTATTCGTGCGTGTTCGTACCAAATCGTATCCAATGTGGGGCTAGCCTAACGGCCAAAAATAAACAACAAGATGAATATAAAGTCCAAAAGAATTTACAGTTTAAAACGTATGGGGGCATGCAACGCCCCTGCAACCCCCTCTGCTTGGGTTTACTGTCAGATTTGGACTATGTGCCAAATTGATACTCGGATCCGGGTTTTTTATGTCAAATAAATAAGACACAAATTTAATTTTCTAATTTTTTTTTTTTTTTTTAACATTTAATTTTTTGGTTTGTTATTATTGACAATTCGAGACTTCGCTCCGGGCTCCGGTAGTTGAAACAATCTTCAAGAAAGAAGGACATGAAACTCAGCGTCAAGAATCAAAAAGTTCAAAAATGATGGAGTCATTCAAAAATGTGGTCCCTTAATTCGCTACAGTCATAACGAGCTGATGAAGAAGCTATACCGAAGAGATTTACAACAAATGGGACCTCCACATCCTATGTTCCTGATAAATACGGTTGTAAGAACCTTGAATATTTACGTCTCTGTAATTATTCAATCAGCTTATTTACGGGTTTAGTTTGTCCATTTGCATTGGCATTATACGATACCCGGAGGCCTAGAGCTTAGCTTCAATGAAGGCCGAGGCCTGTGCTAATGTCTCTATTACATACATACATACATAGATTTGGACTATGTGCCAAATTGGATATATTTTTTTTTTCCAAGTAGAAACACCCACCTACTTCAAAATCCAGCAGCATAGCCCCCCATACTTATTCCACTGTTTATACATTTCCACTTATTATTTTGGGTATTACTGCTTGTCATAAAAACGAACCTTGGAAAGGAAATAACCCAAAATGTCAAAAAATTTTGCAACAACAAATTGTACGAGAATTTTAAGGGCGTTATTTCCAAATTGATTTGGGCGTTCTTGCCTAACGCCGAGACATGTCATAACAAAGTTTTATAGTCACTGTCTGCCTAAGGAAGCTTTCACTGCTTGGTAAGTTAGTTCTCCGATAAGTCTTTCTTTAGAATTCAGGGGCCGAATTATCGCATCTGTGAACGACGAAGTATGGTGGGTTAATTAATTGCTGTGAAGAACTTGCATTTATATAATCTAACGATATGAGCGGCGTGACTTAATTCAAAGATAACGGGAAAAAATATAATCTGTCGATTTCCATAACCCAAAGTAACAAAAAAATCGTCAATAAAGTTTGAATCTGCAGTAAAACATGTATTCCACTGTACGCCTCTCTTTATTTTACTCTTTTTCTATCTCTCCCTCTCGCTCTGTCCGCAAACTACTGTCTTTTCGTACAAAATTTCAACAAAATTTGTTATTTTTTTATGAGCATGCTATTTTCCGTGCATTTTATTTGTCGCATTTCATCAGATTATGAAAATTCCTTCAAATAATTGTTAGATTATGGATCAGCACGATCAGGAAGGACATCAAGCTTTAGCGTCTATATGAAAATCTGACGCGCTCGAGTATTTCCATGTGACGGTTTTTTTTTTTACATTTTTGAAAGCCTGTAGAGTGGACGCTTCCCCTCACTTCCCCCCCCGCTTCCTTCCCTTCTACCATCTACTCTTCAAAATCGAATAAATTCCCCACGACGCTCTCGAATAAATTGCCATTTAGGCCCGTTTATAGCTATCAGTAAAATGATAAAAAAAAACTTTTTTTGAACACTAAACTTAATCGTTGAACTCAATCTTGGTATTAAAACGTTGCTTTTGAATTATAAAACTAAATTTTCTAGGAAACGAATTTATTAATTTTTCCGTACGTAAAACTTTTCCTGTTCAACTTCTCAGTCAATTCCACAACATTTTCCACTGAATTCCTATGTTATGCTTTGGTTAAATGTTTCAGTTTTGTTCTGTTTCTGCTTTTACGGATAGCTATAACCGGCGCCTTAGCATTGTTGGCTCCCTTCCCTACTATCACCCTTTCTCTGAAACCCATGCTATCAATGATAACTAACGAGAGCGAAAGGAAATTTGTTTGATAATGTAGTTCGAGAGAACACCAGCAAAAATGGATCTATCCGTTAACTATATGCTGTTAACAAGAAGGGACAGAGCAACGACGAATCGGACGGAACCTCTTATAAACTCTTTTCGTAAGGTGGGCTTCCCTATTCCGAGAATGGTTCCGGCATAATGAAGTGTTTTGTAAACCTGTGTACACATTTACAGACAGAATTAGTTTAATGATATAAACGCCAAATGCACTGATTGCTAAATTGCCGTGTTTGTAATTTTTCTCCAGAAGAAGCCGGACGCAACAATCTATAGCGCTTATTTTAGCGTGGAAGATGCTGCTATTTGTCAATGGATTCATGGTGTTTAGTTCATGGCTCAGACATTCACCCCTATTCCCATTGGCGTTTGTCGTATACGACTCATGTTTCGTGTCGTTGTAAAACGATGTTCAGATTTTTGTTTTAACTTTTGTTAACAATTTTGTCTCGTTTTCTATGTGTTCACCATCATTTTAATTCATTTGTCTCAAAAATTTTACAAAAATCGACTAAAAACGAAGTGAAATACGAGTCGTTTACGACAAACGCCAACGGGAATAGGGGTAATTCCTGCACCAGTTTTAGGTCTTTTTGGTTTCACTTTATAGTTGTGGACTATAAAACCGTGGATTTATTATTACATATTATTATTATTTTTCTATTGCCATGCTTCGTTATAGTATTTTTTCACTGTTTATTTTCCTGATGGTATCATCCTTGAGAATTGTAGAGGAGTCAACTTAAAGATAGTTTGCAGTTGAGGTCATGCATTGCAGCGATGATGCATAGGCACGTCAATCTTTGCACTTTGCTGAGAATATCTCTTGGTATCTGACCAGCCTGGGTCGCTTCGCTCATGCTACAGCTATGTTGGTCTTACAAAATGCTATGCACGTTGCTAGGGCTCCATCCTCAAGACTTCCCCGCATAAGAGCACTTCCTACAAATCATAAGAGTACGTGTAGCCTTCTTTGAGATCTCTTCCGTATTTTTACAACAAGCAGATCCACTTATGTCTGGGTGTATGGTTGTTTTTCGTGGGTATCAGTTGTATCCACTTTAATTATTGTTCATCTTGTTGCCTAAACATTGTACTCATTTTATTTTCAGGGATCGTATTAGACTTATCTTAAAAGCACCGCTCTTTGTTAGAAATTATCCATTTAACCCAAATTCGCAAAATTGTTCACAATCGCTTCCAATAAATAACACTTATTCTTAAAACGAAAATGAAAATCTATTGTAACGCATGTTCCCCGTTTTAGAGACTGGCGATTGTACAATCCACGATTTTACCGTGTATAAAAAGAGAACGAAACGTTTGCAGCACAAATTTTACGAAAAAATAAATAAATAAAATGAGGAAAAAAAATATTACAACATAACATTTAGTAGACAACGTAAGAATGATGTGGAAATGCTTCTTTGAAGTCCGAGTGAAACGCTGTTTATAAATTTCTCCGCGCGTAAATAATGCTGAATAATACTGCGCGCGTTACTAAACTCTGAGATATTTAACAATTGCACTACCCCCTATCCTGCACTTGTTTGCGGTAATGCCTGTACATATTTATGTATTTTGTTTCAGTGGTCCAAGTAAAGTGTCGATAAGTTTGCTTTATTTGGAGTTGTGATTGTACTAATGCTTTGTTAAAACCAACAAAATACAATCGCAACTAACTAAGAAAAGGCCCAAATTTAAAAACGAATGTTTATAGCAGCTTTACTTGTTATTCGTCAATTCGTCATTTGTTCGCAGTCAGGGGAATGGGCCATATGAGTAGTCAAACCACGAAAAGGTCCCCTGTTGTCTCCTATTGGGATTTGTGTTTTCTATTGACGTTAGTAGATCCTAGCCATCGTCTTAAATATCGTGTAGATCACAATAAAAAATGTTGTTATTGACGGTTTCGTCACTGTAAGTTCTATAGATCATCTTGAACGCTTTAAATGATAACTAGTACCTGGCAATAGGTTTTTATTTTCCCGGCTCGTCTTGTTTTAATTCAATTCTGCGTACAGGCATATTTTAACCAAAAATGTGTTAACCAAAGGTCTGTCTACTTGAACATTTGTCGCTAATATATTTATTCTTACCTTTTTTTCCTATATTCGGCCCTATCAAGGTATCCGTTCCAAAAGAAAAATTCTCCGATTTTGTACGAATCGGAGAATTTTGCTTCATGGTAATCGTTCCGATAAGCTGTTCGAAACAGTCTACGTTTCATTGCGATGGGTATGGTTTTTTTTTTGCACCTGGTTTTGACAGACACGCGTCAATTTCTCTCCGATGGTCTCCGACATCTTTTCATGGCGGAAAGATTTTAGTGAACAAAATGCGTTGATGCAAGTTCAGAAAACGGATACTATGAACGTAAATTCAGTATCCGACCGGATTTGCGTTGCGGAGAAAATTAATCTCCGAACGGATACCATGATAGGGTCTCTAATACGTCTACGCGCTATCATGTGCCGTTTTTGACAAAGGGTTCTCCCCAACTCGTGCTAAATTGCTGTGATTCGTGACAAGGCGCACACCGAAGTGGTATGGCAATGGCGTGGCTGTGCACCATACGTTGTTTGCCACTTGCGGGTTAAATCATTTTTATACTACTTCCCTGCCGTTCCATCGCCACACCACTCGACTCCTATGCAGTGATGGGCAATTGAAATTTTAATTAAATTACAATTACTTGCAGAAGTAATTGCCATGTAATTTAATTACTTCGCAATTACTCAGTAATTGTAATTCAAATTTCTAATTACAATTACAAGTAATTGTAATTAGTAATTGCAATTACAAAATTCCAATAAGTAATTGCAATTACACGAATGTAATTAGGGATGTAATTAAAATGAAGTAATTAATCACGTAATTGAGCTATTCTTTGCTTATTTACTTGGTGCCGTGAAATAAGGCCAAGCGAAATAAAGCCAAATCTGAAAAAGTAATTAAATACGTAATTAAGCTATTCTTTGTCCATTTATTTATTTCATAAAAAAAGATACATTAGATATTTTATTGCACTGACTAGCTATATTTCGTGTTAGCTTTCATCAACACAAGTTTTTCGAAATTTGCATCTGATAGTTTATTCCGATGAGGAGCATTAATTATTCCCGCAAATGAAAACAGCCTCTCTACTGGAGCGGAGGAAGGTAAGATGGTATTGTATTTCATAAAGAGGTTATATATTATGTTAGGATATTTTTCTACAGCTCTTATCGAGACATCTCGATCTGTCAGGTACGTAAGCACTTCTAGCTCCGCCGCTGTTGATGAGGAACTCGGCAGTATTTGTTGGTCTCCCCATTCAGTATCTGTGAAAATATATTTTGTGTGTACTATTCTGTCAACCCGAAATCAAAATCAATTTACCATCATTTCCGAAGTCAAAGAATTGTATGCTCTCTGGTGTTGGGTCTTGGTCAGGGAGTATTTGAGATGTTGTGTTTTGCGCAACATATGATAAAAGAATTTCTTTAACGTCTTGGAGATTTTTGCCCGAGGTTGAAGTAACCACATTGAGCCACTTCATTTTAATTGCAGGGCAAGTAACTGCTGCTACAACTGCATCGTAGGACTCTATACTCAGCTGAAAAATGTATTCGAATCTCCGCATCAATGCTCCTTCTAATGCCGCAATTTCCCTATTCAAGTGTTTTAAGGCACTTGTAGCAGCAATTTTTTGGAATTTGACTTTGAGAGAGACTATCGCTGGTATCAAATAACCAAAAAAAGTTGTTTTTTCACCCTGCAATAAATCAATGCAGGCAGCTAGCGGCTCCATTATGGCACAATATTCATCCAAATATTCTATATCTGCTGCTGAGAATCTTGCTATCAGAAGCTTGTCGCAAAGTTCACCGAGCTTATCTTTGCTCATTAATATTTTTTTAACAGAATTATACGTGGAGTTCCACCTCGTAACGACAGGATATCGAAAGGAATGTCCTACCGTAGAGATAATGATCTCACTCGATTTTGGGCGACGTGACTTTTCCCACAGCTTGGAACACTTAGCGAATGCCTAACGTGAAAATAGTTTGTAGTATAGAACATGTAGATCAAGTATTTTTTGGGTTAGCTACTTTTCACCGAAGCCCAAAATATTGAGTTAAAAATTTCTATAGTAAAATCTCGAAAAAAAGAGACCCTTGAAAACTTGATTTTTACCAATAGGTCATTGAGATCCTTAAAAAGGACATTGCTCCCAAAATTCCCATCAGAACAAAAAAGCGTTGTTATTTTAAGTAAAGTCTTACCAAGAGGTCCTTGAAAATGTGATTTTTACGAAAAGGTCCTTAAAATCCTTGAAAAGGACATCACTCCAAAAATGTTCTTAAAAATAACTGTGGATTTTGGGAATCATATATATTTGACCCTGAGGTCCTTTTAACCTTAAAAAAGGACATTGCTCCCAAAATGTCCTTCAAAACAAAAAAAGATTATTACTATTTTAAAGAATGGTCTACCAAGAGGTCCTTGAAAATTTTATTTTTACCGAAATGTCCTTGAAATCCTTTAAAAGGACATTCTCCCAAAGTGATCTTAAATTAACGGTATACTTAGATTTGCATGCATATTTTACCCTCAGATCCTTGAAGACCCAAAAAAGGACATTGGTCCAAGAATTTCATTCAGAACAATAAGAACTAAAAGCTTCTTGGAAGTTGGAGGAAGTCCCTAAGAAGGATTTAAGGAGTGAAAAGGTTTTTAGGAGATTTTAAATTGATTTCAACAAAATTAGATCTTTATTTAAAAAAAAGCTTTTACATTTTGTCGATTCGGGATTTTTTTTCGGTGAAATGTTGTGTTCCCATATGTTTTCTTAAATGTACCTCTAGTAATCTATTATATTGAAAATTAGTATAATAGCAAACTTCAGCACACAAATTTAAATGTGAATATATTTAAAATCAACTAACCTGAGAGTGTTTTCGGAAGCCGACTGCGTTTTTTTTTAGTTCCTGAATGAAGTCCGTGCTTGCAAGCAAAGATTTTCTCAATTTATACGAAGGATTTCATTATAAACTAAAAAAAATCTAGAAATGTTACATAAACTTAGTTATCAGCATGTGAATTCGTTTGGTATAAGCCAAGCGATTGTTTCACAGCTAATTATTTGTGATAAAGCAATCGAAAAATGCGATCAAATCATTTTCATATTTGAAGAATATGGAACTGATTATGACACTGACAATGAAGATGATATAATTGATTTAGAAGGGTAAGTTATAAACTTATGATACAGATTGCGTGAGTACATTGCCATGCATGTTAATATTTCAGAGATCTTCACTATCTGGATGAACTCTAGCGATTGTGCCGGTTTCTTATTTTCCAAATTGTACTTACGTCCATGGATTTCCAATATAGAAAACGCAGGATTTCTATTTGTTTTTTGTTTTTTTGTTATAAATATATTAGTAAATATGTCGATTCTATTATAAAATAAATATTATGGTTAATTTCATGGCGGCTATCATTTTTTTAATTACTCCATAATTACACGAATTCAATTACAATTTTAATTACATTGGTGTAATCGCAATTACTAATTGCAATTACTTGTAATTGTAATTGAAAATTTTAATTACAATTACTGAGTAATTGCGAAGTAATTAAATTACATGGCAATTACATGTGGAAGTAATTAATTAAGTATTTAATTACAAAATTAATCATTACAACCCATCACTGCTCCTATGCCACCCTATTTGTTCACCAATTCAGTGCACGCCTTAGCTAACGTGCAATGAAGTGGCGAAGAACTTATGGTGCCTCTGAAACATCACTTCTTACAATGTATTCCTATGTTGTTTCCGGGTAACTAAAAATGCACAGTTGTAATGGCAAAATCCACGTCGCTACCCCAGCCTCTACAATAATGATATGCCTCTACAAGGGATATGCTTCTACAAGTCTACACCTGTTTGCCACTTGAAAATTAAAGTTGTTCCAGACAAGTGGCACTACAGACCACACCATCTGAAAAATGTCACGTCGCCGCCACTTCGCTTTGATCCGCGCGTCTACACTAGACTTTAGCGATGTCACCTGCCACTTGGGCAGCACGCCACTGCGCCACTTCGGTGCGCGCCTTGTCTTAAATATATTAAAATGGAAATTACAATTCACTAATTGATTTATCAACGCCCAGCACAAACTTTTTGGTGGAATTTTGTACAGAGGTTCAATTTATGATGTATACAAAGATAAAGGAAGGATATTTCGAAATTCAACACTTAAAGGGGTAAAATGGGGGTCAAACTCCGTTTGTGTACCCGATATAAGAAATAAAGAAAGACAATTTCTCCGATTTTGCAAATTTTGCTTGGGGCCCGAGTTATTAGCGATGTCCCTTTTAGGGAGGCCTTTCTCATGCCCTTACCTTGAAAACATTTTTAGGCAATGAATATGTTTTGTCCCATATATAGTGGCTCTGTTTGGCACTGTGTTGAGATGCCAGAACTTCAATTATAAATTGATCATATAATTTTTGACCTGTTTTCTCCAATAGGATGTTGAATATATTTTTTAGAGATACCAGCTGCTCTTTAGGTACTTTCTTAGGTAGGTTTCCTGCGCGATATGTATGCAAATAATTAGAGATGTAACGGACATCCGGTTAGTATCCGTTATCCGGCATATCCGGCTCCTTTTCTGATATCCGGCACATTGCCGAATAGACTCTTTGTATCCGGCTAATTGCCGGATAGTCCTTTTAGTAGTAAAATACAACAAAAAGCGTTCGCAAAACTGTTCGGATCGCGCTCGCTGAATTTCCGAGACTACGTTTTACCAGTAAATTTGTTCACTGCACATTTCAGTTTATTCATCTACCGCACATCCAGTTAACACCGCGTTTCCACGAGCAACTTTTCATAGCCTGCCATCTGTCATTTTTCAAGCATGCTATATGGCCATTCTATGGAAATCTGCTCGTGGAGATGCCGGGTAACGGGATTGCCGAGTTGTTTTTTGCAGGATAAAACATGAATGTATGCGTCGCAGTATGCATTTCTTCAACCGGATACCCGGCCGCCGAATATCCGGCTAATCGGCCTTATTACATACCGAATATCCGGTATCCGGTATCCGGCTAAATTACTATCCGTTACATCTCTACAAATAATAAAAGAGGAAACTAACTAACTGCTAATAAATCTCTGTGCATCAAATCCTCAGGGGCTGTCTGAGCGAAACCGCAGTCAAAAGCTAGATCTTAATAAAATACATAACTTTAATTTTTGTAAGCGGAGGGAGTCTTTCCATAGTCGCCGTTTTCCAGTCTGAGATTTCTTTACCAAGCTCAGGCATTCACCCCACACGATTATGCCCAGTTATCACTTCACGTTGGATTTTCTTTTTTGCCGCCCTCTATCCAGTTAGACTCGCATTGACACGAATGTAAAGGGTTTTTCAATAGGGACGCTACAAAAGTAGAGCGACAGGGACAGCAAACGACGCCGAATTTCTTGCCGCTCTTTTGACATTTCTCTTCAGTAAGGTTTGCCATTTCATGATGGAAAGATATACGAGCCAACAACGAGTCGATTATTAAATAATTATTAAAATTTACTACCGAAATTCGGAGTCAGTGGCTTCAACATTAAGAGCGCTACGTCCAATTTATGGTCGTCATAATCGTCCTAGCAGATCAACAATTGAGCGTCTAGTGGAAAAATTTGAATCCACAGGCACAGTACAAAATGTTCCCGTGCCAGTGAGAGGCTTCAGTCGAAGAAAGCCCTAATGTGTCTCTCACACGTCGTTCTCAAGCGTTGGGCATCTCTGCGACGTCGTTGTGGCGAATTTTGAACCGTCGAAAATTGTGTTCAGCGTCTGGACTTCTGCAAGCGTGCCCGTGGTGGCCATGCAAAAGAAATCGAGTTCCATGCATAATGGCATCGAACGTACTTTCACAGGAATAAAGAATTTCATTGATATCCAAACCCGTTTTTGTTTTATTAAAAAAAAACTTTTGTAGCGCTCTTATTGAAAAACCCTGTACATTGTAGAGATACAAGTACATAATAAACTTCAACTAATTTTATTTGTCTTTTGTTAAAAATGTATAATCACGCTTCAAAAAGCCCGTGCTGCATAGACTACTAAATATCTAGTGCCGGGAAGTGAACCTCCTGGTTGTTATGGGTTCGTTCGTTTTCGAACTGAGTTGGTAGAGCATTCTGGCCCGGTGGTCGTATAAAAAAATCGGAATTTACTCCAGCTTTTTGCTTCGTCCTGGCGATCCTCAGATCAACTCGGTTGGTGGAATATTACTGCAGATACTGATACAAATTATACGTTACTTGTTAGAAGACACAGTCAACATACACACAAAGCACACTCGCGGACGAAACAGTAATACCCCTCACAACACGAACATATATGCCCCTATTGTGTAAGACAACTCAACTTTCACACAAACCAAACTAACTAACAACTTATATACAACTACCGTCATCTTTGTTGTGTTTTGACAGACAACTTTTCTACCAGGGCTGCATTCCAGGTTTGACTATTTTAACTAAATTAACAGCGATTGTTTATTTAGTTACTTTTTGGAATCTGGGACAGCTATTGTTACTAATGACATGTAGTATGAACGAAATGAACCAAACTTTTGCCTCTGGTTAATTTAGTTAACTTCCCCTCCTTCGAACTGTCACATCTTGTCAACGCTGTAGTTAAAATAGTCAAACCTGGAATGCAGCCCAGGTTGTGTATGACAATACGGACAATACCAAATTTTGAATTACATAAAACCAAGAGACAACTCAACTGAAGTTACACAATAGGGACATAAATCATTATGAAACTTAACTGTAATAATTGTTGTAACATTTTCAATTCCTTAATATTATTTTCTCTGGAAATGTATAAATCAAAATGGGATGATTAGATTTTAGTTAATTTTTTTTTGCATTCTTACCTCGAAAAGTTGTTTTAATTACGTTTTAGCTTGGCTTGATTGTATTTCGTGTTAGTTTCCTTGTAAGCCTGCAAATAAAATGGAAAATTAATCAAATTGTATTTTCTTTTTGCTTTTACAGCGTTCATCCTCACCCGTATAACAACGCAGCGGCTCGTCGTAACTTTCGATCAAAACACCCAAAACAGCACACACAACAACACCAATCGGAGCCGCCAGCACTGCACCAACACCAGCAGGAGTCGTCTAATAACGAACCAAACTAAACTTAGAGACTAAACACAATTAAAAAAAAAAAAAACTTAAAAACAAAATCTAGTTTTAAATTTCTGTCTTAAATATTATAATCTATCTAACATACCTACATAAAATTATATCTAGCAAACAAAACGCAAAACAAATTACCAATTCGGCGGGACTGGTTGTGGGATCTCTTTGCGGGTAATTTCATTTTTTGTTTCTTTGATTCGATTAAAGTTTCCCATGGCGGTCCTGGACTTTGCACATGATATGCTCACTAGGCATTAGACATTAGACGTGATTTATTTTAACAGCTTTCTCTGCAAAGTAAAGTTAAGTAGAATCTTACAAGAGCTGTTCAATAAAACACGGCTATTGTCACACCATAAGAACATATTTCCAATGCGCGCCAGCATTCAAGATCAGCCTATGTGTTAATTTCGTTGTTTTTCAACCCTATCGTCTCTATTGCATATTATTCGTATTTTTATATTCCCGCTATATCATTATATATTTTTATAAAAAGAACTAGTTTTATTTATCCCTGAGAATTATGTGATTATTTCCGTTTTGATCTTTTTAGTTTTATAATTTTTTTCCCATCATTGCGCATTTGCATTGATCCAATTGATACAGAGGCTATCTTTGAAGTTGTCGGCCTTTCGTTGTATTTTTCTTTTTATGAATATTACCCCAATAGTTTTAAATCGAAAAAAAAAAGAAAAAGAATTATATCCTTTCGAACTTAAATAAGAGAAATATGCAATTGCTATTCAACTACAACAATGCAATTCATAAGATAAACAAAAATAATCCAGAAAAACCAAATTACTTACATAGAATTAGAATTTCTTTTTGTGTCAATGTATAAAATAAAACTGATGAATACCTGATATGGAACAAACATTCATTATCACACACAAGCACTATAATAAATTATATATTATATAATATATAAATATGTAAAACGAAATGAAAAATTACCTGTCTACTTTATGTTATGTTGAAGACTTGAGTTCATATAAACAGCCACGAGAAAACTATAAAACAAAAACTTAAGAAAATCGAACAGAATATTGTACTAAATCGAACGATGAATTCCGAGAAAGAAAGAAACAAATAACAGGAAGGGAACTTAAGAATGTATAAATATATTACCTATGGACTAAGGAAAGCAAAATAGTTGGTGTCTTATTTGTGGTCACTTTCAGAGAAGGAAAAGGTGAGTTTATTTCATAAAATACAAATCTTATCTTCTGCAAGTCCACTGACGTGCCGTGGTTGAAGAAGTTTTAATGCCGAAAGTGGGTAGAAGCTCTCGGGCCAACAAAAGATGAATAGGTGGAGAGGACCGGTGAACAGTGTCGTTTTGTTCGTTCACGGATTACGCGATTCTGCACTAAATTAAGCAGATGCCTTTTGTATTTTAGACGTCCGCACATTCTGTGAACCAATGGTCAAAAACCTAGTAGGTTTTAGTCTGGAAAAGACCCACATCATTCACCCTAGATTAGATTAGATTGTAGGGGGGATGTGGTATGCTTAATCCCTGATCACTGTGGCAACAAGTGGGCCTTCGGCGATATCCTCCATTTAGAGCTCATTCTTGATGCCACAGTTTGTTCGAAAAGCAGCTAATTCTTTAGGTGAGTTGGCAGCTATGTCCACTTCTTCGGGGTAGAATTTACCTATTAATTATTTTTAGGCGCCTATACAAATCTCTGGGCGCAGTAGCGCAGTGGTTAGTGTGCTGGACTTCTGTGCGAGGGATCCCAGGTTCGATCCCCGGAAAAACACAAATTGCATCTTAAAGTTTTTTCTACTGCGCCACCTCTCGCGAACGTCTGACAAACATCCGAGAGTATGACTGTCATGAAAAAGCTTCTCAATTCAGCCATTCGGACTCGGCATAAAATTGTAGGTCCCTTCCATTCGTCCCAAAAATAGACACCCCAATCATGGAATCCGCCGGAGGGAATTGTTCGCGGAAAAGAATATTTTGGTATCGTCGAATCCGCAAATTGAACGGTTATTATGTCATATAGGTAGGTATATACATAATTAGGGGTATCGCGAATAAATTCCGATGGAATTTTTTCCCTTGTCAGCAATGTAAATCAAATTGCTGAATGGGAAACATTCCGGGGGAAATATTATTCGCGATAGGGGTGAATATTAACACACTATTGGTAGGGTGTGGTTCTTTTTCCAGATTTCTGTTCACTTTTCGGATTCGACGATACCAAAATATTCTTTTCCGCGAACAATTCCCTCCGGCGGATTCCATGATTGGGGTGAGAAACTCACACAAAACGAATGGTTGCGAGAAGCTAGGCCTTGGGTGTCACCCGCCTGTTGCGCCACCTCTTTATTTTTATTTATTTATACAAATTTCTGTTATTTTTTGAAGTGAACCTTTTTTATCTGGTAGTGAGTCCGAAACGGAACGGAAACGGAAATCATAACTAAAGTCTTAGCTGCGCTTCATACGCACGCTTTCGTCATTTGCAGCTTTTTGTACCCTTGCTTGCAGCTTGCATAGAAAGAAACAAACGAAGCTCTGTTCACGGAGCGGCAAAGTCGCATTTTAGTAGTCGCAAACGCGACTACCGCTTCATTGGTTTAGCGATTATGTTGGAACCAACGAAGTTAGTTACTAGGAGTCCATCCATACACAATTCGCGGTACTAATAATCATTTTTAGTGTCCAGGGGGGTTATTCCCAAATGCGCGGCGGATCGTATTCAAAGCGATACTTCGATTTCGACCGTCTTCGCTTTTGCTTATTCTCAAATGCGAACTGTGCTTTCCAGTTTTTTTTTTCATTTCCCAAAAGTTTGACAGCTTTTTCCCATCACAAGAATAGTTTATTTATTATCCGCCAGCAATCCGTCACCTAAATAGCTGTCGCTTTTGATTGGATCAAATCGCTTTTGGAAATTCAAAAATACAAATCCGCCATGAAAAGCGATTCGCCGCTCATTTGGGAATAAGCCAGTGCTAACTTTTACGAAGTCACAATGGTGAAAATTTCCATATAAAATTATCCACTGCGACCGTCAAAATATTTAAGCTGGTAAGGCCCAATGTGCGTGTTTTAATGAACATCTTTATGCCTGTTTTCATGCACATATATTTCAGTGAAGTAGAGTAGAATCTTCAACACTTTACTTCACTGAGATAGATGTACAATAAAACAGGTCTTATTATCACTCGAAACTTGCCTAGTTGGGCCAGCAATTCGACCAATCATACACCGTTGATTACCTACAACGGGAACTATGCACTGAACGCGACCAATGACATTTGACCAAATAACTGACAATCACAACTCGAGTCTCGTTTGGGTTTATTTTTGTCTTTACATATGTCAAAAAAAAAATTCCTTCAGCGTAACCGCACATGGGAAAAATTGTTCACCGATTTTATTCAGCTTTTCCGACAATAAAACCGAATTATTTTACGTGTTTCTAACTCGTTTGCAAATCAAGTGCATATCCCTCGAGTGGTGCCCACCACAAATCGATTGCCCCAGTTAGTTTTCATCCAATATTTGCAACCGCCGCAATGGACGTCTACGAAATTAGCGACGATTTGATTAGAAAACTTGCCGATTGGAAACTTATCGGCATCGCTTCAGGAAAATTTAATTCGCTTCCCGACAATAATGCCAAAGTGAAATTTGTGGAGAACACCCTGCATGACTTCAAGTATTTCGAAAAAATCCAGCTCAATTGTACTCTGCGCGCCCCAAAATGCAACAAGCGTTCCGAGGAATTCCGAATGCTTGGCAACAAACAATTTTCACTCAAGCATCGCAACTATTTTAACGCAATGGAGCTGTACAATAAGAGTATTTGCTTTTCTGAACTGAATTCGGAAAATATCGCCATCGGGTATGCTAATCGTTCGGCGGTTCTGTTCGAATGGAAGCGATATCGAGAGTGCTTGGAGAATATAGACATGGCTCGCAAGGCAAACTATCCGGAACGTTTGCAGCACAAGCTAGACAAAAGAGAGAAAGATTGCCGTCAGTTGCAGAGTACGCAGGATCCCGATATTGAGCCATATGAGTTTGAAATGACCTACGATCGCCATCCGGTAATTCCATCCATCGCCGAGTGTCTCGAGTTGCGTGCGAGCAAAGAAATGGGCCGGTACATATGTACCAATCGTGATCTAGCTGTAGGCGATGTGGTTGCATTTGAAGAACCGTTTGCATCATCACTATTGGCACCGATGCGTTATATTCGATGTGCGAATTGTAAGCAGGAAAACTACTTGACTCTGATTCCTTGTCCCGGCTGCACCGGTGCTATGTTCTGCAGCGAATCATGTCGCGATGAAGCGCTGTCCGCCTTCCACAAGTATGAGTGCCACATCATAGACTTCATCTTCACCATGTTCAATAAGATTCATCAAATCGCCCTGCGGGTGTGCTTAACTGCGCTGAGTATCTTTCCTAATATCGACGAGTGCATGGCGTTCTGTGCCGATCCAGTCAATCAAAACCAATCAGCTTTTACTATTGATCACAGCAATTTGACACCCCGCGAACATTATCGAGCGATACATGGTCTGGTCACGAATCAAGAGCATCGAAGTACAAGTGATCTGTTTCAACGGGCTGTGGTGTGTGCAGTACTGAAGCGGTTCGTTATAGAGCATACACCATTGAAGGAGTTCCTTGGCGGTCTGGATGGTGAGAATTTCTTCACGGAGCTGCTGTTTAGGCATTTGCAAACGTCTCCCTCGAATATGCATGGAATTGACTTGGTCGAACAGGTGAACGAGACAAAAGACGATCAGACTTTCGCCGGGGGAGCGTATGCCTTCTTTAGTTTGTTAAATCATTCGTGTGCGCCCAACACAATAAGAATCTACAAGAAGCAACAAGCTATATTGTTTGTAATGAGACCAATACCCGCTAATGGCGTTCTATATGATAACTATGGGTAAGTTCAATTAATTTGTTACTACAAAGATACGTATTATGTGCTGCACACTTGAGGGATTGTTTATGGTGACCCGCGATTGTAGACTAGACATGGAAAAAATCTATGCTGATGATTAATTTCTAGGCGACTACTTCTTTCAAGGAATAGGACTCATAGACCAAATGGAAATTTTTATATTAAAAGGGGGAATAAAATGCCATCTGATGAATGAGGGTTTTCAAGGGAATAATGTGCCTAGTCTCTTGTGAGGCAATTCCATTATAACCTAACCAGTAATAGAAGTGTAGTCCCTTGCCCCAATTTTCTTATCAGCTATTCCTATTGTCGACGTTAATTAAATTTCCAATTTCTTTGCATTTTCTTTTAGCAATCATTTTGCACTTCAACCGAAACAGGACCGAATTGAAAATCTTCAAATGCAATATCGTTTCACGTGCAGTTGTGAAGCATGCGAAGAAGCTTTCCCAATGTTCAACGATATTCAACCGAAACCGGGAGTGCCATACGTAAACAAAGAGGAAGACATGGAACGTCTAATGAACTACGATTGGGAGTTTGCGTTGAGCAAATATCGACCTTACTGCGAACTCTTGCAAAAATACGCTGATTCATATCCATGCGCCCAAATTAGTCATGCCGAGGAGAGTTTAAAAATGGCTTTGCACATTCTCGTGGATGCGGTGCCACTTAAAGCGAAGAAACAAGTTCGAGAAAAGGCGCAAGAAAAGTAAAGTAAATTCAACCAGCTACTACGCGATTTATACGTATTGTTGTTTTATTTTTCTCAACTCACTTTTTTTTTATTAATATTTGTATATGTTTAACGTAATTATTTAATTAAAACAAAATCAACCATTTTCGACTTGATCTTTTTTATAATTATACATATTTCTTTCTGTTTTAAGCCGTAGACGATATTTATTAAAAGAAAACATTACTCATACCTAGCATGCCTTAATGTGACTTGGTCAAACAAAATTTTAAAAAATAATAAGAGCAAAACGACACGTTACACATTCAAAAAAAAAAGAAGAAAAAGTTTAACCAATTAATAGCGCGCAAAATTGCACACGCACTGCGAAAGAAGAAAATACATTTTATGAGAACGTATTTTATTGTATTAACAATTTTAATTTTTTTTAATGATTTCTTTATTTATTTGCGACAATTTTTATAAACAATAATATGAAACAAAACAAATAGAACGAACATGAAAATAGATATTTTCCGAAATGCAAAAAGAAAACAATTTAAATAAATTTTGTTATAAATTTTTAGCAGTTGTCTTTGTTTGATTGTTCGAAAAGTAACACATGATGGGGCGATAATTCTGTGATGCTTGTTGGATGGGGCAGCACTATTAAAAGGCGGTAGGCTTCAACTGTCTATATTCCCGCAGTGAATTGCTTTTCCACCTCCTAATTTAAGCAAATAATCTAAAGTATTTCTATAGTACTATTAGTAAACAATCAGTATTAAACCAAGTTCGAAGCAAAGGAGGGTTTTTCAATTACAATTTTAATGTTTCGTTATATTAAGAGCGCTGTGTAAGAGCGGCAACTATGAAACATAAAATACCGCAGCAAGGTCAACAAAACAAAACTAAATCCACCTTCAAACGAAGTTCTATGCAGCAACATTTATCCACTAAACAGGATATCTTACCAACCGTCATTGTGTTCACCTTTGTTTGTATCCTAGCAACTTAAATTAGACTAAATAACTTTGCACAAGTCAAAGGCAATAAACAACTTTGCCCTCTAGTTCGTTTGTAACCGTTGGCACGATAGTGGTGGACTCTTTTACGATTTATTGATTTTAATTGTTAAATTTAGAAACGACTCCGATAATAATGACTCCCGAAGCAAACGTGTTTCTAATGGTGAATCTAGGATGTGAAATGTTATTCGTCATAGACCAACGGCTGAAGGCCCAAAAAATATCTGAAGACAAATCAACCGAAGGTTTGCAAATATTGCCGCGTTTATAAGTTTTCCCACTAACCATTGCTCTGTTTGCAGTTGTTCGTGATATAACAAGTGTTCTGCTCGAACCCAAGCTCATAGAACGTCTCATCATTGGAAGCCAACAGCAAAAGAGCCTAATAACAGCGGAACACTGCAAATTCATGCTTGGCGATATCGCATGTTGCTCTCTGATGCGCCTAGATGAGGCTTCGATGGGTAAACTGTGGAATCTCATGACCATGATCTTCAAGTGGCAAATGTTTGTGACAAAACATCCACAACACCTGCTGGATGTCACATTTAGGCACTTGGATGGGGTTGGTAAAATACATCCAGAGGTGAAGAAGTCGATTTTGGTGGACTACACAAAGAATACACTTTTGGATTTTTGGAATTCCACCGGAGAGAATGTTCAACTGGGAATCTATAAGACCGTGAAGAGCTGGTTGGAGTGTTTCAATGTGAAAATCTCTCTGCTACTTAGACTTGGCTTTCAAGCATTGGACTCTAGTTTCTACAAAGAGCCCAAGGAAAGTTATTTTGTGGAATTTGCCGAAGCAACTGGTGAAAATATCTATATGAAAAGTTTAGACATAGCCTCGGCGAGGAAATCTGAAGAGGAAGATGAACCACAAAGTAGGCGGATAGATCATTTGCAAACGGAATTGAATGTCGCAAGTCCGTGTCACAATGAGCCCAAGAAGAACATATTTTTTGACGACGTTCAGTTGGAGGTTGAAACAAAAGCTACGAATGATAGTTCTTCGAGTTTTGTGCAGTTGGAACCAGTCTACAATACGAAGGCAAGTTCCTGGGAGGATTTTGTTGCACATAGGGGTGTTGTGGGAGCCTCATCGCCAGGTGTTGGAGAGAAGGATTTTCGCACACTATTGACTAAGGGTAAGTAGTATGCGATGCATTTTTGATGCAGCCTATGGGAATGTATTCATCTGGAGGTTATTTAAGAATTGATAACACGCCATCGACTTTAATGCATGAACCAATCAATGGCTAATAATAAATGAAACACGTATATAAAGTTGTTTTTTTTTTTAAATGTGGAATTTGAAGCAGTCAGCAAAAAGGTGAAGATAGTCCAAAAATGGTGTACAAACTTTTAGATCCGTATTATTAAATTCTAGACGTAAAAAGTTCTTTTATACAGACCGAATTGCCTCATGCTATGCACAATTTGGTATTGTTTGATCTGGTATACCAAGACCAACTCTTCTTAAGCATTTATGTGGAATATGAACTTCTACACTGTTTGTGCAATCCATATAGTGGCAAATAAGTTAGAAAAAATATTTTTATTCGTCTAAATTCTGCAATGGGCGGACATAGTTTACTGTTAATTACAAAAGATTGACAACAAATGATTATATGTACTAAGTTAACAATTTTGAAAATCCAGAATGAACTTTTTTCCAGTAAATCCTTGAGTGCTTACAACGGCAGTCATAGCATCCTTGTAGTTATCCAAAGGGACCATCTCATGCACCGGTGCGGTAAGCTTTCCTTCCTCCAATAGATTAGAGAGTTCTGCAAACATTTGCTTCCGCACCTCCGAGTCGACATTCTCTTTGGACCATCTTGTCCTCCAGAAACCGACATAGGAAATGTCTCTGTAAATTAATGTCTCAGTGCTTGCTACTACAGGCTCTTTGGACATTGACCCGTAGGTGACAAGAACTCCCTTATTATCCAGACGACTTGCTACCATAGTAGCACTTTTGCCGCCGATACAATTAAATCCCAACTTTGGTTTTGGGAGTGTTCCATCGAATAAATCAGTTTTATCAAGTTCCTCTTCAGTTAAAACTTCAGTTGCTCCCAGGCTTTTAAGGTGGTCCTTTAAATCGGCGATACCAGGACGATTACGTACGACGCCAACTGAAGAAATATTCCAAGCTTTACACAATTGATGAACCGCTTGACCCACAGCACTGTTTGCTCCGTTTTGAATGACCACATCACCTGGCTTAAGAGCAACAAAATCTTTTAGCATCCTATAAGCAGTGCATGGATTTACAGAAATTGTTGCAGCTTCGGCGATTCCAATTTTATTTGAAATCTTCATTAGATCCGTGGCCGCATACACAGCATGAGAAGTCCATGTACCAATACCGCTTGTGTTTGGTATAACACGATCGCCGGCCTTTAATTTTGTTACGTTTTTTCCCACAGAAATAACATCTGCAACAAATTCATTACCCCCAACTGCTGGAAATTGTGGTTTCACTGCGTACTTTCCTGTAAACACAACACAACTTTTGATTTCGAAGATGTCAGTGAGTATCACTTTTCCAAATCCTCACCTTGGATAGTCATTATATCGGACGGGTTGATTGGAGCTGCTAAAATCTTAACCAGAACTTCGTCATCACCGGGATTTGAAATTTGTTCCTTGCAAATTTTTAGAACATCTGCAGGTACACCGCATTCAGTGTATATTAGGCGCTTTGTAATAACCGACATCTCGATTGTTAAGTTATTTTAATCGAAATAAAATTGGACAATAGAATATGCGATCAACAATTTAAGATGTCAGCTGACTTTATGATAAGAGGAGTAGGTAGTTGACGGATGATAAAGTTCACAATAAATAAAAATAGCAGAGCGCAACGTAAAACGTTTTTGGAATTTAAGAAGAATTTTTGACAACAAGAAAATTGTTTGTCCACTATGCGCGCCTAGCGTTATTAGGTTATTTTATTTTGTTCTAGATTTATAATATTTTCCAATAGGCATTGGATAAATTGCACAACAAAATCAATAGGAGATAGAATTATTGTCAGAAAGTTAGATCCATCATTTTAATCTATTCAGGCTGCCTGTTCGAAAGATCTTGCATCGAAGAAGCCGATAATCGACATTTTACGTACAACACACGAAAATATATAGTCCGCGCATTAATCCGAACAGAACAAAAGCAAAATTTTGTATCCAGAGAAGAAAATAGCATGAAAAAAAATTTTTGTAACGAAAAGTTTATTTTTCCTTCATTCGTCCTTCGTTTAATTTTATTTTTATGCATTTATTTTAGTTTATATGTCAATACATTACACAGCATAATTTGGAAAAGCACCTTCAGCGGGCACAGATGTAAATTTCTCTGCGATATCATAATTAACATAATTTTATAAGCAACTGCAATGGCAACTCGTTTAGCCTGTTGTTTTAACAATTTTGAAAATCTAGTATAAACTTCTTTCCGGTGAATCCCTTAAAACTCAACGCCGCAGTCACAGCATCCTTATAATTCGCTAAAGGAACCATCTCATGAACTGGTGCAGTAAACTTTCCATCCTCCATAAGTTTGCAAATATCCGCAAACATTTTTGTTCTCTCACCAGAATTGAGATTCTCTTTCGACCATCTTGTCATCCAAAAGCCCACAAAAGAAACGTCTTTGAAAATCAGTGCGGCAGTTCCTGCTATTACTGGTTCTCGAGACATCCCTCCATATGTGACAAGAACTCCATTATTATCCAGATATCTTGATACTTCGGTAGCGCTTTTGCCGCCAACACAATTCAATCCCAACTTTGGTTTCGGAAGCTTACCTTTAAACAAATCAGTTTTGCGAAGCTCCTCTTCGGTTAACACTTCAGTTGCGCCCAAACACTTTAGGTAGTTCTTAAGGTCGGAAATATCAGGACGATCCCGTACCACACCTACTGATGAAATGTTCCAAGCTTTACACAACTGATGAACTGCCTGACCAACGGCGCTGTTGGCTCCGTTTTGAATGACAGTATCACCCGGTTTAACCGGAATGAAGTCCTTCAACATTCTATAAGCAGTGCATGGATTTACAGTAATTGTAGCGGCTTCGGCAATTCCAATTTTATTTGAAATCTTCATAAGATCCTTGGCAGCATACACGGCGTGCGAGGTCCATGTACCAATGCCTGTTGTATTTGGGATAACACGATCGCCTACCTTAAGATTTGGTACGTTCTTTCCAACCGAAACAATATCTGCGACGAATTCATTGCCTCCAACTGCCGGCAGTTTAGGTTTTACTGGATACTTACCTAAAGCCATAGAAAGATTTGGAATTTAAAGAAGTCAGTTTCAGTTGACTATGGACTCACCTTGAATTGTGTTGATGTCTGCTGGGTTGATAGGGGCTGCCAAAATTTTTACCAACACTTCGTTATCCTTCGGATCTGGAATTTCTTCTTCAAAAATTTTCAGAACATCTGCCGGTTCACCGTATTCAGCGTATTTAAGGCACTTTGTCACAACTGACATTTGCCGTAAATGGTATGAGCTTTTAACAGTGGAAATTACTTTCAGATGAAGATGGCTCAACATTTTAAAAATTATTTAATTATTCGATAAGTTTAGAAAACAATTTCGTCAGTCGGATGTTTCGGAAACAACTATTTGCGATATCAGCTGTGTTTTTGACATTGGACTTGGTGTTACGTAACATAACGTAGGAAGTTCACAGATGATTCAATGACGACAAGTTCACAATCACAAAAATATATATTGCAAAGTATACGAGTAGAAATTAGTAGGTAGGTAGGTAGCGATGCCAAAACTAGCCCAATTGTGAAATTCTAGCCCTGTTTCATCCTATCTAGCACTGTAAAATGCCCTTTTAGCACTGTGCTTAATTTATATTTTCAAGCAATACGCATTTAATTATTGCTATAAAACTGTTTTTCTATGAAAATTTAGTTAAGTATTTACAACTAAAATGTTGTTGCAGTATACGTCAAAAACGTCAAAACAGTGTTGATCTGGCCCTGAACTAGCCCTGAATTCACATTTCTGGCTCTAAATCACGTTTTTGAGTTGGCATCGCTGAGGTTGGACTACTGGTACGGGTAACCTACGCTACGAGGAAAATAATTCGATTTTTTATTTATATTTTCTTTTTAAATTGTTAATCCAATTCTGAGAAGTAATCCAAATGTCAGCCATTTGCTTGCCTGTTAATAAATATGGTATGTATAGGCAAACATAAGACAGTCGGGACCGAATTCATGAAAAGTACGTCTAAAATAAACGATTAAATCCAAACGAGCCAGCTTCCAAACGAGTTGAGATTTCAGATTTTGTATTGAGTAAAGTAGCCAAAAACACTTTTTTCACTTTCACTGATAGGTAGCAATTTTTGCCGGCAAGCTATTGTGAATAATTACCTATTATTCTTATCAAAGCTGATAGAAACCGTTTCAGTTGTAAAAATGAAAAAAACAAAAATGTTCTTTTCTCTTTTCCCGAAATCAAAACAGTTCCAGAATTTAAAGATAAAAGGGATCATAAATGAACTATGAACTTAATTATATTTTCAAAATCCAGAATTTCTGCAGCCTCATTCAGCGGAGGAAAAAAAACAAACATACTTTACAAGCAACGAACGTCGCTGATCACTTTCGAAAATCTAAAATAAATTTCTTTCCCGTAAATCCCTTAAAATCAAATACAGCATCCTTATATTTATCAATAGAAACCATCTCGTGCACAGGAGCGGTAAGTTGTCCATCATCGAACAGTTTATAAAGTTCTGTAAACATTTTTTCTTCTTCCTCTGAATCATGGTTTTCCCTTGACCATGTGCTCAGCCAGAAGCCCCTATAGGAAATGTCTTTGAAAATCATTGCGGCAACTCCCGCTATTACAGGATCACTTGACATTGCTCCGTAGGTGACAATAACTCCCTTATTATCCAGATACCTTGCTACTTGCGTGGCACTGTTGCCTCCGACACAATTAAATGCTAGCTTTGGTTTCGGAAGTTTCCCTTTAAATAGATCAGTTTTGGCGAGTTCTTCTTCGGTTAAAACTTCAGTTGCTCCTAAACTTTTGAGGTAGCTTTTGAGCTCAGCTATATCGGGTCGGTCACGCACCACTCCGACTGAAGAAATATTCCAAGCTTTACACAACTGATGGACTGCATGACCAACGGCGCTGTTGGCTCCATTTTGAATAACTGTATCACCTGGCATGAGCGTTACAAAGTCCTTTAGCATTCTATAAGCGGTACATGGATTTATAGTAATTGTCGCAGCTTCGACAATTCCAAGTTTGTTGGGAATTTTTATTATCCTCTTAGCAGGATACACACCGTAGGATGTCCAAGACCCAATACCTGCTGTATTTGAAATAATAACACGATCGCCTGATACAAGATTTGATACGTTTTTTCCAACAGAAACTATATCTCCGACAAACTCATTACCACCAACGGCTGGTAGTTTTGGTTTCACTGGGTAACCACCTACAGTTAAGATGTTAGATATACATTGTATTCGAATGAGCAAGTTATTTTGTCCTCACCTTGAATTGTAATGATATCAGATGGATTGATAGGCGCTGCCAGAATTTTGACCAACACTTCATTTTCCTTGGGATCTGGAACTTCTTCTTCGTACATTTTCAGTACTTTAGACGGTTCACCATATTCTGAGTATTTAAGGCATTTTGTTAGAACTGACATTTGCCGAACATGGCACGAAATTTTAAAAGCACAAATTAACTTTGAGGGGAGTTGTCGAAACATTTTAAAATAATTGCAATTTTTGCAATAATGTAAAAGAGGAATCTAATCAGTAGAATGGTTTGTCTAAAAATATTGATAACACCGGAGGGCCTTGTATTTTAAAGATTGAACTTGTTTAGGTTTTGACATTGAACTTTTTGTTATTATTCGTAACATAACGTAGGAAATTTATGGACAAATGAAGATCGACCCAGTTCACAATGACAATGGACATCATACAATAATTATAGTCAAGAGCGAAGATTATCATTTCTGTGGTACAGAGTTAGATTAACGAATTTTCTAAAAGAAGATTGAAAAAACGCACACATTTGGGGATACAAAAAAAATAAATAAATAGGTGGCGCAACAGGCGGGTGACACCCAAGGCCTAGCTTCTCACAACCATTCGTTTTGTGTGAGTTTCTATTTTTGGGACGAATGGAAGGGTCCTACAATTTTATGCCGAGTCCGAACGGATGAATTGAGAAGCTTTTTCATGACAGTCATACTCTCGGATGTTTGTCAGACGTTCGCGAGAGGTGGCGCAGTAGAAAAAACTTTAAGATGTAATTTGTGTTTTTCCGGGGATCGAACCTGGGATCCCTCGCACAGTAGTCCAGCACACTAACCACTGCGCTACTGTGCCCACATTTGGGGATAAGCTCTATTTAACATATCGAAAAAACAGTGAAATATTTCACATAGTCCTGGGCCACACATGCCTTCCCATGAAAGTCGTGTCCGTCGAGATGGGTAGATTTTTAGGTTAGTAAGTTGAGAATTGAAGGCTTGGTTATAACTCAAAATCTCTTCTATGCATGTCACAAATTCCGGACGATATGACATAATCAATAATGCAACGAAATAAAAGCTTAAGCGTACTGCAATATTTATGCGACTAGTCCACGAAAGAAGCTTACTACTTCATATGGGCTTCCTATTATTTAATGGTGGTTCCATACTGAAATGTAGTTAAATGTTGTTATCGGGATCTTGGATATTTCAATGAATCTACTTTGATCGGGCGAAAGAAAAATATGTGGGTGGCGCACGAAAACAAAACGTAATAATTTTTTTTCTGTGTGAGTAATTGGCGTTTTTTTTATTGTTTGGCAGGTTACTATTTAGATTTATAAAAATGAATGCTTGCGGTATCAAAAAGGATGTGGATAGTGCAGCGGTGCCATGCTTGGCAGTCCATCATTTCCGTCCAAAGGGAATTTAGGCGGGAGTGTGGCGGCACTCCCTCGAGTATAGATGGACCATTATGAGGCTGGTAAACATGTTTGACGAATCTGGAAGCATCGTACGAAGACCATAACATCCAGATCCCTATGTTTGGGTTCAATATACAATCACGGCTGTAGCATCAATTCAGGCAAATCCAAGAGTTTCCACTCGAAACTTATCGGCGCAAATTAGAATTAGCAGACGGTCATTACAGCGGATAATTCTTGATGACTTAAGCTTGTTCCCGTACAAAGTCCAAATTACAAGCAAGTTTAACCCTCTGGATTTTTCTATTCGCCTGGAAGTTTGACAACAAATTTTTGCAAATTAATATCCAGAAACTCCACTTTCCGCTGACCCCCATGGTCACCTGACCTGACTGCACCAGACGTTTTTCATAGGGTTATGTCAAGCAAGAGGTGTACAAAACGAAACCAAGGAATTTGACTGAATTGAAGCAGTCCATTCCAACAATAATTGAGGCGATCCCGACTTCAACCCTTCAGGCCGCATTGAATAATTTTCTGATCAGGAGGTGTGGCATATGCGTGGATGGAAGATATTTACGGTCTATCATCTTCAAAAAACAATTATTTATATAAAATTAACAACAAAACATTTTGTATTTCCCGCTAGTCATTGTGAACGATTATTTTGTCTTTTACGTTACGGTCAACAACAAAGTGGGGAGGAATCTACTTACTGATAAGATTATTATATTTATTTTTAGATTAAACACGAAAAACGAGTTTGTATCTCTTTCTTCCACATGACATGCAGTAAAGACAATTAAATCAAAAGTGATCTTTCGATTTCTCTCTCTCAATTCTAATTGCTAGAAAGGCTAGAACGTACCAGCGTGGCTATTCCATTTCCATTTCCATACCAATTCGTATGATCAGGAATTTTCATATTTATACCTCTCGCAGTATAATTTCACAGTTCATAGCATTTGGGTGGAAGAGCTAACTAAATTCTAACTATGGCTAACATTGCAAAACTTTTCGCCGGTCGTGCCCACAATATTATCCAAGCTGCTGTCAAGAACCAAGCACCACGTTTATATTCTGCAGGTATGTTTTGTTTTATATGCTGCCATGAATTAATTAACTCAATTTCGTTCAAGGGAAATATAGGGTTGTACTTTGAACTTAAGAATTGATATAAAGTACCAACAATAGGTTTATTTATTTTATTAATTTAAGCGAATATAGCGAAAAAATGTTTCGTTTTAGATAGAAATAGATTTATTAAGAAGTTTTGCTCGTGTTACGTAACCCTCTAATGTTCTTATATACAATTCTTCTAACTGCTGTGGACAACAAGAGAAACGAAATTATTTACTTCTACATAATTTGTGCCTACTATAGGTACATAGGCAGTATACAATTTTAGCAAATGAAAAACGTCCGTAGGTATACATAGTTGTTTTTCTATTTGATTGCAAACAAATCGGAAGATGCCCTGCATTCTTATCGGCTGCGATTTTGTGTAATCTTCTTTTAAGAATAAATTCAGCGAGTATGAGGAGCAAGCGCTTGAATACCTGTAAATCCAGAATGGAAATGGACCCGGTTAGATAATATGTATTGGCACATTTGTTAATTTCGACGAGCAACACAATGAAGTTAGATTTGCTAATTTATTTTACTAGATATACTAGTGTATAGTTAAAATAGTACATAATACATTATACATTATTCTGAGACAGTCACACCCCCTTCATTTGATTGTTTATGTTCCACGCTTTATGCGATTATATAATATCTCGTGTTATCGGACAATTTATGATTACACACTTCAATTTAACTTTCACTTGTTGGCTTAAGTACAGTACGGAATTTTCGGGCAAATTTTAACAAAACCCATCTTTTATCTAAAATACCCAACACCTCAATAAGGTAGCTATGTAAATTCTTGAGTCCACTGAGCTTGTTAAAATAAAGGAAAATAAGTTACATCATAGGAAAATATTTATAAGGTAGTTTACCTATGTACGCATTTACGCAACTCTTTAAAAAATGGAAGCCTACAGATTAAGTTGGATTCATTGATCAGATGGATCATGAATTCATAATTGACGGATAATTTGCTTTTATTAATGGTCCTGTACCATTCCGATGTTTTATCCCAGAGAAGTAGTTGATTGCAGTTAGCTTGCTTTCTGATAAACTTGTTAAGGTCTTGAGGGTTGAAGTTAGGGGAGAAAAAGGTTGGGGATATAAGAGTGTCTTTGGCGGCGAATTCGTTGCCTGTGATCTGGACGTGACCTGGCACTCATATTAGTTTAGTATTGGGGGTTTGGAGGTAGAGAAGGTTTAGGAAAGGCGAATAGGTTGGGTTTTTGATGTTAAGAATTGCATCAATATATGACAGTGAGTCAGTGCAGACGGCAAAGGAAATCGGCTCACTTTCAGAGGTGATACTAAAGCCTACGTTATCTCCTACTTTGGAGGCCTTCTATGTAGATGAAGGAGTAATCGCTTAAATTTATTTTTGACCTCAAGGAAACGGGCTCGGAATACCTCCGGAGGGGTATCAGCTTTTTTATGGGTTATTAGAGATGAGACAATGCATTTTGTTGCTAAACTTTGGTTGCCTTCGGGTTTATACTGGTATGCTTGTTCCACTCTTAGCTCGTCGATGAGCGTGGGACTTGTCCCTTTTTGCCTAGCAACAACAAAAATGTCATACCAGACTTGCGTCGAGACTTACGCTGCGAGAAAATTGTTCTATACCCTCCCTAACTTTGGCTACCACTTTCGCCTAAGTAGCCCCTTATGCCTAGAATAAAGTAGCTTTGTATAGCTTTAGAGTGGATTGGTAGGGTAGCCTTTCAATTGGTTGCGTTTTCGATTCGAACAGAAGGTGGTTAATGGGAGTTGTTCGGTAAACATTGAGGGCTTTTCTTGCAGCGTTATATAGGGTTTTGATTAAAATCGGTTTAATATTTTTCAAAGCTTGTTGCTTAGTTGCAAAGAAAGAACTCTTGAGACTGGTTATGGGTTAAAATGTCATTTAACTAGCAAGTGGACAGTCTTGAGAGCACATAGTTTAGAGTTGACTTTTTACTCTCAACATTTGAACCTTTAGAGAACCACTTGCAGGTGGACACAAGCTTCCAGACGTTTTCCGTGAACCAGCAATACGTGACGGTATTTGTTATTGTCTTCTGAGTAGTGGTAACAAAAAGACACATTGTAGTGCTACTTGGGTTCATGTCCCAAACTGCCACCTTTACCTTCCTGCCTACCTTTGAGTTAATTCTATGAGTCTGGCTCGTTAAAAGAAATGGCAGGCATATTAGTTGGTTTTTCACTTTACAGATTCCCACCCTTAAAAAACATTAACAACAAGTGAAAGTAATGGAAATTGCAATGCAGAAATTTACACTGCATACTCTAGAGCGTGCAATCACTCTGGGTGTAATATTTTCCCTTTGCATTTGCGTACTCTGAGTTGCGAAAAACTTTGCGTTCTCAGAATTTCGTTCATTAATTTTTATTGCATGCCACCCCAGCCCCGAAAAATCCCAGAGGTCACACCAAACTTTATTTTAACACACATTTCGACTGAATGTAGTTTATGTTTGAGAGAGTGTTTTTTTACACGTTCATTTTTACTTATTACAAAGTGCAAAAGAACACAAGTTTATTTTCAAATTGTTTTTGCTGATCTAAAGATCTTCAGGGGTCACATTGCCCTGCCTAGAGTTACGTAGATAAAGCTTTTATGACGCACATCATCGTAGCCTACAACTTTTGTTCAATTGAATTCTTATAAAAAATATTTTCTCTTCTTTTAGCTGCCAGTCCATTGGAATACATTAAAACCGAAGTAGCTGGTGAGAAAAAAAATGTCGCAGTCATCACATTGAACCGGCCAAAGGCATTGAATGCCCTTTGCGAGGGTCTGATGGGCGAAATCAGTACAGCTCTGTCTGCTTATGAAAAAGACGCCAGCATTGCTGCCATTATTATCACTGGTAGCGAGAAAGCTTTTGCCGCTGGAGCTGATATCAAGGAGATGCAACCAAACACATATTCCGATTGCATTATGGGTAACTTCCTAGCCAACTGGACTGCTGTGTCTCGCTGTCAGAAGCCCATCATTGCCGCTGTCAATGGTTACGCTCTGGGCGGTGGCTGTGAATTGGCAATGATGTGTGATATCATCTATGCTGGTGACAAGGCAAAGTTTGGACAACCTGAGATTGCCTTGGGCACCATTCCCGGTGCTGGTGGCACCCAACGTTTGACACGTGTTGTTGGTAAATCAAGGGCCATGGAAATTGTCCTAACCGGCAATATGTTTGATGCTGTGGAAGCTCAGAAATTGGGTTTGGTCAGCAAGGTAGTACCAGCTGATCAGTTAGTTGGCGAGGCAATTAAATTGGGTGAGAAAATCGGAACACATTCTGGTTTGATTGTTCAATTGGCTAAGGAAGCTGTCAATACCGCATACGAGACTACATTGCAGGAGGGTTTGAAGTTCGAGAGGAGGCATTTCCATGCCACTTTCTCTACTGTGAGTTGGTTTTTGATGGTTGAAAGTTATTTTATGCTATAATACTGTTCTTTTGTCGTTTTAAAGGAGGATCGCAAGGAGGGTATGACTGCATTTGTTGAGAAGCGTGCACCCAAGTTCACCAACAAGTAAAATGCTGCCTTGAAGGGAGTTTATGCCAGATTAATGCATTTATAAAAATTAACTTGTGCTTTATTGTTGTTAAGTAAGAAACGTATATTTTTACACATATCTACGGAAATATTAAAAAGAATTTTTATCAGAATTGCTATTAGTTTATATTCTTTGTGGAATGGTCGTGGACTCAGCTCATACCTTTTGCTCACAATTTTCAAATTCTACACAATTTATTCAAAATTTCGCAAAGAGCGAATTTAAAGTTAGTCTTTGTCTCTATTTGGCAGGCGCTTTTGCTAACTTCTTACTTTACTTTAGGTACTCGCGGTACTCGGCCTCGACCAAAATGCCTCTCTTCAGCCATCTTTATTTAGCTAGCTGCATCCAATTGCGCACGCAATGGTGGTCCCCTTCCAACTGAGTGTGCGTTTCCTTTTAAGTAGATTTAAAAATTTTCTGGGTGGCGGCATTGATGTCCATACGCTTACCCGATTTTAGCCGATAACATTTAATCTTCTCGTCTAGGCTATGTAACTGTGCAGCCCCTTTTCATTGTATGTACCTTCTCAAAAGCCAGACCGAAAAAAAAATCGCTAACGTTTCGTCCTAAGCAACAGAATGTTGGGCTTTCATCCGTCCCTGAAAGGGTCTTGGTAGTGGGTAGTCTTAGGCTTAGCTATCACGTTAATGACATTGCGATAATGAATACGTTACTTGTTGTTTGCGTTTGTTTCTAGTTAGATCTCTTGGGTTTGGCAACTTCTTGCAATTTTTCTCTGTACGAATGGAAAGTTTCAACAATTTTGTCCCATATCTGGACGACCGAAATAAGAGTCTTTCTTTGGGCAGACGTACGCGAGAGGTGGCGCAGTAGAAAAAACATTAAGATGTAATTTGTGATCGAACCCTAGACCCCCTTGCACAGTAGTCCAACACACAACAACCGAGCGCTTAATAATGGTTGTTATTTAAGTTCTTCTTTGTGAAATGCTCCATCCAATCGGCAGATTGGTTCTTTAGCTAAAGTCCCTGGATTCTAGGGGGATCATACGACTATTCTCCGACTGTCTTCAACTTGGTAACGAGTAAATCTTATTATTTAGTGACAGGCCTCGTCTCTGCAAACATAGACGACACTTAAGTAAATGTTAACTTGTAATTGATTGTTAAAATGTATTCATGGGCTGGCTAGCGCAACACCTAAATCAATGCAACTGTTTTCTGTTTGATTAAACACAACAATTGTGATATGTGGAAAAATCAATTACAAACTAACGTTATCAGAAGTATATAAAGGCTATGGAACTCGCAAGCAGTTATTCAGTAAAAGTATTACAACGGTAGAACAATGAAGTTCACTTTGCTGATATTAATTGTTGCGGCAGTTGTGACATGTGCCCTCTGTTGCACCAAAGGTTCATGGAGTCAGTATAAGGTATGTTTAGGATAAAACAAAAATAATGGAACGTGTCCTTTAAAAGGAGTTTTTGGTTCTTTGTTTTAGCAAATTTACGGCAAGAGTTACAACACCAAAGAAGATCACCGCCGCAAAGTTATTTATTGCAAGAATTTGAAAACTATCGAAAAACACAACGAAAGTTATAAGCGTGGCGAAACCACATATCAATTGGGCATTAACCAGTTTTCAGATTGGACCGAAGAAGAATTTAATGCCTATGTTAGTAAAGGTCTACGTCTAGAGTGAATACAAAATGCTACGTTGAAATACATTTGAATGCAAATAGGTTTAGTTTTTGAATAACTTTCTTAAAAACAATACTTTTATTGAGGAACAGACAGTTAAATGTAGAAGAATTGGCAAGATGCAACTCATTAAGAACTCAACTTAAGAACACAAAGAAAAAAAAAGACAGTCCATTACATTTAGCTTCGGTAGATATATTTCCAAAAGCAGATCTTATTTTACAAATGCTTGAAGATAGAATTCTTAATGCACTTTAGGGGCAGCCCCCTATTCCGCTTCGAATGTGACTTCATCATAATCTTGTCCTGCGTGAACTCGGGCAGTTTCTGTTGCACGACATCAGTCTCGACGAATATATCAAAACTGCATAGCGTTCGCATCATCTGCGATAACAACAACGTCGATTTGCTCGTCAATTGAAACTGCGTCAAGGAATTCGTCCAATATTCCATATCCTTAATGGCAGCTCTTCTAGTTGCGTTCCCCTTGCCATCGGACGAAACTAGAAACGACCAAACCGGTGATTTAGTTGGAAAATTCGGTGAAATGCTAACAAAACATTCGAGTTTTGTGGCCCCTCTTGTTATGATGGCACGATAAAGAAGATTTCCCGGCAGCACAAACTTCTTTTGACTCAGCATGTGATGAGAGTTCTTCTGCATGTAGTCCTCCCAGGTGATGGGGGTCCATTGTGCAATGCTGCTGCAGAGAGATACGTTTATAAAGTTAAATTTCTTCATGTAGGTGTTGACGCTTTTGTTTTCCAATTGGAAAAGCTGCTTGTAGAGGTTCAAACGTGAACTCCATTGGAGTTTGATTTTTTTAATAATCTCCCCCACCGTGATGTCCTTGTCCGCTTCGCATAATTGTTTAGACGTGTCAGACGATCGGCTCAGCTCAACAAAGTCTAAGCCACACAGTTTCTGCACCCATTTATAGGGTTTTCCAAATTTTTGAGCTTCTAGGCGCTGCAGACACTCTCTCTCATTGGCTTTTAGTTCATGCAGCTGAAATTTACACTTCAGCGAAGGGTTTGTGTCTCCTGAGTCGGCTTCGTACAAGTAGTTCAGGATGTTCTCCGAGGATATGACATCAGTCATTGCGAGACTGTCCATGTTCAAGCTGGAGGCAGCAGTGACAAATCCTAGAGTTGGGAAATATCGCATCTCGATTGAAATGTAACCTTTTGGTTCCTCACATCTGCCAATGGTGAACTTAATGAACAATGGAAACGGTTCAAAGTCCATCTTTTTCTTTTGTTCCGTCTTCTTCGTATATTTGCTCCTTTTGGCGTCCACTTCTTCTGTGTCAGAGTTCTGGTCGTATTCTGGGAAGACATCAATCACCTTTACAGACTCATACTGGCGTACATCCTCCTCTGTGCCCTCTACAGTGACATTCAACGACGGACAAAACGTCTGGGCAAACGACGACAGTTTCATGTATAACATGTACAGAGATTGCGGTAGAAGCTTGGCAATTCCATTGACGTCCCATTCTTTTTCAATATCAAGACCCAAAATTGGTTGCAGTCGTTTAGTCGCCTTTAGCAGCGTCGACAGCGATGGTCCAAACGACTCCAGTCGCTCATTGGTGCTTGCAATCTTTTTTGTTTCCACTTCATTTCGGTATGCCAAATCTTCGCAAAGTAAAGACAACTCCTTACGTTGCTGCAGCTCCCATTCTAACATTGCCAGGCGCTTTATATGTTCAGACACCTTGGTCGCTTCAGGGCGAGAAATGGACGCAGGGGCTTTCTCATAGAACTCTTCCTCGGGCACGAGATTTATGTATTCGTCACAGCTGGTAAATTGATAGCAACGTTGAATTTCTTTCTTCAAATAACTGATCTCGTAGAGGAGATTTTGCAAATGCAGTCGATTATTGTCGACGCGTAGTTTTTCCTTTTGTAAAACTTCGCGACCAGTGCGAATGCGATACTTCTCCAATCGATTTACTTTTTTTAACAAAACAATCATCAATGAAGCTTCATTGCGTTTGGCTTTTAGCTCAGCAGAAGACTTACTGGATCTGTCCTTTTTTAGCTTAAGAACTTGTTCGAATATCGCACCGAGTTCGGCGTATTTTTTCTTGCACAAATTTGTGTCCAAGACAGTTTCGCGCTTTTCTACTTCTTTCTCTTCATATTTTACACTGTATGTATCAGTCATGTGTGGTTTTGTTAGTCCGTCCATTGCTATCTACAATAATTGCCAAATTGTACAAATAATTTATTTGTTCGAGAGTTTTAGAAACGAGTTGATAAAGCCCGCGAATTGTATCGGATCATTAAAGTTGTAAGCAAAAAAGATATGTATGTATTATGTACCAAAAAATATTTTACCTTAAATGTAGCACTGGGGTATTTCCTGTGTTGATTATTACTTGCGCTGATGGGAAAACTGAAAATTAAATACGTTTTGTTGCAATTTTCCACAAGTATAAATATGTACTTCAAAATATTTACCAAATGAAATACGATTTGGATGGAAGTGGAAGTGATGTTTTATTTGGAAACGGCTTCAAATGGTTTTATAGTTCTGTTCCGTCACTGTGACTTTCATGTTGAATTCGATTGGCAATCTGAGATTTTCTAAGATTTCTGTAGATTTCGTCTGGCCAATCGAACAAAAAGAAGTATACTGCGCTGTTCTTTGTTGGTGTTGGTGGTGTGGCTGCCAAAAGTTGTTTACCTTTTTTGTTGTGAAGATTTTTTTTTCATCATAATGTAAGTGTATTGGTAAATCTCGAGCGTCTCTGAGAAAAAATCTAGATTCGCAAAAGTGCTCTCGACTCTGAAAAAGATTGCTTTTTTTTGTACCAAACGAACGAAAAAAGTGATCTCGGGAAAGAATAAGTGCTTTTTTCTGGCGAATCGAAATTAACATCAGTGTCATGTCAGATGGTATGTGTTTATTGTGAATTGTTCTCCATTCGGCCGTTCCGACAGACATTTCGCATCAGTGCTACCAAACTAAAAGAAAAATATATAACAGATACCTAATTCTAAAATAGTATTAACTTTCTATATTTGATACGAAATAGGCAAAAGGCAAAAGTAATAGAATATAATTTTTTTTTCTATTCTGTTTTTGTGTTGAACAGTAAATAAGGATGAGCTTTTTCAATAAATACCTCGATGAGGAATCCTTTAAAAGTGCAAAATTTGGGATCAAAGAATAGCAGACAAGGAAAAGGAAAGCGCAACGAAAATTATAACACTTTTTTGCGTCGATGAATTTTTGAAGGAAGTAATTTTCAACGAACAGCTGTTTTCTGTGATACTTATTCTACAACGCACTCTATGTCACAAATTAGCTAACATAACATTTTACCTAATGTTTGAAGAGAAAAATTGGAGAGCAGCTAAAATTTAGTTTCGCTCGAGAAGGGTACTAATCTGAACTCTTTGAAAAGTTTTCTTGTTTTCTTAGGATGGATATGCTGTAAAAGTCGGAAAACTCAATTATCTGATGGCATCCCCGCAGCTTGAGTTACTCCAAGCATTCTCCCTTGGGTTTATACTGTTTCTGTTCGGAATAATGAATTTTGTCCCACGAAAATGATTTTTGCATTAGCGGCATCCACGTCACTATCCATATCCAAGAAGTATTGTGACCAGTTAAGGCGTCCAAATTGGCTTTTTCATATTACATTCAGCTTTGACAGATGATTCGTGAACTGAGTGGTTAGTGAGTGCGAATTTTACTAAATTGACACAATGATTTGACGAACCTATTGATGACGATAAGTCAATTGAATATTTTTCTATTTATCTAGATGAGAGATAAGAAACAAGTATAAAGTGCTTACGGCATAATCTGCAATGTCCGAAATCCGCGAAGGCTCGTTTGGTTTTATTGGTTTTATTAAAAAATTGTGTGTACCTTCCTTCGAATGTTGTTTGTGCAGAATGGAAAAAAAGGCAAGAGAAATAAGACGGAAACAAAACTTTACTGTTGAAATTAATTGTTTATTTGAACTTAACCTAAAAAAACAAAAGAAAAAAAAACTTCTTTCACAATAAATTATTGAATATCTCTCATATGCGTACATTTAATTAATTTATTAACTATGGAACTTGAAACAATGGTGTTTGTTATATGTTTAAATCAAACTTGAGCAATATATCGGTATTGCAAAACTATATAGGTACATAATGAATACAACTTAGCTCAACAATACAAATTAACAGCAAATATTAATTAAATAAAAAAAATATACTAATATAGCTTTCTACATTTAACTTGTTTCCCTATTAACGTTTTTTATTTTCTTTATAGGTATATGTATAATTCTCATGGATGCAAATACGTTTATAATATTCTTTAATATTTTCAATACGATTTATTTGTCAATTTCAAATTTTGTTAATTTTTATGTTTTTATACATTTTTCAATTCGCATTGTGTTAAATGTCTTGGAAAATAATATAATAATGTTTCACTGTTTGAGGAACTTTCTAAATGTATTTTGGGATTGTACATTTTGTTTTTAAACGAAAGTTTATGGTGTATGTATGGTATCATGAGAAATTTGACATTTAATATAATTTCTGTTTTCATTCGTTTATTTTATGAATGTATTTTATTAAATAATATTTTATATGATTTTCTTATCGTGCGTTGTTTATGCATTATGTAGGTATTTATTTTTCTTCACAAGAACAAGGTGGACATTTTGTACTTTATGAATGTATGTTTAATTTTGTTTTTTATTTTAATATTTTCCACGTAAAATGTTTTATTGTTTCTTGTGGGTTTGAATGTTTTGGTTTTTGTTGTGTAGCGAAAATATATATTTATATATATTTATGTTTTTGATACATTTTAAAATGTAGTTCTACTTTTTGGCTGGTGTCTAAGATTACGTTTTTTTTTTGTTTATGTTTACACTATACATACATTAAGGTTTCTACAACATTGAGTTAGATAAATTGCGTTTTTTTAATACAATAACAATATAGATACTTTTTTTTTTGTTTTTAATGGTCGATTTTTAATTTTTAGATTTATACGTAACTTGATTCCATGTGAGCATTTTAAGGCGGGGAACCAAAAGAGGTTTACAGTTTGTCTGTCAATTAAAAATACGGGTGCCTATTATGAATGGTTTGCAAACCAATATTCTAATCCTTTTTTGATTAGTGCGCAAATAGTATGTCGGGATTTTATATAAATGGAATGTGTTTAATGATTTTAAAATTATTTTTAGTGATTAAAGAAACTGATGGACTAGTTTACACTGCATTGTTGACGACTGCCTACAGCCACGTTGTGATTTAAGTGTTTTTAACAAAAACTGCGCATACGAAAATATGCGTCTGTCAGATATGATCGAGTACAATAATACGTGGTGCAAACCACTCCCAAAAAGTGAGTTAAATCTTTACTGTCAAATCATATGGTAGAACATTTACGCAACATTGTTGAGAGCAAATTGTAACAAACTGCCGTCAGCGATCTTTAAATATAAGCCCAGCTTATTAGTTGCTCCGAAGAATGTATCAAAACAAACTTCTTTTTTTTAACTTGGATCAAGATAGATATCATCAGCATGCAACACCATGGCATGGTGTAACCTACCCAGGTGACAGGGTTAGAATACTTTGAGTTTGACAGGTGACATAATACATTTTTCCCGATTGGTAATATAATTAAAGTAGGTATAACAATTTCTTACTAGCTGACCAATTGCCTAAAACGACACTGACCTGAGATGTGTTAGCAAAATACGCTGTTTAACAAAAATGTAACTTTAAAAATCATAAAAGAATATTATGTACTATTGGTATTGTTAGTTTTTATGCGATATAATATACAAACTCGATGCGCAATTATATATATAATAATTATATTCTTTATATTTAACATATAAGCGTTCTTATATACAATATAACATTTGACTTTGTAATGAATATACTGGGGACTATTCGCAATTAATCGCCCATATTGCAATTTTCAATTTTCCAAATAATATAATGTTTGTGTTCTTATTCTAGTACAAAAACAATATTCACTTTTTTACGATAACTATTTTTAAATTATAATTTGTATAGCAATACATTTGCTGACAAGGAGTTGCCATACGTAAATACACTGATTTCTAGTTTGGTATTACCTTAATGTTTGTGTACCTAATTTTAAGGCCTAGGTGCGGCTTTTAAATTTAGTAGGTAGGTTGTTGATATTCACCCGGAGCTATGAAAGAAAAAGAAACAGAATATAAAAGCATTTGATTTACATTTTGCTAGATTTTATGCATATGATAATAAATTGCCTTTTCGGCTGTTGGCAAAAATTTGCTGAATTTGGTCAACCTCCCATTACACATAAGACATAACACATGCAAAAGTTAGGTACAGGAGGAGAGTCACAATGAATAGCGATGAAAGAATTCTTTTTCAATAATATAAGTTGTGACATTATAGCCTTTACCGAAGTTATAAAGCAGATCTACTATTTGTGCAGTAGCATGACTATTTGTGTTTAGCTAAAAGCTGTCAAGTTTTGATTCTGCGACAAAAAAGTCAGTTGCATTCCTGACATTCATCTATGCGCATTGTGCATGGACACACAGACCTTCACATGAAAGTCGTCTCGGACGAGACAGGTCGATTTTAAGTGAGAAGGGATATTTGGTGTAAACTACCTATCTTTTCTCAACTAACCTAAAAATCTGCCTAATATCAGTTCCCATAACTTTTATGGGGAAGTTCTATGTATCAATGCACTATGGATATGTGTCGCTAAATCGTTTCACTTTAGCACATATCACACCAAAAACATAAATGTAAAAAAACAGCCAATTTTTTTTATAAAGCAAAAAAAGAAATGTGTAACTAATCATCAGCCACGAAAAGTAAGTAGATCTAAATGTACGCCAGGTTCTTAGTTTAAGAAGGTTAAATGTTAAAAAAAATTGGTAGGTTCACTGGTCAAGTTTTCAAATTATATTGTACAATATAATGAAGTTATAAACGAAAAACTTCCCAAGTAAACCTACCTACCTGCCAACAGGATACTGACTACCACTACCGTAACTTTGGTTTTCTTTCTTATAAACTATTCATTAATATCAAATAAATTATAACCGATTTTTAAGAGTGGGTGGGTACCGCGCCTCCTGAATGGAGAATATAAGAGCTTGATTTTTTTCTTTCTGTGCACTGTAATACCTTATTCACACCAAGCCGAAAACCGAGTTTTCGTCAGAAAAGTTTAGAAAACTCGTGAATGCATTCACACCGAACACCAACTCGTTTTCGTTTGACGTTTCAATTAGCTGTGAAACTAGCTATGAAATGTTTGTGGCGACTAGACTTTTATTTTAGTTACTAAACTTCGCTCGTATTGACATAATATACAAACAAAATTATTTAAGCTACTTGATAATCGTTAGCTTATGGTTAAATGCATAAAATAATTCACATAATACACACCAAGCCGAAAACTGGGTTTTCGCGAAAACAGTCGAAAACTTAATCGAAAACAGAAGTTTTTCCATACATATTGCAGTTTTCAAAGCGAGTTGTTTGAGGTCGTTTTCCATGAAAACGCCACGAAAACGAGTACAAGTTAAAGCAGACACACCTTTTGCAACATTCAGCGAGCTCAGTAAAATTGCTGACAGGATGTCAAATTTTTCCAGTGTATTCACCACAGGATCTATAATTCTGCCAAATTTCACGATTCTAGAATGGCTGGAAGTCCTTCATAATTTTAATGATCATCATCTAAGTGAGTGAGTGAGTCAGTTACGGTTTCTGCGATTTTTGAAGTCCTGTGTGTTGAGAACGACTAATATAGAGATGACATTTCGTGAGGTGGACCTTTTTCATGAGCTTGGTAAATGTTTTAAGTTTGAAGAGGGGCAAAAACAGTCTGAGTTTGTTTCTTGTAAAAAGGGTAAGTGCCTTTACTAAGGAACTTGGGAACTACCGTGCCCTTTGATAATAACTTTCTTGTTATTGTTTGCCATACTGGTTGACTTTTTATATATTGTGTACGAACCACTCTACGATGATTTTAAATCGACACGCTACACGGCTATCAGAATACTGATGGATACAGATACTGACGATAATGACTCGTTTCTGTTCAATTATGAAATTGTTTGAAAGTATAAACGATTGCGATAGTCGCATGTTGTAATCTTTGCGATTAGATTAAGTTTAAGAGTATTATGTATATTCGTGCAAAGATGCAATAAAATTGCGCAGCATCATCAGGAAGATTTGTAGTCGCTTAGTATGTGACAGATCTCACGCGATAAGATTCAAATATTTATATTTATTTTTTAACTGTTAACCTTGAATAACACACTAACGAAATCGGCTTACGATGAGCTACCACTGCGATAACATAAAAATATTTAAATGGGCACTAAGCCCTCTTTAATCCGTCCTCTGTCTTATCCGGCGCCTGTTGTAATCCAACATGCCTATGTGTAACTAAAAATAAATAAATAATTGGCGCAACAGGTGTGTAGAAACCCTTTAGCTTCTCACAGCCATTCGTTTGTGAGAGTGTCTATTTTTGGGACGAATGAAAGGCACCTAGAATTTTATACCGAGTCCAAATGGCTGAATTGAAAATTTTTTTCAGGACAGTTATGTCGTTTTCGATTGGCCGTCCAGAACCGTTTGGAAACAATCCGAACGTTTCTAGAAGCGTTCGATTGGCACTCAACTGACAGCTCTTCTACTGAAAAGAAGAGAAATTTGCTTCTGGATTTGAATTCAGAATCGCGGAGAGTTCTTCCGGACGGTTCTGGACGACCAACCGAAAACGACATTATACTCTCGGATGTTTGTCAGACGTTCGCGAAAGGTGGCGCAGTGAAAAATACCTTAAGATATAACTTTTGTTTTTCCGTGATCGACTCTGCGACTCCTTGCACACTAATCCAGCACACTGTGCTACCACTGAGCCATTGCGCCCAGCGCCCACAACTACAAATTTCCCTTTTTCAAAACATAGAACAAGCAATATTAAAATCGAAACCTATCAGAACCCTCTTCAAATTGAAAACAAAAAATATAGTCGGTCTATGTATTCAAAGCTATTGCAATTTGCAAACGTTGAAAAGTGCTCGTTTCCGGGATTTAATTACGTTAAGCCGAAGTCCTTTGATTTGTTCTGTACCTTAAAATGAAAGGCAATAGAAAAAATTTGTCAATCTGATAAAGGCAAACAAATCATCCAGTCCAGATTGTCGTTTCAAGAGAAATAAGTTCTTCTGCGCGAATTATTTGTCGTAACTACGCCCATTCTTTGTCGCATCGGTTTAATAAGGGCGTGATTTTATGTTTTTCCAGTTGACATCTGCATCTACATTACTCTAGTAAAGTAACGTTTGCACATGTCAAAAATCGCATCAATTTTTACCATGCTGACGTCTGCTTCCGTTTAAAAGTTGTGCGAAGACAAAATCTAACGTCAGCAAGTAAAAAATTGACACAATTTTTGACATGTGCAATAGTAGCTTAAAGCCTTTCTAAATCGGCCCATTTTTAAGCTTTGTTATTCTGTTGAACTGTTTGTTCTAAAATTACGAATCTGGAATTTCGCTCGTCCTCTAAGGCATCATCTTCTGATGAGTGGTGCATTTTTCCTTATGGTTTGTTTTTACAGAAAACATATTTATCGTTAACGCTTCGTCGCAGTCTAAAGTCAAAATTGTTGTCGTCGTTGTCATGTCGCTGTGAACCCGTTACCGATACGGGAATGACATGTAATGGCCTTCCGAATACTAACATTTAAAAAGCGCAGGGATTTGGCTCCAATTAAACTGGCATACGAATAGCTTTTTGTCAAATTTCAGAGATCACCAGGCCGAGCTTATAAAATAAGTAGGTTTCTAGGTATACATCAGACTTTTCTTACCCTGTTGTTGCTGCTGCTGTCCAGTAAACGGAGACTGACTATATTGATCCGTTTCGTTTTCCATTGGATAACTAGCGTACTGTTGAGCCGCTGGATCCGATTCGAATGTTGATGCAAAAGCTGCTTCCGCTCCGATTTGGAAACGCTTATAGGCTAAAAATGCGCATGCAGCCTAAAATAAAATGTTTTATTCATTAGAAATTGATTTTACAGAAAAAAAACTGCATACCCATGTAAACATTGAAAAGAACGAAAATACAATGGCAGCTTGCACGTTGCTGACACCTTCTCCATTTGGTGGCATCGGAGCCGAGCTCCATTGAGACCACAAGTAGATAAACGCAACAAAGTACATAAAAGCCCAAAAACCTTTAAAAAAAGTACGATTCAGTGACGCACAAACTATTTTCAAATTCACTTTTCATCTTACCAGAGAATCCCAAGTCACCGAGGACATAATGCTTTCTACTTTTTACCGAGGACATTTGTTCGAAAAGGTACTCGCCAGCAATGAATGCCATTGACGCTAGAAATCCAAAGACACCAACTGTAGTTCCGTACTTACAGGCTGTCGGATCATTGTCATACAAGCAGACTTCTTTGCCATTCTCCTCACGCCATCCTTCCGAGGATATACAACCGAAGACTACTATCGAAAAGAGCTAAAAATGACATTAATCAATATCCATAAATATAGCTATAGAAAATTCCTACAACGTAAATACATAATGAATAAATTAATTTAAATAAAATGGAAATAAAGCTTCAAAGAAAATTACATCACGAGAAGATGACATGTGCTTGTTGCTCTAGAAGAAAAGATTTAACACAGAAAGGGTGTCTGGCAAGGACATACATGCGATAACCGATTTTGAGAGAAAACACACGTCCACATAAAAATACAACTTAGCTACAGTCAATTCTGTCACCAATAACGATGGAAGGAGATAATGTAATCCTTTTAAAATGATTTTCCGTTGTAGGTGGCTTATATGCACTTTGTGACGGAATTGCTTTTTTAAATTAAACAAAAATTAGGTTCCCCTCAATCAATGTCTACACTAAGTCATTTTCGGGACGATTAAATTGCTATGTCATTCTAATCTTTAAGACTAACCTTTAATTATCTTAAATTGGTAATTTGCTTTAATGTTTCAATTCACTGGAAAAAAAATAATGCAGGATATGGCTAGAACACAGTCAACCATCGCATACCATTCCCACGCACTTTTATTATACGATGTCCAAAGAAGAATAGACCGACCGCGACGTTGACGTAAGTATCAGGATTCAGGATAGGCGACATGGCGCCCCATTGACGTTGGCGTTTACAATAGTGTTTTGAATTTTATATGAGTGGGGTGTTTGGAAGGGGATGTGTGTCTGCAGCTGATATTATGTTATGGCCGGTTGGATTTCTTTTCTTGGGAAGAAAGAAATACGTCGAAAAAGTGTTTGAATCGAAGAAGCATTCGAAGTTAGAGAGTTTATTGGACGCGAAAGTTTTACTTGCTATGGGTGGATGTGGACTTGTGGAGTTACAGTTAGATTTTAATTTCACTCATTGCAAAGCTATAAGCGGATGGTTACCTATGTATTATTCTCCCAAAACAAGTTGATAGCAATCAAATAGGTTTTGATATTACATATTACAGAATAGAGATTTTTTCGGGCTTTACACTCGTTGAGGTGTCAAAAGATATAGACTTTCCTATAGAGTTTCCACCGAACAATAGATTTTGTACCCAATGATAATTTTTGCTGATTTAAAAAAACTCAAGAGTTCTCGCACGGTTGAATTTTAAGTTTAATCAGATACTAAATTTAAGGAAAATGCTACATTCTTAATTTTTTTTAAACAGCTAAATGACACAAATCTGAGAGTTCCCAGTTAAACTCTACTCTCAACAACACAGAATGGAAGAAATAAATTTTAGACAGATTAAGGCAAGCTGAAAAACAATGTCGCCCAAGAACGGCTGGACTGGTTTATTTGAAATTTTTTGCGTGTGTTTGAGTGGGTATAAGGATGGTTTAGATTCACATTTAGTGAAAATTGGGCAAAAGAGCGTATGGCACCTTCCATACAAAAAAACCTAAAAAGTCTTATATTTAGACAACTAACTGAACTGATTGAGGTCAAATTTTAAGAAAATATTTGTTATTGGCCCAAAGGTGTTTCTGTGAATATTTGGTCAAAATTTTACAAAGGGACGTGGCATCGCCCTTGGAACAAAGTTTTTTAAAATATTATATCTGAACTGAAGCGTTTTACAAAACCTACCACGATTGGACAAAAGGGCGTGACGGCTCTTATAAAGAAAAATACACTTTAAACGCTATTCTTCGACAGTCAAAGCTGGGCGGGTACAGCTTTCTTATAAAGACATTCTTTTCAATTACACTTAATTTTAAAGACATGGAAATCGTAAACATTTGTTCATTTGTTTCACTTTGCCCAACAGTCTTTTATGCATTTCTGCGATATTTAAAAAAAAATTATTTTACTATGCTTAGCGAACCTATTGCGGCAATTATTTACTTTCTGTATTTTATTTACGTCTATATAAAACTGGTACCTAACGAATAGAAATGGTAATACTAAGAATTTTTGGGAAGATTTTACTTCATTGCCCATTCGAAAATAACTGTTTTTTTACAGTCCGATTGATTTTAGTGCCCTAAACACAGATTTGCAAAATAAAAAATTGGCGGTCAACACCATATAAAATAGTACCTAAATGTCAGGCACGGAGTGTCAAATTTTTCCAAAATAATTTTTTTTATATTAACTAAATCGCTCTCAACTAAAGAAGAAAAATGCCTCATGTCACTTTTGACAGTCCAGTGATAGGTATGCAGTAAACAATAATGGCCCTTATTGTGATTGGCCGCGTTCCATTGACCGCTAGTCATCTAGCACATAATATCCCTAATGGAAGAACGCTGGCGCTAGAGATCTAGCGGCAGCGGCAAAGTGACATTAAAACCAATTTGAGTTCGTATTATTCCATCTTCATGAGAGTCAAAAACTTATTTTGTGCCATCATGCCGCATATTTATTAATACACAATAATTTAAATAAACAAATACAATGTATATTAATAACACTTTCACTTTTATTTTGTTTCGTTATTTTTTTCAATCTAGCAGTTCATTTTGTGCTAGATTGAAAAATTTCCCAGAAAAGGATATTTCACAAAATGTGCTAGGAGCTCTAGCGCAAATGCTGAAATGTCAGTTTTTTTTATATGGAGTTTGGCATGCCGCTAGTCATCTAGCGGTCAATGGAACGCGGCCATTGTCGACCAGCGATCGTCACGACAATTGTCGATTGCGTCGATTGATTTTAGCTATTCGTACGCAAAAATTTTTTTCACTGCCAAGAGAAAGCATCGACCAGACATTTGTAATCGACTACAAACGACTGTCAAATCGAAAAATATCAATCGCAATCGACAATCACAGTTGTCGATCAATTGACAGTTGTCGCTCAACGATCAACTATCGACACTCACAATAGGGGCCAATGTTTACGTGCTGCATTTAACAACTATGGGAACATGAGAAACAACTTACAGTAGTGGAACTTCGATTATGAAGAGTGCCCACCGAAAAGCCAAAATCTTATTTAAAACACTTGAATGGCAACTCTTTCTCCACGGCACGTTCAAAGCATAATGTCAACATTCCATGTAATAAACCGTTCCCTTTCAAGAGCTTTTTCATTCTTCGTTAGTGAGCGCACTGGAATTTGTTGCGAGGGTCATAGAAAATAGTACATTTCTGGTGGGGGAGGTTCGGCTATGATTTGGGCGGCATTTTGCTCTACGGGACAATCATAAGTCGAGAATAGTTACCAAGCAATTTCAACTCTCTTTTTCACATCGATGAGCTAAATCTCAATGCAGTGAGCATGTCCCAAGAGTTTATTCCAGAAAAATGTGTGATAAAGCGCCAGTCCACATCACAGGGTCCGTAAAAGAGTATGGTTTTCAGAAAACAATGTCGAGATAATAAAGTGGCCGGATCCAAGTCTAGACCTTAACCCCATCGAAAACTTGTAGGAGATTCTTGCACGTAATGTTTACTTACATTGCAGATAATTCCATTGTGTCAATCACCTTAAAGAAGCTATACGAAATGCTTGGTCGTCAATCACCATTGATGAGCTTAAGAGTCTTACCTTATGTCAAGCCGTGCGTGAAAATCGACTTGTTATTAAAAAATATCTTAAAATCCCACCTTAAACCTTAATGTGATCATAATCGAATTTCCTACCTATAGACTAAGAGCTAGCAACGTTTTTTCTCAAGCCATTTTAGCAAGGCTGTAACTTTGTGAGCTTAGTTCGGGGTGACCACTGAACAAGAAAATATATTTCTGGCAGCGCTGCGTTGGTTTATATATTAATTTCATAATCTCAAAAGGGCAAAAAATTTAGGTACCTCATTTTAGCACACTTAAGATTTTGGGTATGTGTTAATTTACGACCGATGTAGATAGAAAATGCAATTGCCATATTAGTTTGCTGGTTTTAAAGTGCAAAAAAGGCAACATTCAAATCATAATAGCAAAGTCAAATTTTTGATATTATGTTAGAGATATTATCACTCTACTAATTTCTCAAAGCTAAACCAAAACTCCGGTTTCATCATATACCAAAATCTTAAGTTTGCTAAAATGAGGTAAATTTCTTTCAGTTTTGAGGTTATGGCAATATAAACCAACACAGCGCTGCCAGAAATGTATTTTTGTGTTCAATAATCACCACGAACAAAGCTCACAAAGTTACAGCCTTGCTAAAATGACTTGAGAAAAAACGTTGCTAGCTCTTACTAGGTCATAAAGATGACTGAAACGGTCAACTCAATTGGTTACAAATGTTTGAAATTAGCATCTCCTGGGTGGTGGTTTGTCTTCGGGTAGAGATGGAGGGTGACCGTTGCAGTCTCCCCCCATTTTTTTCCTTTGACTGGTGCTGAGCAGAAGAGCTTGATTGAAGCAAACCATCCTACTGATGCTTTACCGAAAAGGGGTTACAGTAGTTTGTCCTTCAGGGAGAGCAAATACAAAGGGTGTCCGAAAGTCTAAGCCCGTCTATTACCTCTGAAAAGATGTTCAAAGTGTCAAAATTAAGTTGACTGTGACGGTTAGTCTTCGGCGAGGGCGAAGGAGTGACCGAATCAGTCTACTTGGCTTGTAAGGAGGGTGCCTGTTACAAATCGACGTGTCAAGATGGGGTTGACCGATGCATTCAGCTTCTCCCGGTGACATTGTCTTCGGGAAAAGGCGAATGATGACCGCAGCAGTATAACCCCCGTTTGTAACTTCTGACAGTCCACTTGAAAGGAGTTTGGTTGGTAGCAACTAAAATGCTGTCACAAGAAAAAATCACAAAAATGTAATTGTCACAGTTTATACTCAGACCAATTTTTATAGATTGAGACTATTATTACTTATCACAAATCACTTTAGCCCCAGGCAACAAATTTGTGGTGATACTGGATTTCGCATTTACATACCGTAATAATGAAGAAACGCAGAACCATTTGAGAGTGCTAATGATGAAACGCGCTGCTATCCTTCCTCATTGCGCATAGCTACACCTAATAATTACTTATAAATGCACTGACCCGCACAAATTCAACGTTTGATCTCTAAATTAGAAGCACTGAACTATAGTTACACTCGATATTTGCCTCTATACGATGATTATGTAACTTGCACTAAATAGGCAGCTATGCAGCTGCATGAAAAATAATTTGCTGGGCAGATCCAGACAGCAAAGTAAATAACACTTACACTCCTTTAATAGCTGTCTAAATTTAATATAAGTTAAATAAAATTTTAAATGAATCCATGAAATACATTTTTGTAAAAAAAAATTGATTATTTAAATAGACAAGCGCCTTTCAAAATTTGCGCCCACCTGCAATTAAAAGACTGGTAGCGTACATGGTAATTTTAGGCACTCTCTACCGATTTTCATGAAACGCAAATGTTTGCTCATACCTTAAGACAAATAGAATATAGGCCCGATGAATTAGATCTAAATTTAGCCACAGTCAGTATTCTTATACGCATATGTAATTAGGAAAAAAAAAGTCTCATGCAATTCATTAATTTTGCATCGCCTTACACAAGAATGATCTCATGTATTATTAATTCTATTGCAATATAATGTGTATTCCAATACAGACATAGTCTGCACCACCATGACCTCCAGATGAATAATTCGACGAGTATATGCACTTCACTATAGATACTTTGCTCATGCTCCTTTTTTTTCTCTCCGTTTTCGAGGTTAAATCTAGTTTTAATAGGCATAGCTGGATAAACACAAAAGGAAAACCCAAAGCTTTGCGAATCTCCCTCTTGTTCGAAAATTCAAAAATGTTGACCTACTTTCCACCACCACCAATAGTCGTATCCCTAAGAGAACATGTACCACTACGTTAGACAAAAAGAAAGAGAGAGAGAAGATAACCCCCGAGGGGGGTTCGAGTTTTCGCTATCAGATTTTCCAAGCTCCCAACTGACAAACATCTTTCAAAATATTTTGATTACGACAAACGAAAAGCTGCTTGGGGAATAACGTCAACACCATCAAGAAGATTCCTATTCCTATTTCGGTTTAGTCCTAGAATTCATGGAGGATGGTGAGATTACTCGAGTATCCTTCTTGCGTCAGTGGTTTATACTACATCAGAGGAAAAAGTTACTCTCTTCAATGAGTGCTTGAGTGGTGAAAACTTTTTTTTTTCAGAATGAACTTGTAGCATTATTAGTATTGGCCACCCAAATACCAACCACCCACCCTGCCACCCCCGAATTCTTTCCAAGGTAGCGAGCAATTATTGTGTACAGCAGAATCAGAGTGGAAAATCGATACGCGGTATAAAATTAATTTCCAAAGGTAGGAATAGGAAAAAAATTAAAACAATTTTGTTGTTGGTATTAAAACCTACCCAACACAAGGCACGCAGGATAACCTGTGGCCTTTGCACAAAGGTGATGGGATCAAATGTCCCTCCAGCTTTACCACCACCATACGCCCCACCATTGTTCATCATCGTTAGGTATTCGATTTTTACTTTCCTTCGCAGATATAGAGAATTTGCCTATTTGCAATAATTTTTCTCAATCACTGCGTCGGAGATGTATATCTTTTCTTTTTTTTTGTTTTGTTTTCTAACACACGACAAGACTTGCGAAAATAAATAAAATCACTATAGGTGTTAATTAGTAAAATGGTTTTATATGTAGTGAGATTTTTTTTTATTATTATTTCAAGTTCACTGTCGCGTTCGAATTACGGAAGTTTACGAGCAGCTTGTAAACGCAGTGTCGAGTCAAAAATCCAACTGGCAAGAGACATCGACAAATGGGATAGTACTCGCGAGTTGACACTTTGGGTGTAGGAGAAAGGGGTTGATGAGAATTACAAAAAAAAAAGCAAAGAAAAAGTTGGCGCACACGTATTGGGACTGGGCTTTTGTGTGCTGATGCGGAGAGTGAAATCGAAAGCTTTTACTGTTTAGATATGTTGAGATATGTTGGGGGTGGTTACTAGCCCTGAACTTTTAACACAGATAACAGAGGGTCATCTGAGAAAAGGGTATATCGTAATCGGTTCAACGCCATGGAGTTGCTTTTGAGAATATGAGACCAAAACTTAACCGTTTGGGATGCGTAGTGGTGTCACCTTTGCTAGATGTGTTCGAGGAAACTTTGTCTGATGGGTGTTTGGTTCTTTCAGCACTCAAGATTGTATATACAATCATATTGGAAAATCTATGAATCAAAAATAGTACCTATATGACAAACTAGATCAAAAACTATGACTTATCTGCACTCTTCAGAGATCTGGCAACTGACAAAATTTGCAATAGTGATTCTTAACAGAACTAGAGGGCTTCGCCTAAAGTGGGTAGGTGCACAAGTAGACACCTCCAACAACTAGAGGCGGATAGTTAGTGAACAAGTTGACTATAGATAGGCATGTTAACTGAGGACCTATAAGTAAGTATATTAGTAGCTAAAAAGTAAGTAAGTAGGCAAGAAAAGAAGTACCTATATAAGTAAATAATTAAGTAAGTAAGTTAGTAACGAAATAAATTAGTTAGTACGTAATTTAGTAAAAAGGTAGGTTCTAAGTGAGATCAGACTATGCGTCAATCTGTTTCCCACATAAAAGACTAAATTTGTCTTACCTTCCGGTATACGTAAGCATGCCACTTATTTTTCGAGGAAAAACAGGAAAATTTAAAGAACATTTTATATTCCACAGGATTTATTTTTCCGAATACAGTATAGATTACAGGATAGTTTTTTCTTCGAAATCTAATATAAGAATAATATAGTAACTTAAAAAATAAAATAAAATTAGTAGTTGGCGCAGCAGTTCCGTGTAGGCACCCGAGCTTCTCACACCCATTCGTTTGTGTAAGTTTTTGTTTTTGAGACGAATGGAAGGGACCTACAACTTTATGCCGAGTCCGAACGGCTGAATTGAAAAGCTTTTACATGCTATTATTTAGACTCTCCGATATTTGTCAGAAGTTCCGAGATGTGACTTTTGAAAAAACCTTAAATTCGTGGATCTAACCTGGTGCCCCTTGCACAGTAGTCCAGCACGCTAACCACTGAGCCACTGTCCCCACATATAGTAAGAGTAACTATTACATTGTATATATGAATGAATATTTTAATAATTTAAATTTAATCAGAGTCAATGGTTTCGTTGTCTAATTCGTCTTCAGTTCGACCAATTCTTTGTTCAAAAGTTTGACCCTAGAAGGCTAATGCTCGTGGCTACCCCCAATAAGCTAAACGTTTGTAGAGACAACGACCACGCACTTTTAAAAAAATTAAGAAAATATAAAATACGATTTTTAAATACAAGGCATAAGTACCATCTGCAAGAGGTCATCGGTGACCAACTTAGTTAGCGACTATACGTTGCTATGTGCCCGCGTTAAGAAGATACAGCAAGATTAGGATTGAGACATCGTCGAAACGACGAACATTAGCCTTCTAACCGGTTACCGGACACCAATTTTCATAACGACAAAAGAATTTCGTCCAAACGGACAAAATATAACTGCATACCTCTTTTTCGATTTGATGTTGCGCAGTATGATCGGCTTCATTTTTATTGAACTTGATCTCAGGCTTGAGGTTGGGTTTCAACGTTTTAACTTTCTATTGCGAACACTCATTCAACTGAGTTTTCCAAGGTTTTAAGTCAATGGGAATAAAACAGGATAATTACAGGATATTTACAGGGTTTATCTGAAAAATACAGGAGTCATTTTTCTACAGGATTTTCGTTGAAAATACAACGCATTTTCAAAAATGTTCACCACTATAGACTAGATTAAAAGTCGGAAGAGCCTTCATTGGGCTCTGGCACTGCGGCCTCTCTAGAGGAGCCCATTGTGCCTTCACTGGTGTGGTCCTAGAACGATCTTTTTACTCCGGAAACCGTCAGGAAGACAAGTATCTTCTTTGGGGGTATGACCGGTATGTCAGCAAGTTTCGCTGTAGTAACGATTTCTTTGCCAAGGACATTCTTTCTGAGGCGAACGAGAGCCGGACATTCCATGAGAATGTGAAGAGAGGATTGGTCACTCTCCAGACAAAGTCTACTCCAATTCGGTGAGGATGCTTTTTCATAACGCCATGGCCAGTAAATATACCTGTCAGGATTCTTATGTTATTTTTGTCCAGATTAGTAAGAAAATTATGATTTCCTGGGGAAGAATTTACTTAATTATATTCCATTTGAGCTAGGCTTCTTATGTATTTCTTGAAACATCCCTTACTAACACTACAGAAGGGCTCAGGTCCGACAGGTCCACCCCTAACTGTATAAGTGTAAAAGTAAAATAAGTTATTGCGGTCGAAATGTGTGGAGATGCAGTAATACAGATTGGATCTTGTGTTAGATAGGGTAGGGTATGGAAATTGATCAATCTGGCGATGTCTAGTCAAGCAAAAATAAAATAACTGCGGGTATGTATGTTTGTAGGAATAAATTCACGTGACTAAGGTAAAGGCAAAGTTAAAAAAAAAAAAAAAAAAAAAAAACAGTGAAATGTGAAGAATCCTACCAAAAAGCTCCAATGCCATTACGATTAAAAACTTTGATCTCGGTATGGTCGATATATTAACCATTAGCTCCTCACAGCTTATTAAAAGGATAGTAATCCTTCATTTCTTAACTATAGTATTTAATGGTTATCTCCATTTGGCTCGCATTCCCAAGTCATGGATCGAAATAAAGGTGCTTCTACAGATTAAAGATTACAGAGTCGTAAGTTTGTCATAATTTCTTCTAACTCTTAACTAACTCTTGTTGCTTAACAAGTCTTGGAATTATGAATTTTTCTTGCGCACTGGAGTTGTTGCTCACCAACAGGTTCATCAACTTTAAGCTGGCCGAGAGTTTGGTCTCCCGCATCTTCTTTGGAACCTATAGTGGTAAATGAACCACTTCGAATACTAAAACTTGGTGCAAGGTAGTTCTGCAGAATGCCACTCTAAGTCTTATGGACCAAACAATGTGGCCTGGGGGTTTAATCCGCAGAAAACCGAACAAGGAAATACAAAATCCCCAAATTTGTTCCATTATCCTGCAGCGAGCTAAGAAAGCCTCATATTTACCAACAGCCACCGTAAATTCCAAAACTTCCCTTAATTACCACTTATCACTCAACGAGATGGCGAAACAGTTCAAAATTGTCATTATAATTGGATTCGCTATAAACGTGGCACAACTATGTCGATTCTATCGGAGAAGGAAAATCTCTACATGCTACTTACTTACTTACTTACTTAAGGTGGCGCTACAGTCCGGGGTGGACTTGCTTTCTTAGCCCAAAGAAACAGCGATTGGCAAGAGTTATTCTTCGCTTAATCTCAGCGCTGGTGTCATTGTCTGAGTTCAAAGCGGAGCCTAGGTAGACAAAGTCCTTCACCACCTCAAAGTTATATCTGTCTAGTGATATTCTGTCCAAGACGTCAGTGTTGGGTGTCCTTTCTTGATGACAGCATATACTTTGTCTTGCCCTCATTGACCGCCAAACCCATCTTCGCCGCCTCCGTCTCAATGCTCACGAACGCGCCAGTGACATCACGCTGCGTTCTGCGATTATGTCGATGTCGTCGGCGTAGGCAAGTAGGTGGATAGATAGTGCCTCTGGTGTTAGCGTTTGAGTTTTGCACTGTTCTTTCAAGAACGATGTTAAAGAGGTCTCGGTGAGTTCTTTACCGACCTTGATGGAGCAGCGTGCATTATCCATTGTCATCCTACACAAACGGACGAGTTTAGCAGGGATGCCAAAACTAGATACTGCTCTGTATAGCTCGTCTCTATAAATGCTGTCATAGGCGGCCTTAAAATCGATGAAAAGGTGGTGCGGGTATCGATTTGGACTTCCTGGGTTTTCTTCTCAGCGAATTCTCCAATACAATCATCACCCGGCTCCAGTGCTTCCTTAAAGCTCACGTTGGTTTAACGGGTAGCTTAATATAACTAGATCCTGTGGTATCACAATGAGCCAACTTTGGCCTATATGTGGTGACCTAACCGTAGGCAAATAAAACAAATCCGTCTCTACACACACTTTGTTTTTGTAACTATGTACCTAATAAAAAAATGTTCAAGCCCTTAAAACTCTTAAAACTGTGATATAATTCCTAAGCTATAAATTGAAATATCACCCTTAACCCATAGCGATCGTACGCATGCTAGATTTACCTATATAATAAATATGCCTATACACGCATTCAATAAATAAAGCCATTAGTGAACCCAAGTATAACAAAATAACACACTTATAACTAGCTAATATGGAACACATAATTTTTAGATCAGCTATTAACACCTTTGTGGACTTTGAAAGCACAATTGGGGTGTTTTATTTGCAGAGGCTGTGACTGGACAACCGGTTATCGGGTCTTAAGTTTGAAGGGTGTTTGTACATTTTTGGCTTCCGGTTTCTATAGCAATGATTAAGCATCATCACCAAGAAACAAAGCTGGGGATTCCTTTCAGACAACAAAATATATTTCACCATCAAATATCATTGCATCGAGTCTAACGCTCTATAACGAGCTACCGCGTCAAACAATTCCAACTGAAAATATTTATTTAATGGCAACACAAGAGCTACCTAAGTCAATATGTTTTTAAAGTGAATTTCTGATTACCTAATAACATATCCACTTAGATGTGTATATGAATGAATAAATTCAGAATGACCTGGGTCCAAGTCGTGATTCCCGAAAACACAACTGTATACACGGTACGATCTTATAAAATCGTTAGCTCAAGTTTAGATGTAAGTCATTTCGTGATCATCAGTCGGCATCTTCGGACATTTCTATTGAGATCTTAAGCTCAAGTTGAATACGCACGGTTTATAATATATAGAGATGGCAAAACGTAAGGAAGTTGTAGATTACAAGCCCATTAATCATTTCAATATGAAATGTCTTATTTTCTTGCGTGTGAAAGTGAAAGCATTCATAATTAAAAATCTTATAATGAGAAAACAAAAACAAAGCTTTCCGTACTAAATAAACTCATGATGTACCTATTTTGGCAATGAATATTTAATCAATCAATTATTAACCTATTGTGATGATATAGAGTTGACTGTGAATTAGGTTTTAGTGATATAATAATTATAGTGCATCAAAATTGTTGATGATGCTTCATCGAGTGAAAACACGTGTATATAAGAGGCCATTGACCCACAACTAATATGTGATATAAGGAGGATAGTAAAATTTAACCAGTGGCAGTTTTGGTTTGATTTGAACGTTTTACGAGCTCTTTTGTTGAATGTGATTTACCATTGAAGCTTGGTGGGTATTAGGGTATTTCTAAAGCCAGGAGAGATTCCTTTCGCAATACTATACTTGATATCAGCTGACATCCACGAATGCTGAAACACACACTTTTGAAAAGACAAACAATACTATCTACTAAGGCAGTGCGGTTCACTTGTTTAGACGCACAAGAGTAACGTTTTATTTTCGTATTATGTGGAACAAAGAGAAACAAAAACTTATTTGGCAGAAAGGAACATTCATACACTATAAAACAAACATAATTTAAAACTTGATGATAGACTCATAAGTCATAACGGTAGTTTTTCTATACCATGCAAAAACGTATGCATTTTTTTGGTTTACTTGATTAGACGCACCTGCAAAAAAGTCGAAAAGCAATGAAACACCAAATTTGTGCGCGATATTTTTATTTTTTTTATATATTTTAATCAATTTTCTGTTATCTATTTTAAATAATATTTGAGGCAGCACCATTGGATATAATCTCAAAAATTCTGTTCTTCAAAAAGTCATATGAACTTTTAAGGTAATTCGAGGACATATTCCCTCAAGAAGCTTTAATCGTCGCAATCAGCTCCTGATTGTGTTGATATTGATTGTTCCCTCAATAAATTCATCAGGGCAACATTTTCAATTAAATTAAAACCAGGCGAATAACAAATAAACAAAAAACTAAAACTAGTTAGTGAGCTATCAGTTCAGCTTTTAAGCTTTTCCAAACACTAGGTATATGTACACTGTGCATTGTGCAAGCCATATCTTTAACCTGGCTCTGCCATGTCAGCTTCTGCCATTCGCAATTGCCTTGGTGTAGTAATGGAAATAGCTAATTTCTTCCGCTACCATTCAAATGCATATACAATTTTCAAAAATGTCATTAAAAAACATGCACCATCAGAGAGCCGAAAAACTCGACTTCTACGCCTTTGTTAAAGGCATTGAAAGGCATGACAGTATTATTTTATTACCTTTGTAGAGCTTTTCAAATGCATTTCCATAAGTCTTGAAGAAATAACGAGCGGAACGTGGGCGATTTCTTCGAAAGCATCAACACTTTTGGCAGCGGTTCAAAAAAGTTATCTCCTAGTAAGCCTCATTGTATACCAAGAGCTATTTAGTTTAACGCTTCCCTTATCAGTTTTCCTACAGAACAAATCCTTACATTTCGTTTCTGCAATCGACCGCACAAAAGAAGTTCTGAATTCTCTTAAGAACATCAGAGAAAATGGCGAAGATTTTTTCAGAGAGGCTTTTCAGACCGCATCCTAACTTGCCGAGGACTTGTTTGAAGAACTTCATTGAAACAAAAAACGCGTTCCAATCCAGTAACCTCTCCTACTGAAGCCTATTTTAGAGTGTCGATACTGATTTCTTGCATAGATTCGTTAATACAAAATCTTTGGACAGATCCATGGTCAATGAGGACGTTCTATCATTGTTTCAAGCTCTTCTCCAGGTTTTGCTGCAGTTGAGCGAGTGAACGAAATGGAAAAGCTAACACGTTACTTTGATAATGCAATTTCGTTGTCAGCTGTAAAAGCTGAGTGAATTCTTTGGTGCGAAAAAAATCGTCGAGTGATCCTTCTACCGAAGTTTTGAAATTGTGACAAGACTTACTTTAGAAGTATAAATTTCTTGCTTACGGTTTTAGCACCGCTTCCAGTGACCACAGCTAGTGTTGAAAGAACCTTTTTTTCAGCTATGAAAAGGATTAAAACAATGTCCCGAAGCTTTATGGAGAATGCAAGGCTAAGCTTGCTATCATTCGGATATAATTGCGGATCCAGATAAGGTGATTGATCTTATGTCAAAAAAAAAAATCAAGACGTCTTCTGCTTTGAAAAAATGTGTATAAACAAAATGTGTATAAGTATGTTTGTTTAGGTTAGGTTAGGTTAGGTTGGGTGGCAATTATCCGTTAATACGGAGTAATTCACTTAGACCAAGTAAGGTCCATTGTGATACCACATGCAGAGTCAGTTATTTCCGTTACTCTTGGAACCATTTCGAATTTTGGAGAAATTTCCGTATTTTGTTGATATCCGTTTCGGCAATATCAGCAAGCTCCCCAAAGAAGTACTCTCCTAGAGTCTGCTTTCTAATCGAGGATAGCGCCGGGCAGTCACATAGTAGGTGGAACGGAGTTTCCTCCTCCTCCTCATCCATGCAACTGCGACAGAAGTCATTAGCGATAACTCCGAGCCTTGCGGCATGTCTTCCTAGTATACAGTGGCCTGTTAGTACTCCGACAAGAGTTCCGATATGTGTTCTACTGACGTTTAACAGGACCTTTGTCCTGCGCCGATTTATTCGTGGCCAGGTCTGTTTTGCATGGTTGCAGGTGTCAAGTTCCCGCCATCTCTCACTAGCCTGTTGCAGTGCTAGTGTGGAGATGTTGTATCTTACCGTTTCAATTGGCACATGGGGTTCTCCTTTACCAGTAGAGAGTTCCATTTTCGTGCCGTTCCTTGCTAGTTCGTCTGCTTTACAGTTACCTGGTATATCTCTATGGCCAGGGACCCAGCACAGCGTTAACGTGCACCTATCCGCGATCTCATTTAAAGATTTGCGGCAGTGCCTGACCAATTTGGATCTTAATATTGGTGATTCGAGTGCTTTAATAGCTGCTTGACTGTCGGTATAGATGACGATATCCGAGTTCGATATCGATCTCACCTTCAGTAGTTCAGCGGCTTCGCGAATAGCCATAACTTCTGCTTGGAAGACACTACAGTTATTTGGTAGTCTGAAAGACTGGTTTAGGGAGAATGAAGCCGAGAAGATCCCGGCTCCTACTCCGTCCTCTGTCTTCGACCCATCTGTGTATACTTCTAGCATATTTTTGTCTATAACCGTATTCTCTTCCCATTGCTGTCGGTCGGGAATACTGGTCTTGTATTTAATATTGAAGTCTAGGACCGTGGTTACGTAGTCTGTGACTTCCCTTTTAACATTATAAGTTTTTAGAATATTGGCATGCCCTATGTCACTGCTTTTCCACTGCAGTGATTCTCTCAGACGCAATGCCGATTTTGCCGCCATCTCCTTACCGTGTATGTCCAAGGGCAGAATGTGAAGCATGGTTTCCAGTGCCGCGGTTGGTGTTGTCCGTAGGGCACTGGTCACACAGACACATGCCACTCTTTGGATTCTATTTAGTAGAGAGAGGTAGCTTATTTTATCTAGTGCTGGCCACCAGACGATGATTCCGTACATGAGTATCGGTCTGACTACTGCTGTATACAGCCAGTGCATTATTTTTGGGCTGATGCCCCATCTGAGGCCCAGGATCCTTTTGCAGGAGTAAAGTGCAGTAGCGGCCTTCTTAACGCGTTCCTGCAGGTTTAGTTTCCAGCTCAGTTTCCTATCCAGAACCACACCTAAGTATTTGGCGCTGTCAGAGAAGCTGAGGCGGATTCCCTTTAGTTTCGGTGGATCGATTTGAGGAATTCGGTGCTTCTTTGTGAATAGCACTAGCTCTGTTTTACCCGGGTTTATATCCAGGCCGCATTTGCTAACCCATTTGACCAGCGTTGCGAGGGCCGATTCCATCAAGTCCCGTAAAGTCGGGAGGTATTTCCCAGTAAATAAAATGGCGATATCGTCTGCGTAGGCTATGACTTTACCACCGTTCTTCTCCAGGGTTATAAGTATTTCGTTTACTGTTAGAAGCCATAGCTGCGGTGAAAGTACTCCACCCTGCGGAGTGCCGCGTTGCACAGACCTTCTCAGTTTGCAGCAGCCAAGTTCCGAATTGATAACCCTGCTTAGCAGCATTTGGTTGATCCAGTGACTTAGACTTGCGTCAATCTGCAGGTTTTTAAGTGCGTTAATTATCGCTCTCGGCTCTATATTGTTGAAAGCCCCTTCAATGTCTAGGAAGGCTACCATTGTAAATTCCTTGACGGCTAGTGATTTTTCCACGGTGCCGACAATGTTTGTTTAAGAACATACGATTTAAAAACTAATAGGAATATACATAGTTTTTTGTTTCGTAAAACTTGGTGGTTCAAAATATTTTTTTCCCGGAAATCATGAAAGTAATAGTTGTAGTTGCAGGACCATCCAAGTTAAAATTTATTTTGTTCGAAAAGTCGGCTTTAATCCAATTTCTGGAGACCACTTTAATCTGGTGGTTTTTTTGTAGTTTTGTAAAGCATAGAAAATAACACAACTCGAGTGAATTTGCTATAAAAAAAAACACAGCCAGTTCCATAATTTTGTTTGTAAATAGAGTGCCATAAGACACTAGCCTTTGAATTTTCCGCTTGTTTTGTGGTGTTAAAACCTTTAGGATCTTTTTTTGTAGTTGTTTCAATAAGATACCCTATTTTTTTTTACAATGTTTCATATCAAGTGTTCATTTCGAGCAATTTTATGAGCCATTTCACGATTTGAAAAGCTTTCCGAGAGCTATGTAATCTTTAACTTTATTTTCCTTTTCTGCAAATTCAACACTTTTTTTCGGCCTATTTTAATAAAATTTATATAAAATAATATTTGTCTTACTTTCAAATTAACTTTTTACTGCTCTTTATCGTGAGCACTTGTTGTTAACTAACCAATTTAACCGGTGCGTCTAATCAAGTGAACCAAAAAATGCATACGTTTTTGCATTATATAGAAAAAATAAGTAAAAATACCGTTATGAGTCTATCATATATTTTTAAATTATGTTTGTTTTATGTATGAATGTAGGTACATCTGCCAAACAAGTTTTTGTTTCTCTTTGTTCCACATAATACGAAAAAAAAAACAAGAAATAAAACGTAACTCTTGTGCGTCTAAAAAAGTGAACCGCACTGTAAATGCATTTTAGACGAAGTATCACAATAATTGAGAAAATATTTCTGTTGAATGTTACCGTATGCTCGAAGGAGGACTGGTCCACCTCGGAACTTTTTTTCCTTGATGAAATGAACCAACAATCCGACAGCTTGAAGTATTGGTTCGCTAATACCCTGTTTAGTAACAAATTCACAAAGGACCAAATTTCCAGTTTTTGCATTTTCGCAGACAGCCACTTTACCTATAGCTGCTCACCTTAAATAAAGCCCCAAAGCGAATAGAAAAATATCTAAAAGCCTATAAGCAGGGAACGGACTTTGTTGACCTAAAAAATCAAAAAATGGCAAAACTAAACTTCAAAAAAGGCATAAATGCCTTTTATTAAAAAAAGGAGGTTTAAGCCTTATAATGACACTGTACAACCATATAAGCATTTTAGAATTTGCTGGCAACAAACGCCTGCGAGTGTTCCTCAGGAAAACTTTGAAAGAGCTCAAGAGAGGACATAGGCAGAGACAAGTGGAGATCATTTGAAAGACGTCTTATCATCGACTGCAATATTTGGAGGCAATTTGAACGCTTCAGTGCCATTTACTACGTTATTTATTTCTTTGATGGTCGTGAGTCTTTCATTTATAGAAAAGAAGGCGCGCGCTTTCACTACAACTTCAGCAGCTGGTCCTTTTGCTGTTTGCAATTTCTCATCGATCCCCCTTAAAATATTGAGAGTACATAATATCTCCAATCAATTGCACACAGGACACAAAAAAAAAGATAAATAAATAGGTCCGTACAGCAACACTAGGCATAGCTGCTCACAACTATTCGTTTGTGTAAGTTTTTATTTTTGTAACGAATGGAAGGGAACTACAATTTTCCGAACGGCTGAATTGAGACGATTTTTCAGGACACTTATACTCTCGGATGTTTGTCGGAAGTTCGCAAACAACGTGTAAAAGAATAGCTTCGGCGATATTATTTGTTTAAATTATACAGTTAAGAAGAAAGTGCACATGAATTTTAACTTTGACCAAAAAAGGCAGAAAAAGCCAATGTTAGGAAAAAAGGCAAGGTCAACAAAATCCGTTCCCTGCCTATAAGGTATCAAGAAATTATTCGAAATTAAATTATGAACAACTACCATTACAGAAGACCCTATAGCGTGCTCGATATAATGGAAAATGTTCCCCATACAATGAACGAATGAATCCTCTTTTTCCCGTCGCTAATAAATTTCCAAAGTCAAAGGAATTGCTTTTCTTTACTACACAAACCAAGTTTGAAGTCGATCGGATGAAAAATATGAATTTTCTCATACAAATTTTGACCCCCCTTGGGGTTCGAATTTTCCCAAATCGCTTCTAAGTGATTACATTGGCCATTATAAAAGAAACATAGTTCCAAAATATCAGCTTAGTTCTTACCGTTGGGACTGGGCATTGATCACCAATCAGGGTGATCCCAAATGCGCGGCGGATCGCTTTTCATATTTCCAAAAGCTGTCAAAAGCGATAGCTATTCAGGTGACGGATTGCTGGCGGATTTATTGCCAGGAACCCTCACAATAGCTATCGCGTTTGAATGGATCGAATCGCTTTTGAAAATATAAAAATACCAATCCGCCATGAAAAGCGATCCGCCGCGCATTTGGGAATAAGCCCCCAGTCAGGAGTTCAAGACAAATTAAATTCTCGAGACTTAAAAAACTGATATCTGAAACAAAATAAAAAAAAAATTTGGCGCAACAGGTTCATATAGGACCGAAGGTCTACTTCCTCATAATAATGGCAGTGGCTAATGCTTTCGTTTGCAGAAGCTATAACCGGACAAAGCGCTCTTGTCTCTTGAGAAAATAAGATAGAAGTCAAAAATGTTCGAGTTGGGGTCTCCGTCTCAGTTTACATTGCTTCTGGTTCTCGTCATTCGTGACGAATATTCGTAATCCGGCTTAAGCCAATGTGTGATTTTATTGATATTGTATGTAGTGGTCGGATAATAGTGGGGCATTTTAAGCCTAAGTGTATATCGTCAATCTTGGAGTCTAGCTTTTGACCACATAGACCTATTACGGTTGTTCCTACATTAACATAAATTAATACCTAGACCAATAAGTTTAGTCTTTTCCATTATATGCATGCAAGGTCATAAAATGGGAAACAAAACATAAAGAGACACGTCAAAGTTCATACCAAACAAAGAAGTATTGACGCCTAATCATTTGTGCTGAATTTAATTTTTTTTATTCGCAGTTTGGCGTAAGGCTAGTCATCGTTTGTTGTCCGTTCAATCCATTCACTCAGTTTTGGGGAATCCCGCGGAAAGACATATCTACTCATAGCAAGACCACAAAAGATTAATCGACATGTATAATATACATAGGTAATTATGTATGAATGAAAACCACGATCGAGGTTCTTAACAAAATTAAATGCGCTAGACATAACCAGAATAATTTGGTCCAAACCATGATTCGCCAAAACAAAAAAAAGGGAAACGTTTTCTATACCTAGACCAATACTGTTTGTCACTATTTGTCATGACCTTATAAAATATTGAGCTAGAGTTTGATTTAAGTCATTGTGTGATCATCAGCCGACATCTTCGGACAGTTCACTTGAACTTGACAGTTAGGAACATTCACTGTCATAGGTTGAAATATGATCAAATGTAAGGAAGTTGCACTTTACAAATTTTTATTCGCAATTTTAATTATCTTTCATTTTGCGGAAGTGAAAGCCGGAATAATGGCGGTATAATAAACAGACAAAAAAAAAATACTTTTCTTAGCAATCAATGATGGATTTCACTAATAGCTGATGAGTTTAATCGTGCAGTTTAGCTTAAAAAGATTTCAAAATTTAAATTTGTGGAAATTTGTGACGATGTTATGATATTAGTGAAACTAAGTGTAGATGGCTTGACGAGTGAATGAAAAGTGTGAACTTATAAATACGATTTCCGTGTTAAATTTAACCTTTTGACATAAATGACTTATAAGTCAAAAAATCATAAAACTTCTTAAATATTATTGAAACTTGTTACCTAAATACCAAATTTAGTGTCCATAGAAGTGTCCATTTGATTTATAGACAGTCGCGCATTCATCTTTATAGTACCAAATTTTGTCAACAATTTTTTAAAGCAAATTACTTTGGTTCATTTGTGATGGTGCTTCATTCCGTTGGGTATTTGGGGCTTAACCAGCATAGCTCTCTAGCTAGCTCGATATGGGTGCGGGCCTAGCTGTTTCCAATTATTGCGTGCGCCATATTGGTTGACGTGTACGTGGCCCTTCTAATGGGGCATCACCTTAAGTACGGTTTTTGTCGAAAATGCTATGGCCGCAGAATACCTGCAGCATATACTACCTATATGCTTCATCAATTTTAGTCGGTAAGGTCTTATATCGCTAGATTATTTGAACGCACATTTTCTTAATCAACAAAATAGAAGGCTTTTACTTTTTTGGCATTTAGGTATGGTTTGTATTACTGGGCTGAATCGCTTCTGATAATTTAGAGCAGGCCGAAATCTAGGCGGGCAAGGGCCTTTGCTACATTCAAATTTTAAATGTTCATCGTACTGAAAATTTCTGTTTCTTGTAATTGACAGCTTACATTTTACTTGGATTTCGCCCACGCACCACTAGGCTCTAGTTTGACGTCACCGTTTCTACACTAATATGTACTCACAAATTTACCTTTGACATTCTTTCGAGAAATTCCACATATATAAGGAAATTCGCACCTGGTGCGAAACTACACTTATATATCAAGTAAAATCGCACCCTGTGCATTTCCTGAAGTTTTCGATCTCTAGGTGCCAAAGAATGAGTTTCCACACAGGTGCGAAATTACACCCTCTTCAGAGTAAATTCGCACCGGTGCGAAATTACCTTGCCCCAATAAAATCTATGTAGTATTTAAACCGCAGTTAAAAAAATAAAATTAGACTCCTCGGACCAGGGCCGTAGCCAGGATTTTGGTTCGGGGGGGGCTTGCTTCCAAGTCTTACGAAACAAAAAACTATGTATATTCCAATTCATTGATTTCTATTAGTCACATTTTTTCAAAGCAGAAAACGTCTTTATTTTTTTTTGATATGAGATCAATGGGCCTCCGCACACGAGACTAATTCTGCCGGCAGAAAACTGTTTTTATACCATACTTCGAGCGCACACGGGATGATTTCTGCCGGCAGAAAAATTATATATATGAACCCCTTTTCATTGTGTAGTATTCTTTTCACAATTAAAATATTTTGAAAGTTCTGTATGTATTAGTTTAATGCCTTGTTCAACCGGTCAAACTCGGCAGAACATTTTATTCCGTTTGTTTCACCTCAGTTCAGTCCCTTCGCCTACAAAATCGGTTTTATGCCGGCAGAATTAGTCTCGTGTGCGGAGGCCCAATCACCTTATCTGGATTCACAATAGTATCCGAATGAACAGATATCATAGCAGAAGGAGAGGTTTCTGGATTGGAATGCGTTGTTTGTTTCAATGAAGTTCTTCAAATAAGTCCTCGGCAAGTAAGGATGCGGATTGAAAAGCCTCTTTGAAAAAATCTTCGGCATTTTCTCTGATGTCCTTAAGAGAATTCAGAACTTCTTTTGTGAGGTCGATTGCAAAAACGAAATCTAAGGATTTGTTCTGTAGGGAAACTGATAAGGGCAGCGCCAAACTGAAAAGTTTTTCGTATACAATGAGGCTTACTAGGCAATCGCATTTTTGGACCACTGCCAAAAGTGTTGATACTTTCGAAGACATCACCCACGTTCTGCTAGTTATTTTTTCAATACTTATTGAGATGCATTTGAAAAGCTCTACAAAGGAACTAATACTGTCATTCCTTTCAATGAATTTTGTTTCACAAAGGCGCAGAAGTCAAGTTTTTCGGCTCTCTGGTGCGTGTTTTTTTATGACAGTTTTGAAAGTTACATAATATGCATTTGAAAGGTTGCGGAAGAAATAAGCTATTTCACTAACTACACTAAGGCAATTGCGAATTGCAGGAGTTGACATTTCAGAGCCAGGTTAAAGCTATGGCTTGCACAGTGTACATACCTAGCGTTTGAATACTGTATGCCTACCGGGATTATCTCCTTATTTTTATAGATTTGAATTTATATTAAGCCCCATTACGGTCATTTCAGTTTCAGTTGCAAACAAGACACAGTTCACAACATTTTCTAGAAAAAAATGTTTCAACAGTTCCTCAGATCCAAATGGATGACCTATCAACCCTATATCGCAAGATCGGCGTCCGGTAAGTTGAGCTACCTATTTAGAGCAAAGAGGTACTTTAGCCCCAAGCAACTTCTCCTGCTGTACAAAGCACAGGTTAGACTAGGCCTGGAATATTGCTCCCATATATGAAGCTTTTCCCCAAAACATTCACTTAACCTACTTGACAGCATACAGAGACGAGCAGTTCGACTTATTGGAAACCCATCACTCACATCGAATCTACAACCGTTGGTGCACAGAAGACAAGTCGCTGACCTCTGCTTGTTCTATAGGTAGAGGTACTTCCTTGGTAGATGTTCCGAGGAACTCAAAGCACTAGACAGGCTGCTAATGCTCATGAGCATACAGTACACTTGACAACCCCGAGGGCATAAACTTTCCAAAACTCCTTTTGTTACAGGACAAGCAAAATTTGAAACTAACAGACATCTGCAAGCATCTCGGGGCGCTGTTGAAGCGTTATAAGTCCGCCTTTCCCGGAAAAAAAGGTTGAGCTATCAGAAAATTTTAGTTTTTGCCTTTTGTTAAAGACTTTCGGGGGGGGCTTCAGCCCCTCAAGCCCCCCCCCTGGCTACGTGCCTGCCTCGGACTAAGTTCACCAGACAATATAAATTTAGACCACAGTCCAAAAAGTTTAATCTGGGCCATATAAAATTAATTTAGGCGCGCGACTTACAAAATTCACGAAGTCTAAATTCAATCCGCATCCACCGCTTTCAAAGGCAAACTTAAATTCAATTTGGAATTCCTTTCAGGGGCGTTTATCTTTATTGACATTGTATTTTATTATTTTTGTGTTTTTTGGCGAGTATTTTTGAAGAGTTTTCGAAGCGATTCTTGTGGGCTTTTTGGGACGTTCATCATTTAGAGACGATTTTCAGAGCATTTTCAGGACGTTTTTTTTTCATTTCTCAGAGAGGTTATACACCGAGGTTGGTGGGTGTGCATTTTGTCCCTTCGATATTATTAGAGTAGACAATTAAAAATTTAAGTTTTAGGCGTGGTGTCCGTTTTAAACCGAGTAAATATGACACACAAATTGCTTTTCGTGAACGTTGCTGTTAAACGGCTTTAGAAAATTTTGAAAAATATTGTTATTCCTCCCTACCTTACCTATCCTTATACTCATTGGTTTACCTAAAGCATAACAAACCCCAAAATGAGTCAAGTTACTATTAATGACTAAAATTAATTTGCTATTAAACTTTTTTTTAGTAACATATGTCACGCTCTTTGGTCTTGGATTACTGGTGAACGCAGCAGCACAAATTCACAATTCACATTATGGCTGTACCAAATATCGTGATCAGTTTCCCAGATTGCACAACGTCAACACCTTTGATGACTTCATTGTAAGAAAAGAAAAACTCCAAACTTATCTTTAAGGGTATTCTTAAAAAAACTTTAATTCACTTAAGGCGCAAACAGGCAGACAGTATGCTACCATAGAGGAAAGACATATGCGCGAGACCATCTTTGCCAGTAAAAAGAGTTTGATTGATGTCAGCAATAAGGCCTTTCAAATGGGCGTCACTGCATTTCAGTTGGCTCTTAATCCATTTGCTGATCGTACCAAAAACGAATACGGAAGGTTACTTGGATCAAGGCTTTCACCCAAGGGAGAGTAAGTATAAAAAGCACTTTATAAAATTTCCTGACAGTAATTTTGTTTACCTTTCAGACAGCGTGTCGGAAAGCACCGAAACTATCACAGAAAAGTTGCCCTTAAGAACCTACCCTATAGTTTCGATTGGCGGCAATTTGGTGGTGTTACTTCGCCAAAGTTTCAAGGAGAAGACTGTCAAAGTTGTTGGTCTTTTGCGGTAGTTGGAGCATTGGAGGGACATCTCTACAGAAAAACCGGATTCCTGGTGCCACTTTCTGCGCAAAATTTAGTAGATTGTGCCGATGAAGAAGGCAACATGGGTTGTAATGGTGGATTTCAGGAGTACGGGTTTGAGTACATCGTAGAGCATGGTGTTTCTCTAGAATCAAAGTACCCATATACAGAATCAGAGAATCCCCAATGTCATCACAATGAAACTGGTTCTGGAATTAAAATTAGGGATTACGCTAGTATCAAGCCAGGTGACGAGGAACGGATGAAGGAAGTTATTGCAACTCTGGGGCCAATAGCGTGCTCAATGAATGCCGGACTTGATTCCTTTCAATTATACAAAGGTGGCATTTACGCTGACGAGGAATGCAACAAAGAAGAAGTTAATCATTCAGTGGTTGTCATTGGCTATGGAGTAGAGAATGGAGAAGAATATTGGTTGATTAAGAATTCATATTCTTCAAATTGGGGCGAAGATGGATTCATGAAGTTGCCACGAAATCGAAACAGCTTTTGTGGTATAGCGTCGGAGTGTAGCTATCCAGTGCTGTGATGATTTATAAATTATGCTATATTATTTGTTTAAGTATTTATATTTGAAGAATAGACTAAGTTTTTACATCTAATAAAAACCATTGCTCATAACGACATGTATAGGTATGACTTGCCGCTTTTATGAGCTTGAATAAATTTCTCATGCTGTGTCTTCTGCTGCGAATTATGTTTGGTGTTAAAATTAGAATGATGTTAATGATTTTTTTCTATTTGTAAAGAGAAACTAAACCAATTAGCATATCGCACCTCTTTATGTGCGCAGGCGCGAAAAAGTCACGTTTTGTTTATATAAGGAAAGAATTTGCTAATTCATGTAATATTTTACAGTTAGTTTACATTATAGCCGTCCTTTAAAATGTTCATAACCCAGTCCCAGTGATGGAATTAACCGATTAATTCTATGTACTCCCCCCAGAGGTGGTAAAATAAGAATAGGATGGTCGAAGTGGCCGTGACAATGGGGAGGGAACATTCACCCCTATTCCCGTTGGCGTTTGTCGTAAACGACTCTTGTTTGTCTTCGTTTTTTAGTCGGTGTGTTTAAATTTTTTGAGACATAAAAGAATTGAAATTATGGTAAACACATAGGCCCCTGTCGATCGTTCTGGTCGATGCTTTCTCTTGGAAGTGAAAAAGATTTGTTCGTAAGAAGCTAAAATCAATTCGTCAATTTCGTGACGATCGCTGATCGACAATCACAATAAGGGTCATAGAAAAGGAAATAAAATTGTTAACAAAAGTTAAAAAAAAAATCGGAACATAATTTTACAACGACTCGAAACATAAGTCGTATACGACAAACGCCAACGGGAATAGGGGTGATTATGTTCGGCGTAAATTGAAGGAAGCTAAGGTAAAAAAAACCTTAAAGAACAGCAAAGGAAGCCAGGGGTCAGATCACGTAAAATAAAATCGATTGAACGATATCGTTTTTATGCATGCTGTCTCTATCATTTCAGTGGCAATAGACAGAGACTGCTATCGACCGAAACGATGTCCTTCGATCGTTTTCATTTTACGTGTTCTGGTTCCAGGTGATTCGCATTTCATTCGCTTCGGAAGACGATTTCGTTCGTCTACAACTTTAACTGAGAATCCTAGACTTTCTTTGTTTGTTTGATGGTTGATGCCGGAGCGGCAAATGGCGTAAAAAAAATCTATTACGCGAAAAAAATGTGGGCATCTCTAGATGAAGGTTATGAAATGAAAACTTTGTAGGGAACTAAAGGGTGTCCCATAATTCACGCAAAATGTTATTTTGATAGAAAATATAGATTTTTGATTAAAAAGCTTAAATTTGTATTGATCATAGATTGGGATTATGTATTTAATAGCACATCAGATAAATGGCCGCCACGGCTTTGCTGGCAAGTACGTACTCTTTTATTAAAATTTTCCATGACCGTTTCGCATAAATGTGGCTGAATTTCATAAATACACCTCCCAATTTTCTTTTTCAAGGCGGTGGTGGTCATGGGCTTGCTTGCATAGACCTTTGACTTCAAAAAACCCCAAAGAAAAAAGTCAAATGGCGGTAAATCGCAAGATCTGAATGGCTAGTTCTGATCGCAAAACGGCCGATTACATGATTAGGAAATTACTCATGGAGTAATTGAATGGTTTCTCTGGCCGTATAGCATGTCGCATGTGGCACCGTCCTGTTGAAACCAAATGTTGGTCACATCCATATCTTGTAATTTAGGCACTAAAAACTTGGTTATCATGTCACGATAACGAACACCATTAATTGTTACTGCCTGACCAGCCGCATTTTCGAAGAAAAATGGTCCGACAATGCCTCCAGCCCGAAATCCGCACCAAACAGTCACTCGTTGTGGATGCATTTCTTTCTCAGCAATAACTCCTGGGTTTTCTGAACCCCAAATGCGACAATTTTGACGATTAACGAAGCCATCAATATGAAAATGAGCTTCATCACTGAAGATGATTTTGTTCGAACAAACCTTCATTATTTTTAAAATATTGCTCAACAATAAAAGTGCATTGTTCATTCGTATAGCGCTCCATTTTTACTAACCCCGAACTGTCAGCTGTCACATTGTTAACTTTTTTTCCGTTGGGATGACTGTACTAATAGCGCAAAATTAAAATTTTGCGTGAATTATGGGACACCCTTTATTATGCAAATTCATAAAGGCCGTTCATATCTTTATTCCCTTTCGCACGACTGGGATGATGTGGGTATTATATAGCGTTTCCTTGTTTGTCTTGAAAAAGCCTTGCTACTCAATTGGCGAAAAAAACAGCGACTGACAAACGTAATTCTCCGCTTGATTTCCGATGCAATGGCCGCGTTCCATTGACTGCTAGAAGACTAGCGCGCATGCCAAACTCCATATAAAAAAACTGACATTTCATCATTTGCGCTAGAGCTCTAGCACATATTGTGAAATGTCAGTTTTTTTTATATAGAGTTTGGCATGCCGCTAGTCATCTAGCGGTCAATGGAACGCGGGCAATGTATATATTCAAAGTTTATAGCCGAGCCGAGGTAGATAATGTGCCTAACTACCTTAAACTTTAAAGTTGTCTATTCCGCCCTATTTGTTGTGAGTCCCTTATTGTTGACAGCATATTAAGATTTTACCAGACATTCACAAAACAATACTAATCCCATTTTTGCTGCTTGTGTTCCAAAATTTGCAAAGGCACTATTGACAGCTCACTGAGTTCTGCCAATGATGTCAATGTTATTCGCAAATACAATGTTCACTTCCTCTGTCACTGCCCGGGTCTCTGTCACTTGAGGAGCAGAACCACAAACCAGTAAGAATAGACCGTCGACTTCCCGTACACCTACCCGATTCCCCCCGGAAAGAATTTCCCTGTCTGTGAATACGTGTAAATGTCAAAATTAATGGCGGCAATGTTTTTCTATGCAATACCATGCGACCAGGATTTTTCAAGTATGCGTGCGTTAATGGCGCCCCTTTGATTTTGTACAGCACCAATACATGAAAAATCCTGGTCTCGCCGGCAGCTTGTAGGCAAAGTCCGTTATGTGGGAGGAGTCGACGGTCTATTCTTACTGGTTTGTGAGCAGAACACTTAGAAGTCATTACTTCCATGACCTACAAGAACATTCTGATGTCTCACTTAGCTGGACAGCCAGCGGCGTCAAGTAATCACTAGAAGAAGGAACATGAGGCTAACTATCCCTAACATTAACGGTTAACCCCCATTTAAAATGGCATCACAATGGGTCCACAAGTACATATTATGTAGGTGTGGTACAGCAGGGTTTACTCATAAATCTAACCTAACCTATCCACATATGTAATTTTACAGACTTGTGGAAAATTGTGCCACTGGTGTTGTCTTGTGAGTTTCGCGCAATTTCCTTAGCTATGACGTTGAAGAAGTTACATGGCATCGCATCACCTTGTCTAAATGTTTTTCTGGCATCAAAGGTCTCATCTATTCGCGGCAGCCAGTTCATCAGGGATGCCAAGACTAGACCTTGAAATCGATTATATCGATTTGCACTTCTTGGTTTTTCTCACGGATCTGCCGTAGTATGAATCTTTGGTCGGTTGTAGACTTATCGGGCTTGACTCCGTTCGTTGATAAAGGGTTTCAGGTGTTCTTAGAGTACGTCAGATATGATCTTTTATCTTGACTGATCCCTCTATAGTTGGTGCAATTTAGAGGGTCTCCATTTTTACTTACACCTACTTAAAAAGGTCTGCTGCACAATTTGTTTGAATTGAAGTGTTTACAAAAAAATCAGTGAGCCAGTTTAGCAAAAATTTAGTTCTTCATACAAAAATTCGGCCAAGCATCGAGTCTCTAATTTACATAGTCGATAGACTGTGCCCCTTTAAATCATGGATTGATGATGACAATTTTTTGTGATCATTTGGCGTTCAAGGCGTTGCTTCCAATGTGTACCTAACAAACATAAGTGAGAATGGCAGTTAAAATTGTAAACATTCAAGATTGGTAGCGTATTTTTGACATTTTTTTGTTTAATATACCTACTGATCTAAATTTAAACTTCTTTTCAGAGAAACATGTTCTTGCCATTTATCCTCCTAATATACAACACTTTTTTTACAGACACATAGCGAAGGTGCAATAAATGTGGTCCTTCTATTTGCATAAGTTTAGTCACGATAAAGTCTTGTATCAAAATAAGAATAAAAAGAAGCAGGTGAAAGCAGTTAAATATGATCTTAAGTACATTTCCCAGCAATTCACACCCAAGAATGAAACGCGCTATCTCCCAGTTTCCTAACAGACTTAGATTTTGTATGTTTACCTTAAAATTTATCATATGCCTCACGTTGGCAGATTAGATTGGAGAATTCTTTCGCACATATATAAAAGCAAGTGGATCGCGGTTGTAATAGACACAAGTACCATCCAAGTCGTTGAGTGAAGAAACCAGACCTTGCGGATTACAATGAGGGCATTTCTAGCGGTATTTCTACTGAGTTCAGTCATGACAGTTTGTTTCTCAACAATTGTCTCAAATACCGAGTGGAATAATTACAAGGTCAGTAAAACACAACTACCTACCTACATAAATTTCATTTACAATATTACATTTATATTGTGTTTCTAGATGACGTACTCGAAAGTCTACACAACTCCTTCTGCTGAAAATAATGCACGGTACTACTACGCGGTTAATAAGGGGCGAATCAACAATCACAACGACCGTTACATAAACAACCGAGAATCGTATGGACTTGCTCCCAACCAATTCACTGATATGAAATTTGTGGAATTCGCCGCACTGTTTCCACAAACCCAAGACATTCCATCAAATGGAGTTCCCTACACATTATCTACTGTGGCGCCTCAACCTTCTTTCTCATATGCCACGCAAGGATTTAATAGCCCAGTTCAGGACCAGGGTTTGGTTTGCAACAGTGGTTGGGCATATGCTGCAGCTACCGCTATGCAGATTTACGATGCTCTTATCACTGGCACTTTGAACACGCCAGCTCTGTCTGCGCAGAATTTTATAGATTGCGCCGGGGCAACCAAATCATGCGTCAATCAGGTGTCGCAAATAGCATTTGATTATCTAACTCAACGATCGCAGCGGGTGTTCCCTATTACAGATTATCCCAATCGACCACTTGATGGCCAGGGTATGTGCGTTCTGCCACCCAATCAACTTACCGGGAAAACTTTGACATCTTATTCAAACATTGCGAATGGAAATGATGCGGCCCTTATGTCCATCGTCAACTATGCGGCTCCAGTGGTGATTAAATTCAATCCGGGAACATTTGAGTTCATGCACTACAAAGAGGGTGTCTTCACGCAGCCAGCGCCAACACAAACTGCTTCACATTATATGACAGTTGTGGGTTATGGAACAGATTTGCCTTCAGCTACAGGTAAAAACTACTGGTATTTGCAAAACTCCTTCGGGACAACATGGGGCGAGCAAGGTTTTATTCGAATTGAACGAGATACCAGAAAAACAATAGCGAATTCGGCTATATTCCCATCCGTGTAAGGGAATACGTTTTTTAAGAGTTGTACGAATCAAGGCAATAAAATAATGACATACATACATATAGATGGCGCTTTTTAATGACAAATTGTGGAAAGATGACAGCTAATGACGAGAACCCTTAACGCTGTAAGTAGGTACTAATATAATAATCATTTTGAGGCCGTGTGCTATAGTTGGGTTAAGTAATTATCCTCGAATAAATATCGGACATACTACTGGTGATAAACAAAAATTTCAGCTGTAAAAAAATTATCCTGTTGACTAATTTTTGACTTTATTTTTGCCTTGGAATTTGCTAGAATGTTTAGGACGAAATAAAACACAGAATTTTAATTGATACCGATACCAGAAGTGAAATTAGAGAAATATCTGTTTCAAGACTGGAGTTTGAACTTATTTTCTTTTTTTAACACTCATATAATATGCCAGAAAAATGTCCGTAGGTAGGTATAATTATTAAGCGCCCCTGACATAGGTACGGCCAAAGTACCCAAAGTACGCCCATTAATGGTTCGGCACATTTTTTTTTAGCTAAAGCTAGGTACCTACGCTGCTCGAGCGAAACTAAATTTTAGCGGCTATCCAATTTTTCTCTCCAAACATTAGCTAATACCCTAGCTAAATTCTGACATAGAATGCGCTGTGGAAGAAGTGTCACAGAAAACAGCTGTTCGTTGAAAATAAATTTCTTCAAAAATTCATCGACGCGAAAAAGTGTTATATTTCCTTTGCACTTTTTTATTTCCTTGTCTGCTATATTCCTTGATCTCAAATTTATTACTTTCAAAGGACTCCTCATCGAGGTATTCATTGAAAAACACTATCCTTATTTAGTTTTCCGCAAAAACAGAACAGAAATTTAGCTAAAGTCTAAGCGAAATTTTGACATAGAGTGCGGTGGATATAAGTGTCGCAGAAAACAGATGTTCGTTAAAAATAACTTCCTTCAAAAATGCATCGACGTGAAAAAGTGTTATACTTTCGTTGCACTTTCTTTTTTCCTTGTCTGGTATTCCTCAGACTTATCACTTTGAAAGGATTCCTCATCGAAGTATTCATTGAAAAACCCTAGGTATCCTTGTTTTCCTTTCCGCAACACAAAAACTTAACAGAAAACCACCACCATGATCTGTCTAAATTTAGTTTGAATAAAAGTGCCGAACCATTAATGGGCGCGCTAAATTGTGACAGATACCTGCCGCACAGTCGAAAATGAAAATTTGATATTTTAGCTGAAGCAGCGTACCGCTCGGCTAAATGGATTCGCTTAAAATTAGCTCAGCTAAATTTTAGAGAGAATTTTGTATGGGAGCTAAAATTTAGCTCGAGCAGAGTATTAAGCTTTAAGCAGCGTACCCCGTTCGGCTATATGGATTCGCTTAAATTTAGCTCAGCTAAATTTTATATAAAATTTTGTATAAGAGCTAAAATTTAGCTCGAGCTTTACTTCGAAAGTAGGTACAAACAAATCAAAAATTATTTTCGATTGTCAGCAAAACTTCCCGACGTACATAATCTTAATAATAAACAAATAGTTGGTGCAACTAAGATAGGACCCTGGGCCTAGCTTCTTATAGACATTCGATTGAGCTAGTGTAATTCGTAAATATTGGGTGTGTATACGTGTAATCTACATCTCATCGTTTTGAATAGGCCAGCTTGGAGCAAATAAGATTCATTGCCTCTGGCGTGTGCACCATACGCATTTGACAGTTTGTTATGAACATCACGGTTTACACATAAATAATCCTTAATTTCAACACTACTATCCTACCTATATTTAATTTGTGTTATACCCAAATTGGCATCCCTATAACAATTTTCTTTTCCTTCAACTTGGCATCACTTTCTCTTCAAACTGCCAAACAAACAACACAAAACGGAATCAGAAAAACAAAGAAGATGAACCAAAACGGAAGGTTTCGTTTTTTGTCAGAATTGAAAACCAATTTATTTGCAATCGAAAATTTGTATTAGGCGGTAGTGTTTAGTGAGTGAAAGTTTCTATTTAAATTATCTTTTTTCTACGTAGTATAATACTTTTTTTTATAGTTCATAGAATTGGTAAGTTGATAAGCGCAATCTAATTTTTATTTTTCTCAAACATTTTAATAATACAATGACACACAAGAGCTCTGCTGCGGAGTAACAAAATAAATTTCTTTCTGTCTAGTCTTTTGTTTAAAAACAATATTGCGTCATGCTATTTATGTACTCTCTAAATCAACAGTTTTTTTTTTGGATTACCTAGTAGATGTATGGTAATTTTCTTTGTTTGGAGAATTGCTTATTTTTTGGTGACAAGCTTTGCCATATCTTTTGTGTTTAAAATAAAAAAAATGGTTGCCCACTCATATTTGTCGTGGCACTGTGCAGGGATTCCCCATTTCGCGTTGGTTTGATTAAAAACTCAACGCCAGTGCCCTTCATCACAGTTAGACACAAAAAAGTGCGGTTAACATTGAAACATACTAGTTTACAGTAACAACAGTCATGTGATGCCTACCTACAGTTACCTCCAAAAGGTTTGGTACCAACTGTATTGTATTTACAGTTTTTGAGTATGATACCTAACTTGAGAAATTCCTTTTTTTATTCGAGGATGTTTTTTTTTTTTAATTTTGAGTGCAATATAAATCCTTTTTTTCATAAAAAAAAGATTTTTTAAAACTATTGTTAATTTTTTTTGTTAGGATAAACGACGCGACCCTATACCATTTTGGTTGAATTATATCAACTGTTGCTTTCTTTGACTTGTATAAGCCTAAGCTCTTGTCTAAGAAACCGGTATTCATTTTGATGCTGTTAGTTGCTTTCGCCTTCATAACGGCATGGACAGCAACAGTTAATATTATTTTATGTACCTACCTAGGCGATATAGGTTTTTTTTATTTTGATGCTACTATATATTTGAATATTTTAAATGAAAATTACTGAACAATTTTTGCGATCGATACGATAATTATTATGTAGTTTTTTGTTGGTGTTTTTAATTATATCAGGAGCGTTACCATACACGCCTTTCAATAAAAATCATGTCCAGGAAGACAGGTCGATTTTGAAATGAGAAAGATAGATGGCACAGACAATTTACCGACGAACCTACTTTCACAAATAATTATCTCATAGAAGATTCTTTTCCGCCCATTGCGCTCTATCCGTTTTCATCTCTTGTAATTTTTCTCAACAAATCGTAGGGATTTTAAATCCTAGCTGTAGGATGCTACAATTCAATGAAATCCTACAGCTAATTGGGTTCCTAAGGATGCTACAACAATGTAGGTATTGAATTGCTTGCCTTATCTCTAAGAATATCATTTTTCGAATGATACCTACGTGATTCTTTGATTCGCTACTAATCACCGACACAACGAACGACGGACGCTTTATATGTTTAGAAATTCACTTTTTTTTTTTTTGAGTCATTAGTCATAGTCGGTTTCCAATTCAATCTCCAAAGTCTACATGAATTCGAATCTAATGATCAGCTTTCATTTTATCAATATGGGGGCGTTGAATACCAAAGCATTGCATCGCATAAACAACGCCTACTTGGATTGTGAGTATCAGTCCACACCCGCCAAGTGTAAATAAATAATTTCGGCTGACTTCATTGTTTAGAACTGAACTACCCATGCTTTTTGCTTTGGAGTTTAATTTGTGTGTATATTCTGTTTGTGCCATGCTGCATTCTTGGCCCTTTAACTAGATTTTGTGTTGGATCAGCGCTTTGTACCTACATTGTCAAATTTATTCGCAATAAATATGAATTGGTATTTTACTTCATTGTAGTTATTAATAATTTGGTCAATACGATCAGGAGTAGCATTTAAAAAAAAAAACATTTATACAACTACATTACTGTTATCAGTGTTCCCTTCAGTTAATTCTTATTCCGAATTAAAACTGATTTTGTGTTTTGCCCTGAGCCTCTGATCATTATTTTCTCTAAGTTGTTGTTAATTTGCCTCGATTTCTTTTATCTATATGTACTAAGTAAATCCTTTTGATACTGTCATCATCGCCGTAAGAAGTTTCTGTCTTGGATAAGGCATCATTCCAATTATAAAAAAAGCGCTCTGGTATTTGCGTTGGCTTGATATTTTTTTTATTTAGCAATAACTAGGTGCGATTAGAACGTTAAAATATCGTCATATCTTGTACAAAGAGGTAAACAAACAATGGGCCCTGATATTCGAAGACGCTCTTGCTTAGAGAAATTAATTGTATACCTACTTGCTCAAGTTGTAGCCGTTGAAACTTTCACTTTAGGCGCCCTGTCCCAATCAAAAACAGAAAGTAAAAGTAACCACTGTACAGTGTTCTACAGCTTATCCATGGCAATAGGCAGTTAGGTACTTTGCGATAAGCCCCCTGGTTGTCAAGAACATATGTCGAAACGGCTCTTGTTAGCCCTGACCTGTCTTGCACAGACGTTGGTTACCCTATCTAGGTATTCACCTTATATGTATTTTAGAGTCAGAGGCCCTTATTGTGGTTGTCGATCAGCGATCGTCACGACAATTGTCGACTGCGTCGATTGATTTTAGCTATTCACACGCACAACATTTTTTCACTTCCAAGAGAAAACATCGATCAGACATTTGTAATCGACTACAAGCGACTGTCAAATCGACAATCACAGCTCTCGATCGATCGGTTAACGGTTAACTATCGACACTCACAATAGGGGCCAGAAACTCTAGTAGTCTAGTTTACCGTAACATGATAATCCGTGCAAATCCGAGCAAAACTGTCGTGCCATACTGTTTGTGCAATTACCCATATTGAACATCAATGTTTATGCGTATTCACTAGAAAGAAATTCATTTTATTGTGTCATAACATACATACATCAATATACATACATATTTATATTAACAATTATTATTTTGTAATCTATTTCCAGATCTCAAGTTACAGCCATGCGCACTCTAGTAGTTCTATTGTTTGGTGTGATTGCCGTTGCAAGCGCAGTTTCATTCGTTGATATCGTGAAAGAAGAATGGCATACATTTAAGGTAAGTGCATGCTTCAAATGTAATTATTGTGTATGAGCTTTTCATCAAAAAAACTTGTAAACAAAGAGAACGCCTGATTCATTAAATGACTCAGAAGTAAAATGATCAGTTATCAGCATAACCCTATATCAAGTTTAGAATGTCAGTTGCAACGTGATGCCTAGTGTTCAAAGGGCTCTGTCGAGCTTGTGATAAGCAACTGCGTGCGATTTGTTTTGACCGATAAGGATTGCATTTTGAACGCATAAGCCCTTCATTGCAAATTCCGTTTATCAAGAGGCCTACGACCTCGTCTAACGAAGATTCTTAATTCAAATTGCAAATGAAACCAGTTCGTCGGCGTATTTTGTTGTTTACTATTTGTTTGAAAAGTCAAGATAACACTTGTGCCCCCTCTCTAACGTTTCTGCAGAGATAATAGAAAAAAAAAAACTGATAACACATTTATTATTATTTGCTGCTAAAAGTAGGGCGACTGCTTCTAATTTTCTAGTCGACGGCTTATATATTCTCTAATCGAAACTGTGATAGGTCATTTGTTTCACGGAAATTAGTGATTTAAAAGCAAAAAAAAAATATATATATTATGTACATACATATCATTTTAATGAACTACTCGTGGGGTTAGTCATTTGCTGTAAAAAAAACAGGTTTTGCGTTTGTTCCTTTGTTGATAATTTGTTTATGAGCCTTTTACTTTTCCACTGAAAATTAAAACCTCCTCAAATTAGTTAAACATTTCAAAGACTGCAGATGGTTTCACGTGATTTCAGTGCTAAACACTGGGTAGTGGGTACGCCTTACATCAGATTGAGTACCTAATTCGAAAGAGGTTGCTAATGAAATTATTTTTTACTGGGTGACAGTTCTTATGTTTCGCTTGATGTAACCAAATTTGATTCACAATTGAGGACAAAAGTTTCGTTTCAATAAAAGTCGTAAGCACGTTACCGAAGAAAGGTGCGATTTTTATCTGCGTAATAAAGAACAAAGCAGTGAAGATTATTTTTAAATCCCTGTACGTGAAATGCATGCAGATATTAAAGATAGCGAGCTTATAACAATGCATGCAATCAGCGATATTTTGGGTCGTGTGCTGATACGACTTTAATTTAAATTCCACATAACAGTCTATGCCTCATTTTTGGTGTTGAATTTAGAAAACAAAATTTGTGCACATCATTTTACGAAGCAGTAGGTTTTTAACAATAGTAGGTCTTACTAACCAGTCCATGATCTTTGTTTTATGTATTGGGGTAGAGTGCGCGACTGCGATTCAAAGTGACGACGGCAAAGCATGCAAGAGCAGAAGCGTTTTAAATATATATCCTGATTCAAAACTGCATTCCCGCTATAGTTCTCACATCATTGAAAGATTGAAGGTAGAAACTGTTATGCGTAGCCTTTTCAAAATGTATGCCCTGCCAATCCACTATCATTTTCGCTGCCGAATGTCATTGTTTTCTACGGCGGAGCGGCGTTCTTTCATTTACGTTAGAAATGCAATTAGACCAGATAATTCGTAGTTTCAGTGGTGTATGTTAACCAATCTTACAAGCACCTCTTCAGTATTGGGCCGGAATAGCATTAGCAATAGAATAATTGTTTCACCAATTCTTAAACAACGTTCGAAACGTAGATCGATTCTTCTGAGTAGGTACATTCTATTGATTGGTCGAGACAGTACTCACAATATGAGCCCTTTGAAACAAAAACAATATATTTGCAAACGGATTCTCGCTCCCTTATTTGGTTTTAACATTTTCGAGTGCCTTTTCAAAATCTAGAAAATCGGCATTTGAGACGCATTGTGTTAGGAAGATCCAGAGCGGAAACCTGATTGCCAGATCATTATGACGATAGTACATATTTTAAGATTGTTTAAAGATTGTAATAGACTTTTTGGTTTTTCTTGAGTTTTCGGCGGTTATTTGTACCACTGAACTGTATTGCCTCTAAATTTGTAACTTTATCACTGAGCTGCTAGTTTGGTTGGTCTATTCTTTTAACCCTGCTTGCTGAATATCGTTTGCATTTTCTAGGCGATCTTTATTCGATCTAACAAAACTTTACCTACAGAGAGAGAGCACAAAACCATCCGTTTATGCAACGGCTGACAATAATTCTCCTTTTCCACTCATTAGGAAAGCAAGCGGTAATATGAGCTCTGTTGATGTAGTTGTGGTTTAGATGCAAAAGCTCCCGTCAAAATCCTTCTTCTTAAGATTTAACCTTTTACGGAGATTGAAAAAGTCTTTTGGCATTGTATGACCATCTCTTAGTTTGTTGACCACAGCAGCATTTCTTCGATTTGATGTTCATGAGCCCTAGCGCTTCAATTAATCTTATATTTACTGGAAGCTACGGTATGTTTTGTCATGTGTTATCTCGGATCGCAGAGGTACAAAAACGTGCTTTTCGATCACATGTCTGAGCTGATCGGTGCCTATATTCGCATCTCCGTTATAGCTTCGGAGATATCTACTTCGTTGATAGTAGAAATCTTCATGACCCGGTATCTAGTTCGGTTGAACCGTGACACTGTTATCGTAACGCACCAGTGCCATACTTCTGAAAACCAAAATTGTATCGATCTGTGAAACAATGAGATAAATGGGTACCTTTGTCTATGCAATGCATGCCGCCTACTCATACCGTAGGCAATTCTCAAGAAATATTGACTATTATCTATATGGTCACACACCCAAACATAGCGAATCGATGAGTCAAATGTGTTTGTTTAAACCCATTAATATAAACTGATGTGCACGGTCAGTGGAATCAAGTTCAAGTGAAACGCAAACACCCGAATGAAGGTTGGGCAAAGGGATAGCGTTACAATATAATGAGTGCAATTGTTTGATAAGCGCTTGATACATATTTTATGTTTGCATTTCATTCCTGATAATGACTGTGCCAAGTCACAAGTCAGAATATGTTTAGCCTGATGCATAGCCAACCAATTGCGGAAATGCTTTATCTGTAGAAATGCCAAAGCACATACGTATAATATTTTTCATAATTATTCAACTCGTGATTTTCTACATTAGAGATAGCTTTGTGCATTTTAAAGCGAAAAATTTAAATTGATTCGGACAATAAGCTCGAGATGAGTGTTTGTGTTTTTATCTTATCGTTTGCGGTGAAATGAGTTGATTTCAAAGAGTTAATTGTTTGGGTGATCTAAACACTAATGAATATGTTCCACATGTGGAATTTGTATGAAGGAATTTTTTCCATTCTTGTTTGTCACGATTTGCTTCTGTCTTGAGGTCAAGAGAGAAGATTAGATTGAAGTGAGCGTAGACCAAGTGTGTTAAAAGAAGGAATATTTACTGCGCAGCGCTTGCGAGTTTCTGCACTAAGTTCAATTTAATTTTCTCTCCAATGTTTCTGAATTGAGAATCTTTTCCAGGACAGTTATACTCTCGGATATTTGCCAGACGTTCACGAGAGGTTGCGCAGTAGAAAAGATGTAGTTTGTGTTTTCCGGGGATCGAACGTCAAGGCCCCAACTTAGTAGTCAACCACACTATTCACTGAGCCACTGCCCCCCACGTGGGTTCCGTCGCTTTTTATCAAGTGCACGCATTTTTTTTTCGAGAATCATCTCCATTTGACATGTAGAAAAATATATTACTCCACATAAACCTTTCATACTAAACAAAAACTAACCTCGTCTACCATTTGCAGTTATCTCATTCCAAGCAGTATAAAAGTGAAACAGAGGAAAAGTTCCGCATGAAGATCTTCATGGAGAACAAGCATAAGATCGCCAAACACAATCAGAAATACGCACAAGGTCTGGTCTCGTACAAACTGGGCGTCAACAAGTACGCCGATCTGCTGCATCACGAATTCGCCAGCCTGATGAATGGCTATAACCGCAGCAACACCGAAAACGCCTTTGTTGGATTAAATCAAGTCCGCAAGGACAGCGGTGTCAGTTACATTAGTCCAGCTAATGTTAAACTGCCAAAATTGGTTGATTGGAGAAACAAGGGTGCTGTCACACCAGTCAAAGATCAAGGTAAGAACCCTACAATCTAAAAAAAAAACCCTTACCACACAAGAGTTGTCTAATTATGTATTTTTATCCTTTCGAACAGGTCACTGTGGATCGTGCTGGGCATTTTCCGCCACAGGAGCCTTAGAAGGTCAACACTTCCGTCGTACTGGAGTATTGGTGTCACTTTCTGAACAAAATCTGGTCGACTGTTCATCAGCATATGGAAACAATGGTTGCAATGGCGGTCTCATGGATAATGCCTTCAGTTACATCAAGGACAACGGTGGTCTTGATACCGAGAAGTCCTACCCATATGAAGGAGTTGATGATACTTGCCGCTTTGATAAGACCAAGGTTGGCGCCACCGATAAGGGATTCGTCGATATCCCATCAGGAGATGAAGTTAAGATGATGGAAGCTGTTGCCACTGTTGGTCCAGTATCGGTTGCCATTGATGCTTCGCACGAATCGTTCCAATTCTACAATGAGGGTGTTTACGACGAGCCCAACTGTGATTCCGAACAACTTGATCATGGTGTTCTCGCTGTTGGTTATGGTACCGAAGAAGACGGCTCAGATTACTGGCTGGTGAAGAACTCATGGGGCAACACATGGGGTGATAAGGGCTACATCAAAATGGCACGCAACAAGCAGAATCAATGTGGTATTGCTACCGCCGCCAGTTACCCACTGGTGTAAGAAAAGTATATGTATCTGAGTATGTTTGTAATGTTATGTATGTTTTGTCTCCACAAAGACTGTTTGTAGAACAATAAAATGTAATTTCTAAAAGTACATAGTTGGCGAATGCTTGTTTTTGTTATATCTACATATGGAAACGTTGCCAGTCTATTCTTAGGCGAACTTCGCACGAGCTGCTTTTTTCACGCTCAAATTTTTTTATTTGTAGCAATTTTGACCGCATATGTTTCTGTCGAGCGGACAAAATGGAACTCGTGTGATAAAAACGAAGTTTAATCCAAGACGCTCGGAAACTAAGGATCGTCACCATTTGTGTCATTGGCCTAATATGTAGTGCGTTTATCACATAACCTAAATAGGACGTTTTATCGATATTAGTTAGAAAGAAAGCTGCACTTGCAGAGCTAAATGGTTAAAATTTAAAAACTACAATTAAAAGGAAAGAACAAGTTTAACGCCCAAAGTGTCATTGTGCTCTTGAAGTGACGTGATATCAAAAACTACTAATTAAATAGCAAAGCCATTCCGAAACCGGAAATTTTTATTTTCTATATCTTTACGCATGAAAAATAGGCGTGTAATGTTTACAAGAAAATGTCAAAGCAAGTGCATGCGTGCCGTTTAGTTCTATTACATCACGACTCTGCAGCGAAGTGAACAAACCACAATTTTCCTTTCCCTACCAGGAAAGGAATAGCATATTCCGTAGGGTTCTGCTATAAAAATATTAGCATACAAAATCCCGCCATGCTGTACAAAATCGGAGTGTCTATTCGGTACGTACTTTATTTTGTACTGCCTGACGTTTACCGATGTTCGGCACACGACTGAGTTATCAACGTAACGTAATCCTATTTTCATTAAAAACTGTTTATAAAGATAAAATTTGGGTGCCAAACGTACAGCATTATGTTCGAAAATGATTATACCTGGAGTTTAAAGTCCTTGCCTCGAGCGAAGTGAGCCACATACCCCAACTTGACGCAATATAAACTTTGACATTTCGTTACGTACCCGTGTCCCGAACAACGGGCGAATAGCAACAGCCAGTATGGAATTACCTATCCCTTTTGTATTATGTGATGATGCTTTCAGCGTTCCCACTTCAAATTTAGGAAAGCGTAGTGCCGAGATGAAGAAAACGTAGTGTTTCGAGCTAAATCGTAGTGAAATATGAAATACGACGCGCAATACACAAGTTCGCTCTGAATTTGATTCTCGATCTATGGAAAAATGAAAACAAATGTCAGAATTTTTTCATATGATAATTTTTTTATCACATTTGTAAAGCAGTATGTGAAAAACAAAAACAAGGCTCTATATGACTCACAAATATATTGTATTTGTTCGATTATCTGCAGAATAGCCTCGATGTGGTCAACGAAAAGTATTCTATCATGAAAATAAATAAACATAGAAAATTGCAAATTAAATTAAATTATTTATCACTTCACAGCATCACAGAACGGGAATCGACCCCTTGTACCCAGCATTATTGCGCTAAAAAGTGAATGTGTTCAATATGATTCCCCTGTTCTGTTGTGAATGCGTTTAGAGAACTTTTCAGGGGAAAACATTTTAGAAATCAGTATTACAACTTACTGAAGGAATTTTATACAATTAATATTTGGATACGAAGTCGAACGGAAAATCGTAGTGTTTCAAAACTTTTCGTAGTGACGTAATGATTTTGCCGAACTAAAGCAAAATCGTAGTGAAACATTACGATCGTAGTGAAAGTGGGGACGCTGATGCTTTGCTTGGCTTTGTAAATGTACCATTAGGTCTTTTACTTTTTATCCGAAATCAAAAATCTAGTACGTATTCGAAAAATCCAACACAACGCAAAGTTTATCTGTAAGAAAACCCGTTTGCAGCGAAACACCTGACTTTGACAACTCAAATTCACTGCACGAGTAAAAAATGCAATCGCAACGCAGCCGGCTGGTGTATAATTTTTGTGAAAATTAAATGAAGAAAAGAAAATTTCATTGCTAGAATTACAATAGAAAACTCAATAATTAAACCACTCCACCACCTATCAGGTAAATAAATCATTTTCTTTTCGCAATTGCACAATCCAAGTTGAATGTCATAACTCTTACAGACGAGATACCAACCGCAAGAAAACAGCTACGAGTGCTATGAGTGAAAAAGTCACAAAACTAGCTCTGGCCAGTCGGCTCATAGTACTCAGCGTACAACTTATCTCGGACGCTCTAATTCCAGACCACAACGCCGATGTTTTCAAATCGCCCAAGCCGCATGGACCTGATGAATCATTCATAGATAAAACGTTGAATTTCTGCTTCTCCGGTCTGCGTCGATGGGACGCAGAGTATTTTCTACACATTGCTGAATATGGATATAGCTACGAGAATACTCTGGCTTTCTACCCGCTCTACCCGACAATAGTGGGACTGCTGGCCAAGTGCGTCTATTTCGTTGGACTCGGCATATCGTTGCGAACGCTGACACTGGTGATTGCTGTTGCACTGAATGTTTATTTCTTCTGCCGTGCTGCTAACTGCCTGTACGAACTAACACAGAGGATATTCGGGGATCTCAACAAGTCTTGGAATGCTGCTGTTATCTTCTGCTTCAATCCGGCTTCGGTGTTCTTCACCGCACCCTATTCGGAGGGACTGTTTTGTTGGCTTTCGTTTAGCCTGATGTTGGAGTCCGTTGGGCAGGTATCCGTATTTACAACGTCGCTGGCGCTGGCTCTTGGTATTGTATGCCGTTCCAATGGACTGGTGAATCTTGGCTTTCCTGTGTATTTCATCTTTAGGAAGATATTCCTTAAGCAGACCAAGTTGTTGGCTCTGAAGCTGGTACCGTTTGTATTTGTTTCCTTGATACCGTTAACGTTCTTTTGTTTCTATGCATTTCATCAGTTCTGTACGACCAATGCCGACATTCAACACCCGCCCGAGGTAGTTCAATATGCCGTAGAAAGGGACTACATTCTGGCTGGTGATAGAATCCCTCCAAACTCCCCATGGTGCGATCAGTCCTTCCCATTTCCCTACTCATACATCCAGACCCACTACTGGAATGTCGGCTTCTTGAGGTACTACGAATGGAAACAGTTACCGAACTTTTTGATCGCCTCGCCCATCATTGGGTTCATACTCTATCAGACAGTTCTCTACGTCCGTTCGTTGTTGAACTTTCTCCGCGTGTCCACCCTACAGCAGGTCATCACAGAATGGAAATCAATACCTTTCATACTGCACTCACTGTTTTTGACCCTCTTTTGCACGTTCTTCACCCACGTTCAGATCACCACTCGGCTCATCTGTTCGTCCTCGCCAGTGCTGTATTGGTTCGCTGTCAACCATTTGCCAAAGACATTCGATCGCATCGAATGGAAGTCTGCCAACTCGGTGGTTCTCCTCTGGTTTGGTGGGTACTTTCTCATTGGAACAACACTGTTCAGTAATTTCCTGCCATGGACGTAAGACGATTACACTATGTTATTGGATAAAGGGTTTTCTGTTTGGTTTTTCCTTTGTTCCTGAGATAAGACTGCCGCTGTGCCCGTACCGTGATTTATGTAATTCCATTTATTGTATGTGTGCGAATGAAGGAGGAAGGGACTACTCGTATATTTGCTTGTTGCTGTGTTTGCGTAATTTTTAGTTTGTATTTCTCCTTAATTAATTTATTAGCGTTTCTTTCAATTTATTGTACAAATTGATTTAGTGTAAATTTCTGTTCAAAATAAAAACCAAAAATAAACTTTTTTGTGGAAATATTCACCCCTATCGTGGAATCCGCCGGGGGGAATCATTCACGGAAAAAAATATTTTGGTATCGTCAAATCCGCAAAGTGAACAGTTCCCCGTGTGGGTAATGTGGATGAGTTTCACTGTATCGTTGAAAACGTTCAAATCGAATTTTTCCCGAACAAAATGACATTTCTTGCCCGCATCAAATTCATTGCGGATTTCATAGGTTTTCTTGCTTGCTGCATTTTGTGAGCATTTTAATATAAAAAATTTACATACAAAACAGCTGCTACATTAAGCCCAACATTTGTAATAAATCTATTGCACAGATTGAACTTTATTAAAATCAAAAAATAAACTTTCTAAAAACACAATTTCGTCTGGAAGTTCCGTGAAACCACTCATTCACCCCTATCGTGGAATCCGCCGGGGGGAATCATTCACGGAAAAAAATGTTTTGGTATCGTCAAATCCGCAAAGTGAACAGTTCCCCGTGTGGGTAATGTGAATGAGTTTCACTGTATCGTTGAAAACGTTCAAATCGAATTTTTCCCGAACAAAATGACATTTCTTGCCCGCATCAAATTCATTGCGGATTTCGTAGGATTTCTTGCTTGCTGCATGTCGTGAGCATTTTAATATAAGAAATTTGCATACAAAACAGCTGCTTCATTAAGCCCGACATGTAATAAATCTATTGCACAGATTGAACTTTATTAAAATGAAAAAATAAACATTCTAAAAACACATTTCGTCTGGAAGTTCCGTGAAACCACTCATTGCTAATTTCAGCCTGTCTCGTATTCTTCTCTGAGAACAGCGCTCATTTCGTTCTTCCACTTATTTTTACAAGAATTGAGCTAACGTATACACTATTACATAATAAACACTGTTTTTTATTTAAATCAGTTTTGAAACAAACTTTTTATAACCTTCGACGAATGCTGCTACACGGATTTGTGTTCACAAATGAAAGACAGCCGTTTGACAGTGAGACTACCTTTCCCAAAAACGTGTCGATAAGGAAACTTTTCCGGCGGATTCCACGATAGCAGTAGAAGGTGAAAGGGAATCGAATAGGTGAAGTGAAACTCAATTCCGACGGATTCCACGATAGGGGTGAAAATAGTACATTGTAAATACGTTTATTACACTATAAACACTATTTTTTATTTAAATCACTTTTGAAACAAACTTTTCATATACCTCCGACGAATGCAGCTAGAAATTTGTATTGACAAATGAAGGACGGCCGTTTGACATTGAAACTACCTTTCCCAAAAACGTGTCGATAAGGAAACTTTTCCGGCGGATTCCACGATAGCAGTAGAAGGTGAAAGGGAATCGAATAGGTGAAGTGAAACTCAATTCCGACGGATTCCACGATAGGGGTGATTGCTCATTTCAGCCTGTCTCGTATTCTTCTCTGAGAACATCGCTCATTTCGTTCTTCCTCTTATTTTTACACGAATAGTTATCGTATACATTATTACATAATAAACACTGGTTTTTATTTAAATCACTTTTGAAACAAACTTTTCATAACCTCCGACGAATGCAGCTACACGGATTTGTGTTCACAAATGAAAGACAGCCGTTTGACAGTGAAACTACCTTTCCCAAAAACGTGTCGATAAGGAAACTTTTCCGGCGGATTCCACGATAGCAGTAGAAGGTGAAAGGGAATCGAATAGGTGAAGTGAAACTCAATTCCGTCGGATTCCACGATAGGGGTGAATATCCGTTACGGGGTTTTTACTTTAACGCTGAGGGGTTAAGACCCGTCTTTTAGACAATTAAGCGCTTAGGAGCTGATCAGATCCGAAAATACCAGCGGCTGAAGAAAACAACCTTGTAGTTCGAAATGAGAGTGGACTCTCACATTGAATATTTGGGGGCCCAACAAATCATTATCTTAGGACACCCGTTCTGTAATCACTTGCCTTTATTCCACACTATCTTATCTTAACCTTAAACACCTCGACGGTCTCGTCAGCTATTTTCTTGTGAATGTCATTCACTTCTGCTTGCGTTAACGTGCGTTCCATATGCCGATAGATGATCCTAAAGCAGAGACTGGACTTGCCAGTCTTTGGATGCTTAAATTTGTCCACGAGACTTATCTGCAAAAACATCACCATGTCATTCAAATCTGTTTACCAACAAAATAATCTCAAACCTGTTCAACTACGTCTCCAGCCACTGTCCGGACCAAATCATAGAAATCATTAGGCAGAAACTGATCCAATTCAACACCTTCTGGCAGCCAAAACGACAAATCGTTCGTACATTGGGGATATGTGGACACTGGCTTGTACTTGGAGAGCACCTGCAAATTCGATTCATTAAATTGGCTCAAGAAACCCGAGTCATTGCTCCAAAATAGACGAATATCAGGGATATCAAAGAGAACCATCGCCAGGCGTTCCAGTCCCAGACCAAAGGCATAGCCAATCGAGTTGTGTACACCGGAGTTTTGCAGAATTTCGTTTCTCATTATACCCGCACCAAGCACCTCCAACCACTGGTCCTTGTAGAAAATTTCCAACTCCCATGAGGGCTGAGTAAATGGAAAATATTGTTCAACCCACCGGTACTGTATTTTTTCTCCAAATAGATTCTCCGCCAGGCCTGACAGCACTTGCTTTAACTCGTGCTCTGCTAATTTAACTGCCTCTAACGTATGACATGGTTGCTTCGATTGATCTATACACTTTGCGTTCGATTGAATTGTCGCTCTCGTGCTCGGATTGGATTCAAAGATTTCCAGACCCGGATGCTTGTCAAATAATTTCTCCTTGCTCATTAATCGCACAGCGTCAAGTTGATGAAACACTGGATAGTGTGTAGAATCGATTTCATCTCGCCGGTATACCTCTCCGACAACAAGGAAATTATCTAATCCAGACTTGATCATGTCCACTTGGTGGGCAGTGGTATGTGCTCTCAACAGGTAAGACTTGTTGATGTAGTAACAATCTGACTTGGCTCGGCTGGGATGATCCAATGGGATGAGAAGATTGTCAAAGTTCTGTTGCACCGAAACAACCGGATGTTGGTTGTCGTATACACTGAAAAGAGGATTACCTCGAGAGTTTGTGAACGATTGGTAGAAATAGTTGACGATTCTTTGTCTAATTATCGACAATGGGTGGTTCTTCTGAAGATGCTTGTTGGCTCCAAGGTAGGAGAGGATTTTCGGCGTCACATTCGTCCATTCGTCGGTGTTGTAGACATTGCTTCCAATTGTTAAGGTGCTCCTTAGCTCGGGCTGGGTTGAATGCAAGCGGGTAAATAATTTAATTCGTGTTGTTATGCGAAATAGGTTGAATTTTGTTAACATTTTTCGTCTGGTTCGGCAGCGAAGAGGAAATCCCAATTTTTTTGATACGGCACAGCTGATTATTGTTATGTCATTTTTTTTTACTTCAAAATGGTTTTCTTGTGACTGAAATGTGGAAAATGTTGGGGAAGGAAAATGTTGATGAACAGTAGTGGTTCCAAAAAAATGTCTGTCTGTTTTTTAAACTGATAGCCAATTATATTTTTTGTATTCAATAAAATAGCGTATCCAGTTTTTGATATGATATAATAGAATATAATAGAATATATAATAGAATATAATTCTCTAAAGCGACGTTGAAAAGGAGCGTGCTAGTCATAATAAGGGTATTCATCTGATTAATCTGATAAGTTTATGCAGCTCGACTTCTATCTTATTATTTAAAAATAAGTTGTATTGGGTATGTCATTAACGTTCTCTGAAATGCGTGAACCGATTTAGATTCTGGAAAATTTCCCTGAAAGGCGACGTCAATACCATGGTTTATAAGTATATACGGTCTTTGTATGTGCATTGTTACATTGAGTTATAGGGGCCTGGTACCTCCAATACACAAAATACATTAAAAATCTTATATCTCGAAAACCACCGCATCGATTGAAGTTTCAATTTACATAAAATCTTAGGTATTGGCCCAGGAGTATTCCTCTGAAGATTGGTCAAAATTGGACAAAGGGGCGTTACACCGCCCATACAACAAAAACATTCAAAATCCTTTATTTCGAAAACCACCAAATCGATTGAGTTATAATTTTTGGAGAATCTTAGGTGTTGGCCTGGTAGTGTTCACTTTTTTTCGACAGCCATGGGAGTCAAAGTTTTTAAAATTTGTAACATTGATGTGCATTGTCCTGATAGACAAGAATACTGGACCACGGCCTCAACCAAAAAGCCCTTCAACCAGCTCGGTCCCCAGCTAGCTGCCTCCAGTTACGGACACCAAATTGGTTGATATCGCCCTCCAATTGTGGCGCCAATTTCTCTGCTACGTTGTCCCTCAGGGGTGGACTCAAAGACTGGTCGGGCTGGAGCGTTGCTGTCCATACGCTCCACGTGTCCCAGCCAAATCACGTATGTATCTTCAGCTTTATAGCCCATAAAGCTCATCGTTAAATCTTCTCCTCCACACTCCATTGATACAAACTGGACCGAATATTGTCCGAAGAATTTTTGTCTCAAAACATCCCAGGAGGTTTTCATCCGATTTCGAAAGAGTCCATGCTTCTGGGATGATTAGGGTCTTATATAATATCTCCTTGGTTCTATGAGAGAAGGCTTTACTTCTTAGATGCCTTCTTAGCCCGAAGCAACAGCGATTGGCAAGAGTGATTCTTCGTTTGATCTCTGCGCTGATGTCATTTTGAGAGGTGATAGTGAATCCCATGTAGACAAAGTTTTTAACTACTTCGAAGTTCTATCTGTCCATCGTGACGTTTTGTCCGAGTCGTTGATGCTGAGACTCCTTTCTCGTTGACAGCACATGCTTCGTTTTGTCCTCATTTACAGCCAGACCCATCTTCGCCACTGACAGCTCGCTGCGATCTTCCGATAATGTCAAATATGGTCATCATATGCAAGCGGACTTCTGAGAAATTGTATCTCTGATGTTGGCTTGTGAGTTTCGTACAATTGCTTCAAAGATGATGTTAAAAAAGTTACACGATAGCGCATCGCCTTGTCTCAAACCTTTTTCGACATCAAAGGGCTCGGTAGGGTTTTTGCCGATTTTGACGGAGCAGCGAGATTTCTCTAGAGGTTCCATTCGTCGGACATGCTGTCGTCCGACAAAATTTTATAGATGAGTTGGTGCATGCTCCTTACCAACTCATTTCCCGCTGCTTTAAAAAGCTCGGCCGGTAGGCCATCCGCCCCCACAGCTTTGTTCGGCTTTAGTTTCGATATCGCGATTCTCACTTGGGGTCAGGTGGACAGAATTGTTGGCTATCATCTTCCAAACTGAATGGGTGATTCTGCCTGACAGCAGTTTGTTGATCGTCTCCGCCGTTTAACAGTCTGCAGAAGTGTTCTTTTCAAATCCTCAGCACCGACTGTGAGTCTACTACTGTGTTCCCATGTTCATCTATGTTTCCTTCTGAGAAGTCGGTGTTCCTCCCTTCTTCTTTACCCGTAGAGCTCGCGAGCAGCTCTCCCAGCCGCTCTGGTCTTCGTCCAAGGACAAGAATTGATTGTTATGTATGCCTCGTTCTTTGCTGCATGTGCATGTCGGCACTCTTCGTCGTGCAGTGCAATTGTCTCATGGGAAGCAGAATGTCGACAATGATTAAAAAGGCCAACAGAACCAGCTTCGATAAACACAACTGATAACGAACTCTGTCAAATATCATTTTTTAAAACTTAAATTTTCCAGTGAATTATTTTGATTGCTTTAAAGAGGAAGGTTCTGGACACTCTTTTAGTTTGTTCTTTAATATCCTGGATTTTAATAAATATTAAACTTAAAGGAACTAGTTTGATTACTTCCTCAACAACAGGCGACATGTAAGTAAATGACCACCGATCTGACAGTTGCATGTTAGGAATTGACTTTTGACTGCAATGTGGCACGATATCGCATATCGGATATTTAATGAACATTTTTTAAAAATAATTGAATCAGTACCTATGTTCTATATCTGATATAGAAATCATCTAAATTCTAAAATATTTTTTTTTATATTAATCGCTTAAGATGAATGCACATACCAATAAAAGTCATTACCAATAAAAATCACTTTTTATAATGACAACTATTGGAAAACTTTTACTGCACTTATACTTGAGTGTTCAAAAAAAACGGAAAGACAGTTGAAAAGCAATGAACAAGGTCAAGGATTTTTTACTCTCCTAAGAATTTGTATATGTACACGTGGCCTCCTATAATGAATTTGATTTCATACATAAGTGGGAGTAAACACTTTTAGGCATTTCTAAGATTTCATACACACACACTCATACGATATTGGAGGTTTTGTATAGCTTTCAACGATGGTATCAAGGACACTATTAAATATTGAAGATAGTTTAATTTTAGGGTAGCCACTTTTGGAGAAATGCCAGGTGGTTATTTGAAAATTTCAACAGTTGTTGCTTGGTTTCATAGAAAAGGAGGTTCCATTTGTACAGGTTGTCACTTTCAGCTAAAAGTCAGATACAATACACCAAATATATAATAAGAGAAAAACTGGTTGTCTTATGGAGTCTGGCGTCGAATGGTTTGAAAAGGATTGTTACATTAGGTGCATAACAAGGGACACTTTAACAAAATTCAGAAATGTGACCCTGCCTCCCGCGGCTTAAAGTGAGCCAACAAATTATGGGAAACAAAATTTCAGTTCATGCCCTTTGATGTTGAAATTACAGGTTACAGTGTGCGGCAAAGAGGACAAGTCAACTTCTACAATGTCAGCTAGGTCAGGTACATTAACTCTACCCCAAAAGTTAGCCAGTCATCATCTGCTATTCAAATCTACTTGAATCATTACAAGAGGCTTTAATGCGGACACTAATAAGTATAGATAGTCGGAAATCATAGACCTAAGCATACATCACTAGCGAATATAGATGAGAAAAAAGCCCACACTTGCTTCATTTCTAATTGACAAAAGAAACGCCCTACTTCGCTCATCATCTTTCAGGCAAGTTGACAAAAGCCTTCCACTTCCACAAGTACAAACGTTCTTATTAGCAACTTGTTGCTTCGCCTTGTATCCACTGTACCTACTGCAAGCAACAATTACCCCTTCTAAAACAGCACTTCCATATCAACCTTGCTATTGCGCACAAAGCCCACCACCGCTTTTGTATGTATTCAAACAAAACCATCCTCACAGTTACTATCTGATAAAACAATCTGTTGGACATTGGAAATCTATTCCCCAAGTGCTGTAGATACTCTCCCTTTCTCTGTCACACTATTCTCATCCCATCCATACTGTATAGATACCCAGCTGATGCATTTTCATCGCCCAGCTGGGCGTTAGTCCGTCTCGAATTCTGAATGAAATTCCCTCTTTCTCCAGCACCTGCTGGTGAAAACTCATTGCAAAAACTTCCCTTCGCTGCGGTAGGTAGCCTGGAGAACATTCAAGGTGAAAAATGCCCACAAGGTGAATCCACACACTAGGTTAATATGCGAGACATTCCACCTCAGTACCCCATTCGATGCGCGGATGCTGCAACGCGGTTCCAAATGCGTATCCAAAGGCATATTGGGGCACGCTGTTCTAATCAATTGCAAACGGTAATTCTGGGATGTATTCAGAGCGATGGTCCAAGGTCAGCCCTTAATTTACGTTTTTATGGTGCATAAATCAATTGCGCGTAAGGTAGCGCGAGTAGGATTTAATGGCCACCACGCTCATGGGTGGCAATAGGGCTTAAGGTGATTTCAATTATCAGGAGAAAAACACTTAAATGAGTGCTCTAATGTTTTGATTAATTTTAAGTTGAATGGGAATATACGCAAAAACGTCAGGGAGGTGGCTGGTTTATTGCCATCATGATGATGGCTGATTTGTGTTCGTTGAAGTTCTGTTTTATTGGGGACTTAGATCGGAACATTGAACATGAACTGAACATGTTGCTGGAGCTATTTTTTATGGGCCATAAATTAGATAAATTAGAGGTAGGTCTAAAGTTATCTGGCTTTTGGTAGTGATAAGGAATTTATTGATAACATCCTTTTGTTGCCTTGAGTAGAAGTATTTTAGTTGGCTTGTTTAAATCGTAAATCAATACACGAGCTGGAGCATTTTTGTCCATTCGCTCGATGTGGCCGAGCCAATGTAGTCGACGTGTTGGCTTTTTGGACTGCATCCACATCTTGGTACAGATCATAGAGTTCGCGATTGTATCTTCTCCTCCATTCGCCCTCTCTTCACACACAGGACCAAAAATCCGCCGAAGTATTTTCTTTCGAAGAAGCCAAGTATCAGCTCTCCCTTCTTGCTTATCGTCCAGCACTCAGCGCCAAAAAGCAGAACTGGCAGGATAAGGGTTTTGTAGAGCACACATTTCTTCCTTCGAGTTAGGAGTTTTGAACACAGTTGTTTTGCCAAACCGAAGTAGCAACGGTTGCACCTCTAGTGTTGACAAGTAAATTTCGTACTATTCTTGAAGGTATGATATCAAAGGAATCACATAATCCGCGTCACCCTGTCTGCGAGCGGCTCTCGGATAGATATTTAGGACAATTTGACGGTATTCTTGTTTATCATAGTCAATGTTCAATGGTTTAAACTACCTGAAATTTGGATCTAGGCCGGCCGTCAGTCAGCAGAATTTGTCTTCTCAAAATATTAATACTTTTTTAGTTGCTCAACGAGTGTAATCCAGAACTACTTTGGTCTCGAGGTTTTAATCAGAAATGACAGACAGATTAACCAACAAAATAATGGGTTTGGAAATTTTAGCCAAAACGGTTTGATGAATTTGTTTCAAACTTTGTACGTGGGTTTTGATTCTGATTCTGATTCTGACTGCATGCCCAAAGTGAAATCTAAATTCTAAATTTAGCCCTTAATTATTATTAATGCGAGATCCACTCAGGCCGGGCACATTTGTATACCCTTCACAGGAAGGTATATTCGATTTGCCATAACATTTGTAACGCCAAGAATCAGTCACCAGAGACCAGAGTCCGTCTTAGGCCGTCTGGTGAATGACATTTTGTGAGAGGACTACTTTTTACCGTCGGCGGCGTCGTCAGGTTGGTATTGAAAATTGTCAATGTCGGTCAATTAGTTCTGGTACTTCCAATACAAAACCAATGTTAGACGCATGCATCCAAACTCCATTGGAATGACCACATATACGAAGTCGCCAAAAACTCTGCGAAATGTAGGTTTCTTAAATCGGTGTAAGAAGTACTTTACACCCTCCGACTTAGCTTCAATATACAAGACTTTTATTCGGCCTAAGCTTAAGTACAACGCTCATATCTGGTCAGGTGCACCAAAAACTTACTAGACAGAATCGAAAAGCGCGCGATAAAACTCATAGGTGATAGAAATATAGCGGAGTCTATTGACCCGCTCGAACATCGCAGAAATGTTTCTTATTTTATCGATATTTTCACCATCGATGCTCTGATGAAATAGCTAACTGCATTCCGCCCCTTCAACAATTTTTTCGCAACACCCGTCACACATCGAATGCACATCAGTTCACCCTTAAGCCTACCTTCGGACGTACTGTAAAATATAGAGATTCTTTTGTAAGTCGAATGCATTGCCTAACACGGCTTTCCGCTCACAATTGTTTAAAACCAATGTGCACCAGTACCTCTTCTCTATCCTCCCTATTAACCCTTCCACTCGTGCTGTGCATTAGCATTATAAGGGAACACTAGTGAATTATAAAAAAAGGAAAAAAAAACACCTTGAGCACCAGTAAATTATAAAAAAATGTATGGGTCCTGCCTGCAAGACTTAACAAGTAAGAGTAGGTTCTCGGTTATCTACTATACTATCTAGTTGTAATGATCCGAGTTCGATATTGGTAACTCGGTATATGCGCCGACGACTCAAACACCGAACACATGCTTTAGGTCGTTCGTCGGTTCTTAGTTTTTAACGCCTAGTAAATGTCAAGATGTGCAACACGAGAGCCTACTACCACGATTTTCCACCCTGTTTTGAAATCAGTTTGCCCTGTCCACTTCTGAACTGAAGATATAGGCTACCTTTATCTTTGGTATTGCGAAAGATGCAGTCCTTTCTTAATTTCGCATTGAAATCGCTAGGTAGGATATTGATGTCGCATTACGTGGTCTTCTCCAAGAGTTAGCTCGTGAAAGTTCCTGGCGCTTTTTTTTCCCACAGTTAGTGTGGTTATATTCGACTAACACCGGCCATATGTTAATAAGTCTTTTGATTATTACTCTTTCCCTTTGAGATTTCAGTGAGAAATCCGCACCTTAACGAAAATTTGCGTCATACATGTCGTCATACGCTTTTTGCCCGGTCCATCCATTTTTGTTGTTGACGGTGATGTCAGCTTTTTTTCCTTCGATGCCTCTATCAGTTGGTAAACAACACGTGGTGTATTAAAGGTCCCAAAGTTGTATGTGGATATCGAAATATCATTGTCCTTAAATTTAATCTCATCCTAGGCTGTTCTATTCTTTCTGTTCATAATATTCCCTATTTTATGCATAGAAGCATGTGAGGACAAATTTTGGATCTCACCGCAATTTACTGCTTGCATTGACTTCAAGGTTTCTTGCTTGCTGTGACATTCGAGCTAGATTATAATTGATCCAGGTGGAAGAAATTTCCTGTATTTTTAATTATTACAAGTATTCGTTTACAGCCACATCCACAGAATGCCACTTAGTTATTTTGCCGAATGTAGGCCAACATTTGTTACATGATGTTCCAAAGCTCACCCAATTGTGCTTGCGGTGTTCAGATTTCGGAATAACACAAGAAGCTGCATCACGAATAAGTACATAGATGTCCTTAATTGCTGGCTGAAAAACAAGCATTAAAATTGCATTAAACAAACGGCGCGGCATCAATACGCACTCATGAAAATGTCCCCCAATTATGTTGCCCTATTCATATCTCAGTTCATTAAAATCATTTTCCTTCTGAGTCATGGGTAGATAATGAGTATCATTTTGTACACAATTTATGTGCATGGCTCATTTTCGATTGAGCTCGTCTCTATGTAAATTTAAACGAATTACTTTAGTGAATTTCCTACGAAGGACAAAACGAAATAATCCAATTTTATTCCTTTCACATGAATGTCGTTAAATAATAATGGTTCATTTGGGAATTGCTTACATGCCTACATCATCGAGAGATGATGTATTATTGGGCTTGGTTAAGTGTGAAAAGAACAGCCGCAAAACAAAAATATACATATATACAATACATTTGTGTATTCCTGGTGATATAACTTGATTGTGAATCATGACAATGTTTGCTAAGGGAATTTCATAAAATTTTCCGAAAATATTTCGAATATAAGATCACACTTGGTAATAATTTACATGAGACTTTTCCACTTTTTGGACTATTATTCAAAATAAGATGCGTTTTAAAGAATTTCATATGATTTTTGAAAGATCTTTCAAATTGGCATACAAAATAAATTTCTATTAACCCAATTTAATTCTATTCAATAAACAACATTTATATCTCAAACAAAACGTTCATAAAAAAAAACACATTAATTCACACAGCAAAAATAAAATTGCGTATACGCCACCGAAATCGGCAACATTGTGATCCACGCAGTATCATCAACATTCCAATCAACAAGTTGCTTCAAACACATCCCCCATTCTAGTATCTAGTGCAGAAAATGGATTGAATGAATGAATGGACTAACAATGCAGATACACCTTTATCTGTGTGTGCAGACTTGGGGAAAATGTGTTTTTCATTGTCAATGTAACACACTAACTACACACAGCGCGTTCTCAATACATTCACAGTGAATTTCTAGTAAAAACCCTGATATCAACAACTAAAGCGACAGTCTATTCAGGATTCTCATTGGAGTAGCTCCTTCGTCAGCAATAAGTATTCAAGTTCGTGTACTATTGCTAAAAACGAAATTCATAAAATAGAATATTCTCAGTGAACATTCATTTTCCAAAAAGGTGATTTTTTCTCTCGGAAGGCAATTTGTTTGCGAAAAGTTTTCTTTTGATAAATTCTTGTGTCTCATATAAAAAAATTAAATTTATTTGTGTGGTATATCTCTTGTCCTTATTTGTGGTAATGTTTTTGAAGTGGTTCACTTTAGCGGGGGCGATTTGGTCTTGATTGTATGGGTTCTAAATTTGTATTCGAAAGCGATTCAGTAAAGCACATAGAATATGTTTAATGTTGATTGAGACAATGTTTCGAAGGAACATGGTTTTCTTTTATTATACTTTCAATCCAAATGAACGCTAGTGAAGTTTCGACTTCCAATTTATGGTGAAGTTTATATCCAAATTTCAATTTCAAGCCGAAACTAATAAGAGTTGTTAGTTGATACGGTGAATTTTTAAGACGTGATTGCAAGCACTTCCACATTAGAGAAAGTATGCGCCAAGTCTTAGTAGTATTTTACTAATCAGATTTGAAAGATTTCTCAAATTTAGAACTAAAAGTCTTAAACTCAGATCCGAAGAAGCAGTAAATTTAAGGCTTACAATGCATATCCTGCTTGAAGATAAAATTGTTTCGTATCACATTAGGTCAGAAGAAATAAATTCAACAGTTTTTTCTCTAGCCACCATTTCTCCATTTCCAAATAAGGACTAAATGTTTTTGTTAAATTCTTATTAAAATTCATTAATTTTTATTTAAAATAAAGCTAAAAGCCAAAGTGGTTAAACTAAAAAGCCGCGTCGTGCAATAGACGTTTTCCAGATTAAATAACATTTGTGGCAGCAGTTTTTAAAAGCAAAATATTAAAGTTCAACAAACTAAACTTTTTAGGTAAGTGTGTTAATATATCAATGTAAATCAATTTAGAGATTTTTTTTCAAATCAATAATTAAACTTAGAGTCTGACTCTACACAGAAGAACGTGTGATTTTTTTTTATAAGCAATTTATTCGAAATTCAGCATAATTTTAAAAGCTTTCCAGTTATTCAGCCAACTGTTTTTTGAACAAATTCATATTTACTATCAGTATTAGCAAGTCATGGGAAATTTACGTTTTCGTGGGAATTTTGAGGAAAAAGGAAAAAAAGGGTATTCCGTGGAAAACTTTATTAACATAAAAAAGGACCAATATTCAAATTTCAACCTCAGATCGTAGGCAAATAGTTTAACAATTTGTCTATTTTTCGAATTTTTGGTTTAAAGAGTTATGAAAAAATGGCTCATGTTTCATGACATATAGCCTTTTAGGCAATTTTGGCAAACGCATATTATATACTGTCAGTCCAACATTGATTGGCGATGCCAACTCAAAAATGTAATTTAGAGGGTTCGGGTCGAAATTCTGGCGAGGTCAAAATTCTGCTTTTCAGATTTTTTTTTTTTAATTCTTTAATTCTGCACACCTACTCACTTGTTATAGAAGAAGAGGTAAAAGGCATTTTTTTATTGGTTCTAAGTTTGCTCTCTTGGTTTAGACAAATATTCTGTTAGTTTACCCCTGTGAGTGAACGTGTGCTTCTAGAGTGAAAATGAATATATCTGTAATTAAATCCAATAAAGGATTGTGCGTGGAAACAACGGATTGTTGCAATATTTTGCTGGAAGACATGTAGTTTTTGCTAGTTGTTTTGGGTTTTCTGGACCCACGTGTGTACTCTCTTTATTTGAACATTGTAATTTGTTGACAAAGTTCAAAAATATTTGTTTTCTTTAAACTCGTAAATTGAAAAAAAAAAAAAAAAAAAAAAAAAAAAAACAGAATTAGCAGAATTTAGGTATTAGTTTAAAATATTGCCTGTCAGAATTTTGAAAAGCAGAATTTTTAAGACAGAACAGAAAAAAAAAATACAGAATTTTGCAAAGCAGAATTTTGAAAACAGAATTTCGACCCGCTCCCTAATTTAGAGCCAGAAATGTGATTGATCGGGGCGAATTTGGGGCTTCATATCCCCAATAATACGGTGAATATAGGCTTGCTTCCAAGGCCTGAATAGCTTGCGATTTATCGGAAATGTGACTTTACAAAGTCCAACAAGAAGTAGGTAAGCAATTAGTAATCGAATGGCGTCAACTTGCACGATTTCCGTGGCAAATTCACTGCCACGTTTTTTCAATATAATTTAATAGAGCCCATAGAAAGTCAGACGCTTCATTCATATTTCACTCAGTCACATACACTAAACCCGAGTTTCCCAAAGTGTGCTCCGCGGAGCACTTGGTGCATCTGAAACTTTGTCATTTTGTTCGCAGCAATGTTATTTGTGTAGGTATCTATTGATTACGCAGTACAAAAATGCGTAAAATACGGAACTTTGTTTTCTAGGAAATACAAGTTTTTCAGAAGACGGGAAGTTTTGATTACCACAAAATAAAGGAGACTACTCCAAAGAATGATAGATATGCTGGACAAGTAGGAGCCAATCCATTTTTTATATCCATAAAAATTAGGGAGATTGTTGAACCTAAATTCCATCAAAAACTCACGGCTTGAGTCATAGAACAAAATCTTCGTGCATGCATATTCCATAAAAAACACACAAAAACCCGGAAAGCAGGGAAAAGCCGGAATTTCGCAAGACTCCAATTACAAAAAACAATTGCAAGTTCTTTGTAGTGTCAAATCCAATTTTAATTTATTCGTATCCGATGGAAAAGCGTACCTATGTAAGGCCGTCTTCAAACAAAGAATTGCAGTCAAAGTACACGCTTCACACCATAAAGCATGGAGGAGAACAAGTATTATGGTCGGTGGTTCATTCTCTTGGTTCGGTGTTGGTCCATAAGTTGTCCATAAGTGTCTACCCTTGATCAATCAACACGCTTATATGTAAAATCATATTAAAGAAAAGCCTTTTTTCCATACATGCCAGTAACATAATGATTTCCAACGCTAGAACGATCCTTAGCATACTCTGCGGAGAGTGAAGCAATCGCTTACACATAACAAAAATAATGTTTTGGATTGACCGGTGCAAAGTCCCGACCTGAACCCAATTGAAAACTTGTGGGCTAACATCGGAAGAGCTTTAAAAGGCAAAAAAATAAAGAAATGCCACCAATCAAATATATACCACCATATTAGGATGCAAGATGAACGCAGTGGCTCAGTGGTTAGTGGTCTATTCTTGGTCGGTGTGCTGGACTACTGTGCGAGTGATCCCAGGTTCGATCCCCGGAAAACACAAATTACATTTTAAGGCTTTTTCCACTGCGCCATTTCTCGCGAACGTCTGACAAAACTTCTCAAATCAGTCGTTTGGATGCGGCATACAATTGTAGGAACCTATGCTGCGCTAAATATTTATTTATTTATATCCAATTCTTCAGAAAAGATTGACTGCCATATTAAACAAATTAAAGGCTATTCCACTAAATATTGGTAATTTTTATAAGTTTTGGAAACTGGAATTTTAAAGTTTTTGTTATTCGGTGGCCAACTCGAAAATAAATTTAAAATGTTTTTAAATTATCTACTAGAATTAAATATTTTATAAAATTCTAAAAAAAAATAAAAATAAAAAAAATTAAAAAATAATGGGAGGTAGTCAACAATATTGTCAATCGTAATAGTACCTAGTAATAAAAAGAAATCCATAGAAATAAAAATCGGTAATGTTATCATTTCTGATCCTTTTGATGCTTAACGAGCACTTTGCTTCTGTTGGATGTGAGGATTTTGATTTCTGCAGTTGTTGTCATGAGTGTCGATGGGATGATGTAGATTCACCTTTGAACCGAAACAGTTTTTACTTTGAACCAATTTCTGTGCTCGAAGTAGGTATTAAAAAATATAATTTTTTTGAATAATTCCAGCTCATGTGGTAGGTACCGACGGAATTTCTAACATTGTTCTGAAAAAAATTGTTCTTAATGTTGATGTCTTGGCACATATTTTTAATCTGAGTGTAATCTCTGGTAGTTTTCCCGAAAAGCTCAAATATGCGATTGTGTTACCTCTTTATAAAAAAGGGAACAAAAAGGATAAAAATAATTATCGACCAATGTCGCTTTTACCGAATGTTTCAAAAATATTTGAAAAGGTAGTTAAAAGTGACGACGTGGATTTTTGCATTACAACTGCGTATTTTTGTTTACCCGGAAACTAAAAAAATGCGAAACGACCAAGAATTATCAAGTACGACATTTTAAGAACTGAGGAATTCGTGGTATTATACGTTGTTTGCAACTTAAATCACTTTTATATCACTTTGCCGTCATTCATCGCCACACCATTCCTATGCCACCGCTACGTCACTGTCTCACCACTTCGGTGCGCGCCTTGTCTAAGAGTAAACTTAATACTTCAAACAAATAATATGAACATTTAAGCATAAAGATAACAACAAATTCTAAATTGATGCAAATAAAATTTGCTAAAGGTAAAGCTTTGATTGCAGTAGCAAATATCTAAGGGTATTCGTCGCACTTTGTTTTTATAAATCTATGTTGACAATTAGTCAACAAAAGTGCGCACTTTTTTTACATTATCAAAACCATTTTTTTAAATACAGAATTTTTAAATATAGAGTTTTGTTCATACAGAATTTTGAAATACAGTATTTTGAAAACATAATTCTGCCCTTTCAGTATTTCAACCTCAACCCTTTTGAAGATCCTCTTAGCTGGAGCATTATTATCCATTCGCTCGATGTGGTCGAGCGAATGTTGTTGACAATCTCAAAACTTCACGGCCCGGGAACTTTTCGTGCAATGAGGCTAAAATTGATCTTGTTATAAGGTTGCCATATCTAGCGCCATATTGTTGAAACCAAATATCACTCAGATCGTAATCTTCAATTTCGGGGCAAAACATTCAGTGGACATACCACACTTGTGCTGACAGCAGCAATATTCTTCAACAGCGAGATGATGCACATATTATTATACTTTACCAGATCCGTTGAAGACGCAGTCTGGTCAAATTTGTTAACTTTGTTGGATATTGTGCACTCAAAAAAAGGTAACACCCTGTTCGATTGTTAAACGATTCAAATTGTAAAATGACAAACCTTCAATAACATTATAGTTATAGTTTGACAGATATAAAAATTGCAGAGCTATGTTTTCAGAACTACGAATTTGATATATTATTAGGCGTTTTTCTTTAGTTCAGAGCTGAGCCCTGAATAAAGCTCGAGCATTATGAGCGCGCTCTAAACCGAGCTTGCTCGGAGAGTTCGGATTTGTTTATGAAACACACTTGGACACATAGCTGTCATAATGTTTGTTTATTAATTCTTATTTATTAAATTTAGTTTACCTTATGTGCCAGAACAACAACTCTCGTCCACCACTTCAACAATTTTGTTTATCTATCCTATTTTTTTTCTGTCAAATGTCACTGTAAAGTGCGTAATCACCTTTTTACTCAGTGTGCTCAGTCAATTTATTCTGACTCTGAGCTCTTAGAGAGCGCTCTGAATGTGCTCTGAACATTTATTTATTTATTTATTTATTTATTTATTTGTAGGCTTGCATTTTAAGATACAATATCTTATAGCTAATACAAGCTTCAGTATTAAAACAATTATAAGCTACTTTAGATAAAAAATTCAAATACATTATAATTTAGCTTATCAAATAATTTTTAAAATCATTTTTCTTTAATAATGCTTTATTGCAAATTTACGTTTTATTTCTATAAACAATTTTACTCTACGATTTTTTGCATTTACTGTATTACATTTACCTGCATTACATATTTATAATATTTTTATATATTTATATATTTTGCTTTGGTTAAAACCACGGATATCAAGGAAAAAGCAAAACCCATTTAACAAAAATTAATTCAGTGATAAATGTGCCGCCAGTTGTTTCTTAAAACACCCGAGGTCCCCAATTCGCCTAATATGACGCGGTAGGCAGTTCCATAACCGAGTGGCATTTACAAAAAACTGACGTTCAGAGGTTAAGCTCGAGAATCGAAATTGTGTAATTTGTTGCGATCTACTTGATGAGGACATTTGCAATCTAATGAAGAGATAACAAGGTTGATGTGAATCCATTATTCTAAATAATAAAACTAAGGTTCGATATCGGATGAGATTATCAAATGTAAGATTATATATAGTTTTTAAAAAATATGAGATCCGGTCATATCTTTTTAGGCCGTATATATATCTAGCGATGCTGTTGTATGCAACGTTGAGTTTTCGCCTACTATTAGAATCGCAATTGCAATATATCTCACATCCATATATCAATATAGGTATTAAGAGTGTTTTTGCAAGCAATAGTCTGGTTTTTTGGGGAGTATAATATTGCGCTGGCCACAACGAACGGAGCACTCCATAAACTTTCCCTACAACTGAATTAATGTGAGAATTCCAGGTAAGATTCCGGTTAAACACCATTCCTAAGTTTTTTGCGGTCTCAACATATTCAAGTGGAGCACCGTCAAGTATGATTGTTGGAAAGTATGAAGTATCTACCGGTTTTTTTGAAATAATAAGACACTTAGACTTACTTGGGTTTAAGAAGAGCCCATTACCTTGAGCGAACAATAAAATTTTTCTTAAGTCCTCATTTATATCAAAGACACAGTCTTCAATTAGTCCAAGAGGACAACTTTTGTACATTTGAACATCATCTGCATACATTTGAATGGATGTTTCAGATGATACAGTTTGTGGAAGTTCATTTATATAAAGAGAAAATAAAAATGGGCCAAGAATTGAGCCTTGTGGAACGCCTCTGTAGGTAGGAAGGAAATTAGAAAGGTTTCCGTTCACCATTACAGCTTGCTTTCTGCCAATAAGGTATGAGTTCATCAATTTAGTGGCGGAATATGAAAAATTATACAACCTTGACAGCTTTTTACAAAGATTTTCATGGTCAACGGTGTCAAAAGCTTTCGAAAAGTCCAGTAGTACTAAAAATGTTACATTTCCATCATCTAAGGCTCCTCTTATATCTTCAATAACATTTATAAGTGCTGTAGAACAGCTGTGTTTTTTCCTAAATCCAGATTGCTTCGGTGATAAAATACTACCCGTTTGGATAAAACAATTAATCTGCTTTTGAACAATTTTTTCAAATACCTTTGATAAAAATGGTAGTATTGAAATGGGTCTGAAATCAGTACTACTTGAGCTTTTAGCAATCGGTATTATCTTTGCCATTTTCCACTGATCAGGAAAAACACCTGTTGTTAAAATAGTATTGAAAATGTGCGTGATATATGGCAGTAAAATAGGCAAAATTGCCATGATGAACGTTGGGTGTATGCCATCTATTCCAACCGCTTTTGACTTAATTGACAAAAAACTTTCCACAACATCTGTGCTCTCTACTCTAGAGAAGGAAAACGTATTGACCAATTCACTTTGCAAATCGGAAACCTCATTTTCACGAAAGGGAGACGCTATAGACAGCGGGGGGAAAGGTAGAGTAACAAATTGTTGATTAAGATCATTACCATCTACATCATCAACATTTTCTGAGCCCTTTTTCTTTGCGACTCCTATCTCACGTAGATTATTCCACAACTGCCGCCCACTCAAAGATTGGCTTAAATGGTGAGAGTAAACAAATTTTTTTTCGGATCGTATTTTATTTGTAACTATAAACGTAACCTCACAAAGCATCACCGATTTTGTTTTCCAAAGTTCATTCAACCACTCGGTTTCTATTGTGTGGATGATGGAAAATAAGTCTTATAGTGAGTGGGCATTTGTTATTTCCATTTTTTCCCCATCTGAAAAAGTGGTAGATTCGGATTTGAGGGTGGTAGAATTTTGGGTTGAGCCAAGAGTGGTATAAATACTACTTTAGTGGTAGAAGTCCCATCACTGACTGACCTTGATCCATATGCGGTAGTAGCCGTGGCTTTGATTACTAAAAATACTATTTAAATTTTTATCTTATTTTGTAATACCAACATTTGAATATTAGTTGTGTTTTCGGAAACTTATTATAGGAGGGATCTTCGCGACGCCAGAAGTTATTAATTGTTATTAAATTGAGAGGGAGAGTCCTCTAAATTTCCTTTCTAAAACCTTTAATCGAAATGAAATTCAGAATTGCTGTATTTACCTAATTCAATACCTTCCATAGCTTAACAGTGTATTAGAAAACATTTTAAAGTAGCCATCAATCGAGCGTTACGATTTTTTTGTACCTAGATGACGCCGATTAGATGTTCTTCTTTTTGACAATCAACACCTAGTTCCCGAATCCCAAACATTTTTCAAATCTTCATAAATTTTCTCCATTTTGCGAACTGTTTTTATAACCTTAATATGTTCGGAAAAATGTGTCAATCATATGAACTGTCACTCATTTCAAAGTTCTCATCTTCAATCATTCGATTCGCGACACTTTCGCTCTGTTTCCTAACAAAGTTTTCATAATTACGAGTACCCTGTGTGCGAATGGGAGTATTATTACAATCAACGTATGGTGCGCACATATTCCCAACAAACTTTGCAATTATGGATAATTATTTAAACCATTAAAATCGTAAAATTGTGTATAAAACAATTGGGGGCACAATTTAAAGTTGAATGAGAATAGTCACCAATTTGCAACTCTGAAGAGGAACTCTTCCAATTTCCAACCATGTGACAGTTTTAACAATGTGTTTTGTTTTAGTTTGAAATGAGGTGGAACTGTTTGTAATTATGTATTGTTCTAATGAATTCCATTATTAACGCGGGTTTATATTATCTGTGTGCATTTCTGGGCTGTCACCTTTTTTGTATCAGTCTATGTGGTGAAGTGAATATTTGAGAGATATTCGAAACTATATTGGGTTGACCTACTACGAACTACTTATAATCTCTCAGCATTTTGGACGAATTAAATGTTGCAGTCACTTCACCATTCCTGTATAAAATTTAATTAAATAATTACTTAATACCAAGCGAAAACAATTTTACTTCTGAATTTTTTAATAAATTGAATGATTCATATTTGAACCCACAATACGATTGAATAATCTAAATAGAATTTTCTCCTCGACACAAAATGATTTATTTCACAAGAGAGCGCCGCTTTATATTGAAAAGTAATTTATCGAACTGAAAATGCTGAATCTCTTTAATTTCCGGTATATATAGTCCGTTCAGTAAAATAAACATTAAATTTTCTATACCCGTTCGTAACCAATCAGTAGTACAAAATTGTTTAACTGAATGCACACAGCATGGTAACGAATGGGGTTAAACGAATATTTGTTAATACTTTATCTAAATTTATTCAACGATGCGAATACACTGTACAGTCAGTTTTTTTGAGTGGTGTCAGTTGGTGCAGAAATGTGTTTGAAAGGAATAAGGCAGTTAATATTTTACAGAAAGGATTCAGACAGTATTATTTTGTTCCGATGGCTTATATAGAAATTACATCCAACCAAACTGACTGACAGCTGGAGTAATACGCATCAGTTGGTTTCAGAGAATGCGTAGGAAGTGCTGTTCAACAATATTACATTTTCAACTTTTGTTTAAAGTGGAAAATTTAACTTTTACTTTAAAGACCAGGAGATATGACATAAATTGGCAAAGTTTCACTTTAAAATTATAATGCGAACAAATACCTATAAGAATTATATTTGTGGGTTTCATTTCGGAAACGGAAGGATTTTTGTTAAGTTTCAGAATAAACTACTTAGGGTACGAGAGGTTTGAAATATCAGACATTTCGAGGAGTTAAAGCCACCCCTAGGGGATCCAAGTTAAGAAGAATTTAACTTTTGAAGGGAGAAGAAAAATATGTTCCAAGAAAATTGATACGCTTTTAGGCTACCATTAGATTTGTGGATGATATGTCAAAACGGAGTCAAAATTTGACATTTTCCATGAAATGCTAGGCATTTTGATAAGTACAACCCAAAATTGTTTCACCAAATATTAGAAAATGTTCATAAATCATTTTATTTGTTTTTTTTCTCTCAAATATTTGACACCATATGACATTTAACTAAATTTGGACTGTTCAACATTGGCCGCGGTCCATTGACGACTACATGGCTAGCGGCATATTGAACTTCATACAAAATAAGTCGACATTTAAGCAATTGTACTAGAGCTCTAGCCCAAATATGTAGTTGAAAGAACTAAAAATGAGCTGTCATAACAATTCTATTAATTTCGTTTTCCATTGGGCAAAAAGAAGCGTCCGGGAGCGTCCGGAATCAACAAAAGCAAAAAATACTCTTCTGTTGATTCTGAGGAGAGAATTTCGCTTCTCGATTTCAAGTCAGAATCCACTCAAGAAGCACTTACACAAGTGCATTTTATGTATTTTATACGAGCCAGCAGGAAGTAGCCATACAGAAATTTTTGACGTTTCGCCAATACATGAGTGTTGTCACCCAGAAGAAGTTTTCTTGTTCCATTGGATTTCGGAATGAGGGAATCCCCGAGTGAAAACAATGGAAAACGTCATAAGAGTAAACAAATTTGGAAAAAAAAACAACCGATTTCATCAGCAAAATTATTAGTGAAATTAGTAATTCAAGGTTTATAAATTATACTAGGATTTATCAGCGGCTTCGCACCATTACAGAAGTACCTAGTGTGCTTTGCTCCGCGCTCGATAAGATGAAAAAAATTGTTTCCTATACAAACTGTCCAATGTACATATTCCCTTTTCCTGTCCCAAACAAGATTTTGAAAATCAGAGATCTTTACTTCTTGTATAGAGTACCTAGTTTAAAGTCGATCAGATGCAAAATAAGAATGTTCCCATACAAACTTTGATCCCTCTTTCTGAGATATTAGGATTTCCCCAAATCGATTCTAAGTGTGCTAACTTCGGTTATAAAAAAAATTGGTTTCAAAATATCAGCTTCCTAGCTCTTATCGTTTGGTCTGGGCCACAAACCGCACATATAAATAGACCGTCGATCCCATATCGGTGGTTTTTTAATCGTTGGTTGGGAAGAACAAATTGCTTTTAAGATACGTCGAAAGAAGAATTTTGTCGAAAGACTGTCATCTATAATAGTTGGACGACAAAAAGTTGAAATTGCCGACTTATGCACGAGAATTGTATTAGGAGCGTATCTTTCCTTCAAAAAGAGATTGACTAAGTATCTTGCTAAACAGGAACCGGTGGGAGATTCAGGATTTATTTTATTTTCCTTGCACCAAGTAAGCCATCTCTTGACGGCAGGCGAATAGGTCTTGAGTATTGAATCTCTCCACCCGTTCTTCAACAAATTCTTTTCCTCCGTGGATCAATCTACTATCTGGCTACTAGGTTGGGCGGTGGAAAAATCCAGCCTAGACGATAATCCCAATCTCGACTGAAAGCATCTACGTATGCTGCCGACTGATCTTTGCAGTCTATCGATACATAATTCTCGAGAATGGCTGTTTTTTCTGATGCAAAGAGTTCTATTTCTGGCCGTCCCCATTTCTTGAAAACTTCCGCAGTCGCTTGGGGCAGTAGATGCCATTCGGGTATGGATCGACCTCTTGACAACCTGTCAGCTACTCCGTTGTATCTTCCCGGAAGATAAAACGTGGATAATGTTATATTGAGGTGATCGACTAGATAAAGTAGCTGATACGTCAAGTTGAGTAGGCTTATGGATCTTGTTCTCCCCTCCTTGCGTAAGTAAGCAACCAACGTTTGATTGTCTGACTGAAGAAGGATGTGCGCATCTTTCAAATAAGGTGCCTGATCCTTTATGGCCATAAACACGGCGTACATCTCTTTTAGATTGGAGTGTCATCTTATCTGGCCCCTCGACCACTGACCTGAAATGGTTCTCTCGTTTAGCTGACCACCCCAGCCTGTATCTGCAGCATCCGTTGCTAGAAAATGTGACACTTCTTTTTTGTTTATTAGCTCGACATTGGTCAAGGCTCCGAGCCACCAATCTATCTCCTTTAAAGCCCTCCGAGGGATGGTGAGTCTTTGTCTTTGTCGCCTGTTGAACTGCCTTAACAATATTTGAAGGTATCGGCAGTGCAGTCGGCCTCTGGGTACAACAAAACTTGCGAAATTCAAATGGCCTAAAATCTGCTGCAACCGAAGAAGTGTGCATGACTTTGGCTGCGCCATCGCCTGAAGGGTAAATCGCATCTTATCGACCTTCTTGCTCGGAAGGGACATAACATTTTTGGAAGTGCCCCATATAATACCCAGGTATTCCTGTTTTTGGCTTGGAATTAGGACTGATTTTTTGTAATTTACCATACAGCCTAACTGACGGCATCCGCTGCCTTAATTTTGAAGGGTCCTGATTCACTAACAAGAAGTCGTCCAGATAGACCAGAACCCGAATACCTCTTCCACGCAGAATCTCCGCGATCCAGCATGTCAGAACTGAAAACAATCTGGGAGCTGAAGCTAGGCCGAATGGCAGACAAGTCAACTCTAGTAACTCGCCTCTGTACACTATTCTTCAGAAACGTCGATGGCTCTCTGCTATTGGCACATGGAAATATGCTTGAGATAAGTCCAGCTTCACCATCCAGTCTTTTGGTTGCAAAAATTCGGGAACGGTAGAATGAGAAATTAGTTTGAATTTCTTTATAGTCACATATTTGTTTAGGGCTCTCAAGTCGAAGATAGGGCGAATATTGCATTCGATTTTAATAACACAACCGTCTTGTGATGAAGTACACAACGTTATGAACATAAAGCCGCCAAAGCGCAGCTGGTATATTTTGACATCTACTGCAAATACATCTATGTGTTAGAATAACAACAGAAGTTTGGTAAGAGTGAAAGAAACCTTAAGGCGAGTATGCAATAGCTTCTTCAATAACGACGCTGTGTGTTTTTGTTAGGTAAATAATATTTCAAATATGGCCGTAGTCGGCTGTCAAAACTCTATATCATCATCATAGCTATTGACTGACATTTGTGATGACTTTCGAATTGGTATAAACCGCAAAGTTAAAGTTAGAGTGAGGTATTGAGTATAATTTTTATTACCATTTAAAACTTATGTGCCCTTTTTTATAAAAATTAAATAAAACTCAACTTTTATGAAATAATGTGCACATCATTTCAAAAATGTCTTGCATCAGACTATTTTGGTTGCATTTCAAAAGAATATTTTTAAAAATTGTACAGTGTACACATTTGGTAAAGTTTTTCTTTTTTTTTTTTTTATCTCTTCGACTTGACATGTTATAACTCGGAATAAACTTAAACACCCCAAAACGTATATAAACACAATTTGACTTTACAGTCACGCAAGAATTTGAAATGTTGTTTATTGTATTCGTTTCCTAAATCAGCTTCTCCTAAATCAATCAATCAATCAATCAATTCAAACATGATCAAAACTCGTAAGAGTGCTCAAAATATGATCTTGTCGAACATAAAAGAAAATTGACGAGCGGCGACTTTTTCTTTTGGATAAATTCTTCTGTCGAACTGAATAAAGCGGCCGTTTAAACAAAACTATGGAATTTAAGAATGAAATATCGACTACAGTTGAGATTTTTTTTTAAATAAATTGTGTGACAGTGACACGAATGTGTCTTTAGTTCTGGGTTCGTTGTTCAGATTTTTAAAATAATTTGCTGCAAAAAAGTTTGATTCTCCGATAGGCCAAGTTATTTAGAATAATAACATTCAAGACATTCCTTGTACTGCATGTGAGTCTTACAAGTTTGAATGAAGGATAGCGTCAGTATTTAACAGTACAAACAGTGAAAATTTTGCTTGGGGCCCGAGTTATTAGCGACGGGAAAGTGGGGGGTTTGTATGGGCTATATTTTTTTCATAGGCAATTAAGTATATTTGCCAAGGCTAAACCTGCCATATAAAAGTCAAGAAATAGTGTAATTTTGAATTTTAGATGTCCTTACTTACTTACTTAGGTGGTGCTACAGTCCGGGGTGGACTTTTGCCTCAACCAAGACCCCTTTCCAGTTAGCACGATCTTTGCCTTACCGCCTTGAGTTGCGCACTACAAGTAGGTTGAGGTCCTCTTCCATTTGTGCGCGCCACCTAAGGCGATGTCTTCCTCTACTGCGTTATTCCTACGGGTTGGAATCATCCGTCCTTGATAACGTCTATGATTCTACGCCATAAAGCAGGACTGGTATGATGAGGGTCATAAATATATTTTTTTTAAATACTTCTCACGGGAAAGGCGAACCTATAACGCTTCACCAGTGCCCCGAGATGCTTGCAGATGTATGTTAGTTCTGCACTTAAATTGCTGCAAATTGTAGTCTTCTGGAAATATATATACAGGAATCGAGTTCCAAAGTTTGCTTGTCCTGTAACAGAAGGAGTTTTGGAAAATTGATGTACTCGCGGTTGTCAAGTGTACATTAGCATTAGCTGCCTGTCTTGTGGGGCGCCCAAAAGTTGCATGTCTTTGAGTTCCTCGGAACATCTACCATGGAAGTACCTATAGAACAAGCAAAGGTCAGCGACTTGTATTCTGTGCACCAACGGTTGTAGATTCGATGTGAGTGTAGGGTCTCCAATAAGTCAAAATGTTCGTCTCTGTATGCTGCCAAGTAGGTTAAGTGAATATTTTGGGGCCGAGCTCCATATATGGAAACAATATTCCAGGCCTGGTCTTACCTGTGCTTTGTAGCGAAGGAGAAGTTGCTTGGGGCCTCTTTGATCCAAATATGTAGCTCAATTTAGCGGACGCCGATCTTGCGGTATAGGATATGTGGTCCTGCCATGCGATTCCTGTATTGCCTGTGACTCCTAGAAGGTGCATTGGGTCTTTGGGATTAATTTGATCGTCATCCTCATCCATTTGGATCTGTGGCACTGTAATGCAATTTTCTTAGAAAATGTTGTGAGTTGTGTCCTTTTTTGACGTCAAAGGTCTTGGTGAGATTGTTTCCGAGCAGCGGGCGTTCTCCATCGTCATTCTGTATAATCTGATGAGTTTGGCAGGGATGCCAAAACTAGACACGGCTCTATATAACTAGTCTCTATATATGTTTTAAACTTTAAACGGCCTTAAAGTCGATTTAGTTATCCAGCGCAATTTATAAGAAAACGTGCAAACTTTAGACTTGGGTGCACTTTTCATTTCATAACAAATAAATTGTGCAAGTTTCAGCTCAATCCAGTTAGCCAGTTTTTGAGTTCTGCGAGGACAAATATACTTGGGCTGCATTTTTATGTATAAAAAGATGAACTCCCTGAAGTAACCTATACATTGATACGGTAAGTGTCACCATTGCAATGCTGTGAGGTTTATAAGGTCGGCCAAATAGTGTCAGAGATAGCTCCTACCGCGTTCTCTCCGTACGTAACCTGCATTCATCCGGAAGATGGGGCTTTTGCAACATTCAAATTACTTTTAAAGTTGTCTGAGTAGTTCCAGAGGGGGCGCAGTGGCTCAGTGGTTAGTGTCCCTACTACTAAGCGAGGGGTCCCAGGTTCGATCCCCAGAAAACCACAAATTACATCTTAAGGTTTTTTTCCACTGCGACACCTCTCGCGAACGTCTGACAAACATCCAAGAGTATAACTGTCCTGAAAAACTTCTCAATTCAAGCCGTTCGGACTCGGCATAAAACTGTAGGTCCCTTCCATTCGTCCCAAAAATATAAACTCACACAAACGAATGGTTGTGAGAAGCTAGGCCTAGGGGGTCTACACGCCTGTTGACCTGTTGCGCGCTAACTATTTTTTTTTTAATAGTTGGCTTTTGCAAACGTTTTTTGTAGAAGACTGGAAGGACTTTATTTAGATTTTTCGTTTCATGCTAAAGTCATTCAAAAGTATATCAATGGAAATGAAAAAGCATTCAAAATCCGTGGACATTACCACATTCCGAGTCTTGAAAGCATTAAAAATATATACTTGCATTATTTTTGACAGCACTAGTCACGCCTACTTGTGTGTTTTGACAAATTTTAGGCTATTTAAAGAGTAGAACAATTAGTTGATCTTTGAAAAAGGGGGTTTTCAACATAAAGGTTTAAAGTATTCATCGTAGGAGTATTAAAAAATTCTCAATTTTACTTATGCATATGTAAATATTTACAGATAAAAATCACATATAACCTTAATGGCGGAATTCCTTCAATTTGTCAGCTTTGTAAGTCGCTGCGTAAATTCCATCAATATACCAAACAAACACCTGTGTAACCTCGTTTGCCAACCCTGCGTGGCCCAATTTATTCACTCGTACCCTGCGGGTGTCAAATTTATCGCGAACTTTGCGAATTTATATTTATTTTTACGACTTCTTTTTCCAAAGGAGTATTTATATGCCTTTACGGCAGACAAACAGCTATAATTGATTGCTTGTATGCATATAAAATACGATTGCCTCATCTCCCCTGGTATATCAAAGGAAGAATAGAATGTACAACCATTAAACGTTCTTAATCATAAAATATGAGAAGATTGTGTTTTGCTGTTCTTGAATAGCCCACACCTTCGAACAAAGGGTTTTCGGGGAAAAAACCTTGTTGAAAGAAAAATCAAAACAAAAAGAAATGTAAAATCAGAAATTCCACTTCCGTGATAATGTCACTCCAGTGGAATGTCCCCCAGCTTAAGTGTAAATCCTTTGGCACATTCCTTGCCTCATTATATCCAGGTGACAGTTTACAGAATTCTCAAGCTATTGACATTCACGCAGCTCTCCATCGAAACAGTAGCGCTCTGCCTCTGAGTTTTTGGCAAATGGGTTTCTTGTCTTTTAATAATATAAATCCGGGGCCGCATTATAATCCTCATTTTGTCAAGTATCCTTGGTCGTTTCTATAGTTCCTATTTTCACTCTTTGTTAGGCTACGTAATGAAAAACTTTTTACCGTTAAAGAAACTTTTCCAAAGGCACTTTTATTTTACGCTAGCTGTGTAGGTACAATTTGTGTGTAGTACAGAGGACCAGGACACCCAAGCAGACGAGAATAAAAACTAAAAAAAAAATATATATATATGTAGCTATATAGAAAAGGACTCTAGAGCGGGAAGCAATTAAAGTGTTTGCTTGTTTTGCAATTTATGTTACGTATACGTCCTATTAGACTGGTTAGCCATTGATGGTTGTTGTATGAGGCAGCAATTGTTGTCAGAGGATGAAGGCAAACTTAAACATTTTAAGAGGATTTCGTGATGATTTTTCGTTGTAATCTTGGTAATGGTCCAAATTTTTACAGTTCGGTGATTATTTGGGACTTTTGAATAGTTTTTAAGCTTCTGCTTTGCAGTGGGGGCAGTTTTATTGAAAGGTTAGTATATATACACTTATACCGTCTGATTCCTTTTAAGGAGTACGTTTAATTTGCTTTGAGCATAGAAAACAGTTTTCGCTGTTTGAAGGAGATCTTCGTTGATATTAAAAAAAACTCCCCTCTCTGATTCGCCTTAGTTTCTCTTTGTAGGCTTCAACTTTGGAATAATATAGTTTCGAATTTTGGACACAAGGTGGTGCCTGCTATTCGCCTCTTCTTATTTTGGCTGTAGTTGAGTGGTCGCAGTTCAGTCGTTAGTGTGCTGTATTAAGTACTGTGAGAGGTTGCAGCGATTCGCGAAAAAAAACCCAAATTACATCATATGGTTTTTTTTCACTGCGTTATGTCACCTCTCGCGAACGTCTGACATTCATCCGAGAGTATAAAAGTCATGCAAAAGCTTCTAAATTCAGCCATTCGGACTTGGCATAAAATTGTAGGTTACTTCCATTCGCCCCAAAAAACAAAAATTCACAAGAGCAAACGCTTCATCAGCGCTCCGAGATGCTTCCCCAGGAAGCGAGTTCCAAAGTTTGCTTGTCCTGTAAACGAAAGAGTTTTGGAACATTGATGTACTCACGGTTGTCAAGTGTAGGTACTGTATGGTTCGAGGGATAATGTCTTTGAGTTCCTCAGAGCATCTACCATGGAAGTACCTATAGAACAAGCAAAGGTCAGCGACTTGTCTTCTATGCACCAACGGTTGTAGATTTGATGTGAGTGTATAGGGTCTCCAATAAGTCGAACTGCTCATCTCTGTATGCTGTCAAGTAGGTTAAGTGAATGTTTTGGGGCCAAGCTTCATATAAGGGAATAATGTACCAAGCCTGATTTAACCTGTGCTTTGTAGAGAAGGAGAAGTTGCTTGGGGCTAAAGTACCTCTTTGATCTAAATAGGTAGCTCAACATAGCGGACGCCGATCTTGTCTCCGGTGATTCCTTCTTGGCGTTACAAACGTAATGACAAAGTGAATATACCTTCCTCTAGACTCTAGTGGGTATAAAAATGGAGATAGATACTTCAGCAGGTTTTTATTCAGAAGACCTGTAAAAATAGGAATCTTTTAGCTTACAAGAAGCATGTAATTCTGACAATAGAAAGAGTTGCAATACACGTAGAAGAAAGTCACCTTCCTCCAGCGGATAGTACTATCTTAGCTGACAGACAAGAAGCCTTGAAGTCGATAAAGTCTAACACAATTATGGATGGATGGATGATTTTGCTTTAGCAAGAATGTTGTCGGAAATGAACATCAGCGAAGAGGCCGCCACCGATTGCAAAATTGAACAGAATAATCGACGACATAGTAGAGAAAGAGGCCAACTCAACTGTCTATCTACACTGCATCAAATCGCGTAAGTAATATTGACGAAAATATTTTGTTAATCTTTGAAGAATCAATCAATTTGGATCGACACTTTTCGTGTTATTGAAAATAATATATGGGTGATTGCGCTATCCACCTTTCGTACATTATTGACGGAACTAGACAAAAAGAAAATAAACATCCCTCTGCCATATATCCTCTATTCGCATTTTTATAACTGGACACTGTGCGATAGAATTCGTACTCCGCAAATGGAAAAGAGAGCACAACGATCTATGTTGAAGCTGCGGAATTGAGGAGAAAGTGGAGTCCATTCAACACTGCATCGCTTTCCAAGATCGACCCCAATGAGCCTTAGATATCAGGTTTTTCTTAAGCACCGCAGCAGGACTTCAGCTATCGGATCTTTTGCACTTCGTTATAGGGTCACCAACTGGTTTTCAAGCCGAAAAGTTACTTGTTGGGGTTTGTTTTTGAGTCTGTTCCATCTTTTTTCACCTCCCAAAAGGGGATTCACAATGAACCTTTTCATTTTCTGAGTTTAAATAGCCTAGGCTATAATGCCATCGCCTACGTTGATAACCTGACGTCTTAGCGATATCATCATCAGTGGAAAGCTCAACAAAGCTAACATTATTTGTAGTGTGACAGAACTTGGGGTCTAAGTCCTAGAATGATACACTAAATGTGCATCATGATGGGAAGGCCCATTATCACGTACGCGGCAATTGTCTGGTGTCCGAAGGTGCTTGACCAGACATGCAGACCTGCTATACAACTGCACTAGAAGCTATTATAGGGCTTTCACCTTTAAACATATTATCTTGGAAAATACCAACGAATTTCAAGTCGAAACTCACCACCTATTCATCGACTTCAAAGCCGCGTATGATAGCATACATCGTCAGGAGCTCTATATGGCGATGGCCGAATTTGGAATCCCGGCAAAACTGATTCAGCTGTGTCGCGTGACGCTGGAAAACTCGCGCTGCAACGTGAAAAAACGTGTCTTTAACAGGGAGATACGTTTACCAGTAGAGCCCAAGCACTCCACTTCTAAGGATATATTGGTCTTCACTGGGGTGTTCATGTTCATCCGTCTCTTAGATTAACTTCATCCCTCTTCGATACAATTGATTTTTTTAGGTCCCTGTCAGTCAATTGGGCAGCAAAATTAAAAAAGTTCCCTTTATAACCTAAACTAATTTTGACTAACAAGCATAATTATTACATAATAGGTAAGACGACAATAATAGAGAAAAAAAAACTTTTTTTTGCTAAATTATAACTGCTGAAATTTAATAAAATGCTAAAATTAAATAAAACGTAAAAAAATGTGCACGACTGGGTCGCACGAAACTTTCTCGTGCGAATCTCTCATAATCTCAGAGTCATATCAGCAAATTTTACGTTTAAAATCATATCATACCACTTAAGATGTACGCAGGTTTAGTAACTGAACCCTTGTTAATTAAAAAAAGTAATACATACTACATAGCCATACGTAGATATTAACAACTTCCAAATTTCACACCGAACTGACACTTGAAGGAGGCAAGTAGGCGATGAATTTCGAATTCCCATTTGAAAAAAAAATTAATAGTTTCTAAAGTACCATTTTTAGCAAATCGAAGAACACATTCAAAAAACACTGTTTTGCAACTGTTTGTTTTAAGACTGAGCAAACGGTGTTAGGTAGGTAGGTAGTAGTGGCGGTTTTGGTAAAAACCCAAGTGGCACAGAGTGCCGTTTTGTTACCACATACTCATTTGACCTGGTTGTTGTAGGTATGTCGAAGGGTAGATTAGATCCAGCCTGTGGAATTCAAAAACGGTGTTACTATAGATTAAAGCATCACCTGCCAGTTACCTTTTTATCATAATCGAAAATGGCGTTTTTGAGATATGAGCAGTTTTTTTAAAATATGTACTATTTTTTAGGGATTTGGGTCAAGTTAAGAATGACAATAGTACCTACCTTAAAAATACGTTTAAATCGTTTTTACCGTTTTCGAGAAAAAGACAAATTTCAAAACTGCCGCTGCTGTACTTTTTAGCGAAAAACTGGGTATGCAGTCATCATTGACTTATTATATATGGACTGCTAGTGAAATGTCAGTACATACAAATTTTGCCCAGAAAATGTAGCCAACATAAACTAGCGCTCTTGCAAATTGTTGCGTCACTGTTTAAAGTAGATGGCTTTGGAAAACGGAGCCAATGCGACAACCATCTTTGATTTCTCCATAGAATGCTAGAGACACCTATTGGGTGTTTGTGAATTTGGCAAGTAAAACGGTTGAAATTCAAATTGTTGCGTTATTTTTAACAATAGATGCCACTTCAAAAAAGTGAGAATTTTCAAATTATTCCGTTCCGAACCAAGAGAGCTAGTGGTTCTGTTGGAAAACAAGGCGAAGACGTCTACTAGCAGTCCATATAATAATAATATGTTAATGGCAGTCATATTAAACATGCCTACATTAACTCAACTATCAATTTTGGTTCGAATCGATAAAGCCGTTTTTGAAAAAATCTAAATTGTTTAATATTTCGTAAAATGTTTATATGGGAAGTAACGTTAATATTAGGGCTAACATGAACAAAAAATGTCCTAGCGGGAAGCCCACAAACTCTAAATACGAACTTTGAAACAAATCCGTCCAAGCGTTTAGATTTGCCAGCTATGGGACATACAGACATACGGACGGACAGAATTGCGAGACCCACTTTTTTGAGTAATATCAGAATTGATCAAAATCTCGAGTTCGAAATTTTGTGCGAAAACAATATCTTATCTTAAAAAGCACAGCAACATCAAGTTTAAGATGTAGCTTGTGGGTCTAATGTGAATATCGATGTTGCTACGCTAATGCTAAAGTTGCTGTGCCAATCTTTTCCTCGCATTAATATCTACATTTTTTACGGCGCTAAAATAAAATCGCACTGATTTGGCAGCACTGTTTTCATCTCGAACTCAAGCCAAAATATTTCAGATAGCGAAATAATAAATAGGTATGTACTTGTGAAAATTTACCCCATACAAAATATGTGCCTCGATTTTGAATGGTCACCCACTTCAACATTGAAAACTTAAACCGCCCCTAATTGAATCATCATTTACTCAATTATACGCGTGCTCGATCATCCTTAATTCAGTGACGCTTGACGCATGCATAACGTATCTAGGTATGGCACAGCTTTTCCCAATCTAATTGTTCACTTGGAATTCGTCCTATTCGATTTGTAATTAGAATACAATTACAATTAATTATTGAAATTCTCCCTTCCGAATGCTCATATCACAGTTGTGACAGATACAATTTCCGTATGTGAAATGCATACTATCGACATTTCTACGCACAAAGCAGTTCGCACCCCAGATAGGAGACCTAAAGCCACAAGAATGCACATGCACTGCCACTAAATGATCCATTCTTCGAATTATTATGTTTGAATTGTATAATTACACTCGTTGTTGCACTCGAAAACATTCTCATTTCGATACACGAAATCCATTCAGATGTGTGTTGGGAAATCATCACCCTGCCGAAAGACATGATGCAACCCAACTCATTATCCACTATTAAATGGTGCTGGCGAGGTGCCAGCAGATCGTTTGATTATTGGGCGGGTCGCCCCTCGCGGTAGCAATTATTTTATCAAAAGTACACTTTATGACCACTAAATCACATCTCAATAAATTAGTGTCGTTCTCGCATGAAGCGAAAATAATTCACATTGTATACACTGAGACGACAATTTGATGGCACAGACATGAAGGATGTGTTCTTCTTGTCTAATTGCACGCAAAGAGTACAAACTTTTGTTGACAATGAAGTCCCCAACGCATACTACAATAGGTGTCCCATTCGAGCGATTAGTTGCGCTCACTTGGACATTTTTGCCCAGCCATCAGGATTAAGATAGAACTTCATCGGTCCCTCGAGGACATAATGGCATTCGATTACAGAGACAAGTAGAGTACGAGCAATGGCAAATGCAATTATTGCACTCCTCAGTCGAATGATTTACGGACACTTAGTGGTGACACAGACAGCGACCGCAAAATTTATCTCGACCTTGCCCATTAATATTGTTGCAGTTGTCCCCGGGGGGAGGGGGTGAGAAACTACGACCCTCAAGGCAAAAATTAAACATTATTTATGCGGAACACTGCAAGTGATTGAAATGCAACACCACACCGATGCCGAACCGAATTTGTGTGCATGACTCTGCAAAATTGCATTTTAATTAGGCACCCGTACATCGGTCCTCCATCTTTCGGATGGGCAGCGTTCAGCATGCTTTGAGCGCAAACACCGTGGTGAAGGGTGGCGGTCTGTCTGTTTTAATTGGTGCAGCCTCTGATATTATGAGGTTCGCCACGAAGTGGGGGGGATGAATCAAAGTAAATTGAAATTGTTGGTCTACCGAGACGATGGATACAACCGCATACATAGGTTCAAGAGAGATTTCAGCAATTTATTCATGTTACCAATATGTCTGATCCCGGTGTGAAGCATTAAGCTACTTCAAAGAGAATTCGTGATATTTAATTGGTTGCTGGGATTTGTGGGAACCCAAGCCGAATGTAAATAAATTGTTTGAATATTACGGATATTCGGGCAGCATGTTTGGTGGTTTATAGCCCTTTTTTTGTTAGAGCCCATCAGGTTAGGGTGGTCTTAACTACAAATACGTCAACGTGTATATTCTCTCCTATGCTTCGAAAGATCTCGAATCTTGTAAATAATGTCAAAACGCACTTTTTGTACACAGCCAGTCGAATAGAAACAAATTTAAGAAGAACTCTAATTGAATTGAATATTGAAGAATTATCAAGCTTAAGCCAACGAGAAGCATTTGACTGAACTTGAGGTCATTTTTGAAATTTGCTAAAGCTGACATAAGGCATGTTTTTTGAAACCACGCCAGCCAGCCGTTCATTTGGACAGTTGGCAGCAAAATTGACAGCAAGATGAAGCCAGCCGAATGAATTAAGGCAATAAGCCTAAAAGCATACTAGCATTTCGTATAAAATTATGCATTTGGTAGAAATATTTGATAAATTCTGACATTTTTCTCTGGAATGTTGTGTGCATGAGATAAAAACGCCATTATGATTTAAGCAAATTGTACGAACATTCTAAGCCACTTGTTCCTTTCAGCGCTACCTGTTTGTTCATTGTGAATTGAATTTAGCAAGCTGCCAGCCAGCAGCTCTTCGGCTGGGTAGAAAATCAAGAGTTGTTGCCAGCAGTTGCCAGCAGGTTGTTGTTTTAATTAGCATGTGAAATTTGCCTCAACTACCAACTACTGGCAGCTACTGGCAACTAAACTGGCTGGGGAGGTTTCATAAAAACACAACTATAGTCCCACAGACTTAATAGCTGTCACGGTAGCTACGTCATTAAGCGTTTTAGTTATTTATTATATATTTTTATTCATAAAAAAAAACGTTTATTCATAAAAAAGGTTGTTAGAAGCTAGGCCTTAGGTTCTAGATGATTGTGGTAGTGATTCCTAAATGTACATTGTACATGTATTTCAAAATTGGCCTAACCTAACCATTCGATTGCCTATTCTGTTCAAACATAATCCAAAAGTCGAAATTTTGTCTAATAAATACAAATGGTAAGTATTGGTTCGCAATTATCCTTGCACTCATGCTATTTTCGAATCTTTTGACTAAAGATAGATGGATAAATGTATGTATGCTCTACAGAAGTCTTGTTACTTCAGTTCTGCTGAATTGATAATTGGCCAATTGAAAAAAAATATTGTTTAGGGTTTTATCATTTAAGTGCGCGAAGGGGGCGAATGAAGGAACTCTAGTAGTAGAAGTAGTAGTACATAGTAGTAGAAAATCCAAACCACAACGACTAAATTGGCTTGGCTACATCGAGGGTGTGGAGATTAATTCTTTAGCCAAGAGGGTCTTCGAGGCCTAGCCCCAACTCGAAATGATTAGAAAGACCGAGCCACCACGCAGCTGTCAGAGTACTTGGTCTGGACAACTGGAAGCAATCTGTAGAGAATCACAGGGGATGGAAGGCTGGATTGTCTCTAGTAGGCATCCTCCGGTCGGGAGATGATTAAGTAAGCTAGGCTTTGAGGTTAAACTGATAATTACCATATCGACCTGTAGGTAACCTCACAAACTACAGTTTAGAAATCAATTCCATAAAACCGTTTAGATTGTAAGTGAGTGAGCAGATACGCGGAGTCCAGATGCGGATGGACTCACTCACCAAAGGTGACGCTAAACCCCGGTCGGAGTTTTTTTTTAATATTTATAATTATGTACTTTACTCGGAACAGGTGAAACGTTTCAATGGCCACCAGAGATGCCTGCAGACATGCTTCGTTTCTGCGCCTAAATTGTTGTAGGGTTGTAGCCTTCTGAAAATATGTCTGCAGTAAGCGAGTTCTACTTGCCAGAGCTCTACATCAGAGCTCAGAGTTTGTGTTGTTTTTTTCTCGTTCAGAGAATGATCAGGCATGCTCTATGAGCTCAGAATAAATTGACTGAGCAGGGTGAGTAAAAAGCTGATTATGAAAAGCTCCATATAACATCTTTTTGCTTAAATGTGTTTCATTAGCAAATCAGAAGGATCTGAGCAGGCTAGGTTCAGGAATTATATGTATGTACTTCTAATTTATAAAGTGATTTTTTTTTTAGCAGTTGAACTTTGACAGTCAATTCTCAGTACTGCTCTTGTTTTTACACCTCGCTTTGCCGTCAGTTATCGAATACAGCAGAGAGGTTGACAAACCGTTATGCATTTTGCAAATAATACTAAATCAACGCAGCGCTGCCAGAAATGTATTTTCGTGTCCAGTAGTCACCACGAACTAAGCTCACAAAGTTACAGCCTTGCTAAAATGACTTGAGAAAAAACGTTGCTAGCTCTTACCTACTCTATACAGTAGATTGGAAAATGATTGAAAAATATTTCAAAGAATGACAGAAAGCATTTTAAAAAATCGTTAAAAGGTGATGCCATGCTGGTGCTGTGCATCCACCTACTAAATCAGGAAAATCACAAAAACTTGGTTAAACAAATCCTTACATATAATAAAACTGTAGGCATTTTCTTTGTCAGCTAAAAACTCGAAAACTATTGGACAGATTTCGATGAAACTTTTTTTAAATGTTCCTTAAGACTGTGAGACTGCTATAGGCTATGTCGTTTACAGCCATGTCCTTAGGAACAGTTTTTAGCCAAAATGTATTTTTTGAAGTGAAAATATATACATTCGAGGGTTGATTTGTTTTCGCAGTAAGTGCTATGGTCAGTTGTATATGTAGGTACATATGTATATTATGATCGTATGCCCGATGCCGGATGGGGATGGGGTGCGTGCTACAGTATGGCATGGGGTATATTAATAATCTTCATAAGAAGAGAGACCAAATATAATTTTGTGCGAGCGGGCAAGGCAAGCACGGGTCCAGCTAGTTAGATAATAAAATACACAAACACCGATGTAATTTAAAGTGATGCCAAAAAAATGTTTGTTTCTTCAAAACTATTGAGTTACAGAGCCATCTGTTGGGTAGAATTTCTTAACAATTTAGAGTATGTGTTGGAAAACTTTAGAATTTTTTAAGTCAAAAGTTTCGTGTGTTTACATACTAGAGGAATTTAGTTCGTTTGAATATTACCTTAATAGATGTCGCCACCTAATATGTGGCACCTATGCGGAGAGTACGATAACCTAGGTACCAATAATTTATAACGGTATTTAGTAGAGGGGTTAAATACAAGCATTTTTGACTATGAGAGGGGGGGTCTATCTCGCTCCGTTTAGGCGGGAGGGGTGATTTAAAAAAAAGAATACTTAAAATGAAAATAAAACAATAAAAAATCAATGGCAACACTTACAAAAAAGTACTATAGCATTTTTTAAAGCCAGGAATCTGTTCTGATTTGTCTATAATGCAAATTAGCAAAATTTTGTCTATAATGTGAAATTTTAGGCCATAGACTGTTGCTAAAGAATGTTGTTGAAAATCGGGTAAAATAATTTAATTTAAATAAAGATTGCATATATTCAAACTCGCACCCGCCCCAAAATCCAACAGTGACCCCAAGCAGGGGGGTTGCTGCCCCCCATACACATTTCAAAGTATAAGAGGGTATCAATTTGCGCGCAGTAGGTTCTTTTGTCCAAGAAATTTTCCATTTTCATAAAAACTAGAAAACATTAATCAATCTGGTTTTCAGTGTTCGATTAAGAATTGATTTGGACTATAAAAACTACTAAAAAATTAAGTATCTAATTTCTCAATATTGAAAAAAATCAGCATAAAACTTTTTTTTTTAATTTTTTCCCTAAATTTCAAGTTTGCAAGTATTTTTTTCAAAAACTATTAACAGTAATAACTTGATTTAAAAATAATATGAAAGAACAGATTCCTGGCTTTCAAAAATGCCAAAATTCTTTGTTGTTAGTGTTGCCATTGTTTTTTTTTATATATATTTTTTTATTTTAAGTATTATTTTTCTTAAATTACCCCTCCCGCCTAAACGAAGCGTGATAGACTCCCCCATCGTATAGTAAAAAATTCTTGTATTTAACCCCTCTACAAAATACGGATATCAATTTTAGCCTAAGTTATCGTACTCGTGCCGCACCTATGAACTTTTGTTCATTTACGCAAGAAAAAAACAAACAATAACAGTAATATAACATTGAGAATTGTTAAAGTATGAAAAATCCTTGCATCCATCCCTATATAAACTCAATGGCATAAGACAGCTGAGCCCCTACATAGTCACTTAGTCAGTTTACAAACATGTTCATAATTGACCATCTCATTTACCTGCCCTCTATTGAATCACAATTAGCCGGATTATATAGGCAATCCATCCATCCATCCGTTTAATCATGAAATTAAAATTGTACACAAAACCTAATGAGCCGTAGGCATTTTGCTTTCATAATTAGCAACACGCTATACAAGTGTGTTCTGTTCAGTCAATTAAAGGGCACATTCTCTGACAATCATTGCCTTCCGCATTTGTCACATCGATCCCATTGTCAAATATGTTTCGCATGTAATAGGTTTTTTGCTAAAAGCAAACATAATTCCGACTTATCCAGGACAAATTGAATTGCTGTTCAACACACTATTTCAGTTCAATCGCTTCGCAATAATGTCCTTGTCGCTCATTCTTTATTCTTCTCTGGTGTACTCCTTCTTTGTCTATATTTTGTATAAGAACACAATTTGTAATGGAGGGATCAACTTCGTGTCGTGTATTTGATTCTCCTTCAATCTAACTATGTACGAGTCTATGTTAGTGTAAACGACCGTCATAGTGTGTGCAAATGGAACAGTCATTCGTGTTTCGCTCTGGTAACTCTACAAACAATAGACGCCGCACGATAGCGGAATTCCAATTCTATAGTCCTACCAATAGACGCCTACTATAACCACCCACAAGTTGTAAGACAAAATCAAAGTGACACGAGAAGCCAGGCACCATAACGATCCATCTTTAATGAAATTTATTTAATCCTTGTTTATAGATCGTTTCTTAGAATGGCGGCTCGAAGGCAAAACCACAATTTCTAGACGTTGTTCCTTCTTTATGTTTACACTTTTGAAAAGGACGATATTAGATTTCACTGTCATGTGCTTCATAAACTGGAGAGAAAATAGGAAAATTAAACAGCAACCCCGCACTCACACTCTACACATAGTAAATCAGTGCGAAATTGCCAGAGCACAATAGTGAGTCTGAATTGCAATTCAATTTTAGAATTTCCACAGGATGGTCTCTGTCTCTGTGCTTGTCATCGATTTTGAAGAAATTAAAAGCTGAATACACAACTCTGTGGGGATATTGATTTGACGCTGTTAATGGAAGCAGTGCTATGTATAGGACAGTTCTATTAGGACTTACGTCACGCATTCCAACTGGATTGTCGAATGGCGAATGAAAACATGTGGCACAGTTTAGGGACACTGAAAAAGTGTGCCATAAAAAAAAACAAACGTGCTGTCGGCTTGTTTAGATAGATAACACGAAAAAGGACGATACTTAACCCAATAGAACACGTAACAGTTGGACAGCATAAAATAGGAGGATCAGAGATGGATATTTCCTGCGTGTCATAATATGCCATTCTCGAAAGGACGAAATGGCAACTTTGAGAGATATATCTTTTTTCCCCTGTAATTTGGGGGGCGAAATTTGCAATCTAATTGTGATTAATGTGTCTCTTCTCTATGCGGCAATTAAGGATTATCCTAGTCGGCACAGTGTTCATTGTATAGCTAGAAATGTTTGACAAATGACGAACACTTCAGAACTCTTGTATCCGTGCTGTTGTTTACGCTGTTAGACCTCATGAAAAGACGGACTGACGGACGGAATTTTACGACCCACTCTTTTTGACGTTTCCCTACCACCGTAATGACCGAATATAAATATCTTTCCTTATATAACATATACATTAAGATACAAAAGGCATTCTGCTTGGTAGCCTGAGTGCTCTGAAAACCCCTTATTATAAAAAAATTCCCCGATAAGAGAACTCTGAGATTTACTCTATCTGTGAGAACAAGCTCCTTTTATACGTATACAAAGTTCGTTCACAGCCGTGTAACTTATCAGTCATTAAAAGCACATGGACATATGGAAAGACAGACATAATATTGGGAGTCCTACTGAGTCCCCCTATGATCACAATTGATTAGTATCTCTAGGAGTCCACAATAGAAATTAGCCTTCAAAAAAAAGTGTAGGTAATCTTTGAGGACAAGCCAACATGATTATGAGACCATTGCATCCAACAGAGTAAGTGAACTTGTGTTATCCACAAACGACCTTCCTCCTGTTATAAGAAGAAACTTTATGTTCACACAAGCCTTAAGTGGCAGATGAATTTGACTGCTCAGTAAGTACAGTAAGAAATTACCATGTGCGTGCAGTTACAACTTACTTATTGTAGTTTCAAGCTATAGGCCCGCCTTGTTCCTTAAAGTAACTTAAAAAACTGCGAGACTCCGCATTAAAATCTATACCAATTGGCCAATATTGCAATAAATATGGACACCACTGGCTCTCATGCGGTGTCGCTCCAGTACGTTGCACATGCATTTTCTAGTTCTAATCAGCGTTAATCACTTTAGCTCTGAGCTACATTCATTTGTTGCCTGATGATAGAATCCCAGTCCAAGATCTCTTATTTTAGGCTATGCCATCATTTTTTGATACTGATTGACACATCTCGTTCATCCAACTGTTTGTACTTGCCAGACAATAGATATCGTGGGAATAATTCATGGCCTTCATTCGATAGTATGTATCTCAGATGCACCTATGGTTCCAGTCAGTAAGCAAAATGAGAACTGAATATTCCCTTGTCTCACTGCCCGTTGAACTTCGAAAGAGTCGGAAATGAAACATCTAGCGGTTTGATAGGTTTCCTTTATAACAGAAACAATGTTGGGGTAATTGCCTCCTATTAAATGATTTGCAAATGCAATCGCAGTTGACTCGATCAAAGGTCTTATAAAAGTCTAGGAACATAAAATAAGGCGGTGCCATAAACTTAGTTCACTGTTCGAGAATAATACGCAGGATTTTCATGTGATCACTGATCAACACAAGCCCGCTTGATGACTCTTGAGCAGTGTTGCCACTAAAAAAAGTGAATCAAGATGGGAAATTTGCTAAGCGACTGTCAAAAATTGGCAAGAAATATATTTACAAAAATAGAAAACGATTTGAGTTAAATTTGTTAGGACGCACTGAATCTGACACCATACCTTCTTCATAACGTCTGCCCACATAACTAGCTCTTCGCACTTGCAAGTAGGTGTGGTATTGCATTGAAAGACGGACTCGCAAATACTTTCTTTCTTTCCTTCCCATCGTGGTAGGTAAGCCTTACCTGATGGTGTATTTTAAATTCCAAATATTTGGCTCGATGACAGCCTAAATATAGCGTTTTTTCAGTCATTTGACAACAAGTGTGGAGAAGGGGGTGGGGAGGGTGAGGGGACAAAAAGCATTAAAATGATTTCGCCTCTCACTCTGAATGCATCCATTGCAAAGAAAGCGATCGAAATGCGATTGACGGCTGTCTAATGGATCCAGTCCGTTCAGGGATGTTTTAAGTAAAAAAAACCCCTAAACAAACGGCTTTGCCTCTCTATAAAAGGGCTTGTTCTGAAATTTTGAAGGCAGTCGATTGTGAGATGTGAAGCTGATCACATCTGTTTGGTGCGCTTTTTCGCTCGTTTTTTGACACATACTTTGGCGCAATTTTTTGACGCGCAATATGGTGGATTTTTTGGCGCGTATTTTGGCAGCTATTTTGGCGCGTTTTTTCGCGAATTTTTTCTGCATTTTTGGCGGGATTTTTTGGCGCATATTTTTTGTTACTTTTTCATCGCGTATTTTGGCGCGATTTGATGGGCGTTTTTGGCGAATTTTTTGCATAGTTTTGGCGCGTATTTTGTTTTTTGGCGCCTTTTTTCGCGAAATTTTTCACATTTTTGGCGGGATTTTTTTTCACTTTTTTGGCGCATATTTTGTTATTTTTTCAGGGCGATTTTTGGCTCATATTTTGTTATTTTTTCTCCGCGATTTTTGGCGCGTATTTTGCCGAGATTTGTCGGGCGTTTTTGGCGCATTTTTTTTTGCATAGTTTTTGGCGCGTACTTTGGAGATGAATTTGTATATTGTACATTTTTGGCGGGATTTTTTTTCACTTTTTTGGCGCATATTTTGTTATTTTTTCAGGGCGATTTTTGGCGCATATTTTGTTATTTTTTCTCCGCGATTTTTGGCGCGTATTTTGCCGAGATTTGTCGGGCGTTTTTGGCGAATTTTTTTTTGCATAGTTTTGGCGCGTACTTTGGAGATGTATTTGTATATTGTACATTTTTGGCGGGATTTTTTGTCACTTTTTTGGGGCATATTTTATTATTTTTTTCACCGCGATTTTTGCCGGGATTTGTCAGGCATTTGTGGCGCATATTTTTTGCTCTATTTTGGCCCGCATTTTTGAGGGTTTTTGGGGCATTTTTTCGCGAAATTTTTTCACAGTTTTTGGCGCGTTTTTTCGCGAAAATTTTCATTTTCTTTTGGCACATATTTTGTTATTTTTTCATCGCGATTTTTGACGCGTATTTTGGCGCCATTTGATGGGCGGTTTTGGCGCATTTTTTTGAATAGTTTTGGCACCTATTTTGAGATGGATTTTGGCGCGTTTTTTTCGCGAAATTTTTTTAACATTTTTAGAGGGATTTTTTGGCATCTTCTTGGCGCATATTTTGTTATTTTTTCATTGCGTATTTTGGCGCGTATTTTGAGATGTATTTTAGCGCGATTTTTTCGCACATTTTTGGCGGGATTTTATGTCACTTTTTTGGTGCATATTTTATTATTTTTTTCACCGCGATTTTTGGCTCTATTTTGGCGTGCATTTTGGAGGGTTTTTGACGCGGATTTTGGGGCATTTTTTCGCGAAATTTTTCTACATTTTTGGCGGGATTTTTTTCATTTTTTTTTTGGCGCATATTTTGTTATTTTTTCATCGCGATTTTTCACGCGTATTTTGGCGGTATTTGTTGGGCGTTTTTGGCGAAAGTTTTTGGCTCGTTTTTTCGCGAAAATTTTCATTTTCTTTTGGCGCGTATTTTGTTATTTTTTCATCTCGCTTTTTTGCCGCCTCTTTTATTATTTTTTCATCGCGGTTTTTCACGCGGATTTTTCGTTTTGAAATGACGGGAAATAAACAAGTTGACATCAATCTACCAGTTCCTCCAAGGAAATTATCAAAAGTAGTATAATAAAAGAAGCGATGGGCCCACCAAGGTGCCTTGTGATCGTTCTCCTCACAACCTAACCTAACCTAACTTTGTGCTGATAGGCTTTAGTGAAATGTAAGTTGAAATAAAGGCAATGTGCGTCCTCGGTAGTTTTGAAGAATCGCATGCTATGGAGCCCAATTTTGGGCTACTGTATCGAGCATTTTATGCCTCATCTTGCTTCAGTATTGACATCCAATTTGGCGATACTAAAAACAGCCCCAAACGTAAGTCACTCTCATTCACTACGAGATTCTGACCTGCTAAGCCCTCGTAACTCGTAAGGTACCTTGCCCTATAAGTTTGACAGCCAAACAAATATATTCCTGCACCCATTTTCCATATGATCTATCAATGTTCCAAAGGACCTAGGTAATTATACGAAGAAAGCAGGAGTTTACATACATGTACGCTATATGCACCTATAGCCCCTTTGCAAAATGAGTACTTTCAGCTTTATTTGCAAAAAGCGTTGTTTATAGATTCGCTAAACCAGGAACATTTATAAAGTGGCCCAAAAGTTGTCAGCCGATCGTCTTTGGCTGTATCCCTCGTGGTCGATGTTACACGTGCTTGGCGGTTTGTCCTTTGTAAAGAAACATCTTATGCGGTTTTCAGCAAAATTCTCTGTAAGGACCGCCGATTGATGACCAATTGCGTAGCACGTCGTCTGTTCGATACTCCGGCGTCCTCTGTAACATTTTCAGTCACAGCTGTGACATTCTCCACAGAACGTCTTTTCCGGGCCGGCCAGACCTGGCAGTATCTCGTGATGTCCCATACTCTTCTAGGCGAGCGGCTAAACTTGCTTCGTAGGGGTTGACCATTTGGTGTCGAACGATCAAGAAATCTGCGGCAATACGATTATTCCGCAAAAAATCGAAACACTTATTCCGCGTTCTTAAGAGTATAGCGATTGATGTCCTATTGACGTGTATTTTGTATCTGTCACAAATGTCAAAGTAGAATTGACATTTGCCACCATTTGTAAAAATTACAGTATATTCAGATTTAGTGTGATGAACTCCTTGTTCATTCCACCTTGCACATCATGAAACCGTTTTATTTTACGAATTATTCTAATTGCTCAACACTAGTTCATCATCAGACTCCTTTCTGTTTTTGAATAATTTTAAATTCTGACTGTCAAGTTTGTTATTTATTGTTTTCCATACTGATGATTTTGGTTAAATTACTTTTACTTATTTTTGAGTTGTCTACTCTTTGTCTAACTATTCTTAAGTTTTGTTTTTATTCTGACGTTTTTATTATTACCTGACGCAATACTCGTTCATGTTCGTAACAGTCCATGACAAATCCCATAGCTCATTCATGTTTACCGAATATATAAAAAGAAACGTGTTTTACCATAACGTATGCCACTTGCTATTTACTGGCTTACGTAAGCTGCCATTGTTTTCCTCCATTGACGTATTTTTATTGAAATTACTTCCAACACGAGCTGTCGCTGTCACCATCAGCTGCCTTGTCCTGCCGCACGATAGATTTAAATTGATTCAGAAAAATCCTTGCGACGATAAACAAAAGCGTTCAACTTTGTTTCATTTACATCAAATTGTCAACTTACATTCTGTGAAGCTATAGTTAAACTCCATCCCATGCTGTATATGTATACCAGCAAGTAACTACTTGAAATAAAATAATAAAAGCCTTTGGAAGCCATTCAAACTTGTTGATGTTAGCTACTTCAGAACTTGATGGCACGCCGAGATTTTTCGTCCCCCTCTCCAACCAACTATAGGCACTTTCCCAGGTCCATACGCGCACGCCAACATTATTTTATATCTCAACTTCTTGGCATGCAAATGCCAAGTGTTGAGAGAGATTTGATTTGCATATATTTTTCATTTGAAGGCTGTATACCTAAAGACGAGTATGCCTGACACAATGTTAAGGTTCCCGCGCCTCATATCTTAATGCAGTCGACTTAAAATCTAACATTAGCATAAATCAACTTAAACAGGGTTAAAATTTCCACCACTTTGGATAATTTAGCCATCGCACCCCTATGTGCCTACATGATACCGCCACTTGACACCCTCGTAGTATGTACCGCAAAGTACTCGAAATTCTGTCCACAAACTTAACGTACGACGAAGAATATCAGTCGACGCCTCTTCGGTTTGGGTGGTAAAAGTTTTTGATAAATTTTATGAATATTACGGTAAGAGAAAGGTACATAAACGTTTTCGGGGCTGTGTAATTAAAACCCAAACACTAATCTATGTGGAAAGTTTATGAAGCTCTAACCGCGAGCAGTTTGGCTATAATACGAACACAATTCCTTTGGAGAGTTTGGCGGAGAAATTTGACACGACTTGGGGTTGTGGCCTCGAATTAGTTTCACTCGATAAATGAGTTTTTGAGATGATTATGAGCAGAAACTTGAGGGAATATTTCCAATCATGCCTGAAGGAGGTGAATAATATTCCGAAGGACATGCCATGGAGAAGTATTGAATTCCGTGCTGAAAATATTTGATTGTGGCATGGAATTCTGGACACGTCTCAATAGTGCGGTTTGGATGGGAATGCCATACTTAAGGGGCTTTTGATGTGTGAATATCCAATAATCAACTGAAGCAAATAACGTTACATTTTCTAAATAACGATTATTACGCGAATATAATCATTTGAGGCGAACGGTTATATGTTATTGTGAATTATTTCGTCCTTCCTTGTGATGAACATGTAAATGGGAATGACTGTTGTTGACATTATGAGAGAAGGAAATTGCACAGGATTGGCCATTCATGGCGAAAATTGTTTTCGGTCCTAATTGGGAAAATGTCTTAATGTGGAGGTCGCACGATGAAGCTTTATTGGCTCGTTTTTGTGTGAATAGGGAAATTTGTACTTAACAAATTGCCTTAGACTTTATTTGACTTGTTCGTGGATCCTAATAAAAGGGCTGTTAATTTTGTTGATGTTTTGATGGGGTGTAATTCTAAGCAGATAAAGTGGGACAATATTTCTATTTGCACTCGTAGATATCATGAATTTCTGCTTGAGGGACGAATAACAAAAAAAAATATTTTCCTTCTCATTTCTTGCTGGTCTAGTATTCGACCCAAGGTCGCACTGATTGACATGTTAATTGTGTTTCATAGCAAATCGCCAAGTGACATTAAAGCTTGATTCCAATGTATGGATAAACTGACGCGACGAACCGAAGATAAATGGGGTCAACCCCCACCTAAAGAGTTAAAATATGTTTGAAATTTGTCACACAAAACTAGTTACTGGGACTTAATGAATTGAAGGTGATTGTTAAAAATGATTATTATTCAGGTATAAAATACAAAATAATAAATAATAAAACATGACGTGTCATTTGAACTATACTACCTTTGGCATACACTACACAGCCGCCACCGCTGAGGTTATCTTTCAATCCCGATTTTGTTTGTAGAATAGTTTTGGGTTATTGCGAAATCAAGCCGCTGGATCTTACGTGCCGCATTCAATTGTGGTTTCCTCTTCATTTTTTCACAGCCAATATGGCTGGCCTTCTGTATCACGCGATGAACAGTCGATCTGCTAGCTAGCTGTTACACCAATTTCTGCCTCAATTTTACTTATGGAGAGCCTGACATGTAATTGCTTTGCTGACTCTTCCTTTGCGGTTTTTTCCATACTTCTCCGGGTCCTTAATAAAGCTGTTCACAACAGTGGCGCCTCTTTCTATCTTGCTGGCTATGAAACGGATGGATTGTCCTTGTGCCCGGTAAGCTCGAATTTGGCCTATTTCCTCCTTGGTTAATGTCTTTCCTTTACCCATTGTTGTGTAATGTATGAAGTTATTACTTAAACTAAGCTCCCTAATACTCCAAGTATTCTTTTATTTGACTTTAAACATGGTAACATGTAGATTTAGCTACTGTTCGTAATCAGGTGGAACGAAAAAAACAGGTCAATTTTATTACCTTTTTGGGAAAAACGTCATAAAAGTTGCATTTATCAACTCAATCTCATTTTTTTTAGAATATAAATATAATAAGTATATCCTTCATTCCTTGTGCAATTGGTTTTCCCCATATCAGCGAAGGGTTTGAAAAGTATTGTAAAATTAAAACAAAAAACTGCATGTTCGTAATCAAGTGGAAAGGAGTGTAAATCCTCACGCGTCCATATTTGTTAAGCCTAATCCCCTACCGTGCTTCTTAAGAAGGCAATACTCAGAGAGTATTCCTGTAGTCATTCGTAATAGGGCCCATACATATGACAACGACACGTCGCAGCAGACCAATATATTTTGTTGTTGTGCACATGTCTGCGCAGACCGTCTCACATTAAATCAACCAACAGGGCTAGGAGCTTGAAATTTAGCACAAATCCTACTAATACCAATGTTAATACATAGTCAAAGTTTCTAATGGCCACGCCCATTTCTAAGGTTACCACCCATACAAAATTTATGTATGGGTGGTATTAGTTTTCGAAATTTTTCGAAAACGGTTCGATTTAATAAAACTTTGTGTGTTACATATATCCTTAGTGATTTTATTATTCATTTTTATAATTATTTTTATTATCATTCGGCCTAAAAAGTGCTAATAATACAATAATTTTGACCAAAAATGACTATTTTTAGAAAGTGACGTCACCAACAAAAATGTCCACTACACTCAGGGGAGCAAATTGTAGCAAGAAAACTTTACATATTCTGAAAGTAGACAAAAAACTTAACAAAATGACGTATAAAACTTATTGTCGTTTCAGGGCTAACGTAACTAAACGCTTAAGGGTTTCAGAAAAATACAAAAACAAATTTGTTCTATTTGTCATTTCTAATTCTCTATCTTATTTCAAAGAGAAATGGAAGGGTTATTTAAGACTAACCTCAACTTCATAATTTGATTAAATGCCAGATTTGTCTTGCGTTCTGCCCTATTGTGGTCTGTACAGTGTTGTTAGGACACTCTCTTCATTTTTCCCACGAAACGTGGTAATTTTTTCCTTTTCACCGAAAATCACAATGGCCGCGCTTCATTGACCGCGATGGCTAGCGGTAAGCCAAACTCCATTATCAAAAACTGACATTTCAGCATTATTGTACATACAACATACTAGATCTCTAGCACAGATTGTGAAATATCCTTTTCTGCGATTCAAAATTAACTGAATAAATAAATAAATAAATAAATAAATAAATAAATAAATAAATAAATAAATAAATAAATAAATAAATAAATAAATAAATAAATAAATAAATAAATAAATAAATAAATAAATAAATAAATAAATAAATAAATAAATAAATAAATAAATAAATAAATAAATAAATAAATAAATAAATAAATAAATAAATAAATAAATAAATAAATAAATAAATAAATAAATAAATAAATAAATAAATAAATAAATAAATAAATAAATAAATAAATAAATAAATAAATAAATAAATAAATAAATAAATAAATAAATAAATAAATAAATAAATAAATAAATAAATAAATAAATAAATAAATAAATAAATAAATAAATAAATAAATAAATAAATAAATAAATAAATAAATAAATAAATAAATAAATAAATAAATAAATAAATAAATAAATAAATAAATAAATAAATAAATAAATAAATAAATAAATAAATAAATAAATAAATAAATAAATAAATAAATAAATAAATAAATAAATAAATAAATAAATAAATAAATAAATAAATAAATAAATAAATAAATAAATAAATAAATAAATAAATAAATAAATAAATAAATAAATAAATAAATAAATAAATAAATAAATAAATAAATAAATAAATAAATAAATAAATAAATAAATAAATAAATAAATAAATAAATAAATAAATAAATAAATAAATAAATAAATAAATAAATAAATAAATAAATAAATAAATAAATAAATAAATAAATAAATAAATAAATAAATAAATAAATAGTTGGCGCAGAAAGTCCGTATATGCACCCTAGGTCTAGATTCTCACATAGTACATTATGGCACAAAATACATTTTGTGATGCTCATGAAGATAAAGTACTAAACATTGAAACTAGTTCCATTCTAATGTCACTTTGCCGATGGCGCTAGAGAGAGGTCTAGTTACATGCACTGACGCTGCGCCGCCGTCAGATTGTTATTGTACTAGACATTTTTGTTAGGAGGATATTTAATTTATTTGAGCTGATAATTGTTGTAAATTTGGAATAGTTTTGATGAAATTTCACAAAAATTTGGTTTTGTCAGTTTCTTGAAATTCCCACGATTTTGGTGCTTTTTCCCTTTACCCCACGGTCCACGGAAGGCTTTTCAGACATCGAAATTCCCACAAAAAGGGATATCCATGTCGACTGTTTGCAGTGACCGTCTGCGTGAATTAAAAAATTTTTGAATTTTTATTGGGCTGCAACGACATGTCTGTATCGTGTATGGTGAGTTTTGCACAAACAAGCGAGAAAATTCAAGGCGTAAACATAATTGAAAGCCTCTCGCTTTGAGAAATCGGTTTGTTTAGTTATTAATGCATTCATTTTTTATAGCAGTTTCATTAAATTTCCTTCATCCATTCGGCATTAAAGAAGTCGGATCGGCTAGCAGTATCCGCCATTTTTCTGACCCGACGACCACGACGAAATGATACAAACTAATGTCTGTGCAGATTATCTGCACCGTGTGTGGCGAAGACCTAAGGTCTGCAGCGACATGTCTGTGTCGTGTATGGGCCCTATAACTTTTGCTGATTTTTAACAATTCTACAGATTTTTTCCCGATCTGACTTAGGCCACAGCTAGATCACTCTGCCCTTCCATCTATATATGACCGACCTTCGAACGTTCGGAAATCTCGCACTTCAAAGGTTGGTGTCATTCCTTAATTGAGTACAAAATATGAAAGAAAAGCCATTCATTAAAGTGGTAAACAATCTTAGGTCTGTCCTATCTTTAGTTTTCTCAAAGAATAATTCTCTGGCCACAGCAATTTTATGGTCTTATGCCCTCCATTGTTTCATTTTGTGAAAGCTCTGCTCCGTCTTAGGCCGGGACGTCAACCCTTTCGTTACCCTCAATATTGCAGTATGCAGGTACCAATCACAATCTGACATGGTCCTGCGAGCATTATGCCGGCAGCTTCTGACTTGTTCAGATTTGATGATATAAGACTCTAGCGCCTTTAGCGCAGCCTAATTTATCCATGTAGATAGCGATATTCTTGTTGAATATTGATCCCATTTCAAGTAGTTTCACAGCTTTGAGTACGACCAGAACTTCCGCCTGGAACACAATGTCCAGAAATTTTAAATGACCCGTGTTAGAAGAGTATATACCTGACCCTTATTGATCCGTATATGTAAATTGAAATTTCATTCTTGTTAGATACTTTTTTCTTTTGCCAATCCCCTATATCGGGGTACTTTACTGTACGATACCCCGTTTGTCGTATACGACTAATGTTTCGTGTCGTTGTAAAACGATCTTTAGATTTTTATTTTAACGTGAGTTAACAATTTTATTTCGTTTTCCATATATTCGCCGTCATTTCAATTCATTGGTCTCAAAAAATATAACAGCAGCGACTAAATTACGAAGCGAAATACGAGTCGTTTACGACAAACCTCAACGGGAATAGGGGTGATTATATATATTTTTTATATCCAACATTATCTTACACAGCCTAGAGCCTAAAATTCTATATTTTAAAAATAATAATATCCAATTAATTTATATACTTTTATCATTTCATTGCAGGTAAGTCGCCGTTTATCATAATATGCAAAATTAAATTACAAATGTTGGTAAGTTGTTTTTTTAAAAGAGCATTCTATACCTGCACCTGCTAAGAAATTATTGAATGATAACTTTTAGAGCGAGAAGATTTGACGCAAAAGCATAATATGTATCTGGCTAAACTTGTCTCGTCACATCAGCTAAATACTAGTTTAGCTAAATTTATTTCAAACTCTATCGAAAATTGTATAAAATAGAGAAAATCACTCTCACCTGACGTTTCCATCGCGTTACCTGAGATTCATTTGTGTGACCTAGAAGCAGTTTTAGTAAATGAAGGATCCGTTGACCAATCGCAGCCAAGAACATTTGTTTAATAAACTATAGCTATATCCTACAACTCATTTTCAGCTTTTAGGTACGTTAGGTCACATAAATTGCTGAAATCCAGAGCTTATAGGTCTATTAATGCATTTAAAACTGATGTAACGGGTGGGCCACCTAGTGGTTTCTTTTTAAATCATAGGTTATTTTGACACAGCTGTTTCCCGCTGGAAATCTTGACAGAAAGTCAGAATCATTCGCGCAACAAAATGAGTTGGGAAATATTGAAAACTTATTTCCAAAGTGAGTGCTGTGTAGCCCAAACAGTGCGTTATTTGAAAAGAAGTTTCTGACGAGGCGCATTTTAATCTCGGCAGCAATACGTTAACAAACAAAATGGCCGCATCTGGGGCTCGAAAAGCCGCATCTGGGGCTCGCTAGACCCGCACGTTATTGTCGAGAAGTCAGTGCATCCACAGAGAGTGACAGTTTGGTGCGAATTGTGGAGTGGACCATTTTTCTTTTCGAAAATGAAGCTGGGAACAATGTTTCGGTCAACGGTGGGCGTTACAGAGCCTTGTTAATCGACTTTTTTTTTACTGAAATTGAAGGCATGAATTTGGACGACCTCTGGTTCATGCAGGATGGCGCCCCATGCCACTCAGCCCATGCCACAATCGATCTTTTGCGCACCAAATTCCCAAAACGTGTTATCAGCCGTCTTGGACTGACAGAATGCGCAACTGCTAGGCAGCCATATCTTTTAAATTGATTCGATAACTTTATCCATCCACTGTTGTAAGCAGTTGACATTTACCGCAACGTCAGCCAATCAACATGACATAAATATGTATCGTCGGCGAACAAATTTCAGATTGCTAATTAAAACGTCAAACAAAACCCATTTGGTATTGTTTGAGAATGCTTTGAAACGTTTAGTCGAAGGAGCGCTGTTTAATAAAATGTAAAGCATTATGCACAACTTTTATTTGACGCCAGATATAGATAGATAATTTGCAAGAGAACAACAAAAGATTAAATCGAATTATACTACAATACTAGTAGATGACTGGTAGTCATCTGGTAGATTTATATTGCGTTGGCAATATCAGATTTTCCGCAAATAAATGTCACGATATTTAGCAAACAGCAAAGCAATGGGCGCAGTAGCGCAGTAGTTAGTGTGCTGGACTACTGTGCGAGGGATCCCAGGTTCGATCCCCGGAAAAACACACAAATTACATCTTAAAGTTTTTTTTCTACTGCGCCACCTCTCGCGAACGTCTGACAAACATCCGAGAGTATGACTGTCATGAAAAAGCTTCTCAATTCAGCCGTTCGGACTCGGCATAAAATTGTAGGTCCCTTCCATTCGTCCCAAAAACAGAAACTCACACAAAACGAATGGTTGCGGGAAGCTAGGCTTTGGGTGTTACCCGCCTGTTGCGCCACCTATTTATTTATTTATTTTAGCAAAGCAATGTGAAAAAGTCCATATTTTGCATTAGGACGATAACTCTTTCTTTAAAGCTTTAACTTTATACAGAAAGTCTGACTAAATTAATTTCTGCTGAAGAAGTGAATCGTAACATTTTCTATGGACAACACTCATAAGTGCGTTGACTTCCAATTATTATCGTTTTTGGCTCCGTATCAAACTCACACATCTTTTGAAGAATCCTTTTTGTCTGGCACTCTGCCAATTTTTATTTAATATCCCACCATATTAAGTCAATCGAATTGTTCAGTTACTTTCGTTGTACAAACTGATTTCAAATTCTTATTGCTTTTAAACATAGCCCAGCTGTTGTACTCCCTTTTGACTATCGCTAGCATGTGTTGTGATTGTGAGTTATGAGTGACTTATGCCCATATATCCTTTGAGGAAGGAAGGGCTGCAAAAAATGTTTTAGATACTCATCGAATATGTGTACTAGTTGTTCACTTCTTTCATTAGCCCACATCTTGCCACAACCGAATTTACCTACTGCTGTTATTGGAAAGCTTTACAATCCCGCCGCCTCTTCCACTTATTCCATGAAATAGAAGTAGAAACTAAACCCGAAAGACGCACTGTGTGAAGAATTGTGTCCTACATAACATAACAACAAAACAATTTCTATAAGCTATTAAAAGTTATATCGAAGTAAACGCTTTTAGATAAATAGATGTCGATTCTTTGGCCATATTTTCGACCTGAGTGTCATGGGCTCGAGATCCAGCTACGAACAATCAATACACAGCCACTGACCATAAAGAGAAACAAGTTGTATAAACGTTCCCCCAGAAGTCTGATAGTTACATAATACATACTCCTTAAGACAAACTGGTATCTATCAATATCCACCAAGTGTCATTGTAACTGATGCCAACTTCATAGACGTTAGACGGTGTGTGCACAAATCGTTGTGATACGGGAGGGCCTGCTAATGACAATCATTAAACAAGGATATTTACCAACTTCCACGAAAAAAAGTAAATCCCACGATTTCATAGGCATTTATAACGATTATCTAACAGGTACCACATCTGTTCGTCGGATAATGTAACACAAATCGCTTTAAATTGCCAGGCTTACATTGACACTAGATAAAGCACACGAGGCAACTGTAGGCACACCCCTATACCACCCCGCCACTTACACGGAAGTAGGAACACTTTTAAAATCGTTTGCTACAATCTTGATTAATGCCTCTCAAGTCAGAATATTTGCATTGAACTTATCGTCCTCGTTACGATCAAAACTTGTGTTATGCAAAACAAATACTGTCGGTAAGACCATCAAAAAGAAAAATCCATTATGACTCTTGTTATCACTATTGTTCTCATTTGAAATTCAAAGAGTTCCTCGTCTGCAAAAAAAAAAAAATTTTTTTTGAGAATTCCCACCCGCTGAATGCCTATCATCATCTGATGCGTTCCCTATTGCTACCATATGTAGCCGAAGTTTTCTTATTAAATTACGTTGCTTTCAGAAAGTTTTTGTAATTTTTTTTGCCAACCCAAGGACGATTCTTATCCATCTTGATTTTTCCTCTCCAACTGGAGATGAACTCATCCAACAAACAAAAAAAAAAAATAGAAACGGATTCAAAATCTCCAATCCCGGAGAGTAAAACAACCTTCTTCTGATCAAGGACACCGATAAAAAATCGAATAAAAGAAGACCACCATTTTGCAGGGATGAGCTTCCATTAACATGCCCAAGATATCAATCCGTAGGAAGAGAGTAGAAAGTTTTAACCTGTTGCCAAAATCCGATGATTTCCGAACTTCCTTTTGTTCAGTTTAATGATTTAATAATAGGATTAGGCGCTCATTATTTGGAGACCTTATACTTAGGTTTGCTATATGACTTGTGTGGACTTTTATTCCGTTGACTATATATCAGTTATAGAGAGGAAATGCTGAATGCTGTTGCTGTCTCCATCTGAAGATTTGTAGTCGTAGATTTATAGCTTTTGTTATGTTCCGCTTTTGCGGGGGCAGATCCGGCAGATCCTAAATAAATATAAACCCAATTGTATAAGGGAAATGGTATTTGGTAATGGTGTTTTATACCGGAATTTACGACATAACTAATCGGAGAATTGAGTGTGGGTTTTTATTCTGGAAAGTGTTTTACTGTGTCATCTAAAAAGGCGACATAGCCTATACAAAAATAGGGTACACAAGCTCGACCGCAATAATCAGCAATGAAATAAACTTTTCATTTGGTATATAAAGTGAAGTTAAAGTAAGTAGCCATTTCTATGGGTGCAGAAAAAGTGAAGAGTTGAAGATTCACTAAATTGTTTTTCAATAAGAACGGGTCGACATTGAAATATTCGTCCCATATTTATGGTAATTTTGCTTGCATTCATCTAAAAATGCGCGCCTCGGTGTTAAAGATGATTTTTCAGCCAAAATTGGGGTCCTCTTCCAAACGCTGCGAAGCCAAGTCAGCGAACAAACGGTTTTGTCTATATTTATCAACTTTGAGCTCCTAGATTAGTTGGATCTTGTACGCGCGTAAGCCCAAGTCGCGTAACTTTTTGATTTCGCTTAGACTTTGCTCTTGGTATTGGGTAAAGAGAAACGTAATGCTTTTCCTTTTTTCGGAGTCTTACAGCAGTGAAAAAATAAAAATTGGATCCCTACGTTATCTCCTTTTCCAAAATCCCCTATTGAGCGCAATCTCTTTTTTTTATCTCTTTTTCCAAAATCTCTCGGCACGAAATCCCCTATGCCAAAATCTCCCACCTACATAAATACTTATAAAATCCCTCGTTAAAATCCCCTGGTCGCACAATTTAGAATTTATCCGTTTTTAAACGCGTAGTTTTGGCAGTAAAATTATGCCAACACATAATATAAAATTTGCATAAAACCAACCTCTCACCATCTCCAAATCCTACAGAAATTACAAGTAGGGGGGTTGCAGGGGGGCAGCATGCCCACTCATATGCAGTGTTGCCAGTTTGACTGTTTTCCAGTCAAATTTGACTGGATTTTTTCGGTTTTGACTGGAAAAAAAAAATCAAATCCAGCCGACTGTTTTTTGACTGGAGTTTTTTCTTAAAAAAAAAATTAAAAAAATTACACCTCCAATGTAAACCTAGTGTATATGGGATTCGCGCAGTGCAATGAAATGAACACACCCATTTTCCGCAAGCCGCTGAAAGTCAAATTGAATGTAGTATTTCTTGCAGTTTGCGCAGCGTTTCTTGAGAATTTTGAATGATTTCCTTTGCATTTAATTCGGTTTGTTGTAATGTTGTTTAAGTTTTGAGTTATGGCTGCTATTTGTTCCAGATTTTAGAAACAAAAAATAAACACCACTCTATTTTGGCCATTAGAAATACCTAATTTTCGAGATAAAAAAAATGTTGTATAAATTTTGAAATACTTGAAGAAGTTATACAAAAAGTTGTAAAGAATACTATAGATCAAAATATAAAGGGTGGGCCAAATACAAGTTTCTTTTGACAAATGCAATAAAATGAACAAAATAAAATTGTTCCAATGTATTATGGCTTTATTAGTAAGAGCAAAAATTCCCATTAATTACGGAATACAACGTCGTTCAAGTTGCTGCCTCGGCTGGCTTCGCCGTAGCGTATTCTGTTACTTAAATTGTCCAAAACATTTTTGGTGGTTTCGGGCTGTAGCTCACGGATTGCTTGGATGATGTTGGCCTTGAGTGCGGAGGGCGGATTGTCAAATCCACATCGCCGAGACGGCTGATAACACGTTTTGGGAAGTTGGTGCGCAAAAGATCGATTGTGGCGTGGGCTGTGTGGCATGGCGTGCAATCCTGCATGAATCAGAGGACGTCTAAATCCATGTCTTAAATTTCAGTAAAAAAAAAGTCGGTTAACATGGCTCTGTAACGGCTGCCGTTGACCGAAACGTTATTCACAGCCTCGTTTTCGGAGAAAAATTATCCAAACTGTCACTGTCACTCACTTCGTTCCGCGCAGGTATGATACTGGCTTTCTGTAAAGATTTCGAGCTGGAAGCAGGTGTCAGTGTTGAAATAACCTATGATTTAAAAAGAAACCACGATGACCACCCTATTTTTGTTTTCGAAAAAATAGCTGTTTACATTTTCGACTGTTTTTTTGACTGGAATTTTTTGTTTTTAATGTTTGACTGTTTCTTTTGACTGGATTCAGAGAGAAAAAATCCAGTCAAACAGTCAAATTTGACTGGATTTTAACATTTTCGCCTGGCAACACTGCTCATATGTATCTCACTTCTGTCGCGAGACAGAATTAATAACACAAAATCTAAGAATGGGAGATTTTGTCCCGTGGGTATTTTCTCTCAGGGTCTTTTGGAGTAAGGGATTATGAAACAGGGGATTTTGGAAAAGAGATTTTGGAAAAGGATATATCATACCCAACCCATAAAACTTGCGACGCCCTTAGGATTGCGCCACGACCGACGCCCCGGCGCAATGGTGAAGTTCAATTTTCGACAACTGGGGCCGTATATCAGCAATAACACGGCGAATGTTGACTTCCAAATCGTCCAACGTCTCTGGTTAATTGGCATAGACTAGTGGCTTCACATACCCTCAAAGAAAGTAATATAAAGGTGTGAGATCACAGGATCGTCGAGGCCAGTTCACAGGTCCATTACGCGAATTTATGCGCTCAGCAAATGTTTCCCGCAATAAATGGATGGTGTCGTGCGCGTTGTGGCATGTTGGGCCATCCTGTTGAAACCCAAAGCTCTGTCACTTCAATGTCATTTAACTGGAAAACGAAGAAGTCAGAAATCATGTTTCTCTAGCTTCCACAAAGCGGATGGGCATAGCTCCAAATTGTTGTCCACGATGGCGAGTCGACTCATTCGGATTCTCCTCAACACTGCGCTACACAACAGCAATAACTTTTTCTGTTCGCACTGTTTGCAGTCTTTGGGGATGCGTGTTATCATCCACTAGAACTAGAGTGTACGTGTTGCGAAAACGATTCATCGCGTTCCGAATAACCTGCTCAGATAAATAATTATGTCGACCGTAAAATGGACGTATTGCACGATAAGTTTGGCGAATCGAACCATGGTTTTCAAAATAAGTTTGCACAATTTGCACGCGTTATTCTGTCGTTAATCTATTCATCGTAAAATGGTAAAACGTACTAACCACAAATCAACTTTCAACTGTCAAATTGGCAATCTGAAGAAACAGTGTTGCCAGTTAAAAAACCAAACCTCTAAAAAAAACAATTTCCCAAAGAGGTTTTCAGCAGTTGTTTAACAATCTGGATTGGATATATAGAAAAAATGTAGTTTTTAGAAATAGTTTGGTTGTCAATATTTAGGACACGAAATTTTGAGCCACAGGTTTGTACACTTCAATTATTAGAGGTAGAAGTGGGTCAGTACTAAAAAGCTAAAGGTAAAAAATCGATATACCTACTCATCGGACCCTCGTCGATGTTGGGCCTTTCAACAACTGTCTTGTTGACAGGATATATTTAGGTTTGCCCTCTTTGACCTCTTAACCCGTTTTAGCCGCTTCCGGTTTGTACTAGCAAATGCACCAGTAATAGCTCGCTGATGTGTTCTACCAATTTACACAATATCAATATCATAGGCATGTGAGACGAAATTGAACAGACTTTTCAAAGATCGCATCTTGTGTATTGGCCTGTGAGTTTTGGACATTAATTTCATGTCAAATTTGGCGCGGTCGACTCTCAGGTTACTCTCAGTCGATTTTAGGCGTTCATACAATTTGACATAAGGTATAACGTATAAGGCATATATGATCAAATTTTGGAGATAAGTTGGTGGATGCTCTTTACCAAGCCGTCTCTAAAATCTTGTCGTTTAAATCGACAGGTCCCTCGATTTGACAAGGTGGACGAAAGTTTTGTTCTTTTGTCTCTTGTTTTAAAACGTTCCTAGTGGACATTGTTCATCAAACCAGATGTCACCAGACTTTTGGACTAGCTTTTGCTGTGACAGATCTATTTCGACAATCTTCTGCAATTGCAACTTTTCGATGTCATATTTTCATGTCGAGCAGCTACTTCTCCGAATGGAGCGGTCCATGCTTCGGTGGTTTGCTCAAGTTAAGTGCATGTCCCCAACCAGAATCCCACGATGTGCTATACAATCCGTACCATCAGGCAGTTAGGTAGACCCAGGATGAGATGGTTAGATCATGTTCATATTCACTCCTCTACCCGTATGGGTATGGGGATTGTCTTTGATGATTTACAGTCGAAGAATCGAGGGTCCACTTGAGCGACATACACCCGCGACCAACTTAATGGATAAGCGGGCTTTGAAAATGAATGAATGAATGAATGAATACTTCCTCACAGTGTCAGAAAGTGTGCTTTTTTTGTGTTGCAGCGCATTGAATATTCGCATTCTTGGCTGAAACGATGTACTGATCCGAATCAATGTTGGCCGCTCGGAAGGTTCATATATCCAGAACCGAGACGTGTTTTGCGTGTATCATAATGTGGTCAATTGTTGTTTCGGAGACAGTCTAGACTTCTTATGCAACCATGCGCTTGCATTGAAGTTACATTCCGCCTTGAAGTAAATTCAATTAGCCTAAGACTTGTACCAGACGTGGTGTATGTATAAGCAACTATCCTACCAAAGGCGTTCTTCTTGCTTATTCTAGCATTAAGATCGTACTAGATGCTAGTTCGTAGAAACTGCCTTTTCTAGAGAGTTTTTTTTTTAGTATGGGGATATGAGTGCATAATCTGTCTTAATTCAGATTATCATAAGGCGTTCACTAACGTGCAGATAACACAAGAATTTTTGAAAGTATGCACAATATTCGTAGTCTCGTTTTTTTTAAGAAACAGATACCATATATACATCTTCTAAGTCAAATATACAAACATAAAAAGAAGTAGCTTCATTTGCTTAAAATTTGCAACACATTAACACTTTAAAATCATCCCCTTTTCTTTCCCCCCCTCGAGTAGGGTTAGTCCTCTCTCTAAAAAAAATCATAAGACGACGTGTAATCTTTTGAAGTTTATCATCACGTTTTAAAAAGTGTTGAATAAACATTAACTTCCACACCCTTTCAAGATTGGATGAAATGTCTTGAGTAAATTTCTAATGTGCAGACAAGCCCCCTTAGAGCACTCAGCTCAGAAAGAAAATTATCCTTTCTTCTCCTGTTTGCTTATAATTAACTATGAAGTGGGTATGCGTTGAAAATAAATAAAAAAAAAAATATTTAGAATGCATTGGTAGGTAATAAAAATCTCTCAGATCCTATATTTGTTTAACAATTGAGTGTTTAATTAAATAAACTGAAGGAAAGTATCCTGTATAGATTTATACATTGTGATTGAAAAGATTGTATTTTATTGAAAGCTATCGCTACAGATGCCGCTATCAAAGGCAACTTCAAAACCGATTAGGGTGTGATTTGCGTCGATTTGGAATTCGTGGTTCTCTTTCAAGATCCGCCATAGTCCCAACATTTGGTCAATGGTTGACTTTCCTGGCCTAAGCCCTCACTGATAAGGGCCGTTCATTTTGTTGTCCATCGGCTTTAGCAGTTCACCGATTATTGCGGACTAAATCTTGTTAGGACTATTAATCCTTTGTAGTTGGCAGAGGGTCTCCGTTCTTGTAGACCGGACAAACTATGCAGAGGCTCCATTTATCTGGCAAACTTTCCTCCGAGCATTCTCTATATCTTTACTAAGTCTTCGCTTGCTACCTTAAATATTTCGGCCTCCAGGCCACCCGGACCAAAAACTCTGTTGGATTTGAATTCACATATATATTGGTCGAGTGGATGGAATTCTTGGCTTTCATCGTCCATTTTGAATGGTTCGTTCTGCCTGAAAGCGAAATTTTGGTCGTCATTCGTCATTTCCATATCCCCAACACCGAATGTGACTACACCATAAGGTTTTCTTGCTCATCTCTACAGATCTTTGTTCGGGTCTTATTAACTTGACACGTTTTTTTTTTTTGCTTTTTTGAGATTTCGGACAGAAGCCATTGAGGCCCATTATGATTTGATTACCCTTTCATTGAACATGATAGGACATACAACTGACAAAACTATTCGGATCTGTTGGTGAACCTTCTTAAAACTGATAGAGGAATCGTCGAACAATCCTGCTCCATTACCTACAAGAGTAGCGGCGTTCTAGGAGGCCTGGGCAGTGTCGCAGGAGATGTTCCGCCTCTTCATCTCTGTAACTTCTGCAGAATTCATTTGTAAAGATACCTAGTCTTCCAATGATGCAGTGTCCGGTTATTACCCCGACGAGCACTCGGATTTGGTTTTTATCAAAAGACCTTCGGATCATTGTCCTTTTAGTGTCCATTGCGGGACACAAGCTACGAGTTATAATAGTACAACCTGAAGTGTTGTTCCATCGTTCTTTAGGTGCTGGTAGTTCCCTCGCTAAGACAGTTTGAGCTGCTGTCTTAACGGGGTAGATCTCTGCCTGCACTGATCTGCCAGTCGGTATGAATGTGTGAGATTTAGTTTTTTTTTTAGAATACTTCTGCTCTCTTTCCATTCTTCGTCTTTGAGCCATCTGTGAAGATGTGTCTTATAGCTTTTATGACAGTACTCGGGGAGAGTAAATTTCTTGTCAAAGTCGTACCTCGGTTTTTTGTAGTGTGTGAGTGGCATGAGTCCAGTCTGATCAAAGATATGTGAAGTATGCGTGAGTGACCGAATGATTCGGGCTTCCAAATTTTGTAGAGTGCGCCTTTGGCTGCCACCTTCTTATAGTGTATATCTCGATGGGTTGTAGATTCAGCAACGTTTTTAGGCCTACTCGTGGTGTAGATTTTTGTCAGCCCGTTTTACCTATGCAAGCAATTCTTAGTACTTATTTCAGATTCTTGATGTATGATTTAGTGTTAACAGCCTCCCACAACACAACCGAGCAAATAGGTCAGAATTGGTCTTACGATCGCGGTGTACATAAAATGCACTATGTTCGGTTGTAAGCCCCACTTCTTCCCGAAAGCCTATCTGCAGGCGTAAAAATCATTTAGTCCTTAGGAGAACCTTACGTCGGTCGATCGGAATAATGAGCTGCGACGGTATTATCTTTATGATCCAATAAAAGGCCATATTTCTTTATGAATATTGATTTGAGGAAACCGTGCTCTAAATACAGTAACGTTAAGCCCCACTGCAAAGTCAATTAGCTTATGTCCGTTTCCAGACGTGGTGTCATGTAGGATTTGCGATTTCCAATCGTAGGTACTACCAAAGATTTTGTCTATTTTGGCGTCAAAATCAGAGAGTCCGATTTTGACATCGCAATACACAGGACATGGCTCGCACGTTTGGTCCAGGAATTTGTTGGTATAGTCTTTGGTAGCATCATCTTTTTCTCTGCAGGGCCGTGTATCAGGCTAATGTTGGGAAATTTAGAATTTAGCTCAAAACTTTTTGCATAAGTCTTCTGAATATGATAAATCTAAGCGCTGCTCCTGGTCTCTATATAGTAGCCGCTGTAATAAATGTCACAGTCTTCCATTCCCTACTTGTCCCACCCTTACCATCGCACTTCGCACTTATTGGATGGAAGACAGCTACGTCTGCTTAGAGGTAGTCTAAGTCTAGGTCCTGCGCTAATTGCGAGGTCGTTAAAAATAAATCCATTATTGTCTCAAGTGTATTTTTTCCACTTTTGAATTAATTGACGTGTGCATGTCTTTCTGTACCAATTTTAGTAAGTTCGATAACTTTATTCCAAACTAGCTGAACCCGTGCTCGCCTTGCCCGCTCGCACAAAATTATATTTGGTTCATTTAAAATTACACTTTGAGTGTTTCATTGAAATCTATCCAGTAGTTGTCGCGCTTTTAGGATGCAAAGAAAATGCATCCCTCTCCTAGATCTTGCTACTTATTTAATACTGGATTTCCTCTCCTTTGTTTCCCTCTTCCTTTGGAATCCAAGCAACTACCTACCCCAAACCAACACTCTTACCATACCACATATCAGAATGAAATTCTTCTCTTATGAAAATGAAGATTGTTATTATTAATATACCCCATGCCATACTGCAGCACGTTCTTAGCTAAAAACAGTTCCTAAGGACATGGCTATAAACGACATAGCCTATAGCAGTCTCACAGTCTTAAGGAATATTTGAAAAAAAGTTTCATTGAAATCTGTCCAGTAGTTTTCGAGTTTTTAGCTGACAAAGAAAATTCCTACAGTTTTATTATATGTATTATTATAGATATCAATAGTGATTGTAAAGAGATCGCTCCTTGTAAGTAGATGGCCTCTTCAGGTATTGTGACATCACTATAATAGCATCACTTCCCCTTTCACATTATGTATACACAAATTCCTTTCGAATTTTTCATTCTCTCAGCTGATGGACTTCTTTGAAACGCAAATCCAATAAATCCCCCGCCAATGTCTCAATAAAGTTCCGCTTAATTGTTGTTCGCTTATTTTACGATCTATATCAATTCCATTCCAAAATAAATAAAAATCAAAATTGGATTCCGATTGAAATCAAAAGAACTCTCGCCGGATATACTGCCATTTAAATACATTTTTGTTTTCCCACCCGATGTACACGTCACGTATCTATGCTGTAGCAATGCTGAGATAAAGCAGTATCTTATGCGATTCCCCGAAAATGATTTCGTTTTCAGTGGTGTTTACATTTATTTGGTTAATTTAAAAATTCCAATAACATGAAAGCTTAATTATTGCCAACTTCACTGAGTCTATGTAATAAAACCGTATGCATAATGATTTTAATGGACATAGTGTATGAAACGTCTGCACCCCATTGAAATAATAAACGAAATTTTGGTTTTATTTTTTTTTTTTTTTGGGCATCCTCCATCTGAACAAATAGCGAAATCCATTTTTGGTTAGACAAATGTGTAGCTACTCGTTTTTTTTATTGCAAGATATGTATGGGTACTTATTTATGAGGTGATAGTAATTGAGGATGTTCTGGTTTTGTGTCTGCGTGAGAATATTTATGGTTTTGGTTTTATTATTCAATTTTCAAGGGCTTTTTTCGATCGTAAAATGGAGCTGGTAGTCAATAAAATCGGCAAACTATAAACGGGAGATTTTTTTTTAAATAAAAACGTTGATGAATTTAAAAATTAACTTTTAAATTTATAGAGGCTTTAGCAATATACATAATTCTGTCTGAAATTGTATTTTATTTTTGTTAAAAAATTACTCTATTTCCGACTTGTTCTTCCTTTATTTTGGTTCGTTTGAAAATTGTCAAATAGACTGCAGACAAAATATAAGGAAGATGTTACTTTGATATTTGTAAACAGATACAAAATATACGTCAACATCAAGACATGAATCGCTATCCTCCTAAAGAACGCGGAATAATTGTTTTGATTCTTTTGCGGAATAATTCGTCGGTGGTATTGGCGCAACGTGAATTTCGGCGCAGATTTCCCGGTCGTCCGACACCAACTGGGTAAAACACTAGTCCATTTAGCCGTTCTCATAGAAGAGACAACACGAGATGCTGCCAGAGCTCAGACTGGCCTAAGAACAACAGTTCTGCTGAGAATATCGCAGCTATGGTTGTAGATATCGCAGAGGACCCCGGAGTATCTTACGAAAATTCAGACACACCCACCGCAGCAATGGAGGTAATGCTAAACCTCACCCTGGGTTTGTTTTACAGTAGCTGCATAGCAGTCAAAATCGCAATCACAAAATGAACAGGCTAACAGAGTCTTGATTATGATAACAGACTACCTACCTCTCGCCCTCGTCTTTAAAAGGAGGTTCACTACTAGCATTCTCATAACAGAGGCAAATGGGAGAACAGGGTACATATATTTATAGTTACAGAAAAAGATGAGATGTCCGGCGTTAGGCAATAACGCCGAAGGAAATAGCGCTCAAATCGATTTGGAAATAACGCCCAAAAAAGTGCATAGAACCAAAAAATAAACAACAAGATGGAACTAAAGCCCAAAAATAATTTGCAGTTTAATATGTATGGTGGGACATGCTGCCCCCCAGCTTGAGATGAAGGTCTAGTATTGCCCTCATAGCCAAGGTTATCTTAACAATATTTCAAGTCTCCCTCTTAAAATAAATCTATTCAGGATTGCTATGCTACATTAAAGCGACCTTTTTCCAAATTGTATTCATACTTTTATCTTATGCGCACACTAGTATTTCATATTTCGGGAATTTCACCCAATACATCAACCAAGCTTAGTAAACTACTATAAAATAATAAGCCCGAAGCGCTACAGCTAGTTTTTCACGGTCGATTTTAAATATGAATCAAAATTAAATCACGGATAAGACGATTTGCATCCAGATTTAAGTATGGCTCTTCTTATTAGACTTGGAATGGATTCTTAATTGTAGTAATATCTCAAAAACTGAACGTACTTATAAATAAATTCCCACCCAAATAAGTTTGTCAAAATATTTGCATTAATCAACGTTACAGCGGGTAACAAAATTAAATTTTCTCTCAAATTAATTTAAAAATTCAAAATTATACAGGCAACAACATCGCCGCATTTCCCTCCCACTATGTAATGTAGTCACTGTATTGAACGTATGAAATTACCACCCCCAAAGGTAACGACTTTGAGCAGCAGTAGAATTCGAAGTTACACCATTAAGGCCGTCACCCTCAAGAAATTGAGAAGCCTATAAGGTGGAATGAGAAATACAAGCTCCCAACCCAATTATTTGTCTTTAATTAAAGAAATTTTTCAAAACCACTTAATAAGGAATATTTCGCTAGGTTTCCACCTTTTACCTTCCACCCACCACCAATCACCTTTTACGATTTTCGCACGAAAAAAAAAATTAAGACGGAGAGTAAATTCTTTACGACAATTAACGAAACTTGGCATCATCGTTAATCCAAATGCATACCATCCTTGCCTTCTAGATAAACCCTAATCCGACCCCAATTGTTTCGAATGTTGCCTTCTGGCGGTTGCTGTTATATCCCTTTGGATGCAATACGCTTTTTGGTAATTTCGAAGGCAAAACTAAAAAAAAACCATCGACAATTAGTTAGAATGGGTGGTCGCAAAAAAAAAAAAGAAACAAAAACAGTGAAAAGGTTTCGCTTGTTACCCTCATTTGTCTTAATTAAGGTTATACAAATTTACATGATCGCTTTTGGCCAAGGGTTTTTGGATATAAATGGAGATAGAGACACTGTTAAGTATACGCCTGTTGTACGAAAGTTTTATTGCAAATTGCAATGTCAGGGGTTGTTGGTTTTAATCGTGCTACATGGGACACGCGGTCATTTTAGAGTTGGAAGGTTGATTGATGCAGTCCACTTGGAGTAGCCTTAAAGGAAGGGTTGTCTGAGAAAATTCTAAAAACAGAAATAGGGACTCAGCCTAAGGCTGTAGTGTCTATAGTTCTAGGCAAAGGCGTGCCGAATGTGATTATTATATGAGTATACCAAAAATGGAATCACAGTACAATAGATCCTCAAGGTCCTTGGTGTAGTGAGGAAAGCTAGCCCTCAAGTTTACTTGGTTATGGCTTTACATAATGAGATAAAAAATGGTGATGCTATGAACATTTGACTAGAGTAGAGCCAGTAGTAGCTTCACAATAGCTTTTCTTGAAGGTAGTTGGGTATTGAAGGAAAATTAACGTCAGAATTTCGAAGTAAACAACTACAATGCTGAAGCACTGTAGTGTGTAGATAGAGTCGAAGATAGATTACGGATCCTTATTAAGCACGTACTTAGTAGGTGTTATCAAGGCAATCTCTAATAATGAGATAAAATCCAAACTAGTTCGCCGCTGTCGCGAAGAGCTCAAGGTTCTTGGCTCGCAGCATAGTACGAATCTCTGCTGGGTTCCTGGACACAGGGACATAACCGGCAATGAGAGGGCTGACGAACTGGCAAGAAAAGGTTCTGCAATGGACCTAGACCAGGCACTTCAGTCGATCAAGCCACCAATCTGCAGTCTCAGAGAACGAGTGGAATACAAGATCCGAATGAAAGCCAACATCAGGTGGAAAACACTAACCACCTGTAACTGTGACATATCACGGAAGATGTGGCCAGAATACAACAAAAGCAGAACCAACAAACTTCTGCGATACGATAGAGTATCGCTGTCTAAGATTGTTGGCGCCCTCACTGGTCACAACCTTCTAAGAAGCCACGCAATGAAACTAAATCTCAAGAACGACGACATTTGTAGAGGCTGCGGTGATGAAGAGGCCCACGAGGACACCCTCACTTTCTCTGTCTCTGCCCGAGTCTCTGGACAAACTTGAGTAACCACGGGAAGGATGAAATAAAGCCAGTACAACACGGCTAACCCCTTCGAAGGGTATCACAATGGGTCCACAAAGACCTAAGTGGGGCGAAGAGGAGGCTACTCAGCTTCACCAACCCGTTAACCTAACTAACCTAACTAACCTAACCTAGTATAGGTGTTATAGATAGAAATATAAACCACAGAGCCACCAAAGCGGTTGTTTTTCTGTTATAAAAACATAGTAGCGTCTTAGAAGTAAGTTTATTACGACAAGATACAACAAGAAGTACGAATTGTGTCAGAAATTGGGCTTCACACTTTGTTTATCTAAATAACGACTGCTGTTCTTATTCCTAAAACCTTGCTGCAATCAATCGTAGGCTATGAGAGCCAGCTTGAGGTTGTTATGCGGATGCATAAGCTGGATGCTCAAGGGATGCAATTAGCCAAAAGGGTGTTTAGTTGTAAGACACTACATACCAGGCAGGCGACCTTTTTTACAGCCTTCTTATAATGCACCGAGCTCTGGCATAAGCAAATTTCTTTCTCGGCTGATTATGAGATCTAAAATTAGAGTCAAGTGAATCTCAATCTCAAATCACTTCGCAGCCTTAATATGTATCTCGGTCTGTTGTCGAGCAAGCGAACATTGGAAAGGACCGATGAAGTAACATGTGTACGGAAAAGTTTTGTCGTTTTTTATCTTATTCACTTAGATGCATTGTCGTTTTATGTTAATATGATTAAGTAAGTAGATTAAGTATGTAGATCAGCAAGGTAGGTTCATTTTTGAAGTTTTTTGAACAAGATTTAAGTTGTTTTCACTTAGTTTTCAAACATTCAACTTGAGTGAAGAAAACTTACACGTTAGATGCTGCACAATCTTTCCTCTTCTTCGTAAGGGGGTGCTTCAATTGGTGTGGTGAATCAGGGTCCAGGATCTCAAAAGATCAGTCCTTTTCCAATTGCGTCCAGTTTCGTACTCTTCATTTTAGGCGAGATTTCAATTCACTGATTGTTCTAATTTAACTCTATATCCCCTAAAATGGCTTCCACGTATAGTTTGGAAAGAAATAATCTTGTATGGAGCGATATATTTGTGGTGACCCTGGAGCAGGCGGGTCATACAGTTTTAGGCTACAATTCTACAAACTACATCTGTAAAACTCACTTCCATTCAGAGGAGGCATTTTAAAACAGCCATAAATCGAAGAAAACATTATTCTCGCGGACCTTATGCCTAGCTTAACTATTCCTTTGTATGATGGGTTTAAATTTTGGGCCCTATGTATTGTAAAGGTGACAGCGGAGATAAGTCCATAGTAGGATGTGTTGGTTCAAATACTGTGTTGATCGATTTAATGAACCAACTCTTCTTGCCTGGAAATTATTCAAGAGACTGTTACATTTCCATAAGTCTCGATTAAATTGAGCAACTAAGGTGTTTCAAGTGCTATTCGATTAAATTAAATTATAAGTCGGTAAGGCCTTCATGAGGCGCTGGCTCTGCGACCTCTTTAAAAGGAGTCCATTGTGATGGTGTCCCTGGTGAGATCCTACAGCCATCTTTTTATTCCGGAGACAGCCAGGAAGACAAAGATCTTGCTGAAGTAACGATTTCCTCGCCAAGCATATATTTTCTGAGATGAAAGAGTGCCGGACATTGCATGACCCATGAGTATGTGCAAAGAGTCACTCTCGAGATGTAGTCTACATAATGTAGGGTCCGGTGAGACACCGATTCCGTGAAAGTGTTTTTTCATGAGGCTATGACAACTAATTATACCTGTCAAGATTGTTAGTTGCCTACAGAGAGTAGGACTTTCTGAGGGAGCATTTTGGAAGGAATTGTCTGGTGCAGTTCTGCCCAGGTGTTTTAAGCCAGACTTTTGATAACACCTCAAATATACTTTTCATACGCCCAGACAGGGCTACTGTTGGGTGGATTCACGCACATTTTGAGAACATTGAAGCGAAATGTGAACTGAACGTGATGCTAATATCGGTTGAGGCAGGGCCCATTGTACAATGGCAAGAGATCGTCAAACGACCAAATTATAGCCACCACAGCGGCATGCATATTATTTGTCTATTGATTTTTTTTGGAGGTTCGCTGGAAGGAAAAATCATCGAAAGACATTGCAAAGCTATTACCCGATGGATGCTTCTGCAATAGTGAGGAACTTTAACCCAATCTAAAAATAAAACTCTCGAAGGGACTGACTTTCGTCATCCCGAATTGGATTGCACCTAATCGTTCGACTAATCGGCAATTTATTTTTTATTCATTTTAAAAAATTGAGAAGATTTTCCATACATTTTTGATTGAAAATATTACCTACTTTCTTGGTCTTAGTTAACTCTTAAAGATCAAGAGGTTTTACCCGCCTTAATCTTCTGTTATTTCTAAGTTTATATGGTTAAGAAGTCTACTTTTGTACCTACTTTTGGACAACTTTTTTAACGTCTTCATCAACCATTTCAATGTTTAGATCTCTATGTAGATCATAAAATGTTCCTTAGAAAATAATGCAGACCTTGGACGCAGAACGCAAATTTAAGGGTCAAATCATGATTAAAATGTCAAAGCATATACGCATGACGACTGACCAACAGCGACTTCATGGAAACATGGAACATGGAAAATATCCTATTATTTCGGCAGCCAGGTTAAACTGATCCTTAATATTCCAGCATTTAGTTGCAGTACCTCAATAGTGGTAGTGTAAGCGAGCTTTCTATCCACTACCAGAAATGTTTCCCTAAACGATGTGCTTTAGCTGTCTACCTTGACGAGCAGCACAAGTGCTGACCCATGATCTGGTAACGATGCAAACAATAAGGTTGCCTTTTACCATTATAGATGGCTTCCCTGAGACTAACTTATACTTACTTAGATGGCGCTACATTCCGGGGTAGACCTGGGCCATAATGGACAAACCTGTCCAGTTAGCCCGATCTTTGGCTAACCGCCTCCATTTGCGCACTCGCGTTCTACATATGGCGAGGTCTTCCTCTACTGCATGTTCCTTCCGAGTTGGAATGGAATACTCTTCGGATGGGGGAGTGTTCGTGTCCATTTGCTCTACATGTCCTAGCCGTCTTAGTCGAGTGATACGTATTTTTCTGACCAGGTAGAGTTCGCTGATAAATCTCCTCCTCCAAAGCCCGTCAACGCAAATGGGACCGAAAATCTATAGAAATGCGTTCGAAATGCACAAGTAGATCTTCATCCGCTATTGGTTAACGTCCATGCTTCTGCGCCATACAGATACAGCAGGACTGGGAGTTGTCATGGCAGCGAAACAAAGATAATGGCGATATATATTTGGATCACTTCGCCTACCCGGTAACGAAAGCCAGACCAGAAAAATTGTACTTTTACATGTTCCTAGTGGAGATTTTTTTTTATTTTACAAGCCTTTATGAGCCAGTAGGCCTAGAGACTCCCAGTACCAACTAAAGCTTTCTCAGCTTTCTCTAGGTCAAAATGTTTAAACATTGCAAGGCTTTGGTTTTATTAGTTGTCGATAAAGCTTCCATAAGCATCACACTCTATCGAAGTCAGGACTTCTGTAACTGCTTCATTTAGATTGATCGGAAATACGAGCAGGACATTTTATAGTGTAATTGGAGTATTGTACTGTCGGTTATCGATAAACTTCGCTAAATATACTTATGGAAAGTAGGCTGCCTACTTTTTAAAGAGAAAAATGCTCTAAAAGGGAACAATAATCTAAGCAAGCTAGAGTCTATAAAAATAATCAGTAAGGTAAAGTTGCATCACATTATGGAAGCGAGTGCTACCTTTCGCGAACGAGCCGATGAGAAAGTATAGCGATAAACTATAGCTCTTAATCTATTTTAAAAACCGTGGACTGCAAGTATGGACGGACATAGAAATAGTACGAAGACCAAAAAGTATTAGTTTATCACCTTCTACAGCCAAGACTTTTTTGAGACTTACATCGCCAACCAATCAGTTGTCAAACAGAAACAAGAAGAAGAAACAAAACAAAACTTTGCATCAGAACACCAGAAAATCATTGTGTTTATAAGTATTAGGGTTTTGTTAAAGAAGAACATTAACGTTCTAGCAATCAAGCCCTGTCGTCTAACTCAATGAAGTCTACGTCTAAGACAGTCAATGATAACCTTAGGTAACAAAGCCGCGGATGTATAAGAGCTGGCTTAGAGTCCCCATGTTTAGGAAGAGTTCACGTTGCACAGTCAATTTAGCTACTCTTCAAAGGCTCCTTAATGATTGGGAAACACAAACTTTGTCTACATGTTTTCCAAACGATTAATCTATCCTTTGTGCTACAAGGAAATTATTCTGTTATAGATAAGCAAACACACTGGACTAGCCTTCCATAAACGCGGTAATACGTCTTTTACACATTGTTTGTAAGTCGGTTTCCATGCCAGCTTAAACCTAGGTCCGCATATATTTCAAAAATAAGCACAAAAGTCTGAATAGTGTCGAAAATAGTTTTCTCCCAGCTCAAATTGACAGAAGTATCTACCTACCTACTCTTACTTGTTAACCAATTAGTGTCTGGGAAGAATATAACATGAGATAGGTTCAAACCACTCAAAACATATGGTTATAGCATTACCAAACAAAAGAAAAGGAAGGAAGCCTGCCCAACTCTTCAGTGGTTAAAATTTGTAACAAATCATGCCATGAAGAAGCAAATAATCCGTAAAAGCTTTTTAACCCTTGCTCCAGAAACCATCGTCGTATTTTAACTGACAGCTCATCCGGAATGGGTCTACTTCATGTTGAAGGGCCCTTTCAATAAGGTTAATTATGTGGAAACCAGCCCTCCTCAATATCGTATCCAAAATAGGCAATGGTAATAAATTGTACTCCTTATATGCGTCAATCAGGTAGAAGCTGTAGTTGGCGTTAGTTAATGCGCACAACCAAGCGGCCACTTGGCCCTTTTCGAGGGAGAGAAATTCTACAATGCGATTTATTTGGCATGCTTTATTGCCTGCAAAGAAGTCAAGTCATCCAAATCATTAGACAAGCAACACAAGAATGGGACGTGGATATACGGTTATAACAAAATGGCTGAAAAAGTACCCACACCTACTCGTCGAATGGAAGGTAGAAAAGAATTCAAATATGAGAAATTCCAACAGAATGGGTATCTTCACAGACTCACCTCTTAGAATATGAAATAAGAACAAAGGCCAAATACTCATACCTATCGTCCTTTCTCTGCAGGTTTTCCCTCTGATGATTGTGTTTTTTTTCGCAGTAATATGCCCGAGTCCTATTTCCAGTCAGCCATTGAGAACGAAACGATGATAACCTTATTGCTTTTCAACTTTTCAGCATTGGCAGGGGATGGGGGTTTTTATTGGAACGCCTGACGAGATGAATTTATGGCGCAATGGGCTTTATGACATAATGTGTCATTGATAAAGTTTCCTGGGGCCAGACTTTCTTTGGACCAACTCTGCCGACTGCCGCATATGGTGTGTCCTTGCCGATACAGTTCGGTTTATGACGTGATGCATGATTATGTAGTCAAATTGTTTGGACTCAATTTTCTACATGACCTATTGTGACATGAGCAAAATATGAGATCTGCCACGACGACGATGTGGATGATGACGATAAGGGAGGCGGTAACGGAAAGGGGTTCATGTTAGGATGCATGTTATTTTTTTTATATATATTCAGCCAAGAATAATGAGGAGAAAACTGTTGCAGAGACAAGATAAAAGAACAGAGTGGAAGTTGACTTTGGGTTTTTTGAGTTGTGATTTGAATTTCAATGGGGTGGGTGGGTTTTTTTTACGACCGAGAGATAATGTCATAATGCGGAAAATAAGTACTATTTGAGAAGCATGGCATTTGAGGTTATAGCCGTAAGGCGGATGTGCATTTATTAAGAAAACATTTTTTTTTTTTTGGAATGGTTTTGAAAGCGAACTTTACGAGGAAATTTTACATTTGCCGTTCTTCGCCGTACATTTATTTTAAGGAGAGAGATTGTTAGGGAGTGTTATTGTGAAGCAGTCTTAGGGAGCTCATGGTCCGAATTATGAACGTGAACGACCGACGAGAAGCACGTGACGGAATTTGTGTTTGGTTTGTGTACATTTCGTTCAGCGGAATGATGATTCGACTCCAGGGGATTTCGTTAACACACAACAGAACGTTTTTCCGAAATTCCAATTTCACCGTCAATTATTTGCTATACCTGGCTGCAGTCGTAGTACATGAGCTTTCTGTTCTGAGGTAGCTATAGATACTTTTTTAGAAATGTCTAGGCCTAGGGTGTGAGACAGTACGATAACTACATCAAACTTAATTTTTAATAAGTAGGTTAGGGTTGAAAAGTTCTAAGCAACAACAACAATGTTCACCCAAACTGCAATGCGTGGCTTGTGACTTGTAGTAGTCGTAGTAGTACAGGGTTTTTCAATAAGAGCGCTACAAAAGTTTTCAATGAAATTCTTTATTCCTGTGAATGTACGTTCGATGCCATTATGTATGGAACTCGATTTCTTTTGCATGGCCACCACGGGCACGCTTACAGAAGTCCAGACGCTGAACCCAATTTTCGACGGTTTTCAAGCATAAATCGGCGTCTAACGGCGTCAAATCGCACGACCGAGGCGGCCAAGCGACTGGACCATTTCGTGAGATAACACGTTCTCCAAACTTGGTTTCCAACAAATTGATTGTGACATTAATGTAAACATGGCAACATGATGTTTAAGTATAACTCCAATAAATATGAATGTATGTGTAAAAGGATGGAAGAAGAGAGTCAGGACGTGTGGAATTGGGGCATTGAGTTGGTGACAAGCAAAGCGAACGGTTGATTTAAATTAATAAAATATTATATAATTAAACGGAAAAGACTTTTATTCAATAACTCGTGTGGCTTGTAGCGCCGTCCTTTTGGAACCACATGTCCACATGCCGGCCCATAAACCACACCAAACCGTAATTTTTTCGGGATGCATTGATGACTCATGGAGTACGTGTGGATTGCTGCCTGACCAATACCGCATATTTTGCTTATTGACGAAGCTATTCAGCCAGAAATGAGGCTCATCGCTGAAGATAATTTTTCGATGAAAATCCGAATCATTTTCAAGTTGTTGCTCAGCCCAATTCGCGAACATACGACGCTTCTGGTGATCAAGCGGCTTCAGTTCTTGCGTCAATTTAATCTTGTAAGGATGTAGGCCAAGATCTTTTCGCAAAATTCGCCACAACAACGTCACAGAGATGCCCAACGCTTGAGAACGACGTGTGAGAGACACATTTGGGCTTTCTTCAACTGAAGCCTCAGCGGCAGCAATATTCTCGACACTACGGGCACTTCTTTGTCTCACTGGCACGGGAACATTTTGTACTGTGCCTGTGGATTCAAATTTTTCTACTAGACGCTCAATTGTTGATCTGCTAGGACGATTATGACGACCATAAATTGGACGTAGCGATCTTAACGTTGAGGCCACTGACTCCGAATTTCGGTAGTAAATTTTAATAATTTCGACTCGTTGTTGGCTCGTATATCTTTCCATCATGAAATGGCACATCTTACTGAAGAGAAATGTCAAAATAGCGGCAAGAAATTCGGCGTCGTTTGCTGTCCCTGTCGCTCTACTTTTGTAGCATCCCTATTGAAAAACCCGTTATATTACATTGTAGGACATGCGACTTAAATAATAAAATGGAATTTTTGCAAAATCTTCATCTTGGAAATGTTGAAGAACCGTTCGCGTATGTAAGATAAGCGGGTTTTCTGGAGGGCTTAGCTGTAGCCCTCCATAGTAAGTAGTGTTCTATTAATATTTTATTTGTGTATCAAACTATGCTAGGATCCTTGATCTGTTAATATCAATTGTGGGCTACGCATGATACACTGATAATAAAATCCCCACCCATCGCTCTTAGCAAAATTAAGTGTAACGACATCTAACTGTTTTAGAAGCTGATACTACATGCTATAGCATGCCTTATGTGTGACAATCCTTCATGTTCCGGACCAGCAAAAAAGTTCTAAATGGTTTTAAAGACCAAGCCATTGCGGTGCTCAGAATTGGGGTGGTGGAAGGCTGCATGGATCGGGAGTCCATTTAGTAAGTAAAAAAACACCTTTATTAAGGATTTGTGTGTTGGCTTGTCATAATCATTCTTATTTAAATGTCTTCAATTGGAGTAACGAATCTTCTCCATCGTCATTCTGTACAACGTGATGACGAATTTGGCAGGTATACATTTGGCTCTTTATAGTTCATCTCCCGCACAATGCTCAGAGTTTATACCCGCAGAATCATGCCTGATAGTGATGGGCATCCGGACACTGTAGTATATTGAGGGTAACGAAAGGGCCGGCGTTCTGGCCAAAAATGAAGCAGAGCTTCTACAAAATAAACCGACCACAAATAGCCGCACCCGCACAAGAGAATAATTATCGAGAAAACTAAAAACAGTGCAGACATAATATGGTCTTAAAGACCTTCTGGTCTTAGAGAAATCAGAAACAAATCTGCAGAATCGTTAAAACTCAGCAGATCAAAGCCATGAATGGTGGATACGGATACTCTTTGGGTAATGCCTTCTTAGGAAGTACGCTAGGAAATTCAACTAAACAAATACGGACACGTGCAGGTATTACCTACATCACTAATGTTCTCTGTGAATATCAAGCTTTATTGCTCGGAATAGAAGGAAACGCCTTGGAATTAGAAGGCACTTCTTCGACAATTTGGAGGATGTTAGCCTATCAAACAAATTTTAAACTATTTAAGGTTCTGTAGTGAGTTTTTGTGCGAGTTGGTTTAGGTTTTGACCGTGGGCGTGATGGTTCCGCAGAGATGGCGTTGGATCCAATATATGGTGCCTAGTCCTCTGTGTGAACTCACACCCTATACAATCTAACGTAGGTAACCTAACCTAGTTTATCTCTATAAATAATATACTGCCTTAAAGTCGAGAAACTTATGATGGCTAGCAATATATGGACTTCGTGAGATACGATCTTGGATGCCACGTTAAGGAGACTGATGTCTCTATATATGTAGTTGGCGAAGTTTAGACAGTCTTCTTTCTTGTAGACTTATGTTATGAGTGTGAGGTTTCATTCATCGGGCATTCTTTCTTCCGACAAAATTTTGGAGAAACTTGGTGTATGTCCAGTCTCAATCAAGTCATCTTAAGGTGCCTGTCCATTTGAGAGTAAAAATGCTGCGAGCAGCTCTCGAGAGCAAACTCGAGAGTAAAAATGCTGTCCACTATGACTATGTCCACTTGCGAGTTTGCTCTCGAGAGCTGCTTGAGAGCTGCTCCCTGCTCGCAGCATTTTTGCAATGCATAAAGGAAAAAAGGGAAAAAAATTGTTCGGTAGTGCAATTTTGAGGGAAATTCCGTCAAATTGAAAAATAGAAATGATGAATGATATTTATTTAGGCCCTGAATGCACTGAGTTCCTGACTACAAATCTTAATGAAAATGAAAAAGAAGAGATTATTGGCCAGTGTATAAAATTTTATTGCAAGGCAATCAACTTCCGATAAGTAATAGTATAGGAAATAAGCTAGAATTTTTGGACCCACTTTTAGCAATCGACATACCGAAGCGAAAAAATGGCTGCAGCCTTTTCGATTTGTCTGAAAAAATTTAAAATTGTGACAAATTTGAGTTGGAAGTTGAATGGCTCGAGCTAGCTGCATCGATTCCAAGTGAAAAGAAATCATCACTTAAGCTTTTTCCAAATTTAATAAAAGTAGTCAATTATGCTTTGTCATTACCTCACTCAAATGCAGAATCTGAACGCATTTTTTCAATAGTAACAGATATAAAAACTAAAAAAAGGAAATGACTGCCTAAATGCTATTTGCGTTACCTGATTCCCATTTCAGAGTGATGGCGTGAATTGTTGTGACTTCAAGCCCAATCAAAATCAGACTTGATTAATCAGAATATTTATGTATAACGTTGAGCTTGTTTTTAACTTTTTTACTATGTGATTAATATTAAACAAAAATGTGATTGATAGTAAACTAAGAAATATAATTTATTTTGTTACTTTTTATTGATGAATTTATGTTTCTTTCTTTTTTTAAATTATAATAAAGAATGTTTATTTGTTTTTTTTTTTTTTTTTTTTTTGGTATGTAAAATAATATTTCTTTCAAAAAAGACTTGAGGGAAAATAAAAGGCAATTTCGGCAAGGAACGGAGGGAAAAAAAGGGAAAAACGACACTTGTTTGAGGTAAAAACCATCCCAGGGACATCCCAACACTGTAATAATTTCGAGATTTTAATCTCGCGAGTTCTTTGATAACATTTTGAGAGTAGATTCCCTGAGAGTACTCTCATAACCTTGTCCACTTGATATATTTCGTCTGCTAGTTACCAGTTAAAATGTATTCTTACAAGCAAAAGGTTGCCGCTGCGTTAATAATTATTAGGACTATTCTTAAGGAAAAGAATGAAGCAACAAAGAAATGCTGGATTAAACCATGGGTAGATCGTCGTCGGCAACTCGGTGAAGGGTCTGCTCTTGCAAGATAACTTCAAATTAAAGATGCTCATCAGGAGTTCAGGGATTTTAACAAGTAATAATATTTCAATATTAATTCAATCTGTTAGGCCAAATATTTTTAAAAAGAATACCAAATTAAGGGAAGCCCTGGTATTGCTTGTGAGTGTGTACTGGTAATACTATGAGTTGATTTATTTTCTCCGATACCCATTGTTTTGCCATGTCAACTCTCGACAGCTTCTCCCAAAATACGAACCATATTGGAATTTTGCGAGCTAATCTCCGATAGTGATCAGAACATTTGTCCACTTGAGAGTGACTTTCAAAAGGCTCGAATCTCGAGAGTTAAAAGTCAACTCTCCGCGAACTACTCTCAAGATTATGTCCACTTGCGAGTTTGCTCTCGAGAGTTGCTTGAGAGCTGCTCGCAGCTTTTTTACTCTCAAATGGACAGGCACCTTTAAAAAGCTCGGCTGGCAAACCGTCTGGTGCAGTAGGCAGCAGCCTTGTTGGACTTGAGTTTAGATATTGGTGTTCTTACTTAATTTAAGCAGGGTCGACAAAAATCTTGCAGTTGATCATCCAAATTGAATGGTTAATACACCAGTATTCCGGTCGTCTTTAACAGGTGCCAGAAAGCGGTCTCAACACCGCTTGTGATTCTACTAAAAGGTATCCTTGCTCATCTCTGCAGGTAGAGAGACACTAATAAAAACACAAAAATAAACAAAACTATTTTTTAATTTCATTGTGAGTAAACATTTCAACAAAGCACAGGTTAGACCAGGCCTGGAATATTGCTCCCATATATGGAGTTCGGCCCCAAAACATTCACTTAACCTACTTGACAGCATACAGAGACGAGCAGTTCGACTTATTGGAGACACTTCACTCACATCGAATGTACAACCGTTGGTGCACAGAAGACAAGTCGCTGACCTTTGCGTGTTCTATAGGTACTTCCATGGTAGATGTTCCGAGGAACTCAAAGACATGATCCCTCGAAATGCAACTTTTGGGCGACCCACAAGACAGGCTGCTAATGCTTATGACCAACCGCGAGGACATCATCTTTCCAAAACTCCTTCTGTTACAGGACAAGCAAACTTTGGAACTCGCTTTCTGGGGATATATTTCCAGATGACTACAATTTGCAGCAATTTAAGTATGCAGAACTAACGTACATCTGCAAGCATCTCGGGCGCTGATAAAGCTTTATAGATTCGCCTTTCCCTGGAAACGTATTCAAATAAAAAGAAAGGCTGAAAAGAAAAGCTGTTCCATGATTTTCACCATTAATAAAAAAATATTATTCGGTCTTAATTTGTTGACTAAATAGATTAATTGGCAAGGCTCTTTGATCATGCGTTTTGTTGTAGGTACTTGTAGTATGAACTTTGAGTGCATACTTACAAAAAATTGACAGTATGCCTCGTTAATACTGTTAACAGCCTCGTAACCTCCACAACGTTAGCTTAATCATCCAACATCATTCCTTTGCCATTACTATGTAAATTCGTATCTCCTCCGATTGGCAAATAAATTAAAAAGGATCAGGACCTAATACCCCAATCAAAATAACCATTATTATTTACACAGTGTCATTATTTTAACATTAATCCAATTATACAAGACTCGAAATCAATGTTAAATCAATATTTATTGTTCAACAACTACCAACGCCAAAGGTGATTACGGCTACAAGGAGAAACATTCAAAGTTGTAGGGTACACCGTACACCAAATGTAAGGCATTTATATAGGAACAGAGGGCGCACCCACATTTTCCCAAAAGGCAAACCGAAAACAACCCTTGGATCCCATTATACTCCGAATAGGTGTATCTGTGCACACACATCTGTCGAATTTAATTTCAAAACCATTCAATGTGGCTACGACTACGACTACGAGATCTTGGTGTAAAACTCCTACCACACTGGCATGCTAACCAGGTAAAAGGTTCCTGCATTGACAAGCATCAGCCTTCTGTGTGGTATTCCCAGGATACGTGTATCAAATGCTAATTTCTTCTTCATGCGACTGCTGTGCGGTTTTTCTCCCCTGTAACAGCGGGGATCGTTATTTGATTTTCTTCCTGAATGCACCTCGGTTGCCTCTCTATTTTCCCAATTTTCACCAAATTGTTGTGTGGCAAAAGTTTCCCAGAGACCATAGTAGTTACCTTGATAAACTGCAGTCTGCTGCTGCAGCCGCTCTGGTGGCATCCTCACCACTCGTGTTTACTTAGCAATTAGCTTCCTTTGTGTTTGGAAAACTATATGCGAAGGTTCGGTTGTGAGTTGAATGCAATTCGAGAGATTTGGTAAATTTTTTACACAAAATTCGCTCAACCCATTTTTATTATTTTTGCAGTTGGCTCTTTTTTGTCCCTTTATCTCGAGAGAAGATCATGAGACACTAAGACAGGTTTATTGCAAATTGTATTCTCCAACGGAAGCTGCAACGAGATAATGTTTCGTATATATGTATTCAGGATTTACGGATGCAATATCCTCGGATGCAAGATGCGATAAATTATATTACCACACCCACCGAAATCTACCTACTTCCACGTCACTGGCTCACTGGCTTTGTGACTATATTCTGATCCTTCAGGATGGTAAATGAATACGAATTTCCAAGCAGTATCAGGAAACATGAACATGACCATCCTGCACGTATAATTAATGTGCAATGTCATTTTATCTCAAAGTATTTAAGAGGGATTAAGATAGACGAGACTTTTCGCCGCATGGATATATCGGCAGGATTTGAATTTTGAGGTTAGCCTTATAAAAAAGAAAGCAGTAACCATTGGGAAAAAATATGCCAGCTAGGTGGTCCGATTTTTCTATTGCAACGACCTTTTTTTTTTCGGATTGCTGTCGCCCTGTCGGATTAAAAAAAAAACGGATATAGACAAATTTTTGAAACAAAAGCATTTTGTGTTAGCCATGTGGCGACATCGATTACAAAGTGACAAACTGTATGTGGGCCCTGGTGGAGGATACACCACCCCAGTGTCCTTTTATTTCGCTGTTCAAATTGCTGATTCGATGGGATTTTAGTGTCCATTCCAGATGTCGTTCGATATTTTGCTCTTTTTCATTGGACCGTTTATTGAATTTGGTGTGTAGTGTAGAGGGTATGGGAAATATTGACTGTCAAGCGATTTAATTTTTTTGCGGATAGATATTGCTTTCTAAAAATGTGCCGGCCATTTGGGCGGGATAAAGTTTATTGAATATGAAATAAAACGATGAAAGTTATATGAACATTGAACGGTTATGGGCATTTGATCGAATTTTTTTTCTCGGTTTGATTTAGATTAACGGTCAGCGAGTGATGAAGCACATCAGATATGTACGGTACATGGTAACTTACTTTGATTGTGTAATAAGGGGCGATATAAATTGTCATGTGGTCTTTGTAACTTTTAAGAGGATTTAATACCAAAATCGACAAATAATTATTTTTTTTGTAGAAAGACGCTTTAAAAACTTTGTAACTGGTTTTATATTACATAAAATGATCGGCTTTATGATAACAACGACAAGGTACAAGACTTGAGTAATATAATTGTAATGTGTGTGCAAGACCATTCAAAAAATATTGAAAGAAATGCTTAATAGGGTTTGTGTTGATTCGTTTGAACGGCCTGAGGGTTGATAGCATCGTGGGTAGAAGTAAACTGCTGATAGTAAATTCTACGGAGCATTCTACTGATGTTTGAAGCATTAATTTAACGCAAGAGTCATTAGATCTGTGAATAAATAGTCTCTGCATGAGTATCTGTAGCCTACCATCTCCAGCGGTATCTATATCTATTGAAATCACAAACACGTTGCTTTAAATTATCCAGGGCCAAGCTTTCTGGCATCTCCTTGCTCTTTAAAATGGTTGTTAAGTCTACCTGAAATTCGAAGACCCTTGGCTTGATGTGTTATTTTCCATTCGTTTGATGTAGCTAAGCTATAGTAGTCGAGTTTTTTTTAGTGATTTTGGTCATTAATCTTAAGCACTTTTGGTGGTTGGGTGTTGTAATAGGGATAAAACGAAGGTTCCTTTTCGACGCTGGGGGCTGGGATTCGAAGATCCTCTGAGCTTTTGGACTACTTCTACATCTTGGTACATAGGCGTCCGCGGTTGTAACTTCTCCTCCATTCGCCCAGTATATCGGCTCTTCCTTCCTGCTTATCGTCCAGCACTCGGTGCCATAAAGCAGAACTGGCAGGATAAGGGTTTTAAGTTCGTCCTTCAAGTTAAGAGTTTTTAATCCAATTGTTTTTAATCCAAACAGAAGATGCAGCGGTTTCCTAGAGTAATTTTTCGCCGGATCTTCACTAGGGTGACATTTTGTCCTAGGTGGTGAACAGATACTTGTTTGTTTATTGCTAGCATGTACTTAGTCTTGTCCTCATTCACTTCAAGGCCAACGGACATCGCCTGTTCTTCAATCGCCGTCAAATCTTCTATCACGGCACGGAACGACCGATGATGTCAGTATTATCCACATATCCCAGCAGTTTGACGGGCCTGTTGAATATAATGCCTTTCGTGTTGGTACCACGTACGTTGCGACACGGCTGAATCAGTTTTGCCGGGATTCCAAATTCCGTCATCGTCATATAGAGCTCTTTTCTGCTATAGTATGCGGCTTTTTTAAAGTCAATGAATAGATGGTGAGTCTCGCCTTAAAATTATCGTTGGTATTTTCCAAAATTTGCTTCAGTGTGAAAGTTATGTCTATAGTTGATCTGCCGGACCGTGTTGCAGAATGGTTTAAGACATTGACAACAGTAGATACGTTGGTTATATGCGACATTAAGTAGGGATATGCCTTGATTGTTCTTGCAAGACATATGATCGCCATTTTTGTAGATGGGGCATATGAAGCTGATCCAGTCCAGTCATCGGGCATATTTTTCTCATCTTCATGCAACAAAGGGTCTCTTACTCGCTTTTCCCGGCTGATATAGTCACTGCTATTCGACCTTTTAGCTGTTTTCGTTCGCCAATACTTTTACGTTAATAAAATGAAATCATTGAAATTTTAATGCCAGTTACCTTTCATTAGAAGTACAACTTTTATTAGCATCGAAATTTGCAGTTTTAATGCAAACGAAACTTCAGTAGCATTGAAATTTTAAATGGTAGTGCAAAATCAATGTTAGTGCCCAGGCACTGGGCACTGATCGGGATCAACTTGGCGTTATCCAGTTGTCGTAACTATCTCATAAACATCAATTATGCTTATTTTACCTTGCCGTGGTAACCACCGGGTACTGTTCTCGTCCACCCGGCTTGACTTACTAAACTTATAAGAGTCTTTGATTCAAACCCTGAGGCACAACGCAGTAAAGGAAGCGCACAAGTAGAAGGGGACCTCAAACAACTTGAAGTACGCAACTGGAGGCGGTTAGCCAAAGATCGTGCTAACTGGAGAGGCGTGTTGGTTGAGGGATAGGGCTCAGGGAGTATTAAATTAAGGCGCATATTTTACCGATAATAGCTAAATAAACTAAAAATAAATAGCGCAACAGGTCCGTGTAGGCACCCTAGGACCAGCTTTACACAACCTTTCGTTTGTGTGAGTTTTTATTTTTTGGCACGAATAGAAGGAACCTTTAATTTTATGCGCAGTCCGAACAGCTGAATTGGGAAGCTTTTCCATGACATTTATACTCTCGAATGTTTGTCAGACTTTCAGAGGTGGCGCAGTGGAAAAACCTTAAGATGTAATTGGGGTTTTTCCGGGAATCAAACCTGGAATCCCTCCCACAGTAGTCTAGCGATTGCGACAGATGTAAAATGTGGTACATTGATATACATGTTCTGTACCAAACACTTCGCTAAATGTGGGCGGTATTGGACAAATTAACTTAACTCTTTTAATAATAAATCCAAAGCTACATATTTGGCATTCAGTTGCCACAGGTGTATAATTAAGCTCCATGAATTATGGATGCGTTATTTTAGACCGCGATACGCCTTGTACCCGAAGGGCAATGGAAAGCGACAGTCTTCCTACTATCCAGTGCTTCAGGAGCTTTCCCGGTAGACAGCTTAAGCGCCGTACTGTACCGCCCGGTTTTAAATAGATTTTTCTTGTTTTGTAATTTTTGTTTTCTTTTTATTCATATAAAAAGTCCCACGAGTTGCGGAGAAATAAATGTCCATCTGTGCAGAGATCCGCAATACACAGATAAGGCTTTAGCTAATCCTGAGGTTTTCAGGACTTATGCCCAGCCCTAATTAAGGGCTTAAAATTACGTGCTCTAAATTCCATACACGTACTTAAGCTACTATATCATACATGTCAGAGATCGTGTACATTTTTGACATGCTAACATCAATATGATGTCCGATTTTGTGCTAAATTTGTCTGTAGACAAAATCTGATGTCATATTTATAGCAGCATGACAAAAATGTAGACGATTTTTGACATTATCGTGTAAGCACAAATTGCCGTTCCACCTCATTCTCAAGGCAGAGAATTTTGAACCAACCTACAGGTTCACAGACTACATGAGGCTGCAAGGCTGCTAAGTAAATGAAACTGACTCTGAGGTAGCCTCAAATATGATTCCCAGAAGAGTTGTAATGTATAGCTCTGGGTAGAGGGAACAAACCTCTCCAAGGCCGCACTAAACCATCTTTATTATTTACTATTGTTATAAGGCTATGCACACCCAAGGTTAGGTTAGGTTAGGTTGGAGGGGCTGCCAGCATACGCCAGCGCACTTAGACCAATTAGGTCCATTGTGATACCATCCGGATCATGTATTACTCCACTTCTAATTGTTAGGACCATTTTGGTCCCTCATTTGAGGGAGCACCAAGTCTATCAGACAGGGTCCAGTGATGACACCTATAGCGACGTCTTTCTAGATATATCAAACACTTAGACCGTTTCAGATCCAGCTTTGGCCAAATCTGTTTTGTCGCTAGATATGTTGTACCATTTGTCCATCTAAGATTTGTTTTCTCAATGTAGCGATTGGTATTCCTAAGTTGGCTTTGTCAGGTAGCCAAGGTAAATTTGTTCCACGTATGGCGAGTTCATCGGCAATACAATTCCCTGGAATATCTCTATGCTCCGGCATCCAGAACATCAGGTGAATATTGAACTGCTCTGTCATCTCTAGGGAGGACGAGCGGCATTCTTGGGCTACATTCGAAATATTGGAGAGGGATTCCAAGGATTTGATAGCTGCTTGAATGTCTGAAAAGATACGGATATCCTTTATAGGTTATGTCTTGAGGATGAAAAATCCTCCGAGCACATTCTCTGTGATTGCCCAGCACTTCATTGGTTAAGAAAAAGTATCTTTAACAAGGAGATAATTTTACCAGCAGAGCTCAGGAACTCCGCTACTAAGAATATAGTGGCCTTCATAGGGCCAGGATAGGGCTTCTTTAATCGCCATTATTTCCGCCTGGAACATGCTACAATGATCAGGAAGACGGAAGCAGAGACTGAGATAGAGTCTATCAGAAAAAACACCACCACCCCTTCGTCAGATTTTAATCCGTCGGTATAAAAGTGAACCGACTTGTCCTCAAGAAAAGCCTCCCCCTCCCAGAGAGACCTGGAATGGATGGTAGACTTCAAGTTTTTGTCAATATTTAACTTGAGAGTAGTGTAGTCTATATTTCCAGAAACGGTTTCGACGTTATTCAGTATAAGCGTGTCCAAAATCTTTACTAGAATTAGCAGCAGTTTGTCTGCTGAAAATGTCAAGAGGTGTGAGATAAAAAAAAAAATAAATAAATAAATAGGTGGCGCAACAGGCGGGTGACACCCAAGGCCTAGCTTCTCGCAACCATTCGTTTTGTGTGAGTTTCTATTTTTGGAACGAATGGAAGGGACCTACAATTTTATGCCGAGTCCGAACGGCTGAATTGAGAAGCTTTTTCATGACAGTCATACTCTCGGATGTTTGTCAGACGTTCGCGAGAGGTGGCGCGGTAGAAAAAAACTTTAAGATGTAATTTGTGTTTTTCCGGGGATCGAACCTGGGATCCCTCGCACAGTAGTCCAGCACACTAACCACTGCGCTACTGCGCCCACAAGAGGTGTGAGATGAGGTTGATATTAGTGTTGTGCGAAGTGCACACCCAAACACTACTTAAAAGTGAAAATGAAATTAAAGTACGATTAGCTCTTCTTATGCTATAACATTGATCCAACAATGGCCGTCTTTTCATTAGCCAAGCTTATGTTTTGTGAATTTTTAATTTGAATATAAGGTGTCATTACGTAGGTATTCTGTTTTGTATTGAAATAAGGGTTCACTCATTCTAAAAGGGATAGAATTGTGCGTCAATGGAAAATGTATAATTCTGCCATGTACTGTACATACAGGTAGATACCTATACAATATATACCTTTATTGCTATATTGAAGCTGCAAATGACAGCTCTTGGGAAAAGAATGACGCATTTGAACGAGAACTCATATTTGCGTAATAATTCAAAAAATAAAAGAATTCAAACCACCAACAAGAGTAATAACATTTTGCGGAATAACCGCCCTTCTCCCATACAGCTCATCATTTTCGAATAAAATCACGTGCATACTTTCGCACTTACGGCCAAATTTGTTCTATTCAACCGAAACACTTTCACAACGCACTCGAATGTTTATTTAATTTGAAACCCGTGTCAAAATGCCTCGTGGAGACGCTTCTACATAGTAGATAGGTAGGTACTGGTACATCCTCATTTTTATTTCATTTTCCTCCTTCACTCACAGTTGTGTCACCTGTCCTGATTTTTCTATGTTAAATCATGTGACAATTTAGGGAAGGCATGTATACATTCTTTTGCTGATTCCTACATGTACGTACGTCTGTATACGTATAGTTGAAATGCCTGACAGTTACACAAATCATTTCACGTGACCGAGTGTGAACAATTTCGCTAGATTTTTTTTTTAGATTTCACACACGGAAAGAATGGGGATTCCAAAAATAGATTCCATTCCACCCACAAACAAAGTCAAGGTCGCAATATTAAAGGGAAATATAAAACTGCCTCCCGACCATAGCACGCAACCAACTGGAAGTCTTTTATTGAGCTCTAATTAGCAGCATTGAAATGCCCAAACACACACACTCACCCACACTCGTATATACATCCTGTCAACTTTTATTTCCTGTAAAATGCCGCAAGGTTAAAATGGATATTCATAAGTTTCGTCTTCCTTTCTCAACACTCAAAAGGCGTCGTCGTCCACCACATCAAGGTATACAGTGTCATGGAGAATGACATCTCTGCTGTCAGGATGTATGGAAACAAAAGTTCTTAAGTATACCTACCATCCGTGTCGTTTTGTTTTCTAATTTATACGGTCAAGGCTGCGTAACAGGTAAACAGCCAATGGCGGGTGGATGACATTTGCATTTAAGGGTCGAGAATCGAGATTTGTTTTTTTTTTTTTTTTTGTTCTGGAACGAAAACCCTTTTCAGAGAGGAAAAAGCTCTTTCACATTTCTTTTGTCGAAATTTTTACAGGCAGGTTGGTTGGGGATGTGAAAAGACCGAAGTCGTCTTTGTGTTAATATATGAATGTTGTTCCTTTTATGGAAAATTACGGAACCATAACAAAAGGTTTTTCTTGTTTTTATTTTTATCTGAATATATATTTTGTTTATCTTTTAGAGGACTTTAATGGAGGCAGGTCTTCGTTTGAAGGCATTAGCATATATGGGAGTTTGATGGGGTAGTCGGAGGGCACATATGCGTTCTGTGCGGAATGGCTTCGAGTGGATTTATGAGGCCATTTTTGGTGAATATATTGAAATTAATGGCAGGTGATGGTCTTTTGGGAAGCTTTGAGAAGGGTAGTTTAAAATATTCAAAGGAAAATGCTGAACGTTGATATGCAGAGGTAAATTTTAATGAGGATAATTATATACATCAAATGTAGGTATTCAATTGAAAATATGTCACGTAAAAGTAAAGTGTGCGATAGACACCAATATAACTTGTTAACATTGGACTGCTTGCTTATTTAAGTGAATAATAAATGATTCATAATTTCATGATTTGTAAATCATTTAGGGTCAGTTTCGAGACCTAAAATGATGAAGTCTCGGATATACTACCAAAAGTTTTCATTTATAATATTTTCCCTATATTGTAGAGCAGTTTTGCAGTACTTAGTAGGTATCGGAACATTTATCTGATTTAGGACATCTATGAATTGATTCTCAGATAAGACATCGCTTCCAAGAATAGACCTCCCTTTCTTCCAGATTGCACATACTACAGATTACCGGTAAATCATCTCTGCGAGGTATGTAGTTTAGTTTCAGGAGCTCTCCAAGTAGCTTAATTAATGTTGCTATTTCGTCAGTAGTGTGTTCATTACGAAAGTAGTTTTTTTTTTCCTGCGGGTTATGGCACAATTGGCTATAAATTGATCTGTGCAGTGACCCCTTTGCCTTATTTACGAATTCCTCTCTGATCTTTTCGTCCACTTGAGAAATAAACTGGTACTACTGTGGCTTCCAACTGGTTGATGAATCCTCAAGGCATAGTTCTATATCAAAACCACTAGCCAGTTCCAACCAATCTTTGTGCCATCCAATTTTCTTTTGAAAATAATACTCCATTGCTTTTTTTTGGTAATCGATAATCAGGCATGTTGCGCACATGGAGAATGTAATCCATCTGTCGTTTAAGAGTCTTTATAAAGAGCGGCGATAAGCCTGTTTCCAACATTAGGATATAATTCGGCGTTTTCGATGGTAGGTGAAACGTTCTCTTTAGATAATATCTGAGTAGCTTTTCCACTGTATCATACCTCTTGCCACCCAAAACTTGTGCTGCGTATAGGAGGATAGTTTCCGACACAGCTTCGAAAACGTTGTACTTGCTATACTATGCGCCACAAATCTGTGGTTGAGGCATTTTCTCCATGCCACGTTATGGCAGTTTTTGACTTGTCAATTTTTCATTGAGGTGTCTCTCCATATTAAGGCTTTTCGTAAAATATACCCCTAGGTATTTGTACTCTTTAACCACTTGGATAAGCTCACCGTTAAATTTCCATCTTTCATTTGCACAATTTCTTCCACCTCCTTTTTTAAAAATCATTATTTGGGATTTACTTAAATTAACTACAAGACTCCACATTTGACAGTAGTTTGCTAACCGATTAATAGAAAGCTGTAGGGATTCCGGTGAATGCGCCAACAACACAATGTCATCTGCGAACAAAAGTGCTTTGATTAGTACTCCTGCGTACGCTATGCCTCCAGTATCCACTATGTCCTCAATGAATAGTGCAAAAAGGGCTCAGAGCACATCCTTGTCTAACTCCTGAGCAGTATTGAAACCATTCTGACAGGTTTTCACCGTTCCATACAGCTGCTTTCGTATCAATATACAGGTTTCGAAGAACTCGTCCGAACTTGCGAGTCATACCCATGCCATACAGCTTGTAAAATAGTGCGTTTCGATCCACAGTCCCAAAAGCTGCATTAAAGTCGACGAAGAATGCGTATAGTTTGTTATTCTTTGATAGAAAACAATCCACCACCATACTATTGAGGACGAAAACATGGTCAACAGTGCAATATCCCCTGCGGAAACCTGCTTGATATTCCTTTAATAGGTTATTGCTGTCAATCCATGAAGTCAGTCGGCATTGCAAAATTGAAGTAAAAATTTTGTACGATGCATTAAGTAAAGAAAATCCCCGGTAGTTAGCTGGGTCAGCCGTACCACCTTTTTTGAAGACGGGGAAGATAAGAGCTTCCTTAAATCGCTGTGGAATTATTCCACTTTCCATAATGTTGTTAAACAACAGCGTAAGTCTGCAGTGGAGCTCATTTGTGCCGTATTTGTAAAATTCAGCCGGAATCCTGTCGGATCCTGCAGCTTTCCCATCCTTTAAGATACTTAATGCTTCCTTAACTTCCTGCAAAACAATCGGTCTATCCAAAAGGTCATTCTCAAATTTCGGGCATGGCGTATTGCATGTTAAAAATCTTACCAGATGGATTCAGAAGGGCATCAAAGTGAGCTTGGAGGGAGTTCGGGGTAAGCTCCCTACTCATCACATATTTCCCACCATTTATTCTTTTGGCCAATTTCCAAAAATCTGCAGACCTTTTGCAATGTGCTAAACTTCGACGTTTGTTTCGTAGTAGCTTTTTTCTTTTCTTTACATAGTGACTTAAATTCCCTGTTGGCTTGTAAATAGGCATCCTTCATTACACCATCGTTAAAACCATGGAATAGCTCCAGCCATCCGAATGACCTTTTTCTCGACCTCTCACATTCTAGATCAAACCATGGTTCCTTGTACTCTTCTCCTTCTGTTTATCGGTTGTTTGATGATTTGTGACACTTCCTTGATACAGGTTTCGATGGCATTGAAGTTCGCCTCCTGCTGGGCTCCTAGTTGCTCATCTAGTAGTCTTTTATATATTGATGCGCTAGCAAAATTCCAAACCAATTTCGATAGAAGATTCATTTCCATTGTGTTCCGATTATCTTCCATCTTAAGGTTTAAAGTGACAACAATTGGAAAATGGTCCGAGTAAGGGACTTGTTTCACTTCAAAATCAGTAATGTACGAGTCCCATTCTCCTCCAATCAAACAGTAGTCATTCACTGACGTTCCTGGTCTTATATAAGGCGTATTTTTTTTGAGAATCTATAGCTAGCTCACTTTTACTTTTACAAGCAAAACTTTTATACTCACTTTTGGTTTTGTTATACTGACTTCCCAAAAAAATACGCCTATATTTAAAATATTCCTCGCACAGTAGTAGGAATTATGCGGTAGCGTTAAATACTTGAAAGAAAACAACAACATTTCTTGCATTTACGGAGGCTGTCAAACAAAATTGCCTCACTTGCACATATAAATATTAAAATCTATGGGTAAGGGGTAGGTTAGGTTGAAGTGGCTGCCGGCAAAAGGCCGACACACTTAGACCAATTAGGACCCTTGTGATACCACATGAATCTATTAAAAATTTCGTCCTACTCGTTGAACCAGTTTGAGCTTCTGATGAAGCAGAGGAGACTACGAATGTCTATGTTTGTTAGATCGTTTAGATCATTGTAGTAGGAGGCTCCCAAATGGAATTTCCGTTTTCAGAAGAGTGCCGGACAAGTGCAGAGGAAGTCCTGAGTAGTTTCCTCCTCCTCTTCGTCCAAGCAACTTCTACAAAAGTCGTTTGAGAGTACGCCAAGCCTTGTTGCATGCCTACCTATAAGGCAGTGTCCCGTAATGACACCTATTGTGGCGCCGATAGTCAAGAGAGATCAAATTCTTAGACATGTCGTGCCACACGTCCACCTAAGGTTTGTTCTTTGCATGGCATCCAGCTTTATCATAAGTTTACACGTAGCGATTGGAATACCTAAAGTACCTACATTTGCTTGGTACGATAGGTAGTGTAGTTCCGAGCTTGGCAAGTTCGTCAGCCTTACAGTTACCTGGAATGTCTCTGTGCCCCGGCACCCAGCAGAGGTGAATGTTAAACTGCTCCGCCATCTCTCTGAGAGACGTGCGACAGTCTAGGGCTGTAGTAGAGTTAATAGAGGCTGATTCCAGGCACTTAATTGCAGCTTGACTATCCGAGAAGATGCGGATATCTTTAGCGGATATCACGTTTTCTTTTAGCCAGAATAAGACTTCTTTTATTGCCATTATTTCCGCCTGAAAAACGCTACAGTGATCTAGGAGATGGAAGGAGAGACTTAGGTTGAGTCTATCAGAAAAAACACCACCTCCTACACCATGGGTAAGGGGTAACCCTTTGAAATTCCTCGCGTTCAGATTTCACATAGCCAAACAAATTTGAGATAGCTTGAGTTTCGTATCTTCAAGCAAGCGAGTCTGCAACAACCTCATAAACGGACCCAAAAATGGATCCAAAACGATTCCAAATCTAAAATATTTTCCATTATTTTTGATGAAACTACCGACATTTCCAATACCGAGCAGTTGAGTCTATCTTTTCAATATCTTTATGAGGGAATAATCAGAAAGGATTTCTTAACATTTTGCGACGCATATGAGAAGATTCAATGTGAAGACATGATGAAAGAACGTCCCGTCGGTTGACTGGTGTTGCCATTATCATGGATACTAGAAGATCTTTGCTACGAGTTCGACATTGATTTAGCATGGTGCGTAGGGATTGGCACTGACAGCTCTTCTGTGATGGCTTCTGATACAAAGGTGCAGTTCATATGAACTCGGCAAAAAAGCTACTCACGCTAAGCGTTGTCCATGCAACAACCATGCTTTAAATTACTCCTTGGCAAAGTCTGCAAAATTGACGCTTTGTCGGAATGCATCAGCGGCTCTGTAAAAATTTATAGCTTTTGTCAATGCTTCAGCAAAAAGACACAAAGCCATCGAAGAAGAGCTAAAAGGAATACCTGTATACAAAGAATTTGTAAAACTCGATGGGATATGTTTTTTACCGATTTTTTTTTGAGACTAGGCGTAAGGTTTATTGCTTATAGGTATGCAAGTTTTATGTATATCTATTTTTAAAAATACATATTTTCTATTGCTTAGCTGGGCCTCGGCCAACGTGACCATACCCAACCAGAATTCCTATATCCGCCCTTGCTGTTAAATCCTTTATCCGGAAGATAAAATAAATATTTATTTGAAGTGGCTGGAAAAATATAGTTTCAGAGCATTTTTTCGTTGACGAGCTCCATAGGAACAGTGTATTTCGTCCAAGGACAAATTATTTTGAAACACTCGACCATGAGTATTTTAGAATTCGATTCCGGCTTACGAAAACGACCGAAAACGCGACTTTAAAAGGAACATTTTATTCACTTTTCTTCTAAAACTTCCTACCACGAAGGGGCGGTCACCATGCCGTTGCGTCCTTTTCTGGATATTGGTGGTGTGGAGGCTTAAGTTATAATGATTGAACAGGCTATACTGTTTTCGCCTTTAGTCGCCAGTAGGGACCCCTGGTTGTTTTGATGAAGAACGAACTACCCAAAAACACTTAGTTAGAGTGCTCGATAAGCCTGAAGAGCTTATCTACTTCCCCCCTCTTCTCCTACTCCTATCCTGAAATTAACCATCTCTCATTTCTTATCATATACCCCTTTCCCCTGGGCTGGACGAAGATGTCATACGACCAGTGCCGATGGTCAGGGTCCAGTTTAAAGAATAGTTCACCCACAAACGAAGTATCCGGATACAGCTCCTCTATTCGAATTCTTGTTTGGACTTTTGCTGATTCAATTTTTTCTTCTGTTAAGTTTTTAATTACTTTTTTCTTTTGGCTTATCTAAAACAACAAAATATATTAGAAAAGACGAAAGAAAAAAATACAAAACAAATGACATGTTGTGTAGTGTATCGAAACAAACTTTGTGGCTGATAAATTTTTCCGTATCAGAGACTTTGACAATGAAACAGAAAAAAAAATATCAGCAGCTTTTATCTAATGGATAGCGTTATGTGTCGGCTAACTATCCGAAATTTTTTCCGAAACCTTTGAAAATGGCCCTTAGTATAATACATATTTCATTTCTTTTAATTTCAGGTAAGGATCTCCTACATCGAATTCTTGAATACGTAAGTACACGAGTGTGTGTAGTTGCACTTAATTTGGCGGAACTTACAGTGGCGTTTGTATAGGAAATAATGCCATTGGGATTTATTTTTTTTGTGAGCCAACAATATTTTTTATTGAAGGAATTTCCCCGCTTAAAGAGAAAGTATTTAGGTTTTTAAAGACCGATGAAAACCGGTGTACCGGTGTATATATAGGACGATCCATCTGATGATTTCTTTTAAAAAGGGCTTTAAAAAACTGTTCAATATTTTTCAACGCCTTTTGCTTTATTGAAAGGAGTAAAGCCTTCCAATTAATTTTGGAATATTACTTAGGTACCTAATTAAAATGACTGCCTGGGCAGTGGGCACTTTTTATACATTTTCAATGGTTTTGGTTTCAGCTCCTGATAATACATTTTTTAACTGTCAGTTTTAAAATAATACACAATTCAAAAACAAACCAACAGATGGTCCATTAACTACCAAACCAGAGAAAAACCTACCAAAGTGAAATTGATGTTTGAGAACAATGAATTAAGTGCAAGACTCGGACACACGAAACTTTTTAGTTAATTGCGAACCCTCTGAATGTCAGAGTCATTTTAGCAAATTTGACTTTTCAAATCATGCTCCAAATGAAGTGGAAATGGAAATACTTAGTGCAGGTTTTTTCATCCTTGGTCAATTTTAATCAACGGTTATTCCAGCAGGTAACCATAGAATCTGTTTGCTCAGTCAAATTTTAACCACAGAATCCATGGTTTGGTTAGATAACCAGAGATATCGAAAACCAGCCAATTTTGTTCAGTTTATAGCATTTAATCAATGGTGTTCAGGAATTTTCGTTGTTAAAGCTTTGACAAGATGAACTGAGGCTTAGAAACTGAATCCTTGTTAAATTATAACGTAATACGTACTACATAAACATTACGTCCCTATCATCGTAATATCAGAATTGATCAAAATCTCGAGTTGGAAATTTTGTACGAAAACAATATCATTCTTTTACTACTACTTTTAAAAAATTGCATACATTACTGCAGCTCCCGGTGTGACACGTTTGTGCTGAAAGCACTTATATTCAGTTAAATTAAAAAAAAAAAAACACAAAAATTAATAATATACTAAAAATAAACGTGAAAAAAATAAACAATTTTGACAACTAAAATGACAGTAGTAGAATCACAGTCGGTGCTGAGAATGTGGAAAATTACTTTTGCAGACTTTATAATGGCGACGAAGACCAGAATCCCGCTGTTAGGCAGAACGTACCATTCAATATAGACGAGGATAGACAAGACTTCCGTCCACCTGACCAAAGCGAAATACGGGTAGCAATATCCAAGCTAAAGAATAACAAAGCTGCAGGGCCTTATAGTCTACCTGCCGAGCTTTTTAGAGCAGCTGGAGATGATCTGGGGTCAGATCACATAAAATAAAAACGATTGAACGACATCGTTTTCACGCATGCTGTCTCTATCATATCTGTGGCAATAAACAGAGACTGCTATTGTCGAAACGATGTCGTTCGATCGTTTTCATTTTACGTGATCTGCCCCCTGGTAACGAGCATGCACCAACTCATCTCCAAAATTTGGTCAGATGAATGTACTCCTGATGAATGGAATCTCAGCATCGTTTGCCCGGTCCACAAGAAAGGAGACCCCTTCAACTGCGCCAACTACAGAGGTATCAGTCTCCTAAACAACATACAAGATCCTGTCTGCCATATTGTATGAACGCCTTAAACCCTTTATAAATAACCTGATTGGCCCCTATCGGAGCGGTTTTAGTCCAGAAAAGTCCACCGTCGATCAAATTTTCACACTTAGGCAGATCCTGGAAAAAACCCAAGAAGTTCAAATCGATACCCACCATCTTTTCATCGATTTCAAAGCCGCGTCTAGCTTTGGCATCCCTGCAAAACTCGTTCGATTATGTAGGATGACGATGGAGAAAGCTCAAGGTCGGTAGCGACCTCACCGAAGCATTTGATGTCAAACGAGGATTTAGACAAGGTGACGCGCTGTCGTGCGACTTTTTCAACATCATACTTGAAAGAATCGTCCGGAACTCACACGCCAACACGCAAGGCACGATCTTTCAAAAGTCCGTCCAATTACTTGCATACGCCGATGATATTGACATAATTAGTAGAACACAGCGGGCTGTCACTGGTACGTTTGCTAGTATAGAAACGGAAGCAGCTAAAATGGGTCTAGCGGTCAACGAGGGCAAAACCAAGTATATGCTGTCAACAAGAAGGGACACCGAACATCGTAGAATCGGACAAAACATCACGATCGACAGCTATAACTTTGAGGTAGTGAGGGACTTTATCTACCTCGGTTCTGCTATAAATTCTAACAACAACATCCCAGAAGAAATTAAACGAAGAATAACTCTTGCCAACCGCTGTTTCTTTAGGCTAAGAGAGATTCTGTATAAGACCTTGATCATCCCAGTCCTGCTTTATGGCGCTGAAGCTTGGACTCTATCTAAAGCGGATGAAGATATCCTCTGCCGCTTCGAGAGAAAGATTCTTCGTAAAATTTTCGGTCTCGTTTGAGTTGACGGGCCTTGGAGAAGGAGATTCAACCACGAACTATACGAGCTGTACAGCGACATCGACCTGGTCAAAAAACTGCGAGTAAGTCGTTTAAGATAGCTAGGACATGTAGAGCGGATAGAAACAAATGCTCCGGCTCGTAGAGTCTTCGAGTCTAACCCGGAGGGACAACGTAGTAGAGGAAGACTTCGCCTTAAGTGGCGCGCGCAAGTTGAAGGCGACCTCAATCGACTAGGAGTGCGCAACTGGAGGCAGTTAGGACCGGGCTAACTGGAGAGGCTTGTTAGCTGAGGCCTCGGTTCACACCGAACTGTAGAGCCGCCTAAGTAAGTAAGTAAAATGACAAATAAACTAGAAAACTAGAAAGAGTTGTCCCAAATCAATGGTTCGTCACCAAAGTAAAAACAACTGAACAAACGTATTTTGGTTACCACAGATTATAAAGTTTGGTAGGTTTCTACCTAAACAGTAACCGTGGTCAAAGTGTCAGTCAGACCCTCCAAAGGGGACACAAGGGAAACTCTTATGAGGGAACATACCTCTCCACTTTTTAAATAAGGGGTACGATAGACCAAAAGTATGAAGTATAACATACCCTTTATAAAATACTTACTCCCTGAATTTTTAAGAATTCATCTCGTACCTCGATTCTAAGCATTAGCTCCAACATATCGTGTTCGAATTCGAATTGGAGTGTTTCTCATTTCTCGCATGAAAGAGCACACTCTCATATTTAACGCCATTTTTGGCTTTGGACATGTTTTAATTTTTGGTATTTACCTCTGGCACTATTTTCAGTCTAGCTTTTCACCCTATGCAGTCCCAAAAATTTTCAGACTCTTGTCTACCTTTTTACTTCATTCAATACCCCTACCTTTTCATCCATTTGAGGTCATAATTCATGAAATTAATATTGCGCTATGCACAGTCGATGATTTCCAGATGGCGAAGGCGTAATAATGGAGGTCGCCTTGTACCTCTTAAATTAATTTGCCAGAGTGGCATCGTATTTATTCCACGCTTAAAAGTCCCTGTCTTATATTTTTGGTCTAGTATTTGATGACATTTATGTCAGAAGTCAGACCTACTTATTTCAAATGCAAGCTACACGAAAGCAAGTACTGCCTGTCACTCCCAAGTCCCACTCCGTCCACTGGCAATGTCCTTGGAATCAGAGGGAATTTTGTTGCTGAATAGAACCTCAAAACACTTGCGAAAAGTTCCGCTGAATGAAATGAATAAAATTACATTAATATTAATTAAATAATTGAAGATATAACTTACTCATTTTTAGCAAATTTCTCGGCTCATGTACCGATTCTAACGGCAATAATGATTTCGTTTTGGCGCATATTTGAGATAATGAGCGCATTCAAGTAGTAATATGTCAGATTGACGGCTAGCTAAGTTTGTTTTTGGAATCGGAACCTCATCCTCGGTTACATTTCAAATTTATTTAAGAAAATCTACGACAATGCCTTGAACCTTAAACAATATAAAGGCTGTCCGAAGTAAGTAAATAAATTAACCAATCGCCATATTTGACAGATCATAAGCTGGATGCACAATGCACTCTGTTGATTTAATTTTCAAAATATTAGTGTAAGAAATACCTACTCTATTCCGACACCAGAAATGATATTAAGACGTGTTCCCTCAAGCGTTGCATGCGACTGTAGGAAAACCGTCAAAAACTGTCTCGAAATATTTAATCACCCCTTTGAATATCGCATGATATTCATCAACTGTGGGTTGGGAAACGTGTTGTGCCAGAATGTGCCGACTTGCGAAGCTACCTTTCGTGTATAAAATTATTTCATTTCATGTCTAACATGGCGTAAAGGCGAAAACCTATGTCAAACTTTGTAATAAATATCATCACGCATTGTATGTATACACCTCGTGTGTTCTTCTATCATGTATAGAAACGGTTTTAAAACCCAGCAACAAAGTAGTCGTCCTTTCTGTACTCTTAGTTTCAAGAGAACTTTTAATAACTTGAGGAAAACTGTTTTCATTTGTCTTTTAAAACCATCCCCTGAAAAGGGATAGCCTTGCAAACGACAATGTTGTGCATTATCATTGTCAATGTTAAACCCCCAGGGTATATGGCGCATATAAAACATGGCATTCACATCACATTTCCATTTAGTGAATCACATCTGCAACATGTAACAATGCATCTACCCGCGCATTCATGATAAAAGTCGCCATTACCACTGTCAGCAGTCAGCACAGATCATTGCGAGCGGGCATATCTGCTGAGACTACACCAATCCTAATGGATTTCTTGGTTCGCCTGCACCGTTCCCAAGTAGGTTTCCTATCATCCAAGCCCGGGAGATGTTTATGTTTATGACATTGACATCCACCATCACCGTCACTGCTTCATTGTGTTGCATCTGCAACAGGATGCAAGCAGCGCCCACACATATGCGACATTGTAATAGCTACCGACTTTTATCGATTTCAGGGTTTAAATATATAGCCTCCCCTTTTAATTACTGCATAATGAAATGACCAGCTTATCCGTCAGGACGCACAACTGCCTCGCCGGTCAGTGGTTGTGGCTACCATGTCAGGCCAATTATCCACATCGATAGGCCCGCTATCCCACTTCTGTGCTGTTAATTTACAAATCCGCAGACTCAACAAATTGCAATGAAAAGCTGCTACGGCAGGATTAAAAAAAAGCGAAATGCAACTTATCGCCAACGGTAATGCCGAATGTATAGTGTAATACCAACAAACCACCATTCATGACAGACGCGGTGTGAATTAAAATTAGCTTGGCTCAAAAGAAAGTTGTCTATACCCAACTTATATGAATTCACCCCCAGCCATTTTTGGAATGGCTACACTATAATTGACACTGACAATGGTTGTAGGTATAGCCAGATAACCCCGAGGGTCTTACGGCGGAATTAGGTTCATTTGTTATACACCGTGAGGCTAAGTGGAAGTGGTTAGCCGGCGCTATCGATTTTGTGGCTCCTCCAATTTCTAAAAATAATCGAATGAAAATCAATTCTTTGGTTAGGTTGCTGTCCATTTGTTGTGATAAGGAAGGGGCTATGGATACCATTTGCTTAGCAGGCAAGCAGTAGGTCACATGAATAACAGACACAGCTGAGTTGGCTGAAGGGCTACTTGTTGATTTACTTATGCGTATATGAACTCGTAGCGCCTACGGATTTCGTGTAAACGTTTTAGTGTGTGTAGTACTGTAGTGATTGAATGGTCTTGAAAAAAAAACAAGCTTCGCATAGCGAGGATTACGTTTGAAAGCCAGAATTAGGTGACGGATTAGTTGTTATTTGTGATATCGTTTTATACACAAGCGGAAGTATGAACTACTAAGTTGAGGAAATCTGATTTTTTTTTCTCCTCACTCATTGAGTTACGTGTGGAATTTAGAGGCGCCCTTGACGGTTAATTATATAACAGTATAGAAGGGCCGCACATTAAAGGGGGATGTTGGAGCAATAAAAAATGGACAGATACAGTCGAATACATTTAAGTTGATTTGTTTTGTTGCGTTTGAGGTCTTAAATAACATAAAAGTGACTACGAATGCAATATAAATGGTTGACGCCATTTCTATCGTTGCCAGTCATTGGGAAAATTTGGACGCCAGTTTTATGCGACAGGTAGAAGATTTGTCCATAGTTAAGTCCCTCGATGCAATGGTGGAGGTTTTGGAATTGAAATAAAACACAAACAAGTTGAGCAAATAAGCCACCGTCTGTTTTAGATTTTACCACATTAATGACGACAAATGTTTTCGGGCAAATGGTCGCCACGCGAGCGTCTCAGGAACATCATCGTGGAGCTTCAAAGTTCGACTACTATACCCAACATTTCAGGCTGTGTTGGGTACGCTCGATGTTGACTTCCAACTTCCAGGTCCGGAATCGTTGTTCGCTTATCCACATAGACCAACGATTTCAAATAGCGACACAGATAATAGTCTACCTATGTGAACTTGCATGATATTGAAGGCATTGTCACATGACATGACAGTATCTGGAGATGTCATTGTCATAATGGCAGCCATTGTCATCGAACACTTCCTTCAATAAGTTGATGGTTTCTCTAACAGCATGGCATGTGGTACCGCTTTCTATGAAACAAAAATGACTTGTAGACCATATTCAATTCACGTACTTTTGGAAACAGATATAAAAATGTACAATTTTTGAAAAATGTTTTTATTTCGAAATTTGCTCGGGAATCGCTTAGGTGTGTTGAAGCTGCTGGTCTATTTATTAGCAGTTTGTGGGGAAATGGTTTGTCACACAATACTGATGGTAGGTATCAGCTGTCATATTAAAAATAAAAATTATCAGCTTAGAAAGCTAGGCGAAAGAAGTGAAGCTTTATGAAGCAAATGAGTAGTTAAAATGAGGAGATTCTTGCATGTATAGTTGATCTCTGTAGTTCTTTAAGCAATTCTATTGAGCATTGATTTAGACATGATTTACACTTCCAGGTAACATAGGTGTATGGACTCGATAAATACCAAATACTAATTAAGTGTGAAGATACCCTCCAATATATCCAATACCCATGATAATTCTCATGAGAACTCGCCATATTCATACGAAGTGAGCCATGATTCTATATGCCTATACTCGAAGGTCTAGTCACCACTGATCCTGATCCCCCTTCCGTTTCTTGACACTTTTTCGATCCACCGAAGTTCGGATTTAGTGCCCAATTCACTTCACAAGCGATATCACCGATAGCCTGCTTATTTAACGGAGAAAATCTAACCAAATTAATACTTGAAAGGGATTAGGGATGTGAACAAAACTGATGAAGTGATGCATATTGGCGCGTTAGCAAAAGGAATAGAAACCATAATAACGCTTGTTCTTCAAAGCACATTGGGCTGAGAAGAAATCAGAAGTTCAAAGTTAAAACATTTTTGACAACATTTGAGAATGTTCTTAAAAATTCCAAAATTCAAAGAAAGTCAACATTACTTTACGCTAAGCTTAGCTTAGAGTTACATATAGACCTGATAGCGACAACTTCATATTTAAAATTTATAATTGTTATTGGAACTGTTCGATTCCGAAAGCGAATTCGTGTCATGGTCATGGAGCATTTAAGACCATTTGAAAACAGGTAGAGGCATGGTTCAGTCTGAGAGACTAAAATGGACAGCAAAGGTGACAGCCATCAGTAACAAAAAGATGACAGCCGCTATGTCATTATAAACAACTAGTCAATTGGGATACACTACATAGTTACACTGACCATCCGTCCTTTATTTAAAAGCACAGTCCTTTCTTTTTTACCTATGTCCTATATTTTTATCTTTCTAATAAAGGACAGATTTTGTCATTTATTTTTGAAACTGTCCTTTAAAACACTGCCAAACATTTGTGTAGTATTAATTTTTGGGCAATTGAACTCTACAAAGTATCGGAACATAAACTAGAATTTGACGGAACTTATGTCAACAATACATTTCTACATTTTCAGAAGTAGAAATCCTTGAGATGGTCTTTTCGATGAAATATCGTATACCTATTTAATTGTCCTGACTTATCATTCATCAACGCCCAGCCCAAACGGTAAGAGTTAGGAAACACATAGCTAATTTGAAACAAATTTGATTGTAGGTATGGCCAAAGTGGGCACTTAGAAGCGATTTGGAGAAATTCGAACCCTAAACGGTGGAAAAGTGGAGTCGAAAGTTTATATGGACAAAATTCTTATTTTACATCCGATTGACTTCAAACTCGATTTGTGTACTTATTTTGGAAGTTTTGCCTGAGGCCCGAGTTATTAGCGACAGAAGATTCAGTTTGCGCATAAGGAACATTTTTGTTCGTCCTATCTCCTATCAAGCGCGTAGCAAAACACACTAACTTTTGAAAGTCTGCGATGAAGCCACGAATAAACACTAGCTTCTAAATAAAAAAGCGACATCTATCACGTTTTTATCATATTTTATCAAATATTCATACCTATTTGACAGCAAACTCTTTTAGAAAAGTAACCCTAAAAAAATATTGTTAATTATACATTTTCGGGAAAGCTACGGAAAGCTAACTAACATCGCAGAGGCGTTGTAAGCCAGCCCTCACACTGGGGCAATAATCAATAAGTAACTGGCAATAAGAAACACGCAATATTATAGCTCACAATTATTTTACTTTTAATTAAATCAGAGGTCTCAGATGAAAGAAAGTCAATATCGGTCAAACGAAAAATTTTGCTGATCGCTGGCGATAAATATTGCTTCGTAGAAATTTCTGGCAATACTGTTGCTTAAGAGTAGGTTAAAATTAAGTTGCGTGTTGCTTATTGACAGTTGCTTAGTTGGTTATTGCTTGTTGCCTCAATGTGAGAGCCGCCTAAGGAAATCTGATATATACGGCTATAAGTGAATGTCAGTCGAATACATTTTTGTTTTTATAAAACTTTTATTAATGTTAATTTTTATTTTTATTTAGCTACCAACAGTTTGTAAGAACACAAATTATTGTTCTTTATTTTCCTTCGACAAATACGGTCACCGTATATATAGTGGAACTCTTAACTGTTTTCATGAGGGGCCAAAATTGACACAGTGGAGGATTTTGGACGTAATTTGTGGCAGTGGTAAAAATTAGCTGATCGTGTCAGTTACTTGCCGAAACCTATGTTGGAAAACTGTTGGAAACAGGAACTATGGGCACCCTTTACCTATATTATAGCTTGTTACACTCATTCGATTGTGTGATTTCTTATTTTTGAGATGAATGGAAGGGACCTACAATTTCACGTCGATTCCGAACGGCTGAATTGACAAGCAAAACCACTTTAAGCGCAATTTTTATTTGTCCGGTAGTTGACCCTCGAATCTGTCGCTAGAAGTGCATTGCACTAAGAACCGAAACAGATAATAATAACATACTAGCTATAACAGGGGTTCCCAAACTTTTCCTTTTCCATACTGCGACTCCCTATATAGGTTATAATATTTTTGCGACGCCCTGCCCTTCTAAAAGCACACAACGGAACAAAGTACAGATATGTGAAGTGAATATAAGCTGAGCTTACTGAAGATTCACTAAAGGGGTTTTCAATGAGGATTGGTCAACATTGAAATGGAATAAAACAAGCTGTGTGCAAGGTATTAACGAATCCCGTTTGTGCCATTATTGTATGGAATATAACACCAGGCACAAATATCCGCCGCAGCTTCTCACGTTGTCACGGATCCGAGTGGTCTAATCTGCCGCATAGATCCAGCTTAATTTGAGCGATAGCATTGGTTATGTTGGGTTTAAGGACATCGGTCGATTGCGGTTTATTCGCATTGGGCTGCGACTTCAGGCAACGCCACAAGAAAAATTTAGCTATGTTGAATCGCACGATCTTGGTGGCCAATTCACGTCACCTCTGATAGAGATCAGATAACCATACCCTGCAGCTGAGTGACACATAGCCACCTCTTGTTGGAACCACATGTTAGCAGCATCGTTCTGTAGTACTCGCCGTTGATGGTATTGGCCTTACCAACGTCATGAAAAAGTACGGAGCAATGACGCCACCGCCAGTCTAAAATGCGCACCAAACACCTTTTTATGGATGCATTGCCACCTCGTGTTGGTTGGCGTCATCCCATATATGGCAATTTGGCCATTCATTCAAAAATGCGGTCCGTCACTAAAGATGATTTTTCTATGGTCATAATGTAATCATTAACTTTGAGCTCCTGGGTCAGTTGGATCTTGAACGGGTATATGCCCAAGTCTCGACGTAAAATTCGCCAAGTTGAAGTCTGCAAAATTCGTATACTTCTTGTGCACTGCATAACACAATGGCCAACATCGAACGAACCCGACCCGAACTTTTTTTTCAAATCGAACGTCGTGTGCAGGCGACCTGTGCGTATCGTCTTGCGACTCCCCTAGAATAGCCCCACGACGCCTCAGGGCGTCGCGACGCACAGTTAGCTATAGGATAGGATTATTCCTGAAGCATACAAAAAATTTAAATAATTGGCGCAGCAGGTCCGTAGGTACCCTTGGCCGAGATTCACACAACCATTCGTCTGTGTGAGTTTTTATTTTTGGGGCAATTTAACGCTAAAAAGAACGGCTGAGTTGAAAATCTTTCCCAGGACAATTTTACTCTCGGATGTCTGTCAGACGTTCGTGAGAGGTTGCGCAGTGAAAAAAGCCTTAAGTTGTAATTTGTGTTTTTTCCCGGGGATCGAACCTGGGGTCCATCGCACAGTAGTCCAGCACACTAACCACTGAGCCACTGCGCTTGAAGCGTAAAATTTGAATGAAAAGAAACAAAACTATTTGCTCTGATGTGACATGTGCATGTGCTTCCTTATCTGACAGACCATCGAAACAATACACATACACACTGGAGGGCTTCGTTTGTTTGTAAGGACATTCTGTGTGTACATAGTTGTTCGTTGTTAAACTCCTTGCAACAGGTCAATTGCTTTAATTGTCCCATTTTCATTCGCCATAATTTTACCTGCAAATATCAACAAACTATATCATCAAATATCGCATGAGAGAATATATGATTAACAAATTAATATTCTGATGAACTTTTAAATAAATTATAGTGCACAGCACATGCCACATTTATAACATTTGCATGCTGCCATTAAATGTACAATCTAAAACCACCGCCCATTTAGCATATACACAACTTGCCTGCCCACTATTACCAATCACGAACTGTCGCTGGCCAACATCTCCTTCAGTAGGCTATTAAATAGCCATTAGATTGTATTTTCTCACTCAATTACAATTTCTCATAAAAAAACCCTCGCCAGACACGTAAATGCAATTAGGCTACATTGCGCGTATATAGCCCACATATGCCGACTGCCGAGACCGACCAATGCTTGCTTCAATTTACCCATAGGTGGAGAACTAAGGGAGTACGGAAGGGCAATAGGCATCAATTAAATTTCAAAATTGCACATTGTACGTCCCAAAGGATAGGGAACCGAACGGACTGTATAATCGATTTTATCTGGAGAGAAATTACAAGTAGGTATATTGGCATAATTCAATTTATGAAAGAAGAATAAATATAAAGAACTGAAATTATTCGTATATACTCGTCCATATATCACTCAATCAGCAACGAGCAAGCAATTAAGGTATGGGAGAGAACTCATCGTCTGTTTAAATTATCCTTAATATGTATGCCTCTGAGTATGCTCTAATTGGATTCTGTATTATTGCAGTAAATGTGAGAGAATATCTTCCAACTGATGTGTGATAATGCCTGGTTTCTGCACATGCCTTTCTGATTGTAATTAAGGAGACAATGCAGGGAAATATAAGTCTTTTGAGTGAAATTAGGAATTATAGCATGATATTTATGTCATGCAATTTTGGCAAAAGTCTCTTAATGAAGCAGAAATTTCAGCCACAATAAGTTGTTACGATGTATGGGATTCCATGAATGAAAGTCGAGCAAACAGTGCCTCTAGATCAGATGTGGTGCGGTCGTCTACTGATAAGCCCAAGCCCACCCACCACATCGAGGCACAACGCATTACTGGAGTCGAGGCCAACTCAAATTTAAAAATTTGTGATGACAATCGTACACTCCACCATTATTCATTTCATAAATATGTTTATGATTTGAAAATATTTTGATTTAAAGAAAGTTTAAGTACCTAGCCTCAACTCTGAAAATACCTTAGGTGGACTCATCAGCATTTACCTTGTAGTGGAGTCACAGTCGGTGCTGAGGATATGGAAAAACCATTTCTGCAGACTGCTAAACGGCGAAGACGACACAAATGCCGCTGTCAGGCAGAATGAACCATTCAACCTGGGCGATGAAAGCCAAGACTTCCGTCAGCCTGACCAAAATTAGGTAAAGATAGCAATATCCAAGCTGAAGTCCAACAAAGCTGCAGGACCGGTTTATCGGCAGAGCTTTTTAAGGCAGCGGGATCATACACCAACTCGTTTCTAAAATTTGGTCAGAGAAAAGTATGCCTGATGAATGGAGCCTCAGCATTGTTTGCCCGATCCGTAAGAAAGGAGACCCTCTAAACTGCGCCAACTATAGAGGCATCAGTCTCCTTAACATCGCTTACAAAATCCTGTTTGCCGTACTGTGTGAATGCCTGAAACCATCATTTGTCAACGAACTGATTGGACCCTATCAGTGCGGTTTTAGGCCCGGTAAGTCCACAACCGACCAAATATTCACACTACGGCAGATTCTGAAGAAAACCCAAGAAGAAGACGATGGAGAACGCTCGCTGCTCCGTAAAGGTCGGAAACAGTCTCACCGAGACCATTGATGTCAAAAAAGGATTTAGACAAGGTGATGCGCTGTCATGTGACTTTTTCAACATCATTCTTGAGAAAATTGTGCGAAACTCGCAAGCCAACACCAGGGGCACAATTTCCCAAAAGTCTGTGCAACTATACTTGCATACGCTGACGACATCGACATCATTGCCAGAACACAGCGAGCTGTCACGGGTGCGTTTGCAAGTATCAGTACAGAGGCGGCAAAATGGGTTTAGTGGTGAATGAGGGTAAAACGAAATATATGCTGTCAACAAGAAGGCACACACAACATCGACGAATCGGACAAAACGTCACGATAGACAGCTATAACTTTGAGGTAGTTCGGGACTTTGTCTACCTCGACTCCGCTATTAATTCTGAAAATGACATCACATCAAAAATCAAGCGAAGAATTACACTTGCCAAACGCAAGTGTATGAGTAATGCCTTGTCGAGAAACACCAAGGAGACTCTATATAAGACCCTCATCATCCCAGTCCTGCTTTCTGACGCAGAATCATGGACGTTGTCAAAAGCGGATGAAGATCTCCTTGGTCGCTTCGAACGCAAAATTCTTCGAGTGATTTTCGGTCCGTTTGCGTTGACGGGCTTTGGAGGAGGAGATTTAACGGCGAACTCTACGAGCTGTACAGCAACATCGGCCTGGTCAGAAAAGTACGTATCAGTCGACTAAGATGGCTAGGACATGTAGAGCGAATGAACACCAACGCTCCGGCCCGAAGAGTCTTCGATTCCAACCCGAAGGGACAACGCAGTAGAGGACGACCTCTTCTTAGGTGGCGCGCACAAGTGGAAGGGGACCTCAATCAACTTGGAGTGCGCAACTGGAGGCAGTTAGCCAAAGATCGTGCTAACTGAAGAGGCGTGTTGGTTGAGGCCCAGGTCCACCCGTACTGTAGCGCCATCTTAGTAAGTAAGTAAGTAAGTTAGTAAGACTCATCAGCAGATGACCACAACAAAGGATACACTGCAAATGCACTGCGTACCTTAGATTAGATTAGATGATTGATCGGGAGTGCCTTAACCGGCCCTGCCACTGCGGCCTCTCTACAGGAGCCTATTGTGCCATCCCTGGTAGGGTCCTAGAGCCATCTTTTTACTCCGGAGACAGTCAGGAAGACAAGGATCTACTCTGGGGGTAATTCAGCAAGATTTGCCGAGGTAAAGATTTCTTCGCCAAAAACTTTCTTTCTAAGGCGGAAGAGTGCCGGACATTCCATGAGAATGTGAAGAGAGGATTCATCACTCTCTAGGCACAGTCTGCATGTGGGGTCTGGTGAGACTCCAATTCGGTGAAGATGTTTTTTCATAAGACCATGGCCAGTAAGAATTCCTGTCAGGATTCTTAGGTTGTTTTTACCCAGATTAGTTAGAAAATAGGATTTTCGTTGGGAGAATTTTGGGAAGAACTGTTTGGTGCAGTTCTGCCCAGGTGTTTTAAGCCAGAGTTCAATGTATTCCCTGAAGCATCCCTTACTGACACCGCAGAAGGGTTCAGGTCCGACGAGTGGCGTTGTCGCGCCGACTTTGGCCAGAGAGTCAGCCGTTTCATTTCCAGTAAATCCCCTGTAGGCTGGAATCCAGTGTAGGATGATTAGGTTTTTCTTTGCTAATTCGTAGATGGCCATGTAAGTTTCTAGGACCAGCTTCGATTTTATAACAGATGAGTTCAGAGCTTTAAGAGCAGCTTGACTGTCTGAGAAGATAAATATGGTTTTACCACTTGTGTTAGAACATAAATTTATTCTAGCGCAGTGATTGATGGCAAGGAAGGGTGTATGGAAAAACCTTCGCACTTTTCTTAAACCGTTTTATTCCGCAAAACTTTGTACAGAGTACGTGTTATGTCATGACATTCGAACAGTATGAGTGTGTGATTTTTTTCTAGGAACTTTTCTGAAAGTCCTTGAGATTCTTTCTAGGAAGCTTTGAATATGTGTATAAATTTATATTGACCTACTCAAAATCGTACAAATCTGCAGTAGGTACCTACACATGATTAGCAGCGTTTAAACCTCCCAAATGTCCATACCTACCTGGAATTTTTACGAACTTTCGGAAATAGTTTCGCAGCATTGCCACATGTATCTCTGATTTGGCACTGAAGTAAATTCGGATCTTCATTAGAAACTTTTTTCTCAAACCGTATTTCTGCCGAAAATTGGTAGGTACACAAATTTCTAATTTTTTTAAATGCAATAACAAGTGCAGAGAAAAGCTACTTATAAACTGTTAATGTGGCCACAATTTGACTGATACTAAGTGCGTTGTTTGTGATTTCCCACTCGCATCTGCGACAAAAACTTGAAATTAGCGAACCTAATTCCAAAAGTAGATCCCTATCAACGGCCGGTTAAAAATAGTTCGTATGACAAAAAATCCCAAAGCGTTGATTAGATATGAATGGACTACAAGGAAATCCCAACGAAGTTCTCAATAACTGCCCGAAACGACGCTAAAGTCAAATTTTTATCTAAGCAATTCTCAGAATATGATCCGATAACGATCCATCCAAATAATCACCCCCTATAAATAAAAGGCCTCAGCCTAACCCAATACGAATTAGTTCATTTGCGACTTAAGTAAAATGTTCAAATTGACAATCGCATTCGCCTTGCTGGGATGCACTTTAGCCGGCACTGTCCATCCAAATTATAACGACGATGCTGGACGCATTGTCGGAGGTGAGCCAACAACTATCGAGAAGTTTCCCTATCAGGTCGCATTAGAAAATGATGACAACCTTATCTGTGGCGGAAGCATCTACTCCGACGATATCATTGTTACAGCTGCCCATTGCTTGCAATCCTACAAGGCTGAGGAGATTAAGGTTCGTTTGGGATCGACCACCATCAAGTCGGGCGGCGAAGTTGTTCAAGTCAAGGCCTTTAAATTCCACGAGAATTATGATAGATATAAAATGATCAATGACGTTGGTGTCGTTAAGCTTGCATCACCTGTGAGGTTCACCGATAAGATTAGGCCCATCGAATTGGCCATTACTGTGCCAAAGACCGGAACTAAGGCTATTGTCACTGGATGGGGTACCGATAAGTTCACTAGTGCAACCTTTCAGACAACTCTTCAAGAAGCCGAAGTGGAAATAGTCGCCATGAAGGACTGCGCTTCAGAAAGCTACTATTACGGAAGCCAAATTGCTGAGACAATGGTGTGCGCTGCTGTTGAAGGCGGTGGCAAGGATGCGTGCTTAGGTGATTCCAGTGGTCCATTGGCTGCCAATAGCCAACTCGTTGGTATCGTCTCATGGGGTAACTTGTGCGCCCGCAAGGAGTGGCCAGGTGTGTACGCCTCAGTACCCGATCTTCGTTCATGGATTATCGAGAACGCTGCTAAGTTGTAAATCAGTTGATTAAGAAAATAAAACAAGTAAAAGTGTTATCATCGGCCTGGTTGATGCTTTTACCCTCCTCTGCATTCAAGTCATGCAAAATGTAAGACAATTAGGGAAAATCGTATCTATCGTATTTTCAATAGACAGACGGTAAGTCAAACAAACGGACGTGGCTAAATCGATTCAGAATTTGGTCCTGATATAGAATATATATATTTAATTTATGGGGTGTCCGGTGACTCCTTTTTGGCGTTGCAAATGTAATGGCAAGTGAATATGCCTGCCGGTGGAGGGTGTAACAAAATTATAGGTAATTGAAATTTTATCTCAGTCCGCCCGAGGTTATGCCATACTAAAAGCTGTGAAACTGCTTGAGATATTCAGGTTTCGCTAAAGGCGCTACGTCACCAAAACTGAGCTAGTCAGTATTGTCGTACAATGATCAGGGCCTGTGTTCTGTAAGTAAATTAAGGGTTTGAACGAATTGGTTTAAGTTTCTCATCATGAAGGTTACCTTCAGATAGGAATGAGCCCATTATCGTGCCTGGTACTTACTTACTTAGATGGCGCTACAGTCCGGGGTGGACCTGGGCCTCAACCAACACGCCTCTCCAGTTAGCACGATCTTTGGCTAACTGCCTCCAGTTGCGCACTCCAAGTTGGTTGAGGTCCCCTTCCACTTGTGCGCGCCACCTAAGGCGAGGTCTTCCTCTACTGCGTTGTCCCTCCGGGTTGGAATCGAAGACTCTTCGGGCTGGAGCGTTGGTGTCCATTCGCTCTACATGTCCTAGCCATCTTAGTCGACTGATACGTACTTTTCTGACCAAGTCGATGTCGCTGTACAGCTCGTAAAGTTCGCTGTTAAATCTCCTCCTCCAAAGCCCGTCAACGCAAACGGGACCGAAAATCACTCGAAGAATTTTGCGTTCGAAGCGACCAAGGAGATCTTCATCCGCTTTTGACAACGTCCATGATTCTGCGCCATAAAGCAGGACTGGGATGATGAGGGTCTTATATAGAGTCTCCTTGGTGTTTCTCGACAAGGCCTTACTAATCAATTGCCTTCTTAGGCCAAAGTAACAGCGGTTGGCAAGTGTAATTCTTCGTTTGATTTCTGATGTGATGTCATTTTCAGAATTAATAGCGGAGCCGAGATAGACAAAGTCCCTGGTGCTTTATTATAAACTCATAACTCTGTATAACCTACCTAACCTATCCAGTATAACCATGTTCTTATGAAGTAAAATTTCACGGAGGCATATGACGATTTATAAGAGGAGAAGCTATTTATAGTCCAAGACTTATATTTCCTGTGTACCAAAAGTTTATGTGCCAAATGTTTTTCCCCAGACATGGATATCCTAAAGCAAAGGGATTCGTTTTAGTATTTTCTGATTTTGCAATCATTTTTGGTGGGATTAAAATTTTTGCAATTAACTAGAGTTAAACGAACGCACACAGAAGTCTTTGAAAAAAAAAGCTTAAGTAGGTACCTACTACAAACTGAAAGCAGACTAGAGTCACATAATTATGTAGGAAAAACTGTGAAGCCCTGACTTTTTTGTTCGCCTGTATTTGGCATAATCAAACATTCGACATCCAATTTCCTTATACCTACATGCCACTTGAAAGTGAATTTTATTTTATTTTGTTTGCTTTAAAAGCAGAGCCGATTTTTATCTCCTACAAAAAGCTGAAAAAACATGCACTTAAAACTAAAAGAATGGTTGAACAGCTATTAAAACCTCCGTAGGCACTTTTGAAATGTAACCGTTGACACAATTTTAATTGGATGGGATTGTTTTCCCACAGCGTGTATAGTGAGTGGCTGGTGGCTTTCACACTCGTATTAATTGTTTTTTTAAGCCTAGCGTAATGTTGTAAATACACTTTCATTTAATAGTGTAGTTTTAAAGCATTTATTATAATTTAAAGCAAAACCTTTCAGTTTAAAAGGATTTTTTTATTTGAAAGCCACACTGATCTTAAATGGTTAGAGCTTCTAAAAAGGTGACTTTGTTTGTTTAGTTTTAACTTTTTAATAATTGTCATTCATTGAATGGGCAGTCTATAGGACTTCAACAGCTCCCCGAACTCCGAGGCGCTTGAAGATATGTATGTATAGTTAATTCTGCACTTTATTTGTTGTAAGCTGTTGTAGTCCTTTGGAAATATGTCATCAGAAAGTGAGTTTCAAAGGTAAGGTACTTGTTCTGTAGTCAAAAGGGTTTTGAAAACGTGGTTTTCTCGCGGCTGTTAGGTATAATGGTAGGGTAGGTGATTTTCACTAATTGACTGATGTCTTATAGAGGGGCTCATATGTTGCATTTGAGGAATAATTTAGAGTTAAGCTCCCCTGAATCCAGGGGAATAGCGAGAGGGGGTGCTTTTTTTAGAGTCGGGAAATCACGGAAGCTACATTTATAAAGTTAAGCAACTTAAAAAAAAATTGGCAAAAACGAACAATTTTCAAAAATTGGCTCGGAACCAAATGTTAAAAATTAACAAGTGAGTTTGGATTTTCATATAGGTAGGTATAGGTTTTCAAACTTGTAAATGTATAAGTCGGCATTTTCAAAGGTTCCACCTTTCGGAAATGCCAATTTATATTTGATTCTTTTTATGTAGATATCTAGTTACCTTCTTCGAGTTTCGATTTTAGAAAAGCCGGTCGGCATCGGTGAAAGTGAATTTGCCGACTGAACTCCTTAAAATGTACCTCGTTGCGATTCGATTTGAAAAGAACGGTCGGCATCGGTGAATTCGACGACTGAACACGGAACACCTTAAAAATTTGCTAGTTTTAAATCGATTTTAAAAAGGACGGTCGGCATTTCTAATTTGAGGTTAAATTTGAATGTATGTTTTATTCGCTAGTTTGTGGAACGCGGCTTAGTGATGTGGATTGGGGATAAACTTTCGTTTCGTTTGCGGAAAATTTCGTTATTGAAACTGTTTATAAACTTGTTTTTATAATACATTTTGAATTATGATAGGACTATTAATTAAAAGGACAATGAAAGTGAACGAACGAATTGATGAAATGCGAACAAACACTTTTTTAGCATTTATTGCACACTCCACATTTTATTAGATATTCCATGAGTAGGATAATTAATTATCCCATCAAAATGCATTAAGAAAACAAGTTTATAAACAGTTTAAATACCTAACGAAATTTCGAATTCTAAACTTTTTGCCGCGAACGAAAACACCCTTGGCGCGGATTGTTAAAGTGTATTTGCAATCCACATGATCAAATCGCGTTCGGCAGACTAGCGGATTTGTTCGAACCTAACCTCAAACTAGAAATTGCTGATAAAAACTTCTGGCTAAAGTTCGCGAACTGTCAAAACTCGCGAATATTCGTAGATAGTTGGTCGCTCTCATGTGAATAGTCCTTAAGTCCTTTTTTTCACTCAGTGACTTCGCACTGCAAACCCAGTTACATTTGAAAATACATACAGTATGAAAAAATGTAAAGAATCTGAACTCAATTCAACTTTTAATTACTTTTAAAATTAAAAATGTTAATTCAAAATCTTATATCTCGAAGACCACCGACTCGATTGAGCTCAAATTTACAGGTGATCTTAAGTATTGACCCAGCAGTGTTCCTGTTAAAATTGGTCAAAATGGGCATACAAAAAATATTTTCTATGGCGTGAAAGTCGTTGACGTTACTTATAACTCGATAACCGCTGGGCCGATTCTAATGATTTCTATACAGTCAGAAAGTTCCTCAAATAATTCGGCATTTTAATGAAAATCACCCCCCACAGCTCGAATCCTCGCTACGCCCATGCCTGAATCTATAACAGGCATATTTAAGCAACTAGTCTTCTATGGGTTTTATAGAGAAGTTCGTCTAAAGTTTGAATTTGCTCTAAAAAGGTAACTTAAATTTTAATACGCTGATCTTGCAATAATGGATAAGTGTTCCTGCCACGTTATTCCCAAATTGTTAGTATAGTAACTCGAAAAAGGTCTATAGATTGGTAAGGATGAATGGTTAAGACATCCATTTCAATCTGTGGTGCAGTCGAAATAGTTTTCTTCTTAAAAATGGTGAGCAGGTCTTCTGGTGCCTTTTGTCTAACCATAATTTTTATAGATATTTGACGACTATTTCGACATTTATTGCGTTCTCCATTACCTTAGACAGTAAAGAATACAAATTTATTGCACGGAATTTTTTCGGTATTCATTTGCTTTCACCTTATTAAACTGTTGAATGTAAGTAGTCCTCCATCCAGCAAGAAGAAAAGGGGAGGGAGTGTGATATTTTGAACAATGTACATGGTATAAATGCAAGTTTTGGTGCCAAGTTTTAGAGTATTATGGCTGGAATTCCGTCGAGTCTTGTTGCTTTTTTACAATCCAGTTCTCTAAGAATACGTAAAATTGCTTTTTATCCAAATTTTGTATCCATCATTTATGATTCAACATTCGTGATATAGATGGTGGTTCCATTTCTGAAAAATCTAGATTAGAATTTTCCGAGAACAATGAAACAGAATTACTGACTTTTCTTTAGTTATTAATGGTAGCGATTTGTAGCACATACGAACATCCTTTATTCATCTTCAGTAAACGTTGAAAAATTAGCTCTCAACTTTCTAAACTTACAGGCTAAGGATCCTTTTGTAGATACATAGCATATAATCATACCGATATTCAGGAAAAATAAACAAATTAAAGCAGTCGTCTCTGGATATAGTGAACAGCTAAAATTTTACATGGAGTACTTTAAATAGTGAACAATCGAAAACCTCTAAATAGTGAACAACATTAGCCCCGTTCAATGTTTAGGTGACAGTTTTTCATATAATTAGGTAGAAAATTTTGCCTAACACACGAAACTTGCCTAGATTTGCAGTCAAATCGACCAGTCAGAGGCTGTTGACTAGCTAGGCAAAAGCGTATTGAACGCGGCCATTTTTACAGCAACTTCAACCTAAAAACAAAAAAAACACATAAGAGAATCACAAATAAACCGGGTACTCCCCGTAAATTGTGCTTTTAAGGGGATCGGATACTTGATGTTTGTTTGTTATTGTCGGGTGCGTTTGTGTGCAGTCAATAGCGTTTGTGTCGTGTGACAGAAATCTGATGATGACGACCAAGACTAAACACAAGTCACAAATCCTGTAAAGCTATTGAAAGTTTCGATAAAGCTATCGCATGGACTGAGGCCAACACAACTGATTATACTGGGTCTGGCATATTAGCATTACGAAGTCTACGCGAAAAATCGGTCAAAAAGTCAATTTCTGCACGCAATATCCCGAATTTTGCAATAATTATATTTACGAAAAAAAAAATCTTTTAACAATAATTTCAACTTGAAGTCTATTCCGTTCCTCGGTCCATTGGCTTGTTATCAAAGAAAATATTCACTCAACAATTTTTATCAGAAATTTTTAAAAGCAAATAATGAATTAAAATTGTATCTTGAAATGAATAATTAGATCATTGTGAATAGTAAATAAATCTAGTACTAGATTGAATTTTGCGGTGGCCATGGTGTAGTGGTTAGAGTCATTGCTTGTGACCCGAGCGGCGTTGGTTCAAGCCCCGGTGGGGGACAGCAATACTCTGCCACCGACCATAAGAGAAACGAATAATATCAGAGTTTCTCCATCACTACACAAAGAAAGGGGTTTCTGCTTGGTAGTACAATGGACCGAGATTCGTCTGATTGCTCCAGGATTTGGAATACCCTTTTTAATTAAAAAAAAAAACAACTAGATTGAAGATGGGTATAAACGGATGGTCCGGAGAGAAAAATGCCGAAGACAAAGCCACCGGACAAAGATGAAGTTAAGTTGAAAACGATTCGTTGTCCAGTGAAGTTCACTTTGCGTTAAATAAAAAAGAGATTCGCTCCATCTCTGAAGATATTTTAGCCACCTTGAAGAAATCTCTAATGCATTTTTTCCACCACAACAACATTTTTTTAGGTCCTGTGGCCTATTTCTCCAACTTACAAATTTGTATTAACATGTATTTTTGGACAAATTTGTTAAAAAAAAGAGACAAATTCTGTTTCACCACACCTATTTTTAAAGCAAATTTGTAATTTTTCTACAGATTTTGTGGAAAAATACTTGTAAATACAAATAAATACGTTGGTGAAATAGGTCACTGTTCATACCAGAAAGATGCAGAAAATTTCTGAATTTGTGTTGAAAAACAGTTTTGTTGTAGCTAGTTTTGTGGTGTCAAAAATTCTGTAAATTAAATCCCAAAAAGAGGACAAATTGCAAATTTTTTCAAAAAGATACCAGACAATTTTTTTTTTTTAAATAAAAAGAGGATATCTGGTCAGCCTATAAGCAGGCATTTTCCACAATGCTCATCCTCTCCCAATTACATATTAGGTACCTGATGTGCCTTTTTTGAAGTCTCAAAAATTCACAAAAGTAGTACTTGTCATATAAAATGTGCTATTTTGCATATAAAGTACGTCTTAATAATGCAAATTTATTTGTATGCGCAAAAAGACGCACTTCTAAAGTATGATGTGTTATAATACAACTTAATTTGCATAGTTCATCAAGATGGCCTTATCCTCCTTAAATGAGTGCACATCCCGAAAATGTACTTATTTTCGTCACACATCGATAATCCAATATTTACTTATATTAAATAATTTATGTGCAATATCCAAAGGTTGCAGATATGGATTCTTATATCCTGATGGGTGATTTCAATGCTCACGTGGGTGCGGATTTCTCGACATGGGGCAGCGCGATTGGGAAACACGGTGACCCCGATCAGAACGCGAACGGAGAGAAGTTCTTGGACTTTTGTTGTTCAAATGGAATGTTCATTATGAACACTTTCTTTCCACACAAAGATATCCATAAATACACATGGTACCGTCGAAGTCTGCAGCAGAAATCGCTGATAGATTTCTTTGTGGTACCGTCGTGTATTAAAAGGATGGTTTGTGATGTTCGTGTGTTGAGAGGGGCTGAACTGTCAACTGATCACCACCTGGTGTTGTGCAAATTGTATCTCACCGATCAAATACCTATCCTGCCAAAGCGTAAACCAAGAATGGTTACGCGCATACGGTGGGAGGGACTACAGAACGATGAGATACGGGAGGAATTTGCACGGCAGGTATCTGCAAGGTTTGAACAAATTCCAAATGTTCCATTGAATGTAGAGGAAGAATGGCAGCTGTTTTCAACAGCAGTTATTGCCTCTGCAGGACATGTTTGCGGAGTGAAGCGGCTCGGTGTGGCGGCTGGTGGTGAGAAAAGAACTGCGTGGTTTAAAACGCCCGGAGTTCAAGAAGCTATCAGAGAGAAGAAGAAGGCTTTCAAAGTGTGGATTCACTTGGGGGACTCTCCTTCTCGAAACCGGTACATTGAGGCGCGAAGAACTTGCAAATTGGCTGTTAAAGCAGCCAAAGAACAGTCTTGGAAGGAGTTCGGCGAAAAATTGGACCGTGATCACAGATCTGCAAGCAAGGTGTTCTGGCAGACCAGACGTGCTATGGAATCCGTACCATTGGGTAAGCGTCCTCTAGGTAGACCAAGGATGAGATGGTTAGATCAAGTCCATAATCTCTCCTATACCCGTATGGGGATTGCCCTTGATGATTTAGAGTCGATGGCGGAGGATCGAGAGCTATGGAGGGTCCACTTGAGCAACCTACATCCGCGACCCAATTAATGGACAAGCGGACCATTGAAAATGAATGAAAAATGAAAATGAATGAATGTGCAATATCCCACATCATCCACCATTTGATTTTTAAGAAGATTAGAAAATTAGAACACCATTTGCATCAGTTTAATGATCCAGTCTTCCTCTCTAACCTAACCTTAAGTAAATTTTGATTTTTTTGACTTACTTGGGGTTGCTTCCAATACACAGTTCGAAAAATAAACTGGCAATAAAATTGAAATAATACTCGGAAATACAATTTCAAAAGTCATAATATCTCTATTCAAACAATAAGCATTCAGCAAAAATACCAACCCTAACCTTCAAGCGGTTTTCTTACAGCAATCTACATTACATACGTTTACTATAGTCATTATAGTGCTATCGTAAAATATTACGAATGAAAAGAACCCACCTACCACCCGAGGTGTTCTCCATTAAAGCACTGCCACTGTGCCAGTAAATTCCCACTCAAAGCAAATCCCTATACGCTGCCTTAAGGAATGTAAAAGTTGCTAATGTATGCACGAAAAAATGTGCCCCCCCAGAATAATCTGTAACATTGTTTTATAACGCTTTTTCTTGTGTCTTTAATTTGCTTTACAGCAATTTTATTCGCCTCGCTTGGGCTTAAGAAAATATCCTTTCAATTGATTTTGTGTATTTTGGAATTAGTCGATTATACCTTGGATATGAATAAAAAATCTAAAAATAAAATTAAACAATAAATGTGTTTGTATGAGTGAAAAATCGCATTGAACGCGATTTTTAAGACATTTTTTTTTTTAAATTTTGGATTGGGAACTGTTGTTACGTTTATTTCAGTTACATTCGCCACATATTTAGGTCACATTAACAAATTTTGTTAGGCCCACGGAACTGGATGAAAATTTGTAAACATGAATAAATTATTCTGGATGATTTGATACAGTGCGGGAATCCCGTTGAGGTCTATACGAAAAACAATATGTGCGCAACTACCATATGTAAATGAATGGTTTATATCGAGCACTTAAATTTAAACCCCTTCCCCTTAAGAAACTTGGAAAAATTAACGAAACTTTTGGGTTGACATTCTTTATGAACTAAACGATGCATGTAAGAAGATAGGCGACAACAAAGCGCCCGGACCCGATGGCATCCCTAATATGCAGGGGCGTAGCGAGGGGTGTGACTTTCATTAAAATGCCGACTTATTTCAGGTATACTTGCCGAATGTATAAAAATCATGAAAATCGGCCCAGTGGTTATCGAGTTATATCTAACGTCATCGAATTTCACCTCATAGAAGATGTTTTTTGACTAATTTTCACGGGAAATATGCCGGGCCAATACCTAAGATCACCTGGTAAATTTGAGCTCAATCGAGTCTGTGATCTTCGGGATATAAGATTTTAATTATTGTTTTTGTTTGTCGGAGACGCCATACAGGAACACCTAGGCCAATACCTAAAGGACCATTCACATGAGAGCGACCAACTATCTACGAACGAACGAATATTCGCAAGTTTTGACAGTCCGTTCACATGAACTCTTTTATAGGTCGCGGCAATTCGCGAATTTCAGCCATCAACTGTATTAGGAAAACAAGTTTATAAACAGTTTAAATGACGAAATTTCGTTTTCCTAACTTTTTGCCGCGAACGAAAATACCTTTCCCCGTAGTATTGCTGGTGTGACCCGTAGAGATCGCATCAGAAATACCAGAATACGTGAGGAACTCAATGTCGAGCAGCTACTTCTCCGGACGGAGCGATCCATGCTTCGATGGTTTGGTCATGTTAAACGCTTGTCCCCGACCAGGATTCCACGACGTGCTATGGAATCCGTACCATCGGGTAGGCGTCCTCTAGGTAGACCAAGGATGAGATGGTTAGATCAAGTCCATAATCTCTCCTATACCCGTATGGGGATTGCCCTTGATGATTTAGAGTCGATGGCGGAGGATCGAGAGCTATGGAGGGTCCACTTGAGCAACCTACACCCGCGACCCACTTAATGGACAAGCGGACCATTGAAAATGAATGAATGAATGAACGAAAATACCTTTGCCGCGAATTTTAAAAGTTTAATCCACATCAATAAGCCGAGTTCAACAATCTAGCGAAAAACATATTCCTTTCAATTTAACCTCAAATTAGAAATGCCGCCCGATCTTTTTAAAATCGAATCGATACTTGCTAAATTTGAAGATTTCAGTCGACCGTCGAATCTAAAAAAATTGAATCTACTCGCTAAATTTTAATGATTTCAGTCGGCAAATTCACCGATGCTGACCGTGTTTTTTGAAATCGAATCTAAACTAGCTAAATTTTAAGGAGTTCATGTGGAACCTTTGAAAATGCCGACTTGTAGGTATACATTTACAAGTTTACAACCTCTAACTAATGAAAATCCAAACCTAAGATCTAATTTCTGAAAATTACTCGTTGATTTGCCCACTCTTAATGATAGAGAGGGTTTAGGCTAGGAGGCTCCCGTAACCCATGATGTTACTAAGTTTCTGATATCATGCCTACTATTGGCCTGTCTTAAACCTGGGATATTCTCCGAATATAAGGTACATACCTACTGTGCGTTCCCAACTTTTTAATCCTTCTGTCAGCAATGACTATGAGGTCTGGCCTGACCGTTCTGACTTATGATGCGGGTTTTCTTTAGAACATATGAAAACTCAAACTCACTTCTTCTATTTTAACATTTTGTTCAGACCTAATTTTTGAAAATTGCTCGTTGATTTGCCGACTCTTGAAAAGCCATCCCCTCGCTACGCCCCGTAATATGGTACTCAAAGCAGCTGTTTGAAATTTGATTGCAATGATGCAAAAGTGCCTTGAGGGGTTTTCCTAAACCATGGAAACTTCAACACCTGGATTTGTTACCAAAAGGAAAGAAACCACCAGAAGAACTATCTTCGTATCGGCCAATATGTTTGCTAGATATAACTTGAAAAATCTTAGAATGTAGCATATTCGACAGACTATTCGAGGTGTCAGAAAATAAGGGAGCTTTGTCAGATTACCAGGATGGGTGTAGAAATTCGCGTTCTACCGTCGATGCCATAAACGCTGAGTCATGTTTGCTAATACCCACTTCAAACAATTAGCGATTAATGTTCTTTTTTTTCATGTTTGCCGTTCTCTGATTCCTGCGAGATACTTGGGCTTCTCTCTCTCCTGTGGAATATAATGTATGATGCATATGACGGAGTGCTGCGATTAACGCTGCCTCAAGAAGAGGAGTTAGGGTGATCGCTTTGCTGACGATACCGTCATGGTAATGGTGGCCAAACACATAGACGAGATAGAGTCCGCTACGGATGAAGCAGTTGCCAGATTCAAAAAAAATGGATGGAGTCTTCCGGTTTAGAACTAGCTGACCAAACGACCAAGGCTGTCTTGATAACCTGCCGAAAGTCTGTGGAAATTGCAAGTTTTCGGATTGGGAACCTCGACAACAGGCTAAACTTTAAAACGCACATCCAGTACGCCGGCTGGAAACCCTCACAGATGCAAGCAGCTCTTTCCCGGATGCTGCCAAATATCGGCGGACCTGGATATAGCAGTAGGATTCTGCTATCAGCTCAAAATTTCTATACGCTGCACCGACAGTGGTCTGGGCGGGGGCTCGAATAACAAAATAAACAAGGATAAAGCTCTCGTCAGCATACAGGATCTGCGCAATAAGAACAATTAGCGGATTTCGAATAATCTCGGAAGAAGCGGCCTTCGTTATATTGGGAATGATCCCTATCGACATTGCTGCCAGCGAGATGCAAAGGATCTACCTTAGGCAAACAGCCAACCCTCAAGAAGAGTGTAAAAGTAGAAGAAAGGGGAAACATCGACCGCAAGCCAGGTGGGATAACACGACAAAAGGCCAGATGGACCCACAAACTGATTCCTAACACCTTACACAGTTCTTAACGGGGCACGGCAGCCTCCTCCTTCCTCCACAGATTTGGTCCCGATAGCTCGCCTTTTTGTCCCAAATGGCCAGACAAAGAAGAAAATACAGAACACGCAATGTTCTATTGTAGGCGCTTTGCAGAGGGAAGGGCGAACTTATAAAACCCCAAAGTCTAATAAGCCATATGTTAGGGTCAGACGATGACTGCCTGGAGGTAGGCTCCTTTATAACGAGCGTACACGAAGAATTAAGGAGACTTAAGAAGGCCTAGAAGAGCCGAAATGGCGGACGCAGTGGATTAAACATAAGTTGGTAACGAGCCCCGCGAAGTAATATCTAAATTCAGTCCCGCGGTGTGTATGGTTGAAGGGCGTAGGGTGTGAATTAGTACGTTTTGGCGCACTCCTGACATCGATTATTCGGGTTTACGAATCGTATGTGTTGTTAGCACGGGCTACCGCATCTTTAGAAGATTAAAAACCACATCCATTAACGCAACCACAAAAAAAAAAAGGATTCTTTGTTACTGAATTTACGTAAAATTATGACATTATTCAAGCAGCATAAATAACTTTAGACAGTTTTTATTAAATTACAGAAACGCACACTCATGTGCGCAATCAAAAAACTCCTCGATCGCAGTGTGTTTGCAGCTTTATGTTGGTGTCACAGTAGCAAACAATGAATTTAATTAATTTTACATTAGGTTACGTTTACGTGTAAGGCGCTTCTCTGGAATAATTCTCAATGCGCCGGCATTTTCACACAACGCATCAAATAATTACAAGCCACTGTAAGGTCCATTTGTGTGCGCAAAAGAGACTTTGCTTCTGAAGCGTAACGTATTAAGCTACGATTACATGGCCATTTTTTTGAGTCATTCAAATGGCGCTGTGACGTCAGGAAAAAATGTCGCATTAGAGCAACATTTAAGCTACGATTCGTCATTGAAAAAATGGCGATCACTCGAAATGACTATCATCGTTATTTGTGTCCCAAAATCAAATGCCGGACACTGCGAGTCATTTAGAATTTTCCATTGGGATGCCATTGTCCTAGGCATCATTGAAGAGCGATCACACGGCCATTTTTCCGCCATTTAAATGGCACTTAATTCATGTCATTTGGTGACCCATTTTCCTAGTCATTTAAATGACTCTGCCAAAAATGGCGATCACACAGAGCGACATTTAAATAACTGCTTTGTAATTTTTACGTCAGAGCGCCATTTAAATGACTCGAAAAAATGGCCGTGTAATCGTAGCTTTGAGGCATCTATATTTAAATTTCATTTGTATGTCTATTCTTGGTTGGTGTCCTCACTAAATGAGTGCAAAATATTCCCGGCAAATCTATACCATACATACATACTCACCAATTTGGCAAAGTGCGCTTCACTTCAGTCGACTGACAGCTGCCACTGTTCCTCAAGTTGTCCCTTGAACACCATCTGAATGCATGTCCCTTAAATTACAAAATCGATTTCCTTATTACGAATAAAACATCCCCTCATCCAGTATTGCCGAGTGCAGAAAATAAAGGCGTCCATTCATTGCATTGTCTAATACTCCACCAGAGAACCAAGATTACATGTTCGAAATTAATTGAAGTGCACTCCTTCAATCAAAGCAGAACGAAGACGATTGTCATTAACACAAGTGTATGCTTCTCGGGCTTAGCTTTTAAGGAAATTAATTGAAAAGACAAAGCCCCTATTTGTAGTGGTCAATTCAGCAGCATTCCCGTATGTCCCTCGTTCATCCAAATTGCCACTTGATTAGAAAATCTCATTACAGGGTGGAATTTCCAAAAATATTCCTAAACTGCTATGGACTATATTATGGTCTATGACTATGACTATGATACGAGCAAGCATTCTAATCGCTCAATTAAGAATATTCTATTACCTACTTCCTATTCATACATAATCGTAACAAAAATATTCGCCAAGCAAATGCTATCTCTAGAAAGTAATTGAATTCACGGTACTGTCATGAAATATGAATACTACACCACTACCATTGAATAACTACAAATAGAATCGGCACCGATGCAATCATCCGCTACGCGGTCCATACGTCGCTGCGATCGTTTGTGCTGGTTTGTGAAATGGATCTGGGCATATTTGGGATTGAAGATTGGATAAACAAAATCCCAACAAAAATATCCCTCTAAGGAATGCTGGATGGGTCATTTTTTGTTGTAAACCAGTCTGAGGTAGGATATTTCATGCTTGCTGTCGAAATGTATATAGAGAAAACCAAAGAAAAAAACAAAAACAAACTGGTTTGCCTTTTCTCTTTCTTCATTCCCCATCCTCATCCATCAGTATAAAATTCTTTCTGATATGACGTAACAGGGTAGGGAAATAGTTTGGTTTGGAAGACAGTAAAGGAGATGCAATATTACAAACAAGTATCAATAACAAAAGCAATGTGTAGGATTTATGACTTTAGGAGAGGGAGGGTGATGCAAGGGGTGAGTTGGGAAGGATAAATTGAATAAAAATGATTTTGGCTTTCTTGCTGACATTATATAGGTACACACGATTTTAAGATTGTGCATAAATGTTCTATGTTAGAGTCTCACTATTTTGCCTATATTTTTGTTAAATATGCATAGATTTTATTGACTCTTTTTCTAATTATGTAATTCAAAAATTTTATATCTCACAAACTACCAAATCGATTGAGTTCCAATTTCCAGGCAATCTAAGGTATTGGACCGATATTGCTCCTGTGAAGATTGGTCAAAATTGAACAATCGGACTGAATAAAAACCATAGGAATCTCATACCTATATTGGTATCACGAAAATCACCTACCCGATTAAGCTCAAATTAAAAAAAAAATGTTTGTTAATGGCCCAAAGGTAAAAAAAAACTCAAGCACTTTTTAAAATATGGAACATGCATTGGACTGATAGACAAAAATGTATCTGGGCAATACAATTCCTAGGCACGAGCAAAGCCGACGGGGTAAAGTAGCTTAGCTATGACTATACATGGCGTTTTTGTTTTTAGGTTTATCTGAGCTCTGAACAAAGCTCGAAAATGTTGAACATCTGAACTGAAACACACTTGAGCACATATCTGTCATATTTTTTTAGATATTAATTGTTATTATTTATTAATTTGGTTTACCTACTGTGCCAGAACAACAACACTCGTCCACCACTTAACTATACATACCTATTTTGTTTATCCTGTCAAATGTCACTGTAAAGTGTGTAAAGCTAAGTACACATGATTGTAAGATCTTACAATATTGTCAGATCTGTCAATGCTCTGACAATGACAGACAATGAGCTTACAACAGCCAACTACCTTACATACAATACAAAATTGTGCGTTTCAAACGGTTGTAAGATTTTGTCTCAAAGTCTTACAATTTCATTGTCAGATGCATGTCTTACAATGGTCTTACAATTACTTTTCTGACAACGTTGTAAGGTTGAAAATTGTGTGTTCACACGGTCGGCACTCGGCAGATATTTGAATATGAAACATTGGTCGATCTGTTGTCAGACATTGGCAGATAAATTCAAAGTCTTGTGGTTTTTTTTTGTAATAAGGATAATGAATTAAAATATTGCACTCGCAACTATTTTATATGCCTACATGTTGGAAGACAACGAGGAAGATTAATTTCCTTAAAAACGACGTCGTGTTTATACAAAGGATTCGATAGCCCGTCGCGTCGTCAGCAGAAGGGATTCTACTCCAAATTACTCGTCGAATTGCGACCTGAGGAGCCAGAACTCTATCGCAATTTTTTGCGGATGTACTCAAAACTATTTGAAAAGAAGAATTATATCACAAACTTCAGACCATACATTTTTTTTTTAGTCTTTTTTAATGCTGGTGACTTTTCCAATGCACAGTTGTTTGCATCGATTAAATTATTTTCCATTGTGTATAAAAGAAAACTTCGATTTCGCGTCTATAACATAGGTTAAACTGTCTGTCAATGAAAAAATTGCAAGCTAATGTCAGCTTCCATAAACAACGACATCTGACAATTTCTGATGAGTCTTACAATGTCCTAATTGTCTGACAATAATAAAAATTGTGTGTTCAGACTTGTTCCGACGATCGTTAGCAACCTGACAATTTCATTGTCACTACTAGCCAATCCAATCCTGCGATTTGTGGACCGCCTGTTTTCTGGTCACGAAAATACCGGAATTTGTAACTACATATTAGATAGATACATACATATTCACGGGATTTATACGGAACTATAAATAGAAGTATGAATTAAGAAAAGGACGGCGTTCCTTAAGGTGCCAAGTTTGATTTTGAATTGGATTTCGAAATTTTGTATGCTGAAATGTTGAATTCAGACGAGGTGTAAAAGTACTAGGTATAACATAATTTCGTAGCAAGAATCTAATGTAAACTGCAAATATTCTTAATATTCCTACATACTATAATACAGATTTGAAATTTATCGGGATGAGTTGGTTGATTGCTGCAATAGCATTCAGCGTAGCACTGATCTGCATACAGCTGCTCCTAAAATAATTGTACATATTTAAATACAGAAGGTTAATTTTGGGTTTAAAATTAAAATAAACAAATGAACTCGAACTGTCAGTCCACAAATCGCATACCTACTTATTCACAGTTTGAAGCAAACTACCTACTAGAGGTACAAACGAATCCGCCCTGTCGTTTAGAGTGCAGATATGTACCTACCATGCAGACAGACAGACAGAATTGCGAGACTCACTTTTTGATCTCTACAATCCTCTTAATATAACAATTAATAGATCTAAATTTGGATTTAAAACAATATCTTTCTGATCACAGAATCCGTCGTATTCGGAATTTTGCTATACGAACCCCGAAAGAACTATCACAGATTCCGTTGTGGTGGAAATTTTTGCTACGAACTAAATTCCGAATACGACGGATTCTGTGATCAACCAGAATACTTCCTACATGATGAGAAAACTGAAAATGGGATCGATCTAGGTAGGTACCTACGTGATTTTATTTCCTAAAATTCAATCAAGCTTCCCTACTAGTACACTTACCATGAACTTTACATGCTTACCCACCCCATAACTTTCAAATCATCAAAACCTGCCTTGACACCTAAGTTCAAAAGCCACCACCATGCCACCGCTGCTGCCCATAAATCGAAGAAATACAAAATATGTACTGTAAAGAATCTGATCTGTGATTTCATATTATTTCTCCTTTCCACATTGTTATCCCAATGCACATCACACTCGTCTCCTCATGCTAAAATTACCCCTCCCCCACCATACACACCACCGCTAACTTCCTTCCTATACATATTTGCGAAAAGTACCCGATCATTGATTTAATTTTCCTTTGCATATTCCACTTCTGCTCCACAACCATTATTATGCAATCGGTGCAATCTCTTTCATCTGCATGTTGTCAATAAGACGAATAAGAAAAGAAGAAGGGGGTGGTATTCACAAGACAAATAAACATTGGAATATTTTGGGAAATTATTTTTATTTAATGCACGAACCTAGAAAAAGGTGGTAAATGCATACACTAGCTTAATACAAATTTCCGCCGCAATGAAGGTCCGTATGTCGCTTCAAAATGAGATGTGTCCACTTCTATTTGTAGTTATTCAATGCCACTACACAAGGGATGCGCCATTGAACCACCCTTACCCTATGCCCGTTCTACTTATCGTGGCTATAACACGTAAACAGCCGACACATTCCAGCAGATTTCGATGTTAAGTTCATGGTTTTCTTTGAACAGTATCCAAAGAGCATGGGGTAAGTCGTAAGTATTTTGTGTGTGTATGGGTAAAGCAAAGAAACTTCGACGACATAACCTAGGTTATGAAATTTGTTCCTTTGAAAAAGAAAACAAAGCCGAAAAGTGAATACTGTCTGACATCCTTTGTGGATATCGATTTTACATTGACATATAAATTATTACTCTCTGCTTTTATTGGAAAAGTAAAATAGAAAATGTTTGCTGTCTAGGTGGTGGAAGAAGGCTTGCTTTCGCTTTCGCTTCGACTGCTAGGCAAGTATATTGACCTGCGTGCTTCTCGTAAATAAAATGAAAAAGTATTTACATTATGGTTTGGCAATGGTTGTGATTTTGCTAAATCAATATTTGCTTTGTATCTGCTACCTAAGTGGCGTTTAAGGTGAGGCAGTTACGTGAAAGGTGTAAGAGACGAATTCAAGGCTGTGTGTCTCAAGGTTCATTGCGAGCACTTATAAGGCCCATTGTGCAGCACAATTGCCAACAAATTCGGCTGGTGTTTTTTTTTTCCTATTGGATGTAAGGGTTTTACTGCGATTTTACTGAATCCGTATTGATTAAGACATTTTCGAAGACAGGTTTTCAATTATTGCTTCTTACTTTTAAAGATTTAGGTTACATTTGTGGACTAGCGAGGAGTGCTCGCTAGGGCTAGGTTGAAACGTAGGAGACTTCGAATGTCTTTGTTTATTAGATCTTTGTAATAGACGGCTTAAATGTGGAATTTTCGTTGAGACAAGTACAAAAAAGTTCAATCTACTCCTACTACTCCTCCTTCTTCTTTGCGTAAAGAACTTCTACAAAAAATCATTTAAGAGTAGGTACGTTAAGCTTGCTTCCATGCATGACCATAAAAGTTTGGCCAAATCGACTTAGCCGCTAGACATGGCGTGCGTAAACCTATAAAGTTTGTTATTTGTGTTTTATTTTTGGGACGAATGGAAGGACGAAGATTCTTATGCCTGGTCCGACCGAACGTATGAATTGAGGAGCTTTCTCAGGACAGTTATACTTTCGGATGATTGTCAGACGTTCACGAGAGGTGGCGTAGTGAAAAAAAAGCCTTAAGATGTAATTTGTGTATTTTCCGTGATGGAACTTGATACCACTCGCACAGTAGTCGCCAACACAGTAACCACTAAACCACCACGCCCAGGCATATATATTTAAGGTGTAGGTTGTGTAGTTCCGAGTTTGGCGAGTTCATCAGCCTTACAGTGACTCCATGACCCGCATAAAGTTGGATATGGAACTGCTCCACCATCTCCCTGAGACTCGTGCGACAGTTTAGGGTTATTATTATAGATTTTGTATAGACTGACTCCAGGCACTTAATTCCAACGTATAGCTATTCGATAAAATTCGGATATCTTCAGCAGATGTCACATTTTGTTTTAGCCAAGAAAAGGCTTCTTTTGTCAACATTATTTCCGTCTAAAAGACTCTATAGTGAGGAGAGACTGAGATTTAGTCTATCGCAGAAAATACCAAAAATAAAAATTGAGACAAGTTTTTTATCATACTTTGTATACATCGGTTCCGCTATATAACCTCTGACTCTTCAACACAGCAGAAATCAAACTAAGAGTTGCACTTACCGACCGCTGGCGCTGTTTCTTTGGCCTAATAAGGGAACTGACTAGCAAGGACTTTTCAAGGAGACTCTATATAAAACCCTCATCATCCCACCCCTGCTCTTTGGCGCAGAAGCAAGACGGATGAAGATCTTCATGGTCGTTTCGAAGTCAAAATTCTTCGAGTGATTTTCGGTCCCGTTTGCGTTGACGAGTTTTGGAGGAGGAGATTTAACTACGAGCTCTACAGCGACATTCACTAACGCTCCGTCCCGAAGAGTCTTCGACTCCAACCCGGAGGGACAACGCAGTAGCGGCAGACCTCGCCTTAGGTGGCGGTCACAAGTGGAAGGGGAACACAACCAACTTGGAGTGCGCAACTGGAGGCGGTTAGCAAAAGATCGTGCTAACTGAAGAGCCGTGTACAGGTCCATCCCGGACTGTAGCGCCACAGTAAGCTGTGGTATGGTGTAGAAGATGTTTCTTGGAGGACTCTAGAATTTGTTTGCGATAGCGGCAGCGCCATGGCAAACTGTTTTGCCTATCCATTTGTGGAATTGCTTTGAGGTGATGGCAGCAGAGACCGGCTTGCCTGCTAAGAATGTCAATGGGTGTCAGATGAAATAGGATGTCAAGTGGAGCAGAAGGAAGTAGTGCAAAGAGTCCATATCTGATTCACAAATAGTCTGTTCTTTGGATTTTGTTTAGCTTATCGCGATTAACCGCTTTGCCTAAGGCAATCTATTAGACAACCAATCCGTACGCAAAGGGGCTTATTCCCAAATGCGCGGCGGATCGCTTTTCATGGCGGATTGATATTTTTGTATTTCTGTAACCTGAGTAATACGAATTTGTAGGCCCCATTCATTTCCTATAGCTTTTTTGAAAGTTAAAAGTGCCGCAGAAGCTTTGTAAACTCTTTCTTGTAAGTAGGCTTCCAGCTGAGCTTTCTGCCTAATATAAGACCCAAGCCTGTTCCATTTTTAGATGAAAGGTCAATGTGTGGATTTTCATAATTCGTCCATTCTATTAGATTAGCTCTAGGAGCGTATTGTATAGGACAGGGGTTCCCAAACTTTTTCATACTGCGACTCCCTAGAGAGGTTGAAATATTTTTGCGACGCCCTTCTAAAAGCAGAGATATGGTGAAGCTGATCTTACTAAAGATTTACTGAAAGGTTTTTTAAAAAAGACTGGTAAACGTTAAAATATCGTCGTCCCATATTTGTGGCAATTTTGTTTATTCACATACCCGCATTCATCTAAAAATACGCCTCGTCGCTAAAGATAATTTTTCGGCCAAAATTGAGGTTCTCTTCCAAACGCCCCGAAGCCAAGTCAGAGAACAAACGTCTTTGTCTAGGTTCATTAACTTTGAGCTCCTGGATTAGTTGGACTTTGTACTGGCGTAAGCCCATAAAGTCCCGATGCAAAATTCTCCAAGTTGGAATCTGCGAAAGGCCGATTTCTTATGCACGTCGAATTGACTGTCTCGAGTTCTTTCTCGAGTAGTGTACACTCTCATGACCACGGCAATGCTCCCGACGAATCTGGCTTGCAACGACACATATCTATCAATTGAAAAACCCTTATTTAATTTTGAGTGCCAGGCAAATTCGAGTGACAGCCACGAAGCGAGTCTGACCGGAAATGCGGGAAACATAAACGCGCTTGATCTTCGACGATTGGATTTCGCTTGGACCTAGCTTTTAGTATTCGTAAAGAGAATCGTAATGCTTTTCATTTGTTCGAAAACTTACAGCAGTGAAAAAATAAAGCTTGCGACGCCCTTAAACACCTCAAACTAACAACTTTGAAACAGTTTTTCTATCATACCATCGTACGAATACGTGTATACTTCATTTTGAAGCTAAGCGATTTGTTGCGCGCAATAGAGGTTAAAATGTTGTTGAAATTTCTCACAGCATCGATATGTGCGTATATAACCATACGAACAACGAACATCCCCTTGAAGATTCCATTACAAACAAATCGGTCGTATAAATATTTTTATCCTCCTGATCCTGATGTACATTTTCTTGTTAGCACTCCAACTTTTCAAATGCAGTTCTTGTAGTTTTTCCTAAGTTGGAATTCCTCTAAATCGATTGGCCCCTCCAATATAAACAAAACTGCAATCCGTAACAAACATTATCTACATATATATATACTGAAAGTTCTTATACTTTCTTTTGAGCAAACAACATTTAAATTCTTATATGCTATGTTGTTGAACACCCCCATGGCAAATCACATAATGTCCTTGTAAGACATCGCACAACAACCAAACCATGGGACACCAACTTGAACAGTAACTGACACATATGCACTCGAGAGGGTGTATCCTGGACAAAAACTGAGGAAAAAGCAGAACGACAAATAAATGGCCCCCATTCGCTGGGTAAAGGAAACTTTGCCTTCTCTCTCTATGGCTACATCCTGGTATATCCTTTGTTCGAACGACGAAACTTGCATAAATAATGTCTCAACAATAAATTTTAGCGTAGGTACCTAACCTATGTGTGCGATGCATTTTTATTTTTCTCCCTACCGTACTCCAAATGTGCGGCGGCATTAAAGTGTGAAGGATATAAATGAGAATTTATTTCCACACAATGGATGAGTAAGGGTGCATTTTTAAGTTAATCCCTAGGTTAAATACTTTTAAGTTACGTATTCCCCATCGCCACCAGCGGCAGCCTTTCCGCGCACATTGTTCCCAGTGCAAGCACTCAAGGAATTTCTAATTATGCTCACTTCTCAAAGGAAAGGCCAACATATTGCTTGCAGTGAAGGTTATGCAAATGCATTTTATGGTCGAAAAGAGATCCGGCTCCAGTGTGTGTGTGTGTGTAAGTTAAAAATGATGATGGGACAAGAAAAGACTCGTTTAATCAACATTGTGTTATTGTTAGACCTTTACCTACCTCAACCGAGAGGCTATCGATAATATTGTTCAGTGACGTGCAGAGTGCACTTCTTCCTGTTAAATGAAATGATATGCATGTGTGCACTTTTAATTGCCATTATTTCGATAGGGGGTCCAGTCATCCAGGAGATACTTCTATGTGGGGATGTAATGAATGTTTGTGGTTAAATTTGTGGTATATACACTGCTGGACAAAATAATAGTTTTTCATATTTTTTCAATTTGTTTCTTGTTTTTACAATTATATTAATAAAATTTACATTATTTAAGATATGTGGAATATATTTATCTGTTTATTTTTCGAATACCTAATTAAAAAAAAAAACAAAAACTTTTGGAGTTCTGTTTTTCCGCTTGGACAAAAAAATAGGTGTGTTCCTAAATAATCATTAATTATAGATTTTATTAATATTTTTATGGGTTTTTTTTTTAACTTACTGTAGTAACCTGAGTATCCATTATTTTTCAAAACTTTTTGGAGTCGACGTGGCATTGATCCTACCAATTTCTGGCATGTTTCGGGAGGAATGAAATACCATTCCTTTTGAACTGCTTCCCACAGTTGATTCCCATTTGTGAAGAAATTACCCCTTAATTTTCTTTTCAGTTCATCCCACAAGTTCTCAATGGGATTGAGATCTGGAGATTGACTTGGCAATGAAACTACAGAGAAGTTTTGATCCCGAAACCAATCTTACATAATACCGGCCGTGTATGTTAAGGATCGTTGTTCTGTTGGAAATGCCATCGGAGGGGCATGTTTTCCTCGGAAAATGGAAGCATGAAATTTTCCAAGAAGTCCCTATATCCATATTTTGTCATGATGTTATTGACACGAAATCGAAATATAGGACCGACACCATACCAGGAAAAACAACCGGTGCCATGAATTAATAAAGTCTTATGCAAAAAGGTCCAAAACGTAATTTTGGACTTTTTTGGACTTTATTGCACTTTTGAAATTGCAATAAAATCCAAAACTAGTTTTGGACTATATTTCATTTTTGAAAGTTCAATAAAGCCATTGGACATTATTGCACTCAGCTTATTAAAAGAAAGACGAGCAGGGGGTTGCAGGGGGGCAGCATGCCCCCCCATACATATTCTACTGTTTATGCATTGTGGATTTTATTTCGACTTCGATTTGGACTTTATTGCACTTTTGAAAATGAAATAAAGTCCAAAAATCGTTTTGGACTTTATTGCAATTTCAGAAGTGCAATAAAGTCCAAAATTACGTTTTGGACCTTTTTGCATAAGACTTTATTTCATGGCACCAAATAACCCCATACCATTATACTTCCTCCACCATGTTTAACAGTCTTCAGTGTATAGCGAGGATGGTATTCTTTTCATTTTGGAGGAGGAGAACAAATTTAATTTTGTTTCGTCACTCCACAGAATATTCTGCAATTTTTGCACTCCTTCAGGTCCGTTCCAACTTCTATGGTTTAAAGCAAATTCTTTTCGGGACCTTACGTTCCTAGCTTTTAGGAGTGGAACTTTTCTCGCGACTCTTCCTTGGAGATTGAAGTTCTACAGTCTCCTGCGGATTATGCGTGCACTGATTCCATCCCCAATCTGTGAGCCTACAGCCTATAGTCCGTGACGAAACAAACGGATTTAAATTCGCTAGAAGTAAAATGCGGCGGTCAGTATAGTAACTGTGGTTTTTTTCGTCCTTTATAATTTTCTATCTCTAATGTTGGCTTAAGAGCATTGGTTACGAAGTTCTGTGACCTTCCTATGGCATCTGCTATAAATTTATAGGTTTTACCTTTACCCCTTAACCGCTGAACTAGTTGCTTTTCTTCCGCGGAGCAGTGGACTTTTCGACCCATCTTAAAATATGATTAAAACAGAAAACTTAAACAAAAATTGTGATAAAGTGATTAAAAAACAAACTCACCTTTGAATTTAATCACTTTTAATAACACTTTTGAAACAATTTCACAAATTTAAAGAATTTAATTAAGCACACCTATTTTTATGTCCAACTTTTAAAACGAACAAAATGGTATTGGAACGAAAATTTAGAAAATACTTAACAGTACACTTAGTAAATGCAATGACCTTGACGTCATACTAACCGAACTAAGCATTTCTTAATAAAAATATATTCTGTCAACTCTTGTTGACAAAACAACTGTTATTTAGCAGCAAGAACAATATAATTAAGCAACAAAGCTCCTCACACCTATTTTTTTGACCAGCAGTGTATATTCAACCATCAGAATAAGCCTATATTGAAGCTCACATGATAGTCACCCCACGGGACTACCTAATGACCACATTTTATACAAAAACTCAATTAACCCGACCCGACACTTATGGATCCTCATTGTTTCGCCACATAAATCCATTATCCACACAAACAAACCCCAATTATAAATAAACAGACACAAATCCACGTTCCATTAACATTACCTCACTTAGTGGACACCAAATTCAGAAAAACGAAAACCCAAAGCAAATACAATCGGGCATTGGTACCTCTGTGCAAATAGCCAATTTATTTACCGCAATCTACAACGCAAACATGGCAGCAACTGCGGAAAAAAAACACACACACCTCGACAGCGAGAGAAAAAAATGTCCCACCAACAACTTAATTTAGTATAAATAAGCCTCACAACGATTAGGACTAAGGCTAAACTAATTTATATTTCTTATCTTTGCCGGCTAAAGCTTTATCCTTTTTATTTGCTACAGTTATATTGCCTGCTTCCTATTTCCCCCCAGAAGTTGTGTTCCATCTATTTCCCATGGAAGTTGACAACAGTATCTTATCATTAGGTGTACGCAGACTAGTTCCTTGACAGCTCTGGGACATTCATCACAAAGGTGAAAAACAACACTCGTAAACAACAATAGCAAAATAAAAGTAGAGAAGTTTGAAACCGCACCCAAGAATGGCATACTCGTAGAACTTATCCTTCAGGCAGTGTGATGACGATGACACCATCTTTACATCGTTTCACAGCTATACTGAGGTGACGCCCACAGTGGAGTTCTGTGGCTTGTCATCTTCTATGAATGCAAGGCTGTGGTCGCCTTCGTAAGATGAATGATCCTTAATAAGGACTCACTTTCACTTGTTTTCTGCGGGTTTTTTTTGCTGTTTCCTTAGTTATAGTTTTATTTCTGTTATCTTCCGGCTTTTGATGGCTTTGGGGGTGAGAAGACACATTTATAGATGTTTCTGTACACTTGGGGGAAGGATATTAATGCGGCGGATGCTTGATGACAAATTTTGTGTTAATATCTGTATCATCATTCTGGATTTAGTGTATATGTATTATTATTAGCCTCGCACTTGAGCAAGAATATCGCAATTAAGATGATGTTTTAATAGGTCACATGGTAAACCCGTATGGGATTTTTTTCAATCAGAACATACCTATAGCGTGTAGATTTATGGCAACCCAGTGAGGGTTTTAGGTATTCCGAAGAAGAATAATAATTCACTTTTCAGTTACGTGTAATTCAGAAATCGTAATTCATACTCTCCTCGGTCTAACTTCATTGTCTATATTTTAAAAAATAAGTAGTAAACAATAGTTGAACGATCCTTTGTAAGGTAATGTCCTTTAAATCTTGTCCATATACAGTCGAGACACATAAACATATTTAGGCAGTTTTAATAAAATTGCGAAAACGCACACTTATGTGCGCACTAAAAATGAGCCACAGTTTTAATGCAGCTATCACGGACTACATCACGCCTTATCTAGAGTTTACAAAGCCTTTCTCGAGCGCCTATCCCAGCAGGGAAGAATGAAGAGACGGACTCGTACATAACATTCAAACCACAGACGTATTTCTTTCTAAATGGGTTGGTGCCATAAAATAAAATCTTATGCATAAAAGCTAATAGGATCTTCGAATCCCAGCCCCCAGGTTCGAGAAGACAAGGAAGACCGAACCTCCGTTTCAAAGACCAAGCCATCGCGGATGCCAGAGCGCTTGGTCTCGACAACTGGAAACAGCATGCCCGGGATGGAAGGCTGCAGTGTCTCAGGCAGAGACTCTTCACGGGTCGGGAGCCCGATAAATAAGTAAGTAAGCAAAAAAGTCCAAAACGTAATTTTTGACTTTTTTGGACTTTATTGCACTTTTGAAATTGCAATAAAATCCAAAACGAGTGGAGATAAAATCCAAACAACAAATATCGTATCGGACTTTATTGCAATTTCAGAAGTGCAATTAAGTCTAAAATTATACGTTTTGGACCTTTTTGCATAAAACTTTATTTCATGGCACCGTTAGGGTCTGGTGTCTTCTCCGAATTGCTGGGTATATCAAAATCGATACGCCTCCCCGACCATAGTAACGTCTTCCAATCAGAAATCCTGGTAGTGACAGCAGCAGCCCGCGAGACTATGGTAAGAGCAACACCATCTGGAATTATTACCTTCTTTATCGACAGCCAGGCCAGCAATAAAAGCCATAACTGCACCAGAAATAAAAGCTTTTGAATTGCTGTCGCGAAGAACTCAAGGCTCTTGATACATAGCACAACTTATCGCTCTTTGGGCTTCCGGGACATGGAGGCATTGCCAGGCAATGAGAAAGCAGACGAATTAACAAGACAAGGTTCGATAGCTGTTTCAGAACTAGCTTATCCCTCTACGAACATCCCGCCTTGCACACTAAAGCGTGATGCGGGGAGAAAAACAAATAAACAAAAGGCGGATCTATTTGCGGAACATCTTGAAAACGTCTTCCAGCCATACGAAGACATTGATTATTTACATCAAACGGACATGTGCGAAGACGAGAGATTGATTCCAGCAGTAACCTCTGAGGAAATATCCACTGAAATAAGAGTAAAAATGAACCCGAAAAAAGCTCCGGGGTTTGATTTAATTACGAGTGAAGTTCTAAAGAAACTGCCTAAAAAAGGTTTGAAAAAAATAGCACAGATAATAAACGCAGCGTTTAGACTAAGGTATGTACCACGCATGTGGAAAGTCGCGGAAGTTATTATGGTACCAAAGCCGGGCAAATTGCCCAGTGAAGTTACCTCATATCGTCCGATTTCATTGTTGCCAATTTTATCAAAGCTCTTCGAAAAAATTCTTCTGAAACGACTCAATCCGATCATAGAAGAAAAAACACTGATACCAAACCATCAATTTGGATTTAGAAATAGGTACTCAACTATAGATCAGGTTCACAGAATAACTGATAAAATAGAAAATAGAAATAGAAAATAGCTCCACCATCTTCCTTGATGTAACACAGGCTTTTGACAAAGTCTGGCATGAGGGATTGGTCCATAAGCTACAAAAATATCTTCCCAAACAATACTCAGAAATATTAGAGTCATATATAATCCAGCGATTATTTAGAATTAAACAAGAAGATGAGTACTCTGAATTAAAATATATAAAAGCGGGAGTACCGCAAGGTAGTGTGTTAGGACCTGTACTTTTCCTTATATACACGAACGACCTACCACAAAATGACGAAACTACTGTAGCCACATTTGCAGACGATACTGCTGTACTTGCTGTCGGAAAAACCATGCAGGAAGTTACAGAAAAACTGCAAAGGACAGTTAGTGATATATCTGATTGGACCAAAAAATCCATGTTCATTTCACCAATAAAAACGTACAACACATACCTGTGTACATTAATAACAAAGAAGTTCTTCATTCGAACTCAGCTAAGTATTTAGGCATGACTCTAGATGCGAAGTTGCGCTGGAAAACTCATGTCATGGTAGGCTTCGCAACCATGCTAATTCAGAAGTAGTCGAACTACTTAATAACAACAATTTAGTTAGAAGATTACGAAGAGTAAAACCATTCGAACTAGTTAACTAGGACTAGGAAAAAAGAAAATAAAGACAATTTCACAACTCAATCACACTAACAAAAGTGATAAAGAATTAAAAAACAAAAGGTAACAGACTAACGTTAGTACCTTATAGCATAGTATTTATTATAAGTATTAGAAACAAATTGCTGATTAGTTTAACGACTAGGTGCGATTATTGGAAGGATGGCAACACCATGCTTCCCTCGGGTGTTTTTTAGTGGGTGAGCTAACCACAAGTCCCACACTATCGCAAAGCTCGCATGCGATGTCTTTCAACGATTTTTACATCCAGCTACACGCAAAAAAAAAAAAAAAAAAAAAAAAAAAAAAAAAGCGGGGAGAAAAGCCACAAGAGAGGCGAACGCTAGATGGGCCGCCTTAAATACTTATAATACCACAAGAATGTTATGGCCGTCCTTCAATGAAACCAGAACCGAGAGTATCATACGGAAGGATAGAAAATCCCTGTCCACTTTCGCAGGAATCATAATGGGGCACACGCACAATATACTCTGCGGTACCAACTAAAAAAAATGGGCTTACTGGAAGAAGAACTTTGTAGAGGTGATGAGGGAGCTCTTGGGGACACAACCAACTTCCTATGTCACTGCCCGAGTCTTCAACACACTAGGTATAAATTCCTACGGAGTCACTTTTTTAACGAGCTAAACGAGATTTCCAGCACATAGACAAGATAATGAACTTCGTAAAATCATTAGGATGGTTTGTATGTAGCAGCATAGTAAATAATTTAAATTATTAGGGTTACAACGGGTAAGGGACAACCTCTTTTCCCTACGGGCATCACAATGGGTCAGTATTGACCTGAGTATGGCACGGAGAACTTCCCGCCAGCCCACAAACCTAACCTAACCTAATGCAACTTTTCTTTCGTACTACAATCGCAAATGAACGATTTAATTCGTTTTTCGTAAGGTTACGAGTAAAGCGCCTCAACACTAACTCTCTGGGCCGGAGAGAATCCTCGACAGCGAGACAATGGTAGACAATGGTGCTTCCATCAGATGCATTTAAATTTTTTTTAACGGGTTAAAAGGCGTTAAATTAATATCTTTCACCGTAGGCGCTGGAATTCGCCAGGGGTGTGTTTTGTCTCTACTGCGGACTGGATGTTACAGCAGAGTCTTGTCTAAGAAGGTTTCGAATTGGGAGATCTGAGGATAGTATTTTCTTTTTCGCTGATGGATGAGTCACTAACCCTTGGGTATTCTCAGACTGAACAACGCGCACTCGATTGGTTTATAGCGGTTTGTGTTGAATCTGAGATGAAAGTAAATGTGAGCAAGTCTCATGTTAGTGGAGTGTGGAGTTCCATTGAAACAGGTGAATAAGTTTAAGTATTTCGGAGTCTTATTTACGAGTGATGGAAGGACAACTACCCATTGAACCAAGAGGAGCTGAGAATGAAGCGTTGGAGGCAACTTATGCTTGTATTAGCCAGTTCGCCAAGATTGTCGAAGAAGTCTTCTCCGAGATATACTTTTCTACCAGAGGAAAGGGCTGGGCACGTGCATAGGAGGTGAAGAATTGTCTCTTCCTCCTCCTCGTTCACGCAGCTCCTACAGAAATCATTGGAAGGGAGGCCCAGCCTGAGAGCATGTCTCCCAGTAATGCAGTGTCTTGTGATGACACCTATGAGATGAGATGGTTAGATCAAGTCCATAAACTCTCCACTACCCATTATGGGGATTGCCTTTGATGAATTAGAGTCGATGACGGAAAATCGAGAGTTATGTTCACTTGACACTTGAGCAACCTACACCAGCGACACTCTTAATGGATAAGCGAGCCATTGAAAATTAATGAATGAAAATAATGATCTGTCATGTAACTTCTTCAATGTCATACTTGAAAGAATTATTGTGCAAAAATCACTGACCAAGGCACAATGCACGATGATATTCACATCATTGGTAGATCACAGCAACCTGTCACTCAGGCTAAAAAGGATTTAGCTGTTAACGAAGGAAAAACCAAGTACATAATCGTGTATGATGTCAACAAAAAGGGGAACCCAAACCAACGTACGTCACAATCGACAGCTATAACTTTGTGGTAAAGGTACATTACCTACCTCTGCTTGGCTATAAATTCCGACAATAACAAGAAGCGTATACAAGGGCCAATTCCACCTCGATTGTAGCGCCAGCTAAGTAAGCAACTAAATTGAATACCGATTAGAGTTTCTCAAAGGTCTCAAAGCCTAAACAAGTCCTTTTGTTTTAAAACTTAAATGCGTTGCGACGGTTTGCAAATAAGTGCTGATGAATTCCTTTTCCACCTATGCATCCATATGCCATTTCCTTCTCTAACTTTTTCGTTCCATAACACAGATTAATATATAGAAAACTGCCAGAAGTTTCCTTGCACACTCGCTTACATAATAGCTTCCCTTGGATAAGAAACCCTCAACTTTGTCGTTTAGTATGAAAATGTCTTTCGTCGCGAATAATATGAGGTATTTTTCAATAGTCAAACTTATCTTTATTAGTCACCACTATACACACGAAGAAACGAACGAAACTTTTTCAACGATTTCACCGTGAACGGATCTCCGAAATGGAAGTGATTCCTTAACCCCAAACCTACAACTTTCAACACACATTCCCTGCTGTCCTGAAGCGCTCTGAAAACAACTTTGTAGAAACTTTCATGGCGCTTACATACACTTAACGTAGACAACGTATATTTTCCAAAGATCATTTCAAATGTATCACTCGTGGGCTTCCCCTTCCCTACATGCAATATGTGCTGGAAATAATAAAAAATTCTCACGCGAGAAAACTTCTATCTCTTCGCGCACAGGAAAGGAAGGAAGTGCCGCACTACTTCTGTGCATATATAGGTGTGCGCTAAATTGAATCGAATAAAAAAATATCTTCAAATTAATGTCACCAGTGCGGAGAGCTAGGGAAGAATAACATTTCCATTGGAGTTTCAAGTTGTTCGCCATAGTTTTCAACTGTCACAACACACATTTGTTTGGTTTGTTTATAATTGATGTTTGTTTTGATGGCTATATTCGTTGAATGAAAATAAATACATAAATACATACTCGTATCTATCTGAGGTGTGTGGAGGAGAATGGTGAGCAATTTATCATGCGAACTGTCACACTAATGGAATTAAATATGACAATGGATACAAATAGATGGAGGAACTTGTATTGAATTTATTTTATTGACTTGTGGTTGGTTTTTCGGAAGGTTTTTTTTTTTAACCCGTTTTGTATTGAATTTTGTTGATGGCGATGAATGAATATTTGCTGCGGCAGGCCCAATTTGGTCAATGCAAAGGGATGAATTATAGGATATGCTGTATCGCTGTATCGGGGATGTGACAAGGTCGTGCCGTGACATATTTACTGAGAGATATGTGGGTTGTAAATTGTAATTCGGAAAATATTTACTCAACTGATTGCTGAGATGTGTATAAATTCTGTCGATGCGGTGGGACAGTCAGGCTGTCGATTATTTTAATCAGTAAATTTATTCGAAAACATTAACTAACTTTATTGAATCAAACACATATGACCTATCAGTATTCAACGGCCGTGCCATACACGGAACTGTTCGGTTAAAAATCCTTAAAAGGCCTGTCGCCTGTGCATTCTTGTTTTTAGAATATTGAGCAATTGACTAAATTTACAGGGTGGGGCAAATACAAGTCTATTTTTAAAAATGCAATAAAATGAACAAAATTAAACTTTCTCCAAGTATTATGGCTTTATTAAATATATTATTAAATTAATTATGAAATACAACATTTTTCAAGTGGCTGCCTTGGCTGGCAGTAGCACACTCCAATTTGCCAATACCTTGTTGTTCGTTTCGGGCTGTAACTCACGGATTGCTTGAATGATATTGGCCTTAAGTGCTTGACAGTACCGTAGCCAGGATTTTGTTTCGGCGGGGCTTGCTTAAGTCGTATGTACTTTTTTCAAAGCAGAAGACGTCTTGATTTTTTTTGACATGAGATCAATCACCTTATCTGGATTTACAATAATATGTATTCGAATTAACAGATATCATAGCAAGTGAGCTTAAGCTTGCATTCTCCATAACGCTTCGGGACATTTTTTTAATCCTTTTCATAGCTGAAAGAGTTCTTTCAACATTCGCCGTGGTCAGTGGAAGCTTTGCTAAAACCGTTAGCTAGAAGTTTGTACCTCTAAAGTAAGTCTTGTCACATATATCAAGCAATTTCAAAACTTCGGTAAAAGGATCACTCGACAATATTTTTGCGCACCAACGAATGTAGGTACCTAGTCGGTGGCTTATTCCCAAATGCGCGGCGGATCGCTTTTCATGGCAGATTGGTATTTTTATAGCAGAAATCATCCCGTGTGCGCTCGAAGTATGGTATAAAAACGGTTTTCTGCCGGCAGAAATCATCTCGTGTGCGGAGGCCCAATGTGTTGATCAGTTGATGTCAAAACAGCAAGTGAATGCTCAATTCTTAACACATGTAAGGCATTTGACATTTAGCTTAGGTACTAGGCAATTTTCCGTTCAATGATAAACTGTCACCTAAATATTTAGGTGCCTAAGCACATTGAACGCGGCCACTGTCATGTCTTTCAATGAATCTTGTTTCACAAAGGCGCAGAAGTCGAGTTTTACGGCTCTCTGATGCGTGTTTAATGACATTTTTGAAAGTTATATTATGCATTTGAATGGTTGCGGAAGAAATTCGGTATTTTCAGCCCTTCAAACCCTCCCGTGGCTACGTGCCTGGTGCTTGAATCGTTTTCGAAATGTTGGCATAACATCGGTCCTTCACGGTTCCCTACAAAAAAAAAAAGTCCAAACGGGTCAAATCGCAGCTCCAAAGCGGCCGATTGACATCGCCAAGACGGCTGATAACACGGTTTGGGAATTTGGTGCGCAAAAGATCGATTGTGGCATGAACTGTGTGACATGGCGCGCCATCCTGCATGAACCCAAAACCATGTCTTCAATTTCAGTAAAAAAAAGACGGTTAACATGGCTCTGTAACGCCCATCGTTGACTAAAACGTTATTCACACCCTCATTTTCGAAGAAAAATGGTCCAATGGTACCACCACTCCACACCAACCTGTCACTCTCTGTGGGTTCGCTTCTCGACAATAATATGCGGGTTTTCCGAGCTTCAGATGCAGCAGTTTTGTTTGTTAGCGTAGCCGCCGAGATAAAAATGCGCCGCGTCAGAAAATATGATTTTTTCGCCCAAAATCGTTGTCCAATTCAAGCTGCTTTAAGGCCTAAACTGCGAAGCGATAACGAAGCGGGTGGTCGTGCGTCTTCAATTGGGCCTTGTAAGCCAATAATCCGAGATCTTTGTGCAGAATTCTCTTCCGGACACAACGCTGTTATACCGGACTAACATTAAGTGTGTCCCATCTATATGAAAGTAAGCATTTAGCGTGCGGAACAGGATACAGCTTTGCTAAACTGCCTTGCTAAATTTTATCTCTGTAGACATTTTTGTATGGAAGATAAAATTTAGCGCGAGCAGGATACTGGGCTTAAATGCGTGATGTGAAATGTTAAGCTGTTGATGTTTATGAATTGAGTCTCACACTCTAAGTTTTCAATATTTCCCGCCGTTGTTCAAGCGTATTGCGACTCATTTCGTTCCACGGAGGTACCTATGATATTGAATTTCTGTCAAGATTTCGAGGGGGAAACAGCTGTCAATATCAGAGTAACTTATGTTTTCGAAAGAAACCGCTAGATGGTCCGCCCTTTACATAGGTACTATACTAAGTACTGCGTCGTTTATGGTAGCCCAATTGAATTTGTTTTTTTTTTTTTTGTTGTGGTATAGGGCTTTTCCCACTATTCAAATCTAATCGCATTCGTATATGAAATTTTTTTGTAAACATTTAAAATAAAATGTCCGATGACAACTTCAATTTGAGCTCACATCATGAATTCATTGAAATTAATTTTTCAAAAGCATCATCTGTAGTTTCTAGATCCAAAAACAATAATTCCCAATCCGATATTCATTGCATCCGATGTTGTCGAAATATACCACCTCTAGTGTGGACCGAGAAAACACATGGTCTCTGGCGTTTCACAGAAATGTAAATTATGGCATTTGCATTTTGAGCAACGCGTGATACTGATGTAACAAATCAAAACGCTATGAATGCCATAACATAGCAGCCAACCAAGGAAAGGCAATCCATGTCCATGATTAATTTATCGATAGCCAGTGAAACCCATCCGCATATTGCAAAGGACATTGAATTGTGGGATTTCATATCAGAAATTGATTTTCTTTTTTTACTCAAGAACGAGAATTCAACTTTTAGTTGCAGGGCTTTAGGGGTAGCAACTCGGGTAGCAATCAACAGTTTTTTTTTAAGTCGCATTTTGGACATTTAAGTTTCCATTTCCATTTAAAGTATGACTGCGGTGACTCAGTAGTTATAGTATGTACTGGACATAATTAAGCAAAGGATCTCAGGTTCAACCTCACGAATAATACAAATTACACACAACTTTAAATTTCAGCCACTGCGTGCGTCGTGTCAGCCTTGAACTCCCGACAAACACCCGAGATTACATTTAACTGACACAAGCGAAGCTAGTCCAATATGAGTCTGTGCCTCTGTAGTGCCAATAATTTTTCTATTTTGCAATTGTCTTGTCATTATCACCTTTGAAGTCCCTTTCTATATAGGGTCTCATTTGGACCCATGTATACTGCCATGTGGCGTTTTTTATAATGTGAAATAATGACATTGAGATAGGACATAGTCCTTCATCATTAAATCTGAACTAGTCACGAGCTGCCGCATAACGCTCTGCGCATTACCAAGTCAGATTGCGTTGGGTACCCGGACACTATAATATAGCGGCTAACGAAAGGGCTGACGCCCTGGCCAAAAACGAAGCAGAGCTTCTACACATTGAAACTATTGAAGGCATAAGACGTAGACGACCAACAGCCGTGTCGAAAAGAATTAATCTCGAGAAAATATAAAATAAAGCAGACCAAAGATGGTCGGTTATAGTAGGGCACAGGGTCTCAAAGGCTATGTGGCCTAAGCTCGATCGGAAAAAATCTGTAGAATTATTAAAGCTCAGCAGATCAAAGCTACGAATGACAATAGGCCTAATGGAGAGTAATTAGGCCGGACACATGCAGGTATTGCGAAAACTTACCATGCCGCAGAGGATATAACTCACCTCCTCTCTGAATGTCAAGCTATTGCTTGGTATACGAGGAAATACCTTGGAAGGTAGGTACTTCTTCGACAATATGGAGGAGGCTGGCCTCGCAAACAAAATTGAAACAATTTTTAGGTTTTGTAAAAAAAATAAATAATGTGGGCGCAGTAGCGCAGTGATTAGTGGGCTGGACTACTAAGCGAGGGATCCTAGGTTCGATCCCCGGAAAACACAAATTACATCTTAAAGTTTTTTTTTTACTGCGCCACCTCTCGCGAACGTTTGACAAACATCCGAGAGAATGACTGTCATGAAAAAGCTTCTAAATTCAGCCGTTCGGACTCGGCATAAAATTGTAGGTCCCTTCCATTCGTCCCAAAAATAGAAACTCACATACAAAACGAATGGCTGCGAGAAGCTAGGCCTTGGGTGTCACCCGCCTGTTGCGCCACCTATATATTTATTTATTTTTTTTTTAAATAATTGCTTGGGCGAAGTGGTTTAGGTTTTTGACCCTTAAGGTTCCCCAGGGATGGCAATGGACCCAATATGGTGCATGGTGCCTATTCCAATGCTGGGATGGTTAGCCTCTTGTCCCTTCTTTGAGTGATTACTTGATGCCGTCCATCATGATGGCTCAATCAATCCTCAAAAATCTGTAAAGTTCTTGTTGGTCATGAAAGTAATGAGCGATGACCTGTCAAACTGCAGAAGTTTGATACTTCCCAGGTAGTTATTCCTTTCTACCTGTCGTTAGTTTTAATGCGAATCTTATTCTCCACTCGTTCTCTAAGATTTCAAAGTGGTTGCTTAATCGACTGGTGGTGCTCGATCATGATCCATTGTAGTTGCAGACCCATTTCTCGCCAGTTCTTCGGTACTCTTATTGCCGGCTTTCGCTTTGTCACTGCGTCCAGGGACTCAGCAGAGGACCGTCGTGTGCTGCGAGCAAAGAACATTAAGCTCTTCTTAGATTTTATTTCAATAGCATAAATAAATAAATAAATAGATGGCGCAACAGGCGGAAGACACCCTAGGCCTAGCTTATCGCAACCATTCGTTTGTATGAGTTTCTATTTTTGGGGCGAATGGAAGGGACGTACAATTTTATGCCGAGTCCGAACGGCTGAATTGAGAAGCTTTTTCAGGACAGTCATACTCTCGGATGTTTGTCAAACGTTCGCGAGAGGTGGTGCAGTAGAAAAAACCTTAAGATGTAATTTGTGTTTTTCCGATGATCGAACCTGGGATCCCTCGCACAGTAGTCCAGCACTATCAGGAAGCCTGATTGAGCAGTGTATATTTAATTCCTCTGAAAATATACCCGCACCGGTTCCTACAGTCCATCTTCGATCCATCTATGTAGATGGATACCGATTTCCTCTTCGTGGGTTCATTTGTGTTCCATTCATCTCTACTCGGAAACGAGCAGAAAAATTGTTTACCAAAGTTTAAATGGGGGGTCATATAGTCAGAAGTGACAACGTTTCCAACGTATTTCCCTAGAATTTTTGGTTGACCAAAAATTGCCTGCTTGCAAAATTCTATTAATTACTTCCCTTTTTTTCAGCGATTTTCACTTTACATGCCCCGGATGTAGAATTCTTCAGATAGTAAGAGTTCTCCGCTGGAAATTTTTCGAACTCCGCAAATATTTGCCTCTGCTTCTTACTTAATTGAATGATCCGGCCGGAGCTCGTTATATACCTCTAGGTATTTAGCATCTACGAGTCGCTTTTTGATTGGAAACCCTCACCAATGCTTGCACCGACTCATCTTTAAAATCGAAATATCCGGGCCCAGAAGCTTATATGTATATATATGCAGTATGCACAGCATACGTAATAGTCAATGACTTCGACCACGCATTGCTGTGCAGTCTGTTTCCTTTACAGCTCACAAGTCACATTAGAAAAACAGTTTTTGGCCAACAAAGTCTAATTATGTTCGTTGCTTTGTTGGAGGCCGTCTTCTAACACAGTTTTTGTATACCAAACTCTTGTCACCATTAACGTATACAGTCGACGACGGCTATAAGAAACCTCTAAAATCAAAAAAAAAGTTTCTTATATCCGAGCTGTTCTTATATGCGAACACGTATATAAGAAACAAAGTTTCACGGTGTTTCCACATGCGTTTCTTATAAGCGATGTGTTCTTATATGAGTGTTTCTTATATCCGTCGTGGACTGTATACCCTTCCTTCTGATGATACAAAACAAAAGGTAACAATCGCCTCAAAACCATCTCTTGATATTAAATTTTCTAAATAACGAATTAAAAGCATATCTCCCCCTGAAAACACAAATACAACAAAAACAGTCGAAACTGCTTCCTCAAATGAAAACCCATTCCATTTCCGTAATCATCCCCTAATCCCGTATGAATGCCCAGTAGCAAGGACATCTTTAGCAAAACTTGAAAATATCTTCAAGACTACATCAGAATAATGCTTGTGTGTCCTGCCCATTGTTTGGAGAGCATGTTTCTTTGCCTCGATATCAGTCCCTATTAAAACTGCATGTGATTGCTTTCCAACACCCGAACACAATGAAAAATAATATCCGATTGAGAGAAGAGAAGTACAATCGCAGGAAAAGACAGGCCAACCGAAACGGAACGCCCAGATAACAGAGCAAATTTAATGGATGTTGGAGTTCGTGTGTGTGAAATCCTTTTCTAAAGTAGAAATTCTTGCATTTTTCTATTTTCAGTATCAGATTGAACAACCCGAAACCCCACACCCACAGAAAGTAACAATGGACGCAGCAGCTGCAGCAAAACGTTTACAAATCGAAAAAGCACAGAACTTTATGCGTCAGTATCGGGATCCAGAATCGCGTGAGCTGAAGAAACTCTCTGCCAACCAATTCATGGATGTGTGGAGTCACTATGACAAAGATGGTAAGTTTGCTTGAATGTTTGCCATTCACTATATCGATTACAGTTGCATTGTCCTCCCGTCTCTTATAGGAAATGGCTACATCGAGGGAACCGAACTGGACGGGTTCCTGCGAGAATTTGTGTCAAGTGCAAATGCAACGGATATTAGTCCAGAAGTGAGTACCAATACTGTCTGCTCCTGCTGCAGCATGGGGCATGGCGGGTATAATATCCTTTTATTGAATTTGCAATCTCGTCTGTTGTTTCATCTTATTCGCACTCGAGAGCGCGTTTCCTTTCAATTTGTGTGAGATATCCTCACGGATAATCTTCAATTATCTACCACTCCTTCCGGTAGTTCATCTCGACATAATAATATAATGCGCTGGCAGGAAACTATGAATCTCTCTGAGGATTATCAGAGATTTTGCTACTTTCATCGTTATGAGACGATGATGCTCTGTCACAGCACCAAAGGGACAAACAGCAAGAATATATTTTATATTCTCTTTCAAGTGGTGGTCATCATCGCTGAGAAAATTTCTACATCTGGTTAAAAGTTTTTTCCAATTAAAACTTCTGGCGAGGGTAAACTTAAACATAAGGGCATGCTTTTTGTTTTGTTTTGCTGTTTGTGTTGGTACCTAAGAGTTTTTTTTTTTCAACTCACAAGGATGTGGCAACACTGCAATCTGGCGATGTAATTAGGTACCTACTGTTTGAAAGTCAAAGTTTAACGGCTTCTTAACGCAACATTTGTAGATTGGCAATCTGTTTGGATGGTTGTTGTCGAAGAAATCGAGTTTCCCCGAAAATAATTTCTGAAAATTATGTCTGTAGAGGAATATTGGATCCTGTTTATTCTATTCTGTGGTTGTATAGGTACTTACTTATCGGGCTCCCGACCCGTGAAGAGTCTCTGCCTGAGACACTGCAGCCTTCCATCCTCTACGATCCCGGGCACGCTGCTTCCAATTGTCCAGACCAAGCGCTCTGGCATCCGCGATGGCTTGGTCTTTGAAACGGAGGTTCGGTCTTCCTTGTCTTCTCGAACCTGGGGGCTGGGATTCGAAGACCCTCTTGGCTGGAGCATTATTGTCCATTCGCTCGATGTGGCCGAGCCAATGTAGTCGACGTGTTTTGGCTTTTTGGACTACATCCACATCTTGGTACAGCTCATAGAGTTCGCGGTTGTATCTTCTCCTCCATTCGCCCTCCTCGCACACAGGACCAAAAATCCGCCGAAGTATTTTTCTTTCGAAAGAGCCCAGTATCAGCTCTCCCTTCTTGCTTATCGTCCAGCACTCGGCGCCATAAAGCAGAACTGGCAGGATAAGGGTTTTGTAGAGCACACATTTCGTCCTTCGAGTTAGGAGTTTTGAACCCAGTTGTTTTGCCAAACCGAAGTAGCAACGGTTTCCTAGGGTAATTCTTCGTCGGATCTCCACTAGGGTGTCATTCGTGGAGTTTACGTTTACTCCGAGGTAGGTGAACTCCTTAACCACCTCGAAATTGTTGCTATCAATAGTGACGTTTTGTCCTAGGCGGTGGACAGATGCTTGTTTGTTTGTTGATAGCATGTACTTAGTCTTGTCCTCATTTACTACAAGTCCAACGGATTTCGCCTGTTCTTCAATCGCCGTGAACGCTTCTATCACGGCACGCTGGGAGCGACCGATGATGTCAATATCGTCCGCATAGCCAAGCAGCTGGACGGACCTGTTGAAGATAGTGCCTTCCGTGTTGACACCTGCCCTGCGCACTATCTGCTCCAGTACGAGATTGAAGAAGTCGCATGATAGAGCGTCTCCTTGCCGAAATCCGGTGCATGTTTGAAAAAGTTCGGAAGAGCTGCTTCCAAACTGCACGTTGCAGCGCGTGTTTTCCAGCGTCACGCGACACAGCTGAATCAGTTTTGCCGGGATTCCAAATTCGGCCATCGCTATATAGAGCTCCTGACGATGTATGCTATCATACGCGGCTTTGAAGTCGATGAATAGGTGGTGAGTTTCGACTTGAAATTCGTTGGTCTTTTCCAAGATTTGCCTTAGTGTGAAAATTTGGTCTATAGTCGATCTGCCGGGCCGGAAGCCACACTGGTACGTGCCGATTAGTGTGTTGCAGAACGGTTTTAGACGTTCACACAGTACGTTGGATAGGATCTTGTATGCGACATTTAGCAAGGATATGCCTCGATAGTTCTTGCAAGACATAGGATCGCCTTTTTTGTAGATGGGGCATATGGAGCTGATAGTCCAGTCATCGGGCATGTTTTCTTCCACCCATACTTGGTTGATGATTCGGTGCATGCTCCCTACCAAAACATCACCACCGTATTTAAAGAGCTCCGCTGGTAGACCATCAGAACCTGCGGCCTTGTTGTTCTTAAGCTTTTTTATAGCTAAGCCAACTTCTTCTATACTAGGTGGTGGAACTAGTTCTTCATTGACTGGACGTGGGTTCTCTTCTTGCCCTATCACTCTCTCTACATGATGCCCATTAAGCAGCTGCTGGAAATGCTGCTTAAACACATCTACTATTCCCTGCGCTTCGGTGACTAGGTTCCCTTCGCTATCTCGAAGAGCCTGCGTTCCGGTTTTGTAGCCAGCAGCCAGTTGCTTAGCTTTTTTATAAAACCTCCGGATGTTATTACGATCGCGCGACTCTTCGATCTCCTTGAGCTGGGAAGCTGCGTAAGCCCTCTTCTTTCTACGCAGGATCTTCTTTTCCTCCCTTCTCCTGGCTCGATACTCTTCTCTCGCTGCCCTTGTTTTGCGCTGCAGCGCTTTCTTGTGTGCATCTTCTGTCACCTTTTTCCTGTACACGCATTCATCATCATACCACGGGCTCTTTCTCTGGGGTGGCTGGTACCCTACGGTGGTTTCGGCTACCTCTTTGATGATGTCGCGATACTGGCACCACTGATTGTTGGCGTTTGTGGTAGGTGAGTGCACAGAGGAGAGTTTCATACTCAGGCGCTCGCTGTAGGCTCTGGCTACTCCAGGTGTGCTAAGGCGTCCAACGTCGAATTTCTTCTTCTGGGCAGTTCGCAGCTTCTTTTCGTTGGACAGTCGAGCTCTGAATTTAGCCGCAACAAGAAAATGGTCAGAGTCGACGTTTGCCCCTCGGAATGTGTGCACGTCGAGGATGTTGGATGCGTGCCTCGCATCGATTAGCACATGGTCGATTTGGTTGGCGGTTCGACCGTCTGGAGAGCGCCAGGTTGCTGTGTGGATCCTTAGCCTTGGAAACCTAGTGCTACTTATCACCGTATTACGAGCTGCTGCAAAATCGATTAGTCGGTAGCCGTTGTCTGTTGTCGTTTCGTGGATTCTGTGCTTACCAACTAAACCGCCAAAGATGTTTTCCTTTCCGACTTTAGCATTGAAATCCCCGAGTACAACTTTTACATCATACTCCGGACAGGCTCCGTAGGCTCCATCCAGGAGGTCATAAAACTCCTCCTTGATGGGATCTTCAGCCTCGTCGGTAGGGGCGTGTGCACATATTAGGCTTATGTTTTGGAAAGTAGCTTTGATGCGGATCACAGAAAGGCGATCACTTATCGGCTTGAAGTCAATAACTTTTGTCCTAAGCCGATTTCCCACGACGAATCCGCATCCTAATACATGCAGCCTTTTGTTGCAGCTGTAATAAATGTCGCAATCTTTTCTTTTCATCATGCCTGATCCTATCCATCGTATCTCCTGGATCGCGGTAATGTCTGCCTTGTACCGCGTGAGGACAGACTCAAGTTTTTGAGTGGCACCTGGGGTGTAGAGTGTTCTTACATTCCAGGTACATACTCTTAAATCATAGTCCATTGACGTTCCGGGTCTGGTTGCCATTTGAGGAGTTCCGTTATCCGAGGCTGGTTGCGTCTCTCTCATAACTATTTAGTTTTTTCCATGGTCGGGAAGTTACCCCGACGGCACAACCCCCAACCTGGAGGACCAGGCCCTGTTTTGACCCTAGGACAGCGGGTCGGATATTCCGATGTCAGTAACCCAATTTTGGGATATGAGCGCTGCCGTTGACCCGTTTAGGGTTCGTCCGCCACCAACTCTTTTCCAACACCCTGGCTCAGTATTGGAGATCCCCATAGACCTGGTATCCAAATATGTCGAAGCAGCTCATACAGGGATTACACTTTAGTTCGACCTGACCGGAACTGAAGACGCCACCGTTGATTCCATCTAGGGAATTCATCCGCTGCCGCCTGAAACAAGAGGAAGTGTCTTAGTGCGTAGACACTCCTCCCCCCCTCTCTCGTTCGCTGCCACCAACGACCTTCCACAGGGGTTGGTTACCCCATCTCCAGTCGAGGTACTAGGCACCCACCAGTCACCAACGTGGAGGTGAGAGTAGGAGTTGATAGTGAGAGGCTGTGGTTGTATAGGTATGTATCCTTATCTCTGAAGTTGGCTCGAAGTCGACATCAAATGAAGCAGAAAGTTGGAATTAAATTGTCCTTATGGGGATTACCTTTTGAATTGAGGAAACATGCTCTGAATTTAATGAATTTGTTCATTAAATGGATTTGATGCAGTGATTTGGGTAATTGCCTCATGCCGGATGCAAAAATAAATAGCTTCCGACTGAATTTGTCATTACAACAGGTTTTGTCAGGGGAAGTATCTATCTTTGTGCTTGAAGAGGTTATGAATTGATTTGAGTTTTGATTGTTACTCCCTGGAGCTATTTATATAATTGCATCAAAATATCCAATTCATATGAATCTTAAGACAGAGCAGATACATGTTCATTACAAGGATCATTGAACAGATGCTGAATATGATGTCAAGGAAACCATATGTTGAGTTGATTATTTAGTGCAAATTTAATCTCGATCTATCATCACAACTCGGAAGTATTTTCTTACCAAACTACCAAAGCTGGTTTGGAAAAAAGTAACACCCAAGCATATCCAAACATTAAATGAATCTCGACATGATTAGCTAAGCTCGGTATAATATATAAAAAGAACTTCGAACTCGTCGTAATCCTACACTAGGCATGTTTTTTTGAAACCTCGCCAGCCAACCGTTCTTTTGGACAGTTGCCAGCACAATTGCCAGCAATATGAAGCCAGCCGAATGAATTTAGACAATAAGCCTAAAAGCATACCAGCATTTCGTATAAAATTATGCATTTGGTAGAAATATTAGATAAATTCTGACATTTTCCTCGGGAATGTTGTGTGCATGAGATAAGAACCCCATTATGGTTTAAGCAAATTGTGCGGAAATTCTAAGCCACTTGTTGCTTTCAGCGCCACCTGTTTGTTCATTGTGAATTGAATTTAGCCAGCTGCTAAAGCAGCTCTCCGGCTGGGGAGAAAATCAAGAGTTGTTGCCAGCAGGGGCCTATAACACAGAACAACAAGTCAACAAGTCAACATTCACTTGTAGAATTATGCTTGTTTAACAAGTGTAGATTAAAGGCGTAACACAACAAAAACCGTAACAACCGAAAATTTCCCTCGATTTTTTCAATTAGTTCAACAAGTCAGTCAGTATTGCTGTCCCCCATTGGCACTCGAAGTTACACCGAAGTTGGTTAGTTAGCAATGTTTGTGACAAACCTATGGAAGCGAATGCGCTGCAATTATATAGTTTTTCTTTTAGTTTATATCGTATTAGCCTTGTTAAGTAAGAATTTCTCACCCCTCTGTGCAGCTTGTGTATAATTATTTCCCAAATGCCTTAAAGAAGCTGTTCCTGAAAACATATCTTGAAAAATGGCTAACATCTTGAAATAACGACAATATAGAAGCTATATCTTATTAAGCTTAACAAATTGGGCCTTATACAAGTTAAATTATTTTTAGTTGGTATAATTTGACTATCACCGTGAAAGTCACCTATAACATGGTACTAAGATCCTGTCCCAAACCAATGTGATTCTATTAATATTTTCTTCCTAACTTTTGCTTGTTTAATTCTAACAAGTCGATCAACGTCGGTTAAAATTAACCAACTTTTTAACAGATCCATTGTCTTTTCTTTAGACACTTGTTGTTTCCAGTTACAGAAATGGTATAGAATTTATCAAATTTCCCACTTGTTGAAATGTTCTAAAACAATTGTTGAAGTGCCCGTATACTTGTTATTACGTGTTACACAAATTTTTAACAGTTGTTGAATTTCACTTGTTTAACAAGCACTTGTTGTATTGTGTTATAGGCCCCAGGTTGTTGTGTTAATTAGCACATGAAATGTGCCTCAGCTGCCAACTACTGGCAACTATACTGGCTGTCGAGGATTCATAAAAACACAACTGTGGTCAAAAAGAAGGGATTCGTAACAATTCGACCGCAAGCGTTGAATTTTCATCAGAACCAATGTAAAGAAAAAGACAGAATCGAGCCTAAACGCGGTAGACCTAGAATCTTTAAATTTGTTTATGGTATTTTTCTAAATACCCAAGACACTTCAGAAAATTGTGCCCCTCCCCTGGTGTGTTGCCTTGGGAAAAGTTGTCTCAAGTACCTATGATGTTGAAGATATCACATGACAGTGCATTACCCTATCTAAATAATTTTTGTCATCAACGTTCTCAGTGAGGTTTTTATCCGGCCTTAATGGAGCAACGAGCGTTGTCCATCATCATTCTACACAACCTGATGACTTTGATATAGGAGTGGCAAAACTCGACAATGCTCTGTAGAGCTCGTCTCTATAAATGCTGATTGCTGACGTATGTGGCCCTAAAATCGATAAACAGATGCTTTTAATAGATCTATCGCTGTGTGAATATTTGGTCTGTACTCTGTAGGCGCTAATCAAATTATTTTACACTGTACAGCAGACAGGATCTTGTAAAAAATATTAAGGAGGCTGATGCATCTACATTGTAAGGTATTCTTTCACTTAAGTTAATTTAACTACTGTGTCTTTTTTTTTCCTCCTTCGATTTCCCGTGTACTTCAGTTAAAATTCATGTGACTTACAACAAGAAGTGTTAAAAACTAATAACTCTCCGTTTAAACATATCTTCGTTACAGGTAATAAAAAAAAATAAATAAATGGGTGGCGCAAGAGGCGGTAGACACACTAGGCCTAGCTTTTCGCAACCATTCGTTTGTGCGGGTTTCTATTTTTGAATCGAATGGAAGGGACCTACAATTTTATGCCGAGTCCGAAAGGCTGAATTGAGAAGCTTTTTCAGGACAGTCATACTCTCGGATGTTTGTCAGACGTTCGCGAGAGGTGGCGCAGTAGAAAAAACGTTACGATGTAATTTGTGTATTTCCGGGGATCGAACCTGGGATCCCTCGCACACGCACACTAACCACTGCGCTACTGCGCCCACACAATTTTTTGTAATACTGCCTTGGATTACCTTGAGAATGGCTTGCAATATGATGTAATTTATACAGACTTTGCTAAAGCTACGATTACGCGACCATTTTTTTGAGTCATTTAAATGACGCTCTGACGTAAAAATCGCGTCACAAAACAGTCATTTTAATGTCGTTCTGTGCGATCGCCATTTTTGGAATAACATTTTCGGCGTCATTTAAATGACTAGAAAATGGCGGACCAAATGACATGAATTTAGTGCCATTAAAATGGCGAAAAAATTGGCCGTGTGATCGCTCTTCAATGACGCCTAGGACAAATGACTAAACTTTTTGACTGTTGCGTCATTTAAATGGCAGCCTCCAAAAAAATGGCAAGGCTCGAAATTCTTGCCATGCCATGCCACGGCTCAACCACTTCTTTTGCCAAATATTCCGCTCGTCGCGTTGGCTCGTATAATCAAGTCGTCTTCTTCCAGCACACACGCCGCTAATGACGTGAAATCGAAATAATAGGAAAGGTGACATTTGCCACTTGCCTCATCAAGCAAGTTCGTGTGATCGCCATTTTGTGGCCCGTCATTTAAATGGCATCCCAACGGAAAATTCTGAATGACTCGCAGTGTCCGTCATATGATTTTGGGACACAAATGACGATGATAGTCATTTCGTGTGATCGCCAGACGAATCGTAGCTTAAATGTCGCTCTAATGCGACATTTTTCCTGACGTCACAGCGCCATTTAAATGACTCAAAAAAATGGCCGTGTAATCGTAGCTTAATGCATTTGATCGCGTTAATCACAGTACAGTAATTTCCAAACTGACTACCTTAGGATTTCACTCCAATATCCTAAAGTGGATTCTTTCCTACTTAACGGATCGTAACCAGTATGTTCATATAAACGAAATGCTCTCGTCACCAATTTATGTTACCTCTGAAGTATCTCAAGGTAGTCATCTGGACCCTCTGCTCTTCCTTTTTTTATTAATGACATTCCTGACTTGTTTTTGAGTTCCCAGAGCCTTATGTTTGCTGACGATTTGAAGATCTTTCGACCAATACGTTCAGTTCAAGATTGTATTCTTCTACAGGAAGACCTTAAACGTGTTTCTATATGTTGCAATAACAATGACCTTCATCTGAATGTCTATAAATGTCAAAACCTTTCTATTTATAGTCACCTCGATAATACCCCTTTGTCCATTATTTGCACCAAAAAATATCTTGCAGTTATTTTTGACATAAAACTTAGCTTTTGCAAGCACATTGAGTTTTTGGTTGCCAAATGTAATCAGATGGTAGGTTTTTTATTGCGGAATTCGAAATACTTTCAAGATCCCCATACTCTTAATTGTCTATTTTTTGCATTTGTCAGATCACATCACTCGAATACTGGGGGCTTATTCCCAAATGCGCGGCGGATCGCTTTTCATGGCGGATTGGTATTTTTATATTTCCAAAAGCTGTCAAAAGCGATAGCTATTCATGTGACGGATTGCTGGCAGATTTATTGCCAGCAATCCTCACAATAGCTATCGCTTTTGAATGGATCGAATCGCTTTTGGAAATATAAAAATACCAATCCGCCATGAAAAGCGATCCGCCGCGCATTTGGGAATAAGCCCCCCGCAGTATAGTATGGAATCCATTTTACGAAGTACATTCTTTTAGAATTGAAAATATGCAAAAGCGTCTTACTAGAGTAGCTGTTCGTAGACTGCGATGGAATATTGAAATGCAATCTTAAGAGAAATGCCATCTTAAGAGACGAGATGCAAATTATTTGGTATCTTACCTCTTTTCAAACGGAGGCAATATTTTTCCATTATGTTTATTGGCGATTTTATAGATGGTCATATCGATTGCCCTTTTCTAATTAGTCGGATTTTATGCTCCAGTGAAAGTTCTTAGAAATCGCCTTTACGAATACCTTGATTGAGGAATTCACAGCTGTTTCTAGTCGTTCTAGTATACCCTGACCTCGTTGTAATCGCTTAGGTTTGTCAAATTTCAACCTGCCTCCAATGTTCGTTAAATCCTAATGGAAATGGAACCCAATATCTTATATTCACTATCAGGTTTAAATTACAATATAAACCGCTCACTTATTTGCAGAGCATTTATGGTTTGATTTAACGATTTGCAAGACCACCGAAAATACACTTCTTACGTTCGCTCCAGCTGTCCGTTACGAAATGTTTATTATTTAATTTTGCAGGGACAAAGGGACATTAACTTCAAAACGTAAAATAAATAAAAAAAAAGTATCTACACCGTACACGGAAGGACATCTTTATTCCTCCATCAACTGTGAGGGCAAGTGAAAATCCGCCAAAAAGCAAATAATCGTACTTTACGATATCATTCAGCGACCGACGACGCACGTACCAAATGCACAAAACAAACAAATCTATCTGGACGGATTCAGCACCTTCTTGAGGCCATAATTATAGCCATCCCGCGTGATGTATATTTCCCGTAATTCGTGGAGTAAACACAGGTGTACGAAATTTATGCGAAACAAAGAAGAAATATCCTTCGGCAGTGTGTGCTGGCAGCGCTCTATAGGGCAAGAGGGAAACTCCATCCAAATGAAAATGGAAAGAGTTACATCCATCGAAGATAGATTTTCGTGCATAGGGCGGGCGTGGCAAGACATTTCAAATCTATGTGCCCCATTTGCAGATTATCTGATTTGAAATTAAAGACAATATTGTATGGATAAAACGTAGATTGAGTTCAAGGGCGTTATGTCCTTGTTTTGAGCGTCGCCAATCAAAGTTGAGCTCGTTGCCAAAAATCTATTTCGAGCAGTACACCTCGCATCTTGCATAAAAAATGCTTTAGTCTCCTCTTTTGTGGTTGAATTGGCACGACCCAATCATTTGGGGCCAATTGACGACTGAAAGGTAAATAGAGGTAGACCTGGTTTTACCATTTTTTTTTTCGCTTTCGGCAGCCATTCGTGCAAACTTTTCCAAAACAATTTGATTGAATTTTTTTTTACTTGAATTTATAATGGAGTCTGTGCTATATACGGTACTGGATGTTGGCATTGAAGTGTATAATAATGGTGCCTATGTAATGGAAGCAACTTTCATTGAACGGCATATCGGTAGGATACAAATTTGGGTGAGATTGCACATTTTGGTTCGGTTGAATGACTGCCCTAGGCGGGTTTGCAAAATTGGCAAACTTAATTGAAATGTTTAGTAGGATAGAAGATATTGCTTGTGACACTTGGTGCCATGGGTTTGGATTACATGCAAGTGCAAGGATTGCTTGAATATGGAATGAGGGCGTCGATATGTGACTTTAGTTTAGATCAACTGCCTAAAGGTGATGACAGCATGGTGGCGATGCAGTATGCATTTTTGAAAAGTAAAGGAAAATATCCCTAGAAAGGTAATCATATTTTTTAGTACATTAAAGGTAATCATTCGTCGAATCGACGAAGTAATATTTGACTCCAATTTTTACGAAAAGTGTGCACAAAATGCTTGTTAATTTTAATAGTTAATATTAACAGATCATTTTTTTTAAACAAAAAAATAAAAAAATCATTTTTTTTTTTAAATTTTTGCCTTGATACTGAACAATGTGTTGGAACCACTAGTTTTTGAGATCGGTTCATACTTTTTTTTATAAAAAATAGAAAAATAAGAAAATATAACATAAAATCATAAGAACTTTAAAGTTAACTGATTTAAGAACAAAAATATCGCAAAAAAAAAATGCTCAACTTTATGCTCCCAGCTATGCTTTCCTTGTACCTACGTATCTTATATGATTACTTGGTCAAGCGCAATTTTTTTTTAAGGACAACACGTAAAAATGTTCCCTTTTCTTTACATTTATTGCATCTACGTTGTCCTCTCTTATTTGTTCGTTAACTTTGTTGGAATTTTTCGATAAAAGCAAGACTTATCCGAAGAGTTTTTTCGACAAAATTCCACAAACTAGAAGACCTTAGAGATGGCTGGTGTGACACGGAGAGAAAATGCGATCGGAATAAAGATCGAAGAAAAAATCGAAAAAATAAAACTGATATCTTAAACATGATGACTTAAACATGAGATCGAGGATTTTAAACCTAAGAAAGCCCCTTGCTATGATTTGATCACGGGAGAAATTCTAAAAGCTCTTCCTAGAAAAGCACTAATCAAGCTCCTCCATATTTTAAATGCTGCGCTCAGATTAAGACACGTGCCGAGCCAATGGAAAGTTGCGGAAGTCATAATGGTTCTAAAACCAGGAAAACCGCCAAATGAGATAAAATCATACAGACCAATTTCGCTTCTTCCAATCAAAGTTTTCGAAAGGATATTACTAAGGCGTCTACAACCGGTTATAGAAGTTAATAATCTTATCCCTGACCATCAGTTTGGGTTTAGAAGTAAGCATTCGACGATTGACCAGGTTCATAGAATTACTGACGTAATCGAGAAAGCACTTGAAGAACGAAAAATATGTTCCAGCATATTCCTTGATGTCTCGCAAGCCTTTGATAAGGTGTGGCACGAAGGCTTAAAACTAAAATTACGACAAGTTCTTCCCGTGCGTCTATACGATATTCTCGTATCATAACTCGGCAATAGACTTTTCCGTGTAAGACATGGAAGCGAATACTCGAATCTAAAAGAAATATCGGCTGGTGTACCGCAAGGAAGCGTTCTTGGGCCGCTTCTCTACCTGTTATATACTCGTGATATACCAAAGGAAGATGACACTATTCTTGCTACGTTTGCCGACGACACCGCTTTTCTAGCAGTAGGTAAAACAGTCGAAGAAACGACTACAAGCAAAACTGCAAACCGCATTAAATAAAGTAAATGAATGGACGAGGGTCTGGCGAATCGCCCTCAATGAAACAAAATCTGTTCACGTGAATAATGTGATAAAAAAACGAATGACTTGCCAATACCTGGGAATGACACTCGACGCAAAGCTGAAATGGAATTCACACGTGGAAATGAAACGCAAAGAGCACATTCCCAGCTCAGTACCGAGAACAAACTGCTTTTATAACTACAAGCAAGTGCTAAAGCCGGTGTGGACCTACGGTATACAACTTTGAGGTTGCACAAAGAAAACAAATGCCAATATTATACAATCTTTTCAAAATAAAGTGCTTCGAGAAATTGTAAAAGCACCGTGGTACATATATTAGAAACGACGATATCCACAGTGATCTCGGAATACCTAGTTACAATCGAAGCTGAAACTAGAAGCTTTGCGCGAAAGCATAGAAACCGACTAATCGGACACACCAACAATACAGTCCTACAAATTTTAGATGAGAGCAATTTATTGCGCCGACTACAAAGAACAAAACCTTTCGACTTAGCGATATAGGGATTAACCGCGTCTAAATTGCGGAACATGCAGGATCATTCATTGGAGAGTAACCTCTGTCAAAAGTTTTCATTTCGTGATAGAAAAATTGCTTGATAAGTTATATCTTAGTTGCAGTATCTACAATTTATATCAAAGGGTGGTGTTTTTAGTCAGTACGAATCTGACACTACTATGAGCACGCGTTGTTCTCATAGTGTCAATGCAAGATTTTCACCTACCCTCGAAAAAACAAAAAAATATCTCATTCGTGCAGTAATTCAAACAAGGTAAGGAGGAACTCTGTTGATCGTGTTCAGAAATGAAATGAGAGACAAATCTATGCAAAAAATTTGACAGAGGACAATGTGAAGAATGGTTTCCAGTGCAACGGTTGGAGTGGTCCACAACTACAGGCCACTAGTAACAGATGGTAGATGGTATATGAGTATCGGTCTAACTACAGCTGGTATATAGCCAATTCGTTATTTTCTGAGGCCCAAGATCCATTTGCAAGAGAAGAATGCGCCGAGTGACTGAAACGGCCGACGATATTTTCATCGGCCTTCGGTCGAGCATGTGCCTTAGAGTCCTTTTACAGAACTGGGATGGGAAGGGTCTAATCGAGTGTCTTGATAGTTGTTTGGCACTGTTCTGGACTAAGTTCTCTTCTCTTTGTCATACCACTAGTCTATTACTTACATATTATAGGAGCATATCTGTCCTTCTTTGGAATCCCATCCCAGATGAAATCATTGTATTCTTGTACGAGTAATCCTTCGATTGCTTCATTAGCTTCATTAGCTTCGTTTCAATGCCGTACCTGATTGTCGGATTATATTTAGTCAGAAGATTTATATTTCTGGTGAATGGTTATGGTACTATCGCGGGCGGTTTGATGTTGGGTCCAGGGTCCACTTGCATTACACTAATATTTCCTGCCTTCAGTCCTTCTTCTGTATGCTGTCGCCGAGTTCGAACTTTCTCCTAGCAACAATATATAGTGAGGACAACTACTACTCGGTGCTAATGATAGCTTTCAAAGATTACGATTTCCTTAAGGGGATACAAAAAATAAATATAAACACTTTGCAGTTGATGCTAAGAATGTAACTCAGCAGTTCGTCTACAACTAGAGATAATAGCACATTTCCCTGACTAGGTACATCCTTTTGTTCTATCTACCCAAATGGCTTCAAGAGATGCTGGCCACTTTTCTTCACCGTTTAATGGCCTCGTGTAGGGGACTGTAAATTTACCATTTTTATCAAGAAAAAGAACGGTATCTTTTGTGTTCAAACTCCCTATCTTTTTTCTCCCCACTTTTAGTATAAATACAATTTTTGTTCACTACAATCTTGTTAGTGTACCCAATGCAATATACTGACTCCTACTTGATATTCATTTTAACTAAATGCGGTATTAGTATACAACATATGGTCTTTCTGCCGGGATCTGGAGCAAAAACATATTCCTATTCCTGGCTATAGTCTTTAGAAAAAGACTAAAGAGCTGCCTTGAAAAACAAGAGCAGTCCTATATTGACCTTAAGGGCCTTGAGTAGATTCGTCGCAGTGGGAGTGCTTGAGATTATCTTGCAGAATTTCCTGAAGCTATGTCTTTCATTACTGTTATTGTTAAACCCATTGGTGTAGTATTGAAAGCACGATTTAGATCTTTGTTTTGAAAAATGACGGCTGACGGTTTTTGTCATTTTTCTTATTTGAGAGGCGGCAGTTTTTGCCCGCATTTAAGATGGCATAGTTAGTCAATTATGAAGAATAGATTTCATGACTACCTTGGAGTGAAGATGAAGAAGTGTCGAATTTGAATAACGCTCACTGTTTCTTTCAGAAATTATTGAAAATTATATCGTACTAGCTCGTACCCGCTCGGCTTTGCCCGTGCACAGAAATTGTATTCCTTAGGTCTTAGATAAAAATGTTCTTTCGTAAAATGCGAGAAATGAGAATAAATCGATTTGCTGTAAATTTTTGTTCTGCCTAAACCTGAAATACAGCAATACGAACAAAACAAAAAAAGACTCATGAAAATCGGCCCAGCGGTTTTCGAGATACATATAACGTCATCGAGATTCACCCCAGAAGATGATTTTGTATACGATTTTGAATGTTTTTGTTTTGTATGGGAGGTGCTACGCCCCTTTGTCAAATTTTGACCAATCTTCACAGGAGGCCAATACCTAAGATTTTCTGTAAATTTGAGCTCAATCGATTCGGTGGTTTTCGAGATATACGATTTTTAATATTTGTTTGTATGAGCGGTGCCACGCCCCTTTGTCCATCACTTCACAGTTGCTCTTGGTTTACTTTCGGGTAAGAACCTTATAGAAATTCTGTCTGGAATAACCTAATAATGAATGACCAACCAAGTCAAAAGCGAATACAGAGGGGTTATTCCCAAATGCGCGGCGGATCGTATTTAGGGGTATCGTGAATAAATTCCGATGGAAATGTTTCTCTTGTCAGCAATGTAAATCAAACTGCTGAATGGGAAACATTCCGGGAGAAATATTATTCGCGATAGGCGTGATTGAAAGCGATACTTCGATTTCGATCGTCTTCGCTTTTGCTTATTCTCAAACGCGAACTGTACTTTCCAGTTTTTTCTAATTAGACTTCCAATTTTCCATTCATTTTCCCCAGAGTTTGACAGCTTTTCCCCTTCACAGGAATTTAGTTTATTTTTTTTTCGCAAACAATCCGCCAGCAATCCGTCACCTAAATAGCTATCGCTTTTAAAAATACAAAAAATATCAATCCGCCATGAAAAGCGATCCGCCGCGCATTTGGGAATAAGCCCCCAGAAAACGACTTTTCCTAAGGCCTCCCAACTCGAATTTAAATTTTATACGAAATTATTTCACATGGGGGTCGTAACGACGGTCAAGACTTTCCATCCAAGTACTGAAGAAATTTTTTTTCTTTGCCCGAACTGACAACACCTAACATTATTTGAAAAATTATTAGATGCGCCTTCTTCAGATAGCACATTCTCCTCGTTTATTCGATATCGTTAATGTCAAACGATGTTCCATTAATTGAGGATGACTATGGTTTCCAAAGATATACTCGTAGATGCTCATAAAAAATATGAGAAAAAATGAAACTTTTCTCTCTATAGAATGTATCTATAGAAATCTTTGTGTTCGCTATGCTCATAGTGATAGTGATTCATTTTGACGTTGTCTCTAAATCTCTGTGACCTAAGCCCTGATAGCTTTCCGATTTCCCCTTGTGGGATAAAAGTCTTATTTATCTTACCATTATTTCGGTCATCTTGACGCAATCCCAAATGCGAACTTTTCAATTAGGGAGCTCTTCGATTTAACCAACCTGACCCATCTACGGAGGGGCAAGTTCTGAACTCAAACAGAAAACACTCACATGAGAATAGAAATACACTTCACCTATAAAACTGAGAATATGGACACTGTTGCTTGTCAAATTCATTCTCTCCATCCCCATCCCCATCCCATTTATCAGCCATAAATATGTATCCACATCAGACCAGATATCCCTCTTACTTTCCCTCGAACTCCTTATCGCGTATTCAATTTATTAACCTCTGGACATGCACCTATAAATTAAGTAAATTCAAATTTCTGAAATTTACAACCCAACCACTAAGAAGAACGGAAAAGTCCGTTGAATCCATAGAATAAATAAAAATTTCTTATCAGGACTGCTCCCAGATGGTTACTTGTCGAAGAATATCTGAATTTTAGAATCTTTTTGTGAAAATCAGTTTAAGAAATACATAAAAAAAAATAATACAACCCCAAGAAAATCGTTTCCTTTGAACACGAAACTCTCCGAACAACAATAGAAGCCAAAGGCATCCTCAGGTTGAAACCACATAATAAATAAATACACATCTCCTTCAGAGCCTTGATAGACGAAACAACTTGGCAGCATGTCAGAGAAAAATGGAAATACCCACTAAGGAGTAGTCAGAGAACGTTGTGTGTCTGTGAAATTGCATTGGAATCTATCTCGGTGAATGGGAAAATATTATATTACCCAAAGGACTTCAGAATATATACAGAAAGTTATTCACATTGTGCGCGGAGTTATTTTCTCTACTGCGTTCAAGATGAGGAAGGATTACAACGGCGGTAAATCTGTCAGTTAAGACTTTACGCGAATTGGTTCATTGTTTTTTTTTATTATTCACCGAATGGAAATTGAACAGAGTTGAGCGAGTTTTTCCACACTTGACTCTGTTCAAGACGATGTGATGAGTTTATTCGGTCTTTTTATGCATTTAATTTAATTGCAGTCGAGTAGTTCCAAAGTAGAAAATGAGATTTAAGTGTCAATTAGAATGAAAATGGAGAAATTTGTAAAATCGGTCCTTCGAACCGGATATAATAGAAAGGAAATTGAAAACTAAATGCGGTAATCGAAAACTACCCTCCGAATTTATCTGATTGACTTCAATGATAATGGAAATCTAATTAATTTACGAAACCACTCAAGTGCAGCGTTAATCGAGCACTCACAGTAAATCCACATTTTCATCTGAAAATAATGTTAATCTCCTCACGTAAAGGGATTCCAAGTAATATCCAACCTTCCTTCTCGTCTTTTGTTGTCACATGTAATAGGAAAATAATTCATCTGCATATATAGTGTTAGTGTATGGGTAGGGTACCTCCTCATTGTTATTGTAATCGCATTAGCTTCCATTGAGTTCGTTTTTTAATCCATAATCTTTTCTTCTCTTGTATATTTTTGCAGGCTGTCACTGACACAATGTTGGCTGAATTGAAATCCTGTTTCATGGAAGCCTACGACGACAATCAGGATGGTAAAATTGACATCAGAGAGGTAAGTCCTTTATAGAAAACCGTCTACCATTTCTTTAAAATTTTCAAATAAGGTCATCGAAAGCTAATATCACATTCCGGTTCTTTCAATTCGACTATGATATAGGAAAGAAAAAAAAAATAAATCAGTATAATGCCAAATGAAATTTCAACCACAAATATTTGTGCAGTCGTTGCGCATACACATAAGAGCGACGGTAGAGTGTCTACATACAATCCGAGCTATGCAATCCTAGGCAAGAGAATTGCCGCAAGCATTTTCGATGAATGTTTTCCTGAAATAGTTTCCGTCAAAGTTGGAAGGCTATTGGGTTCGGTTGAGTTGTTGGTTAAGCGAGGAAAATTCGTTGATTTTGTATAGAGTTGAGGCATAGTACTCTTCACAGTGGAAATGTTTATGCTTTCGGGCAAGAATTATTGAACATTTCAGCCACGTCAGTGTTGTCTAGTGCCGGCTTTAGGATGGGTTAACCCGTGCGGCCTATTATAGGGGCGCCTCATACCGTGATTTAAAGTAAATGAAAATGAACGCAACCGCAGAACAAAAGCTTTGTATTTAAGGAGAAACTATGCATGGATCGAATCTCAAGCAAACGTTGTAACAACTTCACCATGGTCACCAGCTAAATATTATACTACATTTTAATACAGAAGGTAATTTTTTAGCCACACGCCACGAATAAGGCATAATTTGCGTCATATAACCTACAAAGATGCAAGCAAAAGGCGCACTATCTCACTGTAGTTTCTGTAACTATCCCCTATCGCTTTCCATTTCTCTCCATCATTGAGTTTCAATAACTTTAAAGAACATAGCAAAGCCCTAAATAAAAAATGTCTGTGTATTGAATATATCCCAGCTATCTCTGCCGACTGTGGGCGCAATAGCGCAGTGGATAGTGTGCTGGACTATACCGAGTACCGTGCGAGGGATCCCAGGTTCAATCCCCGGAAAAACACAAATTACATCTTAAGGTTTTTTCTACTGCGCCACCTGTCGCGAACGTCTGACGTCCCTTAAATTCGTCCCAAAAATAGAAACTCACACAAACGAATGGTTGCAAGATGCTGGGCCTTGGGTGACTACCCGCCTGTTGCGCCACCTATTTTTTTATTTATTTTTTATCTCTGCCGACTAGTTCTTGACTTCGTATATATCCTTGTACAGCTATTCAGTTCTTTATTGTTACTTCTCCTCCAAACTCCAGATCCTTGGACCTATAAAACTTCCATTTGCAATAGAAGTAAGGCTTCTGATCAGATCACGGGCTATAGAGCGTTTCATATTAATTTAAAGGAGAGCACTATGACTTTGGAAGTACCCTGTAGAACCCTTTGTGACGTACGTGAAATTGATCGAACTATTGGTGAAGTTCGTACAAGAAGTAAAGGGTGTCCCATAATTCTAGCAAAATTTTAATTTTGCGCCATTTAATAGTACAGTGATGCCAACGGAAAAAAAGATAACAATGTGACAGCTGACAGTTCGGGGTCAGTAAAAATGGAGCGCCATACGAAATAACAACACATTTTAATTGTTGAGCAATGTTTTAAAAATAATGAAGATTTGTCAGCTACAGTCCGCAATTTTCGAAAAAAATCATCTTCAGTGATGAAGTTCATTTGCATCTTGATGGCTTCGTTAATTGTCAAAATTGTCGCATTTGGGGTTCAGAAAACCCACGAGTATATGTTGAGAAACAAATGCATCCACAACGCGTGACTGTTTGGTGCTCATTTTGGGCTGGATGCATTATCGGACCATTCGTCTTCGAAAATGCACCTGGTCAGGCAGTAACAATTAATGGTGTTCGTTACCGTGACTTGATAAGGATAACCCCGTTTTAAGTGCCCTTATTACAAGATATGGATGAGACCATAACATGTGGTTTTAACAAGACGGTGCCACATGCCATACAGCCAGAGAAACAATTCAATTACTGCATTAGTAATTTCCTAATTGTGTAATCGGCCGTTTTTGCGTTTAGAATTGGCCATCCAGATCTTGCGATTAACGCTTTTTTCTTTGGGTTGTTTTTTTTTAATTCAAAGGTCTATGCAAAAAACCCCACGACCACCAACGCCTTGAGAGAGGAAATTGGAAGGTGCATTAATAAAATTCAGCCACATTTATGCGAAACGGTCATAGAAAATTTCAATAAAAGAATACGTCTAGCCAGCAAAGACGTGGCGGCCATTTATCTGGTGCGCTATTCCATAACCCCAATCTACAAACGTTCTAACGACTATAAGCACTATCATTGACTCCATTAATTGATGACACAGAAAAATTATAATACCAATAACATAAGTAAGAGGTGCTCACTAACACTGCCATGTATTTATGCAACATTTTTACCGATTGTCAAGCCGCGATTAAATGCCTGGATTTGGTCATCTTCAAGTCTAATTTTGCCCTCTTTTAACGCGATGGAGGAATATTTTAAATTGCACCTTTAAGGTGCAGGGCCATAGGGACATTCCAGGAAATTGCATCGCCGACGAACTAGGTAGGCATGGCATAACTATGTTGATTATACTAGAAAAGAAGAATCACTACCTATGCCTCTCGCTACATGTAAGCTTTTAGTTAAACGAAAGCGCTATTAATCGCACGTTGTCACGAAACAGATCTAGCCCATAATGGATCTCAAGCGCTCCAACAAATGCTTCTTTTACTAAAAAGAGACATTATAAGAAAGTACATTATTAGGTCCCATTAAGAGACACTGCATTATTGACAGGCATGCTCTCAGGTTAGGCCTCCCCTTGTCAAATATTTTTCTAGAAGCTATATTGACGAGGAGGAGGAGGAGACTAGTCTTCACCTTCTATGCAGATGTCCAGCGCCCCAGCCCTGTAGAAAACTACATCTATAATACTTTTTCGACAACACTCGCTGTCAGGTTGTAGACTGTAGCTCACGGATTGCTTGGATGATACTAGATTTAAGTGCTTGAATTGTTTCCGGATTGTTGGCATAACATCGGTCGTTCAGTGTACCCCACTAAAAAAAAGTCCAAAGGAGTCAATTCGTAGCTGCGAGGCGGCCAATTAGCATCGCAAAGAAATTGGTGCAGCAAAAGATGAATTGTAGCATTGGCTATGGGGCATGGCATGGCACGTCGTCTAAATCTATGTCTTTAATTTTAATAAAAAAAAAAGTCTGTTAACCTAGCTCTGTAACGCCCACCGTTGAACGAAACGTTGTTCCCAGCCACATTTTTGAAGAAAAATGGTCCAATGATGCCACCACTCCACAATCCGCATTAAACTGTCACGCCACTCTCTGTCTGTACGACGACGGGGACCATGAGTGTTGTCCACTAGCCTACCAGTCTCACGAACTTTTTTGCACAAACTTGCGTACGGTGGATGCTTCATTTCGGCCAAAATTTATTTTCAAAAAACGCACTGTTTGGGCTACACAGCACAGCGCACTCACTTTGAAAATAGGTTTTCAATATTTCCCAACGTTGGTCAAGCATAAAGCGATCATTTCGTTTCGCGGAGGTATAATTCTGACTTTCTGTCAAGATTTCGTATATGTAGAGCTAATATCATTCATTCATTCATTCATTCATTTTCAATGGTCCGCTTGTCCATTAAGTGGGTCGCGGGTGTAGGTTGCTCAAGTGGACCCTCCATAGCTCGCGATTCTCCTCCATCGACTCTAAATCATCAAGGGCAATCCCCATACGGGTATAGGAGAGATTATGGACTTGATCTAACCATCTCATCCTTGGTCTACCTAGAGGACACCTGCCTGATGGTACGGATAGCACGTCGTGGAATCGTGGACGGGGACATGCATTTAACATGACCAAACCACCGCTCGACATTGAGTTCCTCACGTATATTCTGGTATTTCTGATGCGATCTCTACGGGTCACACCAGCAATACTACGGAGAAATCTCATTTCGGCAGCTTGTATCCGCGATCTTATTCTTTCGGTCATTACCCAAACCTCATGACCATAGGTAAGAGTTGGAACAAACACCGAATTAAAGACTGACAACTTAGCCTTGACACCAAGTTCAGTCCTCCTAATAACAGAATGACCAAGCTGTCTCAAAATTGACCCAGCCTAACCAATCCTACAGGAAAACTCGGCATTGCTCCTTTCATCGCTCGTGAATAAGACCCCGAGATACTTAAACTTCTCCACCTGTTTCAATGGGACTCCACTAACATGCAGAGTGCATTGAACAGGCGTTCTGGAGACGACCATCACTTCAGATTTGTTCATGTTTAAATATACCTCTCGGAAAGCATCTTGGGCCGCTGCAGCGTCATAAGCTAAACTTTCTCAAAATAAATATTAAATAGAAAAATGTACCTACCCTAAAGTGAAAATTTCCCCCATGGAATTGGTCATCGACTATAATAGCATAGTGACTAAAACAAGGTCATCTATGTAGATATATGATGCTCTCATTAATTATGGATGTGCTCCCTCGCCCTTAAACCTACCCCCTGTAGGCAATGATGTAATATCTCTTGGGAGAATCATGAGCGCATGTACTACATATAGTACGTTTTGTGTTCTAATAAAATCGTCTTTTACTAATTACGATTAACTACACTCCATGCCAGCCACATTACAATATAATTGTTCGGATTATAGTCTGGCTGGCCTCTATATTTCCAGAATTATATTGACATAGGCCACAAATTAAAATGCAAATTATGTATAAATTAATTGCACACACACTTATTGGGTGTAGTTAAATCTGTTGATGCTTTAAAGAGTTGATGGAGTCATTTGTACGAGCAAATGTGTAACTTTACCTACGCATACAAGGATCATGATATGTAAATGAAGCATCCTTAAATTGTAGTCCCACTCCTACACATCTTCCAAGTAATCCCACGTTGATAGAGGAAAAAGATATCCTCTTGATAAAGTTAGTAAAATTAGTCCTGCTGGCTATTGAAATAATTTTTCATTAGAGATGTACTATAACACACGTCTGCTCAAGAAATCTGAATCCTGCCAAGAAACGAATTGCATTAAGAATTCATCGAATTTTTTGCTATGTTAAGTTAGAAAATATATACGGGCAGGCTATAAATCATAACACTTGAACATATGGGTATCTCCATGGGCGAGGGATGACTAGATTACTTTTCGTAGGTTATCTACCTTCATTATTGTATATGAGAACGAGAAGTATTCAGAGGAAGAGCTTGTGCAGCAGCAGAAGGGATAAAGTTTAGTTCACACAAAGGAGGAACTTTTTTTAAAGCAACTTCCTTAAAGATGTGCACGTACATATTTAACGAGAGGAACTGAGTTTTTTTTTGGTGTTTGGTTAATACGACTTAGGCTAGGTCGGGGAAGAGGTTGTCCCTTGCTCATTATAACCCTGTCTTTAAGTACACTAATCAATTACTTACTTATCTAATAAGACTTAACATTAACATATAAATCTTGAGCATTAATTTCATATATTCAAATAAAAGGTCAAGATGGTGATGCGTTTAAATATTGAAGGAGTTTCTGAGATACGGCTTATAGAGTAGAAACAATTTTGAAATTCGGCCTTATTTCATTCACTGCACCATAGCTGAGTTCTGATCTGATGGTCGGGCTCGTCTGAAATTTGGGAAGGAAGCGAAAACGCTTAGTAATCCAGCACACTGACCACTATTTCGGAGATATGCCTTCTGCATACAATACTTAATCGCACAAAGACGATCCAAAATTGATTTAACTATTATTGGTGGTCAGGGTAAATTGAAGGACAACGCTAGTTATGGTTCTGGGGACATTTCGGTTTATTGTGAAATTGACGAACTTGCCAGTCTTGACACTACTATCCCTCCCTCATGGCAGGTGCATATATTAAGCTACGATTACACGGCCATTTTTTCGAGTCATTTAAATGGCGCTCTGACGTAAAAATCGCATCACAAAGCAGTCATTTAAATGTCGTTGTGTGTAATCACCATTTTTGGTGTAAAATTTTCAGCGTCATTTTAATGACTAGGAAAATGTCGGACCAAATGACATGTATTTAGTGCCATTTAAATGGCGGAAAAAAAAATGGCCGTGTGATCGCTCTTCAATGACGCTTAGGACAAATGACTAAACTTTTTGGTTGTCATTTAAATGGCATCCCAACGGAAAATTCTAAATGATTCGCAGTGTCCGTCATTTGATTTTGGGACACAAATGACGATGATAGTCATTTCGTGTGATCGCCATTTTTCCAATGACGAATCGTAGCTTACTGCGACATTTTTTCCTGACGTCACTGAGCCATTTAAATGACTCAAAAAATGGGCGTGTAATCGTAGCTTTAGAAATGATTATACATAAAGGGTGATTTTTTAGGCGTTTGGTTTTTAAAATTGAAAATAAAGAAAAAAACAACTAAAATTTGCAAAATTAAATGAAATTTGTAGTAAATAATTTAGAGTAAATAAATCAATTCTGACTATTTACTTTTTAAATATTATTTCGTTTAAATGTTGACCGCGACTACGCCTCAAGTGGTCCATCCGGAATGTCCAATTTTGGCATAATATTTCCAACATATCGACTGGTATCTCACCAATAACACGAGTTAAGTTGTCTTCCAAAGCGGCAATACTTGCTGTCTCATCCGTATAGATGAGGGACTTCACATATCCTCACAAAAATAGTCCAGCGGCGTAAAATCGCACGATCTAGGCGACCAATTCACAGGTCCAAAACGTGAGTGTTTACGAAAGTCTATCCATGGTGAAATGGCAATGCTAACTGAGCATTTTTTACTTTGACACGTGTCACGAACACGAACTGTCAAAAAAATTTGGCTGAAACAGCCAAAATTAATATCACCCTTTATTTGCAAAGTTATCATACTGAGGAGCGCCTTTTAGATTAGAGATAGAGAGTGCATTAAAAAAATTAATTTTGCCCATCCTGTTGTACATTTAATTGGTGGCCTGCTACACAAGCTTAGCAATTCAGCTTTTAATATATAGGTTATAGCAGGGATTCCCAAACTTTTTCATCCTGCGACTCCCTATTAGTCTTGTGCGATAATCCAAAGGATTATTTCACAAAGGAAATAATTCAAGACAATAATTTAACTTTATTTGATTGATTTTTGAACAAAAAAAATGTACAAGAATACCCAGGAGAAAAAAAAAACCAATTGTCAATAAGTGACATACCGACAATACAAGTTAATTTTCGCGTTAAGGTAAATAATTTGAATCCAGATAATTCAAGTCGACTTACGATGACTAGATTCTTGAATGAGGGAAAGATGGGAAATTTGCTAAGCGACTGTCAAAAATTGGCAAGAAATATATTTACAAAAACAGAAAACGATTTGAATAAAATTTGTTAGGACGCAGATTCTGACACCATACCTTCTTCATAACGTCTGCCCACAGAACTAGCTCTTCGCACGTGCAAGTAGGTGTGGTATTGCATTGAAAGACGGACTCGCAAATACTTTCTTTCTTTCCTTCCCATCGTGGTAGGTAAGCCTTACCTGATGGTGTATTTTAAATTCCAAATATTTGGCTCGATGACAGCCTAAATATAGCGTTTTTTCAGTCATTTGACAACAAGTTGGGAGAAGGGGGTGGGGAGTGGGAGGGGACAAAAAACATTAAAATGATTTCGCATCTCACTCTGAATGCATCCATTGCAAAGAAAGCGATCGAAATGCGATTGACGGCTGTCTAATGGATCCAGTCCGTTCAGGGATGTTTTGAGTAAAAAAAAACCCTAAACAAACGGCTTTGCCTCTCTATAAAAGGGCTTGTTCTGAAATTTTGGAGGCAGTCGATTGTGAGATGTGAAGCTGATCACATCTATTTGGTGCGCTTTTTCGCTCGTTTTTTGACACATACTTTGGCGCAATTTTTTGACGCGCAGTATGGTGGATTTTTTGGCGCGTTTTTTCGCGAATTTTTTCTGCATTTTTGGCGGGATTTTTTGGCGCATATTTTTTCATCGCTTATTTTGGCGCGATTTGATGGGCGTTGTTGGCGCATTTTTTGCATAGTTTTGGCGCGTATTTTAAGATGTTTTTTTGGCACTTTTTTTCGCGAAATTTTTCCACATTTTTGGCGGGATTTTTTGTTACTTTTTTGGCGCATATTTTGTTATTTTTTCATGGCAATTTTTGGCGAATATTTTGTTATTTTTTCTCCGCGATTTTTGGCGCGTATTTTGCCGAGATTTGTCGGGCGTTTTTGGCGCATTTTTTGCATAGTTTTGGCGCGTACTTTGGAGATGTATTTTGGCGCATATTTTATTATTTTTTCTCCGCGATTTTTGGCGCGTATTTTGCCGAGATATGTCGGGCGTTTTTGGCGCATTTTTTTTGCATAGTTTTGGCGCGTACTTTGGAGATGTATTTTGGCGCGTTTTTTTTGCGAAATTTTTCCACATTTTTGGCGGGATTTTTTGTCACTTTTTGGCACATATTTTGTTATTTTTTCTGGACGATTTTTGGCGCATATTTTGTTATTTTTTGTCCGCGATTTTTGGCGCGTATTTTGCAGAGTTTTGTCGGGCGTTTTTGGCGCATTTTTTTGCATAGTTTTTGATTTGAGTTTGATGGGTGCTTTTGTCGCATATTTTTGAATAGTTTTGGCACCTATTTTGAGATGGATTTTGACGCGTTTTTTTCGCGAAATTTTTTTCATATTTTTGGAGGGATTTTTTCTTACCTTCTTGGCGCATATTTTGTTATTTTTTCTCCGCGATTTTTGGCGAGTATTTTGCCGAGATTTGTCGGGCGTTTTTGGCGCATTTTTTGCATAGTTTTGGCGCGTACTTTGGAGATGTATTTTGGCGCGTTTTTTTGCGAAATTTTTCCACATTTTTGGCGGGATTTTTTGTCACTTTTTTGGCACATATTTTGTTATTTTTTCAACGCGATTTTTGACGCGTATTTTGGCGCCATTTGATGGGCGGTTTTGGTGCATTTTTTGCCCAGTTTTTGGCAAGTATTTTAAGGTGTATTATGGTGCGTTTTTTCGCATCCACCTTTTTGCCTGGATTTTTCGTTTTGAAATGACGGGAAATAAACAAGTTGACGTCAATCTACCAGTACCTCCAAGGAAATTATCAAAAGTACTATAATAAAAGAAGCGATGGGCCCACCAAGGTGCCTTGTGATCGTTCTCCTCACAACCTAAGCTAACCTAACTTTGTGCTGATAGGCTTTAGTGAAATGTAAGTTGAAATAAAGGCACTGTGCGTCCTCGGTAGTTTTGAAGAATCGCATGCTATGGAGCCCAATTTTGGGCTACTGTATCGAGCATTTTATGCTTCATCTTGCTTCAGTATTGACATCCAATTTGGCGATACTAAAAACAGCCCCAAGCGTAAGTCACTCTCATTCACTACGAAATTCTGACTTGCTAAAAACTATTAGAAAGTAATCTACGTAGAAAGTGGAACACGCACAGATTTTGCCTAGTTACTATGCATAGTATGTAAAGAAATAGCTTATTTGAAATACTATATTATAAAAATATTATGTACCTACATTAAGCCGATAAGAATAAGAAAATGTTTTAAGGTTCTTGAATCGTAACGAGGCGTGTTGTTATAACTGAGACAGTGGTCTTTGAGTGCAAAAAAATCGGGATAAAAACATCGATGCATCGATAATATCGAAAATAAATTATCGAGTGAAAAAATCGATATTTTTTTACGACAATATCGATGAATCGAGTGATTCGATATATATCGCGCATCACTACTCCCTATACAGGTTTTAATATTTTTGCGACGCCCTTCTAAAAGCACACAACATAAAAAAGCACAGATATGTGAATATAAGCTGAGCTTACTCACTAAAGGGGTTTTCAATGAGGATTGGTCGACATTGAAATGGAATAAAACAAGCTGTGTGCAAGGTATTAACGAAGCCCATGGAATATAACACCATGCCCAAATGTCCGCCGCAGCTTCTCACGTTGTCACGGATTCGAGTGCTCCAATCTGCCGCATAGATCCGGCTTAATTTGAGCGATGGCATTAGTTATGTTCGGTTTAAGGACATCGGGCGATTGCAATTTATTCGCATTGAGCTGCGACTTCAGGCAACGCCACAAGAAAAATTTAGCGAGGTTAAATCGCACGATCTTTGCAGCCAAGAGATCAGATAACCATACCCTGTAGCTGAGTGACACATAGCCACCTCTTGCTGGAACCACATGTTAGCAGCATCGTTCTGTAGTACTCGCCGTTGATGGTATTGGCCTTACCAACGTCATGAAAAAGTACGGAGCAATGACGCCACCGGCCCAAGGGCGTCGCGACGCACGAACTCCTGGGTTATAGTAATGTAATGTAATGACTAAGTGATTACTATTTGAGGCTAATGAGCAAATTGGTGAAAAAAGAAAATCTATCCACTAATACCAGAAATGCTGTCTGTGTTCCTTTTACCAAAAATCTTTGATTACTCAGACTAAGTCCAATATGTTGGTCTAATCGTGTATAGAGGACTAAATTGGAATTCCCCTAAAATAGCAAAATTACCAATGCGGCTGTGTAACTGGCTTGTTAGTACGGCTTGAGGGGTCTCACAAAAGGTCATCTATACCTAAATATCTGCATTTGAAATAAAAAGTCACCGAAAAGGGCCATAATGGATTAATGCGAACCAGCCAACAGCTTTTCTACCTTTTTTCTACCTCCATTTCATATATACACATACGCACAATCGCTGGCTAATAGCTTTGCTTTCTGAACTTCCTGAACTTGACATGGTTTCCAATTGTGTATACAGGTCGCCTTCCAAAGACTTTTGCTTCAAAGAGTTTTGAAAATTGAAATAGAAATTAATAATCGAAATGGCCTGGTTGGTTAAGGGATGCACGCTTTTAAGGCGACTAGACTGGTCGGAAGAGATTCAGAAGCTTCCTTAAACGAACCAGAACAATTCGTCCGCAGTCATAAATCGCGAATTTAATTCAGTTAAAAAAATTGGTGAACCCCTACACTAACAGTCAATTGAATGCCTTTGACTTGGCATACCAAGTCCAAAGAATTTTCTTATCTAGAATTATTCTCAGATATTTCTGAGAATATAGATCTGAACAGTGAAGCCTCTTACCAACCGCTGAGTACGACTGGACGCACTCCTTTGTCTCGTGAAGAGAACAACTTTAGTTTTCAAAGCATTAACCGAAAGCATATTCCTAAATAGTTAGACATTGGCCATGTCTAAGGCCATCTGCTCATTAACACAGATAGTCTGTAAACATGATCCGACAGAAAGAATGGCAACATCATCCGCGTTTGCCTGAGCATAGACGTTTAACTATTGAATGTCAGAGAGTCAACTACAATGCACAATATCTGTGGAGATAGTATGCGACCTTGTGGGCAGGCTCTGTTAATCCCTGGCCCTAACAAGGTGTCCAAAGTCCGCATATACAACCCAAAGGTCTATCCACCCCGTATTGTCTATATGAGTCACATACGTAGTTTGAAGTAGCTTTGTCGAATGCGCCCACTATGTCAATAAAAACTTCCATGGCGTATTGTTGACTATCAAAAACGCATTCAATTCTAGCAGGCAACTAGATTTAGAAGGGCAGTCGCAGAATTTCCGGCTCTAGAAATATATAGACAGTTCATCTTTAATACACATGAATCTCGACCAGTCTCTTCAAGCTTTTCACCAAGCAAGAAAGAACGACACACTTATAGCTCTGAAAATTTAAACTCTTAGCGAGGGAGTACTAATGTTTTCCAATTTTTAATGTAAAAAAGTCACTCAAACCGTAAGCCAAGGTAAAGGAATATTTGCCAATGCCCATTTCAGAGTATTGGAGAAATTGGCTTATACACAATTTTGGAGTTTGAAACCCACTAGTGCGCATATCTAAAAGAGATATCGCCATGAAAAGGTAGATACATTGATAGGCTGCGCTCAATCTAGTCTATTCAATTACATTTATATCGATTCATAAATAGTCAATACTCAGGGAAGTCAGAAGCAAGTGCAAGACTGTCTTCGAAAATTAATGAGCAAAGACCAGTTAATCTCATTTAATTTGCAACGGGCAATAGATATGTCGAAAATCTAACAAATGATGACATTTCTTACAAATCGACGCCAAATCGAAACCGACACTCTGACACTCAAAGACCCCAAACACGAGTTACAACATTTCCCAGCAATCCCATAGTTATAACGACATTATATAAAAGTTCCAAACCAAGTTACACACTCTCAGGAAGCCCCAATATGTAAGCAACATTTCCATCGCCTTAAAGTTGTTAAATCCCACATTCACCCATCTCAATCGAAGAGATAAATGTATTTTCCGACTTGGAACACGTTTTTGAAGGAACTGTTCACGGTTTCCTCCGACCCAACCCCCGAATGTCATTTTAGTGACAAACGAATTCCGCTTTCACGCTGAGTCCGCACCACACGACCTCACATCCAACCAACCATTAACTTGGCCTTGTCATGCCAGAGACAGAAACAGCACACAACTCCTCCCGAAAGTAACCGCGTGCACAAATGCGCACGATGCAACAGCAAGCGGTGGTGGCAAGGACTTGTCGTGGATTTATGGATTCCCCATGCTCGTCCTGCAAACTCCGCAATATGCTGCTGACACAAAACTCATTAAAGCGAATGTATGTATTTGCTTTAAAGTATACAAGAGCCAAGGGATGTGATATTCCTGATCAATTGATGTGAGTTATTCATCCGGAATGGTGGGCGTGACACTGACCTCCATATATCTATATACAGTCCCTCGAACCGAACAAACAAATTAAATAAATTTATCTTTCTCTAATTCGTTTCTTTGCAGCTCGCTCAATTGCTTCCGATGGAGGAGAATTTCCTTTTGCTCTTCCGATTCGATAATCCCCTGGAATCGAGTGTGGAATTTATGAAGGTAGGTGTGGATGGTTTCGCAAAAAAGAATATACCCATCTCTCTATCAGAATTGTGAACATCCCAAACAATTGTGTGGCGTTTAGCCTTATCCTTATCTAAACAGTTTCAGCAGAGTTTTAATTGGATTTTCCTCATCTAATTTAGATTTGGCGTGAGTACGACACCGATAACAGTGGATACATTGAGGCTGATGAGCTTAAGAATTTCCTGAGGGACTTGCTAAAGGAGGCTAAAAAAATCAACGATGTTTCGGAGGATAAACTAATTGAATACACTGACACAATGGTAAGTAGCCAGCAACAATGGGGTGATCAAATAAACTGATTGGGGGCAATATTTGACATTTTGATGGAGGGTCGCTGTTTAAATATATACCTACCTTAGGAATGGGGCTCTGTGATAAATTATTTTTCAATTTCAAATAGCAAGAAACTTGTGCAAACTAATTATGGATGTGCATTTGCACATGCAGTCGTTGTTGACAGATTTGCAGTGGCGACAGAATGAGTGACAGAGACATTGTCGGAGTAATATGCGAATGGAGATGTGTATGGGCTTAAAGGATCTTCCACAAACTGCATGTTAATTAATTCAGTTTAATGTGCGTCCATGAATAATCTGGGACGAAAATGGGGGTCGCAACGATTTGTTTAGGGATTATGAGCGCATCGCTAAAGGATTCTGTTTGAGATGAAAAATACCGGAGGCTTTGGTGATGGATTGCAGTCGTTTTTCCGGTAAAATATGGGGGATTTTGGCCTCAATGGTCTTGATTGGCGTTGTTGAGTGTCAACAATTTACCTCTTTCCGGACAACTGTGTGCCTTTGTTTTGTTGATAAGTCCTTATTTTCGTCATTTCGAAACGCTAAGACTCGTAATGAGTTGGTAATCCGTTTAAAGTCTTAGGACAGGAGCTTATGCTTGCAATGGAGGACAACAATAACTCACATTATTTAACTGAATGAGTTGAATATGTCAACTACTAATACCACTTTGATTTGTTTTCTCGTCGCATTTTAAATGAGGCACGCATACGTTTTTATTTTAAGAAGATTAAATACTTTAAAGAGTAGTCCCAAAAAATAACCCTAACATTTGGAAGGAGATACGACTTACAGACTGAACATAGCTTGGTATTTATTAGATAAATATACATGCACGCTAGACTTTCAGAAGGGAAATGGAGCCAAACGAAAAACGTTTCCCCGAAAGGCTCTACGACAAATTGTGGTTATGGATGCTGGGGATAGGCTTGTTTCTAAAATGCCCTATAACTATTTATGGTTTCTGGGTGGATGCAATATGGTTACAAAATTATAGCCACAAACTTGCTTACCAAATTCCCTACGAGGCACAACTAAGAGGATTTCCTTGGTGAGACCTCGACGAACGATGTTTCCAACTGCAACTATGGTATGTGGTTTCGAAAGGCCCTACGCTAAATTAGCGAGAATTCTGGGCATGTGGATCTGGACGTAGGTAGGGCGAAAAATGGAAGCAGGCTGACGATGGGCTGCAACTTACAGTCACAATAATTAAGAATAACTTCCATGACTCACGAAGTAATGAGGTAAGCAGCCAAATTATAAAACTTCAGCCGAAGACAACTTCTGTGTAATGAGGTCTTACGCCCTTAACTTACCAAAAGGTGGCTGAATCATATTTTCAACAGAAAGCGAATGTGAATTGTACGAACGAATAAAAATAACTTGTAGTTAGGGCTATGTGTGAGACGTAAGGAAAAAAATTATTTTTAAGGATATACGATATACCCGACGGAAGTCCCAGAGTGTCGAATCTTTTAATACTTCCAGGTAAAAATCGTAGCAGCTTGAAAAGCTATTTCTACTATGGGATGCAATATATGCAATAGCTACATTTTTTTGAAGAATGCCTTGGCTCAGTGCTGCTAAAGGGCTTTGAACACACTTATCTTCTTTACCTCCATCCTTTCAAATTCCGACAAGGGCGACTTGCAATCTGTGCCATCATACTATCTGCAAACATAGAAATTGCCACCAAATTCGAATCCGAAAACATGATAAGAACTATAACCTATCACAATGGGCCTTCTCTGGCTTAAATGTGGCTGTACTCGCTGTAACCTGCCGCTGCCACCCCAACCTAAACTTCTACCATTTTATATCGCTGAAGAGGGTAGATGTATTGTTCAAAGATTTTGAGTAACATGCACATGTAAAATTTATGGATACAGACGAATTTTGACGTGACAGATGGCCAGTGAAGAAGAGGCGGTGAACATGGCGAACTGGATTTCTAACTCTGTAGTTAATTTCAGCTCTAAAAATGCTCTAGAAACAAACAAAAAAGTACTCTTAAGATGATACAGAGTGTAAATACCCATTCGACTCGGAGTGCGTTACATTCAGAATTTGAGCTTAAGGGTGCTGAGTATGTCAATTCAAGACATCTCTATCTCTATACCTATATATAAAACAAAGTGGAAAGAACTGTTTCCCTCTGCCGCCCGTAATTTCCAACCAATTTTGTTGATTTTTTTTTTAAATGTCGGGAATTACGGTGATTGGGTGATGGGCTAAACAAATTCAAAATCGGACAAAGGGGCGTGGCACCTCCAATACAAAAAAATTAAAACATTGTCGCCCGAAAATAAATAAAATAAAATAAAAAATAAAAAAAAAATTAAAAAAGCAACAAAAGGCCTGGCGAAGCTGGCAGGGATTCAGCTAGTTACTCCATAAAGTTGAATTCCGGAATCTCATGAATGCCTTCACCCGCTTTTTCCGAAAGTCGGAAGAGAGACGGCTCCAAAGATGCTACATCTCAAACAACTTTGGCAGCTATCCTAAGGTAAATGAAGTTGAATGTCTTTAAAGACTCAAGTGGAAACCAATTTCTAGCTCTCTTTGGTTGATTGTATCGTAAAAGGAGCTAACATGAAAGTTGTTCCGTTTAAGCTGCATTTATTATCACTAGATTTGTGAGACGATTTTCTTATAGAAAGACTTGTGCGAAATCCCAATCTATATAAGTATACATATTTCCATAAATAAAAATTGAACCCTAAAATGTTTGTCGTCGATTCACGCCTTAAAGCATTTACTAATTTTAACCAACTTTCATACATTTTTGGTATTGGTCCATATACGGTTTTTGTGAAGTTTGGTCAAAATTGGACAAAGGGGCGTGGCACCTCATATAGAAAAAAAAATTTACAAATCTATACAAAAAACAACTTCTATGGGTTGAAACTCGATAATGTATCTCGAGAACCGCTGGGCCGATTTTCATGGTTCTTTTTTTGTTTTGTTCGTATTGCTGTATTTCAGGTTTAAGCCTAGTATCCTGCTCGCGCTTAATTTTTGCTTTTCTCTCCACAGCACAGATAAATGCTCGCTAAATTCGTTGTACAGGATATAGATAGGACACACACCCATAGTTTATTGCCACATGTATTTTGATTTTTGTTGTTTTTTCACTTTTTTCCTACTCACTTACATCGTTTATCAAGTATTCCACGAAATATTCAATTAAAAATTGTTTTGTTTTGAAAATGTCAAAATTTATCGCCGATTTAATGTACCAGGCAATTCTTTCGCGAGCTAAATCAGTGGAGACATTTTCTTGGCCGAGTATAACAACATTGTACGTAGTACGTATAACACTCAGTATTGTTATACCGGACTGACATTGAGTGTGTCCCATCTATATGAAAGTAAGAATTTAGCGTGCGGAACAGGATACTGCTTTGCTAAACTGCCTCGATAAATTTTATCTCTGTAGACATTTTTGTATGGAAGATAAAATTTAGCGCGAGCAGGATACTGGGCTTTAGGCAGAAAGAAAATTCCAGCAATTAAATTTATTCTTGTATCTCGCATTTTACGAAAGAACATTATTGTCTAAGACCTAAGCCATACAATCCCTGTGCACGGGCAAAGCCGGGCGGCTACAGCTAGTATTTCCATAAATTTTAATTTTTGACAAATATGTTGCAAATGTTTGCGTTCTGGTCATCACCGATTATATACGTTCGTATATCATCAAGAGTTAGGAAATTCTATAGGCGCTTTCTTGACGAAATTCAATGTGGCTGACGAACTAAACAAGTGCCAGAAAAATTCAATTTTTTTCCATTAAACCTCATAATGTCTTATATAATGTTTTATACAAAGTTTTGGTCAAAAGAAGAATCATTATTTGGTATGTCTACAGAAGAAAGAGCTGACGGTGCGCGTGGGTTGCTAGCGTTCATTGCTTAAGCGGCCCATATAGACACTACACCTGTGTCTGCACCGGTGTACTGACACCGGTATGGCATTCCGTCATACACATCACACCGATCGAGACACCGACATCAAAAATCAATATCTTTTGATTTTGCTCGCTCCGTGTCTGACACCAAAATCGGTGTAAGCACCAGCCCACACACAGCACACATTTCTCTGCACCGACACCGGTGCAGACACAAGTGTAGTGTCTATGGGCCGCTTAATAGCTGGATCGGGTATCTAGGAAGAGTCTCTTGGGAAATTGGCCGACCTAGATGTCAAATCCATAAATAATATAGAGCCGCCACTCGCCAGCTACCAGGAGCATACCAGGAAGAGATTTTCAAATAAATATCTCTAAGGTATTTACATCTCCAATCCTTTTAAAATCATCTACACCAATCTGCATCTCAGCAGATTCGAGTTAGAACTAACCAACGAGAATTAAAGTGCAAGATTGGGTCTGTTACAAGTGACAACTTGGCAAAGTAAACATTGAGCTTATTGGCATTTTTGCTGCTTGTTGCAGTCACAACAAACTACATGGCGCAAAATGATTGACAAAATTGGGATAACTTTGTTCACTTCTCAAACCCTATGGGCTTTGGGATATTTAAGAAATTAATACCTCTCTCGAAAAACGCGAACCCTTAACACCTTAGCGGTAGCTCCTACGGCATCAAAGGGCAAATGGATCAAATTCTAAATACGAGGGTTGCGAGATTTTCCTCAACCATTACTCTTGTTATCTGACATAACCTATCACCTCTTATTCAATGTAAGGCATTTACCTACCATGCCTACGAGATTGTCCAGCATAATTACATATACAAATTATAAACCACAAAGTACCAGCACCTCTGATACCCCTGACCGGTTGGGTCGCCTTATCATAAGCGACTTGTTTCAACAGTTCACAATCAAAAATTAATGTTGGGAGAATAGCAAAATTTTGCGCTACTCTCAGCGCGAAATACGTCTTTACAGTGTTCACTTCTAATTAATTGTTAAAAAGTTTTCAGTATGGTCCGTTAAGTAAGCGAATATCCAACCTAAACGTATTCCAAGGGTAGATACTTAACTTATCCCTATAAAAGCCGTTCACATTTACTGCCCCCAGTCCCAAGTAATGGGCAATTGAAAGACTGTGCAAAAAAGAAATTTCACTTACTAGTGACAACGACAAGCCCCTCTCTAAACAAAAATTTACTTTCAGTTTCAACTTCCCCTTGGGTTTGACCTGTCACATCGCTTTCATTTTCAAAATGCCAACTAATGACAGTGATAGCAACGCTCCAGCAGAGCAGAGCTAAAGATTTTTCCAGTCTCGCCCGACGTGGATACCCGTCAGGTGTATAATTGTGCGGTAGCTAAGCTTGAGTCACTTTATGACAACAACAACAACAAACAATTTACAAGTCAAGTGGTCGTAAAATCCGCCTTCACTCACAAGTGCACTAATGAAACATGTCAGATGGGGTATTTCATTTCCATGAGACTATAGCAGTCATGGAAATGAGCCGAGCACATTCATATACATATAACTCGCTTCGTTCAACCCACAAGGTGATGATGAATCTTTCTTACTGGTACGTGGATAATTTCCACACGAAATTAGGACCAAGTTTATAGGTATACGAGGTACGAGTCTACGTTCGGTTCACAGAAGGCGATTAGTTTTGACTTTTATTTGAATTTTGTCATGCTGAATGAGAAGGGATGTGGGTCCTTCCGTATAACATTTTGTGTGGTTCTGGTTCATTCGTTTAGATTAGTTTGTACGTGAGAAATTTATTTCCAAATTTACGAGAATAATTCGAAAGGATGCAAAAGTTGGGACCATTAAGTGACTTTTGCTTCGACAATCAGAAAAGGGTTTTCGACTAAATCATAAATCCCAAGGCTTTACTTGCTTTATGTGTATATGATTACGAGTTGGGTTAGATTTAACTGCCTGAAGAGATTACCAAACATGGGTATGTACTCCCGCCAGTATAGTTGACCCTGACCAGTTTCAAGCTCTTTTGTGGAGTACAATTAAATGAAGTTAAATGCACTTCTGTGATTTAGAATAAAATTACCAGTGATATTTTTTCAAAATGAAAAATTGAACCATTATCCCATTTGGACAATGTTTCAAACCAGACACGACTTATGGCTGGCTTCTGTTTAACGATTCTCCACATGTCGGCCGTGAAATTCCCATTTTGAAGCTAACCTATTTGGAAGTATTTTGGTGCCGCTGACATGTTTTTCAATTCAATATTGACAGTCAAAAGAAATATATACAAAGTGTCACAACCTTCAGCATGCATACAAGGGATAATATCTCACCCAATGGAATAATAAACCTAGACCAGTACATAACATATTCAGTGAAGAAATCTTAGAATATATACACTCCAAAGACGCCATAAATTATGGGGCAAAAAAGGACACTTCCAGCCTCCTTTTTCGACATCAATTATCCGACTTTTCTCCACACGAAAACATGTGTCAGCATAGGAAAGGTTCATATTTTGCGGAAGCAAAAACTCGTACACACATACAGCCTCTCGTCTCGCTTTCGGTTTCAATTCGGCTGATGAAAACTTCGTGACAGAAATTTCAATTCATATTGAGAGTGGGCCCGGACCCACCATCATTTGTGTAATAAAATTCTGCCGCCGTTGGGTTCAATATTTCCAATAACATTCCCCGAGTTTTACAAGGAAGTTTTCTCTGTAATATTTTATGTAGACTTGGCTACGCTCTATGAGACGGTGTCTGATGTTGGGGACACGTGGAAACGGATTACGATGGATATTGAAATATGGTGCAATAGTGCGCTGAAATGACATCGTTGGCGCTAACTAATGCGTATCAATAATTTTTGGCACATTGCTTGGAATAAATCCTCAGAGGTGGGTGGTACTACTCGCAGAAGGGAAAACTCAAAACTGCTTTAAATGATTTTTCAATGTCACCCTGACACATTGATCTAAATTGATATCAGATGGAAATTTAGAAGGGATTTGCGAGAGCAGCGCATGTAATCAAATGGGATTGGGAGGAGTGTCAATTTGTTAGAAGATTTGCTTCAGCAGCATCAAATATAAAATACAATTTTTTCTACTTTTGACTGTTTTGCATCGTATCTACCACAACTACCTATACTTCGAATCTATATTGAACATGAACATATTTGAGTGCGGTTTTCTATTGATGGCCCAGGAAACTTGTAAATTATTAAATTTGACATTTTGAATGAAGAAAAAAAAATCAGAACACATTCATGTGCCATTAATGCCCATTTCAATGAACTGATTAGTGATTGGTCCCTACCAAAGTGGTCTTAGACGCGGTAAATCCTGGAGAAAACCCAAGAAGTTCATCTACCTCACCATCTACCATTTATTTATTGATTCTACGGCCACATACAAAAAAAATAAAAAGTTAGCACAACAGACCTGTATACGCTACGCACCCTAGGCCTAGCTCCTCACAACCATACGTTTGTTTCAGTTTTTATTTTTGGGACAAATGAAGGGGACCTATTATTTTATGACGAGCTGGAAGGGCTAAATTAATAAGCTTTTTCAGGACAATTATACCTTCGGATTTTTGTCAGTCATTCAAATGTATTTTTTCGGGGATCGAACCCGGGGACCACTCGCGCAGTAGTCGAAAACAATCTCACAGTGATTGACAAGTGACTTTTTAACACCATTTTTATTTCTTATTTTTTAAAAAAAGGGGGATTCCAAACCCAAGAGCACTCAAACGAATCTCGGTCCATTGTACTACCAAGCAGAAACCCCCTTTTTGATGTAGTGGTGGAGAATCTCTGATATTATCTATTCGTTTCTCTTTATGGTCGGTGGCAGTGTATTGTTGTCCCCCGACGGAGCTCGAACCAACGCCACCATACTTGAGAAAATTGTGCGAAACTCGCCAGCCAACACCAGGGGCACAATTTTTCAAAAGTATTTGCAATTACTTGCATACGCTGAGGACATCGAAAGAATTGGCAGAACGCAGCGAGCTGTCACTGGTGCGTTTGCAAGTATCAGTAGGTACGGATGTAGCAAAAATGGAGTTAGTAGATAGTGAATGAGGGTAAAAAAAGAGACAACACGAAGGGACAAACAACATCGACGAATCAGACAGAACGTTACGAGAGTCAGCATCAGCAACCGGCTCCGCTATAAATTCTGACAAGGACACACCACAGCAGAAATAAAATAAAGAATTACATTTTCCAACCGCTGCGCTGTTTCCTTGGCATAAGAAGGCAACTGACTAATAAGGCCTTGTCAAGAAACACTAAGGAGACTCTATATTACAACCTCATCATCCCAGTCCTGCTCTATGGCGTAGAAGCATGTTCGACTTAGGTGGCGCGAACAAGTGGAAGGTAACATCCACCAACCATGTCCCTTAATCTCGTGTTTGACAAGTTCCAAGATCTTTCTATGACTTTGCCCATATCTCTTGTCATTATTGCTAAGTCGCAGTCGTCGGCATATCTTGCTTTCTGCGCATGCCAGTGTCATCTAGTCTTTCAAGAAGAGAGTCCACAATGTAGGTGAAGAACACGCCTCCTTGTTGGCAACTTCTGCTAACTCTTCTTCTGAGTTTTGAGGTGCCCTTCTGTATATTTATTGCCCTTGCATTCAACATATTGTCCACCCTTCTTATACCACCAGTGGGTTCACCCTACGGGATTTCAAAGCATTTACCAAGCTCATTAAAAAGGTCTACCTCACTAAATTTCATCTCTATAGCATTAGTGGTTCTCAACATACAGGACTTCAAAAATCGCAAAAACCGTAACTGACTGACTCACGCACTCACTTAGATGATGATCATTAAAATTATCAAGCACTTCCGGCCATCTTAGAATCGTGAATTTGCAGAAAGCTGGATCCTGTGGTGAAAACACTGGGCAAAGTCCAAAACTTGAGATTTTCCATTCAGGGGGTGTGGTATACGCCTACTTTTGAAAATTGGTTATTATTTATTTGGGCCACCTCCCATTCCCGTAGAATGTTGATAACGGGTTTTTCAACATGGACGCTACAAAAGTAGAGCGACAGTGACAGCAAACGACGCCGAATTTCTTACCGCTATTTTGACATTTCTCTTCAGTAAGGTTCGCCATTTTATGATGGAAAGATATACGAGCCAACAACGAGTCGAAATTATTAAAATTTACTACCGAAATTCGGAGTCGGTGGCCTCAACGTTAAGAGCGCTACGTCCAATTTATGGTCGTCATAATCGTCCTAACAATTGAGCGTCTAGTGGAAAAATTTGAATCCACAGGCCAGTGAGACAAAGAAGTGCCCGTAGTGTCGAGAATATTGCTGCCGCTGAGGCTTCAGTTGAAGAAAGCCCAAATGTGTCTCTCACACGTCGTTCTCAAGCGTTATGGGCATCTCTGTGACGTCGTTGTGGCGAATTTTGCGTAAAGATCTTGGCCTACATCCTTACAAGATTAAATTGACGCAAGAACTGAAGCCGCTTGACCACCAGAAGCGTCGTATGTTCGTGAATTGGGCTGAGCAACAACTTGAAAATGATTCGGATTTTCATCGAAAAATCATCTTCAGCGATGAGGCTCATTTCTGGCTGAATGGCTTCGTCAATAAACAAAATATGCGGTATTGGTCAGGCAGCAATCCACACGTACTCCAGAGTCATCATTGCATCCCGAAAAAATTACGGTTTGGTATGTGGTTTATGGGCCGGCGGCGTCATTGGGCCGTACTTCTTCCGTGATGATCAAGACCGGCACGTTACTGGTAAATGGGAATCGCTACCGTTCAATGATAAACGAATACTTTTTGCCCCAATTGGATGATATAGACTTGGGGGACATGTGGTTCCAACATGACGGCGCCACAAGCCACACAGAGAATGTCACAATCAATTTATTGGAAACCAAGTTTGGAGAACGTGTTATCTCACGAAATGGTCCAGTCGCTTGGCCGCCTCGGTCGTGCGATTTGACGCCGTTAGTATCGTTAGTATCGGCCGATTTATGCTTGAAAACCGTCGAAAATTGGGTTCAGCGTCTGGACTTCTGCAAGCGTGCCCGTGGTGGCCATGCAAAAGAAATCGAGTTCCATACATAATGGCATCGAACGTACTTTCACAGGAATAAAGAATTTCATTGATATCCAAAACCGCGCTACAAAAACTTTTGTAGCGCTCTTATTGAAAAACCCGTTATTTGGTAGAGCGATAGGACTTGCAGTGTACAGAAAAATTTGTATTAACATTTAACATTCGTAAACTAAAAACTTGGCGTATATTTAGATCTCATTACTTTTCGTGGCTGACTAGTTACGCACCTAGTTTTTGTTGTTCTATATAAGAGAGAAAGAACTTGGCTCTTTTTTTTTACATTTGTGTAATAAGCAATCCCAGCAAAAAAAAAAATTAAAATTTACCCAAAAGTATACATAAATATTAAATTCCACTCTCGAAACAAAGTGTTACTGAAACGACATTAATTTCTTATTAAATTCTGACACTGCATTAATAATATTAAAGCTGATGTCAAATAAGGGTTTGTTTATAGTACCTGCGCCAACATCCTATACCATATGACACCTTGTATGTGCACAGCATACACACGAATGGGTTATGCATGAGCTAATGGCCGAATGATATCTACTCCTTTTTTTTCATTAAATAAATGTTTCGCAGCCTTAAAAATGTGTAGCAAATGAAAATAAAATCCACCATCGACAGAGGTTGCAAAGTTGAACATAATTATTTTAATTTTGCATGAAGCACTAAAATTAAGTTTGGCAACTTTTTTTTAACTGTTTCCACTTTAGTTTTAAAGCTATGTTAGTCATATAGTCAGGGAATAAGCTACCTACATACAACTATGTAGTGTAGATGTAAACATTAAATAAAGATTGTGCAAATGTTTCTGTGGATGCAGTGGTAAAGTATGGTTTTCTGTCTGCTTCATTGAGTATTTAAAAAAATCGAAAATAGAGAACACTATAAAATCGATCGACTAAAAATCTCATCGGTGTGGCACTCTCATAAATGCGGCACATTTATGGAAACACCTTTTTTAGGAGCCCATGCTCGCCAAATATATAAGAGCATTGGAGGGCTGTGAAAAATGACTGTATAGCCGTGGCTTTCGGAAAATAAGTATTGACGTTAGGACGCACTTTTATCGATTTAAAATTCCTTTCACAGAATGTAAAACTTAGACCCATCGCATCAAGTCTCAGCCAAGAAAAAATCTCAGTCAAATACTTTTCCAAAATCAAGGAACCTCATGCGAAATGGTGACCAGTAATCACCCCGAAACTTCCACCATCAGGCGACACTCTCAGCAGTTGGTGATGTCAGTTACACCCTTTTCATAAAGATTCAATTGGTTCACGAATTAAAACCAAATTATCCACAAATACGCATTGAAAATGCTCAGCGTATGGTATGAAATAACCTTCAGAAAAATCATTGGACTATATTTTTCTTTAGAAAAGGACGAACAAGTTGTGGTTAATAAGATGGCATGGAATAATAAGATAGCATTGAATACCGGGCAATGCTTGAACATTTTTTAAGGTCAGAGGTGGAAAAAAATGCAGAATTGTAGTTCCAACAATATTGAACCACTGCTCACACAGCTTGTCCAACTACAATTCAAAATTTGATAGCCTTGTAAAAAATCGCAGTCTTTTGAGTATTGCAGTAAATTGATTAAAAATACAAATTTTGGAATCTTTAGACTTCACTTAAGTTATTTGACTTCATAATTGAAATCCCAGTATTTTTTGAAGACTTAAATAATGCAATAACATGAAGCAGTCAAAAGACTTGAAGCCAAAAGAATGCAATACTTTTTGATTGCTTGAATTCTTTGAAGTCTTTTTTATTCTTTGCAATCTTTTAGTCATTTGAATGCATTCAATGTTTTGAAGTATTTTGACTGCTTGAAGTCTTTTGACTGCTTCAGGTGCTTGCATTACTTAAGACTTCAAAAAAATACTGGGACTTCGATTTTGAAGTCAAATAACTTAAGTGAAGTATTTTGATGAAATATTAATAAATAAGCAGTCAAATGACTGCGACTTCAGCAAATGCAATACTAAAATATTGCAGTCTTTTACAGCTATGAAATTAGAGAAATATTATCTTCAAACCATAATAAGAACATATTTTCAAAATATTTACCAAATTTTAATAAAGAATTCCTTAGATGGCGCTACAGTCCAGTGTGGACCTGGGCCTCAACCAACACGCCTCTCCAGTTAGCCCGAGCTTTGACTAACCGACTCCAGTTGAGCACTCCAAGTTGGTTGAGGTCCCCTACTGTGTTATCGGGTTGGAATCGAAGACTCTTGGGGCGGAGCGTTGGTGTTAAATATTCTCCTGCAAGACCCGTCAACGGGACCGAAAATTACTCGAAGAATTTTTTACGCTCGAAACGCACAAGAAGATCTTCATCCGCCTTTGCTAACGTCCATGCTTCTGCGCCATAGAGGAGTACTGAGATGATGATTGTCTTATATAGAGTCTCCTTAGTGTTTCTTCACAAGGACTTACTATAGTCAAAGAAACAGCGGTTGGCAAGTGTAACTCTTCGTTTGATTAAATGGTTTTGTCATTGTCAGATTTTATAGCGGAACCGAGGTAGACAAAGTCCCTAATCACCTCAAAGTTGTCGTGACGTTCTATCTGATTCGTCTATGTTGTGTGTCCCTTCTTGTTGATAGTAGGTATGTATTTTGTTTGGCTTCATTCACCGCTAAATCTATTTTTGTCGCTTCTGTCCATATACAGGGTGTCCGCCAGGAAGGTATACCTACTACTTCGTTTTGCCGCCATTTTGGTAAACATTAGTCTTGACAGTTAATATTTGTCAGTCGTGAAGTAGACACGTTGCAAATTTATTATGGAAAAATATTCGACAAACCAACGTGTTTTAATCGTTAAAACATTTTATCAAAATCAATCATCGATTACTGTGACGATTAGAAAGTTACGTGAAATTTTTGTCAGAAACAACGTGCCAACAAAACGCACTATTTATCGTTTAGTGAATGATTTCGAAGAAAGAGGGTCTGTAGGTGATAGGCCCAAGCATGAACCACAACGTACTGCAAGATCGACTGAAAACATTACTGCTGCTCAAGAAAGTGTTCAAAACAATCCATCAACCTCAATTCGACGCCCGCCGTGCTCAGGAGCATGGTCTTCAAAGAACAACTTTGGCGACAATTTTGCACAAGGATTTGCATTTGTTTCCATTTAAGATTCAGTTGACACAAGAGCTTCTTCCACAAGACCATTTACCAAAATATATATATTTACCAAATATTTTAACCTGTATATGGCTGTATGGAAAAGTTTGGGAACCCCTGGCAATAGTCGGTTCTGGGCAATGGAAACCCCTCAAATTATTCATCAGCCACCTTTGCATCCATTAAAAGTTACAGTCTGGTCTGCAATTTGGTCAGGAGGAATCATTGGACCTTACCTTGTGTGGGAATGTAATGAAAAATGTGCTCAAACCGGCTCGCATTTGTGAGACTAACAGAGGCGGACATTTACCTGATATTGTATTCCATACATAATTGCCGACATTAAATAAAACATTTATCAATATAAGATCCATTCTCTTTCATTTAATCAAAAATTATAAACAAACAAAGTAGTATACCTTCCCGGCGGACACCCTGTACTTGCAAACGCGCCAGTGACAGCTAGCTGCGTTCTGTCAATTATATCAATGTGGTCAGCGTATGCAAGTTATTGCACATACTTTTGGAAAATTGTACCAAAATAATAAATGCCAACAGTAAAAGAATGAAATAGTTATTCATTAAATAAATCATAATGTTACTTATGATAATTTATATTATCAATCTCAAAACTCTTTTTAACTTCACCCCCGCCGCAATCAACTGTGACAATCCTCTAATGGCAGTTTCAAAATGTTCACCCAAGCTCAATACATAAACATGATTTACATTTAAAGTTTAATTTCGTTGGAATTGTATTGTATACACTTGACAGTGTGCTAATAGATTTTTTGACAGCCATCATAGTTTAGGTATTACATTTCGCCCAGCATCAACTTTAAACTCTCGCATTAATTCGATTTAAACTTTATATCCCTCCTGCCCGCACAGTTGGACAGAGAGTTCCTCTTTCACATTTTTACAAATCCAAAAGAATTTAGATTTTACATTACCCTTGACAGAGCAGAGATACGAGTATGTGCTGTGCATCTACTTTTCCCATACCCGGAAGGACTTTTGAAAAGTTGCATTGTGTGTGACGTCTGTGTGCGTCGTCGTCGCAAAGAATAAAATCCTAATTTACATTCACATGTCACATTACACTTTTGCATTCCATTTCAATTAGGCGGAACTGTCTCTGTGACTTGTGTATGTGTTGTCATCGTCATACTATTTCTGTTGTGCATTATATGACATAAGCAGTAAGTGGGTACTCATCGCTTTTATTGTGTTTGCTATGGAAACTCATTAAATGAAGGGCTGACAATAACAAGATGTGTATTCGTACTGTAATATTCCAAAGCATTAATTATACATTTTTACAACTTGTGCAGATGATAAATTAAAATTTTGCATTTCCTTTTCCAGCTCCAAGTATTCGATGCCAACAAAGATGGACGACTTCAGCTCTCCGAAATGGCGAAGTAAGTTTTGTTTTTCGCATTATTATCTGTAAAGCATATAATGTGTTTGGCTTGGAATAACAATGAAGGGCTCCTGACCCAAGTCTTTGTGGACGTCCCATAAGTGAAGTGTGTGACCCGAATCAATGAAACAGACTATCACGTGTATAATTCTCGAAGGAATTGCCTGATAGTTCGCACAAATACTATCAAATGAGCTGTAGAATTTGTTATTATTGTGGGTGTTTGTGGGCTACTAGCTTGGGGTAGGTCGATGGCGAACCTAAAGAGGAAATCTCCATTAATGTTACATAATTTTTGTTATTTTCTTTTTTCTATTCAAGGGTAGCCCTTAGTTCTAAATAATTGATTCAAGGCAGGCGACAATGTAGAGAATAACTAAGATTACCAGGAATAATGGAGACTCAGTCGAATATTAGATAAGGGAGGTACTAATTGCAAAAGATACCAGTAGCCCGTTCCAGTGATTGAATATCTAGTTTTAAATAAATTTCCCTATTACACTTATATGTTCAGCCTTCAGCCACTTTCGCGGGGCTGTTTAGCTATGAAGCTGCTTGAACTAGTCTATCGATATGTATCGGTAGATATGAAGGATATCTTCACCGTTTTTGTATTTATAGGCTCCTGCATAATATTGCATTGTCTTTTGTGTTACTGACTCAACTATCTTCTATGCTGATCATATATCCGGTGCCAGGCATGTTCTCCAGCTACTATTACACATGTCAAAAATCGGGCCAATTTTTGACATTGAGTTTGTCCTATAGTTATGTGAAGACATGATCTCATGTCACATTGGAGTCACCATGTCAAAAATTGACTAGCCATGACCCCTCTGCGTGAGATAACTATGCCCTTAAATCGCTCGTCCATTGTGGAGCAGCCGTTCTATTAGAACTACATGTCGTTCCCAACCAATATCATCCAGAATTTGGTTATCATCGATCAGTTGATGGTGATGGCAATGCCATACAAAACATGGCATAGTCCCATAAATCCACCAATTTGCTTGTTGACGTAGCAGTTTATCCACAACTTGGCCTCGACGCATGGCGATGTCTATGGCCGTTTACCTCTAGCTCTTGGTTCAATTGGTATATAGCCCCAAGTCCCGACGCAAAATTTGCCAAGTTAATGTCAGCGAAAGACTATACTCACTTACTTAAGGTGGCGCTACAATCCTGGGCCTCAACGAACAAGCGTCTTTAGCCAGCTGCCTTTAGTTTAGCCCCCTAAGATGGTTAAGGTCCCCTTCCACTTGCGTGCGCCATCCAAGTCGCGGTTTTCAACTACTGCGCCGTTCCCGGGTATGAATTCGAAGGTCTACCAAGCCTGAGCATTCGAGTACATTCGCCCTACAAGACCCAGTCACCTCAGTAGTTGGACCTTCTTCTTTTGACTAGGTCAATGGCGCTGTAGAGCCCGTATAGTTCGTCGTTGTATCTCCTCCTCCATTTACCGTGTATGCAGATGTGAACGAAAATTACTCGAAAATGTTCCTCTCGAAACAGCCAAGAGAAGGACTCCTGACGTTCAGGGTCTTAGAAAGGGTTACTTTAGCTGTTCAGTTGTCTTCTTAGCCCAAAAAAACAGCGATTTTCAAAAGATATTTTTCGCTTAATCTCAGCGTGTCATTGTCTAGGTATAGACAAAGTCCCTAACTAACTCAAAGTTACATCTATCTACAGTGACGTTCTGTCCTAGACGGCGGTACTGGGTGGCCTTTCTTTTCGATAGCGACAGTGACATCACACTGCGTTCTGCCGATTATGTCGATGTCATCGGCGTACGCGAGTAAATTGACAGACTTTCAAAGGTCTTAGCCTTTGAGTTTTGTACTATTCTTTCAAGAAAGATGTTGAAGAAGAACGATGTTTAACAGCAGATAGAAAAATATGGCCCCCATAAACTGACAAAATCTAACCCTCACTTTAGGAAACCACTTAAAATATTACGGACTCATAAATGTGTAGACTTTTGTAGACGAAATCGAGTTTTTTTTTCGGAAAGCGTTTACCCGAAATCGTTTTTTTTTTAAGTGATAGGTCTTAGGCGGCGACTCGATAGTGAGCGAGAATGGGGAGTGAATTTTCAATAAATTGTAAAACGTTCTTCGAGGGAAAAAAAATATTTTTGTTGCCTGCCATTCTCCATTGATTTGTATGTGGCGATCTGATCTAAGAAGTTTCAATTCTATCACAGAGACCTGCATGCGCCAATTTTTATATCCTCCATTGAAAGGTATATTCACTTTGGCATTACATTTGTAACGCCAAGAAAGAGTCACCATAGACCCCACAAATTACATATACATATATTTTTTTATCAGGATCAAATTCTAAATCGATTTTACTTGTTTTACCTCATTTCGTTTTCTATATTCCAAATGTACATATGCTGAGATTTTTCCCCACAATTCTTATAGTAAAAGAGATTATTATTAAGAAAATTACAAGTGGAACCCTTAATCCTCAGCTCTCTAAGTTGCAGGATATCACCACGAATAACAAAGACGACAGTCCTTATCCCACCCTATGTTACAAAATACACTATCTACTCGGTACGGAACTTATAAAGTCTTCATCATTTATATTCCAAGCCAAACAAATGCAAGTTAATTACGTCCAAAAAGTTGCAAATTTTAATTATCATTCTTTTTTAATTTAAAAAAAAAAATCTCTAAATCAAAAACAAATTGTATATTTTCCTCTTTTTCTATGAATACCATCATCAACACACAAATAAAACAATTCAACAAAATATACAACAACCAATACCATCCTATCTCTGCATGACTTGTATCTGAAACAAAATCTTAAAAAAATAAAATAAAAATATCTAGACTGCTTCCTGTCAAGGAAAACTTCCTCTGTCGTCAGGTATTCAAGGTGAGTGCATAATTTTCTTATTTTTTCTCTTGTATAGAAAACAAAGTTTTTTTTACTCTGAAATTCTTGCTGTATTTTTCTTTCTTTATTCATTATTTCATTCCCATGATCATCATTTTGTTCTTTTCGATTACACATTTTATATCATTCGAAATTCAAGGCGGGAAAATGACAGAATGTTTTTGTTTAATATTTATAACATGTATATTCTGTATGTTGTATATTCTTCATATCCTTTTCATGTCACCGGATTTTGTAATGGGTTTTGGGTTTTATTTGTTTCATTCACTTTTGTGAGGAATACAATACAATACAATCATCAATTTAGATAATACTGTGGAAGAGAATTGGATTTTTTAATTTGATTTTACTAGACGTAGATACTTGTCTAGGTTTCGCTAAGTGGATTTGTAGGATTTTTTGAGAAGATAATAATATGAAGAATAGTATAATATGCTGTGTTGCAGACTCATTCTTGTGGTCATGACAAGACAATTGGATTTAATGTTTCAGTGAATTTGTTTGGGATCTTCCTTTTTTTTATTGCAGTAACTTTTAGATGTTATTGTCATTTATGATTTTGGAAATACAATTTAATTTGAGGCAACCAAGTAGCAGAGTCTCTGCCTAAGGGTCTGCTACTTATTTTTGTTTCCAAAATGGCCTGGTATCGTATAATAGCGAAATATTGTGTCATGCATCTTTGGGCATCTGTCAAAAAATTTAAATATCAAAGATGGCGTCATTAAGTCACCACATCTATATCAGTAAGCGTCAAAAGTAAGTGAACGCTACTGCTGTTTTCATTTGTCTTTGGAGTTTGAAAACAATTCTTTTTTTTTTTTAAATGCCTGTAAAGTTTTTTTACTGTCGAAAGAAAAATTGTTTTGTTATTGCTATTTTGTTATCAAACTTTTTACAGATTGTTGGTTTTTTAGACCTATTTCAGGATCCTAAAGAAAACTCAAAAGAGCATCGGTGTTCACACACTTTTGACACTCACTGTACCGAAATGTTTCTGTGCGGTAAGTCCGGATCTCCCTTTCTCTGAAGCATTCCTTTCTTTTATGTTCTTACCCCCTTACAATCGGGCGCATGTAGGTAGAACAAAGTGTGCTATAGCACACGTAAGTATGTCATTTTGCCATTCATTCGGATGCCCTTTGCTTGTGGTTACCCGACGCTGTCCAGATTTTCTGATATCCTCAAAAACCTGTAAAGATTAGACAGATTTTGATCCGCAAGTGACAGATGCACTGGCAGTGAGTTGGATCTTCTCGTCTCCGCAGCCTTTCTACATACCTATATGTTGTCATGCTTAAAATTTCATTTATCTATCAAACTGCTTAGGTTTGTTAGTCCGACCTCAGGTTACAGGTAATCTTGGATCGATTCCTTTTTTTATTTGTGTTCCTTTTTTCCCTACTCAGCAAAGAACAAAAGAGAATTGTCTTTCAATGTCCAGACAGGTCAAAGATACGCATTTCTGTAAAATCTGTGCATGGCCAAAGTCCCATGAGTTCCCGGTGTTTGGATATTACTTAAGGCACATTTGGCAGCAGATCTCTACCACATGTGATTATTCGCCGCATGACTACCGTATATTTAGGCGTTTAGTCCAAACCCCCTGCCAAAGATTCAGTTGCATGGATAAAAAGCATTCGTTGATTTGTTCACTCATTTATTGAGCTACGGCTTCGAATTAAGTTCCCTGGCTCGTCGGTTATACGCAAACATTCGCTGTCATTTGGCTTATTTCACTTGTCAACAAGAGTAATTGCACTGTACAGATTCGAATCCGCCTCTCACGGCATTGTCTGCTTGTTTTACGATATATCGGTGACCCGATAGACTTCGGCATATCACAGACATCGGTGATCGCATAACAGCTCCCTCGCTCGAGGTTAGGGTGTAGGCTAGGGTGTTAGCACAGTACTCGACAGATAGTCTAAAGATGCACTTTCCAAGAAGTTACGAACGTTTTAAGGTATGTTCTTGAAGCCCTCTAGCTTGTGCATGTGTATCTTCTGCAGTTTCCTGTTCGTCATCTTGCATCAGTTGAGTACTCACTTTCTAATTGAGACTTATGATAATTTGGATGAGCTGGCGATAAAACGGTTGTCATCATCTTCAAGAAAAAAGGTTCTCCAGGTTTTGGGCAACTGTTCCCTCGATTCCCCCAACCGAACCAGCCTTATTGGCTTTTTCTTTTTCCTCCATAATTTTTGTCTAAGAAACGATTTTGTCGAAGCTCTTGGTACCCGATGCGCTTACACCGTTCCCATTGTTTGTTGTTTTGTTGTTGTTATCTTATTTAGAGCCGCCACTAAGAGGGAATGGAAGATCGTTCTATACTCAAATTACCATCCTGTATAAAAAAGTAAATTAAATTTCTTTGCAGAAACCTAGCCACCTTTTGCCATCACAGGTCGCTGGATGGATTCTAGTTCCACACCACAAGTCCCGATTTAGGTACTCCTTTTGGTAGAGCAATCTTCCCATCGGTCATATTGCTGAACGCTTCTAAAATGTGATCTAAATTATCATTGTCGACTGTGAGTCAGTTTTTCGAGAGATGATACAATATCTCTTACAGCTCTCTTCATCATCCTAATAGACCCTCCGGAGGACGTACCAATATTCAGAAAGTACTCCCGTTTCTCAAATCACTGTTGGCAATCATGTCGGTGTGAGATATTCCAAAATGTTATCGGATGTATCCAGCTTGTCAAGTATCCACCAATATATGCAAACCTAAACACCATTGATTTTCAATCTTGTAAATCCCTTTGGAGTTTTTTTCTCGCATACTTCCTGCAATAGGAAGTCATGGACTTCTGCACAGTGGTTGAGGTTGAGTTTGATTATCATCATGATTTGCCCTTTACTTTTCCCATACTTGTCTATTTGTAAAAGGTTATTAGTCCGAGAGATATGAGCTTTCAAATTGTGACACACATTATTGTCATTGCATTCCCTTCATTCAATTCATGGGCCGCTTTCTATAAAAATGGGCTTCTTAGGTCTAAGTTCAAAAAATGGTCCATTGTGCATTTGTTTTGACAGCATCTACTGGAAATATCAGTAATAAATAGTAATGCCTTCAATGTGCTGCATACATTTAGTTCTTAAATCATCCTCCATTGTGTCTCGTTGCCCCTTTTTCTCAAATAGATAGATAATAAAAGTCATAAGCTCTCTATTCAAATTAAAGTCAAACTGCACAAAAACACAGCCCAACCGTTTTCTTACCCATCACCGTGTTAAATTTTCATTTGAAAACACAACTCATTCAGAACTCCTTCCGCACGCAGTCGTCAAAGTCATGTCACATGCCAAATGTGTCTCTAATACGATTGAATGGTATTTCATCAGAAGGATTTCTCTGTTTACCTTTCATAAATGGAATTCACTGACGAAATACTTTCAAAGACACAAGCATTCCATATCATCAAAGTGCAGTCGTTGATATACAGTGCAATCCATAGACCAGATGTGTTATTGTAGAAGGCAATTTCTGTTACTTTTTGCTTTAATGAAGAATTTTGGGTAAAACGTTCTTCACGTAAAATTTAATTATACAGGTCAGTAAATGTGCGGAAGAAAAAAAAGTTCACAAAGTGTAACATGAACCGTAAAATTACAACACTTTCAAAACTACCTTCGTTACTAATTTCATTTTTAATAACAACCCTGCTTCCTTGGACTAACTTTCTGCAATAGCTGGGGTGGGGTGGGGTAGCTAGGTGCTCTTTAAAGCGATACTTTTACAAAAGTTCACAACACACTCAATAAGAAGACCAAGAATACAGAGAGAATAAGAAAAGTAAAACAGATTTTCAAATTTCAACACCCAAACAAAGTTTTCTTATTGTTTTAATTAAAGCAAAATCCTTACACCCTGTTCACATTATTTAAGGAATACAAAAAAAAAACACAAAATTAATTGTTACACCCTTGCCACTCAGTTCCTTTATTTCAATCTCAAAACAACAAGAGAAACGGAAGTAACCGAGGGAACACAAAAAATAAGGATTTACAACTCATTCAGTCTCAGTGTGTGATGGCAGTAGGGAGTACCTACACACACATTATCCTTGTGTCGATTTAGTTAACCCTATTCTTCCAATTAAAGTGTTGCTCCTCTTCCTTCTTTGAGTAACAACCAGCACTAGCAGGTGGTACTAGCAGGTACTGTGATGGTAACCAAGTTCCTTCGAGAATTAAGTTGTAATTTATATCCACCTGCTGATTGAATTTCCTTCAATTCATCCTGATTTAAAAAGAATCAACAAATAAAATATGTTACATTTATCCTCCAGAGAAAAAAATTCGCAATAAATGTTTTCGTGTTAATTTTTGCAAAATTAAACAACGGACAGTGGGCGATGAAACATTTCCTTTCAATATCCTGTCCAATAGAACACTTGTCAAAGTGACAGACATTCCATTATATGGTTTACACATGTGTGGGTGGAATAACTAAACATTGGTGTCGAAGTGATTGCCATTGATTTGGAGATCGATGCAGATTGAATGCATGCACAAATGAATTCGGAATGTCACACTTTGCTTTATTTGATGTAGCAATGTACTGAATCTTGATACTGTTGACACATCTGCTGTGCTTGCAATGTGTGCACTCGTATATACTGCTGATTGCTCTGAAATTGTACCTTGGGAGTAGCTATCGAATTTGTGGATTGGATTTGTCTTTGTGTCTCGACTGCAAATGGAGGTTGTTTGTCATGTCAAAAGTGTTTCTACATGATTGGATATACAGTCGTTGTGGACGGATTTTAAGACAAAAAGTAAGTTACAGCAATAAAGGTATTACCTTATAGATATCAGAAGAAAATGCATAAAAAAATCGTTGTGAACTTTAGTCTGTATATCACTGGTTTCTTAACAAGTTCCTACTAGGGGCCAGTACCACGAAACAACAAGTATTGTTAAACAGTAGCAATTTATCGGAGCAATATGTTAAAATGCTCCCATTCCAGAATACTTGCTGTTACGTGGTATAGGCCCAAAAACGTACTGAATTTTAGGCAAGAACGACTGCTTGCTTTCTGAATGGTCAGCCTGAGGTAGTCAGAAATCAATTGAAAAATAAAATAAACAAACAAAAAACAATGTTCTGTAGCCTACGCAAACCTGAGGTCGAAATATTTAATTTTCATTTTATTCCATTGCCCAACAATTGACGCTAGGTTAAATGTACGAGGGTATTAACGCGTTCATCAACTCTTTGAGCAACCACAACGAAAATGCAGTTGACCAAGTTGAGGAATTTTCTTTTTTTTTTCAAAAATCAGACTCATTCAATTGTTGAATTATGCAAAACAGCGACCTGACCACGGATAAGTCGGCGCAGGACAAATATCCTGACGTCAGTAGAACACACATAGGAACTATTATCGGAGTACTAATAGGCCACTGTGTACTAGGAAGACATGACGCAAGGCTTGGAGTCACGGCAAATGACTTTTGTCGCAGTTGCATGGATGAGGAGGAGGAAAAACCCATCCACCTACTATGTAACTGCCCGGCGCTATCCTCGATTAGCAAGCAAAGTCGAGGAGAGTACTTTTTCGAGGAGCTTGCTGATATTGCCGAAACGGATATGGACCTAAATGGACCTAATTTGGTCTGCGTTTTTTTTTATATAATTAACACGCGCTAAAGAGGTTATGGTTACTCCTATAGTGTAATGTGATTTATACATCGCGGGCGTTAGGGAAATTGGGATATTTCACAGTACGCCGTTTGAAATCGATAATTGCCACATAACCTAAGCTAATCAACGCGCTAACACAAAAATGTTCAATATTAATTGAAATTACGTTGGTTAAGGTGAATAACGTGAGTTTGTGCACTAATGTACGACCTTCAGAATTTGAATAGTTTGTTAAATAAGGTTGGTTGATGCGTTGGGCACTAAGTGGACGACCTGCACTCTCGATGATTATTTATATCGGCCACGATTTTGCAGGAACCAAATACAAAGATGCCATTTTATGCTTGAAACAACTTTTTGAGACTGGCAGCTACTTGGTAAGGTCCTCTGAATCTCTGACCAATCGCGGAGTAGAAGGAATCAACATATCTTGTCCTAAGCTCTGAAACGAGTTTGAGTTTAGGACCTCTTTAAGTCATCTCCAAAGGTAGATTTTCCATAAACTTTTTTTATATTACGTATAGCTGTTATACCGAGACGTAATTTGAGTAATTTTGAGTCATTTTCGGCAGTCGGAACAGAGGCCTGAAAAACAAAAACCGTTAAAACTCTTCAACAGAAACATTGCTGAAACTTGTACAGATGTTTGTATTTACTATTGAGAGTTGAAGATTCGTTATTTTGAATTAAGAGTCTAGTTGGTCTAGTCTAAAGTTAGGCAAAGCATTCCACATTTCACATTAATCTGACTGCCAAACTGATGGGCTGGGCATTCCATGGTGTGTGCTCGTATTATTGAATTGAACTGGAATACAGCTAGCGATTTCGTTAGAGAACTGAGTGCTAAAAAACCGATAGAACAGTGAGAGACATGTTATATTTTTGCATGACTCAAGCCTGTTATTGATCTAAAGAATTTTTTTCTCTGACAACACGAAGCTTTGGCAAATACTGTTTACATGGTAAATCTCAGACTTGAAGACATTTAAAGTAACCTTAAATCGAATAGACTTAGGTGGTACGTGTCAGTAATTGGTGGGAGAAGAAGATTTCCCTTTTTAGGGGCAAGTTGAACAAACGTTTTTTGTACCAACTCGAGAACAGCCAAAATAAAACTCGAGAAATTCCAAAATTAAACAGATGGAAAAGTTGACGTAATTGGTTTGCCATTGGGGAAAATACATACTCTTGCCACTGTTAGCCTATCGTAAGGCCCAAATTTAGTTCGGGCTGTAGTTTTTGGTAAGACTAGTTTCTCCTTATTTCATGAGAATGGCAATGATGAGTTTTTTCCTAAATCAGGCAGAATTTGTTTTCACAACCAAAGATAGGTATTAAGTTTCCTGCTCGCTGTTTGTAGCGACTGAAAATCTACAGCAAGCCTTCCATTTCCAGCGGTATACAGGAACTGCCATAGCTATAGTTATCATGTTACTCAAAACTGTAACCTATATGTATTATATTTTCGATATTTTCAACTTTTCGCTAAATTCTTTTAATAAATAAATTGATTAAAAGAGCACAACTTCGTTATTTAGGCCTAATTAAGAGAGTCTCGCACTCACAAGCCGACGCATCTGTTCAGCGAAACATCCATACTACATGAAAATTAAAACATTTTTTAGACGGTAAGAAGGAGCTTCTGCTATTGCTGTTTAAAGAAGATCCCAATATAAAAATAATCAGTCTGTTCTCTGTAATCCTCTGTCAGGTCAAAAATAACTCCGAGGGTATTTGAAGAAAATAGGTGCAGGAATATAGATTTGGGCTCTCAATTTTACAAAGTTGGCAATAATCACCTATAGGAAGGTGAGATCATTTTTACAAATGTCAATGTCAATTCGGTTTTGATATTTGTGAGAAAAAAAAAATATAATTATATTTTATGTGAATAAGAACAAGCCGCACCTACTGGTCGTTTAATGGGGCGTTTAGCCGCACGATTTAGAAACGGTGACAATGACAACAAGCGTAGGAAGGTCTCATACATACTGAAGATGTCGTAAAGGCTCCGACATCGACCAGATGTGTAGCGAAATTGACCATTCGACAAGTCTCTTTAATGAAAAACTTGTTTACTTTCAAACAAATAATGGACGTTGACCATAAATGACTTCTAAAGCGCGCTTACGGGCGACTTCCTGAATCTCAACAAAAAAGTGTGCGATTTTGAGTCAAAAATGATCACGAGTTGCAAAGCCCAATAAGTATGACCCCCGTACCAGTACCCCTTCACCATTTTGCTCCTGAGCTATGCCGGTTATTCATCTCAGTCTTATGATATCCATTAAGCTTATATTATCTACATTGATTTAATATTCCTAGATACACTTAAATCCAAAAAGAATGAGCTTTCACCACAGCAGCATAGTAGAGTAGTAGTATACTCATGTAGAGATTACACGATAGAGTTTTCATTGGTTTTTTTTTTTATAGCTCGTTATGCATTGCATCCCCATTAAAACTTTTTATTTATTCATGCATCAGAGATATTTTAAAAAAATTATGTATACATATTTATAGTTATAAGAGTAGATTTAAGTATAATTCTCATTGCAATCCCTTTATCCTTCATTCTTTCCCAAACCATTTCTATAATCCCTCCAAATCCGTTTGTGTATATGCTACAACAGTGATGCTTGGTATTAAAAACTCATTATAAAGCTTGATTCACTTCAGATGTACTTAGTAATTAATTAGATTTATTTTTCTCACCAAAACCACACAGAAACTTACATGGATTCCACTTGACGTAATAAAATTCCATTTCAAAGGCGAAAAAAATAAAATATATCCTCCACACCCATAAACACTATCTGCTACACTTCATTGGAGTGCAGATACTTACATGCTACCTAAAGGATGGGTGTATCTTTGGGGCTCTCTGGGGTATTTCGAAAAACGTGCTAGGTGTTGGGTGAATAAAATTCGAATCCCATACACATCTATATTGATGCAACGAGCTCACCAACCACAACCATGCACATACCCTTTATGCGTCTGTATCTGTATCCATTTCATTTGTAGAAAATTGCAGTGCACAGGAAATATGATGGGAAAGAAATTGATTTCGATGTCTCTTGTATTGACAGTGAAATAATAAACCAAAAAAAAAACGTTTCTTAAGGTGTTTCGTCACATACTCGTATTTACACTATCATCCATTGTTTGTTTGTAGAAATCGAAAAGAACATTTTCAAATAAAACAGACAAATTTACATTTTAATACGTTCACCTCGTGATCTGCATGGAATTTGGTTGGAAGGATTTTCAAATAAATCAGCAAGCATCTGAGAGAATGTATCTTTTTATACTATTTCACCGGTTTCTGTCTGATATGTTGCTCGATTACGTAAGAATGAAATTCATGGTTGTTTGATTTTGTTTGGCTATAGTGGTGTCGACAGGAAAACGAATTATTGTGTTGTGCAGATGTGTGTATGTGTTTTGTTGGTTTTTCCTGCTGCCGACAGTTTAATTTATATGTTTAATAGGGAATTTTATTTTATTTTTTTTTTTAATTGAACATATGAAAGCAATGGAATTACACGTGTGGACAAAATAAATAAATCATTTCGAGAAAAAAAAAATATGTATATAAATTGGGCTTGCACCGTTGGAGAGGAATTTCATTGTAATTTTATGTGTGACTTGCTGAATGATATATCATCCGTTAAATATTAATACCGGGGATGGGCATTTAATTGTGAAAATCTATACTGAGATGGGTTTTCATAGACTTTTGTCGATTCATAAATTGAAGTAAAATAATTTGTGTGGGAGCTTAAAGGAAGATCTTATGAAATTTAATATGAGAATGTTTACGACTTCATTTTGCGTTGTGGGATTATGAAGTAAAATATAGAGCATCTCCATTAGCAAAGTTTGGCTATTGGAAATTTTAGTTCGCATGCCTCAAGATCGGTACTGATGCTGAGGACATGGAAAAACCATTTCTGCAGACCGTTAAACGGCGAAGACGACACAAATTCGGCTGTCAGGCAGAATGAACCATTCAGCTTGGGCGATGAAAGCCAAGACTCCCGTCCACCTGACCAAAATGAGGCAAAGAAAGCAATATCCAACCTGAAGTCCAACAAAGCTGCAGGATGACTTGTTAGAGAGCATACACCAACTCGTTTCTAAAATTTGGTCAGAGGAAAGTATGCCTGATGAATGGAGCCTCAGCATTGTTTGCCCGATCCCTCTAAACTGCGCCAACTATAGAGGAATCAGTCTCCTTAACATAGCTTACAAAATCCTGTCTGCCGTACTGTGTGAACGCCTGAAACCATTTGTCAACGAACTGATTGGACCCTATCAGTGCGGTTTTAGGCCCGGTAAGTCCACAACCGACCAAATATTCACACTACGGCAGATCCTGGAGAAAACCCAAGAAGTCCAAATCGATACTCATCACCTATTTATCGATTTTAAAGCCGCATATGACAGCATTTATAGAGACGAGCTATACAGAGCCATGTCTAGTTTTGGCATCCCTGCCAAACTCGTCAGATTGTACAGAATGACGATGGAGAACGCTCGCTGCTCCGTAAAGGTCGGAAACAATATCACCGAGACCTTTGATGTCAAAAAAGGATTTAGACAAGGTGATGCGCTGTCATGTGACTTTTTCAACATCATTCTTGAGAAAATTGTGCCAAACTCGCAAGCCAACACTAGGGGCACAATTTTCCAAAAGTCTGTGCAACTACTTGCATACGCTGACGACATCGACATCATTGGCAGAACACAGCGAGCTGTCACGGGTGCGTTTGCAAGTATCAGTACAGACGCGGCAAAAATGGGATTAGTGGTGAATGAGGGCAAAACAAAATATATGCTGTCAACGAGAAGCGACACACAACATCGACCAATCGGACAGAACGTCACGATAGACAGCTATAACTTTGAGGTAGTTCGGGACTTTGTCTACCTCGACTCCGCTATTAATTCTGAAAATGACATCACGTCAGAAATCAAGCGAAGAATTACACTTGCCAACCGCTGTTACTTTGGCCTAAGAAGGCAATTGATTAGTAAGGACGCTGAGGTTCCATTTATCAGGTATACTTTCTTCTGAGATGAGTTTGCTTATGATTTCCACCAAGTTGTCTCACGCTGCCTTAATTTTGGTCGGATGGACGGAAATCTTGGCTTTCGTTGTACAGATTAAATAGTTCGTTCTGACTCGCAGCGGAATTTGGGTCTGAATTTGGAGTTGGCTAAATCATTCATCATCATCATAGGCAATAGATAGGGGGTTACACTGTTTCGGTCACCCTTCATTTTTACTCTCCCTGAAGGACAAACTCCTACCCTTTTTTTGGTACCAAGCAGCATGATGGTTTGCTTTAATCAAGCTTTTCTGGTCAGCACCAATATTTGTCTCGTAGACGGATTGACAAAGAAAATAAACGGGGGCAGCCCTCCATTCCTTTTTTTTGTAGACTGTCAGAGGCAATAGACAGGGGGTAGACTGCTATGACAAACCGCCACCAGGAGGCACAAAATTCAAACATTTTCAACCAACTGTCTTTATGACCTCCTAGCACAGTAAGTTGCACGGAGATACCATAATCTTTCTGACTACTTCCTCCCCTTGTGTGATAGCAGAATGTACCTACAAATTTGGACTAAGTGTTAGGTTAGGTTAAACACCTGGGTCTTGGGTCTTCTTCCCCGTTAAACAGCCTACAGATGTTTTTATATGTATTCTCTGCACCGACTCATTTTGACTCTCGTTGCCTTGACATTATCCTTTTACATTTTGGTAAAACTTTCGAATATTACTCCTAGAGTAGCAACTCTTTCTTTAATTGCGCCCTTCTCGTGTTCTTCCTTTTTTTCTCTACTGAGAACAAGAGCATTCTCAATGTCGCATACAAGATCCTATCCAACGTACTGTGTGAACGTCTAAAATCGTTCTGCAACACACTAATCGGCACGTACCAGTGTGGCTTCCGGCCCGGCAAATCGACTATAGACCAAATTATCACCCTGAGGCAAATCTTGGAAAAGACCAACGAATTTCAAGTCGAAACTCACCACCTATTCATCGACTTCAAAGCCGCGTATGATAGCATACATCGTCAGGAGCTCTATATGGCGATGGCCGAATTCGGAATCCCGGCAAAACTGATTCAGCTGTGTCGCGCGACGCTGGAAAATACGCGCTGTAACGTGCAGTTTGGAAGCAGCTCTTCCAAACTATTTCAAACATGCACCGGATTTCGGCAAGGAGACGCTCTATCATGCGACTTCTTCAATCTCGTACTGGGGCAGATAGTGCGCAGGGCTGGTGTCAACACGGAAGGCACTATCTTCAACAGGTCCGTCCAGCTGCTTGGCTATGCGGACGATATTGACATCATCGGTCGCTCCCAGCGTGCCGTGATAGAAGCGTTCACGGCGATTGAAGAACAGGCGAAATCCGTTGGGCTTGAAGTAAATGAGAACAAGACTAAGTACATGCTATCAACAAACAAGCATCTGTCCACCGCCTAGGACAAAACGTCACTATTGATAGCAACAATTTCGAGGTAGTTAAGGAGTTCACCTACCTCGGAGTAAACGTAAACTCCACGAATGACACCCTTGTGGAGATCCGGCGAAGAATTACCCTAGGAAACCGTTGCTACTTCGGTTTGGGAAAACAACTGGGTTCAAAACTCCTAACTCGAAGGACGAAATGTGTGCTCTACAAAACCCTTATCCTGCCAGTTCTGCTTTATGGCGCCGAGTGCTGGACGATTAGCAAGAAGGGAGAGCTGATACTGGGCTCCTTCGAAAGAAAAATACTTCGGCGGATTTTTGGTCCTGTGTGCGAGGAGGGCGAATGGAGGAGAAGATACAACCGCGAACTCTATGAGCTGTACCAAGATGTGGATGTAGTCCAAAAAGCCAAAACACGTCGACTACATTGGCTCGGCCACATCGAGCGAATGGACAATAATGCTCCAGCCAAGAGGATCTTCGAATCCCAGCCCGCAGGTTCGAGAAGACAAGGAAGACCGAACCTCCGTTTCAAATACCAAGCCATCGCGGATGCCAGAGCGCTTGGTCTGGACAATTGGAAGCAGCGTGCCCGGGATCGTAGAGGATGGAAGGCTGCAGTGTCTCAGGCAGAGACTCTTCACGGGTCGGGAGCCCGATAAGTAAGTAAGTATAAGAACAAGAGCATCAACTTCTCTCTCCCCATTTTTTTTGCTTCTCTCCCTCTTCTTTTGCTAATAGAACAGCTCTCGACCTTCTCTGTAGCGCCACTTTGTAGATGAGATATTTCGCTAAATGTGTTTGCCGGCACTCTGCATCAAACCAATTGTTTCATGGGGATGGTCGAACGTAATTTGGCACATAAGATTGTAGCGCCTCCAATGCGTCTTAGCTTCGATACCACTAGTCTTCTGAACTTGATGCTGGCTGTATGGGACCTCTCGATAAGTTGAGGGATACGCGATTGGCAAAGGTTATGGCAGTTTCTTTGGATCATATTCTTTGAGATATAATCCCCGACGAATTATAATGCACGGAGGAATCTGCTAAAGGGAGTAAATCTCTCCAAGGTATAAGCGTGCAACAATGGGACATAAAGATTTTGAAAAAGTCGCAAAAAAAAAGGGGATTTGCGTAGAAAAAGGGGCAATACTAATTTGCCCACAAATGTCAGAAAAAAAACGAGGGAGTTCACTAAAGTTAAGTTATTGCATTGAACATGGTTATAGCTAAATTGTTAATGCCTAAACTTATGACAATAGGACATAAATAGCTAATAGCTGATACATCTGGCTTATAGAAAAAGGACGCATTCAGATCCCAATTAATTGTGAAGTAGTTTCGTGAAGCATTCATTATGTCACATTTCGTATTTCATATAAAAGGGTGTTTTTTTTTCAAAATGGGAAGAACTATCAACGAAATACAGAATAGGGCCAAATATGGACAATTTTGGAAAAGTCGTCTCATTGGGGATAGAAAGAAAAAAAGGGGCAAAATGCAACTTTAGTCGCATAAAGTCAGCCCTGGACATAAGTCCGCTGTAAGACGAATCATCTCTTTTATTACAAATATTATTTTTAAATCGTTAAAACTAACGCTTGTTAGTATCAAGTGATTATTGAGTCCACTTAGTTGACTTCAGTTAGTATGTACCACTGATGACTTTCAGAGTCTCATGTCAGAATTTCTGCTATTCGAATGTCAATATCACTAGAGCTTCTTTTTCCGCAGTCCAATTTAGTCGGGCGCCACGAGTACCTATACTAGAAAACCTCTCGTGATTACTTTCGCACACTTCAAGCTCTTTTTGTAATACTCATCATCCTTTGACTCTGCTTTCAAATTTTCTTTCATTTGTCAACCGTCCTCTTATGTCTGCAGTGGTAGTCCATCAATTACTCTTATCGAAACTAGTTCCCATCAGGAAAACTCCGTCTCATTCTCCCAAAAAGGCAAAACTGAAATTGCTACCATACACCACAACCAACTCGCACGGTCACGACACATATAACACAAATCAAATTAACCTCCGAAACTGGCAATAATTATATTTAATAATATTTAGCCCCAGCAATTACCACATGCGCTGCCGATAACTCAATTCCATCCTTTAAACTCAGCATAATTCAGAATTCAAGTTTTTTTTTTAATATCAAATTTTTGTTACGTATACGCCACAGTGTTCGCGTTTCATAATACAATTATTTGTAGAGCGAAAAACCACGTCCACAAATCACATTTTCCGTTGCAGAGATTTGGAAAAATGCCCAGAAATGCATAGCCGGAAAAATTCATTAAATTATGAACGAGCCTTAAACGAGACCGAGAGACAGGGTATAGACCAATGCAGCATCCAGCATCCCATTAAAAAGGCATTAATTCTCTCGTGGCTCCCGATTTGATTTGATTATATACTTTGCCAAGTGAGTTTCTGTGTGTCACTCGGCAGAGATCAATTTTCACAGATTTTTCATTCGAATAATGATATTTTGAATTCAACCCATTACCACCCTCCGTCCTAGAACCATTATCCTGTTCTGCAGGCCTTTGAAACTAGGAAAACGAAAGAAAGAAAAACAAACATCAACTCTATTCCTGCACCGCATAAGAGATTTCATGTTCAGTTAAGCTGAAAATTCGATAAGAGACAACAAAATGTACTTTATCCTTGCGGAAAGCCATTATATCCTTGTGCATGGGGATTTCTTGTCTAAAATGCATTTATACTGGATATGCTCTTGCGACTGATTAGTAGTCGTTAGTTTCATGGAGTTTTCATTCTGGCAGATGATAGTTATGGCGCTAGGATTTGTTGGTTCTTGGTATTTTGTGCGTGTTCAAATTTGTTTTAATGACAGAGAGAAAAGTTAGTGGAACTTGTTGCGGGGCAGGACTACTAACATTTTTGTTAATTTCGAATGATATTTTCCTGCCAATTTGACACTGGGCATTAGTCCTGTTTTCTGTTTTTTTGTTTTGCTAACAATATTCCTTTTGACCGATATCAATCACTAGTTTCACCTGTTGGCGGCAGTAGCCATATTTCATTGTTTTGACTCCTTGTCTCTGATGGCTGACCTATGTCAGGCTGCAGCTGTCACTAATTGCCCAACTCCGGTGTAGAATTTATCACGCTAATTGAACCTAAGGATAAACTACGTAAAGTCGTTTTCGTGTTTAGAGTAGCTATATTTTTGGAACAAAAATCAATTATTATACTGACGAATGTTGTTTATAGGGATATTCAAGGACAATCAGTAGAGTAATCAAATAGACAGCTTTAGGGGCCAATATGTTGTGTCATATTATCCCGAAAGTTAATCTCGCTAATGTGATTTTGAACATGTGAATAAAATTGATTAGATTAAGTGATGAATGGGGGAGTTGGTGTCGCACACTGAGACTTATGTAGGGAATCGTAAAGCTTTTCCTAGAAAGCGATTTATGGAAAAGAATTTGTCGCTAATGACTGCATAATCAATTTTATTATAATAAAGAAACCTCAGGAGCGGTATGTGGGACTTAAAAAAACAAAGTCTATAGTAATTTAATATTACAAACGCGGCAAAGTGAAAGCGGCACTTTGTTAAGTGGGTAATTGCTGAAGTTTATTATGTTCGAAAATAGTATAGAGGAGGCAACTTGAGTACTCAGCAATTCAGCACACTAACTGTTTGGCTGGTTGGAAGGTTTAGTTTCCTTCAGCAGGGTAAAGGTAAGTATTGTCGCATCTAAACCTTTATGGGTTGAACTGCTCCCGCCTTAAAAAAATAACTTCCTTTTGATGTCGCTTACAGTCCGTGCTGTGACACAGAATCATACCCTCCAGCAAAATAGTTGTTGAAGTACGCATTTTCAATAGAAGACCCTGGACAGAGACAGGAACTACTGTAACTACGTGTTGTCGTATCACTGCTGTAAGGGTAGGAGGAGGATCAGGCCATTCTCCACCATCAGTTTAACTGTCCTACTGTTTCTTAAAAGAGGATGCTCCACTTTAGATCCTTTTTCCTTAACAATCTTTTCAAGTTGGCAACCACAAGTCCAAATCGCCTTCAAAGCTTTTATAACCAGAGAAACTGAAATAAATACTGTGGTATCGCATGACAAACAGATATTAGAGTGTCTACGATTCATAGGGTTAGTGTTGGGTTAGGGTTGATAAGGTTATCTTTGGAAGATCGCCCAGATCGTCAAAGAAAGGTACTTCCATGATAGATAATTCTTGGACGGCTGGACAGTGATACAAGAAATGTTCCAGGCAGATTTTATTTCCTCCCCATCCATGTAATTTCTGCAAAAGTAATTTGGAAAGATAACTAGCCTTTTGGCCATGTTTCCCATAGATCTGGTTTTTATCAAAACATGTTCTGTTAGTTTACCTTTTAGTATCAAATACTTGCACAGACTGCGGGTTATAGGAAGTGTTGTTCCATTGTTGCTTAACCAGAATTAATGTGACGTTATCAATGAAGCTCTTAGCAGTGCTGTAGCACTTGTCTGGTTAAGGTAGTTTCCTTGCTAAAACGGTTTGATCCACTTTTATAAACATGTATATCTCCGCCTGGAAAACGCTACAGTAGACTACCAGTTGATATGACTGGCTGATACTTAGTTCTTCTGATAATACTCCACCTGCTCCTGTTCCATTCTCGTCCTTGAGCCGTCCATGAAGATGAGGGCGAGCAAGTCCTGTCTGTATGGTACGGAGACTTAAAACTGCTTCCCAAAGTGATTCATTGAATTCTTATAATCCGTGGGTGTCATAAATCCACTCTGATTAAGGACGTCAAGTATGCCCAAACTACTTTTGCTTTCAAATTTAGAAAAACTACGTATTTTGCTATTGTATTTGTAGTGCTTCTGGGCCCAGTTGTTTTTTAGATTTTAAAGAACCCAATATACCTAGATCCTACCTACATAAGCAATCCTTTGTTCCGGTTAAATTCTTGAGGCAGGACAACAAAAAACTAAGGTATAGGTAAGTTTTCAATCATAGTCACCCTGTATAACCCTGTATAAGTAGCGCGATCAGACTCCGAGAGTCTGGGATTTGGTATGCGAGATCATATGGTCATAGCAACAACATTCTGCTTACTTTAGCAAGAGAGCCAGTACCACCCTCAACAGATTACATTACCCCCAGAATACTTTTTAAAAAACACTTTGAAGTAAATTCCCCCCAAGATTAGGCTGGCAGGATGGACGGGTGAACAGGGACTCGAACATAACAATCTACACTGACGGTTCAAAAATGGACTATGGAGTAGGTGCGGGTGTATTTTCGGAGTCTCTGAGCATCTCAAAATCCTTCAGGATGCATGTGTTTCAGGCAGAAATACTTGCTACTTGCTACTTGTCGCCTAATCAAACTACACACGGACATAGCTCCGAGGCAAAAGATAGACATATTCATCGACAGTCAAGCTGCGATCAAGACTATCGCCTCAGTCAATATAAACTCAAAATTAGTATTAGATTGTCGAGAGGAGTTGGCTTCGCTTAATCAGTTCAGGATTACCCTGATATGGGTTCCAGGCCACAGCAACGTTTATGGAAACGAACAGGCTGACGAGATCGCCAGGCCTCCACTGCTCACTTGCGGGATCGGTCCCAATTCCAATAGGAGCAGTCAAAGCAAAAATTTCCGAAGAATCCCTATCGAAAGCCAATCTTAGATGGAGGAGGCTAAAAAATTGTGTCATATTTAGAAGGATGTGGCCAAATTATAGCAGGGAAAAAACAACCCTCCTCCGCGTAAGGATATAGCCAGGATAACAGCGATTACCACAGGCCACTGGCCTAAAGGGAACCATGCAGTCAGATTAGTCATCCCACACAATACACACTGGCGCAGTTGTAACGATGCAACCGAAAAAGAAACCCTCATTCACTACCTATGCGCTTGTCCGGCACTAGCTAGGACTAAGTAGCGAACTCTGGGTAAACCCTTCTTCGCATTCCTCGAGGAAGTCGCGAAGAATAGCATCAACGAACCCACAGGCTGGATCTAAACCACCCTTCGACATGCTTACAACAACCAGGTACAATGAGTATATGGTAACAAAACGGCACTTAGTGCTACTTGGGTTTTTATCTAAACCGCCACTACTACCTACCTACCTATAGCTACAAGTTTCATTATTAGAGCCACAATCGTGACTTACGATTACAAAAGATATAATGACAATCTGCTGCAGGTTTCTCTAAACGTGAAGCTTCTTTCCTAGTCAAACCTAAAATGATGATGTATTTGGAGTTCCCATAGTTGCCTGTACAATCACCTCGCCGTCCATACACAACCCAATCAAAGAACGTAATCCTTCAAAGGATCTGTTTAAATCAGCAAATAAGTCCCGCAACCACTTAACTCAATATACATATTAAATTCTAATCGGATAAAAATCCACTGACTACTCGTACCATCGTCAAAAATGACAGCGAAGGAAATTTTTTTGTAAAATTCATGACAGAAAATGGGATCAGACCCCAGGTAATTCACTCCATTTCTCATAGTAGCCCGGGGAATTCAAAGTAATTTTACAGTTCAGAACCATGACTGGCAATGGACTTCTATACCATTCGCTAACCCAAGAAGAAAGAAAAGCAAATTCAAATCTGCCCCGAAGTTTGATTTAAACTGAACATGGCTGCTAAATTCATCTTCATTTAAAAAAGCGGTATTAGGGACATTCAGAGGGACATTCCTTCCGCTCCTAGCTGGGCAACATAATATGATAAAAAAAAAAAACTGTATATCCAGTATCCACGCTAATTCACTTACTCCACGTGGAAACATTACACTGATCGTAAAATGTAAGGCTATTTCGAATTTATTGAATAAAAATACCTGTTTCCGATGGAAATGAACGACCTTAAGTGAACAAATAAAGAAGCCATCCGAAACTGGTGACAAAATGGTTAACCAAACTACCCCTGGAGAGTACCCACTTCAGGATATCCCATAAAGACCGTCTGCCTTTGTGCATCTGATGGATGAATGGTACTAAAGGGAGAATGAACTTTTTTATGAAAATTGAATTTTTAGAGGTCTCTGCGGTTCCATGCATGCAATCCTCCGCCGGTCTGAATAAAATATACCATCTAATCCTTATTAACGTGACAGACTGCATAAAATGCGACCAAACCCACATCCAAATAAGTCCTTATCCCAGTTGCAACGTTTGCAGCTTTGAAGAATATTTTCATGGTAGTTTTTTCTTTGCTGCACGTCTCCAAGTTGATATGTCGCATCAAGAACCACCAGCTATCCAATATCTCGTAGTATTTATTTCACCAAAGCACGTATCCTCACGGTAGTTATGAAACAGCGACAGTGTTTCTGGACTTTTTTTCTTGGGAATTACGTGCAGGCGTCTATGTAGGACGCGCTTTCAATAATTAAATGTGCAGCGATGGTATATTAGCGTCGTTAACATCATTTTGTCGACTTCCGCCTGTAGTTTAATTTATACTTTCAAAGCAGCGACAGTAAAAGTTAAACAAAAAACACAAAAACACACACAAACTAAGTTGACAAATATTCCCCCAAGGGAATGGCATCGCTTTCAGTAAACAAAAAATAAAAGACCACCACACAACAATTAACTGACAGCACAAGGAAAACAAACGAAAAAAAAATGGAACTCAACATCCGAACTGCACAAGGATAATCCTGGTTCCATTCCACGCTGACTTGTGGGCATATTTGACTTATGAACTTTTATTGCGAATGTGGAAGGATAATTAGTAATTCCCATGCATATAGCATGTTTATGCTTGGAAGAGGATACCTACATATGGTAAACTGCACCGCCCCCACCGGACGAGTGGGAACAATTTCGCAAAACTATTGTTGATCTAATGCATGCTAGTGCTAGGAGGTTAGGTTGAGTTGTATGCGGATGCAGGTAGGGAGCAATTCCGAGAGAGTATAACATTGTTATTCAACTGCAGGTTATTTGGAGTTGATGTGTTTTCATTTTCAGCGGTTTTACAAACAAAGCTTTGGTTTTGGAAATGGTTTTCTTGTTTTTTTTTAGTGTAGTAGGCTGTAGGCTCATGTCATGAATTTTAATAAATTTAAGAAGAGGTCTTTGAAATTGAACCTAAAATCGAAAGGTACAAGCACAAGTCCACCATGATGGCATCTAAGCGCAACTCTGCAATCTGAAGTGAAGTGCATCAAAGAGAGACACACCAAGCGACCATAAGGCCCATTTAGTCTTGTTTAAAAAGCTTCCAGATCAGAGAAGTTACTATAGGTCGAGTGAATGAGCTTAGAAAAACCGGCAACACTTCCGGAAGTCCCAATAATTATTATTCTTAAGTAAGCATTTTTCAAACCAATAGATTAAGACGCATTAAACGTAGACCGGGTGAAGAGAAATTTCGAAGTCGATTTTTTAATGCCTTTTGGATACCATAAAGGAAAGATATCAACAGATGCCAGATTTTTCTGACGCGTGGAATTTCTTGTTTAACATAAAACTTGAACTTATATTTTGTAATAGAGCTTGCGACCACAAGTTTTCGCTCGAATAAAATTTGACATTTATCTCGATAAAACCGAAACTGAGAATGTGAACAAAATACACGTCATCTCTATCGAAATCGAAAATAGGAATGTCAGTTAGCTGAAATCGAATCAATTTCGATTCGGTTCAATTCGAATCTCAGAAATAGAGTGACTAAATTTTATTAAAAAAGAACAATATTGAAGAGTTATATCCCAACACCTCGATATCGCTCCGTATTCAGTTAACAATACCAGTGACCGTTGCAAGTGGCGAACGTATTTTTTCTTAACCAAAGTTGATAAAACGGACTCCCAAACAAGATTAACTAACATTTTTGACCTCACTGTCCATTGTAAATTTAATTGCAGAAAACCTAGGGGCTAGACAGTCTTATCAGAGAACTTGCTGATAAAAAAGCTAGAAAAATAAGATTGTAGTTCTTTTTAATTATTTTTTTTTTCGTGACTAACTGGCACACGTTTCTATTAATTCAATAATAAATATTAGTTGAAAACAAGTTTTTTATACTCTCCATAGGAAGGTATATTCTCCTTGCCATTACATTTGTAACGCCAAGAAGAAGTCACCGGAGACCCCATAAATCTGAATCAGGATCACATTCTGGATCGAGTTAGCCATGTCCGTCTGTCTGTCTGATGTAAACACGATAGCATCCAAACGAATCAACTACGGTGAATGAAAATTTAGGCATGTTTTATTGAAACCTCGCCAGCCAGCCGTTCATTTGGACAGTTGCCAGCACAATTGCCAGCAAGAAGAAGCCAGCCGCATGAATTGAAGCAATAAGCCTAAAAGCATACCAGCATTTCGTATAAAATTATGCATTTGGTAGAAATATTAGATAAATTCTGACATTTTCATCTGGAATGTTGTGTGCATGAAATTCTAAGCCACTTATTGCTTTCAGCGCCACCTGTTTGTTCATTGTGAATTGAATTTAGCCAGCTGCCAGCCAGCAGCTCTCCGGCTGGGGAGAAAATCAAGAGTTGTTGCCAGCAGTTGCCAGCAGGTTGTTGTTTTAATTAGCATGCGAAATGTGCCTCAACTGCCAACTACTGGCAACTACTGGCTGGCGAGGTTTCATAAAAACACAACTTTTGTGATAGGACTTCTTTTACCGTCGTCAGGTTTGTTTTGAAAATTGGCTATGTCGGTCAAGTAGTATCAAATGATAAAACTTTTACTTGTTTTACATTTTAATGATGATGATGATGATGATGATGATAAGTACAATCCTTCCGGTTAATAATAGAAAATAATTTCATTCAAATGGCTGCCTCGGCTGGCCATGCAGTAACCTACACGATCGGTCCAATTTTTAAGCACATTATCGATTGTGTGCAGCTGTATTTCACCAATGGCTTCACGAATATTGTCCTTTCAAGCGTCAATTGTCTCTGGCATGTCGGCGTAACACTTATCTATTACGGCACCCCACAAATAATAGTCCAACGGTGTCAAATCGCAGCTCCGCGGTGGCCAAACGACATCAGCTCTGCGGCTGATAATCCGATCTTCAAAAACAGGGCGCAAAACATCGAGTGTAGCTCCGGCTGTGTGGCACGTAGCGCCGTCCTGTTGAAACCAAATGTTGCCAATATCCTCCTCTTCAATTTTTGTGAACAAAAATTCGCTCAACATGGCCCGATAACGATCGCCATTGACTGTAACGGCCACTCCTTGCTCATTTTTGAAGAAAAATGGCCCAATTATGCCTCTGGACCAAAATCCGCACCAAACAGTGACTCGTTTTGGGTATATCGGCTGTTTTTGGCTTTTCACGCTTTGGTTTATCGATGAGGATGCCAGTTTCTTTCACTTTTTTTACAAGATAACGAACATACGGAGCTGACGGTGCTTCTCTTTTTCCAAAATCCGTACGCAATTTTCGCACACATTCTGCAACATTACCATCATTTTCAAAGTAATGTCGCAATATTTCCCAGAGTTGTTCAAGCGTATACACAACTATATTCGTTCAGCGGAAGGATAAAACTCATTACCTGTCAAATCAGACATGAGCAAAGTGTTACCATTCGCGAAATAAGCACTAGTTGAAAAAAAAAAAAGTTAGATGGCGGACCCTTTATTAAGTTCACTATCACGACACTGCGCCCATGCATAAGAAAATCACAATCGAACTAGCATCTAAACAAAAACTACTCATAGTGCACTCAAGCAAAGTAACTCCTTTCATGAGACGGGTTTTCTCTCATTTCATTCCCCTCTGAGTACCTATAGTCATATACCCTTGTTGTGTTTGAGAATGTTTTTCGTTTATGAACGATTCTCGAATCCGTTTAAGACGAGGAGCATTAGGGTTAGTTTTTCTAAATTGACCATGCTTGTCCGGGAAGTTTCCATCAATAACTCGCCTAAAACCAACAGCAGATCAATTTACATAATTGGTAAAAATAAAATCACAACTCGCTATAGCTGTCAAGTATCTATTAATATGTCATTCCTTCTTCATTTCATAATAAAGCTACGATTAAACGGCCATTTTTTCGAGTCATTTAAATGACGTAAAAATCGCGTCACAAAGCAGTCATTTAAATGTCGTTCTGTGTGCTCGACATTTTTGGAATAACATTTTCGGTGTCATTTAAATGACTCAAAAAAATGGCCGTGTAATCGTAGCTTAAGTAGAAATAAAACCACCCTAATGAACCATTGATCCACTTTCCGGACTATATCTACATAACTGAATATCCCAAATTAAAAAAATATATATACACATCGATACCACCACTCATCAGCGAACAGATTTCCCATTGATCCTTTCAGATAGGTTTCACGGTATATGGAACAATTACAATGAGCCGCCGTTTCGCCATCAAAACCATTTTAATCCTGGAGCCCTTATTAAAATATATCCCGCAATGCGAAAGTGTCAGCCCATATTATTAACATTTTACGCAACAACAAAAAATTCAATCAACTCATGCTCAACACTCAAACATAAAATAAAACGATAAGCGCCACGTACACCTACTGCCAGTGCCACGATAAAAATTAAGACCAAAATGAATAATACAAAAATTTAAGAGTCAACAATCATGCTTATTGTTTCGACGCATCCATGAAGGGGACTTGAAAAATTGAACCAAATCAGGTTGCACTTGCATCCTGCTATGATTTATCGTTCTGATATTATTATTCCACCAACGTTGTAACGAAAAAGTTTTGCAAGGATACTCGGTCACTCTCCCATTCGACAGACTTAGTTTCCTTGGAATTGATCCAAAGAATATTCTATGTTTGCTTGTGGAATAATAAGAAAACTATCTACAACATTTTCTTTTCAAAAAATGCATACCGCAGAGCAAAATTGGAAAACAAATTTGCACAAACAGATGCAGACCACATGGAATTTTATTCCGGATGCATTATTCAAAACTCTCAATGTACTACTAATTTTGGAATCCTCTTATTCAAAATCGGATACAAAAAAAAAAAAAAGTTGCGTCCTACACTTTCTCGTTTGCCCAAAAGCACTGCAGAGTTGAGGCAACAGCTATACACCGTTGAAAAGTAATTCCGTTCGGAATCCAAATGAATGCAGTTCAATTTTGAGGTGGGGCCGGAGGAAGGTTGTACCATATTCGATGCTTTCTATTGATAGATTTGAATTTTTTTTCCAGTATCCTTATTGATTTTTTTTTTCTGTATTACCTACTCGTGTTGTTAAGTATTCTTGTCTATGATTGCAATGGGGGGGATGGGAGTAGAATTGAATATAGAATTTTATGTGTAATACAAGTGGAAAGGAAAACTTACAATTCAATTGTGATATTCTTTCATCAGATAGTTTCGGATAGGTGCACACATTTGCACTTTCAGTGCGCACTTCTAACTCATATAAAATTGGTTTTGAATGATCGAGGCAAACAGCGAGCTATTCGATTTTGGAATGCAATGAATAGTTTTTCGAGTATAAGTAGTTGTTGTGTGTTTGAAAATTAAGCTTTTGTCATTGAGGACTTAATGCAATTTTATGTAGGGCGCAGTTAATGCTTTTATGTGAATGCAGAATTGCAGATACTTACTTAAACACAAAACTTCAGCTTCAACTTAATTATGATTTATGTCTCAGACAAAAATTATGTACTGACAAATATATTCCTATTAGGGACCAATAAATTTCATACTTTTAAGCTTATTTTGCAGTTTTCGGCAAATTTATTCACTCATCGCAAATAAGGTACCATGTAAGTCAAAGTTTTATCTAATATTTTGGGTTTAAGTTAAAAAAAAATCAAAAAATCTAAGCGAATATTAGTGACGTACCTACGCTTTTTTATTGATCGCTATAATTGCGCTCTTATCTGGAACAAACAATAAAACAATATTTCATGAACTCGCCTGAGTGTATGCACCGGTTTTTGTATTATCATTATATGTACAGTCATAACCACTTATAACAAACCCAGGTTTCTTTTTTTTAACTTTCACATTTCTAATGAATTCTTTCTGAACGAAAAAAATGTCACATTGAAAATTAATCATTAGTCAATGCAGTGTGCCAATAAATTTAGGGCGAAAAATTATTTTTTAACTAAAAAAATGAATCCACCTACTTTCACTCAGATTTATCTAATTTCTTGTGACCCAATGCTGGTTCCCCTTGTCGTTTTAAAATAATTGACAATTGACGTATTTGTATGTCAGTTACATGAATTGAATAACAGCGCTTGTCAATAACTGACAAAGAATTCACATGAAAAGTGGATATACCTGAGATGCCAAACAAAATGTCACTTTGACAGCAGAAATTAATTGAGAACCCACCATTTTCAATTGGATACAAGGTAGGCGAATTTTTCGCCAGGTCTTTTCCCTTTTCCCATGATTGTGTCTTTTTATGGTTTCCGTCTCTCATCCGTTGTAAAATAAATTCGAAATCAGTTCTCTAATTCATTTCATAGGCAGTTTGCTGCTGAAAATGTTCGGCTTTCTCTGTCTTCTGCCTGCAGCTTCAATTTAAATTTGACCAAGGAAACACAAGAAGTGAGAGCGATTCATTTAAAATTGTTGATTTGAAAAAAAAAAGTATTTGTTTTATGTGCATCATATGTATAGATGTATTTTTTCACCTGACGCCACAATTCACAATTATTGACAATGAGGTGACAATTCCAAATTGGCAGCACTGGAAATATCTATAAGTGAAATGGTAAAGACATTTGTCAAAATTGCATTGTCGATGAACGGGGCTGCATTCCAGATTCGACTATCACGACTATAACGATTGTTTATTTAGTTACTTTTTGGAATCTGGGACAGCTATTGTTACTAATGACATGTAGTATGAACGAAATGAACCACACTTTTGCCTCTGGTTAATTTAGTTAGCTTCCCCTCCTTCGAACTGTCACAGCTTGTCAACGCTGTAGTTAAAATAGTCAAACCTGGAATGCAGCCCTGACCATACGAGTATCTGCCAATAACTGGCATAAGTGGAAATGAACTGACACTTGGCAGTGGTGTCGTTCAATGACATAAACAAAAGCTATTGAAGTTTGTCAATTAAATGACATGTGGAAACTTACCTTAGGTTTTTTTAACTAATATGTTCTAATTTTGATTTTGAACCAAATAGCGAAATTATCCATTCATCAAATGTTTCCTTGAATATGTTATTAAATTTTATTGCTGTAAGGCACTTGTGGCTTAAGTCATAATCTCTTTTACATTCAAGCCATTTAATTCAGGAACGAAGTTCATCATAGCTCTGTAGCGAATACGGTTGACCGCATCACGCTGATCAGATTCATTTTGTAGTCCACCGCAGCCCATAGACTGCTCCAAACTGCTCCAAACTCCCCCATTTTTCTAAATTTAGCGGTGTTCCGATAATCGCATGTGGAAAAATAAGCCTAATCGGTAAAACAGCGGATCCAATGTCAGTTGATTTTGAGTTAATTTTACTGAAATGTCAATGCAAAGGATGGTTATTCGACTTCCAATTCTTGCACTATCTGGATATTGTAATTTAAGGCTTACCAAGATCTTTGGGTAAAATTTTCTATATAAAGTTGGCAGCATTCTCCTAAACAGATGCAATATTCACCCCTATTCCCGTTGGCGTTTGTCGTATACGACTCATGTTTCAAGTCATGTTGAAACCAAATTTCTAAAATTTTATAACGCTATTGAAGCGTGTATGTCATCACGATAAAATTGCAAACTCTGCTAAATAAAAAGTACATCTAACAATTGGTTTGACATGTAAACTGTCTGAAGTTAGTACCTACCTACCTACTAGCCTACAAAAACACCCTTTATTAAAATAATCTATATAAGCGTTTCATAAGGAATAATAAATGTCCTTGCTGTCTTTATTGCATTATGTCATTACAGGAAATAATAAAAATATAAAAAAAATAAAAAAAAAGTCTACACGACTCCCCGACGGGGAATTGAACCCCGGTCTCCCGCGTGACAGGCGGGGATACTGACCACTATACTATCGAGGATATATTTCCAGCTATGGCAGATCTGCTATCTCGCTGACTTATTAAAAAGAAAAATCCATCTGCGAAATGTCAAAATCTGTACCATTTATCATATTGATAGAACATTTTCATTCAGTTCTTGTTGCTATGCTACCCAGTGAAATGAGAATTATCAGCGCCCATAGGGTTGCGCAAATGAAATTACTTCATGATAAAGGTTTATCCAATAACCGTTTTTGAGGCCTAAACTAAATTGTGTAACTTGGAATTTTTAATAATTTGTAGAATCCTATACATACACAAATTTGCGAGTCTCCTTGGTGTTTCTCAACAAGGCCTTACTAATGCTATTTTTAGAGTAAGCAAATAGCGGAGCCGAGTTAGACAAACAGCTAGGTTCCAGAAATCGAGTGAAAATTAAAAAGCAAATCGAGTGAATTCGTTTTCAGTGTTCTGCATTTCGAGCGATTCGGAAACCCCGACATTTTTTCGAAATCACAGTTTGACTTTCAGCTAGGTTTCAGAAATCGAGTGAAATCGAAATTGCAAATCGAATGAATTCGTTTTCAGTGTACTGCATTTCGAGCGATTCGGAAACTTCGAAAGTTTTTCGAAATCACAATTTCACTTTGTTTCAATTCCGAAAATTTTGAAATCGAAATCCAATACAGTGAAATGTAGAACACAAAATTCATTTCCGATTTCATTTCGAGTGAAAATGAAATGTGGAACCTAGCAGTTTGTCTTAGTTCCGAAAATTTTGAAATCGAAATCGAATACAGTGAAATGTAGAACACAAAAATTAATTTCCGATTTCATTTCGAGTGAAAATGAAATGTGGAACCTAGCAGAAAGTCTTGAACTACCTCAGGGTTATAGAGTTATCTTGACGTTCTCTCCGATTCGTCGATGTTGTGTGTCCCTTCTTGTTAACAGCATATTTTTTGTTTTGCCGTCATTGACCACTAAACCCATTTTAGCCGCCTCTGTACTGATGCTTGCAAACGCACCAGTGGCAGTCAGCGTTGCCACTGTTGGACTATTTTTTGTAGATTGAATTTTTCTGCAGCAGATTTGTTTTCAAACAAAACCAAGGTAAATTACAAAACATAACATAAACAATGCAAAATTAATAAAGACGAGTATTTAAACAAAACAGAAAAATGCATTAATATTCATGAACATGGAATATTTTTCATCATCATCATTGGCTATTAAGTTTTTCTATATCATCATCATAAAAAGGAAACAAGTTTAAAATAGACAATGTAGAGGGGATACTACCTTCCACTAGGTACTAACTTTGAGTCTACGTACCTCAGAGGTTTCAGTGTTTCATCATTAAATTTAAAACGATTTTTATTCTGTCGACAAGCCTCGATATAAAATTGCGGCACGAAAAACCCCATCAAGATAGAAAATATTTGTTCAGAATCGACGTTTTAATTTGACCTGTTGTTGTTCAAAGACATAATTTTGCTGAAACAGTTTTCTTCGACAATTTAAGGCAGGAAAACTCAGTTTCCCAAATTGGCTTGTATTTCTGTTTGTATTTTATCTACTACTTTGGATTTGGCTTCCTCATTTAAGCTTTTACAAAAATGCAGTAGATTTAATTTGGTGGCAGTAGATTTAAATTTTGAAAAAAATGCAGTAGATCTACTGCAATTGCAGCAAAGTGGCAACGCTGGTGGCAGTGACAGTTCGCAGTGTTTTACCAATGATGCCGACTTCGCGTCATCAGCGAAGCAAGTAATTGCGCAGACTTTTGAAAAATGTTGCCCCTGGTGTTGGCTTACGAGCTGCGCACAATTTTCTCAAGAATGATGTTGAAAAAGTCACATAACAGCGCATCACCTTGTCTAAATACTTTTTTAAAGGTCTCGGTGAAATTGTTACCTACCTTTACGGAGCAGCGAGCGTTCTCCATCGTCATTCTGCACAATCTGATGAGTTTGGCAGGAATGCAAAAAACACGACATGGCTCTATATAATTCGACTCTATAAATGCTGTCATATGCGGCCTTTAAGTCGAAAAACTGGTGGTGCGTATCGATTTGGACTTCTTGAGTTTTCTCCACGATCTGCGGTATTGTGAATATTTGGTCGGTTGTGGACTTACCGGACCTAAAACCGCACTGATATGGTCCAATCAATTCGTTGACAAATGGTTTCAGGCGTTCACACAGTACGGCAGACAGGATTTTGTAAGCGATGTTAAGGAGACTGATGCCTTTATAGCTAGAGTTTAGATGGTATCCTTTCTTATGGATAAGGCTGCATTCATCCGGCAAACTTTCCTCTCACCAAATCTTGGAGACAAGTGTGTGATATTGTGACTCTACTACAATTTTTTCTTATTCGTCTCTAAAGATTCTCATGCTCTTTCTTTTTCTTCTGGAGAAGCCAGTGTTCTTCCCTCCTCTTTTGCTCGTAGTGTAGAGCTCTCGAGCGGCTATCATCTTTCCTGAAGTGTTGTTAATCAATCACTTCTCTATATGAAGATGGTGGCTCTCAATAGTGTTTCACTTTTCGTTACAATTATATTCATCATGGTAACTTACTTTATCGCATCATAACGGGTCTGTATTGTTTAAAGCTTTACTTCGAAAATATAAAAATTATGTTTCACTACAGCCATAAGCCATCTTTTAAAAAATGCTGTAACGTTTCATATTTAAATTGCGATTTACTTTTCGTTGTGTTTGTACTTCGTAACGGCTACAATTTTTTCAACTACAAATAAATAGTATTTTTCAGAAAAAAAAAAAATCGAAAAAAACGTCTGAAATTTAATATAAATCATCAGAAAATCAGATATTGGAAACGCCTGAAACAATTTTTAAAACGTCTGAAAAATATAAAAATCGTCTGAAAAATTAGCCTATCCGAATCCGCGGTGCGATCGTAAATATAGATATCTATTGAAAACATTATCATAAGTTTGAGTAAAAGGGAATATTCAAAAATGAATTTTGAGAATCGGCGTTGCGGTCTTTAATTCTTTAAAATATAATATAGTTTAGTTGAAGGGGTATCGCGGGGTATTGACATGTAGCGAATATCGAACATCTTAGTTGTAATTGTGTTTGATGAAAGAAAAATTAAGAAAAATGTCAGCTGCCAATTTAACATTTTTTCTGGCAAGATTATATTTTTTTAGACAAAAATAATGCTGACGATTTATTTAGATTTTCAGACGAAATTTCAAGTTTTTCAGACGAATATTTAAAAAAAAAAAGCTGACAAAAACTAGCAGATGAATATGAACAAATTAGAAGATGAAAATAATTTCTTTTCAGACGAAAATGTTTTAAACATTTCGTAACACGCCAGCTTAACCTATCGCAAAATAAAAGGTTTAAATAATAAATAAATAATTTAAAGGTTTAACTCAAAAATATGACAAGCAAAGGAGTTAGTTCTCATGCAATATGCTCCTGTATACATATAAATACCAAAGACACTGTCAAATATTTGGCCTAGTACCTACATTAAGTCAATATTCTACCACAAGTCGGAGAAATTTATAATTTAATTTAACAAATAACATCACCAAGTATCACTGTTTCGCACTGCATATTTATTTATTTATTTTTCGTTCACCTTCACTCCCACTTTCATTTCATTTCCTAATATAAGTTATCTTTACGTATATTATTTACCTTTTATATATATAATTCTCGTTTCTCTCTTTTTCTTCTCTCTTTCTACCTCCAAAAAAAAATAAATATAACTCCTACCAACGTCTGTAACCAACCATCCTCTATATAAATGAAAACTATTTTGTAACAAACGTCCTATGTAAATTATTTTTAATCTTTTTCAATAATTTGATTGAATTTAAAATAATATCGTTTGAGCAACCAACTGTACGAAATAGAATTTTAGCCAATTTTTTGCATCTCTGCTTTTTTATGCTAATTCCTTATAACAATATAAAAAAACATTAGATATTTAATTTACAAATATTTTTAACTTTTTTTTAAATACACAAAATATCTCATATATCTTTCTCGATTTGTTTTTTCTTCTATCTGCAAAATATAACCATAAAAAAATAAATACTAAAACAACTTGATAATAAAAAATAAACATATATCCCTAAAACGAATGTGCCTGCAAAAAAAATAAAAACTTTAAAACCCCATCATATAACAAACTATAATGCACCCTATATTATGACGCATCTCCTAACTAACTATCGTTCTTCTATAACTTCTTCTGCACATAACAACAATAAATAAACAAACTATCAACTGTTTTTTTGATTTTTGTGTTATGTTAATACAAAAAATTAAATATCAAATAAATTAACAACATCATATACGCACTACACAACAACAATAACAACTATACATCAACATTTAAAAAAAAAATATTCACTAACAAACATGTATGTGATAAATTTAAAGGAAGGCATCGAAGTAAGTAAAACATTATAAATACATTTTGCATTCATTTGCAAGAAAACAAAAAAAAATACAAAACCAAAATGTTTGTTGTGTTCATTTATGTTTTTTTCTTTCTTTTGGTTTTTTTTTTCATTCAACATTTATGTGAATTCTTTTTGTTGAAAAAAAACCCGAGTTACATTATGTTCAACAAAATAAAAAAAAACCAACTATTCCAGAAACTTAAATAGTGAAGTTAACTAAACTTAAAGCTTAAAACTAACCTATGTAGAGTTTGCATTTTTTTTTTAATTTAGTCATAGTTAGTAGTTGCTTTAGTAGTTGTATTTATAAGTTAGCTGCAACTTTTATTTCAAATGGAAATGATTTTGCACAATGAATGACGGTAGTGAAATAATTGTCAATTGTAAATGTTTGACAGATCTTTGTCTTTGTCTCTCAAAAGTCCACATTTTAAGTTGCACTTTTAATTTTATGAAAGACAAGTACTTATAACGAATTTATTTATAGGTACAAATTAAAAATTTTTAGAAATTTAAAAAAACCTCTACATTTCTCAAAAATGTTTCATCTGGGCCAAGTTTCTTTTCCACGCCATGTCCATATGACTGACACTTTTATAACTTATAATAATATTATCCGATACGAAATACTTCAATTACGCAGACTAGTGCACCCCTAGTAGCTCCTGAACTCCGCTGATGGCGTACCCATTTATTGTGGATAATATGTACACTTGTACAATGTACGTCTTTCAAACCAACGCATTGCCGTGTCGTCTCAGTGTTTAGTTTGCTGGATCACATATGAGTGATTCCTGGTTCAATGCCAAAGAAAAAATACTCCTTGACATTGGAGGTGCCTTTAATCACATTGAAGCCTTGCATATGCTCAAAATTGCTTGACCAATATGCCAGCACCTTACACGCAAGTTGGTGACGATACTTTTGACAGTATTTTTGTTAAAAAAAACTCATGCACTGCGGAGTGTTAATGCTCGCACTACGAACATGCTAGAAAATTCCCATAGCTCTTTTATACAGCTGCATATGGCTGCTCCAAATGGGGTTGCATCATAACCTCTATACCCCGCAGTTATTAGACCGAGACTAAAGTACGGTATTGTAATACAGGGCCTGCTCTTAACAGAAGTTGCATTTAAAGACTCGTGAAAAAGTGTTAACGTTTGACAGACATTCACCCCTATTGCCGTTGGCGTTGGTCGTATACGGCTTATGTTTGGTGTCGTTGTACAACAATGTTCAGATTTTTTTTTTCTAACTTTTGTTAACATTTTATTTCCTTTTCGATGTGTTTACCATCATTTCAATTAAAAAGTTAAAAACAGCGACTAAAAACCGAAGAGAAATACGAGTCGTTTACGACAAACGCTAACGGCAATAGGGGTGATTTTCTACAGTAAAGCCATAATATCTGGGAGCCTTTTACCAGAAAACTCTATTTCAACGATCAGAAATGAGTTTCTGACAAGTCAAGGATTAAAATCGCTTCTTTTTTATTGTTGGGCGCCAGTTAGCAAAAAAAAATAGTTCAACTATCGGGGCCCTATAACTCAACACAACCAGTAGACAAGTCTTATAAAAATCTATTGAATTTATAAAGATGTTAAGATCATCTTTACTTTACTATTTACTTTCTTTTGATGGCGCTACAATCCAGGTCGGACCTGTACATCAAACCCACCTGCCTCTCCAGCGAGCTCGATCTAAATAAGCTGCCTTCAGTTGCGTTGGTTGGGGTCCCCTACAAACTGCACCGCCATAACTAAGGTCGACCTCAATTGCGCTGTCCCCTTGGAATAGAGTTGAAGACGGAGCATTGACGTGCATTCCCTCTATATACCTATCCCAGCGCTCTTAGTGGATTAATTCTAGTCCGTTTGACTAGGTCTATAGCCCTGTAGTGTACAGCCCGTACAACTCTTCGTTGTAGCCTTTTTTCCAGACTTCTGAGATAAAAACTGTACGAAAGATCACACCGAGCACCTTTCGCTCGAAGCAACTGAAGGTGTTTTCCTCCGCCCTTGATCAGCCCTTGTGATCGGGCTTTGATACTCAATTGCCTTCTTAGACCATAGAAACAGCAATTCGCAAATGTAATTCTTCGTTTGATCTCAACGCTGATGTCATTGCTGGAGTTCACCCCAGAGCCTAGGTAGACAAAAGGTCTGTTCCTTTAATGTTTAAATTTTATACCCTATTCACACCAAGCCGAAAACCGAGTTTTCGTCAAAAAAGTTTATAAAACTCGTAGATGCACACACCGAACACCAACTCGTTTTCGTTTGACGTTTCAATTAGCTGTGAAACTAGCTATGAAATGTTTGTGGCGACTAGACTTTTATTTTAGTTACTAAACTTCGCTCGTATTGACATAATATAAAAACAAAATTATTTAAGCTACTTGATAATCGTTATCTTATGGTTAAATGCATAAAATAATTAATTAAAATCAAAACATTTGAAAATACCATTTAGTTGTGGCAGGCAAGTACCTAGTTTGCTCTTTATGGTGCAATAACAAAAAACTCTCACTCTCACTCAGTCTCTCACATCCTGTCAGCAGTTGTGCTGAGCTCGCTGAATGTTGCAAAAGGTGTGTCTGATTCAACAACCCAACGATTGTACTCGTTTTCGTGGAGTTTTCATGGAAAACGAGCTCAAACAACTCGTTTTGAAAACTGCAAAATGTATGGGAAAACTTCTGATTTCGATGAAGTTTTCGACTGTTTTCGCGAAAACCCAGTTTTCGGCTTGGTGTGAATAGGGTATTACGAATTTTTACGCATTTTTACTCAATGTCGTTCCTCAACTCGAAAAATTCGTAAAAGAGAGCGGCTTCGAGAGAGCAAGATATTACCCCTCCACTGAGAATCTTACTAGTTTTTACTCAACAAATTTCTTTGCGTAAAAATTGAAACAACTGTCAGTCGCCTGAAAATTGTCAGATGATTTGATATTTGATTTGAAATGCGTGTAACGACTATTTGATTTTGTCTCTGATGCGATTAAAATTTCAGTTAATAAATGAGTCCAAATATGAATTTCTAAATACTATGTTTTAAATACTATGTTATGCTATGTGTTGGGCGCCAGTTATCAAAAATAAATTACTTCGACTATCAGTCACAGAATTTGTATTCCGACTATACAATAAATAAGTTCGGGCAGACAAAACTTAAAAGTCAAACGGAAAGTGTATCAGCTGCAAATCAAATGGTATACAATTTTTATTTCTCAAGATTTTGGGATATTGAAAACAATTTTCTTACGACTTAGAGACAAGTTTATTATTACATATAGTAACGTTGCCATCCGTCCGGGTTTTCCCGGACATGTACTCTTTGTCGCTTATGCGGGGAACGTCCAGGATAGTTTTTCTAGATTGTTCGGGTTTTTCATTTTTTCATCGTCGAGAGAAAAGGATTCCAAATTAAAAGGGCTTGAAAGTGCCAATTTTATTCCCGCGTTTTGGGAGTGATTTTGAATCGTAACTTGTTGCTTCTGAATTCTGCAACATTATTATTGTTATACCAACTTTGGTAATCGACAAAAGGAAGGTTCGAAAACACTGAATGAAAAATTCGAATGCGATCTTAATTGAAGTCGATGTATAAAAATATTAACTATTTTGCTGAATTGCTCGGCAATGAATATAGAATACCATTCAATTTTATACCCCTCAAAAAGGAGATGGCTTTCTCTTCACCCAGCAGTGGAACGACTTTTGCTTACGTTTGAAACCTTAAAATAATATTTCAAAGATTTCAACAATTGACCGAAAATATAAAATCTTGTTCGTGTTATTTAGGCGACATTGTTTCTTTCACTTTTTCCAATATTTTGAAAATCCGTGGATGCCAGCCAAAATTCATGTAATTTAAAGAACAATCTTTTGGTTTGTAAAATACGAAATATATTTTGTCGCCAATAGCCCCCAAACAAAATTTTCAAATCTCAGAAATTTAAACTGATTTTTTTATCTCTTACCCGGAAACTAAGGAAATATCTCTAGCTATTTTAAGATTTGTGTTTCACACTTCTTATTTCAAAACTTTCATTATGTGTCAGAAAATTAGCCGAGAATAATTATTAATCGCTATTGGCACACGGCCTTAAAACATGTATCCAACCGTAATGAAAACCGGAAAGTTCAAATATTTTTGTAACAATTAATACGCGCATTTTTGTCCTAGTTTTGTGCTCTTTTTTAGATCCTCTTTTGTCCGGGAAATTCCGGGATTTTCATGTTCGATAACTAATCTCTTCAAAAGATTTCTGGCAACCCTAACATATAGCAATATGATCATTTTAAACTTATAACGAACCATCACAAGACACTATAGGAGCCTTTGTGGACCCATCGTGATCCCTGTGGGGAACCATAGAGTAGTACATAGATAAACCTACGCACTACCCACAGCAGTGTATTGCCCTACAGAATTTAAATATCATCGCTTAGCCGATAAACTCTATTTCTCCCATGTTATTGTTAAAAAAAAGTAGTTTTCCAAAACTTTGTTTCGCATGTGTGGTATTTGCTCAATATGTGCATAATGTCTTCCTCGACCTCGACCAGTGTCTGAAAGTCCTAATCTTCTGGCATGTTTTCTAAGACGACAATGCGCAGTAAAATTAAAGGCAGTGAAGGTTGACAAAAATGGTGAGAGGCACTTCCAAAAAGTAGGCGTGTCAATGAATTGCCTATAGCCTTCTCAGAGTCTTAAGAAATATTTTAAAAGAAGTTTCATTCTTTGATAATAATATTAGCAAAATAAATTATCTTATCCTAGAATGATATAAATCTTTACTAAACAAAAAAAAATACTTTTAATAGCCAAAGACAAAGATCTAATAAAAAAAAACGTCCACTTAATGGACTCCTACTGTGAAAACATCTTCATCATATAATTTGTTGCATGAACTTTCATTTTGAAAATACAAGTATGTACTTCACCCAACAGTGCATTGAATTAGCATCATAAAATTTACTGCAATCCCCTAGTGTTGGTAAATAACCTCCTTTAGTATGTAGCCAAAAAAAAGAAAAAAAAGTAACCAATCTAACCACAACTATATACACTTGTTCTATATCTTCTTCTCTCGTCTGTGACACGTAAAATGAAAGAAATAAGTGAAAAATCTTTATAGCTGCAAGCAAAGCCATAAAAACTCCTGACTCATGTGCAATATTTTTGTAAATCCACATTTTCTGCTACCACCACCTGCCATCGTAGGGCTTAAACTACGCTAGAGTTTTCATAACAATAAATCCTCCCCCTCCCCGTGCTGACACAATGCTTCTTGTTTGGCTTAGTGCACACAATCCTCCTCTAGTCCTCTTTTTTTAACACAATTCTTAACTATTCGTAAGTTATGACAGACATAAAATTTAATAGAACATAACAGTCGCTTTAAGTGTCTCGAAAGCTTCCACTATGAATATAATGATGATAGGTGAAAGTGCATAAGTTGATCATTGGATAAATTTTACCCGCTCAATAAACTGAGAAATGAAGGAAGAACCAATTAATGGCATAAAAAAAGGGAACGCGGTGGTGGATGGTTGACTAGTACTAGTACTCCATTAAAGACAGTTAAAAAAAAAATATGTACATTGACAGCTGTTGAGAAGTTTATTAAGTTTAGTTATTAAAGGTGTACAGGGTGTTGGGAAAAATTAAAATTCAATACATTCTATGTCAATACACTTTCCTCATCATAACCTCTTATTCGGTATTTCCATTATCGTTGGAGGTGACAAGCCATATACGTTAGTAGAAGTAGTCAGAGCGTCAATGACATTTTTGACATTTGACAGCAAATTTAACCCCACTCGTTTGTCAAGAAAATTCTATAGAAAGTGGGGGCAGGTATTTTTGATTTTGCTTCTTGAATTTTTACTGAGAAATACCTAATTTATTAATGGTATTCATGTAAAATTTTGTTATGTGTGACAGACGTCACGTGTTCTTATGTTGATCCTTTAACACCCTTCTGAAAAGACTCGTTAGGCGCAGTCAGTAAATAAAAGTCTTTCGCCTGCAAATGATTTCTCATTTTATATGTAAATGTCCTGGAGCCATCTTTTTACTCCGGAGACAGTCAGGAAGACAAATATCTTCTCTAGGGGTAATTCAACAAGATTTGCCGACGTAAGGATATCTTCGCCAAAGTAAAGTCTTTCTTTCTAAGACGGAAGAGAACCGGACATTCCATGAGAATGTGAAGAGAGGATCACTCTCTAGGCGCAGTCTACATGTGGGGTCTGGTGAGACTCCGATTCTGTGAATGTGTTTTTTCATAAAACCATGGCCAGTAATAATTCCTGTCAGGATTCTTAGATTGTTTTTACCCAGATTATTTAGAAAATAGGATTTTCTGGGGGAGAATTTTGGGAAGAGCTGTTTAGTGCAGTTCTGCCCAGGTGTTTTAAGCCAGAGTTCATTAGATTCGATTTGAGCTAAGCTCCTAATGTATTCCCTGAAGCATCCCTTACTGACACCGCACAACGGTTCAGGTCCGACGAGTGGCGTTGTCGCGCCGACTTTGGCCCATGAGTCAGCTGTTTCTTTCCAGTAAATCCCCTGTGGGCTGGAATCCTGTGTATGATGACTAGGTTTCTCTTTGCTAGTTCGTAGATGGCCATGTAAGTTTCTAGGACCAGCTTCTATTTTATAACAGATGAGTTCAGAGCTTTAAGAGCAGCATGACTGCTAGAACAAAGCGTTTTCCACTTACTTACTTACTAACTTACTTCAGATTATTAAATCTCCTTCTCCATTCTCTATATTTCGTCATCGCAAATGGGATCATAAATCGTTCAAACAATCTTGCGGTCAAAACGACCAATGATATCTTCATCCGCTTCACTAAAAATGTCATTCCTGAGCAGAGGTAGACAAAAGTACATACTTAACTAACTCAAAGTTATAGCTGTCTATAATGACGTTCCGTCCGATTGGTCCAGTGTGTGTCCTTCCTTGCTGACAGCATACATACCTACTTCCACTTACGCTCATTCACGACTTAGCCCATATATCTGTCCTAATAATTAAAAAAATGCCAGTGACAGCTCGCTGAGTTCTGCAAATGATGTCAATGTCAATCGCGTAGAATTGTGCCTCTAGAATTGGCTTTTGAGTTTCGCACAATTGCATCAAGTATGTCAAGAAGTGACATCAAAGCGCATCGCCTATATCTAAAAAATGTCCTCTCTATAAATATTGTCAGACCAAATCTTGGAGATGAGTTGGTGTGTTCTCCATTAAGACGGACCATCCCATCGTATAGGTACTTCCTAAATGACCGCAATGTCTGTTTTATGGCAGTCTTCGGACTACGCTAGTTGTTCGGCTGCAAGGGGTCTGTTCAGGTTCCGAATATTCCACGTGCATATCCGAATGTCGTTGTCTATCCAGTAACCTTCCATTTCTATTCGCAGTCCTGTACTTTGAAGTTCCTTTAATGGAACAAGATAGTCAAAGAACTTTTTCAAATAAATAGTAAAATTCTTGCGGATTTGGGCTTCCGCCAATTATACACACCAAGTTGATTGAGGTGGCTCTCCAATTATGAGCGCCACCTGAGGTGGTGTCTTCCTCTGTTTCGTTGTACCTCAGTGGACTCAGACTCATCGTGACCTAGGGTAAGCTTTGTGACTAGTTTCATGTCGCTGTATTATCTCCTCCTCCACACTCCATCGATACAAACGACAGCAGAACCCCCACGATGACTATAAGGTCTTGTTTAATATCTCTTTAGATGCCTTCTTAGTCTGAAATGACAGCGACTAACAAGAGTGATTTTTCCCTTGATTGCGCTGATATCATTTTGCGAGTCTGAGATTTACCTCGCAGATAAAAGCAGCTCCACGAAAATTATAACCAAATGGTGCTTCAAGTTAGCGTTTGTTCTTACTCCCATTAAATAATAGAATTGATAAGAATAATGTCATTTCGGTTCTCTAAGTTTCGATAATATAGGTACCATGGCTTCGACCTTCCTTTAGGGATACATGTCAGCCGTGACATAAAATGTTTCTCAGGTAATTAGTTTTGGGAATTTCGGTAGCCAATAATGTCTCCTGGGTCCCATCTGAAGACACTCGGTGACCTAAACAAGGTGTGAAGTAGATTTATGGTTGTTTACAGAAGTTGCAAAAAACTGACAAGCAATTTTGTGTTAAAAATTCAATTCGTTTCGTCCCACTCAAAGTTATTTTTCACAACAACAAATGACTTCCCACAACGTCATTTATAAATTCGAGATCCAATATTTAAATCCTCCCATGTCAACTGTATTTTAAGTACATTACATCAGCCGAGTGTAAATTAATTCGAAATACTCACCACAAATGCCACTACCCCAACAATTAACCACCGGAATTTCTCTACCATTTTACACAAACTGTACATACAACAATTTTCGATCATTAATCAGCCAGACAAATGATAACTTCGTATGCAAATCACATGCATTCCAGCGATTGCCGACAAGAGGGCTTAAAGTGTATGGTGTCCATTAATCAATACACCCTTCGGTTGAAAATGCTTTTTCTAATTCAATTGAACTTCCCTCTTTAATCTGACCCAAAACTGAGATAATTTTCATTCTGGAATGTCCTTTAATCAACTCTTCGGCCATATAAATTAATTATGCAATCGATTTGAGAAAATGTCCGTTAGCTAACATCTGGTAGTGTTTGCTTTAGATCAGACTACCTTTCCTCTGGTACAGTTGAAATGTGTATTAGGACTAAGAGCGGTGAAATAGCTTGATTAAATAATTAATGGTAATACCCTTTAGAAGGGTACCTATACCTACAAACGTGCCTCCAGAAAAAAAAAATGGGTGAACCTGAAGACATCAATTATCCAAGAAATATTGGTCAGTCAGGCTTAATTTGCCGCAAGGACGCGTACACAGAATGAATAATTATATAGGAAATTGTTGATGCGGAGACTTAACTGCGGAAAAGTTGACTTAACGGAGCAACAAGAAGACGTCTACAACATTCGGACGTGTGACAGCTGTTGTGTTGACAGAAATCTCATGTTGTGTGGGTGACTGTGATAGTTTTGTCTGAGATTTAATTACGTAAATTGATTATATAAAACTGAGGGCGAAATACCTACAACAATAGGAATGTGACTTTGACTTTCTTATGAATTATTTATTTTTACGAAATTTAACTTGGGTTATTATCTTATATACAAGTGACAGCAGCTGATACCTATATAAGTGAAAATAAGTCGACAGTAGGTATAAAAGTCTTTTTCTCATACTCGTATGTCTGGAGCATTTTTGAATGTAGACATCATAATAGTCGTTCACTTTACGAAAGAGGTAGATTGGAGAAATTTCAATTACATAAAATGTATTTGCAGTGAGTCAGCTTGTCTGTAAAAAAAGGTGAATCACGTTGACTTTCAAGAGTCTGACATTTTATGACTCGTCATTTTTTTGACAGCCAGAAAAAAAATGTAATGGATCGGCTCATATCTCATATGCATCTCTGAAGAAGGTTCTATTTTTAGAAGATAACTTCACCCTCAGTACCTACCTACGCATATTCCACATAACAGACAGTAGCAGACACGAATAATGTCTATACTGTAAAAAAAATTAGGGTTAAGTTGATTAATGCAACTTTTATGACGCTTTTCCCAAAAAGGTCATAAAAAGTAATTGTTATTTTGTCTCACTTGAATGCGAACAGTGGCTTAATCTACCTATTAGAAGCTTAAAAAAAATAAATATTTGGCGCAACAGGCGGGTGACACCCTGGGCCTAGCTTCTCGCAACCATTCGTTTTGTGTGAGTTTTTATTTTTGAGACGAATAGAAGGGACCTACAATTTTATGCCGAGTCGGAACGGCTGAATTGAGAAGCTTTTTCATGACAGTCATACTCTCGGATGTTTGTCAGACGTTCGCGAGAGGTGGCGCAGTAGAAAAAACTTTAAGATGTAATTTGTGTTTTTCCGGGGATCGAACCTGGGATCCCTCGCACAGTAGTCCAGCACACTAACCTTTCTACTACTACCTTTATAGTCGAACCCAAATTTTCAAACCGAAAATCAGAATTTATTTATTTATCCTTTTAACTTTTTTAATAGTTAAGTCTTGTGTCGATTGCGCTAAAAAATTATAGGCTACTCGGTTTATTTTCTACAAATCGTAAGTGTTTAAAAGAAAAGTTCACCAAACTCTAAACTTAAACCAGAGATTTCTCTAAGTTTACGCTTTTAATTCAGTGTTTTATTTAATTTTGAAAATTTTAGCAAATCCCAAGCAAAAGTAGAAGTACAAAATTTAGCCTATATGTTAATTTATTATCTTGCTCCCGGAGCAGGATAATTCGTTGACAGGTGAAAATTCGTTTTCCACAACGATAGTGTCAGAAAATGATCCGATATTTAGCGATATCGACACACGGCCCTTAAAATGCTCTACATAAAAGGTGGGGGACATTTTTCACGATCTGATTCTGCTCTTCTTGACTTACTTACTTACTTAAGGTGGCGCTACCTGGGCCTCAACCAACAAACGTCTCCAGCAAGCACGATCTTTGGCCAGCTGTCTCCAGTTTCGCACGCTAAGTTGGTTAAGGTGCCCTTCCACTTGCGTGCGTCACCTGAGTCACGGTCTTCCTCTACTGCGCCGTCCCTCGGGTGTGGATTCGAAGATTTTCCGGGCCGGAGCATTCACGTCCATTCGCTCTACATGACCCAGCCACCGCAGTCGTTGGACCTTCACTCTTCTGTCTAGGTCAATGTCGCTGTACAGCCCATACAGTTCGTCGTTGTATCTCCTCCTCCATATTCACCGTCTATGCAGACAGACAGACTGGACCGAAAATTACTCGAAGAATTTTCCTCTCGAAGAAACCAAGAGTAGACACATCCGCTTTTGATAGAATCCATGCCTCTGCACCATAAAGTAGGACTGGGATGATTAAGGTCTTATAAAGGGTCACTTTAGTTGTTCGTGAGAGGGCTTTGCTACTCAATTGCTTTCTTAGCCCAAAGAGACAGCGATTGGCAAGAGTTATTCTTCGCTTAATCTCAGCGCTGGGTGTCTTTGGAGTTTTCTTGACCACATGGGCGAAAAGTTTGATCCTCAGGAAGCAGTAAAACTCCTAAATTTCTGATTCACTTTTGGGAGATATAAATTGGTTAAAAATGTCAGTGAAAAATTGAGGGAAAAAGTTCTTTTGTTGAATGTTTTTAAAAGCTTTCCAATGCTATTAAAACTGTTAACACATTTTGTTATGAATGTAATTTCGCATCTCAATGGTGTAGAAATGTAGAAACAAAATTTTTTAAGGATGTCAAAAGTGCCGCGAAATGTTATACATATTTTCCTATAAAGCAAAGACACAATTGAAAATATGTGGGTACTCTATTGAGTCTCCCATTAAAAAATAAATAAATTTTTATAATTTTTACTTTACTTTGTTTTGTGAAATATAGGTATGTCCCATATAAAAATCCTACTTTAACATTTATGGGTTCTTCTATCGTTCCTCAAAAGTGTCAAAATAAAAAAGTAATTTCTAAAGAACGGCAAAAAAACTGACTCACACATTCTTGGGACTTTAGCACAAGATCGACTGAAGCATTTGCAGTTTCTTGTAATTTTTACAAGACAGACCTCAGACCTGTCATTTCTATATTCACAGCCGAGCTGGGTATTTCCTAAAGCTATAAGCTTGATAAAAGATCAACAGCATAATGTACCAAAGTGTAATAAATTGCCAACTGAAAACGAAAAGGCACATATTTATTTATTTGACTCAACCATATTATTGCGGGCGCAGAGTGCGAAGGGCCCTCCTAGGTTCGATCCCAGGAAAAACACAAATTACATCTTAAAGTTTTTTCTACTCCGCCACCTCTCGTGAACGTCAGTCAAACATCTAAGAGTACCTATACATCATACATGTCATGGAAAAGCTTCTCAATTCAGCCGGACTCAGTTCGGACTCGGAATTAAATTGTAGATCCCTTCCACTCATCCCAAAAAATAAAAATTCACACAAACGTATGTATGGTTGTGGTCAATACTTCAACTGAATACAGACAACTTTTACATTTTAGACATAACGAATAACAGACGCTGGATCGACATAAATAGGTGCACATTTTCTAAATAACGTTATGGCATAACGTTGGAGGACATCGAATTCCAAGAAATTCGTTAACTTCCTATACAAACAAATCATTTCCTTCACAATTATTGTGCCTTAAACTAACAGCTTATGCACTTTCATTGAAATTATTATTTTCCTTATATAAGACCTGGCATAGTTGTAGGAGTCTGTTTGACAGCTCTAAAACTTATTTAGTAATACCCCCTAATTCACATTTTAGGCTGTAGTTTTCCCAAAGATGACAGCTCTCCAAACATTACATAATAGTAGAAGCATGAATAAATCAATTTCTTAAACAACTATCTTCTGTCGCATAAGACCCTTTAGCTCCTACCCTGCATTTTCATTTCATTTTACACCCCATATCTTAAACAAAACTGATTTATAGATCTTTATCCCTCTTTAGCGTACACAGTGCTCCATTTGCTTTACAACTTGTAACAAAAGACTCGTTATTCTCCTTCTCCAACTCGGCACATGGTCGCCTACACTCTTATTGTTACTAAGCTCCTGCACAAAACTACATACACTAAATGTACATCCAAGGAACACTTTTAACTTCAAACTTCACCATGGACTAATGAACTCCCTTTCTACAAAGTTAATTAAGAAAGCAATTCAGGCACCCACCCACCCCTTGCGAGAGAGGGAAAAAAATGAGATTTCCAATTCGCCAAAAGTGCCAACAATTAAGGCTTCCCTCTATTCCACACTTTGCGTGTTTTTTTTTTCCTTCACCATTGCGAGCTCCTTTCACTTCCGCCGAACGGATATATATAACAATAAAACCATTGCAGTACTTTTTATGATGGCCAATTCAAAAGTGGGAAGTTCCTCACCAATAATGTACAACAAAAGTGCAATAAACAATCGAGAGATGGCTTTGTTTTTGGCGCTTTGCAGTTTTTAATACTTTTTTTTTCGCCCACTCTCTTTTTCATTCATATTCTTTTCACTTCTGCCAATTTTATACTACAAAAAAAAAAACAGACCAACTGCAATAACATTAACCAACGAAAGGCAATGGCAAAAACAAGGCTTAAAAGTTATTCGTTTATTTATTTTTTTACTCGTTATTTTTCCGTTTCGTTTGCTCTTCAGTTGAAGAAAGAAAATAAAAAATAGAAAACAAATGATAAAGCTGAATAGAGACTATGAAAAGAACAACATGTTTGTCTAGAAAATTGTGTAATTTTTGTATTTAATTTATATGTTCCAACAAAGACGTGTCCTGCAATGAAACTTTATTAAACACTTGACTTTTCTATTTGTTCTCTTTTATGTTTTTTTTATATGCCACTCTTGCCTTTTGCTGGAAATGTCCCAGGGTGCGGCAAAGTTGACAAAGGAGGACATTGAAAAAGTTTTCTCACTCTACGACAGGGTAAGTACGATTTTTAATTTTATTACACAGGTTAAAAAGGATTATGAGCGATCCCTATATGGGTAACCAATTGCAGTAAATTACAATGAAAATAACTCAAATATTGGTCTTGAAAAAGATCCAATTGTGCTGGAAGAAGTAGCTTCCCAGAAACTTCCTTCGATGGCTTTATCGCTTGAGTCAGCCTCTGATTAGAAGACACTTTTTGTATTCGGTAGGCGAATAGGTTGAGATTTGGATCTTCGGAATAAATTGCAGCTCCTTCCGTTTTGTTAGAGCCGTTTGTATAGACTACGATTTGACCTTGCGAAGGTCTATATTGTATATAACCTTACCGAGGTATGGCAGTGCTGCCTGGGCTGACCTTTTGTTTAAGGCCTTAACCGTGGGAACTTCAAAGATAAACAAAAATTTTAAAAAATACAAAAAGATGATATAAAATCCGAAATAATAGAATGTAAACCGACTCTACCTATCGAAGAGGAGAGAGGGAACTTAAAGAGATGCTGCCATCTAGTGACAGCGAGGTTGTGGATTTCACTCTCACTGACATTTATAGGGCCTAAGTAAGGTGGCTGGTACTCTCACTTCAGTAAACAAGGTATTGGTAGGCGATAAGGCCAAAATCCGAAGGCAAATACCTACCCTGTGGCTTCTGGGTACTCTGAAGACGACCATATAGGAAGAAGCAGGAATACGCAATAGCTGAACAGGCTACTAACGCGTAATGCACAACGTAGCGTCAAAGGTGCGAAGCGCAGTTGACCACTTCAGGGGTGTGATGTAAATGCCTGGGGACTAGAAACAACTGGAACCAAGGAAACCTTGTCTAGACTTCAAAAATTAAACAGGGAACAGGCAAGAAAGAGACTTTAACTGCAGAAGTCAAGGAGGCATTCCAAAGCAAATGGGGCAGATCGGAGCCGAGTGCGGCGAAAAAGGTGAAGGCTGGCTTTTGCCTACGGTGCACCCGGTATACGACCAAAAAGACGAGCTCCTTGTTGCTTTTGTTAACGAGCAAGAGCCTGACGATTGAACAATGATAAAACGTCGAAAAGAAGTTTCAGGACATTCTGTGGAAGAAGAGTATAGTAGCCTTCTGGTTCCACGGCGCTGGAGAATAGTCGCCACAAGGCAGTTACTTGTTGGAATAAAGCCTCCGTTGATTTTCTCAGAGAGTTTGTCTCGACGGACTGTTGGCAAGATGTGGAGCTTGTCTCAACTTAAGTGTATGATTGTGACTGTGTTCCGCTTTTATACTCGTACCCAGAAAGGCTACTGGGATGCAAATCAGGGTGTTAAATGACCACACTTGAAGAGTGTTATAAACAGTGTCAACTCGGCTAGTACTTCATCTGGAGCCTGCATCACTTCCGTGCTCCCCTAAAGGAATGTAGGCCACAGCACGGGGAAAGTCATGACCAAGGATGCAGAGAAGCAAGAATCCCATGATGGAAGCGATGCAAACAAACCTGCAACACACTTATTATATATTATGAATGACGTTTCAGTCGTACAGATGCAAAAGCCCTCGATTAACAATCGCATTCAAGGGTTCGTCATTAGGAATGACAAATTGTATACTTCAAAGCCAACGAAGGTAAAATCAGTAGTTTGGAAAATCCAAAATTCCCTGTCTCATCCAATATTTATTCCACGAGTCTAATAACTTATAGCTTTGCGTCTGTACTATCATAATGACTACGTAAGCCATAAACCTCCCTTAGACGTACAAAGACAAAGGACATTGTTAATGGTGCGGCATACAAATATGCCACTCATACGGAATAGAAAATGAAACGCTCGTCATATTGATTACACTTCAAGGATAAATGAAAATTTAAAATGCAAATAACTGAGAACATAAAAATAGATTCGATCCGTCGGTCGTTCCTTATCATTTATTGAATTCCAAATTATACCGAATTATTTCCATTTCAAAAAGCGTTCCCTATTCAACAGAAACATGCTTTGTAAGATAAAAAAAATAACATATTTTTTTTTTCAAAGGAATTTTCTTATGTCAATATAAACAAAAGTAACGAATCCTATTTTTCTTTCATTAGGATAACAATGGCACAATTGAAAACGAAGAGCTGCGAGGGTTCCTTAAGGATCTTTTAGAATTAGTTAAGAAGGTAAATAAAAAATTGGATTTTGTGCTGGACAAACAACAAAATTTATGTATTTTTACTCACCCCATTAGGATGACTACGATGCCCAGGATCTAAGTCAATTCGAGGAGACAATCCTACGAGGAGTTGGCTACGACAAAGACGGTAAAATCTCCCGCAAAGAACTGACAATGATCCTTTTGACATTGGCTAAAATGCCACCAGAGGATGATCAATAAAGTGTATATTAAAGAGTAAAAAATATAAACCCCCCAATTTTTGACTTTGTATTTTCTAATCTATAAGGAAAAGCCTAAGAATACTTAAATAAATTTTACTAAACTCAAGAAGATCCCTATTATCAGATAGAATCAATTTTTAAACTATAAAAAAAATAGCACAAAACAAAACAATAAAAATAATTTAATCACTTGGAATACATTAAAATTTATCTTTAAACAAATAAATTAGTAAATTTAAAAAAACTATAATATGTATATCAAGAAAAATAAATTGTAATTGCCTAAACATTATGTGCTATTTTTTTTATTTCTCAAGAAATATGTAAAGTGTTGATGTTTACTATATAATATATTTACTATTTACATTTTATTTTGTTTCTTTTAATAATTAATGTTCCAATATTATAAATATTCTTAAAGGTGTTATGTATTCACTTAGGTTGTTAGGGTTCAAACAAAAAAAAAAATACAAAAACAATCGTTAACATCGATATTTCTTTTTATATAAAAAAACAAAACCAACTTGAATATTTGTAAATGTTTATAATTTTAAAATAAATAAATAAAAAACAATACATAAGTACATAGAGTAAAATAATAATCCATAACGACAATTTCTATTGGTAAATGTACTTGTGTAAGTTTTCAATTCAATAAAATAAATGTAAAAAAAAAAACAATAAAATTAGCATTTTATAATAAATGTATAAAAAAAATGCAATTGCAATATGAGAAGTTGTCTTAGCAACATACTTCACTGCACTTGAGCTACATAATGTTTATTTCTTTAATTTTATTCATTTTAATATTTGTTTTATTTTTTTCTTTTTTTATTCTCATATTAGGTAAATATATATGGAGACAACTTCGGGTTGGTTCCAACATTAGCGCCAGCTCTCTTGGTTCAGAGCGGAATAAATTGGATGCTCGCACTTTTTTGAAATGACTGACATTTCTATTGTAAGCAATGACACAACAATTCGAAACAATTTAATTGGCAAATTCACTCACGCCCAATGGTGTCTGTGGCAGTCTAAGGAGAAATCCAAGATGGTTGACATTTTATTTCACTTATATTCCGCTTGGAACCACGAGCGCTAGTTATGTTGGCGTCATTTTTGGGTAGAAATTGAATGGAACTGACAGTACAGAACTGACAGTGTTTTTTTTTTCCTCAAACTGAATGTTGCCTAACCTCTGCATGGATATTTAAGTCGGTATTATTTTCAACTTTGTTGAACCACCATTGGGGGAAATTTGTCAACTAGCATTTTGAAAAAAATATTGCAGCTGCTTTGAAGTATCTATATAGTTCATCTCCGGTGTTGCCACTGAACAAAAATTATGGGTCTGGAGTGGAGAAATGCTCGAGGGTCTTTAGTAGGAAAATACTTAAATGAATCAGATGTCAACTGTAGAAGAGAACTGTCAGTCAAATGTAGAATGGTTGCTTGCGTGGCATTTTTTTTTTTTCAGAGAGCCTTTGAGATTGATATATGGGAAGACTCACTTACTGTTCCGTCCGTATGAAAATGACAAAAAGAAAATGGTGGCTACCCATGGTACCAATTTTGGGTCATTCGGGTGACAATTGGTTCCCGACTAGTTCGCTTGCCGCTTCTTTTGTAGTAATTGTGAAGTGGGTATCTTAATAGAGTTGAAAAAATGAAGCCAGAGTCGTAGTCAACCTTTAGAAGGTATACCGATTCATCAGTCCCTCTCTTCATATACACAATGGAGAAATCATTGGTACTAAAACATAGCTGATACTCAAACCACTTCACCGATAAGTACCTACATCTAGCAAAGTCTTAGACCAGTTAGACACGAGATCCGTTAACATCGATTCTACTATGAACAAATTCAGTTTTGTCACACAATATTTACCTTGAGTTGGAAAGAACTGCACAAATTCATAGTTCTAATTGTGCTAAAGTCCCCCAACAACAAGTTAAGACACCAACTAACTATCATGACCACAAAAGTCTAATTTGGGTTTCCAACCACAGCAATAATGAATTTTTTACTTCATGGGGTAGAACAATGAAAGTAGGTATGATTGGATGTTATTTCCTCAGTGTCCGTCGGTTGTTACCATTCCAATAAAACACTAACCTCTCTGTGACATAAAAATTTAAATTGTTCACAGTTTTGTTCATCCAAGCCCATTTTATCAACTCAATATCCTGCCACTAATCATATTTCCAAATGTAACCCAAAAATATAAAATATCATACATCCAATTTGATATCAAATTAAATTGAGTGCACCACTAATACCATCAATTATATGGCCAATTAGAGCATTTTAGTTATTTAAATGAATATCCACATACCGCCCGCCACCACTCGGGGGAAAATGAAATTATTGCTAAATTGCTTCATAAATTATTTTATGTCACCCACTCTGGTAGTTTCAAAAGCTCTCATAAATTCCCCCACAGGCGGTGAAACTATTAATTTAAAGAATTTCCTCGAAAATTTCCATTTCCCAGAACTAGCAACTGATGGAATAAGGACTTGTGCACAGCTATAAAAAAAGATGAAAAATTCATTCCTTAAAATAACGACGAAACACTTCCTTGCTCAAAAAAGTCTTTCCAAACCGAATCTAAATCCATGTCATTATCAATCCAAACTCGGGACGTTTAATTGATGAATATTAATTATTCGTTTGTCTTTTGTTTGAATTTTCTTTTTTTTTCCGCCAACACTTTCTAGCATAAATGTATATTTCTATAGCTGAATTTAAAACAAAAATTAAAAAATAAATATGCCAAATTTTTAAAAAATAAAAAAAAAATTAGTGAGAGAAAGCTACCTTTTTAACAAAAAATTCAAAACCAAAAATACAAATAAAACAATAAAAATGCATTAAAACAAAGAATCAACATATGATTGTTATAAAGAAAAACTTGAAAATAAAAATTATATAGCAAGTATTTAAAAAAAAAAATTATAAATAATGTGTTATTCTACTTAAAGACTTTTATGTGCAAAGTTATAATTAAGATAATAATAAAAAATATCTATTTAAAGTGTATAGCTTTATACATAAATAAACACACAAATTATTTGACAAAAAAAAATCTCATTATCGGTGCTATGACCCTATAAATCTAAATCTTTAACTTTATTCAAATTTTCCATTTGACATTTTCTCAGACATTGAACTCAAAATATTTCTCTGGTCATATCACTTTGCTATTTTTGTTTATAATTTTCCAAACAGCATAAATTTGTAATGCTTGTAAAAAATAAATAAACAACACATTTTTAATGGTAAAACCGATGTGAACAAAAAATATAAATAAATACTATAACAAAAGTAAAATATCTTAAAAGTGTAAAACTAAACTAATTTAAGTGAATAAATAAAACTAATAACTGTTGTCAATTGGAAATTTTAGTTTTTTAATTATGTAGCTATATAGAAAAAGGGTTGTTTTAAGGGGTGCCTCACACCGGATAATTGTTTTCAACGCTTAAAGTTTGAGAAAACAAAACTTTAGCCATTATTTGGTCCAGTTTTTATCAGTGCAGTGCTGAAGAGAAGATTCAACGCAGTGCCGCAGCTACCAAAAGGCTAAAAGGGACAGTGCCCGTAAGGCCACAGGGCGTTTGGGGACCTCGGACAATCCTTAACTTCTTCTTGAGATATAATGGTTCTGACTTATTACAACAATTACTTACAATAACGTCATTCTGTTATAAGGAGAAGCTAACTTGGTGTCAAATTTAAGCTATCGGTCCTGAATTCGGTGAATTCAGTGTTTGTGAGAACTCAACATCAACTATCCTCTAAGCGTGGGGATTGCAATTTATAATGTCCGGTCCGAGGCGGAGCGAAAGTTATTGAGGCTCCACTTAAGCATCTTACACCCGCGACCCTTGTTACAAAGAGACAGGACATAGGCAGGTAATTGGGTGCCCTTGTGGCGATTGCCACAGCTTCACATAGACCATCAGTTGGGTCCATTGTGTCCAGTGACGCGAGCCTCCCATTGCATACCTGTTGGAGACAGAATTCTACCGCTTTTATTTGAGTCACATAGATTTAGTATTAATGACAGGTATTCATAAGCTCTTGTATTCAGAATTCAAGGTTGTCCTAAGAGTAACCGAAGGGTGTGGAGATTGTCTATCTACTGGAACCACCCCGATTTAAGTGTGAATCTCCGGAATTCCTTAAGATCAACATTCTCCAGATCTTCTAGTTCATCGAAGAAGAAGCTGTTGAAAATTTTGTGTCTGCTGTTTTTAAGGGCTGAGCATTAGCAAAGCAGATGGCGAACATATTCTATTTTTTCAACGTCTCTGCAGCTTTTGCAAAAATTATTGTGCAGTATGCCCAGTCTTTTCGCGTGTACGCCTATCGCAGTGTCCAGTAATGACCCCTGTGAGTATGCGAATCTCCTTGCGGCTCATAATCCGATCATGAATCTGGCTCACTTTTGGTCATAATTCTTTTGCGTGCCTGCAGGTGTTCAGATTGTTCCAGCGTAGGTTTGTTCTACTCAAGGATTCAATGTCAATCTTCCTAGCAAGCGTGCTTAGCGGAGTTCGTACAGATTTTAGGGCCATTGATGCGTGTCCAGTTCTAGCTACTTCACTGATTTAAAGACAAACCTCACGTGCTACACAGCAACGTTACCAACCACTACTCAAATACAACGATTTAGATGGCAAGCACATGCGGCAAAATAAATTGGGAGGTTACGATTCAGACCATTGCACCCAGGGGCGTATATCGAAACATTGCTTAACCACGTCCCGTCAGTCGTAACGAACTCGATTAATATTTACAGGCGACGCTATCCAGACGCGACTTGATAAACTTATAAACGCGAGTATTCAACACGAAAAAAATTAAAAACACTATAATGCAGTTTCGAAATGAGCCCCTCAAAAGAAGGTCGTAGGGCTGATGAAATCGCTAGATTGAAGCAACGCTGCCGAGTGTCGTCAATAGTCAAAATGACAGGACAGATACTTTAGTTGACCTACTCCGACATATTTTGACCTAAATTGAGTGAGAATTCTTCAGTAATCTAAGTAAACGCCTTATGACAATCTGCACCAAGCTAAATTCGCCAACATCAGATATGATGCTATGAAAAATTTGTTCGACAAAGCATATGAGCAAAATCCTAAAGGTGCCTGTCCATTTGAGAGTAAAAATGCTGAGAGCAGCTCTCGAGGGCAAACTCGCAAGTGGACATAGTCTTGAGAGTAGTTCGCGGGGAGTTAACCTTTTACTCTCGAGATTCGAGCCTTTTGAAAGTCACTCGCAAGTGGACACATGTTTTGGTCACTATCGGAGATTAGCTCGCAAAATTTCAACATGGTTCGTATTGTTGACATGGCAAAACAATGGGTATCGGAGAAAATAAATCAACTCATAGTATTACCAGTACACACTCACAAGCAATACCAGGGCTTCCCTTAATTTGGTATCCTTTTTAAAAATATTTGGCCCAACAGATTGAATTAATATTGAAATATTATTACTTGTTGTCAAACGGTTAAAATCCCTGAACTCCTTATGAGCATCTTCAATTTGAAGCTCTCTTACAAGAGCAGACCCTTCACCGAGTTGCCGACGACGATCTACCCATGGTTTAATCCAGCACTTCTGTTTTTGCTTCATTCTTTTCGTTAAGAACAGTCCTAATAATTATTAACGCAGTGGCAACCTTTTGCTTGTAAGAATACATTTTAACTGGTAACTAGCAGACGAAATATATCAAGTGGACACGGTTAGGAGAGTACTCTCAGGGAATCTATACTCTCAAAATGTTATCGCAGAACTCGCGAGATTAAAATCTCGAAATTATTACTCTCAAATGGACAGCCACCCGAGAGTAACTCTCGAGAGTTTTCTAGCGAAAGTACTCCCAAATAGACAGGCAACTTAAGTACGGCGTTAAAATCATAGATACTCAATGATTCCAATGCCGTATTAGGCAAGAAGGATAGATATCTTTGGTATAATACAATTGAAAAGCCTAAATGACACCACATCTAGACTGACTTAGGCCCGTTGACATTGCCGCAGGACGTTACTATACCTAGCACACGGTTTCCTAACATTCATAAAGAAATATGGCTGTAGCGTAGCTTGATCAAAAACTTTCAAACAAACCAGTGATATCGATTCCAAGAGGCCATCAGAGACGCGCGTCACAAACGAAAGCCTTGGTTTAATTGAGAGTGCCGGCATCAAAGCAACTCGCCTATGCAATTCAATATGGACGATGAAAGCCACAAAGCCAAGATTTATGATGACAGTAAGGATAGCCAAACTACAGTAAGGACAGCAAGGCTTCTGGAGACGACTTTGTGGTAAGAATACAAGAATTCATCTCCAAGATTTGGTTAGAAGAAAGTATGACTGGTTACTGTTAAATAAAATCTCAGTGTTGTTTTTAAGAAAATAGACTCTCCTTATTTTTTAGTACCAGATATTTCGGGAGGGCTTTGAACCCCTAAAACCTCTACCTGCGTTCGCCCTGATTGCAACTAATGGCAGATGAAAAGATACAGTGGCTAGACTATTATTGTGCGCTGGACTACTAAGCAAGAGGTGTCAGGCTCAAACGCAAACCCCGGTATAATTATAGTGACCAGACGTCCAGCATTTCACATGGCTGTCCCGCATCATAAACTGCCGGCAAAATGTTCCTCATTTACAGATTTGTCCCGGAAAGTCCCGCAAAATTATATAAATATAAAAACGTCCGAAATGATCAGTAAATCCATTTTGCAACATTTAAGAACTTTGGCGGCTTATCACAAAGGGGAAGCAACAGTATTTTTAGTCGACTAAATAGTGAACTTAAGCAATACATAATTGGTGTAGGTTGCTGTAGTATCCTAGCAACTAGTAGTGTAAAACGTCAGTCAAATAAATAATAAAATAATATATAAAATTATGGCTTGATTGGCACAGACAGACAGAGAGCAGGCGGCAGAGGATAGAATGTTACAGTTGCTCGTCACACATACCTTGATATTATTGACAATGCGATTTAATTCAAACCACTATTAATTTAATCCCGTTTGACATCAAAACATCATTGTGCAAATGTATAGGTACTCTCATTTTGATATAAATACTACATTGTTAAGGACCATTTACATGAGAGCATTTATGAACAGGAAGTTGCACATTTTACTATGCCAAGATTACGATAATTAATTATCCCATCAAAATGTATTAAGAAAATAGCTCATATTAGAAAATGGTGGTAGAAACTGATGGCTGAAATTCGCGAACTGCCGCGACCAGAAAAGACGTGAACGGACTGTCAAAACTCTCGAATATTCGTTCGTTCGTGGGTAGTTGGTCGCTCTCATGGCAATCGTCCTTTAGAGAAGAAATATTGAAAGAATTTTGCTGCGATGCGCAGGTAGAATATAATAGATTGCTCGGGTTTTGGCAAGACCACATAGCCCTGCTGCCCGCCATCGAACGTGGGTTTAACAATTAAGGTCCATATGTGTTACAAACATTTTTGAAGATCCAAAATCTGAGTTGTGTCCCGCATTGTCTTTTAAAAATTATGGTCACTATAGGTATAATTAAAAAAATATATAAAACTAGCTATACACAGCCGGCTTTGACCGTACCCATGTTGCAATGCTTTTTCCCCTTTTCCGATTTTTACCAAACTTTACAGAAACACTCTCAGGAATACCGAAAAGGTTGCGAAAAGCACCTGTACATTTATGATCGACCTTTTTAGCCCTTCCTACAATCAGAATATAACTTTTGGGCAAGTATACTCCAAAAACGAAGGCATACAAGAAACCCGTAAACAAAAACCACATCTAAAAAGCCCCTAAAGCCCTTTCAAGCTACATTTTCCAAGCGTCTCTGCCAATTATACCTAGACAAACATTCAGTATAACTCTATCTACTCCTTTGATGATATTACTTCTACCACCTCGTACACTAATCAAGTCAACAAGTAGCTCATAATTTATAATAGTATCGGTGTCCACAGACAGGAAAAACCCACATGCCTCAAGAAGCCCCTTAGATTCCTACCTTGTTCTATCTTTATGACTCCAAATAAATCAGAGCAAGCCAAAAATGAATTACCACTTCCTTATCAAACATATTAAACTTATAAAACCAACCCCAAGCGTGCACAGCCGGGCCAGTACCGCCGCAACAATGTTCCGTTTACTACTTGTTCTTTCAACCGTCTCAGCCATTGCCTATGGCTTCAAATTGCCACCGAATCAAAGTCGGATTGTCGGCGGAAAAGATGCTGCGATCATTGATTTCCCCTATCAAGTTTCGTTGCGCCTCCAATCGGGCTTTACATTCGAACACAACTGTGGCGGAAGTATCTACAATGAACGGGTCATCGTCACGGCTGCCCACTGCCTGTATGGATATTCACCAGCAAATCTTCGCGTAGTTGCTGGTGTTTCATCGTTGAATGCGATTGCTGGGTTGCTGGAGATCGAGCGACTGGTGATCAATGGAAAATACAGCCCACTGGCTTTCAACTACGATGTGGGTTTGATCATTTTGGCCAAACCATTGGTCTATGGACCGACTATTCAACCGATTGGACTGGTCATGCAGAATCCAACTGCGGGGGTGTATGCAACTGTGACCGGATGGGGAACTACCACTGAGGGTGGGTCTATGAGTGAAGTTCTTCAAGAGGTTACAGTTCAGATTGTCGATAGTTCTTCGTGTGCCCAAAGCTATGGGTCGAGTCCTATCACGGAGAATATGATTTGTGCCGGCATTACCACAGGCGATAGGGACGCATGCCATGGTGATTCGGGCGGTCCGATGGTGGTGCATGGTGAATTGGCTGGCATTGTATCCTGGGGTCGTGGATGCGGTCGCGTTGATACTCCGAAAGTATATTCATCTGTGGCTAATCTGCGATCTTGGATTGATGAGAACGCTGATGTATATTCGTGAGTGGTAATAAAATGTTGGTCTCTCCCAAAAATAATTCAGGGTGCATCTGGTGTATTTAGTTTTAATGGTAATTTTCTTTTAACTAACCTCAAATTAAAGATGAGTAAAGAGAAGTGAGTTTTTCGTAAAATTAATTGAGTTTCCTTTAATGGCGGCTTCTTCTCTATTGAAATTCAGGAACTATCTATCTCACAACGAAATTAACGCAGAAGCAATTAAAAATCACCACTATGACGGTCACGCAGTTGAAAAGACTTCACGCCAACCTCTACAGACACAATGCAAAGCTACCGCAGACAAATCCCCAAAGTGACAGCGAGGACGAGGACATTGAAATGGATTCTGTTAAGAGCATTGAACCAGGGACAAAAGAGGGCGGGAATTTGTATTATATGTGGTTGGTAACATTGTTCAAGAAAAAAAAATGACAAAAGGTTGCTTTTAAAAAAGCGAGATAGAAATTTGTAGGTGCTCTTTTTACGAAGGTATTATAGTAGAGTTCGTCATTTACAGTAGATAGAGTGGGGGAAATGTTATCCTTTTGGGGATTCATACGATAGGTAAATCCATTTATGTTTGTAACTTCGCATACGTAGTTTTTACCCAAAAATTCAAACAACGGCTAAAAGTTTAATTTGAAAAAGTGTCACGAAAGGTGTTTACTAAATTGAATTATATGTGGATTGGTCCATTGTTGCTTTATTTAAAATATTATGTCGGCTGGCTTTACTTGGCCTGGCTTGGCCATAAAAAAAATCAAATCATGCCTCGGTATCTAATCTCCATTGACTGTAACATTTCGTCCATTGTCGTTTTGGAAGAAAGAAATGGGCCAATAATGCGGACACTCCAAAAACCATACCAAAACAGTCACTTGTATATAGGATGCATTGGCTTCTCAGCGACTAAAGTGTTAAGTTTCCGAGCCCCTAAATAGAGGAATTTATATTTGTTTGCGTAGCTGCCGAGATGGAAATGGGCTTTATCTGAAAATATGCCGTCAATTTCGAGCTGCACAAAAGCCCAAACAGGAAAACGATAACTGTGTGGGTGGTCACTTTAGGCTGATAAATAAATCCTGGTTGTCCTTGGGACTTAATGGTCTGTGGTAACGCTATGAAAGAATTAATCATATCTGCATTTTCTATATGTTTGGACAATAAGCAAGACCTGATTGGGTTCTATAGTATCGCCGACATGTTCCTGTAGCAGAATCAACTAAATACATCCTTTTACCCATCAGCCTCTTTTATTTTGAGTCGACAATGAACCACATAGAAAGGGTCGGTATGAAGAGGGTAGACACTAATTGGCATGAACTTGGTTTTGCCCAGCTGTTGTAGCTACTTCATACACGTCAATTGTGTTTATTTTAGCTCCCCGTGGAAACCACCGGTTACCGGCCTCGCCCACCTAGTCTTGACTTTTCTTCTTTTTCTTCTTCTTTTGTCGGAGGTTGTTACTATCCGATGGAGCACTCAGACACAACTACTCGTCCATTGTACTGCCAAACAGACACCTTACATTGCTGTACTTAGTTTTCCCGTCTTTCGAAGAAAGACGAGAAGGAGCTTCATTGATGAAGAGCTTAGATGTTCGGCACTCACCACGTCAGACCCAAAGATCCGCCACCTGATGCGAGCAAAGGCAGGACAACTACAGAGGAAGTGCTCCGCTGCATCGTCATCCTCTCCACAAGCAGGACAGATGGTGGTGTTGCTCAGGCCCAACACATTTAAATGTTTGGCAAAAGCTTGGTGGCCCGAAAGGACGCCCACAAGAAGTCTGCAGTCGATTCTCCTGAAGTCTTGACTTGCTAAACTTATAAAGCGAAGAAATTAGAAACACTATAATGCTATGAACATGAACAAGTCTCAGCAGTCTTAACATGCGCCCATCAGAATAAGGACTGGCTTCGCAGTTGCGCAGTCTGCCACTCTAATTTTCCAATACCCTGTTGATGATTTCGGGCTGTAGCGCACGGATTGCTTGGATGATATTGGCTTGAACCGTTTCTGGAATATTGGGATAACATCGGTCCTTCACGGTTCACCACAAAAAAAGTCCAAAGAGCTAAAATTGCATCTCCGATGCGGCCAATTGACATCGCCAAGACGGCTAATAACACGATTTGGAAATTTGGTGCGCAAAAGATAGATTGTGGCATGGGGTGTGTGGCATCGCGCCATCCTACATGAACCAGAGGCCGTCCAAATCCATGTTTTCAATTTCAAAAATCAATGTCGTTAACCATGGCTCTGTAATGCCCACCGTTGACCGAAACGTTGTTCCCATCCTTATTTTCGAAGAAAAATGGTCCAATGATGCCACCACTCCATAGCAGCTACATTCTCGTCTGTAGACAGGCTCACTTTTTGCAAAAGCTTGCGTATATTAGGCGCGGTGGGTTCTTCATTTCGGCCAAAACTTCTTTTCAAAAACCGCACTGTTTGGGCTACACATCACTCACATTGGAAATAAGTTTTCAATATTTCCCAACGTTAAGCCTAAAGCGACTCATTTCGTTCCGCGGAGATACTGACTTTATGCCAAGATTTCGAGCGGGAAACCTATGATTTAAAAAGATACCACTAGATGGCCCACCGTGTACAGTCAAGATGGCAGATACAATATTACTTAAGTTTCGATGTATATTTTGAGCTGAAGACAGTGAAGATTTGTCAGGCAGGACTAGGCAGTTTATGGCAGTCAGCCCCTTTGTACTTCGAGCTCTTCAAAGACGTCGCCTACTCGCCTCTGATGGGCTTCGTTTTACTTCAACCGATAATCACAACGAAACCCATGGTATAAAGACGAGTGCCGCCAAGCACATGCAGCGAAACAAGGGGCCATACAAATGGGTTATATCGGTCGACTAGTTTTGGTAAAGCATCGGCCAGGCCAATGATAACTTGTTATAACTTGTTCTATAACGAATTATATAATATTCCAAACTACATTCAGATGATCCGTTTTTATATACAGAGTTAGATGCACGGGTAGTATGACATCTGGCGGGTTTTGCTGATTATTATAAAAAAAAAACAAAATAGGTGGGGCAACAGGCGGGTAGACACCATAGGCCTAGCTTATCGCAACCATTCGTTAGTGTGAGTTTCTATTTTTGGGACGAATGGAAGGGACCTACAATTTTATACAGAGTCCGAACGGCAAAATTTAAAAGCTTTTTCATGACAGTTATAATCTCGGATGTTTGTCAGGCGTTTGCGAGAGGTGGCGCAGTAGAAAAAACCTTAAGATGTAATTTATGTTTTTCCGGGGATCGAACCTGGGATCCCTCGCACACTAACCACTGCGCTACTGCTGGTACTTGATACTTGATACTTGATGCTGGCTGCATAGAACCTCTTGCGAGATTGAGAGAGACTTGATCGGAGAGTCATCTGGTGATCTCTTGCGATTTTAGCCGTCGGACGTCAAACTTCTTCACAGTATTTACTTGTCTTGGCGGTGTTCGGGATATCCGAAGGCGTAACTTGGCTACAACAAGGTAGTGGTGCGAGTCAATGTTGGCCCCTCGGAACGTTCGGACATCCATTATACTGGAGGAGTGCCTTGCGTCGATCGCAATGTGGTCAATCTGGTTGACGGTTGATTGATCGGGAGATCTCCAAGTGCCGCGTACTTGATATGACAACATTTTGCCTCGCCGCGAAGTCGATCAGCCTAAATCCGTTATCGGAGGTGGTGTCGTGTAGGCTCTACCTTCCGACAGTACTACACCAAAGATGCCCTCTCTTCCTATCTTTGCATTAAAATCACCTAGAACAATTTTAATGTCATAGTTAGGGCACTGCTCGTATGTCTTGTCCAAGAGCTCGTAGAACCTCTCTTTGGTGTCGTCGTCTTTCTCCTCCGTGGGGGCATGGGCGCATATTAGGCTAACGTTGGCGAATTTAGCCTTGATGCCAATTGTCGTGAGGCGCTCATTCACGCAGCTGAAACTTAAGACTTCTTGCCTAAGTCTGCCTCCAACGACGAATCCACATCCAAATAAGCGCTGTTTTTGTTGCCGATAGCAGTCGCCATAGTTAATATCGCAGTCCTTCATTATCTTCTTGCCCGGTCCATCCCATCGCACTTCTTGGATGGCGGTTAGGTCTGCTTTATAGCAGTTCAGGGCCTCCGCCAGCTGTTCGGCTGCACGTGGTCTGTTAAGGGACCTAACATTCCACGTGCAGATCCGAAATTAGTTGTACTTTATTCGTTTTCTAGGTTCGTCAATAGATCATCCGTATCCGAGGCTTGTTGTCGTTTCGGAACCAGGTAATTTTTTCCGTAGTCGGGCGTACAACCCCCAACCTGGAGGGCCAGGCCCTTTGTTGGACCCCTTGGGCGAAAAGAGCCGGATTAATCCGGTGTCGGTAACCCATTTCGGGGATGTAAGAGCTGCCGTTGGCCCATAAAGGATTCATCCGCCACCATCTCTGTTTCAGCACCCTGACTAGTCCTGAAAAATCCTCCCTGACCTCAGCTCCAAGTATGTCGGAGTAGCTCAAGTAAGGTAACTGTCATCTTGACTGTTGACGACACCGTTTATTCAGTCTAATGAATACATCCGCCGTACGTCCTCTTTCTGAGGAGCTCATGTAAGACTTCTGAGACTCGTTCACTCAGTCTTTCCGACAGAGCATTATAGTGTTGCTATTTTCTTCGTGTTCAACACCCACGCTTATAAGTTCAGCAAGTCACACCCGGATGGGCAGACCAGTACCTACCCGGTGGTTACCACTAGGAGGTAAAATAAGCACATTTGATGTGTACGAAAAGTTACAGCAGCTGGGCACCGCCAGGTTGATGCCGATCAGCGCCTGCCCGATTCATACACACCCAAACTCCTATTACACAAGTTACAAAAAAAACATCAATTTTAAATAACCAAAAGCAACAAGTAGGATCGTAGTATAATATTCCCTCGAGCTGACAAAGTGCAGCTCGTGTGACACTGCCAGCAACGAACATTAAATTCAGGTGCACTGAAAATTGGGCGGGCCTATTTTGCAGCTCGTGGAACACTGACAACAACGAACTTCGCAAAACCTTAAAATTTCGTACAGTTTTAGAAATAATGTTGTCCATCACTGAGAACAGAAACGCGGATTTTATATCGCTACGGAACATAATTATTATGACCAAAGTAATGCGTTATTTTCCTTAATCTAATAGCTGATAATAAAACTAAGCTAATCTAATCAATTTATTTATTCAATAAAAATTTAACGGCATGCCTATAAATACCTCTGCAGAAGTATATAAATCGTTCAGTTAATTTATTCGTGATTTAAAAAAAAAAAAAATGTTTCGCGCCGTACTACTCGCCACGATCCTGTTCGTAGGAGTTTGCAGCGCTCAGCTGGAATTCGAGCAAGTTCCCCTACCCGATGGACGTATTGTTGGCGGTACTGATGCAAGCATCTTTGATTATCCCCATCAAATTTCGATGCGATACTTTGGCCGGCATCGTTGTGGCGGAAGCATTTACTCGGCTAACATTATCATAAGTGCGTCACATTGTGTCACCAAAGTGGATGCGAGACATATGACTATTGTGGCTGGATCGTCATTGCTCTCCGAATACAATGTGGAGCTTCCAGTTAAGAAGATTATTATACACCCAAAATATAGGACCTTGCTTCATGACTATGATGTCGCCATTTTGGTAGTGGGTGGATTTTTCCCATTTGGTGCTGGAATACAGCCAATCGCTTTGGCTAAGGAAGTTCCAGAAGAAGATACCGTTGTGACGGTCACAGGTTGGGGAACCGAACTTTTTGGAACCAGCCTTTTACCAGATCGCTTGAAAAAGGTCGATGTGAATATAGTCGGCAAGACGAATTGTAGGAAGGCTTATAACAAATTTATGGTCACTGACAGGATGGTGTGCGCTGCTGTTACTGGCGGTGGTAAGGATGCTTGCCAGGGAGATTCCGGTGGTCCGCTGATTGTTGGTAACGAACTGTTGGGCGTTGTATCGTGGGGTAATGGTTGTGCTGATCCCTCGTTTCCTGGGGTTTATGCATCGGTCCCGTATATGATTGATTGGATCGTTGAGACTGCTGAGAATAATACTATTATGTTCGCTTAGACGTTTATTTTTTTTTTTTGTTTTTTAATAAATTTTTAAAGCAGTTGGATAAGGGTTTTGTTATTTCTTTGTAGGTAACATTGACGTTCATTCATTTTTCATTCATTCATTCATTTTCAATGGCCCGCTTGTCCATTAAGTGGGTCGCGGGTGTAGGTTGCTCAAGTGGACCCTCCATAGCTCTCGATCCTCCGCCATCGACTCTAAATCATCAAGGGCAATCCCCATACGTGTAGAGGAGAGATTATGAATTTGATCTAACCATCTCATCCTGGGTCTACCTAGGGGACGCCTGCCCGATGGTACGGGTTCCATTGACGTTCATGGAATTTTTTTTTAAATCGACATCAATTTCAATTGAAATTGTATCCACTAATCTGAGATGTGAAGTTAACTCATCCTTACAGCGCAAGCATGAAGCATCTAAACTGAAGGACAGCTGATTTATGGTCCTCTCATCAAACTTTCATCTCTGTGCCATAGTTGGTGTCTCTACCAGTCAAAAAAGAAATAAAAAGTCTAATTTAAGGCAGCTGGCGCCTTATGCTAGTCGCATTGAAAGGGCATTCATATGGCCCCAATACAATGAGCTGTATGAAGCCGAGCTATGTCACTGGGCTCATTTTGAAATTTAAAGAGCAGGTTCTCTGGTGGTATTCTAGGGGTATGTGTGTTAAATATTATGTTGGGCGTGCTAGAGGTAGCAGAAGTTTGATCGTAAGTTTGAGCCCCATCCGAGGGAATCAGCTATACAATTCACCGTCCCTGATCATTCAGAGAAATAACATCGACATTTGTATCAGTCTATATTAATCTTAAATTTGAATTCTGACAGTCAGTTCTTTTGGAATTACGTTCACCCATCAAGAAGTGAACCTTGCACTTCGTCGTGAATTGACCAAACGTGCGACTCCAATATCAGAGTTTCCTGAACCTGGTTTCCACTTGGAACGACAAGGTTACTTGAGGTGCATTACCTACTAAATACGGTTCAATCTCAAAATCGTTATCGAAACCGTCCAGTTATTATCTTAAAATTCTTTAGAGGTCGGGACAGATACTTTTGTTTGGTTTGGCTTGACAAATATATTGGTATTGGCGATTTAATCGCACTTATTTGCGAAAATAATGCCATAAATCAGCAATCAAAATTCATTCATTTGAAACAATTTATTTTGCTAGCGCCAGAGTCGAATCTACAAACATTCCGCCAAACAAACGGTTATATCTGCATATTGCTTCGTATTTAAAATAAAAATAAAAACAAATTCAAACTAATTCATCTTGAGTTATACTTCGCCCTTAAAATGACATTATTCGTTTACATAAAAATTTTCTTAGAAAATTACTTAAATTTCAATAATATTCACATCGATCCAACTTCTCAGCTCCACCAGGTTCGTATATACTCCCGGACTGTTGGGCTTTGCGCAGCCAACTCCCCATGATGCCAACCCAACGAACTCATTTGATACAACCAATGGGCTGCCGGCATCACCTCTACATGCATCTCTACCGCCCACATCTAGTCCGGCACAAACCATATTCTCGGTGATTGAGCTAAACAAATAAGAGCTTTGGCACGACTCCCTGCTAACAATAGGCACTCTCGTATATTGGATGGTCTCCGAATAATCACCACTCTCCGATGTCTGACCCCATCCGGCGATTAATCCAACAGTTCCCGATGCAGGAACAGCTTCAGCAATTTTCAAAGCTTGCACTGTAGGCGATCCTTCCAAGGGAAGATCTACTTTTAGTATCAGTAATGCCAAGTCATAGTCCAAGGTAATCGGATGGAATTTCTCATGGATGATAATTTTTTCCACTGGGAACAGCAATCCATCGCTAGAGGTCCTATAGCTCGTGCCGGCAACAACCGTAAGTGTTTTAACAGTTTCCGATCGAATAGCGTTCGCCGACGTGATGATGACATTTTTGCCATAGATGGCACCACTGGCGAATTGTTCGTAGGCACATGTCGCACATGATTTACGACGAATCGAAACTTGATAAGGAAAATTGGCCACATGAGCATCAACACCGCCTACGATGCGTTTCTCTATGCTCACGGCAATGGCATTTGAGGTCGCAAATAGAACACACGCTGGGATCGCGATTGACAGCCAAAAACGTAACGACATCATGATGGGTTAAAAGGAGACTGTACAGCAAATTTAAATCCAATCATATATAAGGGCAATTAAAGGAGATTACTAATCGAATAGATTTTAATCAAATTTTAATCTATAGCAGTTGATAGCGAAAACCTTGTAGTTGCTAATCTTTTTTCAAATTCTTTGTTAACGTTATTGGTTGCGAAATCAATTGATTTCATTCCTTTAGAATGGTTGCTGTATGGGCAATAAATCGATCGAGTTATTGCTAAATACTTTAAATTGACCCTTGTCCGTTTATCGGTTATCGTTATACGATTACAGATTTGGAGATAAGGAATAGGCCTTTGTTCAGATAGTGTTGTTCAAATTGTCTGTATAAGCTAAAACCCTAAAAAAAAACGTAAAAACTCAAGGATTGAAGTGTCACGTGCACCCGCTAACAATTGCATATATGTATGTATTTGTATCTGTTTTGTTTGACCATAAAAACGGTACCTTAACTTTAGATGGCGCTTATAACGAAGAGTGTATCACCGCCTCAACCAACAAACTTCTCCAACCAACTCGGTTTAGTTACGCACACCTAGATGGTAGAGGTCGCTCTCAAATTGTGTTCGCCATCTGTGGTAGGGTCATTTGTCAAAGACTCATCGACAGTGGTGCCATTTTGGCATTTTAAATGCTAGATTTAGATGTGAAGAAGATAGACCTATTCCGGCAGTAACAAATAAAGAACTTGCTAATGAAATTAAAGAAGGCATAAAAATATAAAAACCAAATCACAAATTTTGGATTTAGAAATAAGAACTCTACAATTGATCAGGTGCATAGAACCCACACTTCTTTATAAAAGGCAACGTCCGTCTGTTCGTCCCACCATAACTCAAGAACCATTCGTCCGATTTTCATGATATTTTTCCTGATTTATAGATGTGTGGCCAAATTAGGCCGTAGGGTTGGTGAGAATTGTTGAGGAGTAAAGGGGTCGCGCGGAGTTAGGGGGGTCTCACGAACCTTTAGCCGTATGAACTTGAAAGTTTGTATGTTGAAAGATAAGTCAAAATTATTAAATACCTCATTCATCGTTTTTTTAAAATTCGTCCTATAATGATTGAAAAAATGGTATGCACACTTTTCTATTTCGACCTTACGGGGGGAAGGGGCAACGGGGGTATAGGAACTTTCTTCGAAACCACTCAGTCATTGCCAGAGTTGACCTCCGACAGCCATGTTTTTCACATGGACAACTATATTTTGCATGTTCGCGTGTGAGCTGCGTTTTTACTTGCGCCCACTAAAAAAAAAAAAACATGTATGTTGTTAAGTTTACAAAAATCCATTGCGATAAAATATTTTGTAAGCTTAAAAAAACAGAAAAAAAAATATAAACAAAAAAAAAGAAACCGGCGGGTGTTGAAAGAACATCGCCCAAGAGGAACATCTTCAAATACCTTTGGCAATCGTTCTTTAAGAAATGCCAGGTAGTAACGGGAATTAACTGTTTGTGGAAGAACGTGCGGACTTACTAAAGTGCTTCCAAACATTTACGATAAACTACCTTTAAAATAAGCAAAGTGCGTATTAAATGGGGATTGGGGTCTGACCAATGGTGCAAATTATGGAGGTTTGTAACCAGATCTCTTCTGAATTGCGCTTCGTCAGTCCACAGAATGTTTTTGAGGAAGTGCCTGTCTTCTGCCTGCTTGAGCAGTAGCCACTGGCAAAATTCCACTCTTCTTTGCGCATCTCCTGGTACTTGGTAATAAATCCTGTAACGGTGTCAAATGATAAAGGAGGTTATTTATTACTCTGTAGAGTTCTGTGAATCCTGGTTCTGGGAAGTTCCAACTGCACAGCTAGTCTGGGCAAAACCTCACCCTCAATTTCTGCCGTGTCGTTACCTTTTATTTGGACTATTTGATTCGGTATCAACAAGGCGCTAATATGCATCAGCGAGAAGCTAGCTCCATATGTTCGTTATCTTGTGAAAAAAGTGAAACAAACTGGCATCCTCAGCGATAAACCAAAGCGTGAAAAGCCAAAAACTGCCGATATACCCAAAACGAGTCACTGATTTGGTGCGGATTTTGGTCCAGAGGCATAATTGGGCCATTTTTCTTCGAAAATGAGCAAGGAGTGGCCGTTACAGTCAATGGCGATCGTTATCGGGCCATGTTGAACGAATTCTTGTTCACAAAAATTGAAGAGAAGGATATTGGCAACATTTGGTTTCAACAGGACGGCGCTACGTGCCACACAGCCGAAGCTACACTCGATGTTTTGCGCCCTGTTTTTGAAGATCGCATTATCAGCCGCAGAGCTGATGTCGTTTGGCCACCGCGGAGCTGCGATTTGACACCGTTGGACTATTATTTGTGGGGTGCCGTAAAAGATAAGTGTTACGCCGGCATGCCAGAGACAATTGACGCTTTAAAGGACAATATTCGTGAAGCCATTGGTGAAATACAGCTGCACACAATCGATAATGTGCTTAAAAATTGGACCGATCGTGTAGGCTACTGCATGGCCAGCCGAGGCAGCCATTCGAATGAAATTATTTTCCATTATTAACCGGAAGGATTGTACTTTAAAAAAAAAAAAAAGCTGGCTGTTGCCGATCCAAAACAGATTTTGTTGAAGCGCAACATCCCACTGAAATATTTACCTCAATCTATACATATAATTAAAGTGTAGGAATTTTCGTTGTCAGCTAAAAACTCGGAAACTACTGGACAGATTTTGATGAAACTTTTTTTAAAATGTTCCTTAAGACTGTGAAACTGCTATAGTTTATGTGGTTTATAGCCACACCCTTAGGAAAAATAGTTTTTAGCCAAAGTGTATTTTTTTTTAAGTAAAAATATATAAATACACATATACCTTGCTACAAATGGATGTTTATACTTTATACTTTAGTGTGGTTTTTATAATTTTTTTAATGGGATGATCTCAGAAAAATTTTGTATGAAAAGGAGGAAAAAGTTGCTAAAATAGTCGTTTTTAGCAGTTTTCAAAAAATCATAAAAAATATTAGCGAAGAGATTTTTGAAAAAAAAAATTTTTTTTTGCAGTCACTATTAGAATTGTTTGAAGAAACTTTTTGCATCAAAACAAAGACACCAAGGAAAAAAGTAGACTTTCACAAAAATTTTAAATTTTCAATGGGCACTTAATGGGTTAAGAAAAGTTTTGTATCATTCAAACGGAATCTAAATGACCTTCCCATTGATGCCAAAATTTACATGAAGTAAGCTCAAATTATAAGTAGAATTAACTTTGGCTTTGTCAAAATACTTATGCCGACCAGTGTATACTTCTAATAAAAGTGTAGGAATTTTGTTTGTCTCCTAAAAGCGCGAAAACTACTGGATAGATTTCAATTTAACACTCAAAGTGTAATCTTTAATGAACCAAATAAATAAGTTTGTTCGTTTGCTAAGGGCGAGTGGCGCAAGGCGAGCACGGGTCAGATAGTCAATAATAATTCAGTTTTGGAAGCTTTTCAAGGACAATATTGTACTCTCGGATGTTTGTCATTGATCTAAATTTTACATCTTAAGCTCCAACAATTGACAAAAACAAAAACATTCAGAAATTTCTTTGTAGAAACATTTTTTTTACTTCATTAACATTAAACATTTTTTCGGAAATATTAAAGTCGTCTAAGTCCTTCTTTGAGTCCAAACTATTTCTTTGCCAAATTACATTACAATTGGCTGAGAGGCTTAAAGGTAACAAATAGACAGACATTGTTACCTTCGCTTTTATAGTACTAATAGTTTGGATTGCTATTACTCATTCCATTGCCAGTTCAGTTTCATTTCGACATGGTATACTGGCCAGAAAAAGATGTTAAGGTTTAAATACTATGACTGTGACATTATATATTAATATTAATGATCATGACTATGAGTACTTTAATGAGTAAAAACCACAATACTCTTACACGAAACCGATTTGAAGACAATACAGATCTCGACATAATCACTACTTTTATAGCCACACTCATAACCATAAGCCAGTCTTCCGTTTTTGAAAAAGCTGGAAATAACGTCTGCAAATGAAAGCTTGGCATTTCCTCAATTTATTTTAATCCATCTCACTATCGCAGTCGATAAAGCCTAGAAACAACACACTAACAGTGTACATGCAGATTATCGAATCTACTGGCTGATTGGAAGCCGCTACCATTTACACTCCACCCTAAACGTATTTTCTATCTGACCATACAATTAATTTATGGAATGCTTAAAACATCAACTGCCCTTATCATTGGCCAGTTGATAAGATTGGCTGGTCAATTCCAAAGTCAATATAAAAGCAAAATCTTCTCAAAAGCCCTCCTTAGTTTAGACACTATGTTTCGCTTAGTAGTTCTGTTTGCCACCCTTGTGGCGCTGGCATCATCCGCGTCCATCCCCAAATCAGATGTGACTATCGACTCCCCGATCAATGGCCGCATTGTTGGAGGAACTGTCACCGACATCTCCAAGCATCCCCATCAAATATCGATGAGATACAAGTCGTGTAACACCTGCGCCTTCAATCATCGCTGCGGTGGCAGTATTATCAGCTCAAGAATCATTCTGACCGCAGCTCACTGTGTTGTCAATGTCGCTGCAAACCATTTAAATGTGGTTGCCGGCGCGAATCAACGCAACGGAAATGGAGTTATCGTCCCAGTTGACAAGGTCATCTACCACGAAGACTACAACAAACATGTCGCCTATGAGAACGATGTTGCTATCCTTGTATTGGGTACCGACTTGCCACTGAACGGCTATACCATTAAACCGATCGAACTGGTCGAGAAGCAGCCAGCAAACGGAGTTATATCAACAGTCACCGGTTGGGGTACAACTACAGAAGGCGGCACCGTCTCATCAGTTTTGCTGGAGGTCGATGTACCAATTGTATCCAATGATGTTTGTGAAGCTAGATACGGATCAAGAGGCAAAATTAACGAGAGTATGTTGTGTGCTGGTTCCACAAAGGGTGGTATCGATGCATGCCATGGTGACTCCGGAGGTCCTCTCATTGTTGCCAACAAACTAGCCGGTATTGTGTCATGGGGTGAGGGTTGTGCCAGACCAGATAGACCAGGCGTCTACGCTGATGTTGTCAATTTGAGATCTTGGATTGATAACACAATTAGTGCCAACTCCTAAGCGATTATTAATGTACACTCGTAACTACATAATACATAGTTAATAAATAATGTGCTGATAAGATATCTGATGTGGTTTGTTGTTTAATGTTTCCGGTACTAGTTTCTTATCTTGAATTGGATCGCTTACCTAACGCTTTTTTGACTTCTGAAGTAAACGCAGCCAGTTTCAATACTACAACTTTATTTCTAAGAGTAATTCATTTGACAGTCGGGTACAGTTTGTCACGAATTTTGTAAAGCTTATTTAGAAGCTTAACCTTACGTGTATCCAAGTTTCGGTTGGCTAAGTTTTCACAAACGTATAGTTACTATGCGCGGTACTAATAATGATTTTTAGTGTTCCAGTCCAGGCTAGCTTTTACGAAGTCACAATGGCAAAAATGTATAAAATTATCTATTGTGACCGTCAAAGTATTTATTTTGAAGGCTATTTCTTAGCAAGGGCCTATACCTCGTATTACGTTTTGTTGTTTATCACGTTTTTGATCAAGGACAAAATAGTAGGTTCATATAATTTTGATAATCTGGGAAGTAAGTTATAAGAAATCGTTCCGCTAATACTTTTGCAAACAAATTGTGACCTTTCATTTTAAGTTTTGGATAACTTTTTCAGAATTCTCCTGAATTTTCAAGCTCACTTTCGACATAGAAATGCACATTTCAAGTTTGGAGCTTCTAGACTGGTAATGCTGTTTCATTTTCACCTTAGATTCTGCATATGCATCGTGTTTTACAAACAGGAAGTGGAATGAATATTGCAAGTGTTGATCTTATTAATTATATTTATTGACACCGACATTGACTAAAGATTTGACTAATTTCTGTTCATACCTTTGCAGGTAATTTCTCTGCAATGTTTGGACCTCCATATACATGTTGTTAATCAATACCCTTTAGGAAAACGAATATAAAAATAGCTCCAAGTAAGTCGCTCCTTTTCCTATTTTTTTAAGATCCATCCATAAAAGCTTCATAATTTCAGAAAAATGTCTTCAAAATGAAACTCTTCATCTGTGCAGCTTCTGCATAAGTCTTTGTATGGCAGATTGGCAGCCCAAGCCTTTGCATTTGTCTGCCTAATATGTATTGCCCGGAGATGACATTAACGACTTTTGAAGTGCTAGATCTTTTAAGTAACAGAGGCTCCTTGGATCATTTTGTATCCAGAGCTGGGTAAGCCTATCAGTATCGCAGTATCCTAGATGTCTCCATCTGTGACTTGTCTACCGCATCCTCGTGAATTATATGTTTAGCGTAGGAAAGTGGTGCATACCTATACGTTGTGCAGATTTATACTAACCTATCCAAGTCTTGCCAGTTCATCTGCTGCACAGTTCCCTGGAATGCTGCAGTGACCAAAAACCCAGCAGAGGGTGACGTCGTCGTAGTATCCAGATATTTCGTTAAAAGATATGCGACAATCTTTCACCGATTTAGATCTTATTTCGCTGGATATTAACGATTGGATTGCAGCTTGGCTATAAATGAACAGGAGGATATCCTTTTGTGATACCAAATTAATAGACAGCCACGCTTTAGCTTGACGAATAGAGGTTTCTTCTGAAAAGTCAACGGCGCCAACACTCTTTAGTATTTTGGAACCATCTATGAATATTCACCTCGATTACCGTTGTCGTTTTCGACACAAAAATACACGACTGTTCCAAATTTGTATTACGCTTGTCGTTTTTACACGACAAAGGTCGGATGAAAATGTCAAATGCCTTTTTTGTACTAGTTTTGTAGTCGTCGCACGACTTTACTTTAATCTCCTAAGAAAAAGCGACACGACTAATGACCTAAAGAACGACCTCTTTTGTCGTTTACAATTTCGCTCCCGACAGGTAGTCGGGTGGTTCAATTAAGCTGTGTTTGCGCGTTTGTATTCGGTTTTTTTTTAAACAGAATTTATTTCTTTTTAATGGAAGAACGCACAGAAACATGCAGGCGTTCGTTTTTGGTGGAAAATTTGTCGTGTGGTTTTATTTTTAAAACCTTCAGTTTGATTGCGTATGTGATGTCCGATGGATAAGTTGAAAACATAAAAAAATATGAAAAAAAAAAAAATTTAAATAACAAACAAAAAGTAATCAAAAGTGCTTACTTCAATAATGGAGAAGAATATTCATCTGGCGAAAGTATTTAGCAAGACGTTAAATTTCGATAAATAATTATGGCCCTTCGACAAGAGATGGCAAAGGTTGGCAATAGGTACTAATTTTGATAGTAAATTGTGTATTTTATATAATTTGTTTTGTAAACGGCGTTAAATCAATACCTTTCACCGTGGGCGTTGGACTTCGCCAGGGGTGCGTCTTGTCGCCTCTCCTTTTCATTACTTATATGGACTGGATGTTACAGCGCAGTCTTGGCGAAGAACGTTTCGAATTGGGAGATCTGAGGATAAGTCATTTGCTCTTCGCTGATGACTTGGTCATCCTTGGGTCCTCTCAGACTGAACTTCAGCGCGCACTCGATCGGTTTGTAGCCGTTTGTGTTGAAGCTGAGATGAAAGTAAATGTGAACAAATCTGAAGTGATGGTCGTTTCCAGAACGCCTGTTCAATGCACTCTGCATGTTAGTGGAGTCCCATTGAAACAGGTGGAGAAGTTTAAGTATCTCGGGGTCTTATTCACGAGTGATGGAAGGAGCAATGCCGAGTTTTCCTGTAGGATTGGTCAGGCTGGATCGATTTTGAGACAGCTTGGTCATTCTGTTATCAGGAGGACTGAACTTGGTGTCAAAGCTAAGTTGTCAGTCTTTAATTCGATGTTTGTTCCAACTCTTACCTATGGTCATGAGGTTTGGGTAATGACCGAAAGAATAAGATCGCGGATACAAGCTGCCGAAATGAGATTTCTCCGTAGTATTGCTGGTGTGACCCGTAGAGATCGCATCAGAAATACCAGAATACGTGAGGAACTCAATGTCGAGCAGCTACTTCTCCGGACGGAGCGATCCATGCTTCGGTGGTTTGGTCATGTTAAACGCATGTCCCCGACCAGGATTCCACGACGTGCTATGGAATTCGTACCATCGGGCAGGCGTCCCCTAGGTAGACCCAGGATGAGATGGTTAGATCAAATTCATAATCTCTCCTCTACCCGTATGGGGATTGCCCTTGATGATTTAGAGTCGATGGCGGAGGATCGAGAGCTATGGAGGGTCCACTTGAGCAACCTACACCCGCGACCCACTTAATGGACAAGCGGATCATTGAAAATGAATGAAATGAATGAATGAATGAATTGTTTTGTTTAGGTTTACGCAGATTTTAAATATTAAGTTCTGTTTGAAAAAACTAGTGCATAACAAAACGGAGTCTCGCTCAAGCAACCGGAGGAGGACACTTTAAACAGGCGATACTTTCGCCTCAAGATGAAGCTATTGCGAATTTGCTCTCGTCCGAAAAAAATCTTAAATCCGAACCGTTAGGCGCTTCAAATACTTCAATAGCTCAGACATAATCGCCTAATTGTAATACGAACTATCCGTCGACATCGCCGGCAGTTTCCACGCTAATCCCATCACAATGAGATGATTTCCCTGAATCGTCAGCCATCTATCTCCTTATAAACTCTCCCACTTCCTTTTCCCATCAGACTGGACATACTCCTGCACAATGAATGATGTCTTATTTTTGATCGTGTTCAAATTAATTCCTTTCTTTTTCCCTTTCAATGCTTTCTTTTGTTTTTCCTCACTATCTAAACTGTAAAACATTTCAATGCTATTCATCTTATAATTTTTTTGAAAACTGAAATATTTAGAGAAGTAAAAACTTATTTCCACAATAATTTATTTTCGGAATAAAAAAACAGACTTTTAGACAATTCCATACAAGTGCTACCAATCCTTCGAAAAGATTTTACTACATTTTAGTCGTCTACAAATCTGCTACAAATTAGGCGGGTCGTCTGTGTTAGGTAATGAGGATTGAAAACCGACACGACTCAAGAAACGACAAAAGTCGTTTTCGACAAACGACAACGGTAATCGAGGTGATTGACATAGATTTTTCGTGTATAGGACATTTCATTGGTCCGTTATTTCATGGGTGAAGGCTTTTTCGAAGTTTATTTTCGTATTTTGTATAGGCACTCAAGGCAGGTAGGTAATCGGTAGTAATCAGCGTTGTGCTGAAGTACGCAATTGGGTAATTTGGCTCAAGTATTTCAAATTTGGCTCAATGCTCCGAGCCAAAGAGAAATGGCTCACATTTGTTTCAAAACTTAAAAAAATGTTTAATTAAAATGTAGGTACTCGACTGAACTCCGTCAAAAAACAATAGTGGTTGATGAAACGATTCAGCAAGTGGAAATAATATTTCCTCCCGAATGTTTCCCATTCAGCAATATAGTTTACATTGCTGAAAAGGGAAACATTTCCACGGGCACAGAGGAAGAATTCTTAACCATAACTTATGTGATTTTCCATTGGAAAGGCACATGAAGGCAGATTGATCTGATTTTGTAATGTATAAGTGCGCTATTTGACAGTACATCAGCTGCGCAAATTCTTTTCGTTTGTCGATGGAAACATACGAACTTAATATGGATAATGGTATCGTTGAAAAACCTAAATCCACAGATGATGAAGATGATATTAATTGCTCCAAAGTTAAGTCCATGTCCAGTATTTACGTTTTTGTTCTGAATAATTGCTTTTCAAGAGGTTTTTCGTAATTTTGTTTTGAAAACAAATTCTGAATGACGTAGAACTGTTGTGAAAAGTATATTGGTATTAGTGAGAAAATGTGTAAATCTGGAAAAATATCGAGATCTACAAAAAGTGATCCGGATCAAAAAAAAATGTTTTTTTGCCCAATGGAACAAGAAAAGTGATCTAGATCAAAAAAAAAAAAATTTGTCCCAATGGAAAATCACATTAGAAGTAACCGAACTTTTAAATACTGACAATGTAATCAGGAGATTAAGGCGGGTAAACAATTTTCTGAATTTTTTAAAATTAATCAAAAAATAAATTGCCGATTAGTCGAACGACTAGGTCCAATGCAATTCGGGATGACTAAAGTCAGTCCCATCGGAATTTTTTTTAGATCGGTTTTGTCCCTCACTGTTGCAGAAATATCCCTCGCATAATTGTTCTGCAATGTCTTTGAATGATTTTTTCTTCCACCAAACCCCCAAACAAACAAAAATTAAAATTTTGAAAGAAATCACAACAAATTAAGAACATTCCCCTCTTTACCTAAAGTGGCTCAAATTTGTGTGAAATGGCTCACAGAATGGCTCAACTCCAAAATTTATCCGGAACAACGCTGGTAGTAATGGCCAAACGGGGTAAGTCTGTAAAAGGATGCTGTTGCTAATTTGTATTATCTTTTTTGTTTATTTAAAAGCCTTCCGTTAAACAATTTTAATTAAAAATTTCGTGTTTTCGAACTTGCACTTAAATTCGTTCAATATGTACGAGGTACAATTAATTAGATACAAAATGTAATTAAAATATTAATTTGTTTATATACTATGGAGTTACTAGTCAAAGTAGAAAAGATTTAAAATTACTGAGATCTAATCAGCTAACATATATAGCATTTTATTATTATCTAAAGAGCAGTTTAGGGAACTGCGAAAATAATAGCAATAGTGGTTTTGGGTAGGTATACAATTTTCAGATCATTTCAATAGTTCTAAGAGAATATAATTTCTACAGTTAAATAGTAAAAATAATTTCGGAAAACTGCTGAATGAATATAAACTGAGATTTGTAGGTAATTCATTAAGTAATTGATAAGAAAACGCAGAGAAAATTTACTTTATAGTACTTTATATTCGAAAGATTTAAGCCAACATCTTGAATTTCATGTTCATTGGGCAGGCATAGTTATTTTTTTTAGATACCCTAAATGAAGCTAAGCTAAACTGAAGCAGAAACTAAGGTTTACTACATATATTTGGGAGATATCGTTGTGGTGTTCTTTGAGAGAAGAACAAATTTGTTAACAAACACTTCGGCTAGAATTAAAGCTATTTCGAACTACATCACTACATCAGTTGAATTCTGACAGGCAATTCTATGAACATATAGTTTTTGGGAAGAAATTTTATTGTTTGTTCAAGGGACTATCCAGTTGCGCCAACTGAGCTTTTTGAGAAATGAGAATAAAATGTTAGTTCCATAAATAGATGTACAATTGCATTGTTATTACAATCTATCGGTTTTTTAGGGGTTTAACTGAAGGCCGTCTACCAGACTGACATTTAAAGCATTCACAGTATTCACAGTTTTTATTGTTCAGAAATTATTTGGATAACATTTTATTCTGCTTTCATACTTTAATCTTATAAGACCTAATAAATAAATGTCTCTTGTTTAATTTCCTGGCCTTTGGTATTCGCTTAATAATTCATACTTATTTTTAGAGATTACTAATTTCAAAGTTTAAAATCTAAAAATGTTCTTCAATTATACAGCTATAGCGTAGGACAATCGTATATATTATTATAATGTGCGTCCGAACCTCGGTCGCCGTTGAGTATATGCTTATCGTTTCCTCCAACTCGAGTGTAGTGTAAGTGTACCTACTCCAAGGATATTCAAATGGAAAATGGTTCTTTCTGGTGGCATATGCTGCACAATATAGGAAGATCTGTGGTAAGTACGTATAAACTTTAACTTTTTAAAACTTTTTAACTTTATTTCAATCTAAATACAACTTAATGCTAACAATATTGAGTAGTATTTAATGGCTTCGTTAATAACAAAAATGTATTTTTGGCAATAAACAATTAAGCAATATTATTGAAATAGTAGGACACATTCTGTTATTCAAAATAATAAGTGACGAATGTACCATCAATTTAAATCAAATAAATACAAATTTTTTGTGGGGGTTTATCATTTTTAAAAAATAATAATTCTGTGTGTTTCAATACATACATAATATAAATACTCTACTATTATTTGTTTAATAACTATACCAAAAGTTACAATCAAATCATTGGACTTATAACATTATCTATTCCAAAATGATTTTTAGAAAAAAAACACTTTTTAACTTTACCTAAAAATTTTGATTCAATTCTCTCACATCTTATTTCATTCGACAATTTAGTAAATAAACGGGGCGCAATCACTTATCACTGTATAAAAATGACAATAATGGGATTTAAAAGTTCTAGGAACATTTACAAATTGACAGCTGTTGGCTCTCAAATTGTGGTCCTCTTGCATTAACAAGTTTGATAACGCTCTCTTTGATATTTGCATTGTTAATATTCGGCAAACCAACGATGTCAACGGAGCATTGTAATTGACTTTGTTCTAATGCATTCAGCTTTAGCTCTAAAGCATATACTTTCCTAGTGAGAGCATCATTACTCTTTTCTAGTAGTTCGATTTTAGTAAGAGCTTTAGTGTTGAGTTGTAGGAGCTTGATTATAGTAAAGGGATTACAGCTACCCTTAAGACTACAGATAGATAAACAATTTTAAAAGTGGTCATCATAATATGCGGGTTTAGCAGTTGCGAAATATGTTCTGTCCCGTAAATAGTGGTTCAGTCTGCCATGATCTGTGATGAGATACCATTGCTTGACTTTTGAATTCATCATAAATAATCTTTGACCTGTTTTTTTCTATAGTATGGTGGGCGCAGTAGCGCAGTGGTTAGTGTGCTGGACTATTGTGCGAGGGATCCCAGGTTCGATACCCGGAAAACCACAAATTCCATCTTAAGGTTTTTTCTGCTGCGCCACCTCTCGCGAACGTCTGACAAACGTCCGAGAGTATGACTGTCATGAAAAAGCTTTTCAATTCAGCCGTTCGGACTCGGCAAAAAAATTTAGGTCCCTTCCATTCGTCCCAAAAATAAAAACTCACAGACACGAATGGTTGCGAGAAGCTAGGCCTAGGGTGTCTACCCGCCTGTTGCGCCACCTATTTATTTATGGTGTTAAACATTTTCTTCACAGAAACTAACTGCTCATTGGTATAACAGATAAATATTGAACTTGCAGACGTTAGCATTTTCCACTACTGCACTCAAGTTCTCCTGGCCGATGGTATTCGCTACAGACAAATATTTGGTAAACTGTCATGACTCGTACCACATAATCCATAAGTGAAGTTTGAGTGAATCCATGAAAAGAGGAGCTCTATACCTATCTCCAAGTTGAGCATGTAGACTGGTGGAGTATACTTCGTAGGCTGAATGCCCTGAATAACCAAGAATCTTTTCCACTTCTTCTGCCATTTATTGAATACAACAGAGAGGTAGGTTGACACCATAAGGTTTTCTTTTAGTACCTATAAATATGCTCAGTAGGCACTCCTCCAGTATTATGGATATCCGAACGTTCCGAGGGGCCAACATTGACTCGGACCACTACCTTGTTGTAGCCAAGGTACGCCTTCGGATATCCCGAACACCGCCAAGACAAGTAAATACTGTGAGGAAGTTTGACGTCGGACGGCTAAAATCGCAAGAGATCACCAGATCCTTCTCCGATCAAGTCTCTCTCAATCTCTCAAGAGGTTCTATGCAGCCAGCATCAAGTATTGAAGACCAGTGGCAACATTGCCAAAAAGCCATCAGAGACGCCGCCTCTGATGTGCTTGGTTTCACTCGACCACCACAACGAAACCCCTGGTTCGACGACGAGTGCCGGCAAGCACATGCAGCGAAACAAGAGGCATACAAAGCGGCGCTGCAAAAAAGGACTAGAGCTGCTCGTGAGCTCTACGCGCAGAAAAGAAGAGACGAACACCGGCTTCTCAGGAGGAAAAAGAAAGAGCACGAGAAGCGCGCGATCGAGGAAATAGAGAGATGCTATACAGCAGGAATGAGGTTCGGAAGTTTTACCAAAGGGTAAAAAGAACCTGCCAAGGCTACAGAGCCCGAACCGAAGCCTGCAAGGACGAACAAGGGAACATCGTAGTAGAATCGCAGTCGATGCTAAGGATATAGAAGAACTACTTCTGCAGACTGTTTAACGGCGATGACGAACTAAATCCCGCTGTCAGGCAGAATGAACCATTCAACCTGGACGATGAAGACCAATTCCGTCCACCTGACCTGGACGAAGTGAAGATAGCGATATCTAAGCTTAAGTCCAACAAAGCCGCTGGGGCAGATGGCCTAACCGCCGAGCTATTCGAAGCGGCAGGCGATGACTTGGTTAGGAGCATGCACCAACTCATCTGTAAAATATGGTCGGAGGAAAGTATGCCCGATGAATGGAACCTTAGCATTGTTTGCCCGATCCTCAAGAAAGGAGACCCTCTTAACTGCGCCAACTACAGAGGTATTAGTCTTCTTAACATCGCCTACAAGATCTTATCTGCTGTGCTGTGTGAACGCCTGAAGCCTTTCGTCAACAACCTGATTGGTCCCTATCAGTGTGGCTTCAGGCCAGGAAAGTCTACCATCGACCAAATATTCACACTGCGGCAGATCTTGGAGAAAACCCAGGAAGTTCAAATCGATACCCACCACCTTTTCATCGATTTTAAGGCCGCCTATGACAGCATTTATAGAGATGAGCTATACAGAGCAATGTCTAGTTTTGGCATCCCTGCTAAACTCGTCCGTTTGTGTAGGATGACAATGGAGAATGCACGCTGCTCCATCAAGGTCGGTAAAGAACTCACCGAGACCTTCGATGTCAAAAAAGGATTTAGACAAGGCGATGCGCTGTCATGTGACTTCTTCAACATCGTTCTTGAAAGAATAGTGCAAAACTCAAACGCTAACACCAGAGGCACTATCTTTCAAAAGTCCGTCCATCTACTCGCCTACGCCGACGATATCGACATAATCGGGAGAACGCAGCGTGATGTCACTGGCGCGTTCGTGAGCATTGAGACGGAGGCGGCAAAGATGGGTTTGGCGGTCAATGAGGGCAAGACAAAGTATATGCTGTCATCGAGAAAGGACACCCAACACCGACGTCTTGGACAGAATGTCACTATAGACAGATATAACTTTGAGGTGGTAAAGGACTTTGAGTAGCAAAGCCCTCTCTCGAACAACTAAAGTGACCCTTTATAAGACCTTAATCATCCCAGTCCTAGTTTATGGTGCAGAGGCATGGACTCTATCAAAAGCGGATGAGCTTACTCTTGGTTGCTTCGAGAGGAAAATGCTTCGAGTAATTTTCGGTCCCGTCTGCATAGACGGTGAATGGAGGAGGAGATACAACGACGAACTGTACGGGCTGTACAGCGACATTGACCTAGCCAGAAGAGTGAAGGTCCAACGACTGCGGTGGCTGGGTCATGTAGAGCGAATGGACGTGAATGCTCCGGCCCGGAAGATCTTCGAATCCACACCCGAGGGACGGCGCAGTAGAGGAAGACCGCGACTCAGGTGGCGCACGCAAGTGGAAGGGGACCTTAACCAACTTAGCGTGCGAAACTGGAGGCAGCTGGCCAAAGATCGTGCTGGCTGGAGACGCTTGTTGGTTGAGGCTCAGGTCCACCCCGGACTGTAGCGCCACCTTAAGTAAGTAAGTAACTATGGAATCCAAGCAACTACCACCCCTACCCTACCCCTACACTACACCATACCACATATCGAATGAAATTCTGACCTGTTTTGTATTATCTCTTCTCTTATGAAGTTTATTAATATACCCCATGCCATACTCCAGCACGCACCCCATCCCCATCTAGCATCGGGCATACAATCATAATATACATATACATATACAACTTACCATAGCACTCACTGCGAAAACAAATGAAACCCCAGCAAACATTTTTCTTCAGAAATGAATCATAAATGATTCAGTTAAATGAAGAAAACATTCAGATATGAATTCATTTATGATTCAATTTGAATCCTTTTTCCTGAGAAATGGGCCTTCATTTATGAATCTTTTAAATGATTCATAAATGATTGGAGAAACATTCACTAAAATGAATGTAAGCATGTTTACTTATAGAAAAGTTTCATGCAAAATGTCACGATACATCTTCACTTAAGTGAATATTGGGTGAATCATTTTTAAATCATCATAAAGATTCATAAATGATTGGAGAAACATTCAAAACATAATAATACCAGTAAGATCTCAGTTTCGCATATCGGAATTACATAGCTTCAAAACATTAAGAAAAATCATTTATAGTCTCAAATTAAATATTTTATTACCGTACTTGCAACACATTATAGCTTCTTTGTTTATAAATATTTTATGTTTTTTTTGGCTTGAGCCGCTCGTTGGCGTATTAAAGGTGCCTCATCGCTGCTTGTTCGAAAAAATCCTCCGGAAGGTTGTAGGTGGCGTGAAATGCATCTTAAAAAAAATTTAGTTAATATGAGCTTATAATTTTTGTTTCTTAACTTACTTCATAGGGCAACTAGCTACGGTTGTTAGAGCCCGTGCAGATTTTTTGGTCTGAGTACTGCTTTTGCTCACAGATGTTTTTATTGCTGGTGTTTCTATATTTTTTATCCTTTTCAATCCTTTTATTTTCGCGAGCGGGGACCACCGTTCGTTGCAAGCACTAAATCGAACTGACGCATCTAATTTCTATAATGTTTCAATTCCAGGTCCCGTTAACACTATCCATTTGCCCAAAAACAAGTTTTGTCTTGCACAAAAATAACACTCGATCTTTTTCTTTACGATCTTGTGCATGGTCACTTTTATTCATTTAAGTGAAGGAAATTTGAATGTCGTTTTAAATTTGAATTCTGAGGATGTAGTGCGAGATATTTTTTTTTTTGAGATAGCTTGCTCATAATCATTTTTGTTCACTTATGTGAATGAAAATCGAATGCCAATATTCGTTTTAATCTGAAACCAGATTTGGTTCATATAAATGAATGTTAAATGAAGGCATGTTCTTCATTTTTACTGAATGTAAAGTGATTCTTCACTTTTACTGAAGAAAAATGTTTGCTGGGACCTTTTTGAATGAGAGGTATACGTATGCTAGTGTTGTTTTGTTTTTGTTTTTTCTGTCGCACGATCGCAAAAGTATAAACACCCATTTGAAGCAAGGTATATGTGTATGTATATATTTTCACTTCAAAAAATACATTTTGGCTAACAACTGTTCCTAATGACGTGGCTATAAACGACATAGCCTATAGCAGTCTCACAGTCTTAAGGAACATTTTAAAAAAGTTTCATCGAAATCTGTCCAGTAGTTTTGGAGTTTTTAACGGCCAAAGAAAGTTTTATTATATGTGGGGATTATTATTATTATTAGTATTATTATTATAATTTATTAACAAGTAATGAATTACTACATTAATATTAATACATATAGCACTAGCTGCCAGGGCTTACGGCTAGTGTATAGATTAATAACTGTGAACCAAATCAAATTAACGATTGTGTGATTGTCTTCATGTCATGGAGATTGGTCTCTAGAGGAGGTCTCCGATAGATCACAAAAACATTGTGCCATTTCTGGCACTCAAGTAATTTACGCTGCACATTGCATATTTAAGATCTTGAAATGATAATGCAATTAATGCTAACTCATCAATTTAATTTTACTTGTAACTATATTTATTAAATAATTTTCTGATAAGTTGGCTGGTGTGCTTTGTTTTGAATGATTCGCTTCTAGTGTATAGTCCTATACTCTAAAAACATTTCTTATCTTGGATTGTATCGATTAGACGCTTTTTTTATTGTCTTACAAGACCTTATCTTAGTCCCTGATATCCTAACTTGATATAAAAGCAAATGTTCACGAATTTTGTGTCCAAGTTTCGGTTACTAAAGTTCAACTATATACGTTGCCATGGCTCATAATACAGTCGTGTTTTTTATGGCGTTTTTGGCTGTTACTATCGCAAAGCCTGAAAGTCGTATTATTGGTGGAACCGATACCAGCGTCATAGCCCATCCCTATCAAGTATCTATTCGCTATAAGAACTGTTCAACCTGCGCTTTTACCCATCGCTGTGGGGGTGTTATCTACTCGCAACGTGTCCTTATATCCTCGGCGAATTGTGTTAGTGGAGTCAGTGCAAAGAACCTGCTTGCAGTTGCGGGCAGTAACTCAATTATTTCCACTGAAGGTTTAATAGTCCCCGTTGAAAGTTACATCATCCACGAGGACTACGATTCGGTATATATTAACAATGACATTGCACTTGTTATACTGACTTTGGATCTACCTACTGGAAACCAACTGATTGCACCCATTCAGTTGGCAAAGCAAATACCAGAAGCAGGAAGCACGGGTTATGTCAGCGGCTGGGGATCCGTCACGGAGGGTGGCGACTATTCCGAAAAGTTAAAAGTGACAAAAGTGAAGATTGTCAGTGATGTTGAGTGCAAGCGGGCCTATGGGGCAACACGCATCACCAAGAGTATGATGTGCGCAGGCGCTGATGAAGGCGGTGCTGATTCGTGCAAAGGTGACTCTGGTGGGCCTTTGGTGTCGGGCGATCAATTAATTGGAATTGTCTCCTGGGGAAGAGGTTGTGGAAGAACTGGCTATCCGGGGGTGTATGCAAATGTCGTTGCGCTGAGTGATTGGATCGAGAGCAAGAGTTCTCTCGAACCAATTGATCCAAGTGATCCAAGTGATCCAAGTGGTCCAATCGGGTGTTAAGTAAAAATAAATTATTTTATTACCGTGTTTGTGTTTATTTATTAGTTTTCAAATACCTACCTATATACATACAGCCTTGATAAAGAAGTCTAATAAAATAATTTATTGACCGCAATTGTGTCTTATCATCAAAATGGGGAAAGACTAATACAAAGTCTGTCATCTGGCCGACGCGACGTGTTGCATTTGAGTTTTATTGGACTCGATTAATCACACGGACATTTTTTTCAGTTGAGTTAACATACACCCAATAATTTTTCGATTGAGTATTCAGTTGATATTTGGAATATATACCTTACATAACGAAAATGACATTAATGACCAATCTAGGCTGCATTCCAGATTCGACTATTTTAACTAAATTAACAACGATTGTTTATTTAGTTACTTTTTGGAATCTGGGACAGCTATTGTTACTTGACATTTTGTAATATGAACGAAATGAACCACACTTTTGCCTCTGGTTAATTTAGTTAACTTCCCCTCCTTCGATCTGTCACAGCTTGTCTACGCTGTAGTTAAAATAGTCAAACCTGGAATGCAGCCCTAGTCATTAATCTAGTCGACTTAAGCCGACTTTGTTTTTGAATATACCCAATTATTGTTAACCAGAGGCACAATTTTTAATAATTCTATATAATTACATACTTACATAAAATTGGCATCATTGGTAAAAGTCAGCGAGCAGCTGTCACTTCACTGGGATTATTAGTGAACGAGGGTAAAACAAAATATAGCTGTCAACGAGAAGGGACAAACACCATCGACGAAACGTCGTAATAGACAGCTTTAGTATTAGACAGGAAGTATTGGACTTTAGCTGTACATCGGCTTATTTATATAAACTCTGGAAATAACACCACAACCGAAATCAAGCTAAGGACCACCACGCTTGGGTATTAAGGTCTTATCAAGAAACACTAAGGAAACTCTCTATAAGGTTCTTGTCATCCAAGTCGTGTTATATGCCACAAAAAACATGAACTTTTGAATGCAAAATTCTTGGAGTGACTTTCGGTACCATCAGCGAATTTCAAATCAGTCATCTAAGGCCCCGTTTATAGCTATTAGTAAAATGCAACCGAAAAAATGTTTTTTTTTTTTTGCTTTTTTGAAGCACTTAAACTTAATTGTTGAACTCAATCTTGGTCTTAAAATGTTGCTTTGCAATTATCCTGGACCTGGGCTTCAACCAACAAGCGTCTCCAGCCAGCACGATCTTTGGCCAGCTACACATAATTACTTAACAAGTTTAAGGCTGGTATTTACCGACCACTCGTAAATCGATTATTAACTTAAGCTCCTAACTTAAATATTTTGCATGGTACATATTCACCTCCCTTGACAAAGGTGCTGTCGATATTTCCAATGTATGCCATGCGACTTTTGCTGTTGCTGTCAAAGTTGCTGTTGCTGTGGTAATCTGTTTCTCGCATTAGTATAAAATTATGCATTTGGTAGAAATATTTGATAAATTCTGACATTTTTCTGTGGAATGTTGTGTGCATGAGATAAGAACGCCATTATGATTTAAGCAACTTGTACGGAAATTCTAAGCCACTTGTTGCTTTCAGCGCCACCTGTTTGTTCATTGTGAATTAAGTTTAGTCAGCTGCCAGCCAGCAGCTCTCCTGCTGGGGAGGAAATCAAGAGTTGTTGCCAGCAGTTGCCAGCAGGTTGGTGTTTTAATTAGCATATGAAATGTGCCTCAACTGGCAACTACTGTCAATTATTGGCTGGGAAGGTTTCATAAAAACACAACTAATATGCTGCACATTAGCCTATCTGTCACGTCGCTTACTGTGAAAATGTAACCTTCCGCTTATATTTTTCAGTGAGAAACTGTACAGTTGTCTTCTTTAAACAATTTTTAAACGGTTGACAAGAGAAAGAACAAGCTGATTGCCAGACAAATTGTAGGCATAAGGTTACAATAGATTTTATAATGAAGAATGTCCCTATTGTGAGTTTACAAAATTAAACAAATTTTATATGATAGTAACGCGCAGTATTGAAATTTTTCATTATCATTGATACACTATTAGATCGTAACATAAAATGTACTGCGAAAAGCGTACAGCAGATAAACAAATAAATAAAAAGTGGACTTAACTAGCTCCTATAGGTAACCTGGTCCTAGCTTCTGAGAAAAGTTCGTTTGTACCTTTGTTAAATTGAGAAGCTTTCTCTCGGATGTGTGTCAAACCTTTGTGAGTAAAAGGAATAAAGTTTGTAAACCTACTGTGCAACTCCTTTCCGAAAATGAAAAAAGGGAGACAACAAGTAGAACAAAAAACTGGCAACAGATCCACTGGTGATTTGATGGCTTATCTCACCGAAAACAACAACCAATCTCGTTCCGCTTGATATTTCAAAGGCATTTAACAGACTAAAGACATACGAAAGGATAGAAAATCGCTGTCCACCATCGTACACCATTGTACTTGTACTCTGCGAAACCACATGAAGAAAATAGGCTTGACGGCGGAAGAACTTTGTAGAGGCTTTGACGACCCCACAAAAAATAACAACCCCATTTAGTGTCCAATACCATCGACCTATACATTTTCGCCCAGTGCTTCTAATTGTAGGGAAAGTCCGTCAACAAAACGAGTCCATTTACAAAAAACACACAATCCAATAATAATTGAACTATGATCACTTTGACCGATAGCTGCCAACATTTAGCTTTAAATAGCATTTAATCGGCCACTCAAATTGGCATTTGAAAACTCAAAAAAACAACATGAAAAGAATACATTTTGATAAACACTATCAATTCGTTTTAGTTTTATTATAGGAAATTAAAAAACAAGTAACCGAAACATACCTAAATATCAATCCAACTGATTACGTTTATCTTGGATTAGGCCATAATCAACTCATAAATTCCAATTCACTCAGGTGTATACATACAAATTTCAAAGATATTCAAATTTTAGCAATTTGTTCAGCAATCCAATCGCTATGACTTGCAACACTGGTATAAACGCCCGGATATCCTTGACGTCCGCAGCCCCTTCCCCATGAGACCAACCCGACTAACTTTTCATCCACCACTAATGGTCCGCCGGTGTCATGCTGACAAGCGTCCTTACCACCTTCCCGTAGCCCTGCACAAATCATATTCCCTGTAACTTCGCCAGGTCCATAGGCTGTTTCACAGTCCTTATTACTAACGATCGGCACGTCTACATCCTGTAAGAAGTAAGTGTCTGCACCATCTTCAGCGTTCCATCCCCAGCCACTGACTGTTGACCACTTTCCGCCGAGAGGTGCTTTTTCTGCAATTGCGATGCTCTTGATGTTGAAGTCGTTAAGCGGCAATGCATCTTCCAGTACGACAAGACCGATATCGTTGTCGATGGTCCAGAAATTATAGCCCGCATGTGTAATAGTTTTTGCTACGGGAATCTGTACACCATCGGAGCCGGTACGAGTGTTGGCACCTGCAACTACCATTAGGCGATCCTTGCTGCCTAAATCCAGGAGGCATTGTGCTGCGGTTATAATCACTTTATCTGTATGGATGCTGCCGCCACATTTGTGCAAAAAGGCACAAGTGCTGCAGGATTTAACACGAATCGAAACGAGGTATGGGTGCTTTGAAATATCGGTCACTTCACCGCCTAGTATACGTGAACTGAAGGGTGTTGCAGTGGATGCGCTACAAACTGCAGCTAGTACGAGGATTAATGTATAACTCGAAGCCATTACGCAATGGGGGCCGTTCCAATCTAAATCGACACACTGACACGAATCCCCTTCGATTCGATAGAAGTAACTTTATATTTTGAAAATAACACTCTAAGCGTTTGCATCGATTAGCGTATCTGGAGATAAGGATTATAATGAGTGGCTCGCAGCTCTCTCAGAAAGGTGTTGTATTGTTGAGGTGCTACACTTAATAGTTGTACTTGTTTCGAAAATGATTTACGTAGATTAAGAGGTAAGTGGTTCGATATTCTACAACTTTTTACCCAAAGCAAGCGTATTTCTTTAACGTGAGCGAAGCGCCGGATAATGTTATTATAATGATAAGGCCTTTTTTTTCAAATGTTCTTTTTCTAGTGTAATCTGCTCACTCTACTATTATATCGTTTCGTGATAAAATGAGTAGATAGGTAGTTAGTCTTTGCGCCTACTAAGCGTCAAACCCCTACAAATATGCAATTGATAAGGAAATATATTATTTTCATTTCATTTCATTTCATTCCATTTATTTGTACATAGAATCTTTTACATTGGACTTAAGTGAAGTTAAAGTCTATATAAGTAAAAGTTAAATAATTTAAGATTAAACAATGATTTATTTATTGGCTTTGCTAATTATAATTATAAATTAAAATAAACTAAACTATGCAAGTTAACAATGAAGCATGTTTTAGAAAAAGAAATAGAGTAAATAAAAAGAATATAAACACGAGAAGAAAGATAATAAAAAAAGGCAAAGATACAAAAATGCATTTAGGTGGCTAAGGTCAGATATCTAAATAAAACTTTATCAAATGACTTAGTTCCGCGAAGTTTTCTGATGTCCAAGGGAAGAGTGTTCCATTTCTCTGACAACATAAACAAGATATTGGTTCTCGGAGTTCCTGCCAGCGTTGCCGAAGTGGCACGATCGTGCTTTTTGGACACGCAAATTTATTTGTGGCACGGTGGCACGCAAAAATTGAAAATGGCACGTTTTCTTCATTTCTCTAACCTTACTTAAATAATTAAAGTTCCGTGTAAGGGATAATTCACATGAGAGCGACCAACTACCTACGAACGAACCAATATTCGCAAGTTTTGACAGTCCGTTCACATGAACACTTTTCTAGGTCGCGGCAGTTCGCGAATTTTTTTTCTCGTTCGTTCCATCAGTTTCTACCTGCAATTATTCGCTAGTTAGTGGAGACGGCGGCACCTATATTGTGTCAATGTCCAGATTTGGCTGGCAGAAGAATCGGTATCTTGGGTCAAAATTGGGTCGAGACCCATTGGCTGAAACAGATCTCCACATAACAGATGCTAGCGTTAACACTAGGAATCGAACTCAGGGAAGCACTCTGGAGAAATCCGGAGAGCCTCACTGGGTAAGGTTTATAGTGGTAGGAAAACGAAAAGGGACCCGACAATGGTGGTCTGGTTCGAATATCTCTCGAAAATTTATATATAGTATATAGTGGAGCTCGAATTAAATGATGTGGATTGCGAATACCTAAACTTTGACAATTCGCGCCAAGGGTGTTTTCGTTCGCGCTAAAAATTTTGGAATTCGAAATTTCGTTTTTTAAACTGTTTATAAACTTGTTTTCTTAATACAGTTTGGTGAAATAATTAATTATCCTTCTCTTAGTATAATAAAATGCGCAATTTTCTGTTTGTAAATACTTAAAACGCGGTTTGTTCGCATTTCAGCAATTCGTTCGTTTGCTCTCATGTGAATGGTCCTTAACTGTATCTCCGTTGTTTCTGTTTGGCGTTGGCTTGGCGGCGTAAATGTGAAAAAAAAACATATTTTTTCTTTGGACACGCTAAGGGCACGCTCCTCTGAAAAAAGTGGCACTTTTTTTTATTTTCGGCGGCAACGCTGGTTCCTGCATGTAAACTTTGGTTGAAAAAAGACAAAAGAACGAGTTGAAGTTGGGAACTGAAGTTTTTCGAACAGATAATGAGGTTCCTTGCAAATCAAAATGTGGTTTAGTGTTTTTATGGCACAAAACTTGAAATATGTGTGCAGGCCACAGCCCAGTATCCTGTTAGTGTATTCCGAAATATGATCAAAACGTTTAAGATTATAAACATACCGCGTAATGTTGTTGAAGGCTACTGTAAGATTTCTTCGTGTTTCTGAGTTATGACAGCAGAATATCGGACATCCATACGTAGCGATTGGCAATATTAAGCTTTTGGCTAAGCTAAACCTTATATACTGAGGAACAAAGTGCTTTGTTAATGACAGGGTCCGTAAACATCCGTATATTTTCCCAATGACTATTTGAATATGTTGGTCCCATGTAAGCGTAGAATTGAGCCAAATGCCTAAGTTTTTCGCTTTTTCAACATATTCTAAAATAGTGTCACCTAAATATAATGCTGGGAAATAGCTACTGTCAAGCTTGTTTTTGTAGACTATCAAGCATTTTGACTTTGCCGGATTTAGTTGTAGGTGATTTCTGACAGACCATTGAGAGATTTCCTTAAGATCGCTATTAAGTTTCTCTATTCCATCTTCTAACATTCCCAGCTTGCAGCTCAACTTTATCTGGACATCATCAGCATATAAATGTATTGATGAGTGTCGGACTACTTGTGGGAGATCATTAATGAACATTACAAAAAGTAATGGTCCAAGAATTGAGCCTTGCGGTACTCCCGATTTTATCTCTAAGTGTTTAGAAGTTTTTTCTCCAACCGATACGGCTTGACTTCTTCCACTTAGATGCGAGAGAATTAAGTTAGCTGCAGAGTTGCTGAACTGAAAATTCCGTTTCAATTTTGAAAAAAGTTTTCCGTGATTTACAGTATCGAATGCCTTTGAGAAGTCTTGGAGTCCAAGAAATGATATCAGGTCCTGATCCATAGCAATTCTCAAATCATCGGTTACTTTCAGAACAGCAAAGACACAGCTATGGTTTTTTCCTGAAACCTGACTGTTGGCTACTTATAAGTTTTTTATTTTTGACAAAAGTACTTATTTGTTTATGAAGCAGTTTCTCGAAGACTTTGGATAAAAACGGCAGAATAGAAATAGGTCTAAACTCAGGTGGTGATGAACGGGTAGCAGGCTTTTTTTCTATTGGCATAACCTTTGCAACCTTCCAGGAAGATGGAAAAGAAGATGTCATGATAATTGTGTTAAAAATGTGTGTAAGGGTAGGAAGAATATGGGGCAAGATTATTTTAATAAAGTATGGATGTATTTCATCAAGGCTCATAGCATTAGACTTTATCTGAAGGAGTGCGCACAGAAGGTCACTCTCGTCCAGTCTAGTGAAATGGAAGCAATTAATTTCTTCAACATTAAGAATAGAACCAACCGTACTAGTTTCGCCAACATCAGGCAAGATGCTTTGAACTTTGGCGAATTCCGAATTCAAAAAATCGGGGTTTATATTCTCAGGGATTGTTACATTTTGTCGACCCACACCAAGCTCTCGGATATTTTTCCACAAAGTTTTTGCTGGCAGACTTTTGTTGAAACGCTTTGAATACACCCGCTTCTTAGCTTCCCTAATTTTCATAGAAACACTGTTTCTCAAACCCCGGAAAACTGCATAAAACTCAGGGAGTTTAAATCGTTTCCATCGTTTGTAGGCTAGGTTACGTTGTTTAATAGTTTCTTGTATATCAGGTGTAAACCATGTGTTAATGTTTGTTGGCATATTTTTTGTTTTTATCGGAACGTGTGAGCTAAAGAAATGACGTATAGCATTCTGTACAAAATCTATTTGATTGTCAGCAGAAGTCATGAAATAAACATCTTGCCAGTTAACCTGCAGAACAGCCTCTTCCAACTGAGTTACGTTTATTCCCCTAAAATTCCTATATACTTATAAACAGAGGGTGGTGTTTGCTGCATAGTATGTTTAAAAGTCGCAAAGGTCAGGTCGTGTTTTGAGAACGCAGATGCTGACAACTGAGTGTAAAGAAGGGTGTTTTCGGGGCTACTTTTGAATTTAAAATAAGTTCATTGTTGAATTTCGGAGCTCTATTGATACAGATTTTATCTGTCAAATGGAACATACAATAAGATCAATCTGTTTTCCAATAGTATTGAATCGCTTTCGCTAATTGAAAGCTCAACTTCCCTGCATCTATATATGTAGATAGAATATTCAACAATCAATTGATCTCGCAAAAAACTCAAGAACGGCTAGACTTTCTTGGCTGAAAATTCGAAAAACCCTGAATGAATGAATGAGCCGGAAAATCGAAATTTCCATTTTGTATGGGATATCATTGCAAAACTCGAAAACCACCAAACCGATAGAGCTCAAATTTTGAGAAAATCTTTCTCATTGGCCCAAAGGAGTCTATAAAGTTTGGGCGGTTCTGGACGACCAACCGAAAACGACATTAATTTACCAGAGTTCTGAAGCATTGTTTATGCTTACGAACGCATCACATTGTTCACTAGGATGCCGCTCCAAGTTGTTCGTTGTTAGCTAAAAGAACAACGGGCCTTACCAATAATCATTTTTAATCTTCAGCTTAAATATTTTGACGGTCACAGTGGATAATTTTATATGGAAATTTTCGCCACTGTGACTTCGTAAAAGTTAGCCTGGACAGTAAAAATGACTTTTCAGTTATTCACTTTGGGAACCTAAAGCCACTTTTCATGTGCATATAAAATTGTAAACGAATTTTCTGTGTGGGGTGCGTTGTGAAAATTTGTACACGTGGTCAGTCTATGTCTAGCAAAAAAAGACAAATGCTGTCAGACTGCTGGTAGACTTACTTACTAAACTAGAAATCCCAACGTCTCCAATGTGATTGTCATTTTATGACTCAAAAATTAGAATCGTCCTGCAAAGTGCACACTACACACCATTATGATTGCAATTACTATTACTAAGATGAAATATTAATAAATTGATTTTTCCCCAAGCATTTAATTCAGATATTCAGCCATTTCATTTCTTTGATTATTGATATTCAATGGGTGTACCTATTGAAAAACTTTGACAAAGAAAATTGCAGCTTATTTGTCGGGAAATTGGTATTAATTTATTTAGAAACTCAAAATTGTGAATTTATTCACTGCGAAGATATAGAACTTAGAGAACTATAGAGACGACAATTTCTTAAATTCCTACTGCACAGCTGCAACACAGATGACGTTTCTAACCATAAGACAAATGACGACAATCATATGGTTGTACTAGCTCGACGCGTTTTCTTTATCATAATCATAAAGCAACAGCCTATCTATGAATTAGTCATATCAAATCGTTTGTATATAATTTAATCGGCATCTGTTTTTTATAAGGTTCGACAATAGTGGACCTAACACTTAACATTGAGGAACGCCTCCTAATGATGGTTGTGGGTTGCACGATCTGTGCTCAATCTGTGTTCGATGCAGGATTTCTTGTTTCCACCCTTCCATCATCTTCCACCGATAGCTTCCCTTGCTGTGGTGATCACTGAAATGTCGGCGTCTAATGTGGAGCCCTCTTTTCCAAATCCATACTAACTATCTAGATAAACCTCATGCATCATGGGTCGCAACCTCTAATGTTTTGTAACAATTGTGTGTTAAAACTAATTGTTATTAAATAAAAAGGAACAATGGAACTTTAAACAGCGTCACAAATTATCTTTATTTTACATTCTTCTGATCAGTAGAATGGTTGAAGTTCAACATGCTTATGATGTTTTCCAGAAGTATTTTACGGTGTTCAGACACAGTTGCCAGATTGGGCGCTTTGTCGTATTTTGGGATATCTTTTTGCTTAAAAAACGATAGAAATTTCTTCCATGAGCGCCCAACACAATTTTGTGCTATATATCGTTTTACAAACTTTGTTTTAATTTTGTTTGTTTTACTCTTTCATAAAACTAAAAAAATAAATATTTTGGACATACCCTCACTTTTAAAACATGGCAGCACTCTTGCAGTCAAGTAACATCGAACAGTCGTTCAATTTGCACGCACTCTAATTTATTTTGCAGGCCTTTTTATTTGACACGAGCCAAAATCCCGAACATTTTTGGGCTTACGTGTTATCTAACGTAAGAAATGGATCGAATGAAGCAATTTTGAGGGAGTTAAGTTTATTTGCATGCAACCCAATTACTAACACTTCCAGTGAGCAATGCTGTAGAACAGCGCTGTCAGTATTCCAATTTTCGTAGTTATAGAAAACACCATAACTATTTTTTCTTATTTTCTTATTAATTTTATTAAATTGAAGAAATAAGTAACGTGTTGTGACTTTTGAGCATTTTATAAAATATTTAAACTAGTAGATATTTAAAAAAAAAAATTCAGAAACATTTTTAACTCATTTTCGAGTTGGCCACAGAAAAACAAAGACTTGAAAATTCCAGTTTCCAAAAAAAAAAAAATAATAAAAATTACCGATATTTTCTGGAATAGCCTTAATTTTTTTACAAGGGTAGTCAATCTTTTCTTATGATATTCCACTAAAATCCGACATATTTGGCGCTTTTCAGGACAGTTTCAGGACATAGAGTCGCGAGAGGTACCGCAGTGAAAAAAAACCTTAAGACGTAATTTGTGTTTTTCCGGTTATTGAACCCGTGACCTCTAGCACAGTAGTCGGATCCAAATAAATTAAACTTGGATTTGACACTCCAAAGTACTTTTTTCGAAAATTGCAAATGTTTTTTTAAAGTGGAGTCTTTCGAAATTCCCGCTCTTGCTTAGGTTTTTGTTGACATGATGTGTGTTTTTTGTGGAATATGCATCCACGAAGATTTTGTTCTACGACACAGCGCCCTGAATTCTTGATGGAGTTTAAGTGCAACAATCTCCTAAATTTTAATGGACATTAAAAATGGATTGGCTCTACTTGTCCGGCAAATCTTTCTTTGGAGTAGTGTTGCGTCCACTCTCATTTCTTTTGCGGTTCTCAAAACTTCCAGTTTTCTAAGAAAGTTGTATTTCCTCGAAAACAAGCTTCGTAGAAAAACAAATCTTTTCCCTATCAACGCCATTGATTCGTTTCCATTTTGATAGTTAGGAAGTTATGGAGTACACGATTTATTTTTAGCCATTTTTGTACTGTCTAATCAATACACAAATTACATTGTTGCGAACAAAATGACAAGGTTCCAGAAGCAAAAAATTAGCCAGTCTGCTGGAATTTTCATATTTTGCGCTTATCTTTCCGCGGAGCACTTGAATTTTTATGGCGGAGCACCAAGTGTTCCGCGGAGCACACTTTGGGAAACTCGGCTGTAGAAGAAAGAGCGATTTCATTTATGAATTTAATAAAGATCAAATCGCGAAAACGATTATCAACGGAATCTCACGATATGCTTTGATGCGCATACGCATACATGTATACCTGTTTTATAATAAAATACAAGAACCGAATTATTTTTAACGATTTTTGGGCTTCTTTCTGGGCAACGATATTGGGCTACATTTCTTTAAGTTTTGGGCGCTTAAAGCAAACAAAATTCTGGCAACCCTGTGTTCAGAATGCACATCGTTTATATACGATTTAGAATCGCCTATCCCATGCGCAGACTGTATACGTTAGTAAGCCTATGGGGATTTTAACGCCCTAAAGTGTTTACTAAACTTTTCATGCCAGAAGACAAGATTGTAGCAGCATTCGTCTTTGACTGTAATATCTCCTGATGATCACTGAATGATCCGATGATCCAGATACAACTTGACTAATGCTGAAAGACCGTCATACTTATAGTTTGACATAGTGGATGTCGAATCGATTCCAGAACTGCGCACATAGAGAAGTGGTCTGACATGTTAATCCTTTATTCAGTTAAATAATAAACAAAGTAAACACTTATAGGAAAGCCCCACTCGATTTTTTCTATCTGAGTAAGTAGTACTTACATTCAAAAGCCCTCGCATTATCAATAAAAGTAAGGAGGGTAGCTTATTAAACAATCCCATCGTTTCGGTCATGAACTAAGCTGTTGAACTTGTCGCTTTCCTATGCTGTCACCACTTATTTGACAATGAAAAAAAAAAAAAAAAAAACAAATCATAAGAATAATATAGAAATGATAAGAGCAATAAAGAAAAGGATTCTCATACAGTTTTTCGACGTAAAACCTCAGATGAGATAGCTTTTTAGACATAATTGAATGTAGTATTCAAGAATGAATTTCATTATTGTCAACTAAACTTATGGCTCTCATATAGCACACAAGTCAAGGGATTGCATGGGAATAATCGAAGCGTAAGTCCTTAAAAAAAATTAAATAGATGGCGCAACAGGTCGGTATAGGTACCTACTATATATAGGCCTAGAATCTCAAAACCATTCGTTTAAGATGTAATTTGTATTTTTTGAACCTTCGACCACTAACCACTGAGCCTTGGGCGAGTATATTAAAATGTTATGTCGTGACCATCACAGATTTATTTGAACATTTTCTTTTTTGAAATCCATAAGTGGTCAATCCTTATGTTATATAATGATAATGAACAACAACATTTTATAAGCGGATATATAATATATATTTTTTTTTAACAAACTAATTTATATCTTAGCAGCGTTCTCGGTAATCCATGAACGAAGTTCGGCTACTGAAGCATACACGCCTGGATAGCCGACACGGCCGCACCCGCTACCCCATGAAACGATACCAACAAGTTCACCATTGGCAGCCAATGGACCACCGGAATCACCTTGGCAAGCGTCCTTGCCACCGTCTTTAATACCAGCGCACACCATTGTCTCAGCAATTTTGGTTCCGTACTTGTAATCTGATGAACGGCAGTCATTCATGGAGACAATTTCAACTTCGGCTTCTTGAAGAACATTCTGAACAGATCCAGTAAGGAACTTATCGGTACCCCATCCAGTAACAAAAGCCTTAGTTCCGGTCCTTGGATCGGCTCTGGCCAATCCGATGGGCCTAATCTTGTCGGTAAATCTCACTGGTGATGAGAGCTTAAGGACACCAACGTCATTGATCAATTTCTTGCTATCATAACCCTCGTGGAATTTAAGGGCCTTGACTTGAATAACTTCACCGCCCGACTTGATGGTGGTCGATCCCAAACGAACCTTAATCTGCTGAGCCTTGATTGATTGCAAGCAATGGGCAGCTGTAATAATGATATCGTCGGAGTATATGCTTCCGCCACAGAAAAGGCTGCCATCCTTTTCTAACGCGACCTGATAGGGAAACTTCTCGATGGTTGTTGCCTCACCTCCGACAATACGTCCACCATCATCGTTTGGCAGGACAGTGCCGGCCAAAGCGCAGCCCAACAAGGCGAATGCAATTGTCAATTTGAACATCTTACTAAAGTCGCAAATAAACTAATTTAAATTGGTTTTGACTGAGGTCTTTTATAGGGGTGATTATTTGAAGGGCTCGTTATCGGATGATATTCTGAGTATTGGTGAGATATAGAGATAACAATATTTGACTTTAGCGTCGCTTCGGACAGTTACTGAGAATTTGGGGTTTTCTTATAGTCTGTCAATTCATATCTAATCAACGCTTTGGGATTTTTTGTCACACGATCTTTTTTTTAATTGGCCGTAGATAGGGATCTACCTTTTGGAGTTAAGTCTGCTAATTTCAGATTTTTTTCGCAGATGCGAATGGGAAATCAGAAACGACGCACTTATTGCGTATCAGTAAAATTGTCGTCAAATTAACAGTTTATAGGTAGCTTTGTTTAGCAGCCCAAAACAATTAGTCGACATAATTGCAAATATAATGTACATAGTTGTAACTATTGTTAATCGAGTACTAGTTGAAATTAAATCGAAATTAAGAAATTTGGGTAACAGTTTTCGGCAGAAATTTCGTCTAAGAAGTACGTCATAGATATAATAAGATATACATAATGGCAATGCTGTGTAACACCTTCCGGTTCCGAAAGATCGTATAAAGGTATGATGGTGATAAAATCTCCTTTTCCAAAATCCCCCGTGCTAAAATTCTACCAACGCCGCTAATTAAGGTAATGTAATGAATGAATTTGCTTGCACGTTAGTCAAGGAAGGAAGTGACATAATGAATGGACTGTCAAATGTTGTTAGGTGCATATGTATGTGTGGCAATTTAGCTTGACATGTGTGGCGTACTTGACAAAAATATTACGCGAACACTGTTTTTTTTACAATAAATGTTTATAAAATGTAATCGTAGGTTATGTCACTAGCTACTCCTTCAGGTTTTATGTGTGAACACAGCCCGCTTTACGTTGCAACCATTTTCGGAAGGATACAAATTGTCGATGTTCATTATACCCCTAATTCGATATTGTATAAAAGTTGTAGGTCCCCTTCATTCGTCCCAAAAAAAATAGAAACTTACACAAATGATTGGTTGCGAGAATCTAGGCCTAGGGTGTCTACCCGCCTGTTTATTTATTTATTTATTTATCTTCTCTTATATAAAACAATGTGGAAAAAACTGTTTTCCCCTGTCGCCCGTAATTTTCAACCATTTTTGTTGATTTTTTTTTAAATGTCGGTAATTACAGTGACCGGGCGATGGGCTAAACAAATTCAAAATCGGATAAAGGGGCGTGGCACCGCCCATACAAAAAAAAATATTCAAAATCGTACATTTCGAAAACCACAGAGTCGATTAAGATCAAACTTACAGATAATCTTAGGTATTGACCCTGAAGTGCTCCTGTGAAGATTGGTTAAAGTTGGACAAAGGGGCGTGGCACCTCCAATACAAAAAAAAATGTTGAAACATTGTCGCCCGTAAATAAATAAAATAAAATAAAAAAATTTAAAAAAAAAAGCAAAACAAGGCCTGGCGAATTGTTCGCGCTCTTTTCTGTTTCTCGATTTCTTGTGTGTAGGTGGTGTGTGTCTGAAACCACGTAAGTTGAAACTTTTTTTTATGTATCTCATCTTTCTAAGTGTATTTTCTGTTTGCTTCGTTTCTTCAATTTTACTGATTTTACTTAAAGATGTTGCAGTATGCAGTATGATGAAACAGAAGGAAATAATCGGGAATATACAAGGTCTACTTGAATTTCCGTCGATACGAATAGTCGAACTTGCATAAGATCATCATTATCATTCACCAAACTCTATAGAGGAATAATTCTTGAATGCGCATACAGATCAACCAAATTCAATCGGTTTGATTACATCTTTAATACCCACCTGGTAATCTCTATTTCTAAACCCATCCCGCCACCGTCATCAGCATCGCTCCCTCCTTTTCTTTTGACTCGAACAGTGAACAGGGCAAAACCGAAGAGACGGACTTTATGTGCGGCACCTATTTCAGGAAGTGTGTGTTCGGCTGATGCGCACCTTTCTGGTGGGAGCTCCCCGGTGGATGGAACTGCCTATGCGCAAGATCTGAATGAAGCCGGTGCAGTGACCTCAGACGTTTCCTGCACTGTCGGACAGAGTCTTTCTGCAATAGATGGAGCCATTGACAGGCGTGGTCCTAGCGGATGCGTATGTGCCTCAGTGGGCCACTTTCTGACCAAAAACTAACTACTGGGGGCTTATTCCCAAATGCGCGGCGGATCGCTTTTCATGGCGGATTGGTATTTTAGTACTTCCAAAAACTGTCAAAAGCGATAGCTATTCAGGTGACGGATTGCTGGCGGATTTATTGACATCAGCAATCCTCACAATAGCTATCGCTTTTGAATGAATCGAATCGCTTTGGGAAATATAAAAATACCAATCCGCCATGAAAAGCGATCCGCCGCGCATTTGGGAATAAGCCCCCTGGTAGCGTTGCCCGCGCCCAAAAGCCGGTTAGCACAAATGTTGAGCCCCTCAAAGGTCCCAGCGGCCAGCACAAGTGGTCGGAATTTGGCTGCCGCGAATAAAACTACTGGTAAGAAATTAAACGTATCCGAGGGAATGTCAATGACATCATTAAAAGTCTGCTACCACTGTTTTAAGTAGCAGACTTTCCGAGATGCGTACAAAAACCCATATAAAAGCTATACAAGAACCATGGGTGCGGAAAAAAACGCATCTGTGGCTTGGAAGGTATTAAGGGTACCGAGGTACTCTATGACAAGCAATCTGAAAGACCGAAAGCCTGTCTAATTGTACCAACCTTTCTCTCAGCGACCAAAATTGGACAATTCTGTTGCCAAGATTTGGTTGCTGCAGCTATAAGTTACAAAACGAACTAACTTTCCCTATGATTCGCTAATGCCTCCGCCCCCGAAGGCTGTTGTCGAGCTCATAGGGTATTGTGATTTTCGGGAAATGGAAAATCGGCTCAGAACACTGTCTGGGGCAGCAGCAAATGCAATGTACGGGGAAACCACCTCCTAGACTTTCTACTATTGTCCGACATGGTCATTAAGAATGTAGGTTCTCAGCCAAACATTGGTACGGCAAGAAGACAGGAAGTGATTGACTTGACGTAACATTATCTAACCGGTACTTCAAGTCGATTACAAACTGGAGACGGAGAGTTCTGCCGGAATTGTCCGAGACGGATCATAGATACATTGCTCTCCAAATCAAATGCGAAACCATTGTTTTGCAGGAGAGAAGGAGCCAGTGAAAAACTAACTAGACAAGTCTGTCAAAACTCGCTCTAAACTCAGAACGAGACGGAGATTCGAGGATGCTACTCAGAACCTAACTAGTATCGTCACCAGATGTTTTGAGCTGACGTGTCAGGTTATGAAAATCTCCTGAAGATCTCCACTTCCCTCGTGGAACCCAGAACTGCTGCGACTTACAAAGGAAGAATTTGAATGGAGACTGGAATCTTTTCCGATACAAACGAAAAGAATATAAGAAGCTAATTCGTTTATCTAAAAGTGCTTCTTATAAAGATTTTTGTGAACAGATCAAGACTCTAGGTGAGACCAGTAGGTTGGTTAAAGTTCTTAAAAGGGGCAAACAAATTAAACCGGAGGCACTTAGAAAAGCTGATGGTACCTTACCTGCACTGAGACAAAATCGGATTCTTTCAATCATCTGCTTGAAACTCATTTTCGGGGTAACCAAACAACGATTGGGTCACAGTCACAGCTATGCCCGCTTATGCAGGTTGAGCATGATCTAAGCCGCAAAACTCGGCATAGCTGGTATACTGCATCGGCCGTGGCAACAGATGCGGCTAATAGATATGCTGTAGCATCTTTTGATGACTTCAAGTCGCCTGGCACTGATAAAGTGTATCAAGCTCTGCTGCAACAGGGTATAAACCAGTTGCTGGCAACTCTGCAGAAAATCTTCACTGCGTGTCTGGCACTGGCATATATTCCTATATCTTGGCGTTTGGAAATACAAAAATACCAATCCGCCATGAAAAGCGATCCGCCGCGCATTTGGGAATAAGCCCCCAGGGCATTCGACGGCATTCGCCAAGGTGTCTAGCGTACAAGAAGGGGACAAAAGTAAAATGGCAAATGTTATTTACAATATTGCATGCCACATAATTCATTTTAATGTCTTTTTCCTTACAAAATTCAAGCCGATTTTGTAGGAAACGCTGTGAATGGAACGTCGAATAGTAGTATCGCGCCATGAATCTAAGTCGTTGTGGGGTGGGCTGAAAATGAACTAAGCATATCCATTATAAAGTCTTGTACTAGAACTTAGAACTGTAGGTACTAATTGTTTTATTGCTTTGCCTGTATTTAAGTTATCTCGTCGCGTTCGCTACTTTTATGATGCACAGAAAACGTAATACCATGCTGCTCGTACAAAACGACAAAAACTGAAATGCTGAAATTAAATTTAAAAATACATACGAACCGTGCAGGTAACCACTCGACATTATGTAGCGTATTGGCACAAATCGTATGTGCTAGGGTAGTGTAGTACACGGAATGCCGAAAAGCCACACACAAGTGCCTCATACGTATGAGTACCTTATGTGAGTGACACAAAGAGGGCTAGTACACGATATGTAGCCATTGGCTCCATACGCTGATGTCAAAATTACGTCAGAGGCACATATATGTACATCGTGTACTAGCACCTTAACTGTACCCATTGAACCTTTTCACCAATTTCATTGCGGGTTTCTTTTTATAATGCTGTATGTATTTCCTATAATCCTAATTGTATGCAACACAAAATAATTTAATATCAAATAAATCGCAGAAATGTAGTAGATTTTAAAAGAAAACAACTCAATACCAGATTTTGAATAGAGGAAATCGTTAAATTAAGCCGATTAATTAGACTGCAATAGTGAATTAGGTACACTACTTAAATTATGGCCATATTTGACAGTTTTACTGTCATGCCGATATGGGCAGGGCATATCTTAAATGATTAAATAACCAAATAATGATCATATAGATTTTGACAGATGAATGCAAAATGCTTCGGCGTTTTGGCTATCGACAATTTAGGTATTTAGATATTTTTTTTAGATGTCTACAAAGCAAATGCCTCCTTATAGGGCATTAATCAGGTAAATTATAGGTTTGCCAACGATTGCAAAATAAAAATAATAAAGATCATAGTTTTAAGTTTCTGATTAGGATTAGGAATCGAGTAAAGTAAATGTCTTTGAAAAGCCGAATTAATAATTTGCACATTTCGGGTGCATTCTCGTTATTCTCAGAGAATAATATAACAAGTCTTTATTTACAAAATAATAAAGGCTTTGATTAGTCGATTGACGTATTGTAGACTACATAACCACTCGGGCTAAAGCAAAACGTGTCGCCTCTTATAACACTCCACATACTTGAGAAATCAAATAGCAGTGTTCGCTTGGATAGCCCTACCTTATTAGTAAAGTAACATATTAGATTGTCTTATCTGATAAGGAATTTGTCTGAAGAGTTCTTCTAAGCCCTTAAAGAGGTAGACTAGACATATTCTCAAGAGTCATACTTTCATAACGATTTTTGGTATAAAAGACCTTGCCTAGTCCCCCAGAAACACACAAAAATGTTCAAGCTCGTAGTTTTGTCTGCACTCGTTGCCTGCGCCCTAGGGGCTTCTATCCCTGATGGTTTGCTGCCACAGCTAGATGGTCGCATTGTTGGCGGTTCAGACGCATCCATCTCCAAGTATCCCTACCAAATATCGCTTCAAAGAAGTGGTTCTCACTCGTGTGGTGGTAGTTTGTACAGCACCAAGGTAGTTGTCACCGCAGCTCATTGCCTGCAAAATGTTGCTGCCAGTTCATTGAAGGTACGTGTTGGATCAACTCAATGGAACAATGGTGGTACCCTGGTTGGTGTGGCTTCATTTAAAAACAACCCCAACTACAACTCTAAGACCATGGTTTTCGACATTGCTGTCATCAAGCTATCCTCACCCGTTACGCTTAACGCCAATGTTAGGACCATTGGTTTGGCCAGCTCAGCACCAGCTCATGGAACTAACGCCGTTGTCACTGGATGGGGAACCCGTTCCTCTGGATCGTCAAGTATTCCAACAACCCTTCAGCAAGTTACCGTTCAAATCGTCAGCAAGTCTAAGTGTGCATCCAGCTCTTATGGCTATGGATCAAGTCAAATCAGGGACACTATGATTTGCGCTGCCGCCTCCGGTAAGGATTCTTGCCAAGGTGATTCCGGTGGTCCATTGGTTGCTAACGGTGTTCAAGTCGGTGTTGTTTCATGGGGATATGGTTGTGCCATGGCCAACTATCCAGGAGTCTACGCTGATGTTGCCGCACTCAGGTCATGGGTTCAATCCAACGCTTAAGAGCTTAGATATTTTTGGTTTTGTATCCAATACGAATAAATTGTAAACAATTGCGTTATATATAGTATCTTTATTTGGTTTGTATGGTGTTTGCAGTTGAAAATTAAATTAGGAAATCAGGAAAATGTACTGATCTTCCTCTTGCAAATAGTTTCCTAAGTTTTCTGCCAGTCATACTTCGTTACTTTTAGGGGCGCTTACAGTCCATGGTGGACCACGGCCTCAACCAACAAGCCCCTTCAGCCAGCTCGGTCCCTATAGCTAGCTGCCTCCAGTCATGGAACTAAGCTACACCAAGCTGGTTGAGGTCGCCCTCCAATTGTGCGCAGCAACTAAGTTGGGTCTTCCTCTTCCTTTGCTACGTTGTCCCTCAGCCAGGGGTGGAATCAAAGACTCGTCGGGCTGGTGCGTTGCTGTTCAGTCAGTCATTTAAAATAATAAATATGTATGTATACAAAAATAAACCAAGAACCAACTGTTTGCATAACATCAAAGCGTATTTATTTTTTCGATCAAAAACAATATTGGAACAAAGTTCTTAAGCGTTGTTAATAACCCATGACCTGAGTGAGGCAACATTAGCGTATACTCCTGGATAGTTTGAGGCAGCGCATCCGCGTCCCCATGAGACAACACCGACTTGTACTCCGCCAGCAACCAATGGACCACCGGAATCACCTTGGCAAGCATCCTTACCGGCAGCAGCGGCGCAAATCATAGTGGCCTTGATTTGGTTTCCATAAGAATAAGTGCCTGAAGAGCACTGAGCCTGGGAGATGATATTAACGTTAACGTACCGAAGGGTATTGGAACTTGAACCTCCGTAGCTGGTGGTGCCCCAACCGCTAACAACGGCACTGGTACCAGCAGCTGGAGCTGAAGAAGCCAAGCCAATGGTTCTAATGTTGGTTCCCATGGTCAAAGAGCCGGACAGCCTAACGACGGCAATATCGTAAACCATGGTCTTAGAGTCGTAGTTGGGGTTGTTTGTGAATGAAGCGACACCAATCAAAGATCCACCACTGGCCCTGTCGGTTGATCCGGCACGTACCCTCAAGGAGCTGGCGGCAACGTTTTGCAAGCAATGAGCAGCAGTCACAATAACTCTGGCACTGTAGATGCTACCACCGCAACTATGACCACCGTTCCTTTGAAGTGAGATTTGGTATGGGAAACTGCCGATGGTTGTCGTAGTACCGCCGACGATACGGCCGTCCAACTGTGGAAGCATACCATCAGGGATGGCAGCTCCGAGAGCGCAGGCAACGAGTGCACACAATACTACGAACTTGAACATTTTCTAGGTTCTGATGTAGATTCGGAAATTCAATGCCCCTTTTATACGCAAAAAATTTACATTTATCTGCTTCGAATCTTATCTGCTTCGCTAATAGCCAAATGTATTTTTACGGCTATCTTAATCGTCATATTATGATTTAAGTATTCCCAACTTTAGACGTCACCAGTATTTTTTTGTTATGCTTATGGATTATATATCACTGATTCAAACCCGGATGATCTTGGTGGCGGATTTTACCAACTAATTGTAATATAACCTAACAAAATCCTACGGACCAATGATTCGGAAGTAACAAAATCCAGAAACTAAGATTTCAAAGACTTGAGGCAAAAATGAATTAGAAAATTTAATCATAAATTACATTGCGCCTTACCAATAAACATTTTTAATCTTTAGCTTAAATATTTTGAAGTTCACAATGGCTAAATTTATATGGAAATTTTCAGTTGGTTGATGAAGGACTCTAGCGCCTTTAGCGTAGCCTGACTATCAATTCCTGTTGGATATTGATCCCATACCAAGCCCAGAACTTCTCCCTGGAACACACAGCATGTGTCCGGAAGTCTTTAATACCTGACCCTTACCCTCCTTAGTTTTGGAACCATCTGTATAAATCTAAATTTCATAACCATTCGAAACTTCATTCTTTTGCCAGTCTTCCCTGTCTGGGTATAGTACTTCGTACTGTTTGTCAAAGTCAATTTCACCTTTTATAAGGTGGTAGACAGGGTCCCATCCACCTGTCGCCCGGTGAGATACCACCACATCATGCTATAGGCTCCGTGAAGTAGTCTTGACAACGTTTCGGAGTTTGGCAGATGGGCCGGTGCAAAACGGATGGGACACAAAAGTCATGATGCAACTTCCTGAGATAAAGAATTCCGGAGGTAAACTAGTCTCCCATTCGGATCTCCGGGGGGGACTATCTTAGGGGGTTCAACATGCAAATATTCACCAACAGGATTTGCAAGACGACAGACAACAACGAACACAAAGACAAAATAGACAAAACAAGGTCACTAACAGAAGAAAGCTAGCAACAGATTTCTGCAACATTCGAGGTCTAGGATTCAATAACGTCAACGTCAGCTGCGTGCACCAGCATCTACAAGAAAAAAAGCCAGACGTCATAGTATTAACCGAGACCCAAATAAACTCAAACACTGACTACACATATCTTCGCTGTCCAGGATACGAACTACTTCCACGTTTTAGATATAAGGGGGGACTATGTGTGTTTGCCCGAACAGATCTGGCGTGTGAAAGAAAAGAAGAGATGGAACCTGCGGATCTCGACTTAATATGGCTAAAAGTCGTCCTACAAAGTTGTACTAAATTCTTTTGCTGCCTGTACCGCTCGCCAAACGATAACGAACCATCTAAATTAGTTAGTCATTTATCCGAAAAGGTGGACTGGATACAAATTCATCATCCAACGGCTGAAGTTATTATACTTGGTGACTTCAATGCCCATAACATGGACTGGCTACAATATTCTAACAGAACGGACGATGCAGGGAAACAAGCTGAAGACTTCGCCATTAGCTGCAATCTCACTCAGCTCGTTGATGAACCATCGCGAATTCCTGACAATCCATCGAATTACGGGAACACTTTAGATCTGTTTCTCACAACCGAGCGAGATAATTATAAAATAAAAATATCTGCTCCCTTAGGGAATTCGGATCATGCTCTAATATCTGCTATCCTCTCCTTACCGACACCAATAGGAGCGAACCAGGATCGCCATCGTCTGATTTGGAATTATAGTAAATCTAACTGGGACGAGCTGCGTAAATTCTTCGGTTCGTTGCCATGGGCTGATATGTGCTTTAGAGATACCGATGTCAATATGTGCGCAAAAGCCGTAACCGAAATGATTTTACTCGGTATGGAACTTTATATTCCACATTGCATCAAAAAACCAGCTTCAAATAAACCCTGGTTTAACAAAGAATGCAAGCGAATTACCGCAGCGAAAAACAAGGCTTTTCGTGAATGGCGGTTGTAGTATCGGCACTGTGCGATGTCAACACTTGACTATATAAAATGTAAAACAATGAAAATAAAGTCGCACTTATAAAATAAAAATACGGAAAATAGAAGTCAATTGATAGATGAATATAAAGCAATCGACTATGAAATATTGGGTCTCTACAGCGGTCAAACCCATTCATTCATTCATTCATTCATTTTCAATGGTCCGCTTGTCCATTAAGTGGGTCGCGGGTGTAGGTTGCTCAAGTGGACCCTCCATAGCTCTCGATCCTCCGCCATCGACTCTAAATCTTCAAGGGCAATCCCCATACGGGTAGAGGAGAGATTATGAATTTGATCTAACCATCTCATCCTGGGTCTACCTAGGGGACGTCTGCCCGATGGTACGGATTCCATAGCACGTCGTGGAATCCTGGTCGGGGACATGCGTTTAACATGACCAAACCACCGAAGCATGGATCGCTCCGTCCGGAGAAGTAGCTGCTCGACATTGAGTTCCTCACGTATTCTGGTATTTCTGATGCGATCTCTACGGGTCACACCAGCAATACTACGAAGAAATCTCATTTCGGCAGCTTGTATTCGCGATCTTATTCTTTCGGTCATTACCCAAACCTCATGACCATAGGTAAGAGTTGGAACAAACACCGAATTAAAGACTGACAACTTAGCTTTGACACCAAGTTCAGTCCTCCTGATAACAGAATGACCAAGCTGTCTCAAAATCGATCCAGCCTGACCAATCCTACAGGAAAACTCGGCATTGCTCCTTCCATCACTCGTGAAAAAGACCCCGAGATACTTAAACTTCTCCACCTGTTTCAATGGGACTCCACTAACATGCAGAGTGCATTGAACAGGCGTTCGGGAGACGACCATCACTTCAGATTTGTTCACATTTACTTTCATCTCAGCTTCAACACAAACGGCTACAAACCGATCGAGTGCGCGCTGAAGTTCAGTCTGAGAGGACCCAAGGATAAAGCTGGATCCACCACATTCGAGTATCGCCAAACAAAGTATGTGGGATTTAGTTGCTATTTAATTGCTATTTAATTGCGGTAATTTTGATTTTTTTGCTCTTCGGGAAGTGGTAAATTCTGTGGTGGACCTAGCTTACCGGTAAAGCTGGATCCACCACATCGCCTTTTCCGAAAAAAAAAGATGAGGCATATACGGCTGATTTAATTGCTCTGGGAAAATGTAAAAATTTTTCCGATCGGACAAGCCGTTCCGCCAGAATTAACCGTTAAAGTTTTAAAACCCCAGTTCGCTACCGAACTCTTTTGTTTTTTTTGGAAAAATTAAAAAAAACGATTACCCCTTTCGAATTTTTCTGCTTTGAATATTGCAAAATAATTGTCTATGCCTAGGCTATCTTACCACCTAATCAAATAATTTGTCGCTCCTCTCTAAAAGTGTCAAACGGCGAAACAATTTTTTAAAAAGTTACTTTATACTACTTACCAAAAACCTATTACCCCGGGCGAATTTCTCCACTCTAAATATCCCAAAATAATCTTGTATTCATTGGCTACAAAGCCTCTTAATCAAATAATTTGTCGCTCTTCGATAAGTGTGTCAAAAAGTCAAAATACCATTTAGTACCAAAAAGGGCACTTTTGCCATTTTTTATGCAAATTTACAGAAAAACCCATAAAAATCATATACGCAGATCGAATTTGTCCATTCCAAAAATCACAAAAGAACCGTATATTCATTGGCTATTATTTCCCATCTTCAAATAATTTGTCGCTCTTCGATAAGTTTGTCAAAATTGAAAATTTCGTCATAGTATCATAAATGGTACTATGCACATTTTATATGGAAATTTACCAAAAAAACCCCAAAAAGTCATATACCCAGATCGAATTTGTCCATTCCAAATATGACAAAAGAACCGTCTATTCATTGGCTGTTATCCCCCATCTTCAAATAATTTGTCGCTCTTCGATAAGTTTGTCAAAATTGAAAATTTCGTCATAGTATCATAAATGGTACTATGCACATTTTATATGGAAATTTACCAAAAAAACCCCAAAAAGTCATATACCCAGATCGAATTTGTCCATTCCAAATATGACAAAAGAACCGTCTATTCATTGGCTGTTATCCCCCATCTTCAAATAATTTGTCGCTCTTCGATAAGTTTGTCAAAATTGAAAATTTCGTCATAGTATCATAAATGGTACTATGCACATTTTATATGGAAATTTACCAAAAAAACCCCAAAAAGTCATATACCCAGATCGAATTTGTCCATTCCAAATATGACAAAAGAACCGTCTATTCATTGGCTGTTATCCCCCATCTTCAAATAATTTGTCGCTCTTCGATAAGTTTGTCAAAATTGAAAATTTCGTCATAGTATCATAAATGGTACTATGCACATTTTATATGGAAATTTACCAAAAAAACCCCAAAAAGTCATATACCCAGATCGAATTTGTCCATTCCAAATATGAAAAAAGAACCGTCTATTCATTGGCTGTTATCCCCCATCTTCAAATAATTTGTCGCTCTTCGATAAGTTTGTCAAAATTGAAAATTTCGTCATAGTATCATAAATGGTACTATGCACATTTTATATGGAAATTTACCAAAAAAACCCCAAAAAGTCATATACCCAGATCGAATTTGTCCATTCCAAATATGACAAAAGAACCGTCTATTCATTGGCTGTTATCCCCCATCTTCAAATAATTTGTCGCTCTTCGATATATTTGCCAAAACGTTAAAAGTTATTTCTTAAGCCATAGCTGAGTGTTACCAAATTTGCTCCTGTGACACGCCCTAAAAGTATGCATTACTTTTTGGACCATTTGTTCAACCCTGGACGTGCACCTTACTCTGACATTAATTTACCTCACTCTCGAGAGTAGGCAGTGATCCTGGTACTCTGTATTATAGACCCTGAAGATAGTCATTTGTTTTATTATTGGAATACGCTCTACTGGGTGAGTGAAAATAAATGTGTCAAACTTTTTGTTAGGTATCGTATGTTGTTATATGTTTAGTGTCAGTCTTCAATTGTCAAACAAACAAAATAAAAATCTATAGGACGAATTATTTTCATGGCGAAAAAACAAAAAAAGTATTATGTAGGTACTTATATTAAGCAGGTTTTGACAAACTGGACTTTTGCTCCCGAATGTTGTTTTTTATTGTTTTCTTTGATAGCAGCCGAAGGTATCAATTATTTATTTTAATTTACTTGGGTCGTTATGATTTTTATTTACTTATTTTTTTTTTTTGTTTTGCAATATTGATCTCAAACCTCTGCTGCCCAAAATAAAATGATCATTGTGCTTGTTTTAATATATTAAAGCCTAGTACGCTATTGCTGCGAAACCAAAACCCTAATATACCAAAAAAAGTAACATAGTAAATTAATCATAAACGAAACATTTATTTGCTGACATTCTTTACGAAATTACAATGAAATTATTAAAAAGAAAACGAGTAAATATACACATAATTATTTGAAAAAAAAGTTTTAAAAGAAATCCCAGTTTCATTGTTCCACCAATGCAAAAAAAATTATCAATTTTTAATTGTCATTTTATAGATGATAATTATGTCGTACCCTTACTGTTAATGAATGCAATAAAGGCCATATTAGTGAGACAAAAACGTTAAAAAAATACTACCGTGAGTCCAAAAGAAGCATACAAAATCCTGTTGAACAACGACGTCGTCCCTTAAAATTGATTTTGAATGTATGGAAGAAAGAACAAATGCCAAAAGTCAAGCAAAATTATCCAATGAGTGTAATTGCACTTCAATTATCTCATTTAACACCGCATTTTCTATGAAAAATACAAAATTTCTAACACAAGAAGACATAAGCGCAAATGAAGTGAATTTGCAATTTGCTGACTTTTTATTACTGGGGTCAGATCACGTAAAATAAAAACGCATGCTGTCTCTGTCACATCTGTGGCAATAAACAGAGACTGCTATGGTCGGATCGACGTCATTCGATCGTTTTAATTTAACATGATCTGGCCCCTGGACTTTCGCTCTTCACGAAAACTAATTTCTATATCGAAGTGCTTGGCTATGTCGCTAGTTCCACCAACAACCAACAATTTATCAAATTTAAGAAATATTTATATGCTACACCCTAGCTATATATAATTGAATTTGTATTTGAAACTACATAAATGTATTATGAAAATATAGCGAATGATTTTCTCTCCTGGAACGAAAAAAACTAAGACTTGCCCAACACAGCCACCACAATCGATAATTCACCGAGATTCGATAGCCCACCTCAGCTGTCTCTTCATGTGCAGCCACTTTTTGGCGGCAATTTTTTGTGATGTGTTAAGAAACGGCGGGAATTAAGTTTAGGTACTGTTTACATTTCAGATAAAATCATATTGCGAGTAGACGGTTGGTAGGAATGATTCAAATTCAATTCTGAGCGAATATGTGATTTATATCGTTGATATTATTTTGTTCAACAAATCATCGGCAAAAAAGTCTGTAATGTAAAAAACAATCGGTGGCGATTTATTTTGCGTACATATTATAATAAACATCTGAATTAAGAGCTGCGTTTGAAAATGTATGTTTCATTTTATTTTGCGACGAGAGCGGCGTTTTTAAAAATAAAATACATATGTATCACGTAATCATGAAAATGTATAATAAATTACGTAATTAATGACATGATTTATCATGTTGATTTAGTTACATTACGTAGGTGGGAAAATGGTATAAGGGAAAGGTATATTCGAGGGCTTTGACAGTCCATTCACATAAACACTTTTCTTGATCGCAGTTTGTGGAGTTCAGACATCAATTTGTACCACTAAACAATCTTTAATTTGAGTTTAAGTTAGAGCAAATTTTTCATTTGGTAGTTTGTGGAACTGGGTTTAATGTTGTAAAGTTTGAATAAGCTTGTGATAATTCGCGCCAAGGGCATTTTCCTTTGAGGCAAAAAGCTTGGAGCTCGAAATTTCGTCATTTAAGCTCTTTTCAAACTTGTTTTTCCATGTTTTGATGGATTAATATAAATTATTCGAGGTACCTACTCTTGCAATAGCAAAATGAGACATTTTTTGTTTATATAAAATAATGTATGAAAAGTGGTTTGTTCACATATTATCAATTCATGGATTATCAAAAAAGACTCCATATTTCTCTAAAATAAACTTTTTCTTTGATAGCAATTACCTACCCCAGAAGAAAAAAAATCCATGGTTGTTAATTCATATCTAGTTTTTTTTTTACCATTTTTGCATGACAAAAATGGCTTTTACTACAACTTCTGTTGATCGTACGTAAACAACTTCCTTAACATAATTTTTAGGAAATTGTTCAAGGATAAAAATTTAATAAAAAAAATAAAAATTTGTTAGGTAAAAATTTTGAGAAAAAGGATTTTAAGTAAAAAAATGTGACAACAAATTTTTGAAATTTTGAATTTAAGGAACCATAACTTTTTTGTAGCTGGATAGATGTACCCAAAGTGCTTAAGACTTGTATGCGCTACCAAATTTTCTTTTTAAAATGTACAGAAACAATTTTCGTACCAATAATAGTTTAGAAGTTATAGCGTTTTAAGCGGTACCACCTCCAAATCAGAGGTCACCTTCTTTGAAGGGCTATAACGGGAAATATGGTGAAAATAAACCCCCCCTGCATAAAATTTTTTGTTCGGCGGATCTTCAGAAATCTTCTCTTAAAGAATTATACTGTTTAACTGGGACACCCTGTATACATCTGCTACCTATTTTTATAGGTGACCTCTGATTTGGAGGTGGTACCGCTTAAAACGCTATAACTTCTAAACTATTATTGGTACGAAAATTGTTTCTGTACATTTTAAAAAGAAAATTTGGTAGCGCATACAAGTCTTAAGCACTTTGGGTACATCTATCCAGCTACAAAAAAGTTATGGTTCCTTAAATTCAAAATTTCAAAAATTTGTTGTCACATTTTTTTACTTAAAATCCTTTTTCTCAAAATTTTTACCTAACAAATTTTTATTTTTTTTATTAAATTTTTATCCTTGAACAATTTCCTAAAAATTATGTTAAGGAAGTTGTTTACGTACGATCAACAGAAGTTGTAGTAAAAGCCATTTTTGTCATGCAAAAATGGTAAAAAAAAAACTAGATATGAATTAACAACCATGGATTTTTTTTCTTCTGGGGTAGGTAATTGCTATCAAAGAAAAAGTTTATTTTAGAGAAATATGGAGTCTTTTTTGATAATCCATGAATTGATAATATGTGAACAAACCACTTTTCATACATTATTTTATATAAACAAAAAATGTCTCATTTTGCTATTGCAAGAGTAGGTACCTCGAATAATTTATATTAATCCATCAAAACATGGAAAAACAAGTTTGAAAAGAGCTTAAATGACGAAATTTCGAGCTCCAAGCTTTTTGCCTCAAAGGAAAATGCCCTTGGCGCGAATTATCACAAGCTTATTCAAACTTTACAACATTAAACCCAGTTCCACAAACTACCAAATGAAAAATTTGCTCTAACTTAAACTCAAATTAAAGATTGTTTAGTGGTACAAATTGATGTCTGAACTCCACAAACTGCGATCAAGAAAAGTGTTTATGTGAATGGACTGTCAAAGCCCTCGAATATACCTTTCCCTTATACCATTTTCCCACCTACGTAATGTAACTAAATCAACATGATAAATCATGTCATTAATTACGTAATTTATTATACATTTTCATGATTACGTGATACATATGTATTTTATTTTTAAAAACGCCGCTCTCGTCGCAAAATAAAATGAAACATACATTTTCAAACGCAGCTCTTAATTCAGATGTTTATTATAATATGTACGCAAAATAAATCGCCACCGATTGTTTTTTACATTACAGACTTTTTTGCCGATGATTTGTTGAACAAAATAATATCAACGATATAAATCACATATTCGCTCAGAATTGAATTTGAATCATTCCTACCAACCGTCTACTCGCAATATGATTTTATCTGAAATGTAAACAGTACCTAAACTTAATTCCCGCCGTTTCTTAACACATCACAAAAAATTGCCGCCAAAAAGTGGCTGCACATGAAGAGACAGCTGAGGTGGGCTATCGAATCTCGGTGAATTATCGATTGTGGTGGCTGTGTTGGGCAAGTCTTAGTTTTTTTCGTTCCAGGAGAGAAAATCATTCGCTATATTTTCATAATACATTTATGTAGTTTCAAATACAAATTCAATTATATATAGCTAGGGTGTAGCATATAAATATTTCTTAAATTTGATAAATTGTTGGTTGTTGGTGGAACTAGCGACATAGCCAAGCACTTCGATATAGAAATTAGTTTTCGTGAAGAGCGAAAGTCCAGGGGCCAGATCATGTTAAATTAAAACGATCGAATGACGTCGATCCGACCATAGCAGTCTCTGTTTATTGCCACAGATGTGACAGAGACAGCATGCGTTTTTATTTTACGTGATCTGACCCCAGTAATAAAAAGTCAGCAAATTGCAAATTCACTTCATTTGCGCTTATGTCTTCTTGTGTTAGAAATTTTGTATTTTTCATAGAAAATGCGGTGTTAAATGAGATAATTGAAGTGCAATTACACTCATTGGATAATTTTGCTTGACTTTTGGCATTTGTTCTTTCTTCCATACATTCAAAATCAATTTTAAGGGACGACGTCGTTGTTCAACAGGATTTTGTATGCTTCTTTTGGACTCACGGTAGTATTTTTTTAACGTTTTTGTCTCACTAATATGGCCTTTATTGCATTCATTAACAGTAAGGGTACGACATAATTATCATCTATAAAATGACAATTAAAAATTGATAATTTTTTTTGCATTGGTGGAACAATGAAACTGGGATTTCTTTTAAAACTTTTTTTTCAAATAATTATGTGTATATTTACTCGTTTTCTTTTTAATAATTTCATTGTAATTTCGTAAAGAATGTCAGCAAATAAATGTTTCGTTTATGATTAATTTACTATGTTACTTTTTTTGGTATATTAGGGTTTTGGTTTCGCAGCAATAGCGTACTAGGCTTTAATATATTAAAACAAGCACAATGATCATTTTATTTTGGGCAGCAGAGGTTTGAGATCAATATTGCAAAACAAAAAAAAAAAATAAGTAAATAAAAATCATAACGACCCAAGTAAATTAAAATAAATAATTGATACCTTCGGCTGCTATCAAAGAAAACAATAAAAAACAACATTCGGGAGCAAAAGTCCAGTTTGTCAAAACCTGCTTAATATAAGTACCTACATAATACTTTTTTTGTTTTTTCGCCATGAAAATAATTCGTCCTATAGATTTTTATTTTGTTTGTTTGACAATTGAAGACTGACACTAAACATATAACAACATACGATACCTAACAAAAAGTTTGACACATTTATTTTCACTCACCCAGTAGAGCGTATTCCAATAATAAAACAAATGACTATCTTCAGGGTCTATAATACAGAGTACCAGGATCACTGCCTACTCTCGAGAGTGAGGTAAATTAATGTCAGAGTAAGGTGCACGTCCAGGGTTGAACAAATGGTCCAAAAAGTAATGCATACTTTTAGGGCGTGTCACAGGAGCAAATTTGGTAACACTCAGCTATGGCTTAAGAAATAACTTTTAACGTTTTGGCAAATATATCGAAGAGCGACAAATTTTTTGAAGATGGGGTTTGATAGCCAATGAATAGACGGTTCTTTTGTGATTTTTGGAATGGACAAATTCGATCTGGGTATATGACTTTTTGGGGTTTTTTTGGTAAATTTCCATATAAAATGTGCATAGTACCATTTATGATACTATGACGAAATTTTCAATTTTGACAAACTTATCGAAGAGCGACAAATTATTTGAAGATGGGGGATAATAGCCAATGAATAGACGGTTCTTTTGTCATATTTGGAATGGACAAATTCGATCTGGGTATATGACTTTTTGGGGTTTTTTTGGTAAATTTCCATATAAAATGTGCATAGTACCATTTATGATACTATGACGAAATTTTCAATTTTGACAAACTTATCGAAGAGCGACAAATTATTTGAAGATGGGGGATAACAGCCAATGAATAGACGGTTCTTTTGTCATATTTGGAATGGACAAATTCGATCTGGGTATATGACTTTTTGGGGTTTTTTTGGTAAATTTCCATATAAAATGTGCATAGTACCATTTATGATACTATGACGAAATTTTCAATTTTGACAAACTTATCGAAGAGCGACAAATTATTTGAAGATGGGGGATAACAGCCAATGAATAGACGGTTCTTTTATATCATATTTGGAATGGACAAATTCGATCTGGGTATATGACTTTTTGGGGTTTTTTGGTAAATTTCCATATAAAATGTCCATAATACCATTTATGATACTATGACGAAATTTTCAATTTTGACAAACTTATCGAAGAGCGACAAATTATTTGAAGATGGGGGATAACAGCCAATGAATAGACGGTTCTTTTGTCATATTTGGAATGGACAAATTCGATCTGGGTATATGAGTTTTTGGGGTTTTTTTGGTAAATTTCCATATAAAATGTGCATAGTACCATTTATGATACTATGACGAAATTTTCAATTTTGACAAACTTATCGAAGAGCGACAAATTATTTGAAGATGGGGGATAACAGCCAATGAATAGACGGTTCTTTTGTCATATTTGGAATGGACAAATTCGATCTGGGTATATGACTTTTTGGGGTTTTTTTGGTAAATTTCCATATAAAATGTGCATAGTACCATTTATGATACTATGACGAAATTTTCAATTTTGACAAACTTATCGAAGAGCGACAAATTATTTGAAGATGGGGGATAACAGCCAATGAATAGACGGTTCTTTTGTCATATTTGGAATGGACAAATTCGATCTGGGTATATGACTTTTTGGGGTTTTTTTGGTAAATTTCCATATAAAATGTGCATAGTACCATTTATGATACTATGACGAAATTTTCAATTTTGACAAACTTATCGAAGAGCGACAAATTATTTGAAGATGGGGGATAACAGCCAATGAATAGACGGTTCTTTTGTCATATTTGGAATGGACAAATTCGATCTGGGTATATGACTTTTTGGGGTTTTTTTGGTAAATTTCCATATAAAATGTCCATAATACCATTTATGATACTATGACGAAATTTTCAATTTTGACAAACTTATCGAAGAGCGACAAATTATTTGAAGATGGGGGATAACAGCCAATGAATAGACGGTTCTTTTGTCATATTTGGAATGGACAAATTCGATCTGGGTATATGACTTTTTGGGGTTTTTTTGGTAAATTTCCATATAAAATGTGCATAGTACCATTTATGATACTATGACGAAATTTTCAATTTTGACAAACTTATCGAAGAGCGACAAATTATTTGAAGATGGGGGATAACAGCCAATGAATAGACGGTTCTTTTGTCATATTTGGAATGGACAAATTCGATCTGGGTATATGACTTTTTGGGGTTTTTTGGTAAATTTCCATATAAAATGTCCATAATACCATTTATGATACTATGACGAAATTTTCAATTTTGACAAACTTATCGAAGAGCGACAAATTATTTGAAGATGGGGATAACAGCCAATGAATAGACGATTCTTTTGTCATATTTGGAATGGACAAATTCTATCTGGGTATATGACTTTTTGGGGTTTTTTTGGTAAATTTCCATATAAAATGTGCATAGTACCATTTATGATACTATGACGAAATTTTCAATTTTGACAAACTTATCGAAGAGCGACAAATTATTTGAAGATGGGGGATAACAGCCAATGAATAGACGGTTCTTTTGTCATATTTGGAATGGACAAATTCGATCTGGGTATATGACTTTTTGGGGTTTTTTTGGTAAATTTCCATATAAAATGTGCATAGTACCATTTATGATACTATGACGAAATTTTCAATTTTGACAAACTTATCGAAGAGCGACAAATTATTTGAAGATGGGGGATAACAGCCAATGAATAGACGGTTCTTTTGTCATATTTGGAATGGACAAATTCGATCTGGGTATATGACTTTTTGGGGTTTTTTTGGTAAATTTCCATATAAAATGTGCATAGTACCATTTATGATACTATGACGAAATTTTCAATTTTGACAAACTTATCGAAGAGCGACAAATTATTTGAAGATGGGGGATAACAGCCAATGAATAGACGGTTCTTTTGTCATATTTGGAATGGACAAATTCGATCTGGGTATATGACTTTTTGGGGTTTTTTTGGTAAATTTCCATATAAAATGTCCATAATACCATTTATGATACTATGACGAAATTTTCAATTTTGACAAACTTATCGAAGAGCGACAAATTATTTGAAGATGGGGGATAACAGCCAATGAATAGACGGTTCTTTTGTCATATTTGGAATGGACAAATTCGATCTGGGTATATGACTTTTTGGGGTTTTTTTGGTAAATTTCCATATAAAATGTGCATAGTACCATTTATGATACTATGACGAAATTTTCAATTTTGACAAACTTATCGAAGAGCGACAAATTATTTGAAGATGGGGGATAACAGCCAATGAATAGACGGTTCTTTTGTCATATTTGGAATGGACAAATTCGATCTGGGTATATGACTTTTTGGGGTTTTTTTGGTAAATTTCCATATAAAATGTGCATAGTACCATTTATGATACTATGACGAAATTTTCAATTTTGACAAACTTATCGAAGAGCGACAAATTATTTGAAGATGGGGGATAACAGCCAATGAATAGACGGTTCTTTTGTCATATTTGGAATGGACAAATTCGATCTGGGTATATGACTTTTTGGGGTTTTTTTGGTAAATTTCCATATAAAATGTGCATAGTACCATTTATGATACTATGACGAAATTTTCAATTTTGACAAACTTATCGAAGAGCGACAAATTATTTGAAGATGGGGGATAACAGCCAATGAATAGACGGTTCTTTTGTCATATTTGGAATGGACAAATTCGATCTGGGTATATGACTTTTTGGGGTTTTTTTGGTAAATTTCCATATAAAATGTGCATAGTACCATTTATGATACTATGACGAAATTTTCAATTTTGACAAACTTATCGAAGAGCGACAAATTATTTGAAGATGGGGATAACAGCCAATGAATAGACGGTTCTTTTGTCATATTTGGAATGGACAAATTCGATCTGGGTATATGACTTTTTGGGGTTTTTTTGGTAAATTTCCATATAAAATGTGCATAGTACCATTTATGATACTATGACGAAATTTTCAATTTTGACAAACTTATCGAAGAGCGACAAATTATTTGAAGATGGGGGATAACAGCCAATGAATAGACGGTTCTTTTGTCATATTTGGAATGGACAAATTCGATCTGGGTATATGACTTTTTGGGGTTTTTTTGGTAAATTTCCATATAAAATGTGCATAGTACCATTTATGATACTATGACGAAATTTTCAATTTTGACAAACTTATCGAAGAGCGACAAATTATTTGAAGATGGGGGATAACAGCCAATGAATAGACGGTTCTTTTGTCATATTTGGAATGGACAAATTCGATCTGGGTATATGACTTTTTGGGGTTTTTTTGGTAAATTTCCATATAAAATGTCCATAATACCATTTATGATACTATGACGAAATTTTCAATTTTGACAAACTTATCGAAGAGCGACAAATTATTTGAAGATGGGGGATAACAGCCAATGAATAGACGGTTCTTTTGTCATATTTGGAATGAACAAATTCGATCTGGGTATATGACTTTTTGGGGTTTTTTTGGTAAATTTCCATATAAAATGTGCATAGTACCATTTATGATATTTTCAATTTTGACAAACTTATCGAAGAGCGACAAATTATTTGAAGATGGGAAATAATAGCCAATGAATATACGGTTCTTTTGTGATTTTTGGAATGGACAAATTCGATCTGCGTATATGATTTTTATGGGTTTTTCTGTAAATTTGCATAAAAAATGGCAAAAGTACCCTTTTTGGTACTAAATGGTATTTTGACTTTTTGACACACTTATCGAAGAGCGACAAATTATTTGATTAAGAGGCTTTGTAGCCAATGAATACAAGATTATTTTGGGATATTTAGAGTGGAGAAATTCGCCCGGGGTAATAGGTTTTTGGTAAGTAGTATAAAGTAACTTTTTAAAAAATTGTTTCGCCGTTTGACACTTTTAGAGAGGAGCGACAAATTATTTGATTAGGTGGTAAGATAGCCTAGGCATAGACAATTATTTTGCAATATTCAAAGCAGAAAAATTCGAAAGGGGTAATCGTTTTTTTTAATTTTTCCAAAAAAAACAAAAGAGTTCGGTAGCGAACTGGGGTTTTAAAACTTTAACGGTTAATTCTGGCGGAACGGCTTGTCCGATCGGAAAATTTTTTGCATTTTCCCAGAGCAATTAAATCAGCCGTATATGCCTCATCTTTTTTTTTTCGGAAAAGGCGATGTGGTGGATCCAGCTTTACCGGTAAGCTAGGTCCACCACAGAATTTACCACTTCCCGAAGAGCAAAAAAATCAAAATTACCGCAATTAAATAGCAATTAAATAGCAACTAAATCCCACATACTTTGTTTGGCGATACTCGAATGTGGTGGATCCAGCTTTACCCACGTGTGTGAAAGAAAAGAAGAGATGGAACCTGCGGATCTCGACTTAATATGGCTAAAAGTCGTCCTACAAAGTTGTACTAAATTCTTTTGCTGCCTGTACCGCTCGCCAAACGATAACGAACCATCTAAATTAGTTAGTCATTTATCCGAAAAGGTGGACTGGATACAAATTCATCATCCAACGGCTGAAGTTATTATACTTGGTGACTTCAATGCCCATAACATGGACTGGCTACAATATTCTAACAGAACGGACGATGCAGGGAAACAAGCTGAAGACTTCGCCATTAGCTGCAATCTCACTCAGCTCGTTGATGAACCATCGCGAATTCCTGACAATCCATCGAATTACGGGAACACTTTAGATCTGTTTCTCACAACCGAGCGAGATAATTATAAAATAAAAATATCTGCTCCCTTAGGGAATTCGGATCATGCTCTAATATCTGCTATCCTCTCCTTACCGACACCAATAGGAGCGAACCAGGATCGCCATCGTCTGATTTGGAATTATAGTAAATCTAACTGGGACGAGCTGCGTAAATTCTTCGGTTCGTTGCCATGGGCTGATATGTGATTTAGAGATACCGATGTCAATATGTGCGCAAAAGCCGTAACCGAAATGATTTTACTCGGTATGGAACTTTATATTCCACATTGCATCAAAAAACCAGCTTCAAATAAACCCTGGTTTAACAAAGAATGCAAACGAATTACCGCAGCGAAAAACAAGGCTTTTCGTGAATGGCGGTCAAACCCATCGGAGCAAAAAAGATCAGAATTCAGAATTCTTCGAAATAGATGCAATGTAATTATTGAATCGGCGAAGACAACTTACAACGAAAGAGTCACTAACAAATTAATTGGATGTCCTAACGGCTCACGCGCGTTCTGGTCCATGGCAAAGGCAATCAGTTCTAACTTTAGTTGCTCTTCCTTTCCACCTCTAGTAAAAGAAGATGGCACGTTAGCAACAACTCCTAAAGAAAGGCAGAACTTTTCGCTAGCATGTTTTCACTGAGCTCCACCCTAGATTCTGCACAACTAGAGCCACCAAATATCCCGAGGGTGCAAACATCGATGGCAGAAGTGAAATTTCGGCCTCGAATAATTCAACGCATCCTTAAGGAACTAGATTGCAATAAGGCAACGGGACCCGACGGAATTCCGGCTATAGTACTCAAGAGCTGTGCTCCAGAACTTGCACCTGTATACTATGTAAGCTGTTTAGCACGTCGTACTCCCAGAGACGTTTCCTTCTTGCTGGAAAACCGCTCGCATTCAACCTATTCCAAAGAAAGAAAGGGAGGAAATGTCTGACACAAAACTATCGTCCAATAGCGTTATTTTCAATGCTCTCAAAAGTAATGGAAAAGGCAATAAATGTCGAAATAATCAAATATCTAGAACGCCACCGATTAATAAGTGACAGGCAATACGGATTTCGTATTGAAAAAAAAAATACCAATTTTGTATTTAAAACAAAAAAAAATATTTAATAAAGTATTGTGACCCCATAGCGCCACAGGGCGTTATGACATGCACCCGTAGTAGTAGTCCATCACCTGAAAAAGTTGTTCCACCCATGCAGTACGAGGTTGAAGAAGCGCGTCTCCTACCCGAAATCCAGTGCATGACTGCATGTAGTTCAAAGGAGCTACTTCCAAACTGCACGTTGCAACGTCGGTTTTCCAGCGTCACGCGACATAGCTTAATCAGTTTTGCCGGTATTCCAAATTCGGCCATCGGCATATAGAAATCCTGACGATGTATGCTATCAGACGCAGCTTTGAAGTCGATGAATAGGTGGTGAGTCTCGACTTGAAATTCGTTGGTAGTTGCCAGGATTTCAGTCTCTGAATTATTGTTTGAGAGAATTACATTAACAACAACTCGTAGACACGAGTTCCCCACTCAGCAATTAACAAAAACCATGGCCTGGGTATTAGCCAACGAATTCTTCCCAATAATAGCCTCTCTACTCGTATGAATCTGTTGAAAATCTCACAGCTAGCGAAAAAAGAGAGGAAGAGGCGAAGAAAACCGAGAGAACGACAATAAACAAAAAACACCTCGTAGCAACAACAACGCACAGAGGTTGGTCTTCTCCTCCGTTCTAATCATCAGTTGGCGGGCTTGTATTCGTCGCTCAATTAGCGCAAATGGTAGTCACTTGGTCAATTGAGATAAATCGAGGTGCAAGTTCACTTCCTGACAGGGGAAAACAGAAATGTCTTCCCAAGTGGATATGTACGGAGAATTGACTGTCAGAATTCAAAAACTATTCAAACAATCATTTAAAAGGATCCTGATGATGAATTAGTGGTGTAGTTCGAAATAGCTATCATTCCTACCAAAGTGACTGTGTCTACGACCTACGAGTTGTTGTTAATGTAATTCTCTCAAACAATAATTCGGAGACTGAAATTCGACAAAATTTCCCAACAGAAATTGTCAGGGTCAATCCCAAACAAGCGATAATCGTTGTTACTCCTCGCTTCCCCACTCAGCAGTTGCCAGGATTTGCCTCAGAGTACACATTTGGTCTATAGTAAGCAGGCATATAGGTATGCCTCGATAGTTCTTGCAAGACATATGATCTCCTTTTTTATAGAGGGGGCATATGTTTAAAAAGCTCCGCTGGTAAACCCTTAGAGCTTGCGGCCTTGTTGTTATTAAGCTTTTTTATAGCTAAGCCAACTTCTTCTGTTGTTAGAACTCGTTTTTAATTGACTGGACGTGTGTTATCTTCGTGCCCTATCGCTCTCTCTACATGAAGCTCATTAAACAGCTACTGGAAATGCTGGTAAAATACACCTGCTATTCCCTGCTTTTCGGTGACTAGGTTTTCATCGCTGTCTCGAAAGCCTGCGTTCCGATTTTAAAGCCAGCAGTCAGTTGCTTGGCTTTATTTGGAACCTCCGGATGTTGTTACGATCACGAACTCCTTGAGTTGGGATACTGTGTAGGCCCTCTTCTTTCTACGCACAGTATCTTCTTCTTCTTCCTTCTCCTGGTTTAATACTCTTCTCTTGCTGCCCTTGTTTTGCTCGTGTCCCGAAAATCGGTAAACGTCAGTTCAGTACAAAATCTGTCAAAATGAACGTGCGAATAGCCACTTCGTAAATATAATTGATCACTTCTTAACTGAATGTTAAAAATTATTTTGAAATAATAACGAATCCAGAATTTGGTCCAACTCAAGTTTTTTGACATAATTTTGACTATCGCAATACTTTGAAAAGTATTGATCCAAAATGTCATTGTAATCGCTTGAAGTTTTGCACGTAAAAGCAAAAGTGAGCTATAGCTGTAATTAGCCTTAAATTTCCAAAATGTCGATGTCTTTTTACAGATTTTAGTAAATTACCGAACACCACACGTCTTTAAAAGTTTTTATGATCCTTCCTTTTCTTTTCCTTATTTGCTTTTTTGACTTAATTCTATTCCTTTCATATATCTCTGTTGGAGGCGGAACAAAATAGGCCACTTTTAAGAGTTTATCTTTCAACCACTTTATTAATCTTTAAGAAGGCTTCATTTACAAATATGTACATACAATAAAGAAATTATTGGCCAACAAATTTAAATCAATTAATGGTTGCGTTCAACTTTTGCCGTGGGTGCATCCAACGCCAAAGCTTTGTATAGGTTATATGGCAGCAAAATATCACTATATTGGTATTCACAACATTTTTACTTTTCAATCCCAATAAAGTATGGGCACAGAGCTATCGGCATCAACTCGGTCTTAAAGTGCTTCACTCTTCATAATACCATTGTTCAGTTTTGAGAACGCATCAGTCAAACCTATCGCCGATTATAATGAAACTAAAGGTGTCGGCTTTAAACACGGCCTCATCCAACAATCCCCTCCAGCCAGTACGGTCCCTATAGCTAGCTGGCTCCAGTTGGCCATACCAAGTTGGTTGAGGTCGCCCTCCAATAGTGCGCAGCAACTAAGTTGGGTCTTCCTCTTCCTTTGCTACGTTGTCCCTTAGCTAGGGATGGAATCAAAGACTCGTCGTGCTGGTGCGTTGCTGTTCAGTCAGTCATTTAAAATAATAAATATGTATGTATACAAAAATAAACCAAGAACCAACTGTTTGCATAACATCAAAGCGTATTTATTTTTTCGATCAAAAACAATATTGGAACAAAGTTCTTAAGCGTTGTTAATAACCCATGACCTGAGTGAGGCAACATTAGCGTATACTCCTGGATAGTTTGAGGCAGCGCATCCGCGTCCCCATGAGACAACACCGACTTGTACTCCGCCAGCAACCAATGGACCACCGGAATCACCTTGGCAAGCATCCTTACCGGCAGCAGCGGCGCAAATCATAGTGGCCTTGATTTGGTTTCCATAAGAATAAGTGCCTGAAGAGCACTGAGCCTGGGAGATGATATTAACGTTAACGTACCGAAGGGTATTGGAACTTGAACCTCCGTAGCTGGTGGTGCCCCAACCGCTAACAACGGCACTGGTACCAGCAGCTGGAGCTGAAGAAGCCAAGCCAATGGTTCTAATGTTGGTTCCCATGGTCAAAGAGCCGGACAGCCTAACGACGGCAATATCGTAAACCATGGTCTTAGAGTCGTAGTTGGGGTTGTTTGTGAATGAAGCGACACCAATCAAAGATCCACCACTGGACCTGTCGGTTGATCCGGCACGTACCCTCAAGGAGCTGGCGGCAACGTTTTGCAAGCAATGAGCAGCAGTCACAATAACTCTGGCACTGTAGATGCTACCACCGCAACTATGACCACCGTTCCTTTGAAGTGAGATTTGGTATGGGAAACTGCCGATGGTTGTCGTAGTACCGCCGACGATACGGCCGTCCAACTGTGGAAGCATACCATCAGGGATGGCAGCTCCGAGAGCGCAGGCAACGAGTGCACACAATACTACGAACTTGAACATTTTCTAGGTTCTGATGTAGATTCGGAAATTCAATGCCCCTTTTATACGCAAAAAATTTACATTTATCTGCTTCGAATCTTATCTGCTTCGCTAATAGCCAAATGTATTTTTACGGCTATCTGAATCGTCATATTCTGATTTAAATATTCCCAACTTTAGACGTCAACAGTTTTATTTGTTATGCTTATGGTTATGATTAACGATCTTATGGTTTTGGATTATCTTACTGATTCTAATACGGATGAAACAAACAAAAGCTAACAAAATTCTAAGGACTTACGGTTCGGAAGTAACAAAATCCAGAAAAGATTTCAAAGATTTAAGGGAAAAATTAGTTACGGAATTCGTTTCATTTACATTAAAAAAAAAAAAAATTTTGGCGCAACAGGACCATATGCTTCTCACAATTCTAATAAGTTAAATTATGTGTTTATTTTTCAGAAGAACCATTTCGGAAGCGTGATATAGTTAACTAGCATCGACATCGACAAGTTTAGGAATTAACTTCAAAACCAGAGGGTTTTGACAGTGTTTTGAGCCTGGGTCGAGCCACGAAGGCAGCCTCGGTACAGATGAGGAGGCAAGAACACCCCCCACCTGTCGAGCTGAGCCATGTCTTGGCCATGAGAGGTTATGTCTTGGGGACCTTATATTGACATGTTGCACCAACTACATATTTATTTATTTTTTTCGTGATCTTCCCTGTGTTTGCAACTGTAAAACCCACCACGGCTTTTAGGCCTCCTGCCAACTATTTCTGTAGAAGGTGCTTGGACGAGGCGGAGACTATTCTTTACCTCCTATGAATGTCGATCCTGTGGTATGACAATGGGCCTTCTATGGCCTAAGTGAGGCTGCACTTGCTGCGGCCTGTCACCCTAACCTAACCTTGCAACCGTGTCCTTGTATAACAAAGTGATCATCAGCCTAAATTCGCCCAATGTGATATCAGTATACGAGTATGTATTATATTGTTTAATTTCATTCATTCTAGCTTGCAAGATTTAAGCATACAAGGCAAGTTGTATATTGCCTTCACCTGGATTGGATACCACAGCAACAGCGCACATAATTTATATAGATATTGTACGACACAAAAACTATTTTCTATTTTTTTTTTCTGTGCTACATTGTGTACGTATGTGGCTTGCTACATTCCGTGTACTAGCACGATATTTTTACTGATCCACTGTGCCCACACTACACTAGCTTAAGCAACTGAAAATTTAATCGCCAAATTGGTGTAAGTCTCTTTAGCTTTAGATATATGTAGACCATAATATTAAGATTTGTCAATGTAAAACAATTGAGTGCGCTTCGCGTTGACAAAACTCATCATCGTTGCTGCATTTGATCAATTTGACCAATTTTAAACTTTTGACATTTTGTGTGCTATATTTGAAAGCACACACGCCAAACCGCACTAGCGACTTCATTCTGGATTTCCCATTAAAAACAGTGGGGCACGGGAGGAAGGCTCGGCACAATCCCTAAACAAGTTATAACTGAGATTAAGTAGAACCACCTGCGTGTGCGTTACTTTTTTTTACACTAGTTCATGAAAACTATTGAAAACTGGACAAGAATACATATTACATATTTCGATTGCGATAACTATATAAACTATAAACAAGCGAAACGGATAAGATTCGCTTCAGATAAATACCGTACTTACGCACAAGTCGTATGGGTATAAAAGGGGAATTGAATTTCCAAATTTACATCAGAACCTAGAAAAATGTTCAAGTTCGTAATATTGTCTGCACTCGTTGCCTGCGCTCTGATGGGAGCTGCCATTCCTGATGGTTTGCTTCCACAGTTGGACGGCCGTATCGTCGGCGGTACTGAGACAACTATCGGCAAGTATCCATACCAAATCTCCCTTCAAAGGAGTGGTTCTCATATCTGAGGTGGTAGCATATACAGTGCCAGAGTTATTGTATCTGCTGCTCATTGCTTGCAAGGCGTTACCGCCAGCGCTTTGAGGAAACGTGATGGATCAACATCAAGATCCAGCGGTGGATCTGTGATTGCAGTCGCTTCATTCAAGAACCATTCCAGCTACAATGCCAAAACAATGGTCAACGATATTGCCGTCATCAAGCTGTCTTCCTCTTTGTCCATGGGAACCAACGTTAGGTCCATTGGCTTCGCTTCCTCAGCTCCAGCTGCTGGTACTATAGTGCCGTTGTTAGTGGTTGGGGCACCACCAGCGCCAGAGGTTCAAGTTACGGCTCCCTTCGGTACGTTAGATGATATTCTCCCAGGCTCAGTGCTCTTCAGGCACTTATTCTTATGGAAACCAAATCAAGGCCACTATGATTTGCGCCGCTGCTGCCGGTAAGGATGCTTGCCAAGGTGATTCCGGTGGTCCATTGGTTGCTGGCGGAGTACAAGTCGGTGTTGTCTGATGGGGACGCGGATGCACTGCCTCAAACTATCCAGGAGTATACTCTGATGTTGCCGCACTCAGGTCATGGGTTGTTGCCAATGCTTAGAACTATTGATCACTACAAATAAATAGACCTTAATATTAGTAGATATCCCCAATTTGTTTGTATTTTTTTATTCTTTGGGTTTTAGTCTCGTGAGTGTGTTTCTTCAGTCTCAGTCAGACGCCATTAATGTCATAAGTGTTTTGAAATATTGTCGTCCGATGAGATACCACCACGCATCATGCTATATACGTCATGTCATTAACTAGTTTCCCATTCGGATGTCCGGAAGGGACCATTTCAAGGCAAGGACAAACCACGGAGGCGACGAGAACGAAACTAACAATTTTGAATTAAACTGCGTACACCATCATCTTAACCGAAACTGTGTTTTGACACCAGCTCGTTGTACTGCCTTCCTACTCTTGCCCGGCAGTGTCCAACTATTAGTGAGACCCGTTCCTGTTCCATGCCCCTCTTACCGCTTAATTAAAACTCATATTTCTTTGGGAAGACCCCAGCCTTCAACGAAAAGCACATTACAAATGGTAGGTCTGATCCTTAACTGTTGTAGTAAAAATGGAAAAGACAATAGTGGGGATGAACTCTCTCTCTCAAAGAGAAAAACTTACGAAAACGTTAGGGAGGGACAGGGAACGCTTTTGTAGTAACTATGAAAAATGGCAGATGCATTTTGATTTTCCATAAATTGTTTTGTGATGATTGCCGAAGTAGGTTCAACTGGGCTGCATTCCAGATTCGACTATTTTAACTAAATTAACAACGATTGTTTATTTAGTTACTTTTTGGAATCTGCGACAGCTATTGTTACTAATGACATGTAGTATGAACGAAAAACCACACTTTTGCCTCTGGTTAATTTAGTGAACTTCCCCTCCTTCGAACTGTCACAGCTTGTCAACGTTGTAGTTAAAATATAGTCAAACCTGGAATGCAGCCCTAGTACCTATATTTTTGTTGCGTGCATCGGGTTTGTTAGGGTTTGGTTCAATGTTCTTTTAGTACACGCTGAAAGAGAATGGCGCGCAAAGAGATCGTCTGAGAGCTGAGAGGTGAGACGACTTTTTGTACTAAATATTTACGAAAGAAGAGATACGTGTTTCACAATGTAGGCGTGATGATAACGAGACAAGAGCGATGCGGGAAATGCTGTCGCAAATACATTCAATGTTTATGTTTACTACCTGAAATAACCATTGATTAAAGTTATCCAAAACTGAAGAAACCGGCTTTATCTACAATTACTAATTTGCAAAAAATTAGAAAAAATCGATTTTCTGAAATTTTTTTTTCTGCCTAAACCTGAAATACAGCAATACGAACAAACCAAAAAATATAGACCAATCTTCATAGGTGCACTCCTGGGACAATGCCTAAGATTATCTGCTAATTTGAGTTCAATCGAGTAAGTAAGCTTTAAGTATAGCCGAACACAAATCACAATTCATTTTTATATATAAAAATTATATATATTATATTATTATCCTAGCTTCAAATAAACCCTGGTTTAACAAAGAATGCAAGCGAGTTACCACAGGATGTCCTAACAGCTCACGAGCATTCTGATCCATGGCAAAGGCAATCAGTAATAACTTTAGTTGCTCTTCATTTCTACCTCTAGTAAAAAAAGACAGCACGCTAGCAACAACACCTAAAGAAAAGGCAGATCTTTTCGCTAGCATGTTTTCAGAAAATTCCCCCCTAGATTCTGCACAACTATAGAGCCACAAAATATCCGGAGGGTGCCAACATCGATGGCAGAAGTGAAATTTCGGCCTTGGATAATTCAACGCATCCCTAGAACTAGATTGCAATAAGGCAACTGGACCCGACGGAATCCCGGCTATAGTACCCAAGAGCTGTGCACGGCACCAGAACTTTCACCTGTACTAAGTAAGCTGTTAAGCATGTTGTACTCCCAGAAGACGTTTCCTTCTTCCTGATGGAAGACCGCTCGCATTCAACCTATTCCAAAGAAAGGGAGAAAATGTCTGCCACAAAACTATCATCTAATAGCGTTACTTTCAATGCTCTTAAAAGTAATGGAAAAGGCAATAAATGTCGAAATCAAAGGGCACGGTAGTGCCCCAGCTAAGTTCTCTAGTAAAGGCACTTACCCTTTTTACAGGAACAAACTCAGGCTGTTTTCGAGCCCCCTCTAACTTCGGAACCGATTGAGCCAAAAACCTTAAACATTTATCAAATTCACTAAAAACGTCCACCTTACCAAATGTCATCTTTATAGCATTAGTGGTTCTCAAAATACAGGACTTAAAAAATCTCAAAAACCGTAACTGACTGACTCACTCACTCACTCACTTAGATGATGATCATCAAAATTATCAAGCACTTCCGGCCATCCTAGAATCGTAAAATTTGGCAGAATGCTAGATCCTGTGGTGCATACACACATCCTGTGGTGGGGAAAGTCCAAAACTTGAGCCTTTTCATTCAGGGGCGTGGTACTTTTGAAAATTGGTTATTTTATTTGGGCCATTGCCGTAGAATGTTGAAATTTGGGAGAGCGATAGGACTTGCAGTGTACAGAAAGAAAAAAATCAAAAATTTTATATTCTCCCTTCAGGAGGCGTTGTGTCCGCTCACTTTTGAAAATGGGTGATTATTTATTGTACGAAAGGAGAAATTTCAAAAAAATAAAAATTGTTCATTTAAGGGGCGTGGAATCTGCCCACTAGAAATATGAATATAGAAGTCAATCTACCTGCTGAATACCTATACTTTTAATGAATAGTTTATAAGAAAGAAAGCCAAAGTGATAGTAGTCAGTCTGGTCTGTTGACATATTACAAAGCGAAAACCTTTCAACGTTCTTTGTCAAATCTAGTAAAAAAAAATTTGCAAAAAGTAGTGAAATAACACCAAAAACATAAATGTAAAAAAACAAACAAGTTCTTTTATATAGAAATCAAAAATAAGTGTGTAACTAGTCAGCCACAAAATGTAATGCGATCTAAATGTACGCCAAGTTCTTAGTTTAAGAAGGTTCAATGTTAAAAAAAATTCACCAAAATCTTGAAGTGGGGAAAAGACAACTTGGTTGTACCTATTTAATGCAAACAAGACACAGCTCACACAGTTTCTAAGAAAAAATGCATCAACAGTTCCTCAGATCCAAATGGATGACCATCCAATCCATCCTAAGGACTCAATGCACCTTTTAGGAGTCACAGTCAATTCAGGAATCTTATGGCGGGACCACATATCCTATATCCCAAGATCGGCGTCCGCTAAGTTGAGCTACCTAGAGCAAAGAGGTACTTTAGCCAGAAAGACCGAATCAAAATATGATCCTGATTCAGAATATTATACTTTATATGGTCTCGGTGAATCCTTCTTGGCGTTACAAACGTAATGACAAAGTGAATATACCTTCCTGTGGAGGGTATACAAAAAAAAATGCTCAATAAAAGCAAATGCAAAATTTTCCGATTCCAATCAGATAGTTGGAGGAAAAAAATTATATTTTTGCCAACATAATGTGCTTTAAAAGCCCCCAAAAAGATTGTATTGAATGGAATTAAATTTATTGATGATACGACAACGATATATAAAAGTGATTTGATTTTCCATGCGTACACACAGACACTGCATATTTGCCATACTAATTTTACAAATTTGTTTTCAACAATGTACAAATTCCACCGATGAAATCCCCAAGATAAGGTATGTTCACTTTTCGCATAATTATCTATCAATAACCGCATAAATCTGGCCAATTATTGACAGAGATTAGCAAATAATCTCAATCAATTTCAAGTACCTATACCTACCTTTTCATTCACGCGTCCGATTTCCTTTCTTTAAATTACTTTTTCTTATCACTCTTGATTTTATCTTTGCCAACTATTAAGCTATTTATTATAAATGCGTTTGCTTTAATATTATACTACTTAGCAAAAGTCTATTGACGTAAATATATTTTAAATGGAATGGCCGTTTAACAATTTTGTATCGTCTTCCCATTTGAAGTTGGGCAAAATTTTGAGTGACACGCGATAGGTACATTTTCTTATCAATGAGTGTGGCATTATTCCGACTTTCCACTTTTTTTTTTGACAGATTAAGAATAATGAATTTGTTTATTATCTTTAGGCAGGTTTTACTGAAAACATAAGAAACGAGTAAAACACATTGAACTATATATTTGTTTGACGTGGACCCTTTGGCGCATTAGTGCTGTCGCGTTCTATATAGCACTGAGTTCGCACTGACAATGAAAACCTGTGTTCGAGGTGAGCACTGGGTCGCCCTAGTTGAGCACTGAGCTGACCCTAGGTTAGGTTATAGGCAGCGTTACCGTTGATAAATTTAGAAAAGTCGCAAGAAAAAGAGCCACGGAGAAAAAAAAGGGCCATTTAAAGTAATAACTTCAAAACAAAAGTAAACATAATAAACAAACAAGATATTATACGGGTAATATTCTATTTTTAAAACTATAAGAATTAAGTCGAATAAAGCATACCATAAAAAGAACATTAAACGTAAAATCAATTTAATAACATAACAAATCAATTCATTAAGCGGTGCAGGTTCTATTCCAAAATCTTTTGAATCATTCTCCGACCGCTCTGACCCCGATTCTGAAATTGGAGGCCCCGCATTGCTCGTTAAAGGAATGGACTTCGCCAGATCAAAGGTCACGGTATAGTGCCCCATCCAAGTTCTCTAGCAAATTCACTTACCCTTCTTACAGGAACAAACTCAGGCTGTTTTCGACCTCCCTCTGACTTCGCAAACAATTAATCCAAAAACTTCAAACTTGAAATATTTACCAAGCTCATTAAAAAGGTCCACCTCACCAAATTGCATCTCTATAGCATTAGTGGTTCTCAACATACAGGACGTCAAAAATCGCAAAAACCGTACCTGACTGAATGACTCAGTCACTCACTCACTCACTTAGATGATGATCATCAAAATTATGAAGCACTTCCAGGCTTCCAGCCATCCTAGAATCGTAAAATTTAGCAGAATGCTAGATCATGTGGTGCATACACTGGGAAAAGTCCAAAAGTTGAGAATTTCCCTTTATTCTATTTTTTTTACATTAACCTCTTAAACTAAGAACTTGGCGTACATTTAGATCTCATTACTTTTCGTGGCTGACTAGTTACACACTTTTTTGTATACAACAGAGCTTGGCTGTTTTTTTACATTTATGTTTTTGAATTGAACCACTTCAGCGCAATGAATTTTCTTAAAAGTTTGAAAATTTAATATTTTTGTTGTTCCAAATTCTGAAAAAGGGGAAAAATCATTAAATTTTAGGAAAGTGGTATCATTGTGCCAAGGTGGTAAAAAAAGTGCCAAATTGCAACTTTAGTCTCACAACATTCACGCTGGTTATAGGTACTATTAAGTCGGGGCAAGAGTTCAGTGCTGGATTTGAATGTCAATCGTAGCTGTCATTTGGGTGAAATCATATTTTTGTGAATTATTGCGACTTGTGCAACACTAGTAAATGTTAAAAGAAATGTGTTTTTCAATATTACAATCATTAATTAAACAAACTTAATGTTATTGCTGCTGTTAAATCTGCATGTTACAAAATTTTTTTCAGTGACAGGTCTCAGGGTTATTTACATTTCGTTTTCGACATGAAACTGAATTTCTAGAGTTTCCTTGGGTTTTTGGCATCCACGAATATTCACTGACACTTCTCAGTGCAAACTAGCCACTAGGGCGCACTAGGGCTGGCCATGTCGAACATGTATTTCCATTGACAAGCTAGATCACTAAGTTAAAAGAAATTTCATATTCATATCGAATAATGTAGATACTTATATACTAAAGCCACGACTTCCGTGGCTTAAGTATCGATCCAGAGAATACATAATTGCTATTAGTGCAGCAAGTTAATATTTTATCCCAAAATACTCTGAGAAAACCTAAATAATCATATTAGGCTTGGCAATGATGTTCAAGCGAAATGTCAAATCATTCATTCGGCTATTGGAACATTGAACATGCAATAACATCTATAATGTTTCGCATCCATGCACACTCGTAGTTTTAGACGAAACACACTTTCGCACCAGGTTTGTGTATGAATATAATAAATAATGGTTCGCAATGGCACTCAAATAGTGGCTTAACTGAATTAAGCTTAAATATCAACTATGAAAACGACAACTACTTACTTACTTTACTTTTGATGGCGCTACAGTCCTGGGCGGAACTGGGCCTCAAGCCTTAACCAACATGCCTCTCCAACCAGCTCGATCCAACGGTAGTTGATTGAGGTCGCCTTCCAACTGCGCTACCACCTTAGGTAAGTTCGTCCTCTACCTCGTTGTCCCTCTGGAGTAGAGTTTTACGATCCTCCGGGCCAAACGCCGGAGAAGATCGCACACACAAACAGATACAAACTGGACGAAAGATCACACGGATAACTTTTCGCTCGAAGCAACTGAGTGCGTTTTCATCCGCCCTTGATAGGGTCCATGCTTCTGGACGGGGATGATAAGGGTCTTATACAACGTCTGCTTAGTTGCTCGGGGAGGGCTTTGCTACTCAATTGCCTTCTATGCCCGTAGAAACAGCGATTGGCAATAGTAATTCTTCGCTTGATCTCAGCGCTGATGTCATTGCTGGAGTTGACCGCAGAGCTTAAAGTCTCAAAGTCTTTCACTATACCTCAAAATTATAGCTGTCCATTGTTACGCTCTGTCCAAGGCGCCGGAAGCCGATGTTCAATGTCCTTTTTTGTGGACAGCATATATTTCGTTTTGCTTTCATTCGCCGCTAGCCCAATTTTTGCAGCTTCTAAATCAATACTCACAAATGCACCACTGACAGCTCGCCGAGTTCTACCGATTATGTCAATGTCAAGTAATTGCCCAGACTTTTAAAAGATGTTACCCCCGGGGTTTACTTCTGAGTTTCGTACAATCCTTTCAAGCATAATGTTAAAGAAATCACATGACAGCGCGTCACCTTGTCTAAGACCTTTTCTGACATCAAACGGTTTACCGACCTTAGCGGAGCAGCGAGAGTTCTCCAGCGTCATCCTGCACAAACAGACGGGTATGCCAAAACTAGACATGGCGAAAACTACTTAACGAAGTTTTTCTTTAATTCTACACTTATCTAAGCCGACTCTTAAGCTGGTCACTCTGAAATTGGGTGTGATTGTTACAAATCCCGCTAGGCATTTAGAGAACTCGTTGTTCCGATCAGCTCTAAAAATGTTGCTCCTTTAAGTGCCTGAGAACGGTTAAATAGAAAATAAAGTCACAACTATTCGTTGAGTTTTTTAATTTTTGTTACGAATGTAAGGGGCCTACAATTTTATGCCGATTCCGAACGGCTTAATTGAAAAGCTTTTGCAGGACAGTTATACTCTCGGATGGTTGTCAGACGTTCAAGGTGGCCCAGTGAAAAAAACATTAATACTGCTCCACCTCCCGCGAACGTCTCGCAAACATCCGAGACGAGAGTATAACTGTCCTGAAAAAGCTTCTCAATTCAGCCGTTCGGACTCGGCGTAAAATTGTAGGTCCATTCGTCCCAAAAATTAAAAACTCGCACAAACGTAATGGTTGTGCGAAGCTAGGCCTGGGTGTCTACACGCCTGTTGCTCCAACTATTTATTTTTTTTAACCCTGACAATTTCTGTTGAGAATTTTTTGTCGAATTTCAGTCTATGAATGATTGTTGAGAAAACAACACAAACAACTCGTAGACACAGTCACTTTTGGTAGGACTGATAGCTATTTCGAACTACACCATACTAATAATTCATCATCAGATTAAGCGTTTGTTGTTGAATAGTTTGAATTCGCTGACTGTCAGTTTTTCGTATAGAATCCATTTGACATGTCTGCTTCCCCCTGTCAGGAAATAAAGCTTGCATTTCGATTTGTCAATTATCAGTCAAAATAAACACGCATTTCGCTGTCAAATTGTACCTACAACAAAAAGAATTAATCATGATGTAAATGTCGTAGGTATAATCTTGTTTTTTCTTTCAATTCATGGCTTAGTGGCATTTTATTCAAGGATTGTCTTCCTATTCCTAAAGAAATTAAAGACAAACACTCAAACATCCAATTGTACATGCACCTTAATTAACTAAAAATTAAAGCAAAATAATATGGGTCACACTAAACTGAATCCAAGGTAACCATGTATGTATTTTGTTTTTATCGATCAATCAATCGAACTTTTATCAAAATAATTAAATAGTTCCGGCACCATTTTGTTATAATATTCTTATCAAAATAATGTCAAAGATTTCTTCAATAAGCGTGGACGATTTGAACAAATTACAAGTGGAGTGTCTGACACGTCTAAAAAGTGTTGAACTACACAATTTGCGTAATGAAGCAAAGTTACGAGCGGTCTATAGTAGCAAATCGTATGATGAATTCAAGTTGGTTTTGGAAATGAATACATGTGATTTATCGTGTGATTTATGTATAACTTTGATTTGTTTTTAGGGATATTGTGGATGCAGCTCATTTAACCCCAATTTCACAAAAAGATAAATCGGATGCTTCTACCCGCTCTCGTCTATGGAACTCAAGTGCTAAGGAAAAATAGAAGGATTTCATTTTAACAAAACAATTATTATTATCTGCTTCAAGTTTTTCTGAAATGGAATAAAATTTGCTTTTGTTTCTCCGCCAATTAATTTGAAATATGTAATTATAACTACCGTACCGACCGACGTACCTACTTAAAATAATTGTTGAAACGTAGCTATATAGGAAATGGTTGCATACTTTCAGACGGATTGGAAGTGGTTCCTTCGTTTCGTAAACCTTAAAAATCCTAAAAATCTGGTTAGACAAGCTAAATTTTGTTTGCAGATTTGTGTTTACTGCAATTAATCGGACTGACCGTTATTATACAAAAAAAAAAAAAAATAAAAAAAAAAAAAACAGTTCGCCCTCCAGGTGGAATCGAACCACTTCGACGCTAATCGACTACAAGTTTGAAGCTTGCACCTCGGACCACCGAAGTTCAGTAGGGCGACGTTGATTATAGTGATTGTGATATGAAACAACAAAGTAGCGAACAAAATTCAGGGAATTATATTTTGTGTGAAAATTGACTGCAGATCAATAGCACCGACTAAAATGCATTTCAAATCAGTATGGATAAGTGTGAAATATAAATGGGACTGGTAGAGTCACACTTCACAGTAATCTGAAACGCGTTATATGTAGGTGCTAATGTGTCTTTGCTAATAAGACCAATGATTCATTTGTTTATGCACTATTTGCTTGTGTTGGATGTTCAATTTAGAGAAAAATAATTTCATTTAGAGCAATGACCTTTAGCGAAGATAAGAGTATTTAGAAGCAAAATCGAACAGATTGGTGAACAAAAATACGTAAAATGCGTGTGCATGCCTAGGTAACGTATATATTTTGATATCATCACTTGAAGCTGTCCGGCGCTATCCATCAGTGACAAAAGCTACCTTACCTGTCTATAAGAAGTGTTTATGATGCTAAACTCTTATCTTTCGCCACCGACTCTAAATTTATGGACTCTAAATTTATGGACTCTAAATTTAGAGTCGGTGGCGAAAGATAAGAGTTTAGCATCATAAAAGAGGCTACCCTTCCATTTTGGACAAAGAAGAGAAATCGGGCCTGTGTCTACCTAGACGACGCCTACCTGGCTAGTATTCCAGCAGGTCTTGGAATCCGAGTTGGAGAGATGCGTTTAATCAATGTGTCCCAAACACCGAAGCATTAACGTATTCTGGTGTTTATGGTGGGACGTCTGGGAGTCACCGCAGCAATATACGAAACCTACTCCTTAAGTGTTCCGGATGTTCCATTTAACGGCTTATTCGCTAGTCTATGTACAGAAATCTGCAAAGTGGTAGCATTAATCTCTCTGTAGCTACAGTGACATTCGGTCCGCTCAAGTGAGCGTGGGCGAGCGTCGGTTGAGGGGAACATGACACGACCCGCATTCTCTTATAAATTTAACCGCGAAAACGAATGGATCCTAGTTTAGGCATGCACAGTAAGCAGCTAAGCAAAACAAGTACATAGATGCAAGATCTGTACTTAACTATCACAGAATACGACGGATTAAATTCGTAGCAAAAATGTCCACTACGACGGATTCTGTGATAGTTCTTTCGGGGGTCGTAGCAAAATTCCGAATACAACGGATTATGTGATTACCCAGATTGCTACAATTGGTAGAACACATCAATCGGCCCTATCATGGTATCCGTTCCGAAAGAAAAATTCTCCGATTTTGTACGAATCGATTTTGTACGAATCGGAGAATTTTGCTTCACGGTAATCGTTCCGATAAGCTGTTCGGAACATTTCTCCGACAATACGTAACGCACACCGGCAGTCTACGTTTCATTGCGATGAGTTGCGTTTTTTTCACCTAGTTTTGACAGCCACACGTCAATTTCTCTCCGATGGTCTCCGACATCTGTTCATCGAGGAAAGATTTTGGTGAACAAAATGCGTTGATGCACGTTCGGAAAACGGATACTATGAACATTCAGTATCCGATAGGATTTGCGTTGCGGAGAAAAATACTCTCCGAACGGATACCATGATAGGGTCGAATATGTCGTTGGTTACGTTTGCGAATATAGAAGCAGATGGGTTTAGCAGTTAAGAAGGACAAAACCAACTTTGGGATCAAAAGGGCGGATTTAACTACACGGTTTTTCAAAAGACGAATAAATCTCACCAATCGACAATTTCACTAGAAACTACCTCCAAACAACTCGAAATTCGCAACTGAAAGCAGATAGCTATGTGCCGGGGGGTTAATTTGAGAGGCTTGTGAGTGTACACACTATTTACCCCGAACTACATATTATAATGCAGCAAAGTAGAAGACCTAACCCACCACATTTCATAAAACAAACAACTTTCGGCAAAATTCGCTTTAATCTCGTTAACTTAACAATTAGTGAAAAAAATTGAATATGGAAAGAACAAACGATATAATATATGAGTGTTTATAATAAACAAATCTGTTTTAATCGAAAAAAAAATTAATTGAATCCATCAATTAACTATTGAAAGTAAATACAAATCAAGGAATGCAAAATTGTCTGAACAATAGACCAAGAATTTTCTTTAACAAATTACGCCCTATTATACACCATTGTATAAAAATATTTAAACGATATCATTTCAGTTGTGTTGTTGCTTTTGTGTTTCGCTTTCTGATTGTTGGAAGGTCTACTTCCTTGGCTGTTGAATGTTAACTGTGTGCTTCATTGGGAAACTATCTGGGGGTTTCGGTGAGTGCGCAACTTGTGCAGCTTTTGGAGTATAATCTAAATTACCCTTGACTGGGGCACCACTTACAGACATAGTATTAACACTAACCGGTTGCTGAAAAAGGAAAAAAAAAATGCAAATTAAACAAAATAAAATTGAGGGGCATTCTAACAATGGACACTTACAGTTAATCCAGTGCAGTCTTCAGCATCCTTAGGTGCTCTCTCCGAGTTAGGCGCTTTATGTTGGACAATGCGCATGCCACCGGCTTTAACTGCAAACAAAGATATCATAATAATTGCAAAATTATTGTTGGAATTTGGTCTTTTTTGAAATGAAGCATTTTTTATATAGCCCCCGTAAAACCAGCCTCCACATTTATGTAAAAATTTGGCAGTTCAGCATTAGGGAATCTTATGACTGCAAGAGTCAGTTCTATTTTTTTGTATGTAAGGCGATAATTATTGGGTTTGGGTCTTATTTTAATGCCTTGCAAAAGGAGCGATGAAGAAGGGTCCAACATTATGTTGGTTCCAAATCCGAAATATTGGTACTAACGGAAAAGATATAAAAAAAAACCTACCGTCGCAGTAACATCAATCAGTTAATGGCCAAACTAAATGCGGTTGATTTGATCTTCAACTAAATTTATTGAAACAGCATAAATACATATTTCATTATTTCTAAAACACTACTATCCGAAACAAAACGGAAATTTTTTCAGTACCGTAGATAAGAATTGATAAAACGATGAGAACTCAAAAAAAAATAACTGGAAATGGGCTGGGCTGTAATTCATAGGCTCTTATCGAAAAAATTGACACAACATCGTCCAAAAGTCAGATGTGCAACGTACACCAATGCAATAAATGAGCAGCACATATAATATTGGGTGACTTGAAATATACAGTAAAATGGCCCTCGTCACTGGACTGGATTTTTGTTTATCTGTGGAGCTTGTTCAGATAAATCAAACAAGTTTTTTTGTTTATTTTATACAGCAGACCTAGCTTTGCAAGGGAAACCGGTAACTTTGTAAATAAACATCGTTAAAAAAGCATACCAATGTTTCAGAACAACTGTTGTACTAAACAATGCATGTTATACCTATAGATAGGTATTTTTGATTTGACCTCGAATGTCCCCAACCCCACCAAATAAATGAAAAAAAAAAATCTATGGTGCACTTTATTCAATATCAGTAGTTACTAGACTGGAACTGGTCATAGGCATATTTTGGATGACAGCAGACGCCGCCCTACTTTGACTAGAATATGCTAAGATTTTGTTAACCAAATACTTTTATTACGACGCAGAAATATTTCTTATCAATTTCAAGGTACCTACATTTTAGGATATCGCTCTGGCGTATTTTTTTACCTCATTTATTCTTCGAATACATACATTACTAAAACATAAAGACAGGTATAGTATGTATCCACGGATGTGATACGCACTGCGTATTAAACAAATTTTAAAAACAACTCAAACTCACCTGCTGGAGGATGACCAGCAACAAGATTTGGTTGCTCATCTGCCATCGTAAATGTTATTCAGCAAATAAATTATTTAACTGTTAATAATAAAAAGTACTGCAGGAACTGATAAGATGATAATTTTAATTCTCTGATCAAGTTTTCTGTGACACGACGACACAATTTACGTTTAGTTTTGCTCGCCGACCTTTTTTCTTCTTTCTATGGGTTTTGTTGTCTTTTGTCTGACTGTTTTATCGTCAATTTTCTTTTGAGTCATGGCGGAAAATAAACACTGAAGTTTTAATAGCGCTGTTGCTTTGGAGCTTTCGGTAAAACAAGACATTTTTAAGGCGGACGTTATATGGAGTATGAGCTTTCATTTAAACTTTAAAATAAGGTACCTACCACGTGTTTAATTTCTAATGAAATTGAGGTTATGCGAAATTCCTTAAAAGAATTTATTTTAACAAAATAATGAAGATGTTTACCATCTTAGAGGGCCACTTGAACACTTTCTGTTTCACGAAAAAAAAGCTTGGTAATGTTTGTTACACAAAGTAAAAGGATCGTCGAAACAACCGACTCCGAGCCGTTCGACCGATCTCACGCGGTTTAGAACGCTGGTTACAGGAATAGTTCGAGAAATTGTCAGTATTAAATAAGAAAAAAGACACAACTGAACAACAATTTTAACCAGAGAATCCATGATTTGGTTAGTTAACCAGAGAAATAATTGATAACCAGCTCTGTTTAATTGCAGGAAGGTTTATTTATAAATCTTCTCAAATCTTATTTACACTGGGTAACAAAAATTAAATGACTGTCAAAATTCAAACTACCTATTCAAACAATCAATTAACTTTCTTTTTCCCTGCTTATTTTAAAACGGTGTCATACCCACAAACAATTGGCGTGTTTCATTGAATACCTATCTATCTTAGCAAAGTAAAGTAAAGTAGAATCTTTTGTAAAACGCACCTGAAAAGTTTGACGTTTTGATCTCAAAATTGTAAAACCATCAATAGAGAAAATTAAAATTGAATTATATAAAATTTATCGTTAAAATTTTATCTTTCTTATCTTTAAATAATTTTGATGACTGGGCCCATAACTTTTTGTAAACCTCAGCTGAAAAGTTTAAAGATAATTAATATACTTTCGGTCTCTTCTTGGCCGCATTCCATTATAAAGAGACGTGTTTTAATATCTTTTAACTTTTCAGCTGCGATTTACAAAAGGTAATCGAAGAAAGTCGAAATATCGGACACAACAATAAAGAAATTTAAAATACAAACCAAGAGTGTTTTTTAAATTATGAACTTATAGCCCGCCAACAAACATATATATTAGTAAAGTAGAATCTTCAGCACTAAATTACAACATCTAGAGCCTCGAAAGTGTTAAACAGAATGTTGTTGATAATTCTACTTTACTCTACTTATCCAGTCTAATAAATATGACATATTCCTTTTGGATCATTATATTGTTAAGTATAATTATTGGTAGCCAAAGGAACTATTTAAACCACGCTTCAACCCTTTTGATTTTTTTAAAGTTTGCAAAGTCAATATAACGACTAATTGGAAATCGTTCTGAGAGGCTACATAATCTACGTTTAAGAACTTGGACCCTCTTTTTTATTATAATGTATTTCGTTAAATAATAAATAATTTTCATGTGAAGAATTGAGTTTCTTCGACATGGTCAGCCCAAAATGACAGCTACAATTAAAAAAGGTATATTCGAACAGACCAACCTATCGCGGTTGTAGTTTTGGAGAAATTCTGCTAAAAATCCATTTTATCATTATTTTCGTTTGGCTGTCCACCGCCAGGGCTCGAACCTGTGCTGCCCTGAAGAATGTATTAACCTTCACCTCTTACAATTGTGGTGCTAAAACGAAGGAACTTTTGAGCAGTAGTGGATGAGCTGTTTATCCCCGAAGGTGTCTGTGGTACAATACCGTCACACCATTATCATTGTGCACTAATTCTTCGTGTATATTAAGAAAAAATTCAGTATTTCGCTTTTCGAATACTGAATTTTTTAAGTGGTTTCTTAATTCGCATTTTATTAATTCACTCATGTGAATAGTCATATAGCTAGACCAAATAAATACGGCCCGTGCGTCGGACAAGTCCAAACACCGCTGGACGGAATAATAAATGTCTGACGATACTGCAAAAGTGAAAACAATTGTTGAAGAAGTCAAAAACAATCGCGGAATCTTTAAAACGCAGATTTTGTACAAATGAAATATTATTTTCTGATTTGTTTTATCTTGTTTAGTATTTTTTAATAGTTTTTGTCAACATATCAAATGTCATTTATGACATTTCCATACAAGTAATCGATAACAAATTTGTGCCGGGATAATTATCGAGGTTAACAGTTTCGCGAGGATAGAGAAAGTGTATCCAGGGGTCAGATCACGTAAAATGAAAACGATCGAACGACATCGTTTCAACAATAGCAGTCTCTGTTTATTGCCAGAGATATGATAGAGACAGCATGCGTGAAAACGATGTCGTTCAATCGTTTTTATTTTACGTGATCTGACCCCTGGATACACTTTCTCTATCCTCGCGAAACTGTTAACCTCGATAATTATCCCGGCTAAGTATTTGTTGTATTTAATTAGGGATTTGTTTATGTTACGTATTCTATAGCCGTGACGGGACGAAAAAAAAAACCAGCTTGTGTTGAAGATTCGCCTTTGCTTTAAAAAAATATTCGCTAATATCCAAAATCTGCAACTTAATCAAAAATCACTATGATGTCTTACGCCTTTGAACGCACCCTAAATACAAATGACAGCTTTAAAGAAAATACAAGAAAAGTCAAAAGTCAATTAGGCCGCAACCCGCAAATGTCATCCGATTTGACTTTAGCATAATCGTTTCCATTCCCTTTGCATGTTAAGTGCATTTCCTTGGTTTCTCTTCGAATTTTTCCATTTATTATAAATAAAATTTACGCATAATGAAAGACGCAACGGTAAGAAGCCGCACAATGACCTAGAAATTACATCATACGTTTGCAAAATGTCAGTAATTCACACTGAATGTGTAGTTTTTCTGCTACTTCACCTTCTTATCCATTCAACAATCGGCATTTTGAAAGTGATTAGGCAATTTTTTTCCACACTGACCACAATAAAATTTCTATTTTAGAATTTTCCAGCACTGAAGAACGATAATGTACTGCGGGCAGCTCGTGGCGAAGCCGTAGACCGAGTACCAGTATGGGTTATGCGACAAGCTGGGCGTTATCTACCCGAATTCCAAGAAGTGCGTAAGAAGCATGAATTCTTTGAGATTTGTCGAACACCAGAGTTGGCGTGTGAAGTTACTATGCAGCCGCTAAGAAGGTTTGATTTGGATGCATCGATAATTTTCTCAGATATTCTGGTGATTCCACAAGCATTCGGTATGACTGTTGAAATGAGACCTGGAGTAGGGCCCGTGTTTCCGGAGCCTTTAGAAACACCAATGGATTTGGAGAAGTTAACTCCAGATGGAGCAGTGGGCAGGCTGACATATGTAGGCGATGCTATCACCATGATGAGGCACAAGTTGGACGGCAAAGTGCCCTTGATTGGATTCACTGGAGCACCGTGGACTCTAATGGGTTATATGATTGAAGGTGGTGGTAGTAAAACCATGTCGAAGGCCAAGGGATGGTTAATAGACTATGCAGAGGATTCCAAGAAGCTTTTGTCTATGCTCACAGCTGGTATTGTGGATTACTTAGAGATGCAAGTGAAAGCTGGCGCTCAGATGCTGCAGGTCTTTGAATCCAGCGCTGAACACTTGCCCAAAGAGACGTTTATTGAGGTAGCGCTGCCTTATATAAAGCAAATCCGAGATACCCTTATTGAAAGGCTAGATAGTCAGGGGATTTTATCAGTTCCCATGGTTTGTACTAGAATTCGTTTATTTACGCAGCACAAAAGTAACATTTTTTTTTTTTTCAATTTCAAGGTACTTTATGCAAAAGGAGCAGGCCACTCTCTCAAGGAACAAGCTGCACTTGGATACGACGTTATCGGTATCGATTGGACTGTAGATCCTGTCGACGCCAGGCGAGAAGTGGGCCCAAACATCACTCTACAAGGCAACTTGGCCCCCGAGGATATGTACAAAACTCCTGTAAGTAAATACTTTTAGTTTGATCTACATGAATATCCGAACACATACCACTTGCAGGAAGAGATACGCGCGCTAACCACGGAGATGGTGAAGAAGTTCGGTAAAACGCGCTATATTGCCAATCTAGGCCATGGAATTACTCCACAGACGCCCATCGTCAGCATGGAAACACTCGTCGATGCCGTGCATACAGCATTTTAACAACAGACACTTTAACATCACCATTGCCTTATTTTTTTTTATTTTCAAACTTGCTTGATATTAAAACATGAATACTATCTGGCGTAGTAATCTACATTCATCACTTTAGCTTTTTCCTCGCGCAATTTGTCGTAAATTATCAGAGATGTTCCCACCGAAACGAATACCGTGCCCAGAATCACATCTGCAAAAGGAATTGAGAGGAACAGTTCACGAATTTTGTATTGTACGGTCCTTACTTCTTTTTGGAATAGTCTCTCCAATCAAATAACCTACTACGGCTGTAAACACGAAACTGAGTGAATTAGCAATTGGTACAGCAGCTGAGATGCTAGCGCTTTGCAGCGTATACACGTACAAGACACTTCCAAGTTGATTCAGAAGAAATGGAATCCAATAGTTCAGTCGTGATCCAATGAAACGAATTTCTAAAATAATATTTTTGAATTTTGAGCCAGTTTCGATTTTTTCTATTCCTTGAGAGCCGAGGCGAATAAATGGATTGGTTGCACCCCAAAGGAAGCCGACCGCAACGAGGGATACTATTTTGGTAATAATTAGTAGAGGGTTAGATAACTAGAATGGCTAAGCTAAGAATCTTACAAACTGTGGTTAACATTTCTTATTTATTTCATTTCTATTTTCTATTATAATAAATACTATCGTTGTCAAATTGGAATATGCACCAAAATGTTTTAAACGTCAAATTGGGTTGTGTTCAAAAATAATATTTGTATAATTCGGAAATGCTAATTCAGTGTTGACAGTGCTGCTTATCTAATACGCTGGTGCACACCATATAAAATAATTTTTTGCGCTACTCAGTAAAAACGTGTCCATCAACCGACTGCATGACAAATATACATATAAATGACCGGATTATATGTCAATTGACCCAAAGATCAGTATGAGATCAGAGTACTTGCCTGCTGGTCATAAAAAAGCACAAAACAAAAAATTGCACAGTACAAATAGCATAATGAGGATTAAAAACTGTCAAAAAAGGAACCTTAAATTACCACTTTCCATGTAGTCTAATCTTTGTTGAAGAGATTGGCGATCTGTTTTACATTCTAAAAGTAATGTTTGGACTACTTACCCTAAACTTAAATTACGGTCCAGTTACCTCCCATTAGGAATAGTGCCACACATCAATTCCTCACTAGTTATTCCAGTGTGTGATTCAGAACATTCGAACACGATGCCAGAAAATATCTCAACATAATTCTGCTCCATTGTCGCCCGTAGCATTATCCTGCAGAAAAAAAAATATTTTGACATCACGGTTTCCATTCATATTGCTAACACATAAACTGACAAATTTGCTACGCCGTGAATGTTGAAGTTGTATTACATTGTGGGCCGCTACTTACTTAGATGGCGCTACAGTCCGGGGTGGACCTGGGCCTCTACGTATTTATATATTTCGATATTGGCAGGGCAACATACAACTATTTCTATTCATCAATTGGGTCACGACTAATCGCCTATTCGGCAAAATCTTTTATCCATTTTTCCTGTTATTCTGTTATGAATTTCCATACAAAAGTTCGAACTGTCAAAAAATCTTTTATGATCTCCAAAATTCTGAGTGCAAAAATCTTTTAAATCATAACAGAATAAAAGACAGAATTTTGTGACTTTTATCATAAAAGATTGAAATGGATATTATACAATTTTTCGTCAACAAAATGTTTACAAAAGAAGACAAATGTAATAAATGTGTATAAAGAAGTGGGTATGTAATTGAAAATAATTTAGCAATTTATATTTTTGTTTTAGACGAAGACACCAACCACTTTTGCTGGAACTAAGATTAAATAGTGATCCATTTGATTTCCTGATGTGGTTTTATTCAGTTCTTTAGATTAGATACGATGAATGCTAGAGTTCTATTGAACAAATTGGAACAATTTACGCAAGACACGAATAAAAATATTTCATTTCAAATTCAGGTCAAGTGCATTTCTAATAACGTAATAACGATGTAAAGTTGGATATTTATTTCAAGTTTCTAATGAAATTTTTACGGATAATGAACCGTATCCGTAAAAATTTCATATTAAGCATCAATAGGAAGCAAACAAAGAACCTATAAAACAGAACCCGCCCAGATATCGCTAAAATCACGGCAATAACCACGGGGCATTGGCCAATTGGAGACCATGCGGCCAAACTAAGTATCCCATACAAATACAACCCTCATTGCCGCAGTTGCGGAAATAGAAATGAAAAAGAAACTCTCTCTCATTTCCTCTATCTGGAAATGTCCAGCACCATCTCTAGCAAGACCCAGACTGCGCGCACTGAACCAACTATTCTTTGACGACTTTAGGGACGTTTTTGGGGCAAAGGGATACTGCTTCTTATTTATCCGCTTTCTCAATTCTACAGGCCGGCTATACATCCCGGCCGGATCATCACAAAGTAGACCATTTTTGGTTTATCGCATTTGGTTACTGATTTAAATAGTGCTTTCTAATTGGATTTAGCTCCATATAAGAGCTATATATTTGCTTTAGCTCGGTTGTGGTTTTGTGTTGCCTTTTTCCCAAAAAGATATTCCAGTGTTTATTACACAATTATTTAGTTAGTAGTAATTCATAACTTATTCATTTCCGCCTGCATTTTAATATGTTTTTTTTAACAAATTTGACCGGTGCCTACCGACTATGAATAAAAAAACTCTGCGGTTTGTTTTGACAGCTTCGTAACAGATTTTCAATTTTCGAGAATTTCATAAAAGTTCGAAATCCCGAATACGATTTATAAAAGATCTTTTATGGTCAATATCTTTTATGATTCATAACAGAATAAAATATTTTGCCAAATAGGCCTAAATAATTTCAATTGTGCCAGTAAATATCAATTGGAATTTCTTTCACTGACTGCACCCATTCGAATCGTAGTTTGGCATTACTAACCAACTTCCCAAACATCCCATTTGAAATCTAGATGGCGCCGAATCTGACAGCCGTCAATTCTTTTACGTCAGGCTTTCATTTCCGATAGGTTGGTTTTAATAAAATTTCTGTAAAAAAATCTAAAAACATCCATGAAATTATTGAAATTCTTTCCAAAATGACACGCAAAATCAACGCTATAAATATTGTTGCATCGAACTACGGTGAAATTTCAATAATTTCCCCCCTCAGTGTTGTGATAAAATTATATCAAAAAAATAAATCAATTCCTCTGCCTATTGTGTACGGAAAATCTAATGAATGCTCTTCAACTTATTTACAGGTCTGTGTGTGTAGCTTAACTAGCAAACAAAATGGCAAAAACAAAAGTTGAAAAACGAAACAAGTCGGCTATCAACGAAGTTGTTACCCGTGAATGCACAATCCACTTGTCTAAGCGTGTGCACAATATCGGTTTCAAGAAACGCGCCCCTCGTGCCATCAAGGAAATCCGCAAATTCGCCGAGAAGGAGATGGGAACCAATGATGTCAGGATCGATACCCGTTTGAATAAACACATCTGGTCCAAGGGTATTCGGTAAGTACACTCGCTGCGAAGGTGAAACGAATAAGGAAGCTAAATCTTCTCTCTCTGTTTTGCAGGAGCACACCATTCCGTGTTCGCGTCCGACTCGCTCGTCGCCGTAATGACGATGAGGATTCACCCAACAAACTATTCACATTGGTCACCTATGTTCCAGTACCCACATTCAAGGGACTACAAACGGAAAATGTTGAATCGAGCGACGATTAAGCGGTAAATCGAGTGAGCGGCGTTTTTTTTAAACAATAAATAAGGAAAATTTTATTTTACGTAAAGTACATAACTGGTGTTTTGCTTAAATTTTGCTAAGAACGGCTTCAATGAGAGTGATATCGTCATCGGACATCACTGCGAGTAGGTGCTGCTGACTCGCCCTGAGATGAATTATGCTGAGTGCAGCGCCTGGTGGTACTGTGGATGAGCCGACAATTGGTTGGAAGCCGACGACACCTTTATATTGATAGATGGCCAATGGTTCGTCGAAGCTCTCGGTGAGGATGTTGAGTAGTATGTCTTGTGACTCGGGAAGAAGGGCAAATTCAACCTGCAGTGGGCTGACGATATCGATTGTCTGTATGTGCCAAAAGGAGGCGTCTTCTGATGATCTGTAGAGGAGAAATTGGTTAGCAAAGAATGCGGATAGGGTAGAGTACACATTAACCTGTAGATATCCACTGAGCCATGATGAAATGATTTTGGTGCGATTTTGGAGCAGATTGCTATGAACTTTGTTGAATTTGTGGCCACTACAGCTGCAATTTGAGACGGATTGACTGTGGAAATCCTTTGTTTTGGCTTTTCTGGCTCGTTTGGCTTCCAAATCTCTACACAGTCGGATAGAAGTACTGCTATGTAGTCCTTATCCAGTGACACGATCTGAAATAAGCAATTAGTTCCTGACCATTTTGAAAAGTCTTCGCCCTACTTGAATTACGCCATCCCTCCTTAGATCATTCTTTTCCACGAACCGTAGCCTGTTCTCCTTTATTTCCACACAATAGACGCTTATCACAGCCTTGTGCTCTTTGTTCACCACAAAGCAATGCTCGCCATCTAGCTCCAGTGCTTCGATCATCTTCGAAGCATTGCTTTTGAAAATCTCGTGCAATCCCTCGGTCTCTGTGGAAATCACATTCTGGTAGAACTCGGCCTCGAGCGTGGTTTCTATAGCGAGATACTCGGCCTTTCCGAAAGCCACTCTGAAGATGTCAATGAGAGTCTTCCTCTTCGGCAACCAAGACAGATCTGCAAACAAGAAAATGAAACACACAAGTACAATTCACGACAGTCTATATATTCAACTACAGGGTTAGTTTGATTGCCATGGACTACAGAAAACGGAAACCTATCAATCCCAGTGCACGCAGCGCCGTGCACCCCAGCACGGTCAACTACAATAAGTCCGCCCACGAACTTGGGATGGTGTTTGAGAATTCTTTGCAGCGCGCCCCATGCGGCTGTGCTGGGATCCTGCCCGCTTCGAAGATTCTCTACTGCGACAAATGAAGGCAGGAATCGCATCATTATGTCCCCATCACCAGTTGCTGCTGCGGCGCCAACCTCATTGTCCGCATAAGCCCCTGCTCCAGGGATGGGTGAGTCACCCACTCTTCCCGGAATCTTATGGGTCGCACCATTAGTCGACGTGCCCGCAAAGATTTGTCCATCGCTGTCAATGACAATCATTCCGATTGTGTCATGATTCTTTGGTCCAAAGCCAAACTTTTCCTTGTCGTATTCTTCGTCTTCATACTTGTTTCCCGCCTTGTAAGGTCCACAACTCTTCCTTGGATCCGGCATGACATTCACCCAAAAATTTGGCTGACATCCTTCGTTCCACCATTCCTCCCATATTTTCTTTGACGAGGGAGTCGCCAGAGTCTCCTTCTTGAATCCGATCATTTCAGCAAACTTCGAAGCTTGATCGCCCACCAACAGAGTGTGCTGGGTGTTTTCCAGAACATGTCTAGCTACCTTAATTGCGTCTTTTATTTGGCGCAATGCAGCTACAGCTCCAATATTCATTGTCGAACCATCCATGATCATCGCGTCTAGGGTTGTTTCGCCGTGCTCGTCGGGGCTACCTCCAAAGCCGACCGTACCGTCGCATTGAAGGCGTTCGCAAGTGCTACAGCCTTCCACCAAGGCGTCCAAAGCGGATTTATGTGGCTTTTGAAGAACCCTCCATGCTTCGTTGGCAGCGTCGATGAAGTCCCATGTATTTATCACAATGGGAAGATTGTTTGTCAGTATTACATGGGGAAATACACACAATAATAGAGTGAAGTGGAATATTGACATCGTATGATCTTTGAGTATCGATTGGTATTTGAAGAGATTAACTAATTTTTTATTATTTTATAGAGATCATAACAAACTTGTAGATTTGTTTATTTCTAAAGCAGTGTATAATTTCTACTGATAAGAATCACAGTAGAGCTCAAAGTGCTTCCATAGGAAGGGGGTCTTTAAGCTATAATTAAGGTTATAACAGTGGTAATTAAGAAAAGTGTCCAGTGCTTTCACTACCCACTTAACGACCGAATGTCAAAAATGGCGTTAGTTTTTAACATGTTGACGTCAGTTTCTGCCCTAGTTGTTAAATCTTACGTCATATTGACGTTGTTGTGTCCAGTTGTGCTTAGTGCGATTTAAATGAACCGTTTATGTCGAAAGAAATAGATATGAAAAGGCCTACAAAACGTTCTCCGTCAGTCAAAAATATGAACTCGTATATTATATATTCGCGCTAAGCGAATCCATTTAGCCGAGCGGTACGCAACTTTAGCTAAGAAATTAATTTTCCACGATGGAACACGATAGCAGATTGATCAGTTATTTGACAGTACATCAGCTGTGAAATTTTTTTTCGTTTGTCGATGAAAACATACGAACTTAATGTGGGTAATCATATCAACGAAGATTTGAAATCCACAGATGACGAGGAAGAAGATGATGATAGAAATTGCTCCAAAATTAAGTCCATGTCCATTATTTACGTTTTTGTTCTGAATAATTGCTTTTGGCGAGGCTTTTTATAATTTTCTTTTGAAAACAAATTCTGAATGACGTAAAACAGCTGTGCAAGGTATATTGGGATTAGTGAGAGTATGTGTAAATCTGGAAAATTATCGAGATCTGCTAAAAGTGATCCGAATAAAAAAAAAGATTGATTTTATGTCCCAATGGAAGACCACATAAGTTAATTTCGCACTGTACTTTTTCTATCTGTCAAAATTCGACGAGGAATACCTACCTTAAGAAAAAGGCGGAGATAACAAAAAAACTGTTTTTTTTTTTTTTGCGTCGATGGATTTGTGAAGGAAGTTATTTTCAAACAACAACCTTTTTCTTTGACACTTATCTAAACTTATCTGTCGCTGACAGCAACAGAAACATTCAATACAGACTTGTTTACGTTCTGTTGCTGAAAAAAAAATGTTCTGTTCCTACTTCTGTTTCTCTTGCAAATGTATGGGATTCTGAAATGTAATTGCTCAAACAAACAATTCATAAGAATGTCTGTCAAAGTTTGACATTTGTGATTTGCGTAACTTTCCGCGGTTGATTTCCGAGCCTAAATCGTCGCGGAAAATTATGACGTCTGCGTAAACTATTCTCTATACAAAATCTGACAGTTGATTTACGAGGTGGTAAATTTCTGCAGTTTACGCAGCTTATGAGGGTTTTACGCGTTTAAGTGAATACCCTTAGGTATTATATGTGACGTTGTAAATTCACCATTACTTAGCTGCCTTAAGGACCATTCACTATTCACATGAGAGCGACCAACTGTTTACGAACGAACGAATATTCGCGAGTTTTGACAGTCTGTTCACGTAAACACTTTTCTTGGTCGCAGCAGTTAACGAATTTCAGCAATCAGTTTCTATAGCGATTTGATCATGTGGTGTTGATTGCGAATAAACTTTAACAATGCGAGCCGATGGTGTTTTCGTTCGCGGCAAAAAGTTTGGAATTCGAAAATTCGTTCATAAACTTATTTATTTTTTAAAACATTTTGATGGGATAATTAATTATTCCCCTCTTGGATTAATGAAATATGCAATTTTCTGTTTATAAAAAAATAAAAATTGTGTAATAGAATATGTTATGTAGTAGGACTATACAATCGGCTCATCCAACCTCTCAGTTGTTCATTGATTAATGTAACCTCTCGGTTAGGCATTCCATTGAAAGATTGGAACGAGTCTTCGAATTCTGACAGCTGAAGCAACCAATGAGGGGGCTCGTTCTATTCGGCCAATGAAATGACTCGATCTATTGGGTTTGCGCAGATGACTGGAAAAACGCAGAAGTAACATGTCAAAGTATGAATAGAGCGAAATCGGTTCGGACGTGCGTTGAAGAAAATAAGAATAAAATTAATAAAGAAAAGACATTTTTATTGTACTAAAAACAAAATAAAATTATAATAAATAAAGTTGAATAAAATCTCAGATGTGGGGTAAATTCCACTCAAAATAAATAAAACTTATTAATTCATCGTGTTTCCAAACGTGTTTCTTTTCCAATAACCGAAATTCGTATACAAAAGAAAAAATACAAGTTTTAAATATGGAGCGACGATCAACTCGCAAAGAAATCGCAGACGCTCTCACCGCAGCAGGAATCTATTTTCCTATAAATGCCACGCTGATGCAATTACGGCCACTCTATGACGAGCTAATTGCAAACCAAGCGACTTATGATTGCATTGACGAGTCGGAGGATAACGATGAGGAGTTCGAGCCCTGTATTAATGCCATCGCTGAAGTTATAGGAGTTCCCGCTGCCGCTGATGGAAATGAAGCGCCCAAAACCGCCGTCCCAAGTGTAACACCTGCAGTTCCTATTAAAGACGTACAACCCGCTGTTCCAAGTTTAGATGTAACACCCGCTGTAGATGTCGTAAATGCCACCGCTGTTGCAAATATAGTACCCGCCGCCGCTGTGTCCATCCCAACTGCAATAACCGCTGTCGCCGCTGACGTAAATGTGCAACGTGCTGATGTAAATACTGCGCCCGCCGGTACTGATGTGTGTGTAAAAATGGGTGCGAGTGCTGACGTTCATCTATTGGAGGAACAACTCAAAATCCTACGTATGCGCTGTGAAATGCTCGAGTTACAGCAACAAATTGGTGTTATGACGAGGGTCGATCGCCAGGTACCTAACATCCGACGCATTAATTTTGAAGAACTGGACGCTGCAGTGCCGATGTTCAGCGGAGATGATTATTATGATGTTGACAAATGTTACGACAAAATCCGTAAAAACTATTGGTTTGCAAACATGAAGAAAAAGATCGGCAATTTTATACAGAATTGCATTAAGTGTATAATTTATTCAGCACCAGCTCGTTCAAATGAACACAATTTGTATAGTATACCGAAAAAGCCAATCCCTTTTGACACAATTCACATTGATCATTTCGGTCCCTTGCCCTCAATTACTTCGAAACGTAAACATATACTGGTTGTCATCGATGCATTTACAAAATACGTTCGACTGTACCCAGTGAATTCAACAAGCACCAAAGAAGTTTGTTGTGCCCTAGATAAATATTTTAGCTATTATAGTCGTCCTAGGCGCATTATCTCTGATAGAGGTACATGTTTTACGTCACTTGAATTCAGTAGTTTCTTGTTGAAACACAATATTGATCATGTAAAGGTTGCAGTTGCATCGCCACAAGCAAATGGTCAGGTCGAACGTGTCAACCGGGTACTAAAGGCAATCCTGAGCAAATTAACTGAGCCCATACAACATGCTGATTGGTCATTAAAACTATCTCAAGTGGAATATGCCATAAACAATACTGTCCATAGTACGACAAAACAGACACCTAGTCAGCTGTTGTTCGGAATAGATCAACGTGGTAGTGTGGTAGATGAACTGACGGAATATCTGGAAGAAAAATTTGACAGTGGTGCAAACCGCACTCTAGGTAATATCAGATCAAAAGCGCTGAGTTCCATTGAGAAATCACAAGAATACAGTCAACAGTATTTCTTAAAGCATAGTCGGCCGGCAAGAACGTATTCTGTGGGAGAATTTGTCGTTATTAGGCATATAGACACTGCGGTTGGGACAAACAAAAAATTTGTACAGAAATACCGCGGACCGTATGTTATTCATAAAGTATTACCTAATGATCGTTACGTAGTGCGTGACGTAGAAAATTGTCAATTAACTCAATTGCCATATAATGGCGTTGTTGAAGCCATCAAAATTCGTAAGTGGTTAACACCAAGGGGAATGTCGTCTGCTGAGGCCACTGAATACAGTGAGTCACTCGAAACCGATGTAGAGTAAATATTAGAGGAGCGTATACTTCTATCTTATTTCATTTATTTAATGTATTATCTCTATTTACCTATTTATGTTAATGATCGAGGTCAATCAATATTGTCAGATTGCCCGAGCTGTAATAGAATATGTTATGTAGTAGGACTATACAATCGGCTCATCCAACCTCTCAGTTGTTCATTGATTAATGTAACCTCTCGGTTAGGCATTCCATTGAAAGATTGGAACGAGTCTTCGAATTCTGACAGCTGAAGCAACCAATGAGGGGGCTCGTTCTATTCGGCCAATGAAATGACTCGATCTATTGGGTTTGCGCAGATGACTGGAAAAACGCAGAAGTAACATGTCAAAGTATGAATAGAGCGAAATCGGTTCGGACGTGCGTTGAAGAAAATAAGAATAAAATTAATAAAGAAAAGACATTTTTATTGTACTAAAAACAAAATAAAATTATAATAAATAAAGTTGAATAAAAATTGTTTGTTCGCATTTCATCAATTCGTTCGTTCGCTCCCATGTGAATGGTCCTCTAATTTTGTCTCACAAACTCAAAACAATTATCACAAAGTTTGAAAGCATCTAGTGCAAAAATAACAATTAATCAATTTTGAACGATTGATATGACATTTCTTAACGAAGAACTACCATCGAACAGCACAAAGCACAGCAGCCATTCAAAATTGCGTTCATTTAGAATGGGATAGCTATCTACATTACCATTACCGCAAATACAGAACAAAGCGAAAAGAGTAGATTTGCAGATGCTGTTTCTTCTTTTTTCTGATAAAATTTCGCTTGTCCCCCATTCGTTTCGTTATAACTTTTGCCGCCGTTCAACGTTCATTTGTGTGCTATATTGAATAAAATAAATTTGTGCTACTTTAATCATACCTTTTAAACGTAATTAAATTGATTGCCAAACGCAATAATGCCAATTCAGTTGGATAAAATTCTGGCGGACATTGCCGAAGAGAAGCCCCTACATCCGTACAACGAAGCGTCGACGACAAAAAAGGAACAAGATGAGGCTTGGATTAAAGTTGCAAAAAAGAATAAACTTTCCGGTAAGAAAACATTTAAATACAACTGAATTTTAGTTAAAATTGTTTTCCAAATGCAGCACATGAGGCAAAATCGATTTTTAAAGTTTTACAAAAGAAATATGAGCAAGAGAAACTGAAGGCGTCCAGTACATGGAAGTTGTACCAAAACATGGAGGATATATGCCGTCAAAAGGAGGAGGAAGTAAAACCCAAAACAGAGTGAGTATATAGGGTTGGAAGAAATTAAAGGCAGTGCCATATTCGACTCAAGAAAGTAACTAATTAGAAGCCAAAATTCATAATACCTGTACATTGCGATTGAATGAATGTTCTGTGACCTTGTCATTTATATCTTGCTGCATTTGCATCGCACGCTGCTGCATTTTTATTGCCGCTTCTTACAATATTAATTCACGGTGGACACAAACGCACGCGAACGCTATATACATGTCTGTTTTACAAGCCTTTGCATATTCCTGGTCAGGCTTCTAATTTTTTAATTATTACTTACCGCGTACGCTAAGAACCTAGGTTTCTAGCTCTTGTGTGCGTACCTACTCTCATATATTTGCTAAGCGAAACTCGCAATAGACTAGCGTTTGTAAATTGAATATATTTTAACAGGTTAACCGCAATGAAAAGTTCTTTTTTGTCTAGAACTCATGTGCGGGGGACATTTTGTTTTCGAGTTTGATTCGCTTTTTGTTTTAATTCAATCCACAAAATTTATCCAACATTTTTGTTTCGTTAGGCCAGAAGAACCAGCCGATGCAGAAGACGATTCCTTCGTCGAATTCCTTGAAGTTCGCGAAGATGAAGAAGACTACGAAGGCGATAGCGACAATCAAGAAAAATCAATGAAGAGCAGCAGCTCGACTGGCTCACCCGAAAAAGAAAACAATCCAGAAGCCAGGCCCGAACAAAAGCTACTCAACACACAACTGATGATGCCGCATGCGGCGACACCAGTCAAAACAGATTACACCGCCGCTAACCCACAGCCACATCAACAACAGAAACAGGTGAATGCAGCATACACGAACGCCCTTCAAAAAAAGGGCATTAGCCTGCGAAAGACAGCTTCTCCTGCTCTTAAACCACCAGCTGCAGCCACGCAAAATCAAATAGTAGTGCGAGCTGCTTCTCAACAGAGGTTATCGCAATCGGACAATCCCCGATCAGTAATGCTGTCCGAGGGAATGAAGCGCAAACTGCAAAGTGTTGATAAACGCGAAGAAATTGGGCAGCCCAATAAAAGAAGTTTGATAAACCCAAGCAGCGCTGGCGCCCTACAGCAGCAGCAACAAGCATCAAGTACTACACAAACAGCAGTTACAAATGTTGAAATCAAACAGGAAATATTAGAAGATATAAATGCTGCCACCACCTCCACTACAACAAACACCAGTTCAGATAACGCAATCAATGTAATAACGATTCCGGCGAATCACCACTCGGTCAGCACTGATCTGTCCAACGGCATCACTACCATTAAATCAAATGGCTTCAATGCACAAATTGGAGAGCTCGACTTCCAGAAGGACATTATCTTCGATAACAATCCATCGAAGCAGTCGACTGCGACTGGAGAGATTATAAATATTGGAAACTTTGAGAACCAACTTCCGCCGACATTTTTCAAGAATCTTTGCAACTCAAATCGACACGAAGCGTTGGGCTTGTATGTGGCTAATGTTATGAACCGTGTGACTGGCAAAACGGCTGCAAAGTTGGAGGTGAATATTCTAAAGGCGATCATAGAAGCGCAGTCGGACGAATTGGCGAAGCTCTAAACAGACGACGACTTCCTTCAACCAATTTTTATTTAATTTTCTTTTTTATTTCCACATTTATTAAGAAAATTAATGTATTTCATTATTATTGATAGACATATTCATGTAACCTAGCTGCTCGTTTAATTTTGTTTAGTAAATTTATGACCTAATGCATAAATCTAATCGAATGCAATGTTAAAAAAAAACAAAACTTTGGTTTTTAACTACAGCGCGAGGCATTGCTGCATGAATATATAATGCCTTTCTTATTTTGTCTTATTTCATACGACATATTAGTTTATAAAATATATTTGTATAATTATACATGTAAGCATTTGATCAATAAAATTAGTGTAAGCCAAAGCACACGCCGTTTAATGCATTTCGCATTCTTGAACAGAGGGGAGCTAATTGAAAGTGGATGCGTTTGTGTAACGGAAAGTCTAGAGTAAACGATTTATGGCCGGACCACGAAACGCAGACCATAACGTTACGTGAGCTCAAAAATATGTACATAAACACAGCCAGTCAAACTTTGTTAAAAAAAAAAGATATGGAAAACAAAATAATTGGATCTTGGCTGCTTTATAATAGTAGGCATCCAGAAAATCTGGTGGGAACAACTTTGACATAAGACATACTACGGAGATTACTAAAGAAAACAAAAGCTCATCTATTTGGGTATGGACTTGTTTTAAGCGGCAGACTTAGGCAAGAAGTTTTGAACTGGCTTCATGCAAGTGAAAGTCAAGGATAAAATTAAACGAATTTCAGACTGAGGGGTGAGGGGATTATTCCCAGAAGAGCGCCGGATCATTTTTCATGACGAATTATTATATTTTATATCCAAAAAGCGATTCTCTCCATTCAAAGACGATACCTGTTTAGGTGAACAAAATCGGCTAAATTTATCATGGTACGCTGAAAGCCACTCGTTCAGTATTCTAGATATCCCACCATCCCACGGCTCGTAAAAGGGGAAATAGCTTAGAGGAAATAATTGTCGTGCATTTTTACAAAAAAAGAAAAAGAACTTGTCAAGGCAACAAGATATTAACAGAGACTGTAGAGATTAACAACCAGAGAGTACCAATCAGTGGTGAGGTTAAGAAAAAACACTTCTGCGAACTGTTAAACAACGAAGAAGATTGAATTTACGCCCGCAGTCAGGCAGAACGAATCATTCAACCTGAACAATGAGAGGATCTTAACTCTAGTCCAATAAAGCTGGTGGGCTAGATCTATTCCAGCGGGAGACGTTTTTGTGAAGAGAATAAACATCAATAATTATTAATTTTCAATATTTGGTCGAAATAAAGTTATAACTGGAACCTCAGCTTTATTTGATACAAACTACATATAGATGCATCAGACATCGTATACCCTGTATGACGTACTATGTGAACGCCTCTTATCATCGCAGTAGGTACTGCTGTAAATGGACATTATCGAAGGTGAAGAATGCAAATAAATCTAAGCCAGTAGTTTTGGAATCATTTTCTAACATGCGGCCGCTCTTCGATCGTATGTGTATATGCAACACTTCAAAGTTCCAAACCTTTTGCATAATAAACTAGAATTACGGTGTAGGTATTGCCAAAGCGTCCGCTATACTTACCACCCTGTTATGGCATCACCCTGGCCTAAGCTATAGCACTCAGACCCGACATACATATCCCCATTTCAAAAGTCTTTCGACTTTTGATCTCAAAACATTGCTTCACATTAATTACAAATAAAACTACTCACGTTTATCCAAGAGAAACTGCTGCTGGTAAAAGTCCCAACGATAAAACATCACATTACTGTCATCATGTTCCTTCAGGACTCCGATTATATCAACAAATTCCTCACCAACACGCAACGTTAGACTGATAACCTTCTTACCAGCCACATGCATTGTTTGTTTGTGTTCAAAATGGCTCAGGTAATACATATCGCCTAAAAATGCATTTTATGAATTAAAAACAAAACACATTTCACCCTATATTGCACTTACCTTTGTAGCTATGCCCAATACGTTGGACAATTTCCTTCAGCTCGGTAAAAGTCTCCACTGTTTTATTGTGCATTCCGTCAAAATCAACTCGATTCCCTTTAGAATGAATGAGTTCTGTTGCACTATCAAAATGATCTGTATACACAGGACTAATAAACGTAACAGAACCCTTAATACTCGTAGGTGATTGTGTCCTCCCAACACATTGATTGCGGAAAAAATCGTCAACATTCAATCCATTGACACTATCGGCGTTCATTTCTTCAAACGTACTCGAAAGGATTCTCTGTTCTTCGGGCAATTTAGTTACGATTTGTACATTTCCTTGAATCACTTGATCTCTATCTCGCAGAAGCAAAGTATTCTCATCAAAGCTTACATTATTTACTGTACCCAAAACTTGTACATCATTGTAGAAAATTACAGAGTCTAGTGTAACCTTGCCCTGAATTGTAAAGTTCTCATAGACAAAGACGGCACTGTGAATCCAGTCTGTTGGATTGACACCATTTACTGTGCTCCCATGCTCGCAGTAAAGCCTCTTAATGGTTGCAGTTGAAACTTGTTTTTGAGCTGTGATTTTATTGTGCGGTGAGTCCAGCCGCAGCACATCGTCTACTAGGTTTAGATTGTTTATGCGAACGTTGCTGAGATCACCTGGAACAAATTGAAATAGAGTATACCTACATTTTTACCCAGTCCCAATTGGTGAAAAAATAGCGTTACCTGTGATTAATCCTTTGAAGATTTTCCATTGTCCGGTAATCCGTTGCTGCTTACCCAAGTTGAGGAGAGAATTTTTGGTAAGATCGTTGAAATTTATTTCAGAGTTGCTGCAAATGATTTCAGCGGTTTAAAAGATGACCATTATCGTTCTTAAATAATAATAACAAAATAGTTGGCACAACAAGTTTATTATAGGGGCAGGCGAATAGGCATGCGGAGCGGATCCTTGCAACGAATGTAAGCAAGTTACAATTTTTTATTCTGCTTTGGTATGGTTGGTGTTTTTAACGTCCTACAACATTTAAAATGTAACGATAGAAAACACTTTATAGTGACATCTATTGGGTGATAGTTTGGAGATTAGTATAGAACAGCTGTTGTTTTGACAGAAGTTGTTGTTTTTGTGTCATCAACAACTGTGTGCTGTGCGGTGTTTTCGTTTTGTATAATTTATTAAATAAAATTAACTCAAATTGGCCCAGCTAGAATAATATAATGTAAGTGATACAAAACAAGATTTGTGTGTAAATACTCTAAGATTAAGTTTGGTTCAATGCTATTTTGGGGAATTGGTTGCCTTTCATTACTTAGGCAGGCCACTACGATCCCTAATCCCCAATATCCAGCGAAACAAGATCCAAGGCGGTGAAAGATTGCCGCGTATCTCTCAACGAGATAGCTGGACAGAACAACCTCACCCTCTGCTGGGTTCTTGGTCACTGTGACATCTCAGAGAACTGTGCAGCAGACGAACTAGCAAGGCGAGGCTCCTCTGGCGTGGACAGCAAAAGTCTGCACAACGTGTATGCACCACTTTTCCATGCTAAACAACTAATTCAAGCGGACGCAGCAAGCAGTGCAGAGTTCAGATGGAAAAATTTAGGATACTGCGATACTGCTAAGCTTACCTGGCCAGCTCTGAAAGTAAAGCGATCCAAGGAGCTTCTTCCACTTAATAGATCTCAAAAGTCGTTAATGTTATCTCCGTGCCTATTAGGCAGACACGCGCAAACGCTCGGTCTTCCATACAATGACTTCTGCAGAAGCTGCAGAGACGAAGAGGGAGACGAGAATGTCACTTACTTTCTTTGCAGTTGCCCTGCCCTGGCCAATCTGAGACAGGCCTACTTAGGAAACTATTTCCTCAATGACCTCAGTGGTCTAGGTAACACCAGCGCCGCTAACATTCTTAGCTTTATAACCGGCAGCAAATGGCTTACATGAATAGCCAGCAAAGAAACAGCTCCCCAAATCCAAGTGGTATGCACAATGGGCCGAATAACGGTGTTTCTCTAATCGAGAGCCACTTTAACTAAACTAAACTAGGCCACTACGACAATAGAGCGCATCCGAATCTCTCACAAATTCCAAAAGTTTTCACTTTTAAATCAAAATATAAGAATAAGAAGTTTCAATTTTAGATTCCTTAACATTGCAGTGAAATGCCGTTGGAATTGTGCTTCGGTCAATTCTAAACAAATTGTATACACCAATGGGACTTAATAAAGTGAATACAAGACCATTGCCAGGGATCACTAAACAACTCACCTCGTCCCCTCAATTATTGGTCCGTACAATTGCAAGCTTTGAACATCAAAGTCATTTTCAAAAACAACTTGCTTAGAAAATATTATCTCGGCCGAAACCTCTTGTGGTTTGGACAAACTGAAATAGTTCTCCTCCAGGTATTTCAAATTCATTCCGTTTATTGGTCCCTGGAAAAGAGTTTCAATCGCTGGTAACACAGGCAATATTTGAAATTGTTCACAACTTACGTAAAACTCCAGTGGACTCTCAAAAAATCCATCAGCAATCTCGACGTGATGCTGTAAATCCACATCCGCATTAGCGAACCAGATCGTATCCATAGTCTCCTTAAGATCATACAAATTAAGTGTGACGAAACTTGGTGGAATCTCAAAGATTGCATGCTGAACAGTTATGGTTTCAAATTCCCCATCGAGATAGTCGGTGAGTCGGTCCAGGTCCATGTTGTTTACAGTTGCTAAATTTCGGATGTGGCCCTGAACGTGAACGTTCTTTTCGCAAATCAAATTATCCTTAAGCTCTTGGGGGTCAGGAGAGTTGAGAACGAGTATATCCTCGGGTATTTGTAGCCCATTGACAGTTGTTGCAATTATTGCTGTTTCCACTTTGAACGAATTTTCTATAGAAAGCAGAACTTTACTATCATATCTTGAATATATGGAAGAGCGTCCTACCAAACACAGCGTCCGATATGTGCTCATCCGCATCAGTCCTGTAGCAACCGACTGTAAAGTCTGTGAAGTTGTATTCATTCAATTTACCATTTAGCGTTAATCCCTTTGCAATGGACACGCTTGAGAAAATTTGTGGCGCAGTAAAGACCTGCTCTCTGCCCTGTTGTAGCCAACAGTTGCCAAAATCCTCAGCGGTTATCCCATTGAAATTATTAGTGAAGGTAAGATTAGAAACCTTCATATCGGAGGGGATCTTAACTCCGCCGACGTATTTAACGTTTCCATTTAGCTGGGTTAGCAATCTTTGAATTTCCTCAACGGAATTTTCATTTATGTAGCCAGCTACCTTTAGATTTTGAACGTCGATGATGCCTTCGTAGTTTTGTAATATGTCAGGACTTTGACTAGGCGCGTCCGGGTGTTTTGTTGTGGCCAGTTGATTGCCAAATACCTTGCGCTCGGTTGTAAGACTGCTAAAGGCTGCGAATTGAGTTGTTAGCTTGTCAGTCCTTAAGGACCCTTCGGACACTTGATCACCAGATTTGGTGAGGTAGTTTGAAAGATTATTGCCTTCTAATCGAACTGATGGGGATGCAATTCTGGAAAGGCAATTTATGATTACTTACGAGTACAATTGACAAACAACAACATGCAGCCTACCTCTTAGCAATGAGTTTCTTAAATTTTAGATTTCCCGTGATATTCTGCTGTCCAGTTTTCGTGAGAACATTCTTTTCTAACTGATCGACATCAATGTTATTGACAAGCTTTACCTCAGCAAATCCCTTAGAAATTTGAAGATCTCCCTTAAAGGTCTTATGGCCTTCGACGATCTGCACCTCTTCCGAATCAGTCCGAACCAATTGCTGCAGATCGAAACCATTTACAAAAGCCGCGATCGATGAATTCGCCTCGATCGGTTGTTCAAAGTGCAGTTTTAATCCCTCAAGGGGAGCAACAACCGACAGACCCTGGTCTAGAACCTTTTTAAAGCTGTGAATACCTGATGCGCCTATAATGTTCGATGCGGCCAAGATTTCCTTAATTTTGACATCACCAGTGATCGTGTAGTGGCCTGTTAGGTTGATGGACCGATGGATGGATTTAAAAGGGGACATTATGTCAAGTTCGCCAAAGATTTTGCCCTAAAGAAATGGTGATGATCGCGGCTGTCGATTTCGTATTTATTTGAACTTACCGATATCGTGACTGGTTCCAGAAGCCTTATATTCTCGAACTCCTTCCGCCCAGTTATGTGTTGAACTTCCTCAGAGTCTATCAGCAAAACATCTAACTTATTCTGCAGCACATGGATGTTGTTGAGCCGATCGTTGATGGTTAGCTTCTCCGCGTAGATTGGCTTTGCAAATTGTATGTCCTGGTTGATTACATACCTTCCACCGTCGACACGTATGAGCTTTACAATATTCTGATCATTTATTACCCCAGAAGAGGTCACAAGTCGATCAGTTTTTAATGTGCTTATATTTACGGCAGCCTTAAGGAACTGCTGTCCCGTCCTCTTTAGCGTATTCGATTGAAGTTCACTCCAGCTTAACGCGTTAAGCTTCCCTGAGGTCTTTAGATGACTTACACTAAGTGTATCTAAAAATTCTGGGGTAACATCACTTCTGCTCTTAGTCTCAGGTGGTCTTTGAAAATCCCCATTGACAATGATCTTGGGGGCAGATATGGTTTTAAGTTGGATATCTGTCGCATCAATTCCATTAATTTTCTTTGCTTTTAGTCGATTACGCACCACAAGCGTTCCAACATTAAGCGTTTCGTGTACGTATTCAGGTTTTTCTTCACTGGCTGCATGACGTTTGGTGGAAAGCTTTTTGTTGGCACGTACTTCTAAAGCCTCGACTGCTTGGTTGGCATAAGACAAAGTCTTCCAGTAGCTGGTGCTTAGATTTCGTTTGAGGTTGGTCAGCTAAAGACGCGATGGAAATGATTAAAAAAAATCGTGCACTAGTTAAACATTTTTGTTAAACTTACCGATCGCGTGTATGCAATTTCAATTCTTGCCGATGGAACCTCTGCAACTTGTGGCATTTTGCGATCTTTTTTCAATATCGCCGCAGCCACTACCTCATTCTTTAATTTTTCAACGTCAATCTTCCCCAGACGATCAATCGTTGCCATAGTCCAATCAATGATCTGTTGCCGCAAACTGTTTGCATGCTCCTCCTGTGTGTATATTGGCAGAAAAACATTGGTTTCGTTTTCTAGCATGAGCTCATTGGCGATCACTAAGTAGCTGTAGTCGTCGTCCTTGAATATTCGCATGTTAGATACGCCCTTGCCAAGCGCTCCCTCTGTAAACTGTGCCTTTGATTCTTCGAACTTCCAATCGTTTAAATTGTAGATCTTGATCACTTGATTGGAACAGGCAATAAGGAGAATGAACTTTTCTAGTTCGATATTCTGAAAAAAAGAATCGACATTTTTTCGATTTGATTGGTGAGCCACATCCTTACCTCTACTGGGAGAAACTTTTGCACTGAATACAACGGCAGCATCTGATACGGAATAAAATTGCCCTTCTCATATTTATAGATCACTGAATCCGCTTCCAACTGATCAGAACGATGTCCACCCTTAACATGCGTATTTCCAAAGATCAAAAAGTGCATTTTCTTAACCTCTTCGAAGGGTACACTGAAATACTTTACATCAACTGCCCCATAAGTTTTGATCTTTTGCAACAAACCCAGTTGCTGTTTTTCGCGATCGTACTTGTAAATTTCCGAATGTGTCTCAGTTCGTCCATACTGATCGGCATAATTAGCCACAGCAACGAAATTCTCCGAATCGATGGTAAACGGCTCTAAACGATGCGCATTACTGCACGGAATCTTGCCAAGTTTGTTGAATCCATAGCCGGACCATTTGAAATAGGGACAGAACAGGTCCTCTAAACCATTTAGGTTCGATGATGTATCGAAGGTTTGCAGAAGGAAAAGATCATTCGCCGTTCCCCGAAGATATACGGCTCTCAAGTTTTGAGATCCAAAGAATTGCACCGCTTTGATGCGGTTAGAATCAACTTGAAAAATGGGTGATCCTTGGTCGGCTTGTTCAATTGAGGTCGTTATGTTGTAGGCCAGGGCTACGAAACCCTTCTCACCAAACGCTTTACAATCCATGCCAATGGCCAAAGGGGTTTCCAAGCTCAGAAGTTCTTCATACGTTTCGTCCTAAAAAGTGATCGTGCAATTTGAGTAATCTTGTCCTAATAAATAACTTACTTCAGTTCGAAAAATGACAAAGTTCCGAACGCCATCTCTGTTCACGTGCAGGCAGGCATAGTGCTTGACTTGATTGACCAAAAAAATGCATATGTCCAACGGAAATATGATCGGCACCGATTCAATCTTCTCGAAACCATTGAACGAATAGGAGGCTGTAAAATAAGAAATTACAAAAAGGAAATACACAAATGTCTCGTCTCCTTCTTTTCAAGCATATTCGCCATCATGGATCCCTACAAAGACTGTATCGCCAAACAACTAGAAGAAGTGGACATGCTTTCGTCAATCTACTGCAATCCAGGGGAAATGCACATTTTCGATGCGGGTGTCATTAGTGATTTCAACGAGTACCTTAGCGGCACCTTAAACATTCTCCGCGCCCATTTGGACTATGCGATAACTATCGCAACTAGCAGCGGTGACAAGATTGAAATTCGCATTGAGCTGCCTCACCTCTATCCAGCCATCGAAAATGCCATCGTCACTATCCATAGTGCATTGCTGTCGAAAAAACAAGAGATTTCCGTCAAGCAGGAGATCGAAAACTACATCGCCACGATGGAAAAGTCCGAAACATACATCTACCAGGTGGTCTCGTGGATTCAAGATCAAATCGACAACTTGCTCACCAAAGACACTGGCGACTTAAATCCCGAGAAGCAGGACAATCCATCAGAGATTGTGGACTTCGAACGCCTATGGATCCATTCACATCACTTGAAGAGTAAAACCAAACGTCAAGAGATCGTTAAGCAAAGTCGTGAGCTTGACCTATCAGGTTTTTCACGTCCCGGCAAGCCGGGAATTATATGCGTCGAAGGTTTGAAGGAGAACACTCAGGAATTCTGGAAAATCATTAAATCAATGCAATGGCAACGAATCACTATCAGAACATGTGAAAGCAAGCAAAAAGCACGCAACAAAATGGATAGCCTGAGAAGGTTTAACGGATTTCGTGAGGAACTCTTCGCAGAGACGGGCGACGAAGAGGGCACAAAGATCAGCATGGGCCAGTTCATATTATTTCTGGAGCATCACAAGTCGGGCTACATCAAGAAAGATTTGTTTGGATTCGAGTAGTCCATATCACTGTTTCTCTTGTAAATATGTATATTACGCAATAAAGTTTAAGTTGTAATACATTTTTGCCGTTTTAGTTCCCGTTAAAATGGGCCGTACCTTTATCAAAGAATTGCGAAATGTCGCGTTTGTTTATTCGCGTTTTAAACGGTTCCACATGAATGTTGTTAATCTCTTTGATGTTCACTTCGAGGCACAAATACTTATTCAATGAGTTAAATATTAGGAAAATTGCTAACAGACGTATGGGACACAACATTTTAGTGATACGATCATGAGTATTGTTTGAATCGAGAGTTGATGTGAGACTGGTTAGCGGAAACAACTGATAGACTGTCTACGGGTTCTGAGGAAATTCTTAACGGATTTCAAAGTATGCAATCAAACGGGTTGATACAAAATCTTTTTGTTTTACTTAACATTTGCAATCGGTATGTATGTATGTTGTTCTAATATTATTTCATTCATATCCTACCCAAGCCATGAATTTGATTTCGGAATATGGCAGGTACTTGTCAACTATCAACATCTGAAGCTATTAATTATTGAAATTAATCCATTGTCATGTTAGGGTGCACAGGGACAACGTCAATAAAGATAGTGCCGCTATTGTCAATAGAGTCAAGTGTGCAACTACCAAGGGAGGAGTTGTTATGAAGCACATTTGAAGCATTTGACGGGTGAGCAGTATTCTTTGTTAGATTAAAGCGTGGAACTTTTAGGTTAGGTAATGACGCTGCAGATACTGTGCGGCCACGGATACGGTTTGGTCGATTGGGATGAAGTGACCCATCGTCTATCTCATAATGTCAGCTAGGTCTTTCTGTTAGTCTTTTTTTTTATAAATTAAGTTATATTTGAGGGATATACGAATCAGAACTCCATTATATCGGGTGTCCTTTGTCGTCTCTCTTGGTATAGAGGTGAAGAAACTCTGATATAATTCGTTTCTTTCTTATGGACGGCGTCAGTTAATTGATATTCCCTGTTGGGGCTTCAACATCAGCCGCTCGGGTTACAGGCAATAAGTCTATACACCGTGTCCTCCGCTTCTCTATTAGCGTTGACTGCTGGGTTCCAGGTCACAGTGACATTCTGGGCATCTGCAAGGCGGTTGAACTAGCCAGCGGTTTTCATATAACTGATATTAGCGAAGGACCGCACGCACCCTGCTTCTCGAGGAAGCATTAAAAATCACTAAAAATAGATGGAACAGTATTAGCAGTAGCACCTGCATAACATCCAGACAAATTTGGCCGAAATTAGACGCCAAAAGAACTAGAAAACTCCTTTGTAATAGAAACAAAATTATCTCAGTGTTTCGGTCACCCTTTGTCTGTTTCTGAAGACTAACCGCCAACGGGAAGAGCTGACCACGTCAGTCAATTTCACTTTCACAAGTGAAAGTTTTAGACTCCGTCAGGCGGGGGGGTTAGACTGTTTCGGCCACCCTTTCTTCATTCTCTCCTGTCGCAGTCTTTCCTGATCTGCACCAGCCAGCAGCCACCCTTCTTACTAACGGACTATCAGAGGCTGCCAGCCAGCGACTCTCTTTTGGTACTAAGCAGTAGGACGGAGTGCTTCAATCAGGCTTTTCTGCTCAGCACCAGTCTCTGTCATGTGGACTGATCGTCAAAAGAAAATAAACGGGAGTCAGGCTGCTACGGGTGTGCCCCCAACCTTTTTCAACAGAGAATCCATCCATCGACTTTTGGTCAAACAGCAAAGCGGACTGGTTCAATCACCCACTGATGGTCTGAGGCAATAGGCAGGGGGTAGACTGTTACGGTCAGCCTCATCGTGTGATTTCACAGAACTACGGAGAAATCCAGCGTCCATTAGGATTTATATTTTGCCGTGACTGTCCGCGAGTTGTAAGATCGGCTGGAGCACTGATGTATTTGGATAGAATTTCTCGTAGTCTTACTTGTATATTCTCTACTGATTCATAGAAGTTTTTCCATATGATATGAACTTTACTCTTCTTGTTTAATAAAGTTCAGATCCATTCTTAGAACAGTCTTCCTCTGTACTGACTTCTGAACAATTATCTCACTAGTTTTTGCCTGATGGTTCGCCAAATTGCTTTTTGTGTTGCGAGAAGGAGAATAGGAAGGAAGCGAACTCTCTCAGCACAGCACGGGAAAAAAATCGATTGTTTCGTTCCAAAAAGCTGATTGGGTTCTCATATGCAAAAATGGACTAGCTACTGGCATACGTTTCGCTGCACGATAAGTTAAAGTACCGAACTTGTAGGACTACCTGCCAATGCCTGTCAACGTCAAACAAAAATCACTCTCTTCCGTCTGATTTAGGGTCGCGTTGCCGACTTTCGAATATGCCCTTGCACACACATAGTCTGCAATCCATAATTTGATTACACCCTCATATATTTAGCCTGTCACTTTCCATGTCATCGAAAGCTTTTAACTACTTACATCCGATTTCCGCAAAATCTTATCGGCCTTAGATATGAATCACAACAGCATGTGAAGTCCTGTGCGGATTTGTGTTTTGTTTAGTCTTGTAGGTATCGAGAAACAGAATGGCTGTTAATCAAACTGTGATTTAGTTCACACAATTTTCAAAACCATGTCACTCGACGAACTGGTAAATAGTTCAATAAACATTTGTCCTTATATTAACTCAATGATAATCTCATCTCCAAGCTGGACTATAGTAGCATAAATTTCCCTGAAGACCGCATCTGGCACCGTATCCCAACATGGGAGGTCATCCTCAAAGTAACCACCTTCGTACCGGTGATTTTATTTGGAACCGCTGGAAATTTGATTATAATCTATTTGATCTTTCAAAATCGCGCCTTGAGGACACCAACCAATTTATTAATTGCCAATATGGCGGTAGCGGATACAGCAACTCTTCTCATATGTCCAGTCATGTTTATGTTCAATGATTTCTATCAAAATTACATGCTCGGTGCTGCAGGATGCCAGATGGAAGGCTTTTTGGAGGGTTCCTTGCTGATAACAGCTGTTTTGAATCTATCGGCGGTGAGTTACGATAGACTTACGGCTATTGTTCTGCCCATGGAGGCCCGGCTAACAATGAAAGGTGCCAAAGTGGTGATGGCGCTTACTTGGTTGGCTGGATTCGCCATCGCAACGCCTTTGGCTGTCTATAGAACATACAAAGTTCGAACGTGGAAAAACTTTGTTGAAACATATTGCAAAGAGAATCCATACATTTTGCCAAAGTATTGGTACGTTCTTATATCGGCGTTGGTATGGTTTCCATTGGGTGTTATGTTAATATCATACACGGCTATATTTATAAAGGTATCCTCAATGAACAGTTGAATAAAATTATATAAATAAATTGTTTATTTTAGCTCGACCTCTATGAAAAGAGAGTTCTAAACCGAGACCATCCATTGACTGTGTCCTATAAAAAGACCGTCGCCAAGACTCTATTTATAGTGGTTATAGTTTTTATAGCGCTTCGTGTTCCGTTCACTGTGTTGGTCTTTCTGCGAGCAGATCTTTTAGGTACATATACGGGTGCGGTGAATAGTAGCTACCGCATACTATGGTATACTGCTCATTATTTGATGTTTCTAAATTCGGCAATCAATCCCTTGATCTATGGATACACTAATGATAACTTTCGAAGAGCTTACGATCAAACACCGCTGTTCAAATGCTTCTGCTGGTCAAAGATCACTATCAAAGAAGGCAAGGTATATATAAATAGGCTAGATATTCCAATTCGATGCTTTCAAGTTACATTTCTTTTCAAGAAAAATACGGCAAGGAAGTCACATTGCTGTTGGGGAAACCTATGGACTAATTTTCGAATTAGAAACATCGAAATCAATGGTGGAAATACTACAAAGACTACCAAGAGTCCGATGGCAATTAGGGCGATTACAAAGGAGACAATGGTGGATTCAAGACAGACTTTTAATTACATAAATGACCCAGAGAACGTGGCAGAACATCAGGATCATCTAGGGAATATATTTATTTAGGACTGCGTTTCTTAATAAAAATTTGTTTATTAAATGTTTTGAACTTGGTGTCAAAGCTAAGCTGTCAGTCTTCAATTCGGTATTTGTTCCAACTCTCACCTATGGTCATTGGGTTTTGGTAATGACCGAAAGAATAAGGTCGCGGATACAAGCTGCCGAAATGAGATTTCTCCGTAGTATTGCTGGTGTGACCCGTAGAGATCGCATTAGAAATACTAGAATACGTGAGGAACTCAATGTCGAGCAGCTACTTCTCCGGACGGAGCGGTCCATGCTTCGGTGGTTTGGTCATGTTAAACGCATGTCACCGACCAGGATTCCACGACGTGCTATGGAATCCGTACCATCGGGTAGGCGTCCTCTAGGTAGACCAAGGATGAGATGGTTAGATCATGTCCATAATCTCTCTTATACCCGTATTGGAATTGCCCTTGATGATTTAGAGTCGATGGCGGTGGATTGAGAGTTATGGAGGGTCCACTTGAGCAACCTACACCCGCGACCCACTTAATGGGTCTCTTAAATTTGTTGATAAAGTTTGCTTCGTTTTATAGTTGAGAGAACAACCAGCAATAACTGTTAATCTGGCAATCCTATACAGTGAGAATATTCCTCTTGGAAAGACAGCCGTTGCTAGAGATATGGAGTTAGCTACACAAAATTGTTAAAGCCCCTTACCTGAGGAGAAGGTAAGAATATAAGAATAAAACAGTGAAGCTGCAATGCACTCTCGGTTTTCTTCTCTTCTTTTATTTTGTAACTGAGAGAATGAGATATGAAGTGTTGGGCCCTACGAACTAAGTGAGTCCCAACTGGAACTAACTCTCACTAGCCAAAACGAACTAACTCCCAGAAAATTTGGGATTCAGTTCATAGGAACTTAAGCTACGATTACACGGCCATTTTTTCGAGTCATTTAAATGGCACTCTGACGTAAAAATCACGTCACAAAACAGTCATTTAAATGATCGCCATTTTTGGCACCGTCATTTAAATGACTAGGAAAATGGCGCACCAAATGATATGAATTAAGTGCCATTTAAATGGCGGAAAAAATGTCCGTGTGATCGCTCTTCAATGGCGCCTAGGACAATGGCATCCCAACGGAAAATTTTAAATGACTCGCAGTGTCAGTCATTTGATTTTGGGACACAAATGACTATGATAATCATTTCGTGTGATCGCCATTTTTTCAATGACGAATCGTAGCGCCATTTAAATGACTCAAAAAAATGGCCGTGTAATCGTAGCTTAACTCCCATGATTTTTAGGAAGTAAGACCCAACTAAGAATGAAAAAAATTTCAATATAAGAATGAATTAAATCAATCGACGCAATCGACAATTGTCGTGACGATCATTGATTGACAATCACAATAAGGGCCATAAATAATAAAATCTCAAAAAAAATTAGAAAAACAAAATTTCCAAAAAAATAATCCCCGCTGACAAAAACCTCCAACCATTTCTAAGTGTCGAAAAGGTTTAGGGAATGATGTTAACGGACGCTCGCGCCCCTTGGGGGAACTATGCTGCCCCCTGTAACCCCCCCTTCTTGCGATCACTCCATTCGATTTAGAGTGCAAGGTGCGAGGTTGGGTAAGTTAAGGAAACAAATATCGAGTCAGTGATGATTTTTCTGTCACTCAAATCACTTGTTTTTTTTTGTTATTCGTATCTAATGTATGCCACTTGTACATATTTGTATAATAACGAAAAAGGATACAAAATATACAACTGCAGGCTTTGGAAGAAGGCGATGTGCATCTAACTGTACCATAGTCATAATTTATTTTATTTAAGTCTACTGCTGCTTCAGTAAGTGAACATACAGTTGTCATTAAGTCGTTGTCCTTTTGCAAGCTAACAAATCAATTGCTTGCCAAATTCAATGTCACATTAACGCATCAGTAACAATTAAATAATCAATTGACACATTTTTCTTTTACATTTACAGGTACTCATTCATCCGTACATTTACCAAAATGCCCTTAGTACTTGATCTCAGATCCATACCACCACTGGTAAGTCACAACTCCTTTCCATATTATGTATATATCATCATATATATATTTACCCTTACTGATTCTGTAACGCTCCTTACTTTTTTTATTTTTCGATATTTTAAATAAAAGTAGGCGGTGGGTAAAAAATTGAATAAATTTTCAATGTTTGTGTCTTCTCATTATTCAAATACGCACCGCCTATTTTTCATATATTTTAATTTTCTTCAAGGTTCAAACTCTACTATAGTAATGCTCGGCAAGTGTTTTCAAAAGGAAATTGCCAAATAAAACCAACCCTTCTTAGGGGGTCAAAGTTTGTACGGGAACATTTTTATTTTTCATCCGATCGACTTCAAACTCGGTTTGTGTACTCTATATAAGAAATATTTAGGTATTTTGCTTTGGGCTCGAGTTATTGGCAATGATTTTAATGAGAACTTTTTCATAACTCACGAAGGAGTTTGTCGTATCAATATGAAACTTTGTACATTGATAATAAAGAAGTAAAAAGAAGTAAAATATTATTTATACTGATAAATCTAAATTCTAAATCAATATATACAAAAAAAATAGAAACCGTTTTTAGGCAATATGTACTTTGCTACGAATTTTAAGATCACTGATTTACTAACTGCTCCTCAGGTACTTTAATAGGAAATTTCATTTCGCGATATTTAAATATAAAAAAGAAAACTAACCGATCGTGAAGGAATCTCTGTGCACAAAATCCTGAGGGCTATTAAAATATGAGTCTTCTCATTATTGCAAAATTGCCGCGGGTAGCAGAAATGTATGAAGACGACGTTGTTGAAATTCCCACGGAAATTATATTAACAGGAGACTTAATTAAGACAATTTTTGGCGATCTGCTGCAAAAGTCAATGCAGGAACTTTCAGAACGAGTCATTGCCGCGCTGACAAATGTGCAGACATTAGAAATTAATAGGAGCGATTCTGTTATCAGTGAAGACTGAAGATCCAAATGATGCACCAAATTTCCCTGTTGAATTCCTCAATCAGCAAACTCCATCCAGCAAGCCACCTCATGTGCTGTACTTAAGCAAGGTGTCATCATCATGTTGCTGAAAAACTTGAACCCTAAAAAAGGACTGCAATGGAACTCGATTGATTGTGGAAGAGCCTGGACGAAATTTGATAAGAGCATGAATTACCACAATGATTCCATTTCCGATAAATTCTAGCATACGCTATAATAATAAACAAGGCTCAAGACCAGTCATTTGATCACGTTGGCATGCATTTGAAGACCGGAGTATTTTTACACGCCCAACTGTATGTGGCTTTATCACAATCAAGAGTTGCAAGACAAAAGAAGGTGTATATTGAATCTAATCCACAGCAAGGAAGATAATTAATTAACCAGAGACAATTTACACGCAATGTAGTTTTCAAAGAAGTTCTTTAAATAAAATCAATTTGTTTATCAAATATTACTTTGCATACCCAGCGAAGCGGGTACAACCAACTAGTAATTCTATATTGACGTTGGTGCGCAAAACAACAAGCCCCACATACTGACGACTTAATTTCGAAGAGCATAAACTACTTAAATACTTTACCACCCAGGGGTGAAATTTAAGATTAGGTAAACATGGCTTATAAAAAAAAATCAGAAATCATGTATAATAAAAAAAATAGATTACCTACCCACAGTAACCACCAGCAAAGAAGTACCTACCTATATCTATACATATACTTGATAACAAAAATAGGGGCTGTGTTTTATTTTTGGATTGGAAAAGTTCACATAAACAAGTTCAACTGAATATAAATATGTAATAAAATACAATATAAATGTTTGTGACTGATAGTTATCGGTAGTAATAGTGATCGGTCTTCAATGTTGCATCGTTGCAGCATTTTTACATGGGCGAGCTGGAACTGGAATACATTGTAAAAGGTTGAGCTCATAAACTAGACCTCTGTTTTCATAATCTTAAACATGATTTGCTTGCCAAGCAAGGAAATCAGTCATGAAATTCAGACTGATTGTCTCCATATAGGTCTTAATCTATCAATTGGCCCTGTACCTTGAGCATTCCATTCGAAGCACTGCTTCACGATATTGTCATTTAGTCTCATATACGTTTGTGTCCAATTCAACGCCACTTCAATTGTTGTGCATTATTTCGATCTTGTTGTTGCAAATGATCCTAAAACTATAGCCATAGCTCTCTATTCACACATCTAGTCTTTATATACTACAAAACATATTTATTGACAACATTTTTGAAAATACACAAAACTACATAATGTGTCGCCTACAATTCTATCCTCTCCGTTCAATCGACATCCAGCTTTCTAAAAGATCCTTCGATTCCGAATAACGAATCCATGACTACGGCCTTGCCTACGCGTAACTTCTCGTCACATCCGTAAGCATCTTCTTCGATAAAAAAATCCTTATTCTTTTTCAATTTCGTCTCCCAGTGTTCGACAATATCGTGAACAGTATCACACTTTCCACCATACTCAACAGGAAGACAGTGCCTAGGGACGTGCTCGTAGAGACTTTTCAAGTCATTACCGTGGAAATAAAACTAAAAAACGAAATTTCAAACAAATTAATTGAAAAGGATTTGTATTCTTACTCGATTGTGTAATTTCTCATTGATAACACTCTTCACCATATTGAAGCACTTTTCAAACGCCGGCGTCACATTTATCACATGAAATCCCTTCATTCGCGATGGTAAAGCCTTATTCGTCATAATCGTCATCCTTTTGGCTAATATTGGATCGAAATGAAAGAAATGAAACGGTGTTACATTCGACAAGTCAATGATGGCAACATAACCAGCCACTATAGCGTTGTCATCGTCGTAGAGGCACAAATCTGCCATCATAACGCTTATCTTAAATGCGTCGTTGACAGTAAACCTATGGAAGTCAAGTTTTCCCGGCCGGAGCATAATAACTCGTGGGCCATCTTCAGCTATCGGTTGCGGCAATATTAATGTTGCACTGCAAGAATTGAAGAAAATCAAATTTAAGATGGACATTTAATTGTATATACTTGCCCCAATCTCAAGAGCTCACAAAGCTTCGGATCCTCTGCATTGCGATTAGTAAAAATTTCCGGCATCATACCGCGGTACGTATAAAAGTTATCAATCTTTTGCTTGCACTGCTCCAAGCTATATTTACTGCCACGCAGAAATGCAATGAGGAACTCATCTTGAGTACGTGACCTTAAATGATTTTGTCGCGTTAGCCAGTGCCTTAACGCGTCCAAATAGTCTTGCAATTTATTTGGATTCTCGTTCAGCTCGTCAGCTGCTTTTTTAGCCAAAGCTGCCGGTAATTGTCGTATAGTCCGCATACCTGAAAAAAGAGAAAAGAGTAAACTATGTGTACGAGTATCGATTGCACGAAGGCCTACTGGCTTCAAAGTCACTGTGTCGTTGTAAATTGAGAAGGCTCCCGGTCGTGTGGTATTACATTTTACTTAGTTATGGCCTTGATGCAATCTGCAGAGTTCAACAGCATATTTCTTTTTAATGCGGTCGTTCGCTGATTTGTTGCAAACATTTTAGTTTGCTAGAAAACCGGCTTAGTGGTCATTACTCAAAATGTTCACAACGGGTGGTAGATATTGATTTCCATCTACATACTGTACGTATATGCGACTTAATTAAAATATTTAATTTGACTATCCTGCAGTTGTTCTTATTAAACTTTGACTATGAGTAAATGTTGGAGGTGTGCAGCTCCAATGAACTATAAAATATTTCTCAAATCAATTTTCTCACAAACGGTTACATTTTTCAGTGATATTAATCGAATTGTGTAGCTATGAAATAATAGGGTGCTGACAAATGCACATGAAAACACCTGTGTGTCAGAAGCACGCCAAAACAGAACTGCATTTTATTGGATAATCATCCGGTGGTGGTAGGAACTTTTAATGAACGAAGCTAATTACACTTTAAAACTATTTTTCTGTCAAAATATCAGCGAGTTCAATACACATACTCGTCTAGACATTTTTACGGCATAGATACTTTCTTTAAGAAACCTATTTGATTGTGTAATCATCAAAAGTTCAACATTAATGACGACAATAATTGTATGAGGTTGATACCATGTTGGGTCAAAACACTTAAATTAAGTTAAGTGCACTTTATGTGCATCATAGTTGTATTTTTAGAAACAATTTTATAAAAATTAAGGGATCACCTAAGTCAAATGTGATAATAAATTCATTTTTATCGACACATTTTCCTTTGCTATTTTTCTAAACTTTATAGATACTATATAGTTAATATTAATAAACTCAAAATGGAAATATACAATTGTATAATAATAAAACTCGTTTTCTAGCTTCCATATATACTACATGTCTAAGTGAAAGATACTTGAACCATAATATCAGCTTGTTGGATCCCTTTTCGAATCTCTAAGCGTCTCTTCTTAGCTAGACACACTCTCTGAATGTCTTCAGAGTTCCACCCGTTTCTATCGATATCATAATATTTGTCTGGTTTCCTTCGATATTTTAACCATTCCCGCCACAATAACATTATCTACTACCTATTATTAAATTTTACCCCAGCCACTATTATTTTCCTGGGGTGGGCGTGGGATTCTTCGTTTAAGAAGCTGTGTAGTTGACGTTAGTTACTTTTAGGGTCATTTTCACAGATCGAGAAGTAAAAGTTTGTTTTTGCGCCTTTTGCTTTTATGATTCTAAATTGAGATATATATTTTTAGTATCAATATCGATTTTCTTCCTTTTGGTTGGTTAATAGTAAGCAAAAAAATCAAATCAATGCTTTTCCAAATTTTTCGCATATTTTTGAACGGAATCCATGGACAACGGCCAATTGAATTTAAATGAAATTAAATGAAAATTAATTCAAATAGCAATTAACTATTTCAAATTTTTAAATTTATTTTCTGTACATCATTGAAGAGCTGAGAGGCTTTATATGAAATTGCCAATAATGAAAGATTGTCTGTTCACCGGTGCCGTGATATAAGGCAATGCGTAATAAGGCCATATTTCGATATGGTCCTATGGCGCTTTCCAGGCCATATTCGAACAGATGTCGTCTCATTTTCAAGTTATAACTTTTGGCAGCCACTCGTGCTGTGTGCGTTAAATTGTTCAAACTACTAGAGTGTTGTTAAACAGTGGATAAATGATCAATATGTGAAATTGCTCGAGTGGTTGCCATACTCCCCGGACATAAATATTATTGAAAACGTTTTGGGTCTATTGTCCAAAAAAGTATATGAGGACAGGGGACAATTTGATAATCTTGCAAGCCTTATTGGCGCCATTAAAAAAGCCAGGTCAACAATTTCACTTGGAATTATAAAAAAATATTATAAGTATTTTCCAAATCGTATCTAAAACAAATAAAAATAAATAAATATGCGGCGCAACAGGCGGTAGACACCCAAGGCCTAGCTTCTCGCAACCATTTGTTTGTGTGAGTTTCTATTTTTGGGACGAATGGAAGGGATCTACAATTTTATGCCGAGTCCGAACGGCTGAATTGAGAAGCTTTTGCAGGACAGTAGTACGACTGGATGTTTGTCAGACGTTCGCGAGAGGTGGCGCAGTAGAAAAAACTTTAAGATGTATTTTGTTTGTTTTCCGGGGATCGAACCTGGGATCCCTCGCGCAGTATTCCAGCACACTAACCACTGCGCTACTGCGCCCACTACCCAAATCGTATCTATGAAGTTCAATATAACTTCATAGATACGAGATACTACTACATACTAAATTATACTTAAATATGTAGCTAAATGTTAAAAACAACCAAAGCTGTAATTAGTACTTAATATCATTTTTTTTTCAATTTTCAATTTTTGAACCTGTTCAGTTGAGCCAAAATAAATGGTAATTTTTCGATACGTTTTTGGAAAAAAAATCATAAAAATATAAACACTTGTGTTAGAGACCGCAAACTTTCCTGTTTCATTAACAATTGATTATTCTATATAAGAACATCATTAAAATTAAAATCGGCAAGTTGGTTACAGAGATATCGTTATTTTACTTTTTAAATACTGTTGAACTTATTCAGATGAGCGGGAGTGTACAACCTGCATCCAGCATCCACTAAATGACTAAACGATTGAACATAAAAATTACAAGAAATCTCTGAGCTCTCAAAAGTGCTCACCATGTTTATATTTCAACAAATTTTTTAACTTTTTAAAAAAATCCAAAAACTTATTTTGTTTAGACACTTATTTAAGATAACACAAATAATTACAAAATCTTTTTGTAAAACTAAAATTTTAAAATTTGCCCAAATGATTCTGACATTCAGCGAGATTCGCAATAAACGAAAAAGTTTCGTGCGACCTAGTCGTGCACTTTATTTTTGTTTCTTTGTTGGTCAAATTATTGTTAGACAATGAAACAAGTTATAGTTGATTTGCTTTGCTATCAGGAGTTTTGGCAGAGGTTTCTGGCTTGCTGAAAGATATTGCAAAGTAATAAACAAATTAATACAAATATGGCGCCGCAACAAGTCCGTATAGGCACTCAAGTCACAGGTCAGTTTATCACAACCATTTGTTTTTGTGAGTTTTTATAATTTTAGACGAATGGAATGAACCTACAATTTTGTGTCTAGTCCCGCAACGGCAGACTTGTGAAGCTTTTTCATGTCATTTTTGTACTCTCCGATGTTTGTCAGATTCAAAGCTGAGACCCTTCCAACAGGGCACTGTAGTTCAGCACACTAACCACACGATTGCAAAGGATTACACTGCATAAAAAGTAGGTATAAGAAATATCTATTTGGAGCAAAATCAAATAAAACACTTTCATCGAAGCTTAGTCTAGGTAGGTACCATTAATATTGAACACACTATTTTTGTTTATTCAGATTCCGCATAAAATTGTATAGGTACGTCCCAAAAATAAAATCTCACACAAACGAATGTTTGCGAGAAGCTAGGCATAGGGCGACTAAATACATCTTTATATTTAAAGTACTATAGCTTCTGAACTATAAGAGCTAGGGAAACCGAACTCTTAGTTTAATATCGAAAATAATATCAAAAATTTCGTATATTAAAATCATGCACAAAAAAAAAGTTATAGCTAGATAAATTCAAAATTATAAAAGTAATGTTATATTTATATGAATTAGCACTGGCCATTTGTGTACCACATTACCAAAATCACAATTTCATTTAACTTCTAAAACAATTTCACTATTTCCTACAAATGTATTTAATTTTACAAAATTTTTTGTTTAATATTTAAAGCTACATAATAATACCTTTTAAACTAAATAATTTTATTTCAATAAAATATAATTATGACTTTTCAAAATGGAAGAACGATTTCCGAAATCCAACCGACTCAAATGATAGTGCAACGAAGACTGCACAGCATCCCATCCAAAGTCGAACATTTTGGCTTAAATTTTGTACGTTCATATCTCTAAAGTCCAAATAAACAGTCATCATGGTGCTTGCTTGAACTACACGCACTTTTACGTATTCTAGTTGTATCTGAAATTGAAACCTATGACGCTACTAATCTTACCGCCATTGACAGCGAAAAAGATAAAATGCTGTTCTAAGCGAATCATTACACCCTACACAAAGACGAACACGGGCCTTGGCTGTTAGGGGTAGGCTATATGAATACCATAGTGTAGCTAGCTAGGTAATTGGATAGTGTAAATAAATAACATGGACAGGTGTATACAAGATTTTATATTGTAAAAATGCGTATTACGAGTGATACAGATGTGCAATTTGCTTTTGCAATTCGAAATTAAAGAAAAGCTAGTTTTAACCCCCCTTTGGGAGCTTAAAATAAACGTTTCTACTTTGCCTATCATATTTTTGTTTACCTTTTAATGGCCGCAGGTGAGAGACTAAGTTGAGGAAAAGTGTTTGCCACACGTGAGGAAAACCGGTGGGCTACATAACAAAGTATAGGTATCTGTGCGAAATGGTAGTATTAAGTACAAAACACAGAAGATTAATGAAGAGGACCATTATACAGGCTTATGCAAGTTATAAGGAAATACGGTGCTGTTAGTGTGTAGATATGCATCGTAAAATATTTACGAGGATATAATCACGATTTGTGGGAATTTGAAGTGGACCCCCGGTGAATGTGAATGCAAATCTTTGTGGGTGACGACTAATGATATCGTTTTAATATCTGTTTTATGATATAATTAATCAGTAAACAAGTATTAAATAGAGCAGCACAAAAATTTGCGTGGTGATACTAATTGTGTTACAAGCTTTAGCATATAACCCCGCACAGATAGATTAATCATTGGCTCATTTAACTCACTTTCACATACTACTAAGTTGCTGCAGAATGAGGACATTTTTGACCGTTTAATATTAATAAAATTCAATATGAAACCCGCACGAGTTGAGACTTAACACAGGATTTGTAAATTTTTGAAAGTGCATTAATAAAACTAAATAAACTGGCAATTGATACCGATGAATCGAAAGCCAGGGAGGGAATGGTTTCTGAAAAGCAAAATCTGCAAAAAGACGCATGTATATAGTATACAGTGTCTTTCAGTCTCAGATTCTAGTTGTACTTAAAGCCGCAGAACTACTAGGGTCGCAGTCGATATCGGATAAGAGTATCGTCATTAACATCGATACTAAGCCTGCTCTAAAAGCACTAGAATCACACCACATCAAAACGAAAGTCAGGGATTGTTAAACCATTCTTAAGGCATTATGCGTGTATAACCAAGTTGGCTTATGCTGGGTTTCAGGCCACTGCAACATAAAAGGAAACGAAACTCCCGACGGCGACAAATTGGCAAAAAAGGGTAGAGAAATGACAAGAAATCAACAAGTTGACCATTTACTTCAAGGAAATTCTAAAAAGTATCGTACAGGAACAAGCAGCCCGAAAATGGGCAAACATAAACGGCCGTTGTGTATCCAAGGCCTTGTGACCAAAAATGGACCACAAACGAACTAAAGAAATTTATAAACTAAGCAGGACAAACCTGTGAACAGCAATAAGAATCCTGTCTGGCAACTGTCTTCTTAGGAAACATGCCACATAGGCATAGCTAGGACAGATCTGTATAGATTCTGTAAAAATAGCATTGAGGAAGACATCACACACATTCTGATGTGCAAATGGCATGGCATAGCACGGGAAACTACTTCTTTGACAACGTAGAAGAGATGGGGCTTATCGACAAAGCGAAGATATTTAAATTGTGTATGGAAATAAAATACTTTAGTACACATGAACATGATGTTTCCTCCCATCAGGGATCGCAATGGCTCAATACTAAGGTGTCTATATAGTGGATTCTGATTCTAACCTACACTCCGCGCCACTTGAATAGCACACCCCCTAAGGTCGGCTTTCTATTGCTCACTGGTCCCAAACCAAGCATGCTAGAGACCTTTTTTTTTTAAATTAAAGTTCATGTAATTGTTGTGATTTGACCAGAAGGACGATTCAAAACTAAAGCTTTAAGTATTAACAAAAATTTGTTAACTAAAAACAGGGAAAATGTGGGCCCCTAATTTTGGGCCACTTGAGAACATGCATTTGGTTTGACCGCTATCTTTGGCACGTGAACTCATATTTTTCTCTGATTGCATTTTTTTGTTTATTTCAACTGGATCGGGACAACAATATTCGACTGTATCTAAACTAGCCCGAGCCATCGAATTATCTTGGAGCTCGATTACGCTAAATTATTTGGCCAATTTGTATATGCATCCCTTCTAAACCAAATGTGTGAATTTTGGAGCGGAAAGGTGGCTCAAAACACAATCGAACAGTTTATGTTAAAAATATTCAAAACTCTCTAAAATGAGTTTTTCGTTTAGGTGTTTTATTCAAGCGGTGTAAAATTAGGGGCCCACTTTTTTCCTCTTTTTAGTTAACAATTTTTTTTTAATAATTAAAGCTTTAGTTTCAAATCTTCTAATACTTTAATTTAAATAAAAATTAGGTCTCTAGCATGATTGATTTAGGACCAGTGGGCGATAGAAAATCGACCTTAGGGTCTGTGCTATTCAAGTGGCGCGGAAGGTAAGTTAAAAATTTCTCTAAAAATGAAGCGAAATTGATTTAAAGAACGGCTCAGGACTGGATAGATTTATTGAGCAAATTTAAATTCTATACTTAGAAAGAACTAACAAAATTATTTTAAAGGATAAGAAAGAAGGAAGGAATATTGAAGCTAGAGACTTTGGTCTCCGTAGTCTTTTGTGAGTCGAAACTTGAGCAAATACCTAAAATTATGTGGAAAACTATTTAGAGAGTTCAGACTTCAGCGGTGCATTAGAGCGGAGGTCTTGATGTTACGTAAATTATCTTGATGAACGTAAATTACACCGGAAACTTTTCGGCACATAAAAAGAGGCTGTAAGTCTTAGAAACTATCCATCGTACATCAAGAACAATAATAAGTCGAAATTATAACAAACTGATTTGTGAGTACGGGTTGATGGACTTTGGGTAAATTTCTAACCAAGTATTTTGCAATGCACACTAATAATTTTAAATGATCCGGTTGAACCCCTAAAAATTATATTAACTCACTGAATTTTTCCAACCCACTGACTGCAGCGCTCTGGACGCTGATCTCTGGTTTAATCCTTTGAAACGAATATTCAGTCTTCTTTGCTGTATCGAAACTGGGAACCTACTCAGTGATGTCATTTTGAGGGATTTATCCCTTTTTGAGGGATTTTCTGCGAATTTTAATATGTCCGAGGGATAAAGGGACATTTTAGCTATTAAAGGGATTTTTTCATAGTAACAAATTTCATATAATAACGATTTTCAAACACAAGTGAAACGAACCCTTAGGTAAAGACAATACTTTCTAGTGATAAAGCAGCCATTGAGAGGTCATTCCTCATTGCTTGCTTGTTTTTAAAATAGCGGAAAAAGGAGAATCAACACAGCGATCGTATAAGAATAATTTTTGTTGGAGTTGGACGACTGACGACAAATATAAAGATTGGATAGCGAGGGTTCCAGAAAACTCGGAAAAGGCCAAGTGCAAAAATGAAGTCATTAAACGTTATTTCTGTTTGAAATGCGTTTCTTTTACGGTTGATCTGGGATATTCCATTATAACCTTCTGGCAACACTGAACCTACTGGGATTCGAATTCGAACATCCATAGTAGTTGCTGGTCGATAATGATGTCGATATTGCCTTTATTTCCGGGTTTCAAAAATGTATTCCCTTTGTTCGATAAGTCGTTTATTGGCTCTAGGGCTCAGTTGCGCATTTAAAACCTATAGCAGTGAATAAAGTCAGTCACCTGTTATCCATCATAATTGTCTCTTTCAAAAACAAAACCAGTTTAATAAAACTTAACATTTTGTGCATTTATTCTAGTTTTACATTGTTAACACAATATAGTTATTTATAAACTATAAGAAACCCAGTTATTCTCATGTAAATTTAGGTTTAAAGTGAGTTGAAAAGAACCAAACTCATTTGAATATTGATTAAGTATACATACTTTACGACTATAAATACACTTGTGACTAAACTATTCCCACTGCTGTCCTTTTAAACCTCATTTTCACGTCCAGTTCCAAATTGCAAGTCATGATTAAAGTACTCCCGATACTGTTGTAATTTCTTCTCCCACACCTTGGTTATGTCCTCGACAGTCTCATTCTCTCCTCCATATTCGGCCGGTAACAGTTTTTGTGGTACATAATCGTAGAGATCCTTGAGATTACTGTGAATGAAAAACTACAAAAGCACATTGCATTTAATATTATATATAGATCTTAGACCTAAAGGATACCTACTCGACTTTTAATTTTCGCCGGCAACAAACTCCGGCATATGGTGAGAATGCCACTGGTGAACCATGGTGCATTTATCACATGAATGCCTTTGATCCGATGTGGTAGACCACATCTTGTAAAATTAAATATTCTCTTCAGGGTCATAACGTTCATGGAAATCATATGGCCAAATGTAATACCCGCAAAATCCTCAATACTAGTCACTCCTGCTACCGCAGTATTATCATCTTCTAGAAGATTTATTTCTAGTATCATGAAGAGCAGCTTTATGCCCTGATAGACAGAATAGTTCTTTAGATCGAGTTTGCCATACTGTGAGATGTGAATGCGAGAGTTGTCTGTCTCCATAGGCATTGATAGTGACAGGTGGATTCTGAAAGAAACAAAAAAGGATATTATATACATATTACAAAAATTAAGAGTTATGTCCTACCCTGTTCGAAGTAGATCCATCATTTCTTCATCAACTTTTCTCTCGGCAAATATCTCCGGACACTCTGTTCGCATGGTTAAGTAGTTGGCCAGTTTTCTGCCCACAGTCTCATGTTTGTATTTGCATGTTCTAAGGAAGCTTAGAATGAACTGATCGGAAATTTGGTATTTCCCCAATTCAGGTTGTTCTTTGATCCATTCACGAATGGATGTAATTTCTTTGGCGATATTGTTGGCATCTTCGTTCAGTTCTAAAATGGCCATTTGTTGCAGAGCGGGATTTAGCGGACGTATTTGTGACATTTTGAAGGGCTGTCGAAAGAAAGGATTTTTTTTTTGTAAATAAGGAAATAAATAATTGGTTCACAGCCATTGTTTGTGTGAGTTTTTAATATATACAAATAAAACAAAAACGAAATAAAGTCGAGACTGTATTTGTCTGGAGCAAGCCACAAACTTATAGCTGGCTATAGAAGAATCAGTCAATCCACCCCAGCCATTTTGAGTGATTAAATCCGAGCATAAATTGCTTTACTTCACTGTCGGACATAGCTGAAAAGTTTGATGAAGATTGCATTTACTGCCATAGAGAAATAACCTTATTCGGGTGGTACGAAAGCCAAAGCCTTCATCATTCGACTATTAAGTGAAAACTCGTTTCACTTTCCAAATTTGTCAGCAAAACCTTTTTTTCCCCTTCCCGCCAAATAATCTGACCGAAATTAAGCAAACAATCCTTAAAATCTAAGTAATTGACGCAGGCTCCGCTAAGTAAGGCCGCAAAAGTAAAAATGAAGTAAGATGCCAGAAATGTGCTCACAGTACAACAACAATTGTCTAAATTTGGGGTGAAATTCCACTTTTTGGAACCTTACCTCGTTTTCTCAATTGGGACTGGCTTAATTTTAAAATTAAATAAAAAAATTGACTAAGACCCCAACACTGATCTCTTCTCTAGTTAATCAACAGATTTTATTTCCTGAGAGTATTCTCATTGCATTCAGTTGAAAACAGTGAAGGTGACGTGTGTTCTTGCAAGCAAAAGGCTGCAGCTTTAAAAAAATCCTAGGTTAAACCATGAGTATAGATCATCGTCGCCAATTCGGTGAAAGGTTTATGCCCAAAACACATGTGCAGAAATTCTGAACGCTACACTGCAAGCAGTACTGCAGATGAAACAGATCTGCAGATTTTAACTTGCAGCGGTTGCTGTCAATGCGGGGTAAAATACGAGAGTGCAACACAGACGACGAATAATTCCCGTCGCTCTTTTCCTTGTATGCATCTGTAGCTGAATTTAAAAATTCGGTGCTGCCAAGTCTATGTAATTTAATTCACTGCGTTGCTATGCAGTGGCTTTAGAAATAGAGACATATTAGACATAAGACATAAGAACATGCGTATTCTAATCTTGCTGCACAGTAAATTCTGCACGTGTATTTTGGGCATTACTCTTAAGAGAGCTTCCATTTAAAGATGCCTAAAACTTCAGACACTTTTGCCGGTTGACTGCAGCAATTATTTGATAGTTCCTTGGCATTTAGGCTTAGTATTGTTTGAAAAATGATCATGAATTAGATTTACACCACAAGATTGTGTAAGCGTCACTCGAATATATGCGGTTTTTAATTGAGATTGTCAGAATTGCCCTTAAATTGCAAATTGCAAAATTATTATGTTTATTGCTGGTATTTCATGTAGTTCGAGATACGGAAAGTGAACGAACTTAACTTGATTCCAAAAAATTGCTTCTTTGTGGCAATCGAACTAAAAACTGGAGTTCTAGAGCAACCAAAACATTATATTTGTTTTTGAAAATTATTTCGTTTTTAGAAACTCATTTGGCCTATTATTATATTTCTGGGGGTTTAATTTACCAGCCTCTGCTGGTGGCACTATCAGTCTTTTGTTTTTTTCCAAAATTAGGCAGTGGCTGGCGTTAACTGCCAAACCAGTATTGCATTCGAAATAGGATCGAATTGGATCTTTGAGGCCACTCGATTACCTACTTTTTTTGAAGTTTTGTAAAGTCTTTGGTGTATGTTGTTGAGCACATGCATGCATTGGAAATCAATTTTCAGGACGTCATTCGAATGCCCCTATGTTCGAAATGGTTATTTGGATTCTGGAAATTTTCCATGAAAGGTGACGGTAATACCATGGTTTATAAGTGTATACGGTCTTTGTAGGTGTAATGGTTCATGACCAATGGGCGTGGCACCGCCGCCCATACAAAAAAACAACAACATTCAAAATCGTATATCTCGAAAACCACCTAATCGATTGAGCTCAAACTTACAGATAATCTTAGGTATTGGCCCTGAAGTGCTCTTGTGAAGATTGGTCAAAATTGGACAAAGGGGCGTGGCAACTCCCAAAAAAAAAAAACCTTATATACATACCTCCTATACAAAAAACATTTTCTATGGGGTTAAACTCGATGACGTTATAATTCGATAACCGCTGGGCCGATTCTTGAGTCTTTTTTTTTGTTTTGAAATCGATTTATTCTCATTTCTCGCATTTTACGAAAGAATATTGTTATCTAAGACCTAAGCAATACAATTCCTGTGCATGGGCAAAGCAAGGCGGGTACCTACAGCTATCTCTATATAATAAAACAAAGTGGAAAAAACTGTATGTTCCCTTTTTTGCCCCGTAATTTTCAACCAATTTAGTTGATTTTTTTTAAATGCCGGTGTGATCAATTGACACGCCAAAAAAAAAAAAATTTTTGAAAAAAAAAAAAAAAATAATAAATAAATAAATAAATAAAAATAAATAAACAGCAAAAAAGGCCTGGCGAAGCCGGCGGGGATTCAGCTAGTCTTCTATAAATTGAACTTTATAATTATAATACTTCTTATTTTATTATAACTTTTGCCAAAGCGTTTAATTTTAGCTTTTATTAAAAAGCCGTCACACTTACTAATTCACTTCACATAAGTGTCATTGTAATATGCCCATCCCGTCCATGTGGCCATGCCCAATGGTTTGTCTTAAGGTGGGTTTCCACATGTCGGTTGAGTGACAAAGTTTGACAGCCCTCGCGTTTATGTCATTGAACGACACCAACGTCAGTTCATTTCCACTTAGGCAAAAAATCGTTTGTCAGTTGATTGACCAACTTATGAACTCGATGCCAATTAAATTTTCTCTGTCAATTATAGACAAAGTGACATTTTGTTTGACAATTCAGCTATTTCCACTTGTCCAGTGGTTTCTTTGTCAGTTATTGGCAAACGCTGTTAGTCAATTCATTGACAAGCAATTTTTCGCTATTTCCACTTGCCAATTGTTTAATTGGCATAAAAATACGTCAATTGTCAATTTCAAATCGACAAGTGGAAACCCAGCATTAGTAAAGAATTTGCTGGTCGGCTTTGATAAGAGGCGATGTCAAGTCAACTGACCCACAAAATTGTGCATGAATCATCATAAATTTGATTGACTTCCGGTTGACTTTTTGTGTTTTGCTAACATGGTCATTTGCGATGGTGTTTCTCAAAACGTAATGCTAATGAATGACATTGAATGCACTTTATTCTTGAATTTTTATCTGCACTATACGCTGCTCTTTTTATACAATCGTATAGATTGGCTGCTATTATTATAATAAGATAAATAAAAACGTTTGTAATAGCTACGAAAATTAACAAAGAGCGCGTGCAGAATATCGTGTGTTACGAAACTCTCGTTTAATATTCAAAATTGACGGTCATTTGATGGAGATTTTTTATTAATTTTATTTTTTTACCTTTCTAACTGAGACAATTTAGATATATTTACATATTTGTCTTCATAGGACTACATTCAATTTTTCACTCTAGAACGGTGTCTAGTTACATGCTCATTGCGATTCCTTAGACTTCGACTTCAGATTTGTATCGAATATCTAAGTGCAATTTGTTAATAATTCCACAAGTCACTAATACTACCTTTATCTTAACTTTTATTTTGATAAGATCCACAAACACCCTTTCGTACTAAATAGGACTGTTTTCTCCACTATACCTTCAAGTATTGAAAATACAATTTCCCATAATCGCATGAAAATGCAGTTTTGCCGTGACGGTGACGGCTCAAATCGCGAGGTTCACAGGCACGCTTTGTTTAAAACCATTATCAGCTGAATTACGCCCATTCAATTCTCATTATCAAGGTTCTCAGATACAAATACAATATAGTTAAGGTATGTTACAACAATTTACATTCGACTAAAAATTAGTATTAATTTCACTTTTATGTTTGCTCTGTTTGTTACTAGAACAAATAGCAATAAAAAAATCACTGAACCGAATCAAAACATCGGACTATAGGTACCTAAAGTTCAAGTCACATGTGTTACACTGTTACATTTTAAAGCTTTAATTTCGTCTTAACCATAAATAAATTCCCTATCAAAGGCAAGATGAATAAACAAATTAAATAAGGTGAAATCCGTCACATTGGAATGTCTACTGCACAATGGTGAATCAGAACGAAGGCGCGTAATCAAAACAAAAGATTAGACAACAAAATTTAATAAAATAAAAAGATAAAACTTAAATGTCGTACGTTTTTCTTTTACCTTGTAGTACGGCCTGTAACAAACGATAAACTGGCTTCACGAATCGTGAGAGTATCTCCGATCTGTTTGAAGTTGTTTTGTTTTTTTTATCTAGAAACGAAAATAAATAATGTAGAACAAAACAAGTTTGATAGGGCTTTAAAAAGCACGCGGCTTCGTGATATCTATCAGCTGTTTACAATTCGTGGCATACGACTAAGACGACTTTTAGCTGTGTATAGGTAATTTATAGGGGAAACCGTGTGGGAGCCTATTTTGACGTTTAGTAGGAAAATCTGGTTTGCTCTTCTTCGTTAGCATGAAGCTTTGAGCCACTTGTACTCTGTGGAGTTTAAAGCTGTCCGTATATAATTACTGGCTAGTGGGAACGAAACAGCTGTGCTGTTGCTTTGGCTGATGGGGAATTGTTTAATTTGAGTCTACCTTTAGGCGGATAAGGTAGTAAGTACTTGAATACCTACAGGCACGGACAGGGGATTTAAATCAAATCATTGGGAAACTTTGTGCCTAAACTAGGGGTCTAAAAATTATTTATATACTTATTTATTTTGTATACTTTTGTTGGCGCTACGGATACACTCCGAGATGGACGAGGGCCTCAACCACGAAGTCAATGCCCAGCCAGCTCGGTCCATCGATAGCTACCTCCAGTTGCGCATGCCATGTTGATTGAGGTTTCGTTCCAACTAAGCGCGTCACCAAAGTCGTCCTTGCAGTGTCAACAACATGTACAGTTCTTCATTATATCTTCTGCTCTATAAACTGGACCAAAGATACCATGGAGAATTTTCCACTTGAAGAAACTGAGTATATTTTCGTCAGCCCTTGACAGAGTCCATGTTTCGGATGATAAGGGTCTTATATACAATGTTTGCTTAGTTGTTCGTGAAAAGCCTGTAAAAAGCCTGTTTGTCGCCAGTAAGCGCAGAAATTATAATACGTAGACAAAGTCTTTCCATTGTTGCGATTGTCAAGGTACCGATGTTGAATGTCATATCATGTGGATAGCACAAAACATGTGATTCGCAGCTAGTACATACAAGGAATTACAGAACCGTGAAATATCACGGAAGTTTCGCCGGAATGTAACACAGATCAAACCAACAAATATCTACAGTTTGACATGTCATCGCTGTCTAAGTTTATAGGGTCATAACTTCCAAAAAAAAGTCTATAGAATCAAATCTCAATAATGGCGATGGCTGCATAGACGAGGGCACACCCCACTTCCTCTGTCGCTTAAGAAACTGAACACTTGAAAGTCAGCAACTTGAGCAACCTACACCCATTTAATGGACAAGCGGACCATTGAAAATGATGATGATGATGATGATACACTTGAAAGTCACTACTTCCATGACATACAAGAACTTTGCCTCTTTAAAGATTTTCGAAAATACCATTCACAAAAAGAAGGAATTCAAATCAAAAAACTAATGGCATCAATGGCTAACCCTCATAATAGGGCAGCACGATCAGTCCACAAGGACGCCTAAAAGTGCTACACCCATAGGTTTATCGTGCTCTACATACACAAAGCCTAACATAACCAAACGTAGTTCTATCTTTACCGCTTTGTTTCAATACTCACAAATGTACCACTGACAGCTCGTCGATTTCTTTTAATTATGTCAATGTCATCGGCATTATGATTTTCAAAATTTGAAACTTCGGATTTGGCTTGTGAGTTTTGTACAATCCTTTCCAGTACATATATGATGTTAAAGATAGCGCGTCTACTTGTCTTAGGTAACCTTTTTTGGTTACAGTGGCCAAACATATCCACGAGAAAATCTGCAATCGAAGTAAAGGACAACAGTATGGACCCATAACCTGATACCCACCATCGAGGTCTGGACAAAGTTCATGTCCGGCAGCTTTCATAATTATTCCTCCGAATGCTCCCAGAAGATGAAAAAGATACGCAGCATGCAATGTTCCACCAGGCACTTCGCCGAAGGAAGAGCGAACGTACCAAAAGGCCGCAGCTTCTAATAAGCCATATATTGAGGTAAAAACACTACTGTGCAATTTTCTGTTTATAAATGCATAAAAAGTGGTTTGTTCGCATTTCATCAATTCGTTCGTTCGCTCCCATGTGAATGGTCCTTTATTGCTTCCACGTATTGTTTTAATTTCTTTAGTGCCAAATGTAATGCATTAAATAAAAAAAATTCTTTAACTTAACAATACATAATATTTATGTACTTGTACATGTTTACATGTTTTTTTTCTTTGTTGTTGATATCTTTGTTCAGACTTTTTCTTACAATTCAACAAGTTTCTCTATAACTTCTGCAACGACTGGCTCAAAAGTACCGTCCTCAGACTCAAGATCAATATTCGGTTCGGTTTGATCGTCAACACCAGACTCAGGTTCAATACCACACTCAGATCCGATGCCAGACTCAGGATCCGTTCCAAATTTCAAGTCATTTGAAAAATAAACTCCATACTGTTGCATTTTAGTCACCCAAGTTTTGGTTATATATTCTATCGATCCACTTTCGCCACCATATTCCTCAGGCAGAAGCCTTTGTGGTACATGCGCGTATAGGTCAGTAACTTTTTTGTGGATGAAAAACTGTAGGTAAATACTTTTTAATTAATAAATGTGCTTCATTCAAAAGCTATACGACACTTACTCTCTTTTTCATTTTCAATGGCAATGTATCCCGAAACAGTCCCATTATCCCATTGACAAACCATGGCGCGTTAATAATATGAATTCCCTTGACGCGATATGGCATCCCGGATCTCACGAACCCCATTATCTTCTTAAGCACTCCAATATTCATAGCAACCATATGGCTAAAGGAAAGATCGGAGAAATCTTCGATGAAAGTGAAGCCAGCCACCGAGCTGTGATCGTCTTCCAGAAATCGCACCTCCAACATCATGTGCAAAAGCTTGATGCCTTCATAGATCGAGTATTGCTTAAGATTGAGGTTGCCATAGTTTGAAATGCTAAGCAGCGATGAATCCGTTTCCAGTGGCTGCGGGAGCGGTAGGTGTACTCTAAGGAGAAACATATATACATATATTTGAAATAGATCACAAGAACAGCTTACCCTTTTTGAATAATGTCAATCAATTGCGTGTCAACTTTTCGGTTGGCAAAGATATCGGGAGATATTTTCCGCATGCTTATATAGTTTGGTAGTTTCTTCTTGACAGTGCGGGGATTGTATTTACATGATCTCAGAAAGCTGAGAATAAATTGATCGGAAACATCATATTTTGCCAGTCCGGGTTGTACATCGATCAGTTGAAGTGTAAGTTCAATTTCTTCGTCAATTTTCTCCGGATCTTCGTTCAGCTCGGTGGTGGCTATTTGTTGTAGAGCGGGCTTTAAGGAACGCACTTTCGTCATTTCTATATGGCTGTGGGCGGATGCGAAAAAAGACATTTTGCCATTTGGCTGATTTAAGTAAGAAGTTTGATACTTTTTTTTTGCTTTTTAATAACTTTCAAAGTTTTGAAAAAACTGAACATACAGTTGAAAAGTATCTGCACGAATCTCGAAGGGCCAATAAGAACCCTCTGTGTAATCAATCCTATATGAGAAGATTGAAAACAACCAAGCTTAAATTGTGTAGGTTCAATAATTCAACAAATGGGCCAATGCCCAATAGCTTACGTATACGTTATCATTTATTGTGAAACGTTTACATTCATTTACAGTGTGGGGCACATACAGAAGCACTAAAGTACACTCTTGGTATATCTGAAACTGTTTTCATAGGGGCAATGACTGCGCCATTATAAAAACTTTCTTATGTTGCTTCATTTTCTTCCGGTTCGCGAATTATTTAATAGCGTTGTCAAACAACAATCTTTTTGGTCTACAATGAACTTGAAATTTTGCATGACGCTTAAGGCGTGAAAAGAATTATTATTTTACTTATAGGAATAATTTCCGTCGACCAGTACATATACGTACCCTATACAAACTTGACGGACAAACGAGTCCACTAAAGGCATTCATGTAACTTAAGTTTGAGCACAGCTTCCTCTCTTTTTATTACAATTTTTGTGATAAGATTTTTAATAACCTATAAAATAAACACATTTCAAACTCCTTTATCTTCAGGAACTTTAAATTCACCACCAGTCCTCATTTATAGTCTCTACAAGAAATAGGCCACTACTTTGTAGGTACCTCTATATCTACGACGGAGTATGTCAGGACCCTAAGTCAAGTTTTTCACAATGGTTCGTTAGCGTCTTTTTTTATTTGTTAAATTTATTTTGGCTGTCACTTTGTTTTGTCTATTGTCTACCACCTAATATTTGACAGTCATGCAAGTGGTCGAAAGCGAACAAAAGCAATTTAAATATTTTGTTTTATTTAAAATTAATTGTTATCGAACAGAAATGACAGCCAAATAAAATCCGTGTACATTGGGCATTGACAATTGGGGCGTTAGAAGCACTACTGAGTCTGACAGCTTGCTGACGTTGATGTGTCTAAGTTTTAATTGTCCTAATTTACTCGGGTGAACAGTTTTTTCTGTTGACGTTTATGGGTAGAGTTAAGAATTTCTTAACTGAGTACTAAAGCTACGATTACACGGCCATTTTTTCGAGTCATTTAAATGGCGCTCTGACGTAAAAATCTCGTCACAAAGCAGTCATTTAAATGCCGCTCTGTGTGATCGCCATTTTTGGCAGCGTCATTTAAATGACTAGAAAAATGGCGCTCCAAATGACATGAATTAAGTGCCATTTAAATGGCGCAAAAAATGTCCGTGTGATCGCTCTTTAATGACGCCTAGAACAATCCCATCATCCCAACGGAAAATTTTAAATGACTCGCAGCGTCCGTCATTTGATTTTGGGACACAAATGACGATGATAGTCATTTCGTGTGATCGCCATTTTTTCAATGACGAATCGTAGCTTAAATGTCGCTGTAATGCGAAAGTTTTCCTGGCGTCACAGCGCCATTTAAATGACTAAAAAAAAATGGCCGTGCAATCGTAGCTTTAGTTCACTTTTCGATTATTATGCTTTGACGTTAAAAAGACCAATCTTGTTTTTGCATTCAGGGGAAATCGAGTCTAAAGAATTTTAGTCCACTTAATATGACTGAACTTTGATTTTGCCCAATACCACGCCTATAACCCGTTATTGTTTGTTCCAAATAACTTACAAAACGAAATTACATGAATAAAATATTTTTTTTTTATGGAATTTTGGTGTCGTTGGTCTCCGTCCCAGTCAATGATAAACAAATCACGGACCAATTGCTCGTTAGTGTCGGCTACATTCGCTCGCTAGGGAAGTGTGGTACTTGTCTTAGATTTTTAGTACTGTAAACAGTAATGAAGGAGTGACGAATATGTATGTTGTGAGCTCTTGTTATATAAATGAGGTACATACTCTAAAGCCCCGGTGCACACTTGCGTTTTTTGACGCGCGGTGCCGCAGCGCCACCGCTTTTGCGTCTTAGGGGCAAAATGACGCATGTGTGCACTGCTCAATAACAAACAATGTACTGAAAGTGATCTCGAGGGAACCTGCGAGTCTTTTTACCCGCAAGAATGACGTGCGATGCCGCATCGCGGCGTCACCGCACGTGTGTGTGCACCACCCAATTTATTTGTGAGTACTGCAAGACGCAAAAGCGATGACGCTGCGGCACCGCACGTCAAAATGACGCATGTGTGCACCGGGGCTAAAGGGTATCCCATAATTCACGCAACGTTTGAATTTTGCGCCAGTGATGCCAACGGAGAATAAGATAACAATATGACAGCTGACAGTTCGGGGTTAGTAAAAATAAAGCGCTATACGAAAGGACAACGCATTTTCATTGTTGAACAATATTTTAAAAATAATGAAGGTTTGTCAGCTACAGTCCACAATTTTTCGAACAAAATATGGCCGTCATAGTGATTTCAAACCATCAACTGTGAAGACAATAATTGAATAATTCAAGGAGACTGCGGATCAATTAGTGATCTTAAACACTATGGGTGTCCTGTCACAAGTTGTTCAACAGAACATCGCAGTTTGCGAGAGTATTGCTGACAATCCAGGAACATCAATTCGGCACCGTAGTCAGGAATTGGGCATTTCGAGAAGCTCTCTACAGCGAATTCTCATGAAAGACTTGAAAATTCATGCTTACAAAGTTTAATTGACTCAAGAATTGAAGCCCACTGACCATGCAGCGCGAAGAGAGTTCGTTGAATTGATTTTGGAACAACAACAAGTGGATGCTGATTTTTAGAACAAAATCATCTGCAGTAATGAAGCTCATTTTTGTCTTGATTCTTAATCGTCAAAATTGTCGCCTTTCGGTTTCAGAAAACCCACGAGTAATTGTTGAGAAACAAATGTATCTACAACGCTGACTGTTTGGTGCGGATTTTGGGCTGGAGGCATTATCGAAAATGCGGCCTAAATTACAAGGTATGGATGTGACCAACATGTAGTTTCAACAAGACGGTGCCACATGCCATACAGCCAGAGAAGCAATTCAATTACTGCATGAGTTATTTTCTAATCCTGTAATTGGCCGTTTTTGCGATCAGAATTGGCCATCCAGATCTTGGGACTTAACGCCATTGGACTTTTTTTGGGTTTTTTGAAGTTAAAGGTCTATGCAAACAAGCCGATGACCACCACCGCCTTAAAAGAGGAAATTGGGAGGTGTATTAATTAAATTCAGCCACATTTGTGCGAAATGGTCATAGGAAACTTCAATAAAAGAGTAAGTACTTGTCAGCAAAGCCGTGGCGGCCATTTATCCGATCTGCTATTCTATACATAACCCCAATTTGTATACTCTATGAATTAATAAAAAAAAATTTAAGCTTTCTAATCAAAAATCTGTATTTTCTATCAAAATTACATTTTTCGTGATATATGGGACACCCTTTATTAGAAAAAAACTATTTTCTAAATATTGAGTTACAATTAGTCCATCAAATTTTGGTTTAAGTTTTAAATACGACTGTAAATATTGTATTTAGTGTATACAGTTCAAAGAATTTTTCGTGGTGAAATAAAAATTACTTAGCACCTATTCGTAATTTTTGTGATTCCTATTTGAACCTTAAAATAGTCACAGCAACATTAATTTACAACAAACAAAACCAATTGCACTACTCGTCCGTTCGATCCGTTTTTGAGTCTGTCCATTAAGTAGGTATGGGTACACGATTTTGGGGGTTTCTATTTTATTACCTCATTGTTTTGATACCAACTCGTATGTATCAAAATTAATGCAATTCATAAGATACGGTATAATTAGCCGATTAGTACCGCCGGCACATATGTGCTTTGAGCTTTACACCTTATTAGGAACTATTTAGGTTACTGTTATCCAGACCTGTTAAAAGTCTGATTGATATACATAGTACGATTACGAGTGTACTATACGTTTACTTCGATTGTATTTGTTATACAATTTATCAAGCACATTCTTCAATTGTGTTAATTTTTCCACTTTCGTTTAAAAATTAACATTGCTACTCATACCTCAAAAATGCACCACAAAATTTCAAACGAAAGATTAAACAATTATTGAGAATATAATTTGCGATTTTGTTACCTTATCCGTTAAGTATCTTCAACCGATTATCACAAAAAAATACAATTATAAATAAATACACATGAACAGAGCTATAACTTTGAACACACTAATTTCTCAGCTGTTTCTCAGTCACGCACTACTATTTAAGCGGACAGACACTTTCTGACCACTATAGGTGGACGTAAGAAACAAATTGCTTCTCAACTGATAGAAACTAATTAAAAAAAAGTTTCAGTGAAAACGCATAGATAAGAATGATAAGATAAGTTGAGATTAGATATTGCATAATGGAAGGAGTAATTTGACTAAAATGTTTACAAAGTTAAAGTGTGCCTTTAGGAGATAGAAGATTAAATTTGAATAGTGTATCTATTCAAGTCATGCATTTTTATTCACAAAGTATATCTGTCAAAAAGAAACCACTGGACAAGTGGAAATAGCTGAATTGTCAAACAAAATGTCACTTTGTCTATAATTGACAGAGAAAATGTAATTGGCATCGAGTTCATAAGTTGGTCAATCAACTGACAAACGATTTTTTGGCATAAGTGGAAATGAACTGACGTTGGTGTCGTTCAATGACATAAAGGCGAGGGCTGTCAAACTTTGTCAATCAACCGACATGTGGAGGACCACCTTAACAATAGCCAAGAATTTGTTCTAAATTGTCTATAGTGCGAATCAGCAAAATTTTGTGAAATTTTATGTTTTTGACATTGGGTAAGCTAATATAATTTAAAGAAAGTTTCCATATACTCAGCCGCACCCATCCCAAAATACAACAGTGACCCCAATCAGGGGGGATCAATCACCTCCCTACACACTTCATGACGACTCCGATGACTTGGCGTTACAGATGTAATGACATAGTGAATATGCCTTCCTGGGGAGCGGTATAAAAATGTTTAAATTGCGTGTAAAAAAAAAAATGATTTACTTTTAAAATTTATTCAGTTAGAAGGCTGGGCCAATTTTGTTGAACAAATTAAGACAAAATGAGGTTCCACTTCGATAGACAAGTTCACATTTTGTCGCAATTCGACTGTTAAAAGTCTTTTTCTCTTTTTGGCATGATTTCGGAGAATGCTGCGAATCAAAATCCATCGAACAACGAAGATGTGAAGCTTAAAAGAATTGTAATATGTAACTTTTAAGTTGATTGCTTAAGATTTTTGATAGAAAGCCAAAACTGATCCAATTTTTTTTTCGATGAATGTTGAACGGTATAGGTATGTTAAGTACGTATATAGGTACATTTTGTGTGTGTGTGTGCTATACTTCAACAAAAAGATCTCCACAGAAATCACAAATAGGGAAGCATGGGTTAGAAATAACCCACCAAACTGCCAAAACGGCCTAAAGTGGTATACGGATGGTTCCAAAATGGACTTGGGGGTGGGAGCTGGCATTGATGTGCCGAATCGAAATGTCTAAATAACTATGGGGAAAAGAAACAGTGTATTTCAGGCAGAGCTCTATGTCATCAAAAAATGCGCAAACCTCATATACAACTCAGGTATTAAAGGCGCCTAACATCAATGTATTCACGGAAAGTCAATCACCTATAAAGGCCCTTAGCTCACCCACTATTGACTCCAAAATAGTATTAAAAAAAAAAAAAAAAAAAAAATAGGTGGCGCAACAGGCGTGTAGACACTCTTGGCCTAGCTTCTCGCAACCAACCACTCGTTTTGTGTGAGTTTCTATTTTTGGAACGAATGGAAGGGACCTACAATTTTATGCCAAGTCCGAACGGCTCATACTTTCGCGAGAGACGTTCGCGAGAGGTGGCGCAGTAGAAAAAACTTTATGATGTAATTTGTGTTTTTCCGGAGATCGAACCTGGAATCCCTCGCACAGTAGTCCATCACACTAACCACTGCGCTACTGCGCCCACCTAAAATAGTATTACACTGCTTTAATTCCCTCCAAACACTTTACAGTGCGTGTCCCTGATGGCCACAAGGGGTTGAAGGAAATGAAAAAGCTGATGAACTAGCCAGAAAATGCTCGGAAACGCCTTTCATAGGACCTGAACCTATCTGTACAATCCCCAAATCAGCTAAAAATTCGGTTTTAAGAAGCTGGGAACGGATCAAGAGCATTTCTTACTGGGAGAAATGTCCCAGTTCTAAGACTGGCTACTATATAAAAAAATCTAGTAAGCTACCTAACAGGTCACCACGGTCTGCGACATCACCTTAATAAATTGCATTTAGTCGACTAGCCGGAGTGCCGATTATGCCCTGAGAAAGATGAAACAGCTGAGCATATCATATGTGAATGCCCGGCTCTCTATGGTATTAGAAAAAAATCATTTTTCAGGGAAATAATAAGTACCGAAGAATTAAGGAAATCTGACAATTTTATAAGTACAATAGATCTTTTGGGTCAACGTATGACTCTGACGAGTCAGAATTTAATAAAAAATAAATAAAAAAATAGGTACATTGTACATGTACATACCGTGTCTCAAATCAATGAAGTTTGAACCTCGTCAATGGTGCTTATAATTTCTGGAATTTTTTTCCCGACTGAGATTCATAGATAATCGGAAAGCAGTGTTTACACATTTCATTTTGTTATTTCAGATTGTTATTAATTTTTACTTAAATGACTTCTGTTTTATATCAGGTATCAGTTTATTCCAGTTTTATGATGTAAAGATATTCTCAGATGGACTTTGAACACTTAAATTCGAGTTCAGCTTTTCAAAAAAATCGGTGAATTAAAAATTTAATTCTTGCCATAATTTAAAAATCCAAAAGAGCTTTTTTCGATTTCCAAATACAAAATCACTTCTGCTCTCAGGTTAATAATAAAAGTTGTTTTGAAAATATTTTGACATCCAAATTCACCAAATGAATGACTGTGCTTTTAATAATCTAATCATAGCTATAAACATAGTTAAAGTTTTTGAAACGTGACATTCTTTATAAAACATGCAGATTTTCTTGGCGCACAACTGTGAAAAAGCCTTTTATGTATTTCCAACATTGATGGACATCCAAGCAATACAAAGTAGGTATCTCTGCGATTCAAAAAAAACAAAATATAAATCGAAAATGCGGTTTTCAAGGTACGAGAAGCTTTTTTTTAGGTAACGTTTAAAAAACATAAATTTTACTCCAAGTATGCTTTATGTAAGCTATTTGTATTTTTTTTAAAGCCTATATAATTGTGAAAGTGTAGCTATTGTTTTTCATTTCCTTTTTCATGACCGAACTTTTGATTTTACAACGGCACGGAGCAGACATGTGTTGTGAAAATAGAGGTAGTTAAAAGTGACGTCTCATCCACAAACATAAAAAAAAGACATTTCAATTGACATTGACATTGAACTGAACTCTGTTAGATAGATTACATAGTTAAAGTTATTCAAGATTTAATTAGGTAACAAAAAGTTTTAATGTTGACTAGCTTACATGTAATATGTGTACTGCGAGTTGGTATTATAGTGAATTCAAAATGCGGATCAAACTAATTAATAAATTAATTTATATTTTATTTTCTTATTTTTTTATAGGTATGATGAGCTTATAATTTATTGTCGGGGCTACTGTCGCGATATTATAAAAGACTTGTGTGAATGAACTTCCATTGAATGAACAATGTCATCATGGCATCATAATATATTGTTCCATATTTTATGCCCGGCGTCACTGGATAGTTTTATTAACACAATATATAACAAAAACGTAACAATTATGTAGTTATGCATAATCTAACTTAATTTGGTTTAATGTTCTTCCCGAACAAGACACATACTTATAACTGGACATAGAAGAAACAATCATAGCTCAAAGTCCTCCATTATCTTCAGTAATTCACCCCGATCCTTATTGAGGAACTAATCCATGTATACCTACAGAATGATAAATACCTTCTTAGCATCATGTAATTCGGCACCACCTATCGCAAAAGCAAACAGAAATAAGCCTGATTATCTATTCTTAAAAAAACTATGAGCATTAACTTAATTAAATGAAAAACTATAAAAAAAAACTGTAAAAAATACACCTGGACATAGAAAAACACTCTTTTACAAAATATATGTACATTATTTCAGACGCGTCACTGCATCAATTATGAACAATTAGCCTTACCCAATATTCTTTAACGACATACCCAAACGAAACAAAAATTTAGTAAAACATTGTTTAAAAAAAAAATTAATCATTGTTTTCGAAACATTTCTGAAAGGTTTTTCCAATCTTTTGAGGCATGTTTTTGAATGTTTTTAATTTGTTCCGAAGTGTTAGTACTTACGAAAATGTCCTCAAACGAGAATCTAATTATTTCAGGCTGCTTTATTGTCGTGAAATGAGAAAAGAGAAGAAAGAGTGGTTTCCGAAATTTGTCTCGTATACCAGCGGCCGATTTTCAGTATCATTTAACAATATTATTAAAATCAAATTGGTCGACACTTCTTCGCTAGATTTTCAGTATCTTATAAAAATTATTGGACCGAGCATCATTCATTCATTCATTTTCAATGATCCGCTTGTCCATTAAGTGGGTCGCGGGTGTAGGTTGCTCAAGTGGACCCTCCATAGCTCTCGGTTCTCCGCCATCGACTCTAAATCATCAAGGGCAATCCCCATACGGGTATAGGAGAGATTATGGACTTGATCTAACCATCTCATCCTTGGTCTACCTACAGGACGCCTCCCTCATGGTAAGGATTCCATAGCACGTCGTGGGATCCTGGTTGGGGACATGCGTTTAATATGACCAAACCACCGAAGCATGGACCGCTCCGGTCCGGAAAAGTAGCTGCTCGACATTGAGTTCCTCACGTATTCTGGTACCTGTTTCTGATGCGATCTCTACGGGTCACACCAGCAATACATCCGCTATCCGCTATCTTATTCTTTCGGTCATTACCCAAACCTCATGACCATAGGTAAGAGTTGGAACAAACACCGAATTAAAGACTGACAACTTATCTTTGACACCAAGTACAGTCCTCCTGATAACAGAATGCCCAAGCTGTCTCAAAATTGATCCAGCCTGACCAATCCTACATCAGAAAAACTCAGCATTGCTCCTTCCACTCGTGAATAAGACCCCGAGATACTTGAACTTCTCCACCTGTTTTAATGGGACTCCACTAACATGCAGAGTGCATTGAACAGTCGTTCTGGAGACGACCATCACTTCAGATTTGTTCACGCTTACCTTCATCTCAGCTTCAACACAAACGGCTACAAACCGATCGAGTGCGCGCTGAAGTTCTGTCTAAGAGGACCCAAGGATGACCAAGTCATCAGGGAAGAGCAAATTACCTCCTCAGATCTTCCAATTCGAAACGTCCTTCGCCAAGACTGCGCTGTAACATCCAATTATTATATACCTAAGTAATGAAAACGAGAGGAGACGAGACGCACTGGACCGAGCATTAAAAACCAAAATTCAAAATATCTATAGAAATTATAGAATACAAATTTTATTTGAATTTTAAGATTATTTTATATTCTTCACAAGTTGGGCTTGTTTTCTAATAAATTTCTCCAGTAACATTTTATTTTCCCGCACTTCAAGTGGAACATTTGAGAAAAGATTCGCAAAGAAACAGGAAACAAAATTTACCGTCCATATACACAAAAAAAAAAGTTTTGGAAATATTTTCATTTTCAAATGGTTTCTGAAATGTTTTTTTTTTTTGCTTAACGCAAACAATTGGCATCACTCATAAGGTGATGCCATCTTGCAAATATTTGATAAACTGATGCGCAAACTTTAACTAAAAGTGCATCCGCGAAATTTGTTAATGCTTCTAGGTATCTAAGTGGAAAATTGTGGAAAAATGCTACAGAAATATTTTTACATGCACCTGGGATATTTAACACAATACCAATACCTCGTATCGTAGTACAATAAGCCGAAATTCTATGTACCTACACACTTTCATATGCAAAATTAGTTCAAAGCGGAGCAGAATATCTTTTCTTAAAAAATTCAGTAGGTACTTGTTGACCTGTCCTTTTGCATGTTATTGGCTGATTTTTTTTTTTATTTCTTTTTGAAGAAGTAGAATCCAAAAATATGTATTCAAAGTCTCATTCAAGAATCGATAACACATGAAACGTTTCTCTCATAGCAAATGAAAGTCTGATAATAAAAATTGTTCAGTACGGTATATTTATATTTATAACGACCACGTTCCTTTAAAACAAATTCTTAAACAAACAAGTAGAAAAGTAAAAAAAAAAAAAACATCTTTGGCACACAATCAAAAACATAAAATTCGGAGAACAATACGAGTACGTTTCCAATAGCGATATACAAAAATGTATATAAATTTTGCTTTTACGTATACACACGCTTATCTAAATACATATATAGATCATTATCTGTTGGGTTATTTTTAAATAAACAAAAAAAAATCGATAAGGGTGCTGGGTACACCGATTAGCTAGCAATAAATTAATCCACTTCCAATTTTCGGAATGATCCGTCCAAACCGAACAAAGACTCTGTGGTGATCTTTGTACCAACTCTCAGTTTCTCATTAGCCCCGTACTGGGAATCTTCGTCGAAAAATCCTTTATGGCTCAACAAACGTTTCTCCCATTCGTCAATAGAGTCCTGAATGCGACCATTATTTCCGCCATACTCTTCCGGAAGATACTCCTTGGGGATGTGTTCATAGAGGCTTTCAAACGATGAATGCACCATCATCTACAATAATTGATCGGGTTAACATTAAACTGAGTGCTTGAATAAATTGACAAATTCGCTTACCCTTTCCTTAACCTTTTTGCCCATTAGACTTCGAGAAATATTTAGTATAGTCAAAGCTTCTTTTGGAACATTTATCAAGTGCAAACCCTTTATGCGTAACGGTATAGCCTTGTCAGAGAAGACTCCGAATTTCTTGATCAACACCGGGTCAAATTGTAGCATGAAGCCAAGTGACGCTCCTGCCATGTCAACGATGTTGATTACACCTGCGATGACGCTGTTGTCATCTTCGTGCATTTCAATTTCTAAAACTCGAAGCTGATATTTAAGGAGCTCAGTCATGTGGAATTCGTTGGGATCGATTGATGTATAGCGTGTGATATGTAGACGGGGTCCGTCAGATTTCAACGGCTTTGGCAACGGAACAAATGGTCTAAAATGCAGGACCAGTGACTTTACATCAACGGATAGTATTTTGTACTCTTACCCAATTCGTGCCAATTTGACGGCTATATCGTCAATCGGCTTACGAAGGAACACTTCCGGCGAGAGACTCTTGATGGTGTAGTAGTAGTCTAATTTTTGTTTTGCCTTTTCCAAACTATATTTCGAACCTCGCAGGAAGGTCAACAGAAACTGGTCATCGGTCCTTGCGGTGAGGTGCGGTTGCTTTAAAACCCACTCCCGTAGAGCGGCAATGTCTTCCGGAATACGCTTTTCCACTTCGTATAGTTCATCACGGGCCTTGGCGGCCAGCTCTGGAGAAATCTGTCGAATATCGACCATCGTGTTGACTGTTTATTTTATCTCGCTTATCAAATTGAAGTACGACAACCGATCCAATTCAAGTTTACCCAACGACTGAGTGGCAATTAAGTGGTTGACATTTAGCGAAACTTTTTCTGTGAATTAAAGTAGGAATGGTTGGGCGAATATCAAATACAAACTGACTTCTATATTGTAAGCTCTTCGCAGACTTTAATCTTTTTCATTTTTTTTGTGTCTGTGATAATAATTTAATAGTTCAATATAGTTTTATCGCCAGTTTAAGTAATCAGTTACTAGCTAGCACAATGTGGTGAGTTGTAAACTGATTAAACTTAGAGTGTGTGTTGAGTTAAAGTTTACAATTCTTCTCGGGTTGTAGATATTTCTTGATGTGATAATTGAGTTTGGACTTCGTTAGGCTGTTGGTAGAAAATGTGTGGCAATTCTCAATCCCAGTTCTAGTAACAACTTATGTCGATTTCCATTGGGCAAGAAAAAGCACTTTTTTCAGATTCAGACCAGTTTTTCTGCTTTAGAAATCAGCTGTCTGTCAAATTCATTTTCCATTGGGAGGAAAAAAAAACACTTTTTTAAGATTGAGATCACTTTTGCGAATCTTGATTCGCGAATCTTGATTCGCGAGCGATATTCACACTTACTTTCACCAATACCAAAACAAGAGACATTTGTAAAAATCTGAGATCTGAGAGCAAAACGGTAAAAGCCCAATGGAAATCGACATTAGTGCACTGGTTGGAATATTGGCAAGGAATTGTCATTCGAACACCCTTGCCAGCCTAGGAAGATATTATAGCACACATACTGTGCGAATGCATACCTGTCCTTTACATAGTTGACCCTATGGGCGAGAATTGAATATTCTGTGGACTTGAGCGTTGATGCCCATTCGCTTTACATATCTTAACCATTTTAAGCACCCAAACCCAAATGCTCAGTTTGACTATTTTATTATGAAAAGATAACTCATCAAAGTTTTTTTTGTTTTTTATACAAACACTACCTTTCTGTACATTTTTATTTGTACATAGTATAAAATGAAATGATTCTTTTACCGTTTTAGGGTTTTCATTTCAGACCTAATAAAATACCTAAACAGCTTCGGGTCCCATTATGTCTTATGAGCTTGTGTTCTCAGTGCTTTACTAATTCCTCAAGTTAAAATCGGCATTCCGCGTGAAGAAAAAAAATATGTAAGGGGAAAAAGTTTATAAAAATCAAAGAGCAACCCAAATCTACACCCTTTTGACACACCACACACCCTCTCCGGCTGTTTTTGACCCTCTTCTTACTTCGGAACCAATGAAGCCAAAAACTTAAAACTTTGAAAGAAAAATAAGTGTATAAGGTGTAACTATTCAGCCACCAAAAATTAATGCGAAATCTAATGTTTAGTTTAAATTTTTTTTCTTTTATTTGGAAAAAAAAGAAAACAATATTATGGATTGTATTAAATACAATTTTCAAATACATACATTAAACACTAATGTTCTTTTAGTTATTGTGTCTTTTCTTAATAATTTTTGTTTTATTATTGAAATTTTTAAAAACTTTTTCCCTACATTACTTATCAATATAAAAAAATTAGCAATGTTAATATTTATTTACTAGTTGGTTGCAGCGTTGCCACTGTTGGACTATTTTTTCGCAGTAGATTCTCTAAAAATATGCAGTAGATTGAATTTTTCTGCAGCAGATTTTTTTTCAAACAAAACCAAGGTAAATTACAAAACATAACATAAACAATGCAAAATTAATAAAGACGAGTATTTAAACAAAACAGCATTAATATTCATGAACATGGAATATTTTTCATCATCATCATTGGCTATTAAGTTTTTCTATATCATCATCATAAAAAGGAAACAAGTTTAAAATAGACAATGTAGAGGGGATACTACCTTCCACTAGGTACTAACTTTGAGTCTACGTACCTCAGAGGTTTCAGTGTTTCATAATAAAATTTAAAACGATTTTTGTTCTGTCGACAAGCCTCGATATAAAATTGCGGCACGAAAAACCCCATCAAGATAGAAAATATTTGTTCAGAATCGACGTTTCAATTTGACCTGTTGTTGTTCAAAGACATAATTTTGCTGAAACAGTTTTCTTCGACAATTTAAGGCAGGAAAACTCAGTTTCCCAAATTGGCTTGTATTTCTGTTTGTATTTTATCTACTACTTTGGATTTGGCTTCCTCATTTAAGCTTTTACAAAAATGCAGTAGATTTAATTTGGTGGCAGTAGATTTAAATTTTGAAAAAAATGCAGTAGATCTACTGCAATTGCAGCAAAGTGGCAACGTTGGTTGGTTGTACCCGCTTCGCTGGGTATGCAAAGTAATATTTGATAAACAAATTGATTTTATTTAAAGAACTTCTTTGAAAACTACATTGCGTGTAAATTGTCTCTGGTTAATTAATAATCTTCCTTGCTGTGGATTAGATTCAATATACACCTTCTTTTGTCTTGCAACTCTTGATTGTGACAAAGCCACATACAGTTGACCGTGTGAAAATACTCCGGTCTTCAAATTTGGTGCATCATTTGGATCTTCAGTCTTCACTGATAACAGAATCGCTCCTATTCATTTCTAATGTCTGCAATTTGTCAGCGCGGCAATGACTCGTTCTGAAAGTTCCTGCATTGACTTTTGCAGCAGATCGCCAAAAATTGTCTTAATTAAGTCTCCTGTTAATATAATTTCCGTGGGAATTTCAACAACGTCGTCTTCATACATTTCTGCTACCCGCGGCAATTTTGCAATAATGAAATCGGATCGGATGAAAAATAAAAATGTTCCCGTACAAACTTTGACCCCCTAAGAAGGGTTGGTTTTATTTAGCAATTTCCTTTTGAAAACACTTGCCGAGCATTACTATAGTAGAGTTTGAACCTTGAAGAAAATTAAAATATATGAAAAATAGGCGGTGCGTATTTGAATAATGAGAAGACACAAACATTGAAAATTTATTCAAATACCCACCGCCTACTTTTATTTAAAATAAGAAAAATAAGAAAAGTAAGGAGCGTTACAGAATCACTAAGGGTAAATATATATATGATAATGTTCTCGTTTATTTCCTCAGATGATGCTCTCTTGCGTATTCTAAACAGCATTCACGTAAATTTTATCCCCTTAAATTAATTTGTACAGAGGACTAGCACTGGTGAATTTATCATGGACAAATTTATCACCAAGGACTATAAGCGAGTGTTCCTGTTTGAATGTGAAACAACTAAATCTAGATAATCATATTAGGTTTTTAACATTAACTATCGAAATGATTCAGCCTTTTGTATTGGTCCTTAAAAAAAGACTACTTTATATATTTAGATGTGTACAAGTTTAGAGTTATTAATGCTTTAAGATAGTTTTTTTTAAATAGTTTTTTTCTTATTAACTTAATAACCCACAGTTTGTGACCTCTCCGGAAATTTTGCTTTTTATTTTTTTTTCTTATTTAATTAAAAAAAGATTAACTAAATTGATGCGTTTGTGTTTTTGTTAATACTTTTTATCAGTCTGTATCGTGTAAGTATTTTCATTCATTCATTTTATATGTTTTCTATGTGGAGGTTGCTCTCGATTCTCCGCAATATCCACCAAATCATCAACGACAATGCCCATACGGGTAGAGCAGAGATTATGAACTTGATGTAATCAATTCATCCTGGGTTTACAAAGACGCCTCCCTGATAGTACGGATTCCATAGCACGTCCTGGGATTAAACATGCGTTTAACATCACCAAACCACCGAAACATGGACCGCTCCGTTCGGAGAAGTAACTGCTCGACATTGAGTTCCTCACGTATTCTGGTGTTTCTCATTAATCTCATTTCGGCAGCTTGTGCCCGATCTTAGCTTCAACACCAAGTTCAGTCCTCATAATAAACAGAATGACCAAGCTGTCTCAAAATTGACCCGGCCAGACCAATCCTACAGAAAAATTCAGCTCCTTCCATCACTCGTGAATAACACCCTGAAAAACTTCTCCACCTGTTTCAATGGGTCTCCATTAATATGCAGAGTGCATTTGACTAGACGTTCTGGCGACGACAATCACTTCAGATTTGTTCACGTTTACTTTCATCTCAGCTTCAACACAAACGGCTACAAACCGATCGCCGTTGTAGGTATGATTTTCTAAATCTATAAACTATACTGCGTTCATCAGACTGACAATTATTGAGACTTTGGTTATGAAAATCGAATTTATACAGAGTTTTTCAACAGGGATGCTACAAAAGTAGAGCGACAGGGACAGCAAACGACGCCGAATTTCTTGCCGCTCTTTTGACATTTCTCTTCTGTAAGGTTTGCCATTTCTTGATGGAAAGATGTACGAGCCAAAAACGAGTCGAAATTATTAAAATTTACTACCGAAATTCGGAGTCAGTGGCCGCAACGTTAAGAGCGCTACGTCCAATTTATGGTCGTCATAATCGTCCTAGCAGATCAACAATTGAGCGTCTAGTGGAAAAATTTGAATCCACAGGCACAGTACAAAATGTTCCCGAGCCAGTGAGACAAAGAAGTGCCCGTAGTGTCGAGAATATTGCTGCCGCTGAGGCTTCAATTGAAGAAAGCCCAAATGTGTTTCTCACACGTCGTTCTCAAGCGTTGGGCATCTCTGTGACCGTCTCTCTACCGTCGAAAATTGGGTTCAGCGTCTGGACTTCTGCCAGCGTGCCCGTGGTGGCCATGCAAAAGAAATCGAGTTCCACACATAATGGCATCGAACGTACTTTCACAGGAATAAAGAATTTCATTGATATCCAAAACCGTTTTTGTTTTATTTAAAAAACTTTTTTAGCGCTCTTATTGAAAATCCCTTTACATATATAAAAATGGTTGCGATAATGTATAGGTAGTAATCAATTTTTTTTAGCTCAAATTTTGTTCAGTTGTTCGTAATTGCCAGGAGAAGGTTCTTCTGAAAGAAAATTTTGGGAAAACCCTCCGGAAAAGTCGGGAAATTGGAAAAATCGAAAATTTATTTTTTGTATGGAATTTTGTGTGGCTTTTCGAATAGAAAAATACAAAATTCTTATTAGAAAATTCCGGAAAAACGTGAAAAATTGGAATTTTTTTGACGAAATTTTGCATTTTATCGCAAAATTTGATGATTTTGGACGATGTAAAGGTGGAAAATCCTTAAATCTTCGTCTTTGTTGCGGCATGAGTGTCGCATTGCAGAACGACCCATCTGCTCCTGAATTCTCGGGACAACTGCTGGCGCTTGCCAATGCCCAAATTCCCGTTAATATTTCGACTGGATTGATATTGTTCCCGGCAAATTTTTGCGAGTTCACATCGTCGAAAGAGGAACTCATCACCAAAGTGTTCCCCGGCATTGCACAAAATTATAAAAATCTCGATTGGATTAGGTAGTGAACGGGCAATACTAGCAGCGAAGAATAAGGACGTCGATAGCTAGAATTTCATTATTCAAAGTCAAATTGTTGGAGAACTGCATTCGTAAAAACTACAAATCCGTTGAGAGTGTGACCGACGAGGACCAACTATCCGATGGAATTTTTGAGCTTGCTTGATGTGCCCGGAACTCCCCCGCATAATTTACAGCTGAAGGTGGGATCGATCATAATCATGTTGCGGAATCTGAATTATCCGAAATTGTGCAACGGTACTCGGTTGTCCGTCAAGAAAGTGATGAGCAATGTGATTCAAGCGACGATCATCAAGGGCAAATTCAAAGGAGAGGAAGTCATTATCCCACGAATTCCGACTATTCCAACTGATCTTCCATTCCGTTTTAAGCGGATTCAGCTCCCCGTTCGATTGGCTTTTGCGATGACAATCAATAAATCCCAAGGCCAATCGTTGGAAGTCTGTGGGATTAATCTTGAATTTCCATGTTTTTCTCACGCGGTCCGTCTCCGTCTTCGTTTTTGCGCCGGAAAATAAATCGAAAAACATTGTTTTTATCACATCGCTCTCTACTGATTTCGATTTCATTCAAATAAGTTTGAACTACATGTGTTTTATTATCACTCTGGACTTTATCTGAAGGCGTTAAATTGGGGCGAGACAAGGTTAGCCGCCACCAATCAATGCCTTGGCGTAATATTGGAGACTCTTATAGACCTTGGATTCGAGTAGTATGTCAAGCTCTGCTGCTCTTCTAGGGATAAAATCTCCAGTCGAGGTATTAGACACCTTGCTATCACCAACGTGAAGGTGAGAGTAGAAGTTGATAGTTAAGAACTTGTGTTCGATATAATGACATCACTTTATTTTGACGGCCCAAAAAAGGAATGTTTAGATAATTTTATTCCGAAAACGGTATATAACGATTTCACTCCGAATGGTTTGTGCTAGGGTTTTAGTATTTGTCACAGAGTATTCGAAATGTTTTGAATTTCAAAATATCCGCTTTTAATCATCAGAGCCATCCTCCGACCTTCGTGTCCTTAAGCTTGCAAATAACAATTGCCACAATCTCATTATGTGCAATTATTTTTTAATCATGCTAACTTCAGACTTTCATTGGTATTATAATCTGATGGTATTAGTTATTAACACTCTACATTTAGTCTAGATGAATTGAGTGAAAACGACACTTGAGCAACTTTGTTTTCTGTTATGATGTTTCCTGTTTTAACTGAATATGTGAGCGTAACTAAAAAGTAAAGTCGTAATATTGAACTGTTTGTGTAAGATTGGCGTTAGTTACATCTTACATGTCTCATTACTTGTTACCCTTAAAGACAGCCTCTATAATTAATTGATTAAAAATGCCATAATTAAAATCAGTTGTATTAATTTTTTTGCATACATTTTGATAGAAATCATTTTGCGGGTATTTCCTTTATTATTCAGATGGGATTATAGTGTAATCAGATAAATGTTCATAAAGGGTGGTTTTTTTTACTGTTTGGTTTTTCAGCCTGATTTTTTTGACAGTTCACGTGAGAGTTGTGAATCTTAACACGTGTCAAAGTAAAAAATGCTCAGCATGGATAGACTTATGCCCGATCACCGTTGGCAAATTATTGAATTTTATTACCAAAAATGGTGCTCAGTAAAAAATGCTAGTTGAATTTTATATGAGTAATTCATCTCACGTTTTGGACCTATGAATTGGCCGCCTAGATCGTTCGATTTGACGCCGCCGGACTATTTTTTGTGGGGATATGTGGAGTCTATAGTCTATATAAGTCATTTTGATAAGCCAGACACTATTGCCGCCTTAAAAGACAACATAACTCATGTTATTGGTGAGATACTAGTCGATATGTTGGAACAAGTATATGTATAATGTATATGTCAAAATTAAACATTCCGGATGGACCACTTGAAGCGTAGTCGCGGTCAACATTTACACGAAATATGTAATATTCAAAAAGTAAATGGCAAGAATTGATTTATCGACCCTAATTGCATTTTTTCTAAACGAGCATGTTCATTTTGATTCCGATCCTGTATAATTTGAATCCATTTGCACTGAAGTTCATCAGCAAGGGATACATTGTAAATGTTCTTTTCAAAGACTACCCTGTTACATCCAGTTCATATAAATAATGAAAAGGGGTGAAGGCGCAACGCACCCATGATAAAGTCCAATGACCTCGATAACGTGTATTGATTTAACACCCTTCACTCGAAAACAGCTTACGATTCGCCTTGAGGAGAAAACTGTCAATTCTATATAATACTTCTGCAGTACATTCCAGAGGTTACCCCGAGAGACACGATTGTTATAGCTTCCGCCTGAAAAATGATGCAATTTTCAGGGGAACTAAAGAAGGTGTTCCTTCTCCATTGACCGGTTTTTGAAGTATCCGTATACAGGAATGAGTTATGTCATCATAAGTAACGATTTCATTTACTTGTTCGTCTCTAAAATAGGGTAATGATGTCTAAAAGTTAGGAACATTGTATAAGCTGCAGTCAGCTAGATCAAGAACTCATCCAACACGCCTCTCCAGTTAGACCTGCCTTTGGTGAACCGCCTATAGTTTCGCACTCCAAGTTGGTTCAGGTGCCTTTCCACTTGTGTGCGCCACCTAAGACGCGGTCTTTCTTCACTGCCTTGTCCCTACGGGTAGGAATCAAAGACTTCTCGGGCCGGAGCGTTGGTGTCCATTTGCTCTATGTACATGTCCTAGTCATCTAAGTCAAGTCCAGTCACATTCAAACAGGCGGAGATCGATGTATGGGATATACGGAAAAACAAAAAGCTGTTACAGATATCTTACCGCGTAATGAAACAATACCAAACTACCCATGTTAAGAAGGGCGTAAAACACGAGTTCATTAATTGGCCACAATTTGAAAAAGAAAGGTTCGATTTGTGTTGGGCGACGTACATGCCAAGCGATCTTAGACGCCTATAGAACGCCAACTTATGCCATGCCTTAATCATTGGACAGTGGCTAACACCATGTCAAAATTAATACTTTCATTGTCCATATTTTGGATCAGAAATTTTCGAACTTGACGAAACATTTTAAACTTGTATTGTTAACTTCTTCTTCGAAGTCGCATTCAATTTGGCAGGTTATAAAATACCTAACTTCTCTTCTCATCCGAAATGTGATTCAGGTCTGTAATCCGGCTTTCGAAAATCCTACATTTCTACGTTTGTCCAAGCAAATTCCAGCTTCACCTAGATCACCTTTTATTGCAACAAACAACAAACTTGTCCTCATATCAAACAAAAACTAGTTTACTAGTCCACTTCCAATTTGCGGAAAGTTCCATCCAATCCAAACAAAGACTCTGCGGTTATTTGTGCACCGATTCTCAGCTTTTCATTTGTCCCATATTCAAGTTCTTCATCGAAAAAGTCCTTGTATTTGAGGATGTGGTTCGCCCAGTAATCAACCAAGTCTTGAAGTCGTCCATTATTACCGCCATACTCTTCGGGAAGGTACTCCTTTGGAATTTGCTCGTAAATGCCTTCAATTGACTCGTGCGCGAACACCTGAAACAAGAAAATCAGACTCGAACTTATGTAATTGCTTGTCAGGGGTTACCCTTGTACCCATCTTCGCGGGCAACATATTTCGACAAATATTAATTACAGCTAAGGCTTCTTTGGGCACATTTACAAAATGCAAACTCTTGACACGATATGGAATCGCTTTATCGGCAAAGGTGGCAAATTTCTTCAAAAAGATGGGATCGAACTGCAACAGGTGGCGAATTGAAATGGATGCCAAATCTGTAATGGCGACTATACCCCCGATAATAGTGTTGTCATCCTCATGCATATTTATGTCATAAATTTGCAAATGATACCGGGCTAAGTCAATGACATGAAGCTCGTTAGGCTTCACGTCTTTGAAGCGAGTTAGGTATATGCGTGGTCCATCAACCTTTAAAGGTTTCGGCAGGGGAACAAAGTGTCTGCAATCAAACTAATTTAGTTTACATCAAATTTCAATTACATAGATATTTTTACCCAATTTTAGCCACTTTCATAGTTTTTTCGTCGACCTTCTTATGACGGAAGTACTCGGGCGAGAGGTTCCTGATGGCGTAGTAAAAGTCCAATTTCTTTTTAGCAGTTTCCATGCTGTGCTTAGAACCGCGCAAAAATGTCAATAAAAACTGATCGTTCATCCTTGACTTGAGATGCGGCTGTTTTTTAATCCATTCTCGTAGAGTTGTGATCTCATCCACGATACGACTTTCGACTTCATTTAACTCATCTCGGGCTTTAATTGCAAGCTCAGGACAAATCTGTCGAATATCGGCCATTATTTTCCTGTCGAGACTTACAATGAGAACCGATCTGATTAAAGTTTATCTCACAACTGAATAGCGATGCCAGTCGACAGACAGTTTGTTTTACATATTATGCGTTTTGCTGACAACTTTTTGCTCGATCATTTGTTAATTGTTTTGTGTGATTGGTTTTTCTTCCGTATCATTATACGCCTCATTGAGACCCTAGTCTTATACCCTATACATACAGATAAATCAAAATCGGAAATAACCTTTGAAACTGGCAAGTTGAGTTATTTGTAAACCAGTTTAAAGTTAGTCGTAAGTGGACAGCGAACCTTTTCTTCTGGTTGGTTACAGAGAAGGAGAAGAAGAAGAGAAGGAGAGAAGGAGATGTAAACGCTTTGTATTTAGTTATACGAGGAACTAAACGTTCTCTTTTACTACTGACCATGCCTAAAAACCTGAAGAGTTTAATATTTACGATTTTTCGAATACTTTCCATATTTTTCAACTGATAGATCTTGCAATTGGATTAACTTAAAACCGCACTTTTGACAGTTCTTAGTAAAGTAAACTAATGCATAATCTTCAGTACGGAATTACAACTATACCCTGCTTGACGAAGTGACTGGGGAGCAACTCAATTTAAAGAGCTAGGGGTAAAAACATAGTTCATATTGACACTTTTGTGATGGTATGAATGGCATCATGACACTGCTACTGGGACCACTTGCATACCTACGGGCTGATTCCTGTTTCCGAGCAACTCACTCTAAATTCTTTTATTGACCATCAGCTGGGCCACACAACTTGTTTCGCGGTGCGTTGTTTCATCGAAATCTGCCCAATAGTTCTTAACAAGAACTTCTTAGTTCAGCCAGCAACAGACTTAAAACCCCGAACAGTTTTATTGTATGCTGAAATAGATTTTGTTCAATTGAGTTGAGTAATTTAGTTCATTTGAGTGATCCATCTATTTATTTGTTAAAGTTATTTGGATTTAGAAATAAGCACTATACAATCGATCAGGTGCATAGAATCACAGATAAAATCGAAAAAGCATTCGAAGAGAAAAAAGTTTGCTCTACAATATTTCTTGATATAGCACAAGCTTTCGATAAAGTCTGGCACAAAGGTCTGATCCACAAACTACAAAGGCCACAAACTGCCAAAGCAATATTCGACAATTCTGGAGTGATATATATCAGATCGATTCTTCAGAATTAAACAAGAAACAGAGTACCTACTTAACATTAAGAGAAATTAAAGCTGGTGTACCACAAGGCAGCGTGTTAGGTCCAGTTTTATACCTTCTATTCAGCGATTTGCCAGAAAGTGGGGAAACCACTATAGCTACTTTTGCAGATGACACAGCTGTCCTTGCTGTGGGAGCAACTGTCGAAATAGCAACAAAAAAGCTTCAAAGGGCAATAGACAATATCTCTGATTGGACCAAAAAATGACAGATTAGATTAAATGACCTTAAGTCAGTTCATATTAATTTTACGTATAAACACGTACCATATATTCCAGTATACATAAACAACAATGTAGTGGAATACTCAAATACACACTAGATGAAAAAAAGAGACGAGTTGAACATGCTATACAGTAAAATGTATTGGCTTATTAGGAGATATTAAATAAATAAATAATGTAATGTTTCGGATGTTTGTCAGACGTTCGCGAGAGGTGGCGCAGTAGAAAAAACTTTAAGATGTAATTCGTGTTTTTCCGGGGATCGAACCTGGGATCCCTCGCACAGTGGTCCAGCACACTAACCACTGCGCTACTGCGCCCAGGAGATATTCATCTCTGTCAAATTACAATAAGTTATTGCTATACAAGCAAGTTCTGAAACCAGTATGGACCTACGGGATCCAGTTGTGGGCATTTACATGCCAATCAAATTTGCTAAAAATTCAAGTTTTCCAAAATAAAGTACTAAGGAACATAGTCAATGCACCTTGGTACATACGCAACGCTGATCTACATAGAGATATTAACATTGAAATGGTTGAGGAAGAAGTTAAAAAAGTTGCCCGAAGGCATAGAAGTAGACTTCTTAACCATGTTAACATAGCAATAACAGAACTTTCAATTACTGACAATGTAATCAGGAGATTAAGGCGGGTAAAACCTCTTGATCTTAGCTAAGACCAAGAAAGTAGGTCATATTTTCAGTTAAAAGAGTATAGAAATCCGGCAAACGTCGGATTTATCCTCTAAATTTTTTAAAATGAATCAAAAATAAATTGCCGATTAGTCGAACGACTAGGTGCAATCAATTCGGGATGACAAAGTCAGTCCCCTTGGGAGTTTTTTTTTAGAGCGGGTTAAAGTCCCTCACTATTGCAGAAGCATCCCTCGCGTAATAGCTGCAATGTCTTTCCTTCCAGCGAATTCCCATTACAAAAAAAATCAATTTAGTTCAAATCACGTTACTGAACTAGTTCGTTCCTTTTAGCGCAATGATTTTCATACAAACGGAATAAACTAGAGCTAACTGCACACGATTGTCAGATCTGTCCAGATCTGTCAATCCTCTGACAATGACCGCCAATGAGCTTACGATAACCACCTATCTTACAATACAAAATTATCCTTTCGCACGGTTGTAAGATTTTGCCCCAAAGTCTTATAATTTCATTGTCAGATGAAAGTGTGACAATGATCTGACAATGACTTTTTTGAAAACGTTCGTCGGCGACTTCTTACTTCAGGGCTTCTTTGGGTAGTTTATCCTCTGTACTCTACGATATTTTTTTTCGTGTTTTCCCCAGGTTCCCCAGGGATGGCAATGGGTCCAATATGGTGCCTAGTCCAATATGATGAACTAACACCCTATTTAACCTAAACTAACTAGTAAGCCACGAAAAATAATGAGATCTAAATATACGCCAAGTTCTTGGCTTAAAAAGGTTGAATGTTAAAAAAAAAATATTTCTCCTTTCTGTACACTGCAAGTGCTACTGCTCTACCAAATTTGAACATTCTACGGAAATCGGAAGTGGCCCAAATAAATAATAACCGATATTTTACAATAATCAGAACTGCTATAAACAAAATGATAACTATTTGTTAAAAGTGGGCATATAACACGCCCCCTGAATTGAAAATCTGAAGTTTTCGATCTTGCATTTTACCTAATTTCACGATTCTAGGATGCAGGATGAGTCAGTTACAGTTTTTGTTGAGAACCACTAATGCTGCAGAGATGGAACTTGCTGAGGTGGACCTTTTTAATGAGCATGGTAAATTATATGATATACGTTTTTGGTTTAATTGGTTCCGAAGTTAGAGGGGTTTCGAAAATAGCCTGAGTTTGTACTTGTAAAAAGCGGGCGTGTGCCATTACAAGAGTACTTGGCTAGGATACTACTGTGCCCTTTGCTGAACAACTTTTTTTCATTTATTGGATGAATGCCAATATTTAATTTTTCTCAAAGGTAATAATGGTTCTTGGAAAGAAATGTAAAGTCACCTTTCTGCGCAATAACTGGTCAATTGTTGTTCATCACGCTGCCGGTCTGTCCCTTACTCTACGGCCAAGCCTTTATTAAACTGAATTGCATGTAATTAAATCTTATGTTTGCTTATTTAAATGTCTTGTAATGAAATGCCATAGACTGAAATCGATTGTATCAAGTTACGTGATGACACCCCTGAGTTTCTTCCGGTCTTTTTAAAAATGTTATGTCGTTTTCCATTGGTTTCACTCGGGGATTCACTCATTCCGAAATCCAATGGAACAAGAAAACTGCTTCTGGGCGACTACACTCACGGATTCGTGAAACGTCAAAAATTATTGTATGGCTGCTGCCAGCTGGCTTGTATAAAATACATAAAATGCACTTGTGTAAGTGCTTCTTGAGTGGATTTTGACTTGAAATCGAGAAGCGAAATTCTCTCCTCAGAATCAACAGAAGAAATTTTTTTGCGCCATTGGAATGGTTTCAGAAGTGATTTTCTTGATTCCGGACGCTTCTTTTTGTCCAATTGAAAACGACATTAGCGTTCCAGCAACCAGAGTCAACGGATCATTTTGAATTCCTTTTGCAAATGGACGGACATACAGTGCGGTTCACTTGTTTAGACGAATTGGTATTTCGTTTTTGAGCGTGTAATAGAGTTTGATGTTGATCGCTATTTTTCTTTCTTGGAATTCAAATAAGAATCCTCGTACCATTTCCCCGCAGAAAGGCGTCTTCACTTCGATGGGGTTGGCTTAATTAAAATCCACAAGAGGAGATCCTTGTCCTTGACGAGAATCGCTTTAAGTTCAGCTGCCTCGCGGCTGCCTTTTTCAAAGTGACTGAATCGACAACCACTCTTTGAATCATTTTGTATTCTTCGAGATGGATACACTGTACAATACCTACATAATTAACAGTGAGTGGTATTTACACAAATCTTATGACAAAAAATGTCTGACCCAGGTCCAACAAATGAGCTAAGATTTTTTTCTGTTTCATTGTCAAGTGCTCGTCTTTGAGTGAATGACTCCGATTGCTAACTAGATTTTCCCCATTTGCTACAGCAACCAGCACTTCCGAAGAGAAGTCCAATGTGTAAACAAGCTTTAATTACAAGTGTTGCATTTGAAGAAAATCTATGCCATTCAAATTAAGTCATATGCGCGGTATAGCTGCTACCGTCAATTAGTCTTAATTGTTGGTTTGATTGGATGTCGATTTAGAGATGCAAGGTTCTCATAATGTTTTAAAGCTAGGTGCCACTTAAGGAAGTATTGTCACTGCTCATTTTTGCTGCTTGCTTAACCGTTACTTGGACCTTGTAAGATTTTATTTTGCAAACGATGTGTAACATAGTCGTTTGAGCAGAACCCTTCACAATAGCGGATATTTTTTCGAGCCTTTACTAATTTTTAATTTTACTAGTATCTGTTGGTCCGATACTTCTTCGCACGTGTTACGTGTCCGTATATACAATAACAGCACGAAATAAAATATTATCCATTATCTGCACCGCAAATCTGTCGAATACGATCGGAAAGTGAATGAGTGAAAGTTTCCGGATGTTGCGCGGATGCGTCACAACGCCCCCTGATATCGCAATCCGCACTTGCTGAAATAAATTCTTTGATTCGCTTAGTATCAAGTGTAACATCTTGATTTTCTATACGATACATCTTTAATCGGATCACACATTCACTATATACGATATCCGTTGAAATCTATGATGGGGTTAAATCGCCTCATCCGTAAATAACAGTACGTGACGGATTTTGTTTTTATTTCGTATTCGATAAAATTCCGATAAAGGTTCGAGCCCTGTTATCGCTACCACTTTTAAATGTGGTTGAAACTATAAAAACAGCCCTACTCTCACCTCAATGACGACGAGTCTCGCTCGATACCAACTGCAGCGCTCATATCTTTATCACCGTTCGCAGAAAAGACTAACACGCTGACATTTTCTGAGATAATACATCTGACACCAATGAAACGTGAGTCAGTACTCAGTAACCATAATCTTCATCATTATCCCCCAACCCAAGTGACATTTTAAGTATGCACCGCTAAGCTCAATTGTCGCGTGTAAAAAACTACCTAATCCGCATCTGAACCAAAACAGTAATACGAAAACCGTAAACGAATAACAAGTTGTCCAACTAATCCCTATACGGGCACATACCGCAACAAGTACCAGTGTGAGACGTGCCCCCTCCCCCCCAATTAACGTTAGTAAGCAACGCATATCTATCTTCGATTAGGGGCTATGGCTTCCACCCACTGCCTGACGAAAAGCAGAAGCCGCAGCGAACCGCACTAATTGGGAACAAATTACTTATGTATACGTTGACGTACTACCCCATCAGCTACGCGCACACAGAAATGCTTATCAAGACAAACAGCAGCAGTGAAAAATCGACTAGCCAAAGTGCACTGCCAGAGGTGTTTAAGCTTTAGTTGTCCAAACAACGACGACAGTACAGGTATTCGACTTCTGAAATTGTCAAGTGCAGATATTCGTAAAGTGAAAGTACCTCCGTGCGGTTGGTTTGTGTATACTTTTGGGCGCGAGAAATATTTGCAAGTCTATTATTATGGCTCAATTAAGGCCGTTGCACCCGAAATTACAAGAGCGGGCCGAAAGTGAACTAAACGAGGTGCCAGAACGATTGGAGGCTGATATTGCAGCTCTCAGAGAATGGGTAGAGAAGCAGTCGCATCTCCGTGCGAGGACATCAGATCAGTTTTTGGTTGCCTTCCTTAGGGGATGCAAATTTAGCATCGAGAAGGCCAAGAGCAAGTTGGACAAGTACTACACCCTACAGGCGGGAATACCGGAAGTCTTTAAAGACCGCTTCGTTGACGATGAAAAGATTTTGGAAATCATTCGAATGGGGTAAGACTGTTCTCGACTTTATTGCACCATTTAATTCAATTACATACTAATTCCATTTAGAGTCATTTTGAGACTTCCCATGCCTAAGGACTACGAAGGTCCTTGCGTGACCATTATTCGCACCACAATCTATGACACAGATCGATACAAGTTTGCCGATATAATTCGCGTGGGAACCATGTTCGGTGAGATTATGATGTTGGAAGATGACAACTCAGTCATCAGTGGCTACATCGAGATAATGGACATGAAGGATGTCGGTGCCAATCACTTGTTTCAATTGCAACCGGGTTTGATGAGGAAATTGTCCGTCTTCGCCGATGAGGCTACTCCAATGCGGCAGAAGGGAACGCATTTCATAAATGTCCCACCACCATTCGAAGTGGGATTCCGAGGCATTCGGGCATTTTTCCCCGAGAAGGCCACCAAGAGGGTAAGATCTGTAAGGATACGTAGACTCGAAATCATTTTATTTTTAATTTTCTTCACGGTTTTCAGATTTTTGTACATTCTACCGAATCCGAGGGACTCTACGAGCATATTCCAAAGGAACAACTGCCCGTGGAGTATGGCGGAGAGAATGGGACAATCGCTGAGATAAGCGCATGGATGGAGAAGAAGCTTCTAAGTTATAGGGAGCACTTCATAGAAGGAGCTAAGCTTGGAATTTCAGAAGAACTGCGCGAGAATGAAAAGAACATTGATTATAATAGTATTTTTGGAATCGATGGTTCTTTTAGGAAGTTGACGCTCGATTGAAAAGCTTTCTTCTGCATTGTAACCACTGACACAATACTCGTAGACTTTCTTTTTTTAATAAATGCATTTTGTAGACAACTCGATTTGGTTTTATTGGCTTGACAGCGACGGTTTTAAAGAGATTAGGATTAATTGTACCTGTAAATTTTTTGATTAACTTATCTAACCTATCGCGATTAACTCGAAGGAGCGATAAAATTGGCTTTCGAATGTATTTATCACCGACTGTTGATTGTTTTGTTTTGTGCTGTAATATTTTAAAGTCTTGCTGCTAATTGTGATTATGCTGATTACGCTTTCTAATTATAAGAAGAAGTCGCAGATATTAGGGACTACCTGTATACCTACTACTTTGAACTTATTGACAGTTGCATTATTTTTTGCAAATATATTCAATATTAATAAAGAAATCGAATTTCTACGAGAACAGTGGAAAAAGACTGCGGCAGATAGTGGATACTCACCATCTGTTCATCGATTTTAAGATCGCATTTATGTCAGCATTTATAGAGACGAGCTATACAGAGCCATGTCTAGTTTTGGCATATTTACCAAACTTTTCAGATTGTGTAGAATGAAGATGGGGAACGCTCGCTACTCCATAAAGGTCGGCAAAATCTCACCGAGACAAGGAGAACTTTTCGACTTGGGACTTTGTCAACATCATACTTGAGAAAATTTTGCGAAACTTGCAAGGCAACACTAGAACGTCACGATAGACAGCTACAACTTTGAGGTGGTTATCGACTTTTTCTACCTCGGCTCCGCTATAAACTCTAATAATGACACCACATGAAAAATCAAATGAAGATTTACCCTTGCCAACCGTTGTTTCTCTGGGCTTAGACTGAACCTGGCCTGATAAGAAAAACTAATGAGACTGTCTGCTCTATGGCGCAGAAGCATGGACGTTAGCAAAGGGGGATGAAGATGTTTTTGGTTGTTTCGAACGTAAAATTCTTCGAATGATCTTCGGTCCCGTTTGCGTGTATAGAAAAGTACGTATCGGTCCACTAAGATAAGTAGGACATGTAAAGCGAATGAGCCCAACGCTCCGGACCGAAGAGTCATCGATTAAAACCCGGAGGGACAACGCAATAGACGAAGACCTTACCTTAGGTGACGCGCACAAATGGAAGGAGAACTCAACCTACTTGCAGTGCGCAACTGGAGGCGGTTACCCAAAGATCGGTTAGCCAAAGTTTTCAAGTCAAAGGCAGCTACAGCTAGTTTTATATATTTTTTTAAAAAGAGCTCTTTATTTGCTTATGTTGATGAAACGGCAATAGCAATGACCGGAGACACCATAAAGTATACATATTCTGAATAAGGATCACATTCTGAATCGATTTAGCCATGTCCGTCTGTCTGTCTGTCTGTCTGTCCGTCTGCCTGTTGAAAGCACGATAGCGTCTAAACGGCTTGACGTAGGCAAATGAAATTTGGTGAGAGGACTTATTTTTACAGTCGTCAGGTTGGTGTTGAAAATGAGCTATGTCGGTCAAGTAGTTCTGTTACCTCCCACACAAAACCAAAATTAGACACATGCCTGGTACCTGTTACAGTGTACAGTACATACAGTATTAAAGGCTCGGCCAGGCCGATGGTAAGACTTTTACTTGTTATATCGTCATCTTTATCATTTTGATACGCCCTGAATATACATACTTATAGGTATTCCTTTGCCGGTTTAAGGGTAGTGATGCGATTATATGAGAACACAAGCGTTCCCACTCTAGCCTCTCACTACCAACTCCTACTCTCACCTCCACGTTGGTGACTGGTGGGTGCCTAGTACCTCTAATCGATGCGAGGCACGCATCCAACATCCTCGACGTGCACACATTCCGAGGGGCAAACGTCGACTCTGACCATTTTCTTGTTGCGGCTAGATTCAGAGCTCGACTGTCCAACGAAAAGAAGCTGCGAACTGCCCAGAAGAAGAAATTCGACGTTGGACGCCTTAGCACACCTGGAGTAGCCAGAGCCTACAGCGAGCGCCTGAGTATGAAACTCTCCTCTGTGCACTCACCTACCACAAACGCCAACAATCAGTGGTGCCAGTATCGCGACATCATCAAGGAGGTAGCCGAAACCACCGTAGGGTACCAGCCACCCCAGAGAAAGAGCCCGTGGTATGATGATGAATGCGTGTACAGGAAAAAGGTGACAGAAGATGCACACAAGAAAGAGCTGCAGCGCAAAACAAGGGCAGCGAGAGAAGAGTATCGAGCCAGGAGAAGGGAGGAAAAGAAGATCCTGCGTAGAAAGAAGAGGGCTTACGCAGCTTCCCAGCTCAAGGAGATCGAAGAGTCGCGCGATCGTAATAACATCCGGAGGTTTTATAAAAAAGCTAAGCAACTGGCTGCTGGCTACAAAACCGGAACGCAGGCTCTTCGAGATAGCGAAGGGAACCTAGTCACCGAAGCGCAGGGAATAGTAGATGTGTTTAAGCAGCATTTCCAGCAGCTGCTTAATGGGCATCATGTAGAGAGAGTGATAGGGCAAGAAGAGAACCCACGTCCAGTCAATGAAGAACTAGTTCCACCACCTAGTATAGAAGAAGTTGGCTTAGCTATAAAAAAGCTTAAGAACAACAAGGCCGCAGGGTCTGATGGTCTACCAGCGGAGCTCTTTAAATACGGTGGTGATGTTTTGGTAGGGAGCATGCACCGAATCATCAACCAAGTATGGGTGGAAGAAAACATGCCCGATGACTGGACTATCAGCTCCATATGCCCCATCTTCAAAAAAGGCGATCCTATGTCTTGCAAGAACTATCGAGGCATATCCCTGCTAAATGTCGCATACAAGATCCTATCCAACGTACTGTGTGAACGTCTAAAACCGTTCTGCAACACACTAATCGGCACGTACCAGTGTGGCTTCCGGCCCGGCAGATCGACTATAGACCAAATTTTCACACTGAGGCAAATCTTGGAAAAGACCAACGAATTTCAAGTCGAAACCCACCACCTATTCATCGACTTCAAAGCCGCGTATGATAGCATACATCGTCAGGAGCTCTATATGGCGATGGCCGAATTCGGAATCCCGGCAAAACTGATTCAGCTGTGTCGCGCGACGCTGGAAAACACACGCTGCAACGTGCAGTTTGGAAGCAGCTCTTCCGAACTATTTCAAACATGCACCGGATTTCGGCAAGGAGACGCTCTATCATGCGACTTCTTCAATCTCGTACTGGAGCAGATAGTGCGCAGGGCAGGTGTCAACACGGAAGGCACTATCTTCAACAGGTCCGTCCAGCTGCTTGGCTATGCGGACGATATTGACATCATCGGTCGCTCCAAGCGTGCCGTGATAGAAGCGTTCACGGCGATTGAAGAACAGGCGAAATCCGTTGGACTTGTAGTAAATGAGGACAAGACTAAATACATGCTATCAACAAACAAACAAGCATCTGTCCACCGCCTAGGACAAAACGTCACTATTGATAGCAATAATTTCGAGGTAGTTAAGGAGTTCACCTACCTCGGAGTAAACGTAAACTCCACGAATGACACCCTAGTGGAGATCCGACGAAGAATTACCCTAGGAAACCGCTGCTACTTCGGTTTGGCAAAACAACTGGGTTCAAAACTCCTAACTCGAAGGACGAAATGTGTGCTCTACAAAACCCTCATCCTGCCAGTTCTGCTTTATGGCGCCGAGTGCTGGACGATAAGCAAGAAGGGAGAGATGCTACTGGGCTCCTTCGAAAGAAAAATACTTCGGCGGATTTTTGGTCCTGTGTGCGAGGAGGGCGAATGGAGGAGAAGATACAACCGCGAACTCTATGAGCTGTACCAAGATGTGGATGTAGTCCAAAAAGCCAAAACACGTCGACTACATTGGCTCGGCCACATCGAGCGAATGGACAATAATGCTCCAGCCAAGAGGGTCTTCGAATCCCAGCCCCCAGGTTCGAGAAGACAAGGAAGACCGAACCTCCGTTTCAAAGACCAAGCCATCGCGGATGCCAGAGCGCTTGGTCTGGACAATTGGAAGCAGCGTGCCCGGGATCGTTGAGGATGGAAGGCTGCAGTGTCTCAGGCAGAGACTCTTCACGGGTCGGGAGCCCGATAAGTAAGTAAGTATAGGTATTCCTTACACGATCTTAACCGAGATTAAGCTACTTTGTAGCTCATGGTTCATCTGTGTAAAAAATGTATCTATTACAATCTGATCATGATAAAGCTGGATAATAGAACAAAATTTAGGCCTGAAACACACATGACGAAAAAGAAACACACACATTTCAATATGAATGCGCGCACATAATTTTGCATTCACATTGAAATGTGTGTGTTTCATCGCGCGATTGAAATCGCATGTTTGTTTCGGGCCTTAGGTGGGCAAGTGGTACAAAGCTAGATCTGACATGCTCTAATGCCCATAGTTGGACAGTCAGAGTTTAAACTGAAGTTTAACTAAACCTGATCGAGAGTTTAAGCTTTTGGTTTAACTCGTTCAGTTTCACATTTCAAAATAATCTGCCAGTTAACTAAACGCAGTTGTGGAAGCGCAGAACAATTTCCCTTAAGAGGATATTTCTGATTTTTTGATGTTTGAACTATCATCTACTTTCACCAATTAATTATTGCAGTACCTAATTATTATTATTCTTATTTTTTTTTTTTCAATAAAATTATGTAGTTGTTGAAATGTAGTCCGAATGGATGCGGACCATTCTTGTCACTCGCTGGGTTTTTACCACATCCTATCATCCGTCGCCCAGTAATGATAATAATGATAATGAATATTGAAAGGATTTTATGAGCCTCTAATTAGGGTCATTGTCTGGTAATAGGTAGGCGCAAAGTTTTTTGCTGGTGTTACGAAAATCTGTGCTATCTTGTTCCGGTTTTACTTTTTTTTTAACAAAAATGTAATCTAGATCTGTAGTATACAAAAGTGGTATGAACTCCGAAACCTTTGAACTGATAACTGAACAGGCATTGTCCCGAGAAGTGTGTTCAAAATCGGACAAATAAATTGCATTGTAAAAAGAATAGAGTGGGTAGTGACTTGTTTCAGCCAAAACAAAATTTGAAAGATTTGAGTATGTTATGTATAGATATATTTTGTTCGCCAAGCAACTAAAGAAATCACTAGTAGCAAAAAATAATCGTCATTTCCACACACTAAAATAATTAATTTGTATTGAAAAAACCTCAATACAATTTACGCTGGCTACATTATGTTTGGGCTAAAATCTACTTGATGTTCATTTGAAAAAAGGCGTTTTCCTTGAAAAGTACATATATTGGTTGAAAATCTATTGAAATTTTCTGATGACATTTTTTAACAGTGGGTTTACCGCAGTAATGCTGAAACTAATCATAGCTTTACTTTTCACTCATATAAATTCAAGAAGTGCAGCACCCAAACAATTTATGTTTTTTTTTTCTATCTCTCTGTATGCAATAGCAGCTGTCAAAATAAACCTCAAAATGCGAAACGAAATTTTAAATAGCAGAATGCAGGCGTTTTACTTAAACCGAGAGTTGAACTCCACTTTGGGTTCAAAACGAACACAGTGAAACTGAAAATTTGTTGAACGAAGGTTTAAACCAAAACGAGAGTTTAAACTCTGACTGTGCAACTGGGCATAAAAGATTTATATATATCTCGATAGACTGCATATATCAGTGCTGCAATAGATTTCATTACCTGTCACGGTTTTATAACAAAGGATGCAGCAATACTGTGTGGACCATTTTCGAACTTCTCTGTACATGTTCGGCTCTCTTCGAAAAAAAGAACTCAATATGAAATAAAACACAAGCCAATGTTAATGTATATTATATAAGCTTTATTTAATAGATAATTTTATGACATTACTGTTTAAGAATGATTTCGGGAATATATATAAGCGCAATCGTATAGTCCAATTATAGACAACTTTATCCAGCATCAACACGGTGAATGTTGACTTGCAAATCGTCCAACGTATCTGGTTTATCGGCATAGACTAGTGACTTCACATACCCCCAAAGAAAGTAATCTTAAGGTGTGAGATTCCGGGATCGTGGAGGCAGACTTTTACAAAAGTTCTAAATTTTCAATGGGTACTGAATGGGCTATGGAAAGTTTTGCATCATTCAAACAGAATTTAGATGACCTCTCCATTGATGCCAAAATTTATATGAAGTAAGTTCAAATTTATGAGTAGAATTAAGTTTACTTTTGTCTAAACAAATATGCCGACGAATGTACGTGATTCAGAGCCAGAAATATGATTTCAGAGCTAGTTTAGAGCCAGACCAAATGACTTTAGTAAATATCTACACTGTTTTGACGTTTTTGACGTACAAAATACTTTCAGTATTATTTACTTATTTACATTTTAATTGTAAATAATAATTAAGTATAGCAATAATTAAATGCATTTGACTTGAAAATATAAATTAAAATACTGTGCTTAAAGTGAAATTAACAGTGCTAGGATTTCAAAATTTAGCTAGCTTTGGCAACCACAAAGTGGATGGGCATAGCTCCATTTGGATTCTCCTCAACACTGCGCTCCATAACGGCAATAACTTCTTCTGTTTGCACTGTTTGTCGTCTTTGGGGAGGCGTATTATCGACTAGAGTTTTGTACGTGGTGCGAAAACGATTCAACGTGTTCCGAATAACTTGCTCAGATGGACGATTCTGTCGACTGTAAAATGGACGTAGCGCACGATAACTTTGGCGAACCGAACCATGGTTTTCAATATAAGTTTGCACAATTTGCATGTGATTTTCTGGCGTTAATCTATTAATCGTAAAATGGCAAAACGTGTTAACCACAAATCAACTTTCAACTGCAAAATTAACAGGCTGTAGAAACAGTGTTGCCAGTTTAAAAACCTAGCCTCTGAAAAAACGACCTTAACGATTTAGCAATAACAAGCACTATAGAAGTCTCCGATGTGAATCAAAATACTACACAAAAATATATAGCTGCGAAATATAGATTGCATAAATTTCCGCATCGTCTCATAAACTACCTCTAGATGTTTACCGCGATCTAATCCATGTCACCCAATTACATGGTATCGCCTGAGATTCTCAGATAAGTTTGCCAGTGAATGAAATCTTCGTCCGGTAAACTCGAAGCGAACGAATTGTGAATCGCATGATTTAAATATTTTTACATTTCCGCATCTTTCTCGTAAATGGTTGTCTCCTTTTTCAGCCTTATTAATTTCAGCTTATACACAAGCTGCGATCAAGACTATCGCCTCAGTCAATATAAACTCAAAATTAGTATTAGAATGTCGAGAGGAGTTGGCATCGCTTGATCAGTTCAGGATTACCCTGATCTGGCTTCCAGGCCATAGCAACGTTTATAGAAACGAACAGGCTGACGAGCTGGCCAGGCGCGGTTCAGGCATCCACTGCTCACTTGCGAAATCGGTCCAAATTCCAATAGGAGCAGTCAAAGCAAAAATTTCCGCAGAATTCCTATCGAAAGCCAATCTCAGATGGAGGAGGCTAACAAATTGTGTCATATCCAGGGAAGAAACAACCCACCACCTGAGTAAAACACGTAAAGATATAGCGATTACCACAGGCCACTGGCCTATAGGGGACCATGCATGCAGTCAGATTAGCCATCCCACACAATAATACACTGTCGCAGTTGCAATGACGCAAAAGAAACTCTCAGTCACTACCTATGCGCTTGTCTCTTCGCTAGCTAGGACTAGTCTCTCAGCACTAGCTAGGACTAGACAGCGAGATCTGGGTAAACCCTTCTTCACATTCCTCGAGGAAGTCTCAAAGAATAACATCAAAGAACTTATAACCTTTTTGAATTCCACAGGCTAGATCTAAACTCTCCACTTCGATAAACGTTAACAACCAGGTCAAATGAGTTGTGGTAACAAAACGGCACCTAGTGCTACTTGGGTTTTATAATAAACCGCCACACCTACCTACCTACCTATCTGCCTGATGTTATTGAATTTAACCGGGTATAGAATATTTTGTCCTAAATTTTGTCCTAAATTTTGTCATTTTCACTTTACTGGCAGATGATTCACTAAAAAAATCTGTTGTCTTATTTATAGAATGGTATCGATTAGCAACGGTCCACATCTCTGACGTCATCATAGTAGATCGAAACAGAAACTAAATCAAATAAAAAGAGTTTAATTATAATCCTACTATCAGACGAGGGGGTTATTATCGGCAGGCGATAAAGGCCCTTGAAAAGTATAAAATATATAAATATTATCTTATCGTTTGGCTATCGATTGAGTAGTATTGGCAACAACAACAAATTGTTCGGAAATATATACGTGTATTTTTTGCTTTTCTTTTAAACTTCAGATACAAAGGCTGAGAAGGTGGTTGAAATTGAAATCCATCGCAGTGGCACCGCACTAGAAGAGGACACGCCAACCGAATACCAAAACAAAAAAAAAAAGGTAACTATTTGTAATATTAAACTGTTTAGTTGCGGTCGGCGTTCAAATCCCTTGTAATCGGTTTATTCGGCGGTGAACTAAGTTGGGTCAGCTAAATCGCATGTCTGAAGAATGTAGGTCTTCCTTTATTTGCTAATTTTGGTGTCTCTTTTCATTCCGTTCCGGCAGACCACCATGCCAGACATACGACCACTGAGTGAGGCACTACAGGCGAAAGCTATCGCCGAATTGCATGAGGTGCCATCTAGGTTGGATGAAGACATCGCCACTCTTCGTAATTGGATCGAGAAGCAGCCACATCTGAATGCTCGAACAAGTGACCAATTCTTGGTGACATTCCTTAGAGGATGTAAATTCAGTCTCGAAAAAGCTAAGGAGAAACTCGACAAGTACTTCACTTTGAGAACAGTCTATGAGAGCATCTTAACGTGCCGAAATATCGACGATCCACGAGTGCAGGAGATATTTAAATTGGGGTAAGTCGATTCGCTTCTATAATCATTCATACTCTTGAAATGCAGTGTAATTTTTTTTTATTTCTAGTGTTGGGTTAGTTCTGCCAAAGCCTCTGGGCGAAAACGGTCCAAGAATTATGATCATCCGTATAGCTGGATATCCCACTGACAAATTCTCCCTTACCGAAGTCATACAAGCCCAAACAGCAATGCAGGACATTATGCTGCTGGAAGATGACAACGTTGTGATAAGTGGCTATATTCAAATTTTAGACTTTGCCAATATGACTAAAGCGCATATCTTCCAAATGAATCCGTCGTTTATGAGAAAGATTTCGGTGTTTGCTGAGGAGGCATTACCACTGCGCCTTCAAGGGTATCACTTCATCAACACTCCGAGTGGGTTTGAATCAATTTTTAACACAGTCAAACCGTTAATGGGGAAAAAGGCACAGGAAAGGGTGAGTTGAGTGGCCTTATCTCGTGTAATTAATGTTTGTGTACTTTGAATTTTACTATTTTTCAGTTGTATGTTCATGGAAGCGACTTTGACGCTCTTTACAAATTTGTACCGCAAAAGTATCTTCCGGTGGAATATGGCGGTGAAAATGGTTCCGTTCAGGAAATAATCGATGGCGCGGTAAAGCGTATCCAAGCGAATGCTGATTTTTACAAGGACGACGTTCAGTACCGAACTAACGAAAAACTACGTGTGGGCAAACCGATTAACTTTGACAGTGTGTTTGGGGTAGATGGCTCGTTTAGAAAGATAGACATTGATTAAGCAAAATTGTGAATGATGCAGATGTAGTGATTTGTTTGGTGAGGGTCTTAAATGTTTGGAATGGAATAAATTGCGGTGGGAAGCTTATAGTGCCCAGGTGATTGATTTTGAGTACTGGATGTTTCACAGGGATGGCTCTTAATCAGTGTGTTTTTTTTTTGTACGAGGATTTGTTGCTCTTTAGTTGTCTATTTAAATGACCAAAGTATACCTACTTAAGGGTCCATAGGTCAAAAGTTTTATCTATAGGCGAGAATATATTACTTTCATATATTAACGCTTGTGAATTTTCTTTCCTAACAACTTGATGCGTTGAATGAAATGATTAAAATAAATTTGAGGTTAAGCTGCTGTATGAAGTGTGTATCAATTTCTGAGATAAAGAAGCAAGAAATATTCTAATGTTCTCCGGCCATATACGATGTTGTATTTCTATGGTAATTCTGTGTCGAGAATTTCGGCAACGAAAATCTAGCATCGACTGTGGCGATATCTGCAAGGCCATCAAATTGCAGTTCTAACTGAAAGGGGAAAAAGAAGGTATAAAGGCGCTTTCAAGTCGCTTGATTACGTTGATTGCGGACGCATTGAAACCACAAAGATTCTGGTGATCTAAAAAGAACAAGCCTGGAGAATGCTAGACACGTGGCTGGTATATTGCAAAGCATAAAGGAGGTCCTTAAGATGAACGATAATCACTGTGCGGCCAAATGACAATGGAACAAAATGTGGATATTTCCATAGTAGACCCTAAAAATCTGCGGAGCGTTGTTGCGAAAAATACCAAACGAGAAAAATATCGGGAATAAGCTGAACGAATAGACTTTTTAATCGTTACAATATTGTTTATTAGCTGCTGCCAATTATAAAGTAATTTACTAGTATGTATATACATAAATCTACCTAACCTAGAGACTATCTACAGCTGCTGGAATGTGGCAGCTATAGACCGCTAGACAATGGAAGCAGCAACAAAGAGGGGTGTAGTACTGTCAATAACTATCGAATAAAAAAATGTTGCAGCATTTGTGGCGGTACCTACTTAAGTCCAGGTATATACAGGGTGTCCCAGTTAAGTGGTATAATACTTTAAGGGAAGATTCCTGAAGTTCGAACAAAAAGTTGTATGGCAGGGGGGTGTATTCTCACCATATTTCCCGTTATAGCCCATCAAAGTAGGTGACCTCTAATTTGGAGGTTTTTTGTTTTTGTTTTGTACAATTTAAAAACACACTTTAGTAGCGCATACAAGTCTTAAGCACTTCGGGTACATCTGTGCAGAGTGCAGCTACAAAAAAGTTATGGCTCCTTAAACTTAAAATTTTTAAATTTTCTTGTTACATTTTTGTACTTAAAATGTTTTTTTCTCAAAATTTTTACTATATAAATTTTTACATTTTTTAAAATTTGTATCCTTCAAAAATTTCTTAAAAATTACGTTAAACAACTTTTGTTGTAGTAAAAGCCGTTTTTTGTCAGGCAAAAATGGTCAAACAAAATTAAGTGAGAGAATAACGTACCTATGAGCGAGGTTTAGCAGTTTAACAGTTAATTGTCGAATATGAAAAAAAGCTTAACATTGATAAATTAACATACATACATACATTTTCAATGGCCCGCTTATCCATTAAGTGGGTCGCGGGTGTAGGTTACCTAAGTGGACCCCCCATAGCTCTCGATCCCCCGCCATCGACTCCAAATCATCATAAGGGCAATACCCATACGGGTAGAGGAGAGATTATGAATTTGATCTAACCATCTCATCCTGGGTCTACCTAGAGGACGCCTGCCCGATGGTACGGATTCCATAGCGCGTCGTGGGATCCTGGTCGGGGACATACGTTTAACTTGACCAAACCACCGAACCATGGACCGCTCCGTCCGGAGAAGTAGCTGCTCGACATTGAGTTCCTCACGTATTCTGTTCTGGTATTTCTAATGCGATCTCTACGAGTCACACCAGCAATACCACGGAGAAATATCATTTTGGCAGCTTGTATCCGCGATCTTATTCTTTCAGTCATTTCCCAAACCTCATGACCATAGGTAAGAGTTGGAACAAACACCGAATTAAAGACTGACAACTTAGCTTTGACACCAAGTTCAGTCCTCCTGATAACAGAATGACCAAGCTGTTTTAAAATCGATCCAGCCTGACCAATCCTACAAGAAAACTCGGCATTGCTCCTTCCATCACTCGTGAATAAGACTTCTCCACCTGTTTCAATGGGACTCCACTAACATGCAGAGTGCATTGAACAGGCGTTCTAGAGACGACCATCACTTCAGATTTGTTCACGTTTACCTTCATCTCAGCTTCAACACAAACGGCTACAAACCGATCGAGTGCGCGCTGAAGTTCAGTCTGAGAGGACCCAAGGATGACCAAGTCATCAGCCAACACTGCGCTGTAGCATCCAGTCCATATAAGTAATGAAAAGGAGAGGCGACAAGACGCACCTCTGACGAAGTCCAACGCCCACGGTGAAAGGTATTGATTTAACGCCGTTTACCCGAACACAGCTTTTACAGTTTGTGTAAAGAGATTGAATTGCTCTCAAGAGAGAACCATCAATTCCATACTCCTGTAATACACTCCAGAGTTTCCCTCGAGGGACTCGGTCATATGCTTTCTCCAAATCTACGAAGCAAGCGTAAACAGGTGTAGCATACTCCCAAGCCTTCTCAAGTACCATTCTGAGAGTGAATAACTGGTCGGTTGTGCTTCTGGCGGGACGAAAGCCGCACTGCTCATCTCCTAATCGTGCCTCGACACCTTGGCAAAGACTTTTCCGGGGAGACTTAAAAGTGATATACCCCTGTAATTGGAGCAATCCCTTCTATCCCCCTTCTTGAAAAGGGGCACAATCACCCCAATCTGCCAATCGCTGGGAGTTTCGCCGCATTCCCAGGCCACTTTAATGACACGAGAGAGCCATTTGACTCCCTCTTCACCTATGGCCTTTAGCATTTCTGGCCGGATTTCATCCACTCCGGCAGATTTGCCAGCTTTTAGCGATTTGATCGCAAAAGTGACTTCCTCTACCGTGGGACTATTTTCCGCCCTGCTTAAGGCGATGGATGTGTCATCCTCAATGCCCTGGATTGGATTGAGCAATTCGGAAAAGTGCTCGCTCCATCTGCGCAAGATGTCCTCCTCATTAGAAAGAAGTGTAATGTTCCACTTCCTTCCTCTAAGATGGCGGATGGTCTGCCAGAACACCTTGCTTGCAGATCTGTGATCACGGTCCAATTTTTCGCCGAACTCCTTCCAAGACTTTGGCTGCTTTAACAGCCAATTTGCAAGTTCTTCGCGCCTCAATGTACCGGTTTCGAGAAGAAGAGTCCCCCAAGTGAATCCACACTTTGAAAGCCGTCTTCTTCTCTCTGATGGCTTCTTGAACTCCGGGCGTTTTAAACCACGGGGTTGTTTTCTCACCACCAGCCGCCACACCGAGCCGCTTCACTCCGCAAACATGTCCTGCAGAGGCAATAATTGCTATTGAAAACAACTGCCATTCTTCCTCTACATTCAATGGAACATTTGGAATTTGTTCAAACCTCTCAGATACCTGCCGTGCAAATTCCTCCCGTATCTCATCGTTCTGCAGCCCCTCCCACCGTATGCGCGTAACCATCCTTGGTTTACGCTTTGGCAAGATAGGTATTTGATCATTGAGATACAATTTGCACAGCACCAGGTGGTGATCAGTTGACAGTTCAGCCCCTCTCAACACACGAACATCACAAACCATCCTTTTAATACACGACGGTACCACAAAGAAATCTATCAGCGATTTCTGCTGCAGACTTCGACGGTACCATGTGTATTTATGGATATCTTTGTGTGGAAAGAAAGTGTTCATAATGGACATTCCATTTGAACAACAAAAGTCCAACAACTTCTCTCCGTTCGCGTTCTGATCGGGGTCTCCGTGTTTCCCAATCCCGCTGCCCCATGTCGAGAAATCCGCACCCACGTGAGCATTGAAATCACCCATCAGGATATAAGAATCCATATCTGCAACCTTTTCAAGGGCTGCATCAACTTCATCTAAGAAAGCTGCGTACCCTGACTCCAGATTCGGTGCATACACCTGCACTAGAGCCAGAGTTGATCTTTCAAGCTTAAGCTTTAAGATCGCAACTCTCCCTCCTAATGGTATCCACTCCAATACTCTGCCTGCCAGCCTGGGACTTGTGAGTATCCCCACTCCCGCCTGAGCTGACATTAAAGATGCTACTCCCGACATGAAGAGTTTCCACCCATCCGCAAGGTCCACAGTTCCAGAACCCCTTTGCTTTGTTGAGGAGCAAGATTGATAAATTAATCTCCACAAAATGTATTCAAAACGTGATTACGCGGAAATAGTGTTTGTAAACGGGACAGGCACAGGCCTCGGGCCTCATTAAAGCTAAGCACTGGGCCTCCGGGTATCGTAGAATAGCGCTAATGCAAATGGACAAACTAAACCCGCAAATAAGTTGATTGAATACAGAGACGTATACCTAAGTATTCAAGGTTCTTTCTTAGATATTACCGTTTGCACTGAGTTTAGGAACTTTCTACTGAGGGATCTTATCAAAGTAGCGCTGGACTTTTGGCGATGTCATTATACCTGGTGGCACCCAGGTGTAACCCAATTGTGGTGGATCTGATTCCCAGTGTGTTGGCGAAACACTCTTGAAGCCGAGGCTCTCGCGAACCGATTTGACCTGTTCCTGGTAAATGGCATGGTGCTTTTTCAAAGGAGGTTTAGCGTAAATATTTGGAAACACTTTATTAGGCCCGCACGTTCTTCCACAAATAGTTAATTCCCATTTCCCATTTCTCAGAGAACGATTGCCAGAGCTCCTTGAAGATGTTGCTCCAGAGGTGGGCGATGTTTCACCAACGTGGACCACCTTGTCACAGTAGCAGCGGGGTAACTCCACTCATCAATCATACTTTTAACGAACGGTGGACTATAGTCAATTTGGCCCTAACCCTTGCCCACCCAGATCTTCTGGCCTATCACTCATTGATTTTTTCTTCTGCGGTCCTATGAAAGAAAACAGTTTATTTTAGACAAAATGCAGTATTTTTTTGACCATTTTTGCCTGACAAAAAATGACTTTTACTACAACTTTTGTCGATCGTAGGTAAAAAAGTTGCTTAACATAATTTTTAGGAAATTTGTAAAGGATACAAATTTCATAAAAAAAATGCAAATTTGTAAAGTAAAAATTTTGAAAAAAAAAAAAACATTTTAAGTAAAAAAATGTAACAAGAAAATTTCAGAATTTTGAGTTTAAGCAGCCATAACTTTTTTGTAGCTGCACAGATCCAGATGTACCCTAAGTGCTTAAGATTTGTATGCGCTACTAAATTGTCTTTTCAAAATGTACAAAATTTGTATACCTACCTGTAGAGACCCAATTTACAATAACCGATTGCTCTATAGTTTACTATCAATTGACAATTTTATATAGTGCGACTTTATTTTCATTGTTTTACATTTTATATAGTCAAGTGTTGGCATCGCATAGTACCGATACTACACTACCTATAATAATTCAGAAGTTAGCGTTTTAAGAAGTGGTAACATCTCCAAATTAGAAGTCACCTACTTTGATGGGCTATAACCAGCGAATTTAGAAAAGTCGCAAGAAAAAGGGCCACGGAGAAAAAAGGACCATTTAAAGTAATAACTTTCAAAACAAAAGTAAACATAACAAACAAACAAGATATTGTACTGGTAATATTCTATTTTTAAAACTATAACAATTCAGTCGAATAAAACGTACCAAAAAAAAAAACATTAAACGTAAAATCAATTCAATAACATACCAAATCAATTCACTAAGCGGTGAAAGTTCTAATCCAAAATCTGGTTTTCAACATACAGGACGTCAAAAATCGCAAAAACCGTAACTGACTGACTGACTGACTCACTCACTCACGCACTCACTTACTTAGATGACGATCCACAAAATTATGAAGCCCTTCCAGCCACCAGAGTCGTGAAATTTGACAGAATGCTAGATCCTGTGGTGCATACACTGGGAAAAGTCCAAAAGTTGAGATTTTCGCTTCATTCCATTTTTTTACATTTAACCTCTTAAACTAAGAACTTGGCGTACATTAAGATCCATTACTTTTTGTGGCTGAATAGTTACACACTTTTGTTTATATAACAGAGTTTGGCTGTTTTTTTACATTTATGTTTTTGGTGTGATGCCTATCAATTCACTTCAGCGAAATGAATTTTCTTAAAAGTTTCAAAAAATGTAATATTTTTGTTGTTAAAAATTGTGAAAAGGGCAAAAATCATTAAATTTTAGAAAAGTGGTATCATTGTGCCAAGGTGGTAAAAAAAGTGCCAAATTGCAACTTTAGTCTCACAACGGTCACGCTGGCTAACGGAAAATATGGTGAGAATAGACCCCCATCCTCAATCGCATTGTCCCTCTGGACAAGATTCTTCGGAACATTGATGTCGGTATATATGCCCAGCATTACGTTTAGGTAGTGCATTTTGAGCAGGTATTTTTTGTCCACATCAGACACATAATGTACTGGTTCTTTATAGTTGCGATTTCTTGGATCGATACGTACGAGTAGGTACATACTCCATTTATATAGATATTGTCATTCTTTCATTTGAAAGCAAAACATTGCACCAAATCGATTCGGTAATTACAACCTACATGAATATACATATAACAAACTCTCGACAAATTATCACTATAACTTGTGAAATTAATGCAAACAAATCGAATCTAATAAAAATGTATTTATAATCTCACAACACGGGGGAGAGCGGGGTTATACCACTGCCGATAAGTCTCCCTTTAAAAGGCATTTTATCTTATCGGCTATAGCAATCTAATGCGTATTGGCTAAAAATGCCAAAACGACTTATTTTACCTTTTCAATTTTAGATATAAACTTTTTCTTCCTCAAGGAAGGTTATTGAAGTTGAGAGATCCAACGTGGCAGAGTGTTAACCAGGTAAACGGCCTAAATCTGCCTATTTAAGGAATGGACTTCATGGGGTGGTATTCAAGTGATTGGTTTACTTAATGATTACAACTTTTAAATTCACCTGAGTGTCTGTTTTTAGATCATCATGCCGAACATACGTCCGCTGAGTGAAAGCCTACAGGCAAAAGCCATCGCCGAATTGCATGAGGTGCCATCTAGACTGGACGAGGACATTGCCGCTCTGCGTACTTGGATCGAAAAGCAGCCGCACTTGAATGCTCGCACTAATGACCAATTTCTTGTGGCATTCCTTCGAGGCTGTAAGTTCAGTCTCGAGAAAGCCAAAGAGAAGATCGACAAGTACTATACGTTGAGGACAGCGTATGAGAGCCTCTTGACATGCAGAAATGTTGACGATCCACGGGTTCAGGAAATGTTTGCCCTTGGGTAAGTGTTTTCAACTTTACTTTGTTACTTATACTCATGGATTTTTATTTCAGAACTGCATTAATTCTACCAAAGCCCCTCGGAGAGGACGGTCCCAGAATTATGATCATCCGTACGGGACACTACTCCACTGAGAAATACACCTTGAACGAAGTGTCGCGAACCAATGCTGCACTCCAGGACATTATGCTGCAGAAAGACGACAATGTTGTGGTCAGCGGGTATATCCAAATTTTGGACTTTTCCGAAATAACTCCTGCGCATTTCTTTCAACTGAATCCATCCTACATGAAGAAGTTTTCTGTTTTCGCTGAGGAGGCACTGCCACTTCGTCATCAAGGTTCACATTTTATCAATACCCCAACTGGGTTTGAGACGATTTTTAACACAATTAAGCCACTGATGTCAGCTAAGATGCAACAACGTGTAAGTAACCTCCTCGGTTACCTCTTAGTAAATATAGTGTGGTCTATGTCATTTGTTGTTGCAGTTATACGTTCATGGGAGTAATCTGGAAAATCTTTACAAAGTCGTACCGCAAAAATATCTTCCCGTGGAATATGGAGGTGAAAACGGATCCATTCAAGAAATTATTGACTCCTGGTCGAAGGATGTGCTATCGCATGTTGAGTACTTTAAAGATGACGCTCAGTATCGTACTGACGAACGACTGCGAACGGGAAAGCCGATTAACTTCGACAATGTGTTCGGGGTAGATGGATCGTTTAGGAAATTGGACGTTGATTAAATATAGGCAGAGATATATTTATCGTCGGATTTGTATGAGAACTTGAATTTTGACATTGGATGATTAAACTGGCAGCAATATTCTTATCGCTAAAAGCCTTTCGGCAGGTGTGAGTGTAAGTTGTTACGGGGATATGTTGATACTCTTATGATTGATTTGGCAAGTAGCTGCCGGTTCAATTAACTTTATATGTGATTAAATGTTTGCTAGATTTATTAAATTGGGGATCTGAAAATAATATTAATGTTTTGTGACATTGAAGCTGTTTTATAAACCGTTTACGTTTTGTGACGAAGTTATACATATTTTTGGTTAAAATAACATTATTGCCTAAGGATTTCTTACCTTTATATAGAGTGGTTTGTAGAGTGTGACTTCGTGTCATGCAGGGTAAAAAGCCAAGTGAGGTAATCGGACCTCCATTTGAACGGTTAGGCAGCCTACGCGTAGCTCTTTGCCAGTATCAATTTGCATTAATGCTTTCGGTTTGGAGAGAATAGATATCATTTAATGTCGAATACAAAAGGCAGTTTTTTTTAAATATCTATTTACAGCAAGAGTCTCGAACGTGTCAATCAGAGCGTAGTTGTTGTAAATGCGTGCTGAATACTCTACTTAACTTTACTTTGCAGAGATAGATGTTCAATAAAATGTGCCTATTGACATTTATAAATCGCATTCTAGACTACTGAGTCACTTGATACCTAGTTTGCAAAAGCCTAAGCTTTGAAATAAAATTCAAGTTGCACATATGAGCCCAACACAAATGGTTTGGTGCATTCTAAAAAGGCTAATGAAACGGTCGGACTTCTATCCAAAGGCTCACTCCGCAGATGTTGAAGTTTGAAGAAATCAGCTCTACGCAACTACTGCCTGATGTGCTTCTCGCGATTAAGGTTATAACGTCTCCGATTAATATTTCACCATCTGAGCCAGTGTTGTTAAGACTCTCTCTTCATTTTTCCCTTTTTTCCCTTTTCACCGAACTGAAATTCCCACCAAAATTCCCACGATACATTAAAATGGAAAAAATTGTTTAATTCACTTTTATTATGTTAAAAGAAAATCACTATATCGCTAGATGACTAGCGGCATGCCACACTCCATATACAAAAACTGACATTTCAGCATTTGTACTAGATCTCTAGCACATATTGTGAATGTGAAATATCCTTTTCTTCGAAATGTTTCAATCTAGAGCAAAATTAACTGAATAACTAAATAAATAGTTTTTTTTTTTAAATACTTCTCCCGGGAAAGGCAAACCTTTAACGCTTCACCAGCGACCCGAGTTCCGAGCACTTAAATTGCTGCAAATAGTAGTCTTCTGAAAACCTATCCCCAGAAAGTGAGTTTCAAAGTTTGCTTGTCCTGCAATAGAAGAAGCCCAGGAAAATTGATGTCATCGCGGTTGTCAAGTGTATACTGTATGGTCATGACCATGAGCATTAGCTGTCTGTCTTGTGAGGCGCCCAAAAGTTGTATTTCGAGGGATAATGTCTTTGAGTTCCTCGGAACATCTACCATAGAAGTACCTATAGAACAAGCAAAGGTCAGCGACTTGTCTTATGTGTATCAACGGTTGTTGATTCGATGTGAGTGTAGGGTCTCCAATAAGTCGAACTGCTCGTCTCTGTACCTATGCTGTCAAGTAGGTTAAGTGAATGTTTTGGGGCCGAGCTCCATATATGGGAACTTACTCCAGGCCTTGTCTAACATGATGTGCTTTGTAGAGAAGAAGAATTTGCCGGAGTCTAAATATGTAGCTCAACTTAGCGGACGCCGATCTTGCGATATAGGATATATGTGGTCCTGCCATGTGATTCCTGAATTGACTGTGACTCATAGAAGGTGCATTGAGTCCTTGGGATGGATTGGATGGTCATCCATTTGGATCTGAGGAACTGTTGATGCATTTTTCCTAGAAAATGTGAGCTGTGTCTTGTTTGCATTAAATACAACCAAGTTGTCTTTATGGCACAAAATACATTTTTGATGCTCATGAAGATGAAGTAATAAAAATTCAAAGTGATAATTGTTGTGAATTGGAATAGTTTTGATGAAATTTCACAAAAATTTGATTTTAACACTTGTTTTGTCAGTTTCCCACGATTTTGGTGCTTTTAGCCTTTATCCCACGGAAAGCTTTTCGGACATCGAAAATCCCACAAAAAGGGATAAATCCCACGATATAACAACGCTGATCTGAGCGCTTGCATAGCGCCAAAAATAAATACAAAATTGATTCACAATGCACGTGTGTTTTGGGCATTATTTGTTTATTTCCAAACGATGGTATCTTTTGTCCTTTTTTCTGATTTAGTAATTCTGTCAAGTTTCTGTAGGATTCTTCGTCCTCTACATTGCTTTTGACATCATTGCCGTTAAGAAGAACTGCATAAGCTCCACAGGTAGGTATATTCGCTTTTCCATTACATTTTTTACGCCAAGAATTAGTCACCAGATGCCCCATAAAGTAGGTACATATAGATTTTGAATCAGGATTACAGTCTGAATCGATTCAGTCGTGTCCGTCTGTCTGTTGCAAATATAATAGCGTCCAATCGAATGGACTTAGGTGAATGCAATTTTATGAGAGAACTTCTTTTTACTGTCGTTTGGCTAATATTGAAAAGTGTCTATGTTTGTCAAGAGGTTCTGGTACCTCCCATACCAAACCAATATTCTGCAGTGGAGGTATCGAGGCATCGGCCAGGCCGCGATTAAAACACTTTTACTTGTTTTGTTTTCCTCTAGTACCTATATATTCAATAAGCCCTTTTACTTCGTGGTTCGTGATACAAAGAACTATAATTGGGTTGTGGCTAGGGGAGGCTTTATTGACTTGAGTGATTTGGTTTCTGGTTAAGTTTTGGTGGTGAAAGCTCCGCAGATATGCTCATATTTCTACAATTACATGTGGTGGGTTGGCTCATAAGTAGACGAATCACAACATCCTGCCTAGACGTACTGTCTACTTTTTTTATTTTACCTTCTCACTCTTGACCTATCTATAGATTCTAGAGGACACCTGCCTGATGACTCGGATGCCATAGCACGTATTGAAATTCGAGTTGGGGACATGACAAACCTCATTTCGACAGCTTTTATCCGCGGTCTTATTCTTTCTTAGGCACTACCCAAATCTCATCACCATGCCAATAGGTAAGAGTTGGCGAAACACCAAATTTAAGAACGACACCTTAGCTTTGATACCAAGTTCAGCCGTCCTGTTAACAAAATGAGTTAGCTGTCTGAAAATTTAACCAATTATACAGGAAAACTCTTATTTACACTCTCCACGAAAAACGAAATAAAAGTAAATTCTGACATCCATCACCTAAGTAAAAAGTGGATTGCATTTAGATGACAGTAGATAAATGAGAAGTAGCCTTCTTAAGTTGACTATAGATTTGTCTGGATTAGATTACCACGATTGCGACTTATATGATTCCTATGATATTCACTTATTCCGCAAATTATTTTAAATTTAAATGCCATTAATTGAAATGTAATGTGAAACTAATAGGTACTCAGTCAAGAAATTAGCCGCGTTTCTTTTGAGACGTTATTATCAGACCTACATAGGCAAATAATGCAAAAATAGGAAGTATTATACTATGTAACTGTGATGTGTTGTTTGAAAGAGCAACAATTGTTAAGACTTCGAATTGTAGCTACATATTTCGAACTGTTCCACTGATTAGTTCGAACAGTTGAATTTCGAAAGTAGATTTTCCGAGTATTCATCTTTCGGAATTGTTTTCTTTCTCAGAAAGTGAAACTGTACTGATGATCGATGAACACTTGGCCACCAATTATTTATTATTGAATACCACTGTGGGGCGGGGTTGACAACCATAATACATTTTGTTGTTGCTTACAAAATTTGCCGATCTCTCGAGTCTTTCTTTGATTTTAGATATCTGAAAATGCCTGGAATTTTCATCAGTTCGCCTTTCAATGAGAAACTGCCATCTGCGAATTTAGGCCCTAATTATTCTGCGGAATGCGGCCATTATTGACTATATTTGTCTGTAACACTTTCTTATATGTCAAAAACTAATGGCGTTATCGATTGATTATTCAGTAAGGAGCGCACTGTTTTTTTTTTGCTCTATGTCACTTAATTTTCTCTTTAGCTCTTCGGAATAGGGCTCTACCATTAATTATAATGGATATACTCTGGATATACTCTGGGCTCTACTACGCAATTGCCAAAAAAACAGCGGTTGGCAAGAGTTATCCACTGTTCAATTTCTTTTAAGACGTTATTATAAGAGCTTTTAGCACAGCCGAGTTAGGCAAAGTCTCTCACTACCCTAAAGTTATAGCTGTGTAAGATTTTGAAAGATCGTGCCTTGTGTGTTCGCCTGTGAGTTTCGGACAATTATTTCAAGTATGATGTTGAAGAAGTCGCACGACAGCGCGTCACTTTGTCGAAATCCTTGATGCAGCTGCTCTCTCCATCGTCATCCTATACAAAATCGGACGAGTTTTTCATTAATGCCAAAACTAAACATGGCTCTGTGTAGCTCGTCTCTATATCGATGAAAAGATTGTAAGTATCGATTTGGACTTCTTGGGTTTTTATCTGCGATCTGCGTAAGTTTGATCGACGGTAGAATTTACTAGCATAAAACCGAACTTGTAGTGACCAATCAGATCGCTATCTGTATTGATTGGTACGTTCTGCATAACGTTCTGGACTTCTGGTCTCCGTCGACATTTTAGAATCTGCAAAAATAGTTTTTCAACATTCTCAGCGCCGACTGTGTAATACAAGGTTTTCCATGGGTATATCTCTACAGGATTCTGTACGGGACATTCTGACCTGGGTTCTTTTTATCTTTTGGTAAGACTTCCTACGTCCGTTGTTTTTGGAGTAGCATCTCACAATTTGTTCAACTATAGGCTTTTCGTGCTAAGGATCCGATGTTCTTTCCGTAACAGCGGCGCTACGCCTGTTGTTTTGTTACGTTTGCTACCGTTTTCAGTGTTGCCACTAAATGGGTTATGAATATTGAGATATGGATGTGGAACTTTGTGTCTGCTATAGTTTATAGATACATTACGCCCACAGCAAAGGCAATTAGCTTAAGTCCGCTGCCAGGCGTGGGGTCGTGTACGGTTTGCTTGGCAAATTGTGCTACCAGAGACGTTCTCCTTGCTTACTCTACCGCTAAAATTGCCTTAGCGTCGTGGTTCTGGTACCTATTGCTCGTAGGTTTTATCGAGGAGTTCTTGTAGACAATTTCCTTTATAGCGTGGTCGTTTTCTTTAGTGGCGGTACAAGCGCATATAGGTTTGATGTTCGCGAGTTGAGCCTTGATGCGGATTGTCAAATGTTCATGTTCAGATGCGTACTCCTGTTCAGATACGAAAGTCATTAGGAGATTAATTCTGCCGGCATAAAACCGATTTTGTAGACGAGGGGACTGAAGTGAGGGTAAAGAAACGGAATAAAATGTTCTACCGAGTTTGAGCGGTTGAACAAGGCGTAAAACTAAAACATACACAACTCTCAAAATATTTCAATTGTGAAAATAATACAATGAGAAGGGGTTCATATATATAATTTGTTCTGCGGCCGGCAGAAATCATCCCGTGTGCGCTCGAAGTATGGTATAAACCCGGTTTTCTGCCGGAAGAAATCATCTCGTGTGGGGAGGCCCATTGGCCTTATTTCGATTTGCAGATTCGTCAAAAGTAATTAGATACTCTTATTGGAGTGATTATATTTTTAACGCAAAGTACGTTTAAATTTATTTGGCAAATTTCCGGATTCTAATAAAATCAACCTAATTGTGTCAGATTTTTCAAAATATCTTCATATTCAAATGAAATGCGCGGGTACACCGACAAGAAAAAAAATTGTTTCAAAATATGTAGGTACACGCATTTTATAGCTTGGGGTCACATTTTGGTTACCAAGCCAAAATAAATATCATCAAGTTGCTTCCAAACCTGTACATCGGTGACTGACTAGTGACTATATACATAAATACACTTAAGACACAAAATTTATATGCCTTTCTAGATGCTAAGATGATGACGAATACATCACGAAAACATCAAGCACCTAATTATCAACCCCCCCAAGGTTCAAAAAACAAAAACAAAATAACTATCCGTTCAATGAACTGTGTTCTATGTATTTGAAAATTATTTTGCCTTCTAACGCCTTATGTAATCTCTAGGAAATTACATTTCACAATATTTATTATGTTCTTCAAATCTATTTCAGTGTACAACACAAGGCTGCTCAAACTTTATCGTATCACTATATTTTTTATTAATTTTACATGTGCTCTTTTTTAACACATGCGCGCATCAGTATCTCCAACACAGTCTAATAGATAATTTAGCTTATCTCTGAATAATTGACATCATTAAGCTTGTTTTTCAATTGAACATTATAATTTGAATGAACTAGACCCTGCTCTCTAAACAAATTCCCCCTTATAGTCCCCGTCAAGTCAACCTGTGTTAACTCACACCGAACTCACACCTATTGACAGTTTCAGATACTGCGATATAAGAGCGCGTTTGTATATGTAGCTTGCTCCATCATCTGGACAGTGAGTCACTCAAAACTGCAATAAACCCAATTTGTGCGCTGCCATGCTAGCTTTCAAATAATAACCTATGCACATTTAGGTAATCTGGCTAAAGAGAAAACTAATTCTCTGTATGGGAATTAGACTTGTCTGCGTTTCATATCGCACATGTATTAGATAATCGCCATGTTTCTATCCAATGTGGTACAAGTCATTTTAACCGTTTTGACCGTGTGTGTTCGCGCCGCGCCGTACGCTTATCTTATCAACACCAACCTTGATAGACTAAAATTATATAGTCACAGGCGCTATAAGTAGGTATAGGTATGACTTCGCATAGTCACTAAACAATGGGTAAGACAGAAGGCTGAAAAGTCAGGTGTGAGAAAAGCGGACTGGAAGTGCAGTCTGGGCAGTGTTAAAGTGTCAGTGACGCGGTGACTGTTGGCGCTAGTTATAGAAAAACGTCGAACAAAACAAGTACCTAATTGACTGTGAGAAAAGTTTTTGTTTCAAAAGCAACAGGTGCGCGAAATTGCAGAGTGTCAGCCTTATCGGTGTTAGGTATTCGCTGAAGTGGCATTTGCTATCAAACCCTTTTAGAGGTTAGTCGCAACTCTATCGTTGGAACTACGATTTTTTTTAATCAAGTATCTGAGAGAAGTTTTGACATCGCATAGCCATGCCTAATATACGACCCCTCACACCCCTATTGGCGATACGAGCTAAGGAGGAAATCAACGAAGTTCCGGAAAGAATAGACGATGAGCTGAAGGCGTTGCGCGAATGGATCTCTAAACAGCCTCACCTAAGAGCCCGCACAGACGATCAGTTTTTGGTGGCCTTTCTGCGTGGCTGTAAGCACAGCATTGAAAAGGCGAAACACAAGCTGGACAGCTTCTACACAATGCGTGGTATTGTGCCGGAACTGTACAAGAATAGGAAAGTTGACGACCCAAATACCTTAGAAATTCTTCGATCTGGGTAAACTTTTATCTAAAACCTTACATTGGGATTCTTCGACTAATATCCGTTTGTATTGATTTCAGTTCCCTTATCAGACTGCCATCACCGCTCGGTGAGGATGGTCCACGAATTCACATCTCCCGCTATGGAAAATATAACGCAAACAAGTTCAGCATCGCCGATGTTATCAAAGTCAACACCATGCTGCAGGAAATACAATTCATCGAAGACGACAATGTGATGGTGAAGGGTTTCATCGAAATCATTGATTTCAAAGGCATCAGTGCGTCGCACATCCTCCAATTTGACCCGGCGCTCACACGAAAGCTAGCAGTGCTAGGCGACAAAGCTTGGCCCTATCGCCCGCAAGGGTTTCATTTCGTCAACGCACCGACTGGAACAGAAAAGATCCTATCGCTAGCTAGATCGATCATGAGTGACAAAATCAAGAAAAGGGTGAGTACGCAGTAACTTGCGATAGTGTCCGATTCAAGTACTGATAAAAGGTATCTGCTTGCAGTTTTATATTCATAGCAAATACGAGTCTCTGCATGAGCACGTTCCGGAGAAGTACTTGCCCGTGGAATATGGTGGCAAAAATGGTACCATTCAGGATGTTATCAACACGTGGGAGGCAAAACTTCTCAGCTACCGAGATTATTTTATTGAAGAGGAAAAGTTTGGTACAAATGAAAAATTAAGACAGGGAACGCCTGTGAGTTCGGAGAGTTTGTTTGGCATTGAAGGCTCGTTTAGAAAACTAGATATAGATTAGATTCAATCGAGGGCTAATAATGTTCCTAATAAAATGTTGTTTTTGTTGTTGTGAATAAGTTAATGTTGGAGTGGTTTAGTGAATCATATGCGATTGAATTAGATAACGATATAGTGGAAAAGCCAGCTGACCATAGATATGGTGTGATGGTTTGTAAACCAGGTGCAATAATAACAATCATTGCAGAGCTGAGACATAAATTTAACCTTACGGTTACGAAACTTTTTTTTATTGTTAATTGTTTTATGTAGTTATATAGAACTAATTGGCGTTGCTAATTGCAAAATTATGAATATGAATTTTATAAACCTGAAGCGAATGAGGGTAGTATGTATATATCTCTCTCTATATCTAAAGGGGGAACTTTAATAGGATTGTATGGGAATATTCCGACTTAAGCTAGTGTGCGATTAAATTAAAATTTAATGTCGTGCGACCATAAAATAATAATTATTGGCCCATTTTAAGTTATTGGCACTATAGCTTAAGCTCACATAATTTTATCTACCTGAAGACCATGTTGCCATAAATCCTTATAGGGGTAATGCGGAGGGTATGAAAAGAGCTTTTATTCATTCGTCGAAAAAAAAACTCACACAAGCGAATTATTATTATGAGAAGCTAAACCTATAGGATCGGAGTTGTTGCCAACATTGAAAAGCTTAGCAGGAAAATCGTGGGCATGCAGTCCAAGCATTCTGCGATGGATGTACATTGCAATTGTGAGACCCATGATCACATACGGAGCTGTAGCATGGGCAAAACGAAGCAGCGTAGTCTCAGCAAGAGATATTATCAGCAAAGTGCAAAGAGTGGCGTGCCTATGCATTACCAGAACAATTCCCAACATGCCCAACTGGAGTCGTGGAGGTACTCTTAGAGCTAACTCCTCTATACACCTCATGGTTGAGGATACGGCAGAAAAAACTATCCTGTCGATGGGAAAAGATTCCTTCGGAAGGGAGAAATACATTGCTACTCGGACTCGCAAAACCTCCACCTCTAGCAATACCCAGGGATATCTAATGGTATCAGGAAATTCAATTTTGAAAAACTTCATAACGAAGCTCAGCAATAAGAACCAAGGTCATAACGCCCAAATTGAAAAATGTCATAACGCCCAAAACATTGCTAGGCAATTTGTTGTTGTAAAATTTACGTAAATTTGGGTAATGTGACATGTAATGACACGTAATGGCATCATTTTTACTAACGCCCAAAAAACGCATAACGCCCAAAAACAAACAAAATACGTATGGGGGGGCATGCTGCCCCCCTGCAACCGTCCTGCTTGGGTTTACTGTCAAGATTTGGGGTGTATGCGTTACTTTGCGCGATATGTCATTCTATTTGGGCTTTGCGACGCTTTATTTCTTTAAATTTTGGGCAATGTGGTGTTTATTGGGCGTTATGACATTTTTAATTTGGGCATTATGACCTTGGGCGATAAGACCTAACGCCTCCATGGGCAAATGTACCAGAATGTTCCAAGTTATAGATAGGTGCGTTCGGATCATACTCAAGAAAAACTACAGAAACTGCAAAATGTCAGATAGTCAAGCCGCCATTAAGACATTTCATGCCTATATCATAAGACTCACCCAAGCTTGTATGGGAATGCCTGCACAGACTTGATGAATTACATAGGTAAGAACAGCAGAGTAACCATCTGCTGGATATACCTCGTCACGCAGGCATCATGGGAAACGAGGCTCCGTCATCTCTGGCAAGACAGGGAGCAGATAGGAGCCCTTCATAGGACCTGAAACATTTTGCGGCATAGGGGAATACATACTATGCGAGAAGAGTTCAAGGGTTAATGGGTTAAAAAGGAAAAAAGAACCGCAGCTTTTAAAAACCTTCAGGGCCTGCGGCAAACGAAGAAACTTCTAGGGAATTATAACCAAAACAGATTCAAAACCAGTATTGGTCTAAATAAAGACAACCTAAGAATCCTCACACTTCTCCTAACAGGACACTAAAGGAACGCCTGAGGAAAATATAGGCTTATCAGAAGAAGGTCTCTGCAAATTCTGCGATGAGAGCGCAGAAAACCCAGATCACATTCTGGAATCCTGTGGGGCGCTGACCCACAGGAAGATTAAACATCTGGGCAAGTACCAGACAACAGATACGGATATACAAACCATTGACTCGCTACTCATTCTCAGATTCATAAAAAAAAACTGGATTGGATGAAGTGCTCTAAGGTTGATATTCTTGTCAAGGATACGAATTTGTATCATACGTAAACGTATGAATATGGTCGTATGAATAGAGCGCACTGAATACTATTTTCTCTTATAAATAGACAGTGTACCATGTCCCATACCCCTTTTGTGTCCGTAAACCAAAATATTGCGGCTAACCTTAATTTTAACGTGATGCACCTATCTAAAATAACCAAGAAGTATACGAACACAAAATAATTTCCAAAACGTAACATTTCTTTAAGTCTGCTATACATACATACATACATTTTCAATGGCCCGCTTATCCATTAAGTGGCTCGCGGGTGTAGGTTACCTAAGTGGACCCTCCATAGCTCTCGATCCTCCGCCATCGACTCCAAATTATCAAGGGCAATCCCCATACGGGTAGAGGAGAGATTATGAATTTGATCTAACCATCTCATCCTGGTTCTACCTAGAGGACGTCTGCCCGATGGTACGGATGGTACGGTCTGCTATACAAATTGCAATTTCAATGATTTGACAGCCATATGTCAGTTACTATAACTAATTAGTTCGTGGGCAGGTCCTAGTGAGATTTTATATTTTAGGCTAAATCCAAATGAGTAAATTGCGATAATTTCTCAGGATGTTTGTAACTAACTAGCACAATATAAATTTGCAGACTAAGACTAACATTTGCAAGAGTTTTCATGGAGCTAGGGTATTTTGCTAATTTTTGTTCAACTTACTGCCACGGGAACGGAGTTTCAGCAAATTTGGCTAAATTGGATTATAATTTTTGACAGTAGATATTATCGTACGGGAACAGACCTAAGTAAATTGAATGACGATCTGTCACTTAAACACCGTCATCATTTGAAAAATTTTAAGACGATCTGCATAAGCTATCAAAAATGATTTTCTCATTTTGTTTTATTTGTATACTTAACTCTGTCACATTTCGTTACACAATCTATTCTAATCAGATTTTTAATGCTAACATACTTGTTGTGGATGAAAATGTCTTTGATACTCATACACTCCGCCTCGTCACTTTCATAGGAATATAACATTTTCTTTGTACCTACCTACATTGTTTCAGATTTAGATAGAAAAGTCATTTTAGTGCGAAAATATACTAGTCATGCGGTGTTTTCTAGTACAGATATTGAAACAAAAGAGTAGGTACCTAGTAAAAAAGTAGAATCTAAATTTACTATCACTTCCTACTGTGCGGAATTTCCCTACCGAATTATGGCAAAGCAAATATGTAGCTATTCAGTAAAGTTTTTTTTTATTATATGCTTGCAATGCATATAAAATTCAAGTACATAACCCCACTTATCGGCTTCACGACAAGTGTCAGTCTTAGCCCTATAATCAATCATGATAATAAATTTCAACGAACAAAAGGTTACAAGTAGCTATATTCAAAATGTCTATATTCTCAATCTTTTAGTACATTTTCTATAATCTTATCGTCTAATGAAATATCTATTATAATGCTTGTTAAAGCTTGTACGTAAAAAGATTTAAAGTACGTTTAAACTTTGCCCAAAATTCTGCACGAAATGCAGAAAAGAAACTACGATAACCAACCACCAGATAGAGCCACTGTTCTCACACTTTGGCTTCTTAAATATTGCACAAGGATGAATGAAAGTGAGAGAAAAAAAAAATGATGCTTAAAATTACAAGAACTTATATACTATGAGAATCGAACATCCAACAGTTTAGTACAGTCCCGATGGAATGTCAGTAACCTTCGATCCCTGGGTGTAGGACCGAGTTCGCGTTGTGATATTATTTACCACGGTCACGTTTCCCATACACATGCCGGTGTTGATCTTCAGCGTGGGATTTGAACCGAAAAATATCTGCTGATTGCTGCGGGATTTCTCACAAACGTGCTCATGGCTGAAGCCTTCGATACGTTCAATGTTTTTCGTGACTCGTCGGGCCTGCAGGGCTGCTGTCACATCGGGTCGGGGGTACTTCTGAGGTGTATTCATGCCGGTCATAAAGAATACTCCATTGAAGTGCTGTGCCGGTGGAGGAGTGACCACTTGCGACTGCCCAATGGGTAGGGAAGTGTGTGAGTCCCGTCCGCCGCCTTCACGGAACGCCTTCATGGTTGGATCGTCTTCGGTGTGACGGGCGTTCATGATGACGTCAAGGATCTCACGATTTGTACTCGGATGGATGCGGGGTGAAGTGGGACTGCTAACGGATTGGTGGTTCATGCCATCGTAGTCTGGTTCGTCGAAGTAGGAATTATGATCGTTGGCGACGTTATTTTGATTCTGCAGCAGCAACATACCATATTCCGAAGCGTCCAAATCAGAGTTGTCTCCCTGCGACATGAGATGTGCCAGAGAGCGTGATTTTCTCGGCGGCTGGGGCAGCAGGTTAACAGGAACAATTTCTTTTTCCTTGGCCTCTAGGATAATCGGTTTGCTGTCGGTGGAGATGATTGATACATCTTGAATGGAGATTTGCTTCTCAGCATCGCTGACAATGTTTTTTAGTTCCTCGATGACATCCTCAATTGTAGCGTCCTCGTCTTTTTGCTCATTCAGCATTATGCTGAACTTTTGTGAGTTGCTTTGGGGTAGAACCAGAATGGGTACCGGGCTAAGGGAGGGACCAGTCTCTGAGCTGCTTATACCTTCGTCTTCGTGTTCCGAGAAACCCTGTTTGCTGTTTGGCGGGACAAGACGAGGCAGTGCCACAGGCTGCTTGTCAAGTGATTTGAAGTCTGCACTTTGTACTCCTTGCAGCCGGAATATTTCTCTTTGTAGTTCCGCGCAACGTTCCTGAAGCCGTCGTTCCATTGAGGTGAGGACTGTTTTTTCCTCGTGAAGAATCTAAAATGGTTTAACTTGATGTGTTGTTATGAACAAAAATCCTCGTAGACTCACCTGTACTCTTCTTTCTAAGATGACCATTTGGCTACGAATTCTATCCGAATCTCGGGCTTGAGTTTGAAGCTTCTCAATGTCGATCCTGAGCTCTTCAAATCGTCGCACTTCGATTCGAACTTTCTCCAACCATGGCGATGACGATTCAATGCACTAAGTTGTTATATATGTGTTTTAGGCCAAATTCACACTAAACATGCGTTTGAAACTCACCTTTGTAAGCTGGGACAGCTCGAAGCCTGCTTGAAACAGCTCCGCCTGTAGATATAGTCTGTTCTGTAGGTTCTCCGCACTTTCAAGAAACGTATTCAAGAACCTGAAATGACAGTGGCCTCGTTAATAGGTATCGACTTTACTGACAAAGTTTCATTTTCGCTTACTTGACACCAACAGCCTGTAGCTCTCCGGTACCACCGCCGCTGTTCAACATTCCTACTAAAAGCCTAAATCGGACTGGCTCTCCACATCTAAGCCTGAGCGTGGATAGGGCTTCCGAAACCGCGGTGTGTCCAGCACAGGTACTCTTCTGTGAGCCGTGACCCACCAAACACTTGTCACAAGCTGCTGTCATTAGCTGAAGAGCAAATATCCTTGCCCTAATGCCCTGCCCTGTGGCCGATGCAGCCAATGGCAATAGTCCCACAGGGGTTGTGCCCAGTCTGGCACTGGCTTCAGGTGATCGACAGCAACATATACTGAGACATTGCCTAAGGGATAGAAGAAATTATTTTTTTATTGCTTCGAAAATTTGTCATTATAACTTACAAACACGCCAGTTCATCCAATAGTGCTCTCCTTTGATAGGACTGTGCATTCCGTGGCATCGATGACGACGCAGTCATAGATGCGGTCGGACTGATAGTCTGTGACAGTTGAATTGCCCGCAAAACTTCCAATAGTAAACTAACGCCATCTAGTGGATTAGCGACGAGCTCCTGAACGAAACTTGGAAACGAGACGCGCAAGTCTGCTCGAAGTTTTGTTAGAAGATCTGTGATTGAACCAAACTGTCGAAGTGACATCTCACTGTCTGTTTCGGGTGGGGATTGTATCGGACTTCTGTAAAACAATGACAATGACAAGTCTGGGAAGATATAATTGAAAGTTTTGTCTTACTTGTATTCTGAATATTTGCATGGAAGAGTCGCAGACTTAAAGGTGTCTTTTGGACTTTCTACGTCGTTGGTGTCGTAAATGGATTTTGCGTTTGTGCCCGTTTGACGTTTCCCAAATTTTTTAAGCGATTGGATATAGTCTTCGGGATTGTACACTGGGGGACGTTGGTTCTCCTGCAAATAAACAAAGAAACATTCAATTCGAGCTGATATTGTGGAAACCGGGAATGAAATGTTCAATGTTTTAGCCCAGTATATGCAAAAATTTCAATTTAAGGGGCGATTTATTAGTACCCAATTACGGGTCAAAACCTATATGTATACGGTTACGCACATAAGAGATGTTATCAAGATGGGTGAAAACGCCCTGGTGTGACTTACCTATACCGGTCAAAAATAACTTTTGAAATTTTCAAAGGCATCTGATAACCCCTGAAAGAGTTACCATGTAATAGTCAAAGCTGTCCGCTAGTTTTGAAGCCCCAACAGAAATTAACAAGGGCCATTCTTCGTTTTAATGCATAGGAGATGTAGTTTTCAGAATTAGAAAACGCATTGAACCTGCGTGCGCAACTAGAGGGTGGTTAAGGACAGTTACTAACTGGAGAGATTTGTTAGTTCAGGCCTTCTTTTAGCCCAAACTGTAGATCAGCCTGTAGTACAGTTGGACTTAAATCATTACAAATCATTTCTTGTGACCATTCACAACACGAATTCATTATTATTCAATTATTTTCAATTAATTTTCAATGGTCAGCTTATCCATTAAGTGCGGGTCGCGGGTTTAGGTTGCTCAAGTGGACCGTCCATAACTTCCAATTCTCTGCCATCGACTTTAAGTTGCGGACTTGATCTAACCATCTCATCCTGGGCTTATCTAGAGGAGAATTGACTGATGGGACGGATTCCATAGCACGTCTTGGGGGCATGCGTTTAACAATCATGATCAAACCACCGAAGCCTCTGAACCGCTCCGTCCGGAGAAGTAGCTGGTGGACACTAGAGTTCCTCACGTATTCTGGTGATTCTTATACGTTCACTATATGGATCACACCAGAACGGAGGAATCTCATTTCGATAGCTTGTGTCCGCGATCTTATTTTTACGGTCATTATCTACCTAAATCTCATGATCATAGGTAAGAAGAAACACCGAATTAAAGACTGACAACTTAGTTTAGATACCAAGTTCAATCCTCCTACTATAACAGAGTAACCAAGCTGTCACTCGTGAATAAGACCCCTAGATTCTAGATACTTATAAACTTTTCCACCTGTTTTAATTGAATTCCACTAACATGTAGAGTGCATTGAACAGGCCATCACTGGAGACGACCATCACTTCAGATTTGTTCATGTATACTTTTAACTCAGCTTCGATACAAACGAACGGCTACAAACGGATCGAGTGGGCGTTGAAGTTCAGTCTGAGAGGACACAAGGATGACCAAGTCATCAGCGAAGAGCAAATGACTTATTCTCAGATCTCCCGACTCGAAACGTTCTTGGCAAAACTGCGCTGTAGCATCCAGTCCATATATGTAGGTAGATAAAGGTAGGTAGGTAGGTAATTGGGTGCTCTTGTGGCGCTTGCCACAGTTTCACAGAGACCATCAGTTGGGTCCATTGTATCCAGTGAGGAGACCGAAGGCACCCCTGATGGTAAAGTCCAACGCACACGGTGAAAGGGTTTGACTTAACGCCATATACCCAAACACAGCTTGTATACCGTATACTTACAGAGGGACTTGGTTGTATGCTTTCTCCAAATCTGTGAAGCATTGGTAAACAGACGAACTCCTCACTGCATACCCTGCATACCATACCACAATCATGACTCGATTATTCATCACTTCGCACTAATCAACTCACAAGTGAAAAAAAAACGTATGCAGCCAAAGGTTACTAAAATATTTTTACTTTTCTAAAAATAATCTACGTTTTGAATCAATAGGTAATAAAATAAAATAACAAACACAAGCACATACCTACCTGACCTACCTACATTTGAAGAAAAATTTTTTTTTAACCTTAACCTGTTAAAAGAAATTGAGCAAACGAATTTCAACATCCTCGATAGTATAGTGGTCAGTATCCCCGCCTGTCACGCGGGAGACCGGGGTTCAATTCCCCGTCGGGGAGAACGAGTGTTCTACTTTTTTTTTTAATTTTTAGGGGCCAAATTGTACCAAATAAAGATACCTAACGATCGAATCGGTGTATGATGATTATTTTGAACATATTATACACATAGACGAGAAACACTTTTAGAGTATGTAAAAACATTCGTCAAAACTGATCCAACACGCGATGCAGTTTGGAAGCAGCTCCTTCGACCTATTCCAAACAGAACCATGCACTATCATGTAAAATTATTTTAATCATTTTCTGGAGCAGATAGTGCGAAGTGTAGGGGTCAACACTGAAGTCCCAATCTTTACTTTTGTGTGTAAGTTGAACGACTGGATGCGTATTTACTACCGCAAACTCTAAACGAGCGATATACAAAGACGTGGCATCGAAATACGTCGACTATATTTCGTCGGCCATATCCAGGTAATGGACAATGTTATGCTCTAACCAAAGAGGATCTACAACTACAACGAAGACGGAACCTCCGTTTCAATGACCAATTCATCGCGGATCCCAAAACTCTTCGTCTGGACAACGTGACCTTAATCACAGTGATTACAAAGCTGCCGAGTCTTAGGCAAAACTCATCACTGTGAGAGGCTTAGGTGCAACTCCTATGCTAAGGTTACACTGACAATAGACCTCCCCCACGGAGATAAAAGTGAAAGAATCCGTTGAACGATTCAACATCCGTCCGACTAAATGTGACACTGTTGACGGAGCGCTTTGTTTTTGTTGACAGCTGAATTGGAAAAGCTTTGAATCCAGCTGAATCGTGTCACACAAACTAAGATACTTGCCACACAAGCCATGCAGTGATTGATTTTTAGCGAACAGTCCATCAATCGTCTAATCAGCCATTTTGGTAATATAAGCCGCTTTCGAAATGTTTTTTTGTTTTATTTTGCGGCAGAATTGAAGAACGATTTTATGTCGGCAATCCGGCAGGGATTCAGGAACTTAGGCGTAATATTGGGCTGTCGTGAAATAGAGCTTCAAAAGTTGCTAGGTATGCTTAAACCTACCTAACAACCCTAGCTAGAATGCCTGAATACCAATCTTAAGATTTTTTAGTATTTCTTAATTATAAACAAGGGTAAACGTTAAATATAAAGAATATTAGGCCAAAAGGCATTAATTAAAAATTTAAGGATACCTAACCTGAACATATTGTATTTCGATTTAGGTTGATCTGTAAGGGCAAATGAAAGAGAGTAAAACATACCATCTAAACTTAGTCTGCGCATGCACGATGGCGATGTTTGAAAGACCAATTAAAAACGAATTTGGTAAGTTTTAGTTTTATTTAAAAAAAAAGGCTTTAAAGCTCCAAACTCACCTTATTGGTTGAACTCTGTGTCCAGCTACACTCTGAATTAGTCATTTTATACGATGTCGTCGACATTTGGGGATGATGATGATGATGGATTTGGGCAGCCGGGCCTTGGGACAAAGGTGAGTTCTGACATATACTGGGTGCCATTTGGTAGCCAGCGTAGAACGACGAAAGTTCACTGTAAAGAAAAGGAAAACAATTAATCAAAGAAAAAAAGATAATTTCTTAAAAGAAAATAAACAAAATTAGCAACAGTTACACGAGCAAAAATAAAAATTAGAAACAAATAATGACAAATTGCTTTTCTCCCCATTTGAACTTGATCGATACGCTTGTAGCTCTTTGAAGAGACTCACTCTGACCGCTGCGCTAGTCTAAAATCGAGTTTAACCAGATTGGCATTGGCATCGGCATGTAAAGAAGACGCCAACGGTTGCCACACACCGTTGAATGGGTTTGCCATTTTGAATGTGGGTCGTATCGGATATGTTTTCCATTTTTTATGAATATATCCATCTGTCAGAGATAAAGGTGTTACTTGTTGCTGGCATCCGTATGAACATACTTCTCGCTGTCACTTTCACCGGTAGACAGTTGTACTATACTGAAGAAGATAACTTCTCCCGTCCATTAGTTTAGTCCAGTGGGAGGTTGTAAGAGTTAAACACAAAATGCAGGCAATGTTTTCTATATGGCCAAGTTCAATGAATGCCTTTGACACTTTGACACTCGATCATGTAACCGTTAGAGCTATGATTAGGTGTCATATAAATTCATAGCAACCATTCAGCAGAAGAGAGTAGGTTTACGTTTGTTATATGTCATAATTTTATTCGAAATTAATTCTGAACAAACGCCCAGAGGCAGCAACGCAACGTTGTCAGTGGCAGTGCATGCGCATCGGTATCCATTGGCTGTCTGTGCGGTGCAGAATTATAATGGATGTTATAGTGTTGCGTGGAATTTTCATTTAATTTTTTTTTTCCTTTTTCGATATCAACCTCTTAGGGTGGTAATTACTGGAAGAGCGGCAAGTGACAAGTCATGCATTTTAAATCAAAAATCTGAGCGTGAGACGTTTTGACTTGTGAACTAAAATGTATTGTCTATACGTATGTGTTTAACCCTAGGGATTTGCAGTTTACGCATATAGTGCAACTGAGATTGAACTCATTATACACGCCAAATACAACAGTGTTGCTGTTGCGTGAGACTGTATAATATCGTGATTATATGGATTTTCTTTATGTAAAAGAGATACACAACAGTCCTGCACGCATATTTCGCGGCGCACAATTTTCAATTAGTGCCTATTCATAATAAGTCGGTTTATGGTCTAGTCAACTCGAAGTGTGCGCCACTTTCTATCGCCTTAAAATAAAACAATATCAATCAACATTTATGAGTTTTGTCGAAATTTAATCGATCATTTTTACGACAACACGGAAAAAATGTTCAGAATAGTATCTATGGACGGAAATACTAACTTAGAAGCTCCGAGGAACGCATTACAGAATATATTACATGTAATGTAGGTATATTATAGTACATACATACCTACTTAAGTAACATAGATTAAAACTTTAAATTTAGACTTTGAATTAAAAAGAGATAGACGCCCTGAAGTGTAGGTACCTATCTACCTATGTAACTAGAATTATGACCCTTTGATTCGGTTTGGTATTTCGGACTAGCTAATAGTGGCGGGTACTTTTTTTTAAGGCCTACGGTAGATATGGTTTAATTTTATATCACACTCGACTGAATTATATCGTGAAGGTCAAAACAGCCATTAATTGCGATGTGACCCGGGCCTATAAAACCACACAAACAAATCTTACAATAGGCCCCCTGCTCACCATAATAATAATAGATGATCACAAATTTTGATACATTCAAAAATAATAGATTTATTTGGGGTAAGCATAGATTAGACAAGAAAATCTAACAACCTCTCTAAACCAACATGAAATGAGATAGTCGGACTATAATTGGTATTAAGCGCGCGTATGGTTTTGTGTCAAATTTGCCAATTCGAATATACATATTCACCCCTATTGTCGTTGTCGTTTACGACTCTAAAAAAAACGACACGATTGTTTGGTATTGGCGACTAAAAATAAGCGACTTTTGTCGCGGCGACGATCGACAAATGGCGTCTGAAATGTCAAAAAATGTGGATTGTATTTTTCGACGACGACACGATCGTCGTTATTGCGTGAGTCGTTTTGTGACGACGTTTGTCGTGGAAATGATACATTTCTGTCGTCGAATATTTTGCGGACGACTGTGTGATAATGCGTTAAAAAAAGTAGATATGTGAACTAAATTTTTATTAACTAAATAACAATTATAGTTATTTTGCAGAATGGAAATAACAAATAAAAGACAATTGTTACATTTAGTGAACGAAATGCAGAAATATATTCCTTTGGCAAAATCATTCACCAAGGCTTAGAAAAAGGGATGTTATTCGGCAAAGGGACGACATAGCCTAATGTCTGAATCGTCTTGGACCATATAAATCTACGCGCACAAGTAATGAGTTATAATACGACGACCATGCCTGGGTGCAGTACCTGGTTTGGGTATCGTATTTTGTATCTCTGCGGATATGCCACCGGGGTAAAAAAAAAGCTGGAACTATATCAATAGTTTGGATTAAGTTTTAAAGAAAAGTATGTGTATTTAATATTTAACTAACGAAACAATAGTTCCTTATTCTTTAAAATTAAAATCACAAAAAAGAGAAATAGTGAAAGAAATGGAGAAAAATATTCCATTGTCAAAATCGTTCACAATGGGCAAAAAGTGATGTTAATCGGCAATGGGGAGACATAGCCTTATCTCCGAATTGTCTTGGACCACCTTCGACTTCAATTTTAAATCTGAAAATAATTATTGTTATTAAAACAATGTTTGAAATTTAAATTACATATTTCTACCACTCACTTAACGTCGCGTCTCGGGCAAATCCAAGCGATTGGATTTGGTTCGAATTTCCTTTCATAACTTTATCAGCTCTTTTTTCTTTCTTCGTCACTGCTTTAAAAAAAAATCTCAAAACTCTTCATTTTTGATTTGTTTTATTAAATAATTAACCTTCAAAGAATTAGTCTAGCCGCACATTGGAAACGATTTCGTACGAATTTCATTCGTACGAACACGTACGAATACGGACGAACAATCAAGACCTTCCAAGTAGTAGGTATGGGAGTGCGCACACTGGGTGCAAGTTAGTAGATAACATAGTTCCGACGTCCGAATAAAATCTAAATTGTTGGGATTTTTAAACACGTTTGTGCGTTGAAACACATAAAGAGGATGTATTACCTAACTTGGTTGAAAGCTGTATTCGCACATCTGGGGCAGCGCCCAATCTCGATCTGTAGCTATTTAATCTTTGCATAAGTATACGCCTGCTTCACAGCGATATACGTTGTGACAAAAGGGAGCAAATCGGACAGTATGGGGTCATTATTATAGTAGAGCCAGTTTCAAAGATTCCGGACAAATTTTCGGATAGTTATCTGACACATAATAAAAAGCAAATAGTTTGCTTATCTACCCAAATAAATGCTTTAACTGGCACTTGAACCGGGTGATAGGCTATTAGGGACATTATCAGCTAGCCCTAAGTCTTCCGTAATATGATGAAATTCACTGAATTCATATATTTTTAAATATATTTCGCACATAATATTCGGCTCTACGATTTACCGAATTAAAAGAAAATTACCTTGAAAATACAGATTATTCATCACACACAAAATCGATATCACCAGGACTCTGCCTATTTAACGGACAAAATCATATCCACACTGAATTCCACTCAATTCGTACGTCCAATATTCATTACGTTTAGGTACGATACAAATTCGTATCCAATGTGCTGCTGGCCTATCCCATAATGCTGGGCTTCCACTTGTCGATTTGAAATTGACAATTGCCGTATTTTTATGCCAATTAAACAATTGGCAAGTGCAAATACTGAAAAGTTACTTGTCAATGAATTGACTAACAGCTTTTGTCAATTACTGACAAAGAAACCACTGGACAAGTGGAAATAGCGAAATTGTCAAACAAAATGTCACTTTGTCTATAATTGACAGTGAAAATTAATTCGCATTGAGTTCATAAGTTGGCCAATCAACTGACAAAAGATTTTTTGTCAATAATTGACATAAGTGGAAATAAACTGACGGTGGTGTCGTTCAATGACATAAACGCAAAAGCTGTCAAACTTTGTCAATTAACCGACATGTGGAAACCCAACTTAAGTCGTTTTCAAAAGCGACCCTCAGTTAGGTGACCATTCTATTAACAAAACAGAAAAATGAACTCTGGTATTGTGTATGTGAGTATGCATAGCACATGCTGCGCAGCCATATGGCCACACTCTACGAAATGTGTAGTATATACTATATAATTTATATATGTATACTATAAAGCTTTACATTTTTCTTATTTTTTTTTGTATTTGAAAATGAATTAATGGCAAGTTGAATAAAGTAAAGTTAAAATAGAAATGTCAACCCCTAATGAATGAACTTAGAGGATGAATTTTTCGAACTTACTTGTTAAGCATTTAGCGAATCTTCTAGGACTAGTGGTTGAAGCTGGTATGTAATTATAGGATTGGTTTCTATTCTCTTTCATAAAATTAAAAATAAAGTTTGCCTTCGATCACTTATCGCCCACTTTAGGTATCCAAAGTGACTATTTTATAGAAAGAAAACTGTAGGTAAGCCCTGATAACATTTTGTACGCGATGAATTTGTAGGTAACATTATGACGCACGAATAAATTTTAAACACACTTTTGCGAGATAAGAAATAGATAGAGATAAATGGATATTATTTATATAAAAATGTATCTATTTATAGAAGGTATTCAATTCATAGCATTCCGTGGATCGATGTGAGTGTTACAGAACATGGCCAAATGCAATATTATTATTTTTCATTTAAAATTCTTTAATAAGTATCTAGTTACCTATATGATTTAATTTGTTCAATAGATAGATACCTACCATTGATACCATATTGTGTGAAACTATTGGATTTGAGCAAAAAAAATATATGAACAGCTGATTTGTGCTCGAATAAATCTGACAATTTTTCGAAATTCGTACAAGATTTGACTGCCATTGTACTAGAATTTGTACTAAAGTCGTGTTTAGTAAACCCTTCGATTAAATTGGTTATTGGTATGGCAAAATTAAAAGTCGAAATTAAAGTTAGTTTCGAAACTAGTGAAACTCGAATTTAGTGATTGTTTATTGGTAAGGCCCTATGAAAATACATAATAATTGTTGGCCTCGTATGCATTATTATAACAGACATTTATATGTCTGACCGAGGATCAATTATTGTGAATGAAGCGAATCCTTCGCAATATTTAAAAGTTTACAGAGAAATAGAAAGCTGTGACCGTGACACATATTCTTTTTTATCACCAGAACCACCTAGGGCCGGTAAATTTGCATACTCGTAGTTTCCCAATTCGCATAAGCTTCCTCTAGCTATTCGCATTTTGTTCTTTCGCATGAGATTTGGCGAATCATCAGCGATTCTTCCATCGACAATCTCCGAAACGTCAACTAACAAGAATCACCCTGTTTTACTAGGTGGACATTAAAACAGATTATTTTACCTACCATTTCGTACAGTTCTTCATTCAAATGAATCTACCACTACATAACGTGCGATGACTCAAATAAACTCTTATCTTACTGAAAATAAATTTTGAATACCGAAGTGTTTGTTGTGGGGTCAAATTCCCGCATCTGTGAGTTAGTAGTAGTTACAAGTACGTCACCGTCACGAAGCTCTGTGAATTTTTACCAGCTAACCAAAAACAAATTCCATCACGCTGCATTCGTCAAAATCCAATGGATTATTTTATAAGAACGTGTAAAAAAAGGCATCTTCCCATACCGGGAATCGAACCCGGGCCTTCTGGGTGAAAGCCAGATATCCTAGCCACTAGACCATATGGGATGCTGTAAATCCTCTGGCAAAATAGCTAAGAGAATGTTATGAAACAAATCAAATTGGTGTTATATGAAATAAAATTATTCATTATGTAGGTATGCTATTTTTAAACTTTCCACTATAAATAAATAAAAATGTTCATATATGCCCATTTCAATATAAGACAATTTACAATAAGAGGCGCTAACGTGCGAAATATTGCCCGCACCTTTCCGGTTGTTCTTAAATTACGATTCGATTTCCAAGTTCCTCCAACATCAATCACTCGAGAAGAAGATGAAATAGGCGTTATTCACCAAATGACCCAGATTAGACAGAAATAGAAAACCAAATAACCTGACCGCCATTAGTATACAGATATTGCCGATTTCATTTGTTCAACTCTTGGTGGAAGTTGAAATCACAATAACACCGACAGAACATTTATTTGTAGGTTAGGTCAGTCTTAATAACATCAGTGGTGTGCAACTCGGTAGATTGAAAAGTTTTTATTAATTTTCGATTTCACATTCACTGATGAAATCTAGTCCAATATGCGCTTTCGGATGCAGATGTGTGAAAAATGATGTCAGATCGGCGAGTAAAATATTTATAGTCACTATACGATAATATGGTTGTCACATTGGTGCGTGTCAAAAAGCATTAAGTTCATTAGAGAAAACCGTTGAAGCGAATGACAACGACGACTACGACTACGACGCCATTGCATTGCCATTCCAATGCTTAGCCCGTGACGCATTACGAATGCATGTATAGATGTATAATACGAACGCATCATTCTTTCGCGCCATGTTATGGCTTTTAACTTCAGTCACAATCAGATTGACTAGGCCCCACACTGTTGTATACGGTGTACCATAGATTGAGCGCTAATTCTACTACTAAACTGTAACAGTAGTCAGGCGAAATAGATGCGTGCGTGTTGGAGGCGAACTTTATTAATAACCCCAGCGATTATACACAATTCACACCTAATTTTGTTAAAAGAAATAAACCCATTAGAACTTAAACTTATATATTCAACGGGATGTTGATATCTTTCACGCCAACTTGACTGACACGCGCTTTGCTTTGGCTTCGAAGCGGGAGCTGCATTAAGCGGGTAATTTTCTGCGGCATCTATTGTGAAGATAAGTGCAGCGCGGGCTTTTGTTTTTAACAGAAATAACTGAACTTGAAAGGAGATGTGGTTTTTCCATTAAATTTGGTCTACATTTCAGAAGATAGACATCTCGACGAATAGCGGTAGCTTTACGCCCATTATAGCTCGCCTATAGGTTACAATGGGGTTTAAGCATTTACAGCGGTGTATTTTTAAAACGCATTGAAGAGCCTGTTTATCTTTGCACAACCCTTGAAATAGACCCTGTCAGTGTGTTGCTCGAAATAAAATCCAGCAAAGCTAAGGCGTAGGTACGCGGCTTGAGTCTAATTTTATTTCCCACACAAAATCCTTTCCAAAATATAGCTAACCTAAGATGAGTTTTTCAATAAATATCTCGATGAGTAATGCCTTGAAAGTGAAAAATGTTAGATCAAAGAAAAGTCCTTGAATCAGACAAGGAAAATAAGAAAGCGCAGTGATGCATTTTTTTAAGGAAGTTATTTTTAAAGAGCAGCTGTTTTGTGTGACACTTATATAGACAACGCATTAAATTTTTTTGAGAATCTATAGCTAGCTCACTTTTACTTTTACATGCAAAACTTTTATACTCACTATTGGTTTTGTTACACACACTTCCCAAAAAAATACGCCATATATCAAAACTTAAGCTACTTAAGCTTAAGCTAAGTAAAAATCCCGTCACAAAGGAGTCATTTAAATGTCGCTCTGTGTGATCGCCATTTTTGACAGCGTCTTTTAAATGACTAGGAAAATGGCGCACCAAATGACATGAATTAAGTGCCATTTAAATGGCGGAAAAAAATGGCCAACTAGGGCAAATGACTGACGGAAAATTCTAAATGACTCGCAGTGTCCGTCATTTGATTTTGGGACACAAATGACGATGATAGTCATTTCGTGTGATCGCCATTTTTTCAATGACGAATCGTAGCTTAAATGTCGCTCTAATGCGACATTTTTTCCTGACGTCACAGCGCCATTTAAATGACTCAACAAAATGGCCGTGTAATCGTAGCTTTAGTTGGGATTTTAGCAAATGTTTGGTGAGAAAGAGCAGCTAAAATTAAGGTTCGCTGCGTGCCGTTAACTTTGCTTAAGTTAAAAAAAAACGCGTTTTTGGTTTCCATTGTATCTACCTAATGTATCTGTCATAATCTAAGGCACTAATTAATCCAACGCAGTTAAAGTTTGACTGGCTAAGCGACGAACGACAGGGTTCATCGATCACCACTATCAAAATGAAAATATGCCTACACTACACTATAGCTGTACCCGCCCGGCTTTGCCCGTGCACAGAAATTATATTGCCCAGGTCTTAGATTCCGATCGTATGAGAATAAATCGAATTTTTGAATTTTCTTTTTTTGAAATACAGCAAACAAAAAATTATAGAAGTTTTTTGTACGGTAGGTGTCTTTGTCTAATTTTGACCAATTTTCACTATCATGGGCCAATACCTACCTAAGATTGCCTAAAAATTTGTGCTCATTCGTGTCACTGGTTTTCGAGATATAAGATTTTGAATGTTTTTTTTTTGTGTATGGGAGGTGCCATGCCCCTTTCTCAACCTAATGTCTCTACCAGGGGTTCCCAATCTTTTTCATACTGCGACTCAATAGAGAGGTTGAAAAAAATTTGCGACTTACTGAAGATTCACTAAAGGGTTTTTCAATAAGGACGGGTCCACGACGTTGAAATATCGTCGTCCCATATTTATGGCAATTTTGTGTGTTAACATACTCGCATTCATCTAAAAATGCGCCTCGTAGCTAAAGATGATTTGGATGATAGGAATTGACTGCATCGGGTTCTACTGTATACTCTCACGGAGCGTGGTAATCCTCCCGACCAATCTGGCTGGCAGCAACCCGTGCCAATTGAAAGCCCTTTATTTACGACGAAGCAAGTCTGACTGGAAATGCGGAAACACAAACTCGCTTAAACTTCGACTGCAATATAACTATTGGATTTCGCTTCGACCTTGCTCTTGGTATTCGTAAGAAAAACGTAATGTTTTTCCTTTGTTCGGAGTCTTACAGCTGTGAAAAAATAAAACTTGCGACGCCCTTAGGATAGCGCCAAAACGCCCCAGGGCGATCCATTTTCCCATATCTCCTTCTGAAAATTGGTTTTAGCTGAATACTAAAGCCGTGTAAATTATGACAGATCGTGTTATTATTTGTTGTTATTTTTTGTGAGTTTGTAGATGTCGGCAAAGTTAAGAAGAAAACAAATACTTATTCAACGAAGAATTTCTGGAGAATAAAATAATTGCTTGAGCTAAATTTACGATCAAAGGCGTAGTACTTGAAGCAAACAAGGAAAAACAGAAAGCGCGTGGAAAAAAAACTTGATTTGAAGGAAGTTATTTTAAAAGCAGAAAAACAGATGATTTCTGTGACACATAATCTATGACGCACTTCATGTCAAAATTTTGTATAAAAAAATTGGAGAGTAGCTAAAATTTAGTGTCGCTCGAGTTGCTACTTACCTACCTTGATTATGTATAAACTAAATATATTATTTATGAAAATGTGCACGTGAATTAAGAAATTTTGAGGAGATTTCTGTACAATCCGAGAAGAATGTTCTTCGCCCACTTGCCAGCGGAATTATAAACAACATCCGTTAACAAGTTCTGCGCCAAAATTGAAGTTTGCTTTTGTTAAAAAAAACAACAAATCATTAAAATTGGTGACGTTCGGTCTAACATCAAAATAGTAAAACGAACGCCAATGTACCAAGTCGTGCCTTATATAAGTCTTAAACTACTTTATGGAAGACGACAAATGAAGCCATGTCATTGGGTATACAAAAAGTGATTAATTGGCCTGGGATCCCTTGTAGAATACATCTTTGCTAAACTCTCTCTCCAGAACGTGCCTGTGGTAATAAAAAAAATTATTAAAAAAAAAACAACTCGTCACACATTATATTGTCAGGGGCTATAAAAAGAACTTAGTAGCTCTCCGCCAACGTATAATTTCCTGTAATCTAATTCATCCAGTGCCACCAATCCGACAGGTCACCATTAAAATCTCATTTTCACAAGATCACTATCGCCCTCTAGTACTATCTTGCAGAGCTCTGTTTTTCCATTAGCATAAAAGAGATCACTTGAAAGCTAATTGTTAATTAGACATCAACACTGTCTAAAGGGAAGGCAAAAACTGTCGCTATCTTGTGGAGATCAAAGCGCCTCCTATCTCTTTACGTCAACCGACTAAAGGAATATGACTAACGAACTTCGAAATGGCCAATTGTTTTCGAGAAAATAAAAGAGTTTTTCTTCTACACAAACGAGATGTTAATTCCGGCAAGTCCTCCCACAATAGAGGTTTACATATTATAGTACGGTGCCGGTTGGATGTTTTTGTTTTCGTTTTATGTGCCTCCCCAGCTGAGAGTCTATTGTATACCAACTTATTGCGAGCATATTGACAATTGTCAACTGGAAAATATGTCATTTCTCTCCCACAGTCAAACATGTCAAATCCACTGACATCTAGCTGATTGTTGGCTGTCTGCAAATTCGTTACGTATGTGCATGATTTATTAGCCGGGAACTATGTTTAGCATAGAAATATGGAAGGGAATTCCACTCGTTTGTATTGAGGTTAACTCCTGGGAGTCCGGCCTCAAGACTGTAATAGACTGACAGTATAGAGGATATGTGGCAATGCAATTAGTATGCTATTCGGGGAGACTCAGTGAATGACATTTTGGCAGGATCCTTTACGGTTTTGTGTATTAATTCTGCAAAATACAATAATGTACCTGTCATAAATATGCATGTACCTCACGTAGGACCCGGATTAAATTGTTGCAGGAGTTAGGACACAGTCAGCATTTTAAGATTTTTTTTTCTGTCAATTTTGTCACGTCTTTGTTATAATAATATCGTATAGAATGAAAGAAGAAATAGTGGCACAACAATTTTGTACAACTCTTACTCTTACTAACGATGTAAATTTATAGACATTGTCGGGCTGGGACATTGACATTTTAGGCGTTCAAAGCCAATAAAAGCCGCACTCCCCTGGTGGTAAATGATATCCTAATACAGAATTTTAACAATCCGAAAAAGACGAATCGCGGTTATTACCAAAAAATGTAACTATGTGAATTTGGCATAGAATGTCAAAAAAAGAAACTGCAGAAAAACTACAAAAATAAACTATTTTTTAAATCATGCCCAAAAAGCGAAAAATTTCATCATTTTTACAGTTAAATTTAGGGTGAGTTACGAAGGATGTGGTAGCTCGGTAAATAAGGTACTGGACTAAAATAGGGTCTAAGGTTTGATCCGCCGAAAAAAAAGATTGCACGACGAGGTTTTTGCTTTCATTGCGCCATCTCGCTCGATCGTCTGACGAATACTCGAGAGTATAACCGTCCTGAGAAAAATTGCCAATTCTGCCCTTCGATATTGGCGTACAGTTGTAGATCCCTTTTATTCGTCCGAAAATAAAACACAGAAGAAAGGACCAGGATCCTCTTATTAAGCTCGATGAAAAGTTCAAATTTTTATTTAAGATTGTAAATTGACAGCTTTCTTCCTTGCTTATTTATAACCTCAAGAATTTTGACTGTGAAACTATGTAAGCTTCATGAACAACAAATGCCGTAGAACTGATGAAATGTGCTAGAATATTCTACAAAAAAAAAATTGCCTCAACCAACAAGCGTCTCCAGCCAGCACGATCTTTGGCTATCTCCATATTCGCACGCTAAGTTGGTTAAGGTCCCCTTCCACTTGCGTCCGCCACCTGAGTCGCGATCTTCCTCTTACTGCGCCGTCCATCGGGTGTGGATTCGAAGATCTTTCTGGCCGGAGAACCTCAGTCGATGTCGTTGTACAGCCCGTACAGTTTGTCGTTGTATCTTTTCCTCCATTCACCGTCTATGTAGACGAGACCGAAAATTACTCGAAGAATTTTCATTTCAAAACAACCAACAGTAACCTCATCCGCTTTTGATAGAGTCCATGCCTCTGCACCTTAGAGATGGACTGATATCATTAGGGTCTTATAAAGGGTCGCTTTAGTTGTTCGAGAGTTTTCGCCCTGGGGCGCTATGACACACATTTTTGTGTCATAACGCCCTCGGGCGCTATGACACTTTTAAAAGTTTCATATCGCCCACTCTGAATGTGTCATAGGGCCTGAGGGCTTTATGACACAAAAAAGGAAATAACAGCCCAAACCTTCATCTGACAGTAAACCCAAGCAGGGGGTTGCAGGGGGGGCAGCATGCCACTCATACGTTTCGGGTATTATTTCATTTTGGAGCGTTAATGCACTTCCTGTAGTGTCATAAAGCCCACAAAAAAGTGACTTAAAGCCCGGCGGGCGATATGGGAATGAGATGGAGCGTCGGTATCTCGTGCTTGCATTTTGAGCTCACCCACGACGCCCCTTTACCTCATGGCTCATTCCACTTGAATGAGTGCCCCACCACTCGCGTTATCATCTTTCTTTTTGTTCCTTATTCCGAGTCTGTCGCCTTTACGTTTCTCACCTATGCGCTACCCCTCACGTTTCCTATCAGTTTTTCGTTCCATAGAAGTTTAAAATGACAACAGCCATCATACGACGTTTTACCTCAACCTGACGCTCTTTTGATACATCGAATTTCGTTTCACTCTATCTAATGACGTTTAACTTGTCGCAGTCAATTCACAAAAATGGAAAAAAATCCACTGATATATTTCAGTACTTTTCTTATCTACTGTTCATCATTTATCAGAAAAAAAAGGTCGGATGAATCTCAATTCGTAACAAGCTTCTTGCAGTGTCGAATTCGTCTTGGGGGTTATTTCTTGTACATTTTACAGACCCATTTTTCTATTAGCTATAAGTCTGACAACTCTAACTAGAGGTTTTTAATGAGAAACATTGGTGTTCCTTAATGTAGTCTGGCTTGAAGCGATTTTAAAATGAAAGTACTTTCAAATTTGTGTTAATATTGAAACCCAACACCGTATGTAGTTTTTGTGATAAGTTAGTCTTTAGAAATATTTATATAGCATTCATCGATTACCTATTTTCGGATGCAGATAAGAAAGACCTACTTCAAATTTAGTGCTACATATCAAAATGGCACCTCCCATTAGGTCATATTTTTGTATAACGTTGTAACGTGCATATTTAATGCACTGAACGCATTTGAACCGAATCTATATATGTAATGCATTACAAATCGCCCTATTGTTATAATCGTCCAAGAAACTTGAATCATTAACTTCCCTGGCCAACCAACAACTTTCTCTCATAACTTTTGGATCATTTAACTGAAACGATGCACGCACAAAAAATACACAAATTATAACATTTCCTCATCGAATGCGTAAAATCGCTTCGCATTGTATAATAATTAGACAGGAACACTAAACATCGTCTTACCTATAATTTGCATTAATTTATACTATCGTACATGTGATCGAAGAAAGAAAGAAAGAAATAACAACAACAACTTCAAACAGAATCGACGCACAACTAACACAACATTTTAAAAGTATCTATATTATGGTAATTTATCACAACTGAATTATATGGCTAAGAAAATATAATGGATCTCGATAATTTTCTAAATTCTACAAGTCGTTGACCTAAAATATTTATCTATATCTTTGTTGATTTGACATTTAAATTAACTTTAAAAAGTTGTTAACGGTAAAGTTGTGAATATTTACAAATATTTCTGGCTAGAAAAGTAAGTGGAGGTAGGTGCTTGGGGCTCTAAAAAAAACTGAAAGTCGTTAAAACTTTATGAATTCATATATGAATATTTGTATGCGATAAGGTTTTGAGACATCAACATACATCGTAGAGGCTGAAGACCTTTCAACTAGGAGTTTGATGCCCTCCTGAAAAGAGACTTTTCGAAGTGAGGCGTCAAAGTTGTGTCAATTCGGAAAACATCTTCGATGGGTAAGCCTCCACCAAACGATAAGTATATGGTATCGGCTACTGGATTTTGTAGCAGCTTATAATATGGTTAGGGCCAAGGGTGATAGGGCTAACAAATCTACACAGTAAATTTGCTGTCTCTTCAGACGGTTTGCCAACCAAATAAACCATGAGCTAAGCCAATTTAAGGAAGGTAGAACACATTTTCAAGTGGAATACAATTTTCTGAGGGAGGTAAATGTCCTCTGACCTTTAACTTGATGCAGATCAAAGCTCGATCGTCCAACGAGTAAAAGCTACAATTTTCATTGGAAAAAATCATACATTAGGCAATTTATCACACCTGGAGTAGTGAGAGTTTAGTCGCATTCACCTACCACAGACACCAATATCGCGACATCGTCAGCTAAGGGCAGCAAGGCAATAGCATACACTCAGAAAAAAAAGGAGCTTAAATCAAGAATATCAGTGTCATTTCAAGCCTGTTCGTTGACGAAAGTATGGTAATCTCGGAAAATCTTTTTCCAAGCAAAAAAATCTTATTTTGAGCTCTTTTTTTCAAGGCCAAAAAATCATTTTTATAGATTTTTAGTAAGCTTAAAAATCTTACTTCAATCCCGTTTCGGTATTATTTTAAGAATGTTCGTTCTTATTTTAAGAAAAAGGCAACGCTTTGGACCATTGTCAACCTAAATTAAGCTCGAAAATTCTTAAAACAAGACCAAAAAATATTCTTTTGAGATTTTTAAAAAGCTTAAAAAAATTAAAAAACACACGCATAATATGCGACATCTATCGCAAAGAGTTTTCCCTAAAAGCTCTTTCTTGAAGATGTCAAGAAATATGTCAGCCTTCATTTTTTTAAGTGTCAAATGTGGAAAAAAACACTGAATGACACTATCCCCTAGTTGGAGGTCGCAACTGCTGGAGCAACTCAAGTGGGTGGATGGCGTTAACCAGCCAATCGATTTAGTTTCACAGGCCAAGCATAGTCACGCGGCGAAAAGAAGGCACGCAAAATCATGCTGAAATGTGGTCTGAAGCAAATCCAAGGCGTCAACCGTGTTACCATTCACAAGTCGAAGAACATTTTGTTCGTCATCAACAACCCCGATGTGTACAAAAATCCCCACAGCGACACATACATACATCATTTTGGTGAGGCTAAGATCGAGAATCTTTCACAACAAGCTCAAGTACTCACTTTGATTTGTTTCGCTTGACTAATACGAGCCGGCTTGCTTATGCCGCATTGCTCCCCAGGAGTCCAATGTTTAGGAAAACAATCGGTTGCAACTCCGGCAAATTGATCTGTCCAAGTAAAGATCGAGTTTCTGCGCAATTCCCTTACAATCCCGTTGAACTATTTGCCGAGTTATGAAAGACTCAATCCCACCAAAGAAATAAATAATGTAGTAAATAGCGCTGAAAAGTTAAAATTGCCTCCAAATATTGCAGTCGATGACAAGATGTCTTTTAAATGGTCACCAGCACCACTTGTCTCTGCCCATGTCCTCTCTTCAGCTCTTTCAAAGCTTTCCTGAAGAACAATCGCAGGCATTTGTTGCCACCAAATTCTAAAATGCTTATATGGTGTCATTATAAGGCTTAAAACATTTTTTTTTAAATAAAAGGCATTTTTTTGATTTTTTAGGTCAACAAAATCTGTTCCCTGCTTATGAGAATCCACTAAGTAGTATGTGAGTGTGAATTTTAGGAACGAATAGGAATCAAAATCACTTTAAGTATTGTTGCGCTTTATTCAATCATAAACAAGTTTGAAATAAGATGTTTCGGCTTATTATTCCAAGAACAAAAAACTAACTCAAGATTTTGGCGAGCTCATTTGTGTTTCAATGTCATCTTTGAAGATTGTTTCGGCTTATTTCAAGACCAATGGGTGTCATGTTAAGATTTAGCACGTAAGAATAAAAACAATCTAAAATCAAGCCTGATCAATGATCATACTAGATTTTAGCTTCCGATTTTTCTCTGAGTGTATGAACTTATAAGACAGAATGAAAAGAGGAGAAGAAGATCCTATTTAGACAAAACAGCGACTCTAAGCTGTCTGTCGGCTCAAGGAGGGCAATGGTTTCCGCGATCGAAATAAAACTGACTGGTGGCTTAAAGACCATAAATAAAGCTCTTTGGAACAGCAAAGGCAACACAGTCGTATTGAAACACAGAGAATTAATATTTGGAAAAAGCACTTCCGGACTATTCTAAATAGGCAACAACTTTCAATAAGGAAATCCGCTTTAATGTGACTTCTTCAATGAAGGAACAGATAGTTCGCAGGTCAGTTGTCAGCACGGTTGGTTCAAGATATCCATTCATATGTGGATTATATCCACATAGAAATTCATTGCTACTTCGGGTTGTCAACGCTGATAGGTTCAAAACCTTATCTTGCTCGTTCTGATTAGTGCTTAAAGATTTCTTTAAAAAGAATTGTGAAATTCTGTGCAAATGCCCAAGCGCTAACTTTATGAGCTGTACCAATTTATGGATGTAGTCCAAGAACTCCAAACACGACATAGACTCTGTCACATCGTGCGAGTGGACCATAATGCTCCAGCCAAGGGGACCTTCGAAGGACATAGACCTCAAGTTCCAAAGACCAAACCATCACGCATTGCAGATAATGGAAGGCTGGAGTATATCAGACAAAGATTCACCGCGGGTTGGGATTATCAAGTTTTCAAAAAGAATGAATGATGACCTCCAATTGTCCCACCTTGAACTTTGCATTTTACAATGCCCGCTTGATGATTTCACGCTTAGATATCTGGAAAGAAATTGGGTTTAAAAGTATCATTGATCGTCTAAAGGCAAAAAAAGAACTCCCCGACGGGGAATTGAACCCCGGTCTCCCGCGTGACAGGCGGGGATACTGACCACTATACTATCGAGGATGTATTAGAAACTTCGACACATTTTTAAAACCTGAACGTGCCTTTAATGGAAAAAACCCACTCACATGACTCGAGCCACGTATTGAGCTATCGAAATCAGAACTCTCTTATAGCCAAAAACCCTTCATTGTCCCAATCCTGTCATGTCTAGACAACTTACTTACAAAACACGTCATGCCACTCACACTTCCGTGAGAATAAGAAGATTCTTATATCATCAACTTGTACTTTGTGGAAATTGAATACCCTTTTGTGCCAACCATATCAGTGGTCATAGAAAACCGACAAACATCTTAAGATCATGTAAAATCAACCAACTCGAACGAACGAAATGACAATTTACGGGGAAGAGCGAACACCCGTAGTAGGTCTAGGTATATGCTTGCGAAGACAATATAAAAAGACTCAAACGAAAAGCAATTTAAAATGCGCTTCCTGCTTCGGCGCACATTGCCAATGTAACCGACAAACTGCGACGGGCAGGGCGTTCGTTCGGACATGCAGTAATCAAAGTAAATTAAATCGTGTGCGCTTCCCTCCGCGAAGAACCATGTTACCGACAGTCTTGGTCTTGGTTTGCGCCAGGCCGACAATTGACAGGCTCCGTCGTTGTCGTCGTCATCATCGCATCGTCATCGTCCATGTCGGAGGAGTACCTATACATACCTACACCATTCTGTTGTTTTGTTCTTTTGTCTCTATTATTCTATTTCTACTACAATCTACTACGGTGTTGGTTATTGTGGTCATAAATTTTCCCAGAATAATCAGCGATGCGAGAATATAAAATCGCCATACACATGAGAAGTCGGGAGGCGAATGTGCCATGGACATGGTCAGAGGAACCATCAGAAGAATGGTAGTATAGGGTTAGGGACAGCGATAGAAGTTTTTCTTTTTTGGTTTCTATAGAACCCTAAGTGTGCATAAATTGAGATGCCTATTCCATGGAGGAAAGGTAGACGCCAACATCGTATAGGGTATACATTTGTGCAATCTTCCGTAGTCAGACAGATGGACATGAACATACAATCGTGGCTAACTGGAAGACAGCAGACGGTCGCTAAAAGAAAACTATCATCAACCACCACCTGCTGAGCGTGCTTTTTCTTCTGTTTTGATGGTTAGCGGCTTGTTACGTAATATCGTTTAAATTGGAGTACAAATCTTGGTTTAAACTTGAGAGTTGTATCTGGTTAAGGATCGTTGAACTCCACAAAGTTGCAGTCACACAATCATCGATAGGAAGTACATATGCCTACGAGTCTGCCTGCAGAGGCGCCTTCTATAATATGAAGGATGTAATAGTGCCTTAGCAACGATCCAACTTTAAGAGTCCAAGTGCTAGTCAAAGCTTTTGTATGGGACGATCGAAGTTGACTACCACGGTAAGACCGTAGGTAATAGGGCCCATACACGACACAGACACGTCGCTGCAAACCTTAAGTCTGTGCAAACATGCCTTCGCCACACACGGTGCAGATAATCTGCACAGACCATTAGGTAAGTACAATGTTACTGTGCCTTACTTATGCAAATATTTTATAGGTCACAATAGGAAATTTTTGGTTCGTAAATGTCACAAGACATTGCGCTGTACTAACAATAATTTTAAGTGTCCAGCTTAAGGTGGTAGTACACGGCATGTAGAAAGTCACATACGTATGTAACACTGGCTTTAACAAAGGGTGGACCGGTCGGCTTAACTGCCGAGCTTTTTAGGACAGCGGGTGATGGCTCGGTAGAATGCATACACCACTCTTCGCCAAAATTTGATAAGAGAAAGTATTCCTGATGAATAGAGCCTAAGCATTGTTTGCCTGATCCATAAGAAAGGAGACCCTTGCGCGAACTATAGAGGCATCAGTCGCTTACTAGATCCTGTCTGCCATGCTGTGTGAATGCCTGAAACGATTTGTCAACGAACTGATTGGACCCTATCAGTGCGGTTCTAGGCCCGGTAACACTACGGATCACACTACGGCAGATCCTGGAGAAAACTCAAGTACTCCAAAGCGATACCCACCACCATCGACTTTAAGGCCGCATATGACAGCATTTATAGAGACGAGTTATATAGAGCCATGTCTAGTTTTGGCATCCCTGCCAACTTCGTCAGATTTTGCAGAATGACGATGGAGAACGATCGCTACTCCATAAAGGTCGAAAACAATCTCACAAAGAGTTTTGATGTCAAAAAAGACATTTAGACAAGGTGATGCCCAACATCAGTCGTGTCGAAGGAAATAAGGTCCAATTGTGTTTATTTCCATTTCGATTGGAAATAATGTCGACGAATCGGACAGATCGTCACGATAGATGGGTACAACTTTGAGGTGGTTAGGGACTGTGTCTACCTTGGCTCCGCTATAAGCCCTAACAATGATACTACAGCAAAAATCAAACGTCCTGCTCTATGCCGCAGAATCATGGACGTTAGCAAAGGGGAAAGAAGATCTCCTTGGTCGGTTCGAACGCAAAGTTCTTCGAATGATTTTTGGGCTCATTTGGGTGGACGTGCTTTAGAGGAGGAAATTTAACAATGAACTCTACGAGCTATACAGCGACATCGACCTGATCAGAAAAGTACGTACAACGCTCCGCCCCGAAGAGTCTTCAATTCCAACCCGGAGGGACAACGCAGTAGAGGAAGACCTCGCCTTAGGTGGCGCGCACAAAGTGGAAGGGGACCTCAACCTCAACCTCAATAATTTGTGTTTAAAATATTTTTTTTTGTATGAGAAGGGCCACGCTCCTTTGTCCAATACAGCCCGCACATGTTGCAAAGTGTTTTAAAATCGAGTAAACTGTGCGTACAGGCAGATGTGGTGGTTCGTCGACTAATGAGCCTACCCACCACATCACCATCACACACATTAGACTTCTAACGCTCAGCTTATATGAGTGATAGATCAATTACAATTTTTTCCCATAAATGTAGATATTAGTTGTGTTTTTATGAAACCTCGCCAGCCAGTAGTTGCCAGTAGTTAGCAGTTGAGGCACATTTCACATGCTAATTAAAACAACAACCTGCTGACAACAGCTCTTGATTTTCTCCCCAGCCGGAGAGCTGCTGGCTGGCAGCTGCCTAAATTCAATTCACAATGAACAAACAGGTGGCGCTAAAAGCAACAAGTGGCTTAGAATTTCCGTACAATTTGCTTGAACCATAATGGGGTTCTTATCTCATGCACACAACATTCCAGCGAAAAATGTCAGAATTTATCAAATATTTCTACCAAATGCTTAATTGTATATGAAATGTAGGTATGCTTTTAGGCTTAATGCCTTAATTCATTCCGCTGGCTTCATCTTGCTGTCATCTCTCCAAATGCACGGCTGGCTGGCTGGCGAGGTTTCAAAAAAACATGCCTAATATTGAAAATCGCACCCAGATCTGTGCACTGCTTCTCCTTTCTCGAGATCAGCGTAAATATATCCACACGGTAGCATTTTGTGAATTTCCTTTTATATTTTTTATATTCTGAGTGATCACAGAATCCTATTCGGAATTTTGCTACGAACCCCGAATGAACTATCACAGAATCCGTCGTAGTCGACATTTTTGCTACGTGTTTAATTAAATTTCGGTGTTCGTAGCAAAATTCCGAATACGACGGATTCTGTGATCACCCAGATTATGATGATGATGATGCTGGTAATAATATAAATGTTAAAGGTAACAACAATTTTATGAAAATCGGTACATACAAGCTAAGCTAAATTGTGAATAAACTCATCTATGTACTTGGTTTTTTATAGCAAGAAGTTTAAGCTAAATCGCAACTGTTTGCGTTTAGGTATAATTATAATCCAATGGCTTTATTGACATTCTGATTTATTCAATCATTTTTCAGGATACCTTCGTTAATAATAATAAATGTGATGAAATTATCAGCTTATCGCGCAGTATTTACTAATAATTAATGTTAGGGTCCAGGCTACTTTAACTAAGTCACAATAGCGAACATTTCCATATAAAACTATCTATTGTGACCGTCAAAATATTTAAGTGAAAGCTTAAAAATGGTAAGGCCCATCGTGATTTATAACTAACTCAAAAATTATGTTTATGTTTTGAAACGCTATTGTTACCGTTCATTGTGGACACCATTCACTTTGATTTTATCTAAAAATAAAATAAAATGTAACTTTAGCTCTCGTTAGGCTAAATGTTAGCCACGGTGGGAACTAAATCTGACGATATTGTCATCAGTGTGAAATAAAATTCAAATTTCTTAAGACCACAAAACCAAATACCATTTAAATATAATTTTCGCTAGTATTCAGCCATAAATCAATATGCTTTTGTATATTAACAACATTAGTTCGCAGGCAGCTAGATACTACCTTCACTTTACTAGCCTTCTCTGATCGAATTTCACGCTGCAAATTAGCAAAGTAGATTTCAATTAGCTTAACCTTTTGTGGGGCTTCGAAGTCAAGGTTTCGACTATAAAATCTTTCTCAACATTATTTGATTTATTGCCAATAAAACAGTAGGTACCAGATCGTGTAATGACTGCATACTACAGAATCATTAAATTGTACAGTTGCAGCTGGAGGCTATATGCAGCTGCTGTCGATGTCCAAACAATTATGTGGTTCATACCTTCCGGTTATATTTTGCAGGTAGCAATTACAACTAAAACTAAAAAAAATGTGAATCGTCTTCTTGTTCCTGTTCATTTAAACTTAAATTACCGTTAGCGTCAATTAGTGAAAGATTCCAATGTTGAAGGGAAGTTTATGATTCTCCGATGAACAGCAAGAGTTATTTATTACCCATAACTCTCGAAATACTTGCGCATAGACAGTGTCTGTACATTTGTCAAATCCATTGGGGTTTTCAACACACTTGAAATATAAAATTAATTAATTTTGTATGTAATGTGTAGGATACATTTAACAATGATGTAGGGTCCATCGTCCATCATTAATCAAGCCGCTTGGGCTATTGAAATCATTGCTTTGCAGGTGGGACGTTGTAGCTTATTTAGGTAAACCGAATCAATTAATCAGCATAACCGTCAATGGGGGGGTTTATAAACAGAGGTTCACTTTACATACGTTATTGAATCATTTCCCCTGCCAAATGCTATGTTGCGAACTGTCCAAATCGACCTTGAAAAGTCGCTCACTTCAATTTACAAAAGACTGTGTGAAGAGCTCCTCACTGGCGCAGAGTGGGCTTCAAATTCAAATGTATCATGCTGAGGGTAACAAGTCTGCAGCACCATCTTTGTCTTGATTTCAATTAGATTTCCAATTGTCAGCTTCGTCGTGACGCGTTCAACAAACGGAGCAATGTTCCGCTTCGCGGCACACCTTCAAGTTGTTCACATGCGGTGACTTTGTTTCGTTGCTATATATGTATCTAGTTGTTGTTAGCTTATTTGGTTGAAATTCTGTCATCGACCGACGACAGCGAATGGAAAAAGATTTTATTGAATGGATTTCTTCTAGAATAGCGTCGCGGTATTTCTTGGAAAAGAAAGAAAGAGTCACGGTGGTTGGTAATAAATGTGATCAAGTGTGACGGCCGAAGTGTGCTCATAAGCTGATTGGTAATACAATTACCCATTTGTTTGCACTGCTGTGGGCAATAATAAGAATAATTGTAATGCTGAGAAAAAAAAAATTAACATATACTCCCCGACGGGGAATTGAACCCCGGTCTCCCGCGTGACAGGCGGGGATACTGACCACTATACTATCGAGGACGTTGATTTTTGTTTGTCAAAAGAAATACTTCTAGTCAAGCATAGAAATATTTAATTTTTGTTTGAGAAATATTTTAGTATTAAGTGGGTTGTGGTATAAAAAATCTGATTTGCGAGTTCTTTTATAATTAATAGTTAATTTTAAACACGTATTGATAGGTCAACTAAGGCTTAAAGTTGGGGCTAATAGATATTAAGTTTTCCCTAGGACAACACAACAATTTCAGAAAATATTTCCAAAGTCGACTAATATTTATCAAATTTCGAATAGATACATAATACAAAATAATATAATAGCATAACTCGGGCCAAGCGGATTTCTGTTTTAGACGGTTTTGGTTACTTCGGTTTTCTTTGAGGCATGTAAAAATATTGTAACCCAGTTCAGAGCTTATGGCAAGTTCCACACCCACCGTTGAGCTAGTGCTGGAGGTAGATCATGCCTGAGCCTTAAGCGTCTGGACACCCCTTCTATCAGCCTGCCCGGACTGACCTTAAGGTGCCTGTGGCCTGAGGTCATATGGGTGGAGAGAGTTCGGTAGGAGTGGAATGTGAATGTCGTTCGTTGCTGGTAGCGACCAGAGTGAGGGGGGGGGGGGGGGGGGGCATTGAGAGAAACTAACGACTTTTGAGACTTTTAGGGGTCCGTACAACTTCTTCGCGCTTCTTTTATCGTTTTGCTAAACGATACGCGTTACAGGTTTTTATCTTTCAGTTTTTCCAGTGGCGGCCTGTCATTTATGAGAGCGGGTGTTACAGAGGTGGCGCCTTAGAAGATAACCTCGAGTTTTAATTTGTCGAATTTCCATATCTTTTCGTAGTCTTTTACCAACTTATGCCCCTTGTGTGTTTTTACCCACTGGTTGTTCATTCAGTAACGCGTTCGGTACAGGTGGCACCCAACGTGGGGCCCTAAGAACGAACATATCTTTAATATTTTATTAGCCCTTTTCACATTGGTCTTTCCGCCAGTAACGCATTCGTTACGCCACCGGGAATAAGCGTGATTAAGTATAGGTAAAAAAGGGAACTGACGGACCTAGACATCTAGACAGCGCAGCGATAGGAATAGGAATTACACACAAAACCCACCAAATAAGTTTAAGAAAAGCGGGTTATTTTTTGCATAAGAAAGGGGGCGTTGAACAGAGAGGACAAAACTCAGAAAATCGCAAGTGGACAAAAGAGAAAGGAGACAAATTTGTTCTATCTAGCGAGATATTTTATAACCCGACATATTTCGGGTTATTTTAGTTTTGGGTTATGCTGAAACTGAAACTTTTAAAAGGTAACTCGGAAGGAATTGGGTTATATGGACGCCACGCCACTGAAATGCTCATGCTCATTGCTTAGTGGTCATAGAAATAGAATGTTAATTTCTGATTATTCTAGGGTCAGCAGAATAGAGTCATGATCATGAATCATAGGGTTGTAACCACATAATAACCATGCTGATTTTGACAGTACGTAATGTAATCGGTCGATAAAAACGAATGCCATTATAATAATGACTTTTATGAGGGTATCGCTGTCTTTTATGGATAGGAAGTCCTAATCATATACTAATACGAATGTCGACAATCAATAATATCGATTTTGCTAATCGTTAACATTCAAAATGTCGATTTGATTTAGAAGAATATTGGCAAGTATTCTCGACAAAACTATCCCTGGCCCTGCACTTTTACGGGTGGGGTGAAAATATCCCCCTCCGAAATGTTTTGCACACCTATAGGTTTAAAAAAAACCTTGCATTTACCTAATATGTATAACACCCAACCTCACATTTAGCTACGCTATATGCAATAATGACCGCATAAATGGCAGCAATCTTCTGTTAATTTGTTGAATGCATAGAAACGATTTTTCTGACTTTTTTGCACTTTTCTCCACTTTTGTTTCGATCAAGTTCAGGGAGAGCTGCCATAGTGTCAAAACAACATTATGATGACAAAATTAACTATGGTCCACCCTTTACCTATGAATAAATTGATCTTTACATTTCTTTTGCCCTTTATAGGTATTAAAGTCGTGTCCTCAATAGCTCGCTTCTTACTTTTGTTTTTCATACCACAGGTGTATTCGTATTATAGGTTAAGTTAGGTAGGGTTGGGTTTGGTTGGGCCGGACATTACAAGAAGGAACTCTGTTGCTGCCTGCGAAATCCTTTTGATTGAGATCTGTGGATATACTACCTCCTTAGAGGACCTATGATAGGGACTGAAGCTGATAACCTAGTTAAATTAATGTAGTTAGCACCTCCTGGTGCCGGTGCGGAAAGACGGAGGGTGACCAAAATAGAGTCGTATAGACATAGACACCCTAGGTCTAGCTTTTTATGACCATTCGTTTGTGTCAGTTTTTATTTTTAGAACAAGTGGGAGGGACCTAACATTTTATACCGAATCCGAAGTTTGTGAAGTTTTGTGAGGTTCAATTCAAGACCTGCGAAATATGCATTAAAATATATTCTTAATTGTATCTTTAGTTCAAGGATGCATAGGATAACTTATTTTAATTATTTAACTAATAAATTTAAAACGCTTTCAAGATAAGTATACTATTTTAGTACCTACCACTCACATTTCTGTCCATATTTTTTTTGCTATTCTGCACAAACTTAGAAATATAGTGGCAGAACTCCTAGCATCCACTCCTTCATAATCCGACAAAATATTACCCTAGACTCGACTTAATCTTTCCGCTCGCCTATTAGGCATAAATAAAATGCTACAATAAAAGTCACTGCCATATATTATTTAAATTTATATATGCAATACACCTACATGTGCCCAAGTATAAAAATCTCAAATAGGATTACCTAGTGATTCATCTTATGCCAAGTGCCACCGTTAAAATTGTACACGTTCATAGTCACATAATTATACGAAGCATACGAGTACATTAATGCCTTACTTCAGCTGAGCAAGAAGCAGGTCAAAAACTCTCCAATGAAGAGCTGGTGCCATACTGTCCGTTGTCCGCATCAAATTATAATGCACAGTTTTAACAACCTACTCTGACTCTTGGTGTAAATCGAACGCATCATCGCAGTCGCAGCCGGAAGACCTAGATTCAGGCTGCGATGAAGTATATGTAGGTAGGTACCCCAGCTAATGATACGGTCATTGTCCAGTTGAAATATTACGATCATCATAATAATCCCATACAGCGGATGCAAATCTGGGTGATCTCAAGTGAACTTCTTGTGCGCATGCGCATCGGTCAAGTTGAGACTGCGCACGTAAATTATAGTAGGAATGTGTTGAGTGTTGAGTTGAGACAAAAAAAAAAAAAAAAGACATCCACTGTCAACCGTTATTATGTCGGGATTTACTTACATTAATTCGTCTTTGAGTAATCTTTAGTATAATTTCTTTATCATAACGGAACCCATTTTGTATCGCTATTCATCTAACATATGCAAATTTGTATATAGATATTCCAGCAGAGCGTCACAATAGACGATTGGGTTGAGAATAAATTTATCAAAAATTCAGATATTTTTAAAGCTTTAAGTTTATTGTTAGGAAAAGTTGGAAAACAGGTCGCCTCCGGAAATGTGAAAGAAGAAGGGAAAGTTCTACTTCTAGAAATGGAAAATAGTTGTTTAGTGTGGGTTCTTATTAATGCGAAGGAAAAAGTTTCTTGGATTTGAAATTGAATGAGATCGACAGCAAATGCATAAAATGTCGTGCAAGCGGGAAAACTTAATAAAACTTGAAAAGTTTATCACGAAAAATATGTACCTAATCAATTTAATAAATTTTCAAGATTTATAGCTAAAAAATGTGCACGACTTTCTCGTTTATTGCGAATCTCGCAGAATTTCAGAGTCATTTCAGCAAATTTTACGATTAAAATGACATACATATTCACATTTCAAAAGTGCCGTTGTTAGACTTTTTAGTTAAAAACTGCAGTCATGTTAAGCATGCCTACCTCAACTATCAATTTTAGTTGAAATCGTTAGAGCCGTTTTCGAAAAAATTTAAATTGTTTAAAATTTTGTAAAATTTGTATCTGCTAAGTACCATTAGTTTGAGGGCTAAAAAAAAACGTCTCCTAGCGGGGAGCACACAAACTCTAAATAAAAAGTTTGAAACAAATCTGTCCAAGGGTTTAGATTTCAGGGCCATGGGACAGACAGACCTACGGACGGACAGAATTGCGAGACTCACTTTTTTGAGCTCCCTCATGATTGTAATATCAGAATTGATCAAAATCTTGAGTTCGAAATTTTGTACGAAAACAATTTTTTTTATCTTACTAACGTATGTATGTATACGAAAAAGTTAAAAAATGTACTTTCAAGATGTACATATGTGTCATTTTATACGTATATGTGTGTGTAGGTATGTAAGTCGATAACACAGTGCGCAAAATAATGGTGGATTATATCAATATGTGATTTCATGTGTGAAGGTTAGGTTGAAGTAGCTGCCAGCATACGTCCGAACATTTAGACAAATATTAGATCCTTTCTGATACTTTTATGTGTGAAAATCATGCAATCAAAAGAAAAATGTGGAAGATTTTTCAAATATTTGTCAAAGTTTTGCTGCAAGGGACATGCCTCCACAAATCCACGTAGTCACCAACCGCTTGCCACTCGAAAACTAAACTTGTTCGAGACAAGTGGCACCAGACTGGCATCACGCCACGTGAAAAATGCCACGTCGCCTCCGTTAGCGCTAACATTACGACACGAACTTCGAAAAATGATCAGAAATATTTCGAAAAATAAATATTTTTATTAGATACGGAGAAATATTATAGAAGAGATGGACAGTGATATAACCGTGCAGCAGTCAGCATCATAAAATTGTAGGTTAATCTCTTCCATTGTTCCCAAAAATAGAGCTTACAAAAACCAAATGCTGCCAGAAACTGAGTCTAGTTCAATTTATATGCACCTTTTGGACCCAATACTAAAGCCGCCCCTACACGATCAGTACCTATATTCAGTGTTGCCACTTAAAAAAGTTAATCCGGTCAGATCTAACCATATAACCGGATTTTTATTTTCTAAATCCGGGCGTCAAAAACGGTCGTCGGCTTCGGCTTTACTATAAAGTTTATTTGTGTTTCCAATTTTAATATTTTTGTTTGGAAATGAAAGTCATGGGAAGACGTGTATGGCTAAATAATTAGTCTCGGATAATTTTCTGACACTTGAAAAGAGTAGTTCACCAAACTCTAATCTGAGATTTATCGAATTCCACACTTTTAATTGAAATGCATTGTTTAATTTCCTCTTCAACATTCTAGCAAAATAAAACGTCCAAAAATTAGCCTGTAAGATAATTTATTATACTGCTCCCGAAGGAGAATTCCATGTGTTATGTTGTAAATGTCCCAATATTCGCAGTAAATTGGTTTCTGTTTCTGTCCGGTTAAAAACATTTTTCGTTCTGGTCAAAAAACGGTTAGACCGGATTTCAAAATTTTCTCCGGTCAGAGTAAATAGATTTCGGTCAGATATGCACAATATTATTTGCTGGAAGCCCCAGACGTTCCAATATTTTTCTCAATATATAATTTAGTTGACATGTAATTAGACTACACATTTTTACTCAAGATTTTTGTACTTGGAATAAGATTTTCCGAGATTACCATATTTTCGTCAACGAACAGGCTTGAAATGAAACTGATGATGTTCTTGATTTTAGCTCGTTTTTTTTTCTGAATGTAGCTCTAGATGCGTTTAATAATATACACATTCACTCTACTTTTGGGATGATACGTCAAGGAATAGGACGTTTCACTTTTCGTTACGATTCTATATCTTAACATACCAACTTGCCCTATCTCGACATAATTACTTTCGCATCACGTTATCCATGGATATTCAAGTTTCAGATATACTGCAGTTTCACTGGAATTAAGCATTCAAAATAGGATTCGGTGTAGTTTCATGCTTCTATAATGAGCGACAGTGATGATAGAACGCGAAATTAGCCAATGCGCTCGCCTTTTGTATATTGGATATTGACAGCGCGACGAACTGGAGTTTTTATATTTAAGCTATTCGTCAGCCGTTGTTAAGTTTAGTTTTATAGATTAGGGACAGGTATAGGTGATTTTGTGGGAAAAATACGCTCTCTAATAATGGTGGGTATACTATTAAATTATTTGGCATATTATGTTTTGACAACAATTCAAATCATGTGGCTGTTTTTTGTCTGTTCCACGATATTCATGATCATAGCTAGGCCAGTACATTATTCTATCCGGCAATTCTATTTAATTTCAAGGCTTTTTCGTTTCTCGACGTTGATTTTTGTACCAATTTTGATGGTTTTTAATTTTTTCACACAAATTTGACACCTTATCTACAATATAGCAGTCTCCGCCAGAAACGTTGGGTGGACAATGCCCGTGCCCATGTTTCATTGACCGCTAGATGACACGTTGAATTAATGTCAACATCTATACAAAATGGTTTGGTTGTGCAAATGGCTAGATGCCACTTTTTAGTACGTATATAAAGTTTGACATTAATTTGACGTGCGGTCAACATTTTCACTAATATTGTTTTGAAAAACAATATAAATTTGTCATTATATTTCCGACGGGTCCCTTTTGTTCAACCGGAGGTTAAGAGACAAATACATTCACATTTTCTGCAGAAAGCCAATCTCCAATGGGGATTGACAAACTGTGTCACATCAAGGAAGATATGGCCTACCTACGACCAAAATAGAACAAAGAACCTACCAGATATCGCCAGAATCACAGCAATAATCACGGGGCATTGACCATGCGACCAAACTATAGGCATCCAACAACCCTCACTGCCGCAGTTGTGGAAATATAAACGAGAAAGAAACCCTCTTAAAATTACTTAAAATGCCGTGCGGTCAGTGGAACGCGGTCACTTTTGCATAGGGTCTGCGTCTGACCACTCTGATAAAACGTAAACATTACTTTGATGAGAAAACATTTGACGAAGAAAATGTGGCAATCACAATATTTGGCACCGTTTTCAAATGAAAAGTATCAAAATTTGACATTATCTAATCGTAGGATAGGATCGGAAAATGTAAAGTGCAAACTAAAAAGTATTATTTGTATTGCGCTGAAGGATTCATCGCCGAACTACATTCCCCAATCGAACGTAAATTCATTTCTCTCAAGAATTCTTTATACAAACCTCGTACATCACCAGACAGCATGCTTGTCAGCGTTATACCATCTAGGTACGCATTTGTCAACCATCTGCCACCCAAACAAATAACAAATATGTACTGTTAAGTCAACTGAAACCATATTAGAGAACGCCGCGGTAATATTTCTCACCTTTTTTGTTCGTGATAGTACAATTTGCAGTGAATGTAATTAACACCGCCATGCATCACATAATCCAATTTCACTTTTATTTCCTATTTAGGCGGGCAGTTTGAATGAAGACGTGCGTAAACAGGGTAGCACGGCATGAACGGTGCACCGTGCACCTGACAAATTTTATTATTATTATTCGCTCTCCGATCATGTGGAAGCTTTTCTTCTTAATTAGTTTTGAAGTTTTCATGTTACGAGTCGAGGTTGTGTATTGTGGTTACACCTTATGTCACATTCGCATATTGCAAATGACAATGCAATATGCGCACAAGCACATGCAGTTGTAGTTGGTTTTGTTCGAAACGATGTTAACCACAAGTTAAATGTCGCTGTCAAACCATAATTACTTTGTGTAGATACTTTATTATGAGAACTATTTGTAGGTCATATTTAAACATTGTTGTAAGACTCTCGATTCCATACAAATTATTATTCAAATAAGTTTGCTTTCGCTTTAATTTAAAACATTTACAAAAACACTACTCAGCTCATTATTGCCATAGAAAGCGTAGGTACTTAAGGTTGCCAAAATTTTGTAGGCAGGAAAGTATCTCGTATATGAAACGCAATTGAGTTGATTGCATCTTAATGTTAAAAATTATTTTTCCCTTGGTATACGTAACCATAACCACTTAATAGCTGGAATGAAAATTCCGGAAATATTTAAGATATATCAAGAGAATGGTAACCACACGCATCTGGTCAAAACAAAGGCGGGTCCATAGCACTTTCGAAATGTATTAAGCCACAAGATAACATCAAACACGATTTCGATGGTTTACGACTGACGAGAGTTTGTCAATTTTATTGTAGGTTTGGGAAGATTCGCTTATCGCAGAGAGAAAATGGTAATTTTTCTGTATTGTCATTTAAATTGGTTCATAAATGTTTTAAATACATCCAAAGTTGCGGTTGGACTAGATGCGTGCAATATGTATGTCGAGATCATTTAAAGCCGGTTATGGTGCACCAATTCGAAATCTCTTGTATCTGAACCAAACTTGCACAAATACCTAATGCTCGTCAGGCGTCGACGTAAGAGGCAGATGCTATTCAATTTATAGTTTCGTAAACATTCGTCTGGTATAAAAATACTCAAAGAAAAGTTGACCGTCAATTAGGTAGATGTCAGCTTTGGTAAAGGGAGTCGTCGCTTATGTCGGCCAAAATGCCTTCAAAGTGGCTTTTACTTCCAAAGATAATTAATTTTGTATTTTTCTCGCAAATATAGGTATGTGCAACGCGCATTTAATTTGTCAATCTGTGAATAGGTATATGTTCGAAAAATGGCGGCGCGATGTTCACAACAAACTGCACAACCGCGCTGCTACTTCAAATGTGCATTGATTTCCTTTAAGCACATTTAAACTTCAAGGCACAAACCAGTGAGAATAGACCGTCGACTCCTCCCATATAACGGACTTTGCCTACAAGCTGCCGGCGGGCCCAGGATTTTTCATGTATTGGTGCTGTACAAAATCAAAGGAGCGCCATTAACGCACGCATACTTGAAAAATCCTAGGCCCATGGTATAGCATGGAAAATCATTGCCGCCATTAATTTTGACAGTTACACGTATTCACAGACAGGGTAATTTTTTCCGGGGGGAATCGGGTAGGTGTACGGGAAGTCGGCGGTCTATTCTTACTGGTTTGTGCTTCAAGGCGTTTTCCACAGTACCTCTACCATCCCCTAGATATTTGTCAAACATCCACGAGTATTTCTGTTCTAAGAAAGCAGGCTTCCCGATTCGTCATAAAACTGTAGGCTCATTTCATTTGTTCCAAAAAAATTAATACTCACACAATCGAATAACGTTCAACATAAAGGGGCCCTAGGCCCTACACACCGAGTAGCTCGTTAGACAGTACAGCGCTTTGTGCGGCGCAACAGGAAATAATGAATGAAAGTTGACGCGAGCTTGTGGAAATGCTGATTTGCGCTGCAAAAAGTGGAGATATGAGAGAAGTGGTCAATGTTGCCAAGAAAATGGTTGGCCGAAAAAGCAACACAAATCATCACCCTGTTTTGGATTCGGACGGCACTGGTGGCAATCGAAGGTCTTCGTGTGGTGGATGGATCATGTTTGCAGGGGCGGACTAAGAGGCAGTGGCACACGGGGCGGTAAAGCAAGCCAACACCCCTTAAACAATTTAAGAAAAAAACACGAACAAAGATTATTGTTTAAAGGTGCTTTCGAGCTTTTATTACACTGAATGTTTTGATTAAATCACTAAAATCTATATTTTTTGTGTGATCCTTTTCGATTGAAACAATAGCCAGATTAATCAACCTATTTTGGCTCATTGCTGATCGTATAAGTCTTAAGTCTTAATTAACTTAACTTAATTTGTCAAACATCCACGAGTATTTCTTTCTAAAAAACTTTGAAAAGCTTCGTTCACACTACGCCACTGAGACGCAAATTGTTAAAAAAATGTATTTTCATCGCCAATGACAGATACGGTAACAAGTCTGAAAAGTCCCATTTAACAATGAAGCTTAAAAATTCAAAGTTGTCCAAATTTCTGTATCTTTTAAATTTATTTTTGCAGCTACCATGTGACTCAGTATTCGCCCGATCTCCAATATGATACTGTTGTCTGTTAGTTCTGTAAATGTCGAGGTAAACATTGGAACAACAGTAGGCAGTTCTTCTTCCGTTCCATACAGCAATAATTTCGGTTAAAAAACTGAGAAAACTAACGCAATGGCTCTTATTGTGATTGTCGATCAGCTATCGTCACGACAATTGTCGATTGCGTCGATTGATTTTAGCTATTCGTATGCACAGCATTTTTTCACTTCCAAGAGAAAGCATCGATCAGACTTTTGTTATCGACTACAAGCGACTGTCAAATCGACAAATATCGATCGCAATCGACAATCAAAGTTCTCGATCAATCGACACTCGATAGTTGTCGATCAACGATTAACTATCGACACTCACAATAGGGGCCAATGTCTTCCATGGCCTTAGACTGATGAATAAGTTTAGTGTAAAATGTATCCTGACATTCTAATATGAATCTTCGTGTTTCCTCTTGCAACGTCAAACCAGCATCTTAAACCTTTTTGGCTTCTTTTTTGTTCCTCCTGCCTTTCAATTGAAATTTCTAGATCACACCATTGTCCTCTTGCTTATATGATGCCCTTTTTCACGGTTTCATTACGATATTCCTGAAGAAAACTCGCGAGTGCCTTAAGTTTTATTACATTTTTTTCTCGAATGAGCCCGGATTTTTGGAAGTATTTCTGTGATGCATTAACTTCTTCCAAAATATCACACCAGAATGAAAGATAAAAGACAAACGTTAAGTCGCATACAGCAGATAAGGGTATGGTTGCAGCACGTCTGATGATCCTTTTGAGGATCACAAAGGAGTTCAAGGATTAAAACTATCTTCATGAAATTTTCCTTCAATGGCTTAACAGCCTCGTGAAGAGCGCTCCATTTAGTGTCTACAAGTCTCTTGACTGACACGCCTACATTTTTTATGTGAATATCCCAATGATGCGTGTATGCTGAGAAAAATGTGTAAAGTCTTTCCACTGACTCAAAAAACGTGCTTCCCAAAGAGTGAACACCATCATAAAGGTTTAAAGAATGGTTTGTACATGACGTAAACAAAGCCACGTTAATTTATTGGATTAATTTGCCGAATTATTTTTTGAACTCATCCATGAATACCCGCCATAGTCGCGGCATTATCATATCCCTGCGAGCCCGGCAAAGGTTAATGTCAAAACTATCTTCATTGAGTTGCTTTAACATATCGTCGGTAAGTTCTTTGGCAGTCTTTCCTGTCTTAAGGGAGTAGGTCAGAAACGAAACATATAGCCTACCTGTTTGTGAAACAAATTTATTGCTTCTTTTTTTTGGAGTTTTTATTTTGTTTATAATGTCCAAAATACCTACGTAGTTATGCTGTTACTAATGGCACCCCCTAGTAGTCTGCCACCCGGGGCGTATATCAATCTTGAACCTGGTCTATGTCCCCATGGGAATCCCCAGAAAACTGTTGCTATCATAAAGACAGCTACATACTAGACAGCTTTGTGACTATTTTGAAGTGCGACAGGGAGTGAGACAAGAGGATATTCTGTATTTCTACTGGCGATGTTAGACTGCCACCTTAGCTAGATCTGTCAAAAAATGGTATCCAATGGGCCACCTGAATTATGCCGACCATATTTGTTTCCCGGCAAGTACGTATCAGTCGGTTAAGTTGGCTAGGACATATGTAGAGCGAATGGACACCAACGCTCCTGCCTGAAGGGACAACGCAGTAGAAAGACCAAACCCCAGATCGCGTTACCTACCACAAAATTTCATATTCCAGATATTAATGTTCACCATAATGCAGTAGATAATAGGGCTATCCATGTGATGCTCTATACTTCTGTACCCATCTATCATTGTCTACCCCATTCTTGACGAAATTTAACAATTTATCCCAAATATGGGAAATCTACTTGATTTATATATTTCACTCATTACCCTCATCATATACAACACTATAGATTCAATTGACTTGAAAACCACTTGAATTGCTTCATTATTTCTTGCTTCCCGCAGCATTTACTGCAGCGTTTTTGGACTATGGCTCTCCTAAAGACCGTAATTATAAGGTTCACTTTTGTGGGCACCTGTAGATAAAAACGATGGCGCGGCACCTTTGTCTATGTCATTAGCCCAAAGTTGTGCGATACATTATGTGTACTTACTCAAGGTGAATAACATTTGAAACCAAAGAAAAACATAATGTAATTATATATTTAGAGATAGCTGTCTTGTTAGATGGAGCTATAGATAGACAAATGTACACAGCGACACATACAATAATATAACAAGCCCGGTCAGCGATAAATTAAGATGAAAAATTGTATCGAAATGTCAATGGTGAAGACATCTTGTGGATATTTTGTTGAGAAATAAAAATTTGACTGTCGGACTTTTGTAACAGGGACGAAGGTTACGGAGTTCTGTTCTGGAGTACTGCAATTAATTAGCTATATGGATTGCGGAAGCTTTAAGTGCCTGAGGTTAGTGCTGCAACAAATGGAGTTTGGCGAATATTTACCCACTTAAAGTGGTGAATGAAAAGTTAGACAAAATCGGACAATCGTGCGCCTTTAATAACAATTGAGATTGTCCGATTTGTTCTCACTTTTCATTCACCACTTCAATTGTGAAATCTGAGATCAAATTGCAATGAGGTGGAAGTCTACATCATTTGCATGAAACAATGAAGTGATTGTCTACTGCAAAATTTACAACTAAATTGTACTTTTCTGGGAGATACCAAAGACACTCTACTATACTTACTATGTATTTAAATCGGAATGCGCCCGACAAAATTTCAACTACAATTAAAATGTTTTGAGTTTTAGTAGGTATATACAGTTTATAAAGACTCTAAGAACACAACCTCCGTTGGATATCCGAAAAATATCGACATCTTTACCGGATCAAAGAATTCGATCGATTCGTTATCTAAGAGTGCCCATCATCTTCTCAGAATAAATGCAACATTGATTTGAAAGGTTTGTCAAACTGTAGATGGAGTATATGGTTTTGTATATGTTTCAGTGAAGGTTCCTGCCGGTATTCAGAATATCGGCGTGCCCGATTGTTTTACACTGGAAAGCTCCTAAAGTTCACCTGGCTCTGGCACCAGTTTGCCTACTAGACAAGTTTAATTTTGTGGCAGTTTACATCCAATCCATAACGATTTGCCTATCTTGTTAGCTTGTCAAGAATTGAGGTGATTTCAATAATAAACTGTGGCAGAGATTGGGAGTATCATCGACTGAAAAAAAGACAATCTGGCAAGGCCAACAAAATCGATTCCGACCGGCCGAATGTCGCTCCAACGTGTACTTAATTCAAAGCCGCCAGAAGCAATTTAAAACCGCATCTGAGCAACGATGAAAAATATTTCCGGAAGTTAGAAGAATGCTGATCAGAGCATTCATTTTTTCCACTAAAAGTCAGGCATTATTTCCTGAATATAAAACAACGTCATTGAAAGATGCATCCGTAACCTGAAGATTTAATTGTTTCGGTACTCGGGAGTTTTTTCTTCAAAAGAAACTTTCATTCTGAACCTATTCTCAAGAGTTAGCACATCAGTGTACCTCCTTAGTGTATACAAACGGATTACGACTTATGAGCCCTGTGTGAGTGTACATGCGCTCTTTGGCACAATCTGCAAATTTTAGGTAGGTGTAGGCGGTTTGGAAAACCCAAGTGGCACCATTTTGTCGTTTTGTCACCCACAACTCATTTGACTTGGTTGTTTATGTTTGTCGAAGAGGTGAGTTTAGATCCAACATGTGAAACTCGCTATACTCTTTACAGACCTCATCAAGGGAGTAGAAGAAAGGTTTTTCAAAGATCGCTGTCTGGTATTGGTTAGAGCCGGACAGGCGCATAGTTAGTGAGTGCGAGAATTTATTTTTCAGCTGTTTCATTAAAACTGCGGCAGTGTTTATTATGTGGAATGCCTAGCCTGATTTCATGTTCCCCTATTAGGCCAATGGCCTGTGGTCAATTGTGTTCGCTATTATATTCGAGCGGTTTTGCTGAGAAGGTAGGTTTTTTTTACAAGCTGTAGTTTGGTCACATCATATGATATAGTTCGTCAGCTTTCTCCATTTGAGGTTGGCCATCGATAAGAATTCTAAGGAGATTTTTGCTACTCCGAGCGAAATGTGAACCCATTCCGCAAGGGTTGGCTAAACCTGGCCAGCTTGCTGCATGATTGTTTCCATAAACGTTGCTATGGGCAGGAACTGAAATCATGATAAGCTGGAACTAGTATAGAAAGCTAGACATGCTTTCTTTACCCGTTCTTCGATGCTAAATCTCCAGTTAAGCTTGGATAGAAGACCACTCCCAGATACCTAGCAAGGTACGATAAGGAGAGCGGTTGGCCATTTATTTAAAGAAGTGTGTGATCTTGATGGTGAAAATCATCAGTTCGGTTTTTCTCGGGTTGACACCAAGACCACACATTCTGCAGGTTTAAAATGAAATCCTTCTTTAATAACCCCCCAGTTTCACTACAAGTTTAAACTACACATTTAGCTTAAACCTTAGTTCAATAATTAATTCGGTTTCACAGTTTCACTTAAACCTTGAACAGAGTTCATTCTGTTAAACTGCGCTCAACTGAACTGAAGTTCAGATTACATTACATAGTTCAGGTTCAGCTGAACTTAAGTTTAAGCTTTGACTGTGAAACTGGGGTTAAGCAATATAAAAAAATAAAAAAACTTCAATAGTAGGTCCTTTCAAACTTTTTTCGGTCTATATCTGCCAAAACCACATGTAACTAAGTATTCAATTTTAAACGGTTCATATATAATATATCTTTTTCAATGATGCAGGATCAATTTTGATCCAGCATTCTGTGTAAATGGAACTAGGAATACTATAGAATCATGGTCGCGGTTCGCGGAATTTAGTAGTTGCTGCCTTATTGAACCCGTACTGCGTATATGTTGGTAGAATGTAGGTACAATGTACTGCTAATATACGATACTATAGTATAGATACTATATTTTACATTTGTAGACAATTCACTAAATCATCTTCATATGCCTTCTGCTTATGCTGCAAAAAAAAAAGTCATCGCGTCGGTCATCGGTCGTCGCAAAATGATTTATCGACTAACTGAAAGTATAAAATGAAAATTTCAAAAACTTCACCGAAGCAAAATTTAAACTGACCCTGAAATTAAATACTTTGCGTATGTATTTAATTAGACAAAATATAGTAAATGGATCAGCATCCTAATAACCTGTGAAGCTTAATCAACGACTTCTAGCTGTAGTGATGAATATACTACTACCTATAGCTAACACTTTCATTCCTCCTACATAATCTATTCCCGCAGGCGAAAATCATCGGTTAGTTACAATCCAGCGATTGATAGAAAGTTTTTCTGTGTCAACCTGTTATCGTCCTTCTTACTATGACTTCCCACAAGGCTATAATTCACTCTATAATAATAGTGCTTTGAAAGGTGATCTTTATGTTTCTCAAAGCGTTTCACTATAAATAACACAGCAACTCCTTGATTTATTTTCTTTATCAGGTAATCACCTCGCTGAACAAAGTCCACATTGCATAGTGGAAAGTAATTTTTTTTTATAATTTATTTACGCTGCTACCACAATCGCATTGTGCGCTTCGCTGCTTAAACAACCGATATTTAAATTTCTTCAACACACCATGGGGTGGAGAACTGAAGAGTGGGCGAAGCGAGAAATAATGCCACCGGAATGCAATTCAAAACTGAGGACTCTAATGAATTGTGTGAACCGAATTAATTGGCAAAATCGTTAAAAAAAAAAAACGCACATCATCAGCTAGATAAACAAATAAAACTGAAGCAGGTGGAAATGGAAGTCTGTCTGTCTGTCAGCATACAGTCAGTTTGCTCAGCATACATTGTAGTGAGTAGAGTAGGTATTGAATTTCGCTTTCGTTTGCAATGGAGTGCCAGTGGGTATGGGCATACAAATTTCATCGAATTAAGCAACCAGGTCATGCACCTCGTGCGAAAAATGCCTGAATTGTAATTAAACACGATTTAAAATTGAATCCGCCCCACGCAAGCTATTTAAATTGGAGTAGCCCAGAATTAGAATGTGTTGTCATCTAAATTAAATAAATAAAAATATGTAGTAGGTATTATACCAAGTAAAAAAAAAATTATTTCACATCTCCCCGACGGGGAATTGAACCCCGGTCTCCCGCGTGACAGGCGGGGATACTGACCACTATACTATCGAGGATGTTGAAATATGTGTGTCAGGGTGCTTACAAATATTTATGGAAGTGCTAAAAGACTTTTTTGGTTTTTACATAAACACAGGAGTGCACCGAGTTTCTATACTTTCCCCAACTTTATTTCTTCTCCATATCAATGACCTGAGGCCAGATCACGTAAAATGAAACGATCTGTCTGTTTAATATAGACAGCTTTAGTGAAAACGATGGCCATACCCTTACGAATTAAGTCCCAATACTCAAAATAAACTAAGACCCACTAAATGTGCAGTGGTGCGAGGTTTGGTGCATGGATTTCATGGTCATTTTGGGACTTAGTTCATTCTAAAGACGGCTCATGCCATGTTAGCTCATTTCATATGAACTAAACTCCAAATTTTGTGGGAGTTAGTATGTGGAAGTTAGTTTGACGTGGGATCTAGTTCGTAGGGCCAAAACGATATTGTTGGATCATTTTCATTTTATCCGATCTGGGCCCTGTTGCCCGCAGTTGTGTTCAGAACATAATGTCGTGAGACAAATTTGAAAAACAAAGTAACTAGTAATTCGCCTCTTCGCTATCACTGTCAAATACACCAAGTTGACAGATAGAGAGATTAGGGAAACAACGAAAAAAAATAAATAATAATAATAATTTCAAGAAATTATACTCGGTAAAAACGATTTATAATCTTAAGGTCCTAGTTATAGCTATCATTGAAATGCATCATTGAAAATCTTGTTTTCCGATTTTAAGATGATTAATCAAACAATATTGGCTTTAGTTGGTATCAAAATAAAGGTAATCAATTGTGGAATTTTTTTACGAAAGAAATTATTAAATTCTGACTAAAACTCTTCTTTAAATTCAATTTTATTATTTCACTGATCGAAATCGATTTCAATGAACAGCTGATTCTCGTTTCTCAAATTTGGAACCCAATCGTTTCACTGATGTGTTCGATTCTCTTCCTATTCTCAGCTGTCAGTTTTGCTTTCAATGATCAACTCTAACCTCAAAACCTGGGCTCGTTTGTTGAAAAGTCACTGACAGGTTCTTTCACTGACAGGAATTTTTCAATGATTGCTATAACCGTCAAGAAAATGAAACCACCATTCCACTGATTTGTTCCAATGATGCATTTCAATGATAGCTATAACTAGGACCTAAGAGACTATTTTTATATTATATTTTTTATATTATTTCGCAGTTTTTCGCAGCATTTTTTGAGACATTGCTAAGTCTATTGTCGATTGTTTGCCAAACAAAATATCTCATAACAAAATTTCGTATGTTTTAAATCCCAAACAACAAAATCTTGCATTTTCTAAATATCTAAATTTAAAAAATAAAAATCTCGGAAAAATCTCGAATTATCAAAATTTCATGTAGAAACTTATATTTATACACCCAGCCTGCACATACTCCAACAGTAACCCCAGCAGGGGATTTCATTTGGGGTAGCAAGCCCCCTCCATACATATTCCATGGTTGGTTATACTATGTGGCCATTTCACCCGCTTTTGGCGGGTTATACCCTCTTTTTTACCTAAAAACCCTCCACCCGCCACCACAACCAATTTCCCGCTTTTTCATAAAAAATGGAAATTTAATTCTCTTAAATATTTACTTTAGTCCTTTTTTTACTACGTTTGAAGATTTTTTAATTAAAAAACGTATAAGAACAGATCTAAGCTGCCGTGGACAACTTCAGTTGGCATGAGTGCGCGAAAATTACAAATGTCATGTGTCAAAGAAACAACCAATGCTATTCATTGACTTTCGCTGTAAATACGACGGTAAAATTTAGCAAGATAACGAGAGATTTTTAAGGTTAGAATCTACTTTTGGGAAACCCGCCAAACCCGTTAAAACACGCCCACTTTTAGCTTCAAAAAACCCGCCGCTTTTTGTCAAAAAAATCAATGGTCACGTTAATACATAATGATACCAACTCTTGCTTGATAGAATCCAGTATGTTTAGTATTATCGGTTTTTTTTATTAAAATCTAAAATAATTGCAGTATATTCAGTTCATTTTAAATTGTGCTAAATTTAGCAAACTGCATTGACTGTCTGCGATTTTTTGAAAGCCCTTTTCTTTTGCGACGACGGAAAAGTTTGATTCGCCGTTACGACGTGGGTGGGATGCCCTGCCTGCACGCAGCTTGGTGGGCCAACGCAAAGTGTGCGATTTTTATTTAGTGCCTTCTTGTGTTCTAAAGACGCCAAATATTTTTTAATGTCCATAAAACATTTTAATTGATGACTAGCTCTACACTCCACAAAAGCTTTAAAGTGATGCTAACAAAAACTGTCAGCCAATAAATTCCATCTCCTGATGGTGGTATAGACTCGATTGTAGCTATATAGTCTCATTCGATCTTGGCTTGGCTTGGTTTGACTCTGCATTTAAAAACCCTTTGCCAAAGTGTTTTTTGTTTTCTATCAATTCCACCAAACTCTTTAATGGTTTTTAGTTTGTTACCTTTAACCATTGCAAATAATCTAATTTAATTTAGTTTTTTTGAATAAATTAGCAATTCAAGAAAAGTTACATTTTCAGTCACTAATTTGTTAACAACAAAAACCGTCGTTTTCTGGCGTTCATAGCCTTAAAGAATGTTTGCGAAATTTCTCACATGACGTTCGTCGTACTCGTAATTCTCAATATAAATTGGAGTGTTTAAAATCGTCGTAAACGCCTCTCGGAATAAGGGCGAATATTCGTAGTAGGTATACGCATTCATAAAAAAATACTGATAGAATTTATAAAATTCCAATATAAAATCCAGTATTGAAATTTATCCAATATCTGGACCTTGAATCCAGTATGGTACTGGAATATCCAGTATACAATAGTTGGTATCGTTAGTTATACAAATGCTGTCCAAAATTGAAGTTTGTAGTAAGTTCCTGTAATCGACGCAGGTCGTATCTGAAATATCTCAAAATCGAGTTACTTTTAAATACAATATAGTTCTTTTTTGAAAACTGAGTAGATATGCTATTATTCCATTGTGTCATAAGAATCGTTAAAATCTTTTTCGAGCTATGAAAAATACTATAAGTTAAGTACTGAATGAACAACGATTTTTATCAACATGTAGTTCAAATCGAATGTGATCCATTTGTACATGTATGTGTGTATATAAAGGGTGTCCCATAATTCACAAATTAATGACAGCTGACAGTTCGGGCTTAGTAAAATTGGAGAGCTATACGAAAGAAGAACATTTTCATTGTTCAGCAATATTTTAAAAATAATTAAGGTTTGGTATGAAGCTCATTTTCATTTTAATGACTTCTTTAAACGTCAAAATTGCCACATTTTGGATTCAGAAAACCCACGAGTAGGTAATTGTGGAGAAACAAATGCATCCACAACGCGTGACTGTTTGGTGCGGATTTTGGGCTTCTTCTGCGGGCTGGTCCAGACAGTAACAATTAATGGTGTTCGTTATCGTGACATGATAACCCAGTTTTTAGTGCCTAAATTACAAGATTTATGGATGCGACCAACATGTGGTCTCAACAAGACGGTGCCACACGTCATACAGCCAGAGTAACAATTAAATTCAATTACCTACTGCATGAGTCATTTTCTAATCGTGTAATCGGACGTTTTTGCGATTAGAATTGGCCATCCAGATCTTGCGATTTAACGCCATTGGACCTTTTTGTTTGGTTTTTTTTTTAAAGTCAAAAGTCTATGCAAACAAGCCCACGACGACCACTGCCTTGATAGAGGAAATTGGGAGGTGTATTAATGAAATTCAGCCACATTTATGCGAAACGGTAATAGAAAATTTTAATAAAAGAGTACTTATACTTGTCAGCAAAGCCGTGGCGGCCATTTATCCGATGTGCTATTCCATATATAACCCCAATCTGTATACTCTATGAATCAATAAAAAATGTATCTAAGCTTTCTAATTAAAAATATGTATTTTCTATCAAAATTATATTTTGCGTGAATTATGGGACACCCTTTATATCAATGCGTTGCGTTCCGCAGAAACCGTTTTCTGAAGTCAATTTGAGATTTCTAAATTGCACTGACTGCAGAGTGTTCAATGCATTTTAGGGGTTACCTCAACATCTCGCTTACAATTCATCTAAAAGACACTGAACTTTAGAACAACTAATTAGTGGACATTATTTTATTCACTTTAATTATTGCATAGGTTTTTAAGTACAAAGTCGTCTCATAGTTCTACAGGATGTTGCTTAAGGGCTTTGTAGCGAGTGACGCGAGCCACCCACCCCAAAAATTAAACGTTTGAACGAAGAGTGTTTCTGAAGTTCAGTTGTCTCATAGATGAAATGCATCTTGTGTGGGTGATCTATAACCGACCCATTTAAAAGTGTTCTTTAAACTTTGCAAACTCTACCTGACAATGTCAATGCAAACACCCATGTCGAAGCAGCCTATTTTTAATTTATTCAGCAAACCTAAAGTCTTGCTGTTAACTTAGCGTGGATAACCTGAAAACAGAAAATTCGAAATTAAGGACAAATTGGGATTCATCACCAGAGCCAAATACATTCATTTACAAGTGGTAAATTTGAAAACATTTGCAAGGCAAATTTACCAAAAATTTTGATAATTTCCCTAATTGAAAACTAATCAAATTTATTAAAAATCGCACTGCAGGATTTATGAATGTCTTTACTGATGGTGATCACAAGAGGGCCGCAAACACCATCTTCAACCACAAGCCTCCCCCAACAGATTAATATTAACTGTGGTCATTACAACACAGCTTATAACCTATATAAGCTTAACCAAAATGCAACAAATTACATACTGCACACGCAGCATGAACACAGCTCAAATATCTTGGCATATGGAACAGCCGCTCGTATACAACAAAGCCACGGATCATGGCATCGAAATTTTCCGGTCTAATTTCAAATCAAACACGTACATGATCATGATCACTGATCACATAAAAATTTAAATTATACAATAGGTGTTGGGCTTAGCAAAAAGTTTTCGCTTTCTTTTTGGCCAGCTATACTTTTTTGGCCCGCTTTTGGCCGAATTATTCAAATGTAAAACCCCCCACATGACAGGTGTAATTATTTTCGTCTGACACTTACCACTCTTTGCACTTGGTTGAGTTCTGGACAAGTTCAAAAACTGGAACTGGTTAGACTGCGGCGTTTCGGGTAATCCAACGGGGGAAAGTTCCAACGGTGTATAGGTACTTTTGGGTAGATTTCACTAACAAAGGTCAGAAATCACAACAAGTCACGGATATGATCTTATCCGAATTACAAATGAGCGAAAATCACTTAACAAAACCGAATAATATGACCCAAAAGAATTTATTAATAAAAAAAAAACTGCATAATATAGAAGCAAATGTATCTCTTCTAAATACTCGTTGTCCCGTTAGAATCAAATGTTGATCGAGTCCGGTTCTGCATATCTCTTTCCTTCTTTTACGCAGAAGATGAGGAAGTTGTTTACTTAAAGTTACACAAAACAAAAACAACAAGAGGAAAAAAACTAGAAGAACGAGAATCTCTAACTCTAGGATGCTTCAGATACAAATTCTAAAATCTATCTTGTTCTAGGTTCCCTTTGAAATGGAATAGAAAATGTTATGCGCGATGCACATCGGTACGCGTCTCTCGGCAAACTGATTGTTGTAACCAGCGGCTTATACTTGGTTGCGTCCACCAGGGTTTTGTTTTGGTTTTTGACTTCGTCAGGTGGAAAAGATACTTTTGCCCAGAGTCGGTTTTAATTTTAAGTCGCTCTTTGTGGCTCTCTTGGGGGTTTTGTATAACTGGATTGCGAGAGCGTCTCTGAAGTGGGGTCTTTATTAGGAATAACATCGTTTTGGGTGGGCATTGTGAGTGTCTAAGAATCTTTCTTGGCTGGCCTGGCACTATGTTGGCCATCGATGGAAGTCAGTGATCTTCGGGGAATATAACTATCGATTGAAGTTTATTACCCTCGCATCTGATGATAAGATGAGGCTTTGAATCGAGTGTGTATGGTAAAGTGGTAGCGCCGATGCTGGAGCTGGTGTGGCAATGATGTAATTACGGATTCTTATTGGCTTCGCTTGTAGGCTAGATGCGAGATTCGGAGAGCATGCGTGTGTGTGCATCAGAAAACGTTTTATATTATCCCGTTTAGTTTATTGTTTTTCGATCGAAGAGTTTAGAATGAATGCGTTTAAGAAAATCTAATTAGGTGGATTAGAAGAAATGGGTGGGAAAATGTTTGATGAACTTTAAACTTTTGTGGTGAGGAACCAATAAAACTCATTGGGCAACACAAATTAGGTCGGCATCCTCTTTTCATTCCAATCATTTTGCTTAGTAAGTACTAATTTGAATGCATATTAATATAGTTTGAATTATGCATCTACCAAAGCTGTAGTCGTTCAAGTCTGCTATTCGATGAAATGAAGGAAGGTAGATATCTCTTCTATAAGAATGCTGAATAAAATTACGAATAACTTGCCTGTTCCACATTAGCTACGAAGCAACTATTCCCAAGTGAAAAGTTGTGTTTGAATCATAATTTGGGTATTTCACTTTGGGTAACTTAACCTCTTACATTATGGTCATTTCATTAGATTTGTGTAGGTAATGACCGAAAGAATACGATCGCGGATGCAAGCAGCTGAAATGAGATTCCTTTCTTGGTATTTGCTGGCTCAACTCGATGAGCTGGTACAAGGACTCTTTGGAATGCGTGAGGAACTCAATGTCGACTTCTCCGGACGGAGTGTTCCATGCCTTGGCGGTTTAAAATGTATAAAAGCTAAACAATCTGAAACCTGAATAGCCTGAATCTGCACACTATTTGTTTATCCCATTTTGGAAATTGATCGGAGCTAGGGAGATTTGCAATGGTCCTCGCATACTCATACAACTAATCTAAGAAACAACTGAGCTTTTCGTGAAAAAAGCCTTAACACCTTCTGAACCTATATTTCTTAAAGCCAATCTTAAAGAAAAAACTTCTCCCATGCAATAATTATAACTATGTAAAGTCATTGCAACATTACAGCATGGCAATTTTATACCCATGAAAGATGCAACAAAGATATGGGACAACTGAACTTTCGGACAACTCATCCATGGACATTTCATTCAACTTTATTTATTGCATGGGGATAGGTTTTGGTTGTGTTCTAATCGAGAATGACATTCTATGGTTTAAAGCGAGTCACACACCTTAAAATTATGGTAAATGATATGTCTGAAGTCTAATAGATGAGTCATGAATTGGTATGAAGGTAGAAAAAACTATCCATTAATGAGTTGACCAGTAATTCGTGTATTTCGTACGTGACCACTACTTTCAAGTGTCAATATAATGTGCACATGGGTTGGTGATGAAATCTCCGTTTCCAAAATCCCCTTCCCAAAATCCCCTATTCCATAATCCCCTGTGTTGAAATCCCTTACTCCAAAAGACTATGAGAGAAAATCCCCACGGGACAAAATCTCCCATTTTTAGACTTGGTGTTATTAATTCTGTCGCGCGACAGAGTGAGATACGTATGCAACCCCCCTGTTTGTGGTCACTGTAGGACTTGGAGAAGATGCAACCTAGGGTATATGCAAAGTTTATATTATGTAGTTTGCTTAATATTACTGCTAAAACTACGCGTTTGAAAAACTGATAGATAAATTCTAAATTGTGCAACATGGGATTTTAACGAGGGATTTAATAAGTGTGTATGTAGATGGGAGATTTTGGCATAGGGGATTTCGTCCCGGAAGATTTTGGAAAAGATATAAAAAAGAGAGATTATGTCCAATAAGGGATTTTGGAAAAGGAGATAACGTAGGGATCCCTATGCACATGGATGACTTTGCTTTTGGTAGGTTGCGATGAAATGAATTTATTTATTTTTTATGTACAAGCGCTATGATTCAATGGGTTTTTTTTCATAAGATTTTAATAAATTTTATATTGCAAGTTAAAATCCTGTTGATCTTAGTCATGATCACAGTTTAAACTTTTAGTTTTATCTATTGTTAGTTGCGAATGAAATGTTTGCCTTTTATTGATATAAGAAAACAAGAATTTCCCTGTATACAAGTACCTACTAGATCTGAGAATATGGTCAAAAAACGATTAAGGAGGAGCCAAGATTTTATCTATAAATCTAACTGCTTCCTTTAGGAGATTTATAAGACGTTTCCAGAGGAGTAGCCCTTAAGACAGAGCTTCTCACTATCATGCAGCTTGCTTGGCTGTTTTTTTTTTTTTTTTGTCCAGTTCGGGGTGAACTATGACTTTATATTTAACTAACAAGACTCTCCAAATAGCCCTATCCTTAGTCAGTTGTCTCCATTGCGCACTCTAAGTTAGTTGATCTACTTGTGCGAGTGGTCAGTTCAATACTTTCTATACGCTGCACCGGTCTGGGCGGCTCTAAAATCAATAAAAACTAGGAGAAAACTCTCGTCAGCATACAGGCTCTGCGCAATAAGAACAAGGATTTCGAACAATCTCGGACGAAGCAGCTTTCGTTTTATCGGGAATGATACCCATCAACATTCTTGCCAACGAGATGCAAAGGGTCTACCTTAGGCAAACAGCCACCCCCAAGAAGTCCCTACTAGAAGGACCAAAGTAGAAGAGAGGGAAACATCGATGGCACTATGACAAGCCAGGGGGGTTAACACGGCAAAGACAGACAAAAAGTCGAGGTCTGGACGAAAAAAACAAACGGGACAGACTGCAACTCCCACCTTATACGCAGTTCTTATTGGGGAACGGAAGCTAACGGAAATACCTTCAAAGATTTGGCCACGATAGCTTGCATTTTTGTCCCGAATGCATAGACGAAGAAGAAGATACGGAACACGCAATGTTCCGTTGTATGCGCTTTGCAGGAGGAAGACCGAATTTACCAAACCCCCAAAGTCTAATTAGGCATATGTTGAGGTCAGAAGATGATTGGTTGGAGGTATGCTTTATAACGAGCGCATACACGAAGAATTAAGAAGACTGGAAAACTAGAAAAACCAAAATGGCCGTAATTGAGGTCGCCAGAGTATTTAGCATGAGGCTAACCAGCCGAGCCCCCGAAGTACATAATATCAACGGTAGTCCTGAGGAAAAAGTGGTTGAAGGACGTAGGGTATGGGACTAGTATGTTTAGGCGCACTCCTGGCCACAAACCACATAGAACTAGACCTCCGACTTCCTTGCACCTACTCGATTCTCTCCGGAATGAATTCTCCTGTCAGTGAATACGTGTGAAATGTCAAAATCAATGGCGGAATTGATTTTCTATGCTATACCATGGGCCTAGGATTTTTCAAGTATGCGTGCGTTAATGGTGGTCCTTTGATTTTGTACACCACCAATAAATGAAAATTCATGGGCCCGCAGGAAGATTGTAGGCAAAGTCCGTTATGTGGGAGGAGTCGACGGTCTGTCTAGTTCTATGTGGTTTGTGGTCCTGGCCTGGAATCGATTATTAAGGTTTGTGAATCGTGCATGTTAGTAGCATGGGCTAATGCACTTTTAGAAAATTACCACATCCATGGGCGCAATAAAAAAAATCTATTCAAATTTGTGACAGGATTTTTTTGCCTTTATTTGAATTAATTTTAAAATAGGCAACGATTTTATTTAAGAAATTTGTAACCAGATAGATTTATAATATATTTTTTTAACAACTATCTGCCCAAAAGTTGCATTTCGAGGTATAATGTCTTTGAGTTCCTCGGAACATCTACCATGGAAGTACCTATAGAACAAGCAAAGGTCAGCGACATGTCTTCTGTACACCAACGGTTGTAGATTCGATGTGAGTGTAGCGTCTCCAATAAGTCGAACTGCTCGTCTCTGATATCAGAAATGAGCGATGGTCTTCTAAAAAAATGTCTTGCAGGGAATTATTCACTTTTAAAACCTGAACACATCCCAAGTCCCCCATACTGCATTGTACCCTCAGAGCAGACCCTCTCTCACCGATTAAAATCTTAAAATTCCGACAATTTTTCTTTTTAGGGTGAAATGACTTCTTCTTTTGTTATGGATATTTTTATATATCTACATACCTATGCGATTGCAATCATCTTTCTTTGAACCTTAACCGTTCCTTCAAAAGACCCAAACTAATTAAATATTCAAGAAACGCAATTATCTATAAAAAAAATTTAACTCATCATATCCCCATTCAGCGAGCAGACGAGAACAGCAATGAGGAGGGAAGATACAAATAATAATAATAATATAAACAACACCCTCCTCTCTCACCAGATTCCGCTGCGGTAGCAATTTGACCCTAAGGCTGGTTGGCAGTGGCACACACATCCTACATCCACTATAGGGTACCTACAAGGCGATAGAACTTCGCGTGATGTAGAAATTCAATTTCTATCCTCAGTTAGTTAGATCGAGTTAAAACTTCTCACTAAGGCACGCATCGGCATCAGTTCCTCAACATCAATCCCCTTCGGTAGCAGGAAATCTCATGTGTTTATGCAAAAAAGTGGAAATGTATATTTAATAGATTCCCATATAAATAACGTGCCTGGACATCCAGAACGTGTTACATGTATCTTCATCATCATCATCAGTAGCATTTGCATCTTCTCAAAGATGAGTGTCATGACAATGTTTGCCGAGAGACGGGAGAGATGCAACGCTTAGCGTATGTCGGGTGTAGCTTCAGGGCTTGCCAATTTTGTTTTCGCTCAAGAGGTGTTTATGTTAATTTAGTTTTTGCTCCCAAAGGAATGCGAAATGGGAAAAATGATAGAAGGCAGTGGGATGTGGTGTTTGCGGTTCTGAATTATTATTTTCTTCTATTAAGGGGCTTATACATTATTTATATTTGAGGTTCGTTTGACGGGGAGAACTACTTGTGCGCACGTTGGTACCTGTGCATCCCAGAAGATTAGTTTCTTCTTATAAGAAGATCATAATACAAAAGTGTAACCCTGAGAAATGCTACCAATTAAGAGATTTAGCATATGCACAGTCAGATTAATCGTTTCTATCTGATAAATGATTTCATTAAAGGTAACGATTTAGCAACACTAACAAAATCAATTGTATATACATAGACATATGTAAGTGCTCAGTGAGGGTCAGCTCAGTGTCCAACTGCCCACATCGAACATTGGTCTTCAAGTGCGAGTTTAGTGCTTACTATAGAACATGTAAGACCTTCTCAGAAGGTAGTCGAATAAGCCCAATACAATTTGGGTATATGCATCTACTTTTGGTAAATCAAACAAGTGTTTATTGCAATTTCGAAAGTGGAATTCACATCGCAAAGCTACGCTAGATACTTACAAAATGAAGCCTGCCCTAAATACCTAAAACAGACAGCAAATTGACGTCGTCGAAAATTATAAATTTATTATATTTAGATATATATTTCATCTGGAATATTGATCCTTCGTTGCGTAAAAGAAAAAAACCTGTTTTCTAATTGATTTAATTATGCTTGTCTTATAAATTTATAATTTATTTTTCGAAATTCTGTCGTAGATCGTATGTGGAACGTATTCATCGACAATTTCATCCAAATTCAGACTAGGTACTTTTTACTACAATTCATTGGAATTTACCTAACACCACAAGAACAAAGCGACGTTGCATACTCCTAGGCAGTGGTGAAAATGGAACGTATTTTCATTGGTTCGAGTCCAATTGCGGATGGTATTTCTCGCAAGGTTTGTGCTTATACTACCAAGTTTCAATAGTAATCGCGCAAATGCCGGTTGCAAACCGTACGCGGTTTGGGTGTAGACTACACGGTGGTGAGCAATGTGGTAACTGATATTAGTTTGAGAAGTCGTGGACAGTTAAAAAAAAAATCGATAGAATGTATGAAGTTCACAATAGCGAATTTTTTATATAAAATATCGCTTTACTATGCTTATAAAATTTTATAACAATGGTATATAATTTATTAAGTGGTGAATCAGCAAACAGGGCAAAACAAAATATGTGCTGTCAACAGGAAGGGATACACAAAATCAACGAATCGGACAGAACGTCACAATATACAGCTACAACATTGAAGTGAGAGGGACTTTGTCTACATCGTCACCGCTATAAACTCTGACAATGACACCACAGCAGAAGTCAAACGAAGAGTTAAAGGTGGGTTTCCACATGTCGGTTGATTGACAAAGTTTGACAGCCCTCGCGTTTATGTCATTGAACGACCCCAACGTCAGTTCATTTCCACTTATGCCAATTATTGGCAAAAATCGTTTGTCAGTTGATTGACCAACTTATGAACTCGATGCCAATTAAATTTTTTTTCTCAATTATAGACAAAGTAACATTTTGTTTGACAATTCGGCTATTTCCACTTGTCCAGTGGTTTCTTTGTCAGTTATTGGCAAACGCTGTTAGTGAATTCATTGACAAGCAATTTTTCGCTATTTCCACTTGCCAATTGTTTAATTGGCATAAAAATACGTCAATTGTCAATTTCAAATCGACAAGTGGAAACGCAGCATTACACTTGCCGTTGCCAATCGCTGATTCCTTGGCCTAAGGCAGCTGACTAGCGGATGAAGATCTTCTTGGACGTTGCGAACGCAAAATTCTTCGAGTGATTTTCGGTCCCATTTGCTTTGGAGGAGGACAGCGAATTTCACGAGCGAGAATATCAGAAAAGTACGTCAGTCGACTAAGATGGCTAGGACATGTAGAGTGAATGCGCACCAAGGCTCTGGCCTGATGAGTCGTCGATTCCAACCCGGAGGGCCAACAGTAGAGGAAGACCTCGCCTTATGTGGCGTGGAAGATTTGTTCCACATGCATGAGATTCCTCTGTTGCATTACTGCGGTGACTTCTGTAGAGGTCGTATAACGAAGACTAGATTCCTTGACGTACTCAATGTCGAGCAGTTACTGCTCCGAATGGAGTCGTCAATACTTCAGTGGCTTGTTTACATATTTCCCCAAATCGAACTCCAAGATGTGGCTGTAGAATGCCTGACAACAGGTAGACGACATCCCCTAGGTATGCCCAAGATGGGGAGAAATTGCAAATCACATTGTAAGCTGATGGTTATTGTTAGAAAAGCGTTGCCAATTTCAAATACAAAATTTTTACTATAAAATATTTCATTTCATTTGTTGGTCTTATTTATTGTACAGATTTTTTTTAATGAGTACATTCGAACAATATTTGTATCTATTTAAATAAAACACAGAATAATTTATCAAGTATGGAATTCGATCATATGACTATAGGCGAGCAAATTGGCAGCGATAGATTCTTTGGAGCCAATTTACCACCACCCATCAACCCATATCCGCCGGAATATTGGCAAATTCGGATTCGATATTGTTCCTGAGCCCAATCGGAGAAGTTTCGATGCTTTAAATGATCAAGATGCTTTAGTTCTTGAGTTAATTTGATCTTGTAAGGGTGTAGGTCATAATCTTTAGGTACAACTATTCGCCACAATATAATGTGGACTGAAAGATTACCAATTCCTTTAAATGGACGGTCATTGGTTGTGACGAATTCTTACCGGTCAAAAACAACCTCCCTTCCCGAACGGACAGATTAGTCGGATTAGTCATTATTTCGCAGGGGTCGAAATAAAACTAGATTAGCTTCCTCTTTTGTTACACTTGACTTGACTCGCCAAGTCCAAATGCTTAAGACTGCCGAGTATACGAAAGGCAACGTTGTCTGCAATGGCCCATCTCGTCTATCTGCAACATGTAACTTACGATGTTATCGAAGTGGGCCTTGGGCCATTCCCCAAATTGGACCCTCAAGCCAACCCTCTCGGTTTCTCAATGTGAGCTATGGAAGAACGCGTATTCTGCGTCTTCCGAAACGTTTTCGCGATGAAAGACAGTTTGAGATGGTTTTATGTCCGCGTTTAAACAGATATTCTGTAAGAGAAATTCGTTTTGCCATGAGTTCGTTTTATCCATGCATCGATATGGTATCAGAATCAGACGATGTGTTCATATTCCCCTTAACAATTCTTTCCCTTTTTGTTGCCAGGTTGATATACTGCGATTTGTTTCGTAACTTCTTTTATCGTCGTCTTCCCGGCCATTTCGGAATCGTTCGGTTTTAATAGCGTTTTTAGCGTTTTCGATAGGTAGCATTGAAGATACGACTAGTATAGACAGCCTCGTTTGAAACAGTTATAAATGCATAGTCAACTCGTACTGGGACGATCTTTACGACCGAAAATTGGAATAGGCGCTCATAAAGATGCGATGACCAACTCTGAGTTCCGGTAGGAGTTTTTTTAATAATTTCCAAACGTTGATTTTGATTTTTTTTTTTTGGATGGTGAACGAAATCCAACATTAACAATTTTTATTCACCAGAAAATGTATAAAGCTGTGGTCTAAATTTCACAATTTCCACAAGCGAAAGTTATTTTATCAGTCGCTAAGCAGTTTGCGTATTGCGTATTGTGGCTGGCATTCGCATAAGCGTTTTTTGTAAGCTTGCATTTTGTTATTCGTGGGTTTTGGGGAATCGCAGCTAATATAGGACTGGACGTCAACCATTTAGTATGAAATATCCCAGGAAACTAGGCGATTCGAATTTTGTTTGCCTCGGCTTCAACGGAATTCGATTTCATCAAACTGTTTTCAAATCATAGACATATTTATGAAGTGAATAAATTGGTGGAGTGTACGATTGTTATCACAATTTTTTCAATCTGTGTTGACTTCGACTCCGAAATTTCATTCGCTGGCGAATTCATCTACGAATCCCCAAGCAACCATATTGGTAGTATTTCTTCGAATGCCGCAGAAGGTGGACATTACGATCAATGGAGATCGCTAGGCAACAATTCTTTAGGAGTTCTTCTATCCTGAGACAATAAACTTGTTACTTGAACGATTTCTGAATCCTTACATCACAAAAAACGGAGACCTGAGACCAAATTTTGAATGGAAAATAAACGCAACGGATTGGTTTTGGCATGGGGCTTGCTGAACCCGGGTTCGTAGTTTTAACCTAATAAGTAATGCTCATCCATTATGTAAGAATGGTATCGCTGGACGGAAGCAACTTACGAAAGTGAACGGAGCACACTATATCCACTCACTATGAACTTTTCAAGGTACGCTGGTACGGAAACGTGAAAATGGATTACCTACTAAGAAAATGGGAAACAGCATGGTCTTCAATTCTTAACTATGTGTTTATTATTTCAAGTTGTTAGTAATGACGTCTAATAATGAATGAATAAGGGTACCTTTGACATTTACCTGATAAGAATGGAAAGTCATTCCAATATTTCTATAAGAATCTTCAGAGTCATATTATTTCCCACATGTGTACATACCTACCTACTATATGTATAACCCGTCTTGAGACTCCACTGAAAAACCAGCTTTCCTCATGTAATTTAGTTTGTATAGTAATATATTTATCGTTACCATAAATGCAACTCAATTCCACGCACAAAAAGTTTGTAGGTATATGCAAAAACAAATAGAAATCACTCACCTCTCGCACATTGACATCCTTCTGCATAGTGATGCGCCTGCACCTCCTCCTGTCTCGCCACCATCAATCGAATTATACGCATTCTGCTTTGGTTCGAAGCAATAACTGCAACTGCAGAAGGTACACTGCGATCCATACAACGACGAATACCCATCCAAGTATGTCTCATCATCGTCGTCATCATGTGAACTTGTCCCGTCAAAGTAGCTTCTCGGTGCTCCCGAATCGTCAGACGTCGAACATCGCCCACTCACACGCGACCTGTGGCAAAATGCAATTAAAGCTTCTGTAAGGAGTCTTCGTGAGACTGAAAATTTCATGGTTGATAGTGATCTTTTTTGGGCGTTTATATCACCTCTTGCTGCGGGTATCCACCGTGTCAACGACCACATTCCAAGTGCGATGAATCAGATACAACAGGAATAGCACACGAGAACTTTCTCCACTTCCTCCGCCGCCGCCGGGTTGATTCGAATTGCTCGCTTTGCTGACACCTTGCTGCTCCTGACGATGCAGATTATTATGATTGTGCGATCGACCACTTGATATCGAATTACCCATGACAATCGAGATCGATGCCCGCACTTACACTGTCATGCTGCGAAGAGAAATAGAAAGAAAGGTCATCCAGTTGCAGTTTATAAACTTAAAGCTATAATTATAGACAAGAACATTGATGACCACTTGTACATGATCGCATATCAAGGTAATTGACCCATTTACCATGCGAATCGCATTCACTGCTCAAATCCACACACAAACATGTCCAAACAATCTCAATGAGAACTCGATTCACCTCACGCTCACCTGGCCTATCGATTCACCACTATAGGCAACTACTTTGGCTGGAGCAACCGACTTGTGCCAAGAACAGATACCTACCAACGCCATTTGTGGTCAATGAAGCTGTCCATGAGGTTGTAATGAGATGTTTTTACACCATGCACCTCATGATCGTATCGATTGCACCGAATTTGGGACAGCAAGTCAATCGAAAGGGTTAAGTTGGGTTAAACTATTTCCCACTGAACAGTGGATGAGAAATTGAATAAGCCATCAACCCGGTGCAACTAAAGCGCACTATTATACAATTGCAAGAAAGGTGGGTCAAAAACGTGCTCTGGGTTCTGATTGAACAGCAAAGAAGGAAACAACAAATTAGCGGGCATCACGACTTATACATATATAATAAAGCCGTCGTCGCCAAGTTCAATAGACGGAGTGAGGAATTGAAGTTCAAGTTTGAAGTAGCTTCGGTTAGCTGCTTCGACTTTGACTATTAAAAATATGCAAGAAACCGTCCGAGAAGATTTATGACCAATTCTGCGTCACGTTTAAATGATACTTGGTCTAGTTAAATGCAGATGCATATTTTAAAATATTTATCGTCTTGCGAAAAGTTGCTCGGCTACTACAACTCTATGAGCACGTATAGGTAAAAGAAATTTATTGGAATTTTTATCTGAAGGAAAAACGATTGGAAAATAATTTTATTACTGTGCTATCTAGTTAAGGTGATAGCTGCAGGAATGCGTTAAATAGAGCTTATAATGGTTATTCAGACTTCAGAGTCCAGAAGGGAAACGCACTTGGAACAGGATTTTAATATCTGGTTATGAAATCGAATTCAGATCCAAATTGTGGATGAATCGATTTTTGTTATGATGGTTCTAGGAAGCGATCTTGGAAGAAACTTATAAATTCGAAGGTTTGACTGAATTTGGATTCAAAGAGAATTTAAACTATTGGGACACTAAAAATGTTATTATCAAATTTGTGGGCATAGAAAAAACGCTGATGTATCAAAAAATTGTAAATTTATATACAAATAGTTCCAAGATGGTACAGAATGGTTTTAGATTCGGATGAAAAATTTAATTGGACTGACCTCTTAATAATTTAACATTCTCCAAATGTTTAGAATAAAAATTCATCAAACTTACAGTCGTACATTGTCAAGCTTTGGAAAAAAGAAGATATACAATATTTTGATGTTTTTTAAAATTAAACACAAATATTGAAAAATATTTAAAATGAAGTGCACAACTGGATCGCACGAAACTTACTCGTTCATTGCAAGTTGAGTTGAGGTTTTAAGCCGTCCAAAAAACGTAGGTAAGGAAAGTCTTAAATAAAGTCCACGTTTGGCTGAAAAGATCTTCATTTGAAATAACAGTAAATATCTAAAGGTGCCTGTCGATTTGAGAGTAAAAATGCTGCGAGCAGCTCTCAAGCAGCTCTCGAGAGCAAACTCGCAAGTGGACATAGTCTTGAGAGTAGTTCGCGGAGAGTTAACTTTTTAATCTCGAGATTCGAGCCTTTTGAAAGTCACTTGCAAGTGGACACATGTTCTGGTGTACTATTGGAGATTAGCTCGCAAAATTCCAACATGGTTCGTATTTTGCGAGCAGCTGTTGAGAGTTGACATGGCAAAACAATGGGTATCGGAGAAAATAAATCAACTCGTAGTATTACCAGTACACACTCACAAGCAATACCAGGGCTTCCCTTAATTTGGTATCCTTTTTATAAATATTTGGCCCAACAGGTTGAATTAATATTGAAATATTATTACTTGTTGTCAAACGGTTAAAATCCCTGAACTCCTGATGAGCATCTTCAATTTGAAGCTCTCTTGCAAGAGCAGACCCTTAACCGAGTTGCCGACGACGATCTACCCATGGTTAAATCCAGCACTTCTTTTTGGCTTCATTCTTTTCGTTAAGAACAGTCCTAATAATTATTAACGCAGCGGTAACCTTTTGTTTGTAACAATACATTTTAACTGGTATTCAGCGTTCCCACTTTCACTACGATCGTAATGTTTCCCTACGACTTTGCTTTAGTTCGGCAAAATCATTACGTCACTACGAAAAATTTTTAAACATTACGATTTTGCATTCGACTTCGTATCCATATATGTATTTCTTGTATAAAATTCCTTCAGGAAGTAGTAATACTGATTTCTAAAAATGTATCCCCTGAAAAAGTTGTCTGAACGCATTGACAACAGGGCGATTAATTGAACACATTCACTTTTCAGCGCAATAATGGTGGTAACAAGGTGGTTCCCGTTCTGTGATAAATAATTTAACTTAATTTGCAATTTTCGAGGTTTATTTATTTTTAAGGTAGAATACTTTGTCCGCGCAATGTGACGTCCGCGTCAATTTGACTGCAAATCTTGGGAAGTTTCGTGTGTTAGGCAAGATTTTCTGCCTAATTTTATGATATTTAGGTGCCTAAGCACATTGAACGGGGCCAGTTTTTCATAGATCGATAATCGTATCATAGAACCAGAATCAGCCCCCCACCCTAGTTCAGTGTATTGCGCGTCGTATAGTCGTATTGGGGTTAAAATTAATTTACATATTTCACTACGATTTAGCTCGAAACACTACGTTTTCTTCAACTCGGCACTACGCTTTCGTAAATTTGAAGTGGGATGGGAACGCAAACTAGCAGACGAAATATATCAAGTGGACACGGTTATGAGAGTACTCTCAGGGAATCTACTCTCAAAATGTCAAAGAACTCGCGTCGCGAGATTAAAATCTTGAAATTATTACTCTCAATTCTCAGATCTCAAATGGAAAGCCACCCGAGAGTAACTCTCGAGAGTTTACTAGCGAAAGTACTCTCAAATGGACAGGCACCTTAATATCTATTATAATTACTAGCTGTAGTTTCTCGGCTTTTCCCGTGCTCAGGAATGATTATGATTATGCTCAGGACAATGCATAGAAATACATACTATTTTACAACTTAAGCTCCCACGAGTGTCAATAAATTTCGCTTTTTGTATATTTTGTTTTGGTGGGAGGTGTCACAATCCTTTGGTCAATCCCACCCACTTTAAATCAGAAGTCTTCGCAGGCATTCGCGCACAAAATTTCACCAAAGCTTCATTACAATCGGATGAAAGGTATAAGGATCGCATAGAGGACACGCAAACAAGCATTCATTGTCATAAATATAGCTTTAGGGACTTACCCGCGCCTTCGCTCCCACCTATTACCACCAGGTACCTATTGTGCTTTACCCAATTGATATGAAGGAAAAAACCGAATCCCCTAACCCCTTTTTTGGGGTCAAGGTTTTTAAAAGCCCGCCATTTAAATTGAAAATCAGAGCGGAGGCCTATGCAGCTGGTGCTCTTTTCTAGCATTAAGATATTTAATTTTTAATTTATGTCTTAATAATTATAATAATAATAATAATAATAAATTGAAAATATATTAAGCCGCGAATAACTCGGGCCTCAATCAGAATTTCCAAAATCAAAGAAATTGATTTTCTTTATGTCTTACTAGCCAGCTTCGCCAGGCGGTTTTTTTGCTTTTTTAATTTTTTTTTTATTTTATTTTATTTATTTACGGGCGACAATGTTTTAATTTTTTTTGTATTGGAGGTGCCACGTCTTTTTGTCCAACTTTGACAAATCTTCACGGGAGTACTCTAGGGCCAATACCTAAGATTATCTGTAAGTTTGAGCTCAATAAATTTGGTGGTTCTCGAGATATACGATTTTGAATGTTTTTTTTTTGTATGGGCGGTGCCACGCCCCTTTGTCCGATTTTAAATTTGTTAAGCCTATCGTCCGATCACCGTAATTACCGACATTTAAAAAAAAATCAACAAAATTGGTTGAAAATTACGGGCGACAGAGGGAAACAGTTTTTTCCACTTTGTTTTATAGATATATGTATAGAGATTATGGAGTATACGTATATCTAGTACATAAACCGAATTTAAAGTCGATCCGATAAAAATAAATAAAATATTCCATTCCTATCGCGACCTCTCAGCATAAATCTATGGTAAGACTAGTCTTGCGCGATAATCCAAAACTGCATCGATACATCGATATTTTATTATCAAGATGAAAATATCGATGCAAAAAAAAAAAATCGACCCAAAAAAATCGATAGTATCGATTTTATATGCAAACTTAAAATTTTCCTGAGTTTTCTATTCATTTTTATAAAAAAAATATATTTTTATTGTTTAGAATACTCAATCAATTTCTATTTCACAAAGGAAATAATTCAAGACAATAATTTAACTTTTTTTGATTGATTTTTGAACAAAAAAAAATTTACAAGAATACCCAGGAGAAAAAAAAACCAATTGTCAATAAGTGACATACCGACAATTCAAGTTAATTTTCGCGTTAAGGTAAATTTGAGTCCAGATAATTCAAGTCGACTTACGATGACTAGATTCTTGAATGAGGCCAAAGTCTATATTTCAAGATGGAAAATTTGCTAAGCGACTGTCAAAAATTGGCAAGAAATATATTTACAAAAACAGAAAACCATTTGAGTTAAATTTGTTAGGACGCACTGAATCTGACACCATACCTTCTTCATAACGTCTGCTCACATAACTAGCTCTTCGCACTTGCAAGTAGGTGTGGTCAGCGTGACCGTTGTGCGACTAAAGTTGCAATTTGGCACTTTTTTTACCACCTTGGCACAATGATACCACTTTTCTAAAATTTAATGATTTTGGCCCTTTTTCACAATTTGGAACAACACAAATATTAAATTTTCAAACTATTAAGAAAATTCATTGCTCTGAAGTGGCTCAATTGATACACATCACACCAAAAACAAACAAAAAACAGCCAAGCTCTGTTATATAAAAAAAAATGTGTAACTAGTTAGCCACGAAAAGTATTGAGATCCAAATGTCCGCCAAGTTTTTAGTTTAAGAGGTTAATGTAAAAAAAAATGGAATGAATGGAATGAATGAAACTTTTGGACTTTTCCCAGTGTATGCACCACAGGATCTAGCATTCTGCCAAATTTCACGATTCTAGGATGACTGGAAGTGTATTCATAATTTTGATGATCATCATCTAAGTGAGTGAGTAAGTCAGTCAGTTACTGTTTTTGCGATTTTTGACGTCCTGTATGTTGAAAACCACAAATGTTATAGAGATAAAATTTGGTAAGGTGGATCTTTTTAATGAGCTTGGTAAATATTTCAAGTTTGAAGTTTTTTAATTGGTTCCGAAGTCAGAGGGAGGTCGAAAACAGCCTGAGTTTGTTCCTGTATAAGAAGTGTAAGTGCCTTTACTAGAGAACTTGGAAGGGGCACTACCGTAACCTTTGATAGTAAGCCGCTCCATTCGTTGATTCCTTCAAAGAACAATGCGGCGCTTCCAATTTCAGAATCGGGATCAGAGCGGTCGGAGAATGATTCAGAAGATTTTGGATTAGAACCTGCACCGCTTAATGAATTGATTTGTTATGTTATTGAATTGATTTTACGTTTAATGTTTTCTTTATGGTATGTTTTATTCGACAGAATTGTTATAGTTTTAAAAATAGAATATTACCAGTACAATATCTTGTTTTTTGTTTGTTATGTTTACTTTTGTTTTGAAGTTATTACTTTAAATGGCCCTTTTTTTTCTCCGTGGCCCTTTTTCTTGCGACTTTTCTAAATTTATCAACGGTAACGCTGGGTGTGGTATTGCATTGAAAGACGGACTCGCAAATACTTTCTTTCTTTCCTTCCCTTCGTTTGTAGGTAAGCCTTACCTGATGGTGTATTTTAAATTCCAAATATTTGGCTCGATGACAGCCTAAATATAGCCTATTAAACATTTATGTGGCCTCAACTCCAAATGCGTTTTGCCCCGATGTGGTGGGTAGGCTCATCAGTAGACGAACCACCACATCTGTCTGGAGTTGAGGCCACTTAAATGTTTAATAATATTTAATGCTTACTCCACAAACTATATTCATTTCTTGAATTTATTCTTGACTTGAAACATTTCTGGCCTAAATATAGCGTTTTTTCAGTCATTTGACAACAAGTGGGGAAAAGGGGGGGTGGGGAGGGGGAGGGGACAAAAAACATTAAAATGATTTCGCATCTCACTCTGAATGCATCCATTGCAAAGAAAGCGATCGAAATGCGATTGACGGCTGTCTAATGGATCCAGTCCGTTCAGGGATGTTTTGAGTAAAAAAAACCCTAAACAAACGTCTTTGCCTCTCTATAAAAGGGCTTGTTCTGAAATTTTGAAGGCAGTCGATTGTGAGATGTGAAGCTGATCACATCTATTTGGTGCACTTTTTCGCTCGTTTTTTGACACATACTTTGGCGCAATTTTTTGACGCGCAGTATGGTGGATTTTTTGGCGCGTATTTTGACGTCTATTTTGGCGCGTTTTCTCGCGAATTTTTTCTGCATTTTTGGCGGGATTTTTTGGCGCATATTTTTTCATCGCTTATTTTGGCGCGATTTGATGGGCGTTTTTGGCGCATTTTTTGCATAGTTTTGGCGCGCATTTTGAGATGTTTTTTTGGCGCTTTTTTTCGCGAAATTTTTCCACATTTTTGGCGGGATTTTTTTTCACTTTTTTGGCACATATTTTGTTTTTTTTTTTTTTTCACATTTTTGGAGGGATTTTTTGTCACCTTTTTGGCGCATATTTTGTTATTTTTTGTCACCTTTTTGGCGCGTATTTTGCCGAGATATGTCGGGCGTTTTTGACGAATTTTTTTGCATAGTTTTGGCGCGTACATTTTTGGCGGGATTTTTTGTCACTTTTTTGGTGCATATTTTATTATTTTTTTCACCGCGATTTTTGGCAAGATTTGTCAGGCGTTTGTGGCGCATATTTTTGGCTCTATTTTTCCCGCATTTTGGAGGGTTTTTGGGGAATTTTTTCGCGAAATTTTTCCACAGTTTTTGCCGCGTTTTTTCGCGAAAATTTTCATTTTCTTTTGGCGCGTATTTTGTTATTTTTTCATCTCGCTTTTTTGCCGCCTCTTTTATTTTTTTTTCATCGCGGTTTTTCACGCGCATTTTTGGCGCATATTTTGTTATTTTTTCATCGCGATTTTTGATGGGTATTTGGCGGGATTTGTTGCGCGTTTTTGCACAGTTTTTTTCGCAAAATTTTTTTGGGATATTTTTTTGTTGGTTTTGGCACATCTTTTGTTTTTCATCACGATTTTTTACGCGTATTTTGGCCGTATTTGTTGTGCATTTTTGGTACATGTTTTGCACAGTTTTTGGCACGTATTTTAAGGTGTATTATGGTGCGTTTTTTCGCATCCACCTTTTTGCATGGATTTTTCGTTTTGAAATGACGGGAAATAAACAAGTTGACGTCAATCTACCAGTACCTCCAAGGAAATCATCAAAAGTAGTATAATTTATAAAAAATATAGTATAAAAAATGTTATGCTTCATCTTGCTTCAGTATTGACATCCAGTTTGGCGATACTAAAAACAGCCCCAAACGTAAGTCACTCTCATTCACTACGAAATTCTGACTTGCTAAAAACTATTAGAAAGTAATCTACGTAGAAAGTGGAACACGCACAGATTTTGCTTAGTTACTATGCATAGTAGGTATGTAAAGAAATAGCTTATTTGAAATACTATATTATAAAAATATTATGTACCTACATTAAGCCGATAAGAATAAGAAAATGTTTTAAGGTTCTTGAGTCGTAACGAGGCGTGTTGTTATAACTGAGACAGTGGTTTTTGAGTGCAAAAAAATCGGGATAAAAACATCGATGCATCGATAATATCGAAAATAAATTATCGAGTGAAATAATCGATATTTTTTTACGACAATATCGATGAATCGAGTGATTCGATATATATCGCGCATCACTAGGTAAGACTCAAAAGCCGAATTCACTATCATTCTAGATGAAGAAGCTTTAATCACTGCAGTTTAGGCTAGGATCAAAGTAGGAGAAAAAAAGCCATAGTCCGGCAGTTTCAATATGGAAATTTTAATTTTTAACACTCCTAAACAAACATTTACATCAAAATTAATACGAGACGACAAACTAAAAACAAAAATTTAAGTCTTAGAGACAATAACCAAGCCAAATTCTGAATAGGCTAAGCTGTAATTTTACATTATGTCGGCAACCAAATCTAGGCGACTGACTCTCCAAACTATGTACATATGTATGTAATTCCCTTCAGACCTGGTGTCCATTCGCTCTAACATGTTCTAGTCATCTTAGTCGACTGATCGGTACTTTTCAGTCCCGGCCGAAATCGCTGTAGGTACAGCTCGTAGAATTCCTCTTCCCAAAGCCCGTCAACGCAAACGGGTCCGAAAATCACTCGAAAAATTCGTCATTCATTCATTCGTCTGTGCTAACGTCCATGCTTCTGCGCCATAGAGCCCGACTGGGATGATCTCCTTAGTGTTTCTTGATAATGCCTAACTAGTCAGTAGCTGTCTTAGAATAAGGAAATAACGGTTGGCAAGTGTTACTCTTCGTTTGATTTCTCCTGTGGTGGTTATTGGCAAAGTTTACAGCGAAGCCGAGTTGGATATATTGCGTAACCTCAAAGTTTTAGCTGTCTATCGTGACATTCTGTCTGATTCGTCGATGTTGTGTGTCCTTTCTTGTTGAGAGCATATTATATGTTGCTTTGCCCTCTTTTAGCACAAAGTCCATTTTTGCAGCTTTGCCCCTGGTGTTGGGTTGCGAGATTCTCACAATTTTCTCAAGTTTGATGTTAAAAAACTTCCGACCTTAATGGAGAAGTCATTATGCACAATCTGATAAGTTTGGCAGGCATGCCAAGACTAGACATGGGTCTGTATACCTCGTCTCTATAAATGTTGTCATATGCGGCCTTAAAATCGATAAATAGATGGTGAGTATCAATTTGGACTTCTTGGGTTTGCGATTTGTCTAAAAATGCCATTGGCATAGGATACATAGATAGATCGTATCTTGTCTACCGATCTACCACATTCTTTACGGCAACACTTGTCTACTTGTGTAGCTATGCAAAACTCGAGTGATACCAGATTCATAGTTTCAAAAATGTATGTGACAAACAGTAATAATAGATTTGATTATCTATTGCTAAATTATTTTTAAATTAAGATGCTTTCGTCCCGGCAGAAGCGCAACCGACCAGTTATTCACACTCAGAATGGTACTTGAGAAGTCTTGGGAGTATGCTACACCTGTTTACACATGCTTTGTAGATTTGGAGAAAGCATACGACCGAGTCCCTCGCGGTAAACTCTGGAGTGTATTGCAGGAGTATGGAGTTGACGATTCTCTGTTGAGAACCATTCAATCTCTTTACACAAATTGTAAAAGCTGTGTTCGGGTAAACGGCTTTAAATCAATACCTTTCACCGTGGGCGTTGGACTTCGTCAGGGGTGCGTCTTGTCTCATTTCCTTTTCATTCCTTATATATGGACTGGATGTTACAGCGCAGGGTTTGGCGAAGAACGTTTCGAATTGGGAGATTTGAGGATAAGTCATTTGCTCTTCGCTGATGACTTAGTCATCCTTGTGTACTCTCAGACTGAACTTCGCCTTTTTAAGTTACTCTGCACGTTAGTGGAGTAGCATTTTGGAACAGGTGGAGAAGCTCAAGTATCTCGGGGTCTTATTTACGAGTGATGGAAGGAGCAATGCTGAGTTTTCCTGTAGGATTGGTCAGGCTGGATCAATTTTGAGACAGCTTAGGCATTATGTTATCAGGAGGACTGAACTTGGTGTCAAAGCTAAGTTGTCAGTCTTTAATTCGGTGTTTGTTCCTCTTACCTATGGTCATGAAGTTTGGGTAATGACCGAACGAATAAAATCGCGGATACAAGCTGCCGAAATGAGATTTATCCGTTGTATTGCTGACCGCATTATAGAAATACTAGAATACGTGAGGAACTCAATGTCGAGCAGCTACTTTTCCGGACGGAGCGGTCCATGATTCGGTGGTTTGGTCATGTTAAACGCATGTCCCCAACCAGGATCCCACAACGTGCTATGGAATCCTTACCATCAGCGAGGCGTCCTCTAGGTAGGGATTTGTCCTTGATGATTTAGAGTCGATGGCGGAGAATCGAGAGATATGCAGGGTCCACTTGAGCAACCTACACCCGCGACCCACTTAATGGACAAGCGGATCATTGAAAACGAGTGATGAATGATGCTTAAAACGATCGCCGCATGCCGTCACCAATTTAAAGCGATAGCATGGCCCTATTCCAAATGTATAATAATAATAATAAATTACATAGTGTTAAGATGGAGATATTTTTTTTTTTGCAATTTTTTTGACTCCTGTTGCAGGTTATATTTTACATCGCGTTGTATGTATAACATTTAGGTATATCATTAGCTATATCTGATTTAATTTTAATCCCATTTCATGATCATAAACATGTCTTCCTTCCTGTTAGACTCATTAATTACTGTTACAAAAAAAAAACCCAATAAATGACCCTGAACAATTTTACACTTTCCTACTCCACAAGAGTGTAAATCATTACGCGCACGAAACCTCATTAATCAGAAAATATGAAACCAGCTGCAAACAAGTTTGGCAAATTGACATGCCACACTTTACCGCCTCTAATTTAATTCGCCATCATCAAGCTCACTTATGTTACCATATGTTCCATCAAACCAACATTCATCAATATCTAGTCTCCAACTCAGATTAGCCAAGCCTAAAATGAAAATGCACCACAAATTGCTCATCCATCTCAAGCGTATAATTAGACCGCCTTAATGGCGACCGATATCCATGGCTAGAAGGAATATTTTCCAACAAAGTTGCAAATTAAATCGAGTCAGCATCTGACCCAATTAAGAAAGCAGAATCAGTGTTCCGCATTCAGAGGCAAACCGATGTAAGATTTATATTCAAATAGATTAGCCATAACTGACCCCCCCACACACAAGACGCACCAAAGAAATGGAAATCGAATAGTATGAAACAAACCTATGACGCGACACAGATAGTTCTTTCCCCCTTCACCGGAGTTCCAACGAGATTTGAGATGAAAAGAAAGTCGAATCATTCTGGCCACATCACAGGCGCATCCGTCAGAATCAAGGCCGAATAATACGTTTAGCAAAAGAACAGTGGCTCCTATACCAAAGTGTAGGCTGTGCTTATCAGAAGTCAGTATACGGCATAATGTAGAGCTACGCTTAAACTAAAACCGGCTACACTTAACGACCTCGACATGAATGAGAACACCGCCGAAGAAGTTAACTTGTGCAGCAAGAACTATCATCAACGTTGAAGATCTGCAGTACACGGTCGAATGGATTTATGATCATAGAATCTTGAAGATTGATTTGACCTACTACGAGTATATATGCTGAAGATGCATGTACGTAGACGTATGTGTCTGGCAAAGTGACATTTTTTCATGTCTGCTGCGCGGTTGTCATTAAAGTGAGGATAATAACGATGTGTTGGGTTATTTTGCGAACACTCAATTCGTTTTGTTGTGGGTTGTCGATTTCCGTTCCAGAAACATCAATCAAACTTGAACGGGAAGGGGAGAAATGCCTGTCCAATGGAATCTTGAGGTTTTGCATATAAATTTGGTACATATGATATACAGACGATATAATTATAGATAGCTATGCACAAATATTTCATTCGACAATGTGATTTTTTCGAAGTTGACCCTTTTGCTTTGAATGGTGTTCTATATAGAGTGAGTATCACAAGTAAGCTATCTTAGAATCTAAGAAATCAGCAATCTTTAAAAGGTTCAATAACGAATTAACAATAACAAAACGTGTTTTATTTAGACATGATAAAATACTTTAATATGATAAATAAGCATTTAAAAAAAAGTTTCACAACTCTAAAGACAAATGAAAACAGCATTTTTGTTCACATTTTTGACACTCACTGTATAAGCAGCCAAAGTAAAAGCTACCTTAAAAAAAATTATGAAACCATCCACTTCCTTATTCCGGAACTGCGATAATGAGTTCTTTCTCTTTCTCCAGCATTAGCCAAAAATAGATACCTATCGCACGAATTTCTTTGAATCATGAATCGAAGCAATTCAGTTGAACAATCGCATCAAGCCTCCTACGTCGATAACTATAGGTCCCTTGAATTGTGGCATCAACCTCAACCCTCAAGGTATATAGTCTCATCACAGGATCATTTCTGTAGTCAGTCTTCATTTACTTTTTGAGCAATCTAAAAGAAAACAACCTCAACCTATATACATATCTACAAAATGGAGAAAAGAGTGGTGCTACTCTCTACCTAAAAGGGCATATATAGAGAAGTAGTTGAACAAGCTTGAACCGATGCCACTATTCTTATAATGTTCGTAGTAATGTCGGACTTCCCTCTAGTTCATAGGTACGCAAGACTAACCGCGCATTGGCATTAGGCCAGAGGAGGCCCATTGTGGTACCACAGGATCTAATGATCTCACAACTACTCGTTGGACCAGCCGGAGCTGAGAATGAAGCGTTGGAGGCAACTTATGCTTGCACTAGCGCATTCGCCGAGATTGTTGAAGAATTATTCTCCTAGATATAGTTTTCTATGAGCTGAGAGGGCTGGGCATAGGAGGGTAAGAATAGTCTCTTCCTACTTCTCGTCTATGCAGCTTCGAGAGAAGTCTTTGGAAGTGATTCCCAGCCTGAGGGCATGTTTCCCAGTAACACAGTCTCCCGTAATGACACCTATACTCATGTAAGCTTAAATCGG